>OX638210.1:4881029-6237215 GCA_951805265.1 Schizotus pectinicornis
GCTTGAACAATTGAAACGCTTGTTGGCTTGGTGACGTCGCTCGAATTTTATAAGAAACAATTGAAAGGTTATCCGCCAGGTATCTTGAGCCGCTGGTTGGTTAGATGACGTCACAACAAAATTAAATTAGGACCGATGGGTTTGCGTCGTAATTAAGGATTGTTGTTGATTGCCACAAAGATAGTTCTGGTGATTGTCAAATTTACATTTTATCAACTTCAAGTGAACGAGCTTGACTTATCAATTAAATCACTATCTAAAAAACAAACAATCGCTCGATAACAATTCAGCTAGCGTATCTCTAGTATTTTCACTCATTGACCAAATTTACTTGGAAAATTTAGTAAACATCACTTCTGCGATAAGAGTCACGATAGCAATTGAGGAGCCCGCAACCAAAACGACGAACGCCCCGAAAACGTGCCGGATGTTGAGTGGAACGTTGCCAAGTTCTTCTGTTGCCACCACGAATTTCTTAATGTTAACCGAAGCGTCCCTCACCCACTTCAGCAAGAGACCTTTCTCTCTCGTTTCCAAAATCCACCAATCCAATCGGTCCAAAAGCGGAAGTCCGGGCCTCAAATTGAAGTTAATCACGAACGTTTCAATCTAAAAAAACTATTTTTGAAAAAAAAAATTACAGGAATCTTCTTTACCGACATTATCCGGAACGGTTTCGAGTGTGTTGGGGTTTTTCAGGTAGCTCAAGTGGGTTTCTGTTAAGACGATGCCGTGGTCGGGTTTCGTCAGGAACTCCCCCAACAGTTGCATGGTTCTCGCTTGACCCGGATCTTTCCATTGTTTTATGATTGAATTGTACAAGTCGGCGCTTCGAGCGATCAGGGATAGTGCCGTCGCTTTGTAGAACTTGAGCGGAATTTTGGTTTTGGCCAAGTCGGCGATTGTGTTGATTTTTGGTTCGTAACTCGGCTGCGTCAACACGCTACTCAATTGGCTCACGTAGATGGCGCTAAAAATCGTGCTGTACAAAACGAAGAAGAAAACGGCGATTCTCGACGAAATTCGGCGCGGTTTAACCGCAACAACCATACATTGTAGCGTCAGACGCGTTACGGTGAAAATACTATCGGAAACGGAATCGGAAAATAGTAACTTCCAAGTTACCACCATAACAATTGCGGTTGCCAAAAACAACGACCACGAAGACACCGGGAAGATTTGATACAAACTACTCCCGTCTCGAATCGGCGATCTTGGGGGTAAAACGAAAAAACCGTTGGTTCTCCAAAGAGCCGTGCTACCCTCCAACCCGGGTAGAGTCATCCCGAAACTCAGAGTCATGACGACTAGATCGATTCGATCGCGCTTTATTGTTTCAACCAACTCTTCCGGTCCGCCATTTTGTATCAGTTTCGTGGTGAAATCGGTGTTGTTCCTCATGTAGTTAGGGGTGAAATTCCAGTATTTCGCAATATTATTGATGGCGACAATAGCGAAGCCGGGATCGTCGTCGAAAGCGTTTGTGACAGCCAACCCCATAGGACTCCACAAAATCCGCAAGGGACATCCTCCCAAATTCGTCGTTTTACCGGCGAACACGTCACCAGTGGCGTCCGTTACGGTCTCGACGAATTCGCCGCATTTCGAGGCGCGACTGTAGGGGTACCACGTGACCACGCCTCTCGTCGTCAAAACGGCAACGTTGTAAACGTTGCGTTGCCACAATTCCGCGAAAATTTTCCTCAGTTCGGATTGGGTGGCGGGTTTCGGTAAAATTACCAAAAATTTACCTCTACTGTTCCAGTTGAGGGTTGGGGTTTTTGAGGCGTCCCCTATTATTATGTAGTTGTCGTAGGGGAGGAACTGGCGGAATTGGGGGTTGATCAGGATTTTGGGGCGGTGCGTTGTTGTCAGATCGGTCAATTGGGAGTCGAGGTTGGCGAAATTTGCTACTATCACTAGGGGCGTTTCGGCCGAATAGTGGTCGTCGATGAACTTTTTAGTGATGGTCGACAAGTTGGAGGTCACTAGCCAGAAGGTTGAGACGAAGAGTGTTGCGTTTGTTGCGAGAGACATTTTAGTTGTGATTGTGGAGTTGTGGACTGTATCGGTAATAATGGGGCCGATTACCTGTCAAAGTGGGGGCCCCCAATTATGGGGTTGAATAACTGTTGCGTTAATAATTGAGCATGTGTAACGTTTAAAACGAGATTACGGAGTGATTGAGGTTCATTTTGTGGAAATTGTTGTTAATGTTTGAAAATTGTTGCAGAGTTTGGGTGTCGTCCTGTACGTTTTAGTATGTGGTTCTCTACCATTCGATGGTCCAACTCTAACCGCCCTTCGTAACGTTGTGATTGAAGGAAAATTCCGTATTCCATATTTTATGTCGCAAGGTGAGTCTTCTCTTAAACCCCGCAAGAACCGAGAATCGATGGTTCATGACCGACAACGCCAAAAAAAAATTTTTTTAAATTTTTTAAACAATAGTTGTCGTTTTGCAGATTGTGAATATTTAATAAGACACATGCTGGTGGTCGACGCGGACAAAAGACTGACGATGGTCCAGATAGCAAAACATCGTTGGCTGTCGAACATGCCGCCCGTCGACACCGGCCCCGAACGCGAACTCCAACTCAACAAGACTGTGATAGACCACATGCTCCAATTGCCCAACCTCAACCAGAACATGGTCCTGCAGTCCCTAAAGAACAACACCTTCGACCACATCCACGCCATCTACAATTTGCTATTGGACAAACTCCACCAACGCACAATCAACTTCCAGTCGAAGATATCGCAGCAGAGGCGCGTCGAGGCCGACGTCAGGTCAGCGCAAGCACCAGTTTAGACCTTCAAATGTCTCGTTTTTTTTTTCAAAATTTTGGCCGAGGTTACTTTTTTGTTGACAAAATAGTTCAAATGGTGGCCTGAATCGAAAAGCGACACTACAGTTGCGCGGTTTCTAACTCTGCACTGGGATCTCCGACAAAGCGTTTCGACCGCGTCGCTTCCAAAGCGACCAAAAAAGGCGATAGCCTCTCGGAACTCTCTGTTTAACCGATAGAAATACAAGTCGACCCGGTCGACATTGAAGCTTTTTGGTCGCTTTGGAAGCGACGCGGTCGAAACGCTTTGTCGGGGATCCCAGTGCTGATTACTAGATCGAAACGTTTTATATCATTCTACGTAGGGTATATCATTGTCTATTGTTATTGGTTGACGATTTTAGGTGTGCTGCCGCCGACTACCTGCACACGCGCCCGCCCAAGATCAACGAGAGAAGCGAATCGTTCAACGAACAACAATTGGTGACGCACCTCGCCAACGAATCCGCTGCGAAAGCGTCCGACGAAACCGAAGAACCCTTCAACTATCGACGGGAGAGTTTCAACGAGAACTGTCTGAGAGAGATCAGAGACGAAGCGAAAGAAAGACGACAATCGTTCAACGAAAGCATTTCCGAAGATGGCGGATCACCTTTCGTTTCCATGCCAACGATACCGGCGGTCTACTTGGTCGGCGACGGCGACGCCCAACCGTTAGAGAAGGTATTCACCAGTTTTGCTTCCTTAAGTTTTTTTCCATAAAATGAAAATATTTTTGTACTTAGCAAGTTTTTTCCTTAAGTTTTTTTTTAAAAGAGAAATTTTTGTACTTAACAAGTTTTCGTTTCGTAATTCTTTTTTTTTTTTGTACAAATAAAGTTCAAAGAAATGGATCAAGACACTTCTGATGACGCTTCTTCACTGAGCGTGCCTTCGACATCGACCGGTTACAGCAGTTGCATGTCTTCGAGCGACAAATACTTGACGATCCGACGCCACACCGTAGGTCCGGGTGATTCCGCCCACGAACAGGTAACGTCGTTGAAATGACGTGTTGTTGTGACGTCACAGTGGTGTCGATTTGCAGGTACTCGAAACCCATTACATGTCGCAGGCGCAACACGATCCCAACGGGACCAAGTTGCTTCCCCACACGAATCTTCCTTTGCATTTACCGATTTTGGGCCAGCAGAATCCCCATTATTTCGGGGGTAAAGATCCGCATTTGTTGAAACCGCCAACTGTTCTAAATGCCGCCGGCGGTTTCGGCAGACGGGCGTCAGGTTAGTTGTTATTTTGATAGTCGGTTTGGTTTCGTTGTTTGTAAATCGATTTGACGACAGATGGCGGGGCCAATTTGCATATGGCGTGGGGAGCGCCCGGATCGCACGAACAACTTTCGATGATTTCGACCAGTTCGAGCGGCAATCCCAGTCTCAGCAGCGGGACCGGGACCCAACCCCTGGAACACAACCAACCAGCCCTCGACGAACTGGCGGCGGTGGCGAGGTAAAGACGAAAACCGCCGATTTTATTGCCGGGATTGCAGAAACCTGTAATTAGAAATTACAGATTCCTGTCTTTTTCTCTTTCTAAATTTAATTTTTTCCAATAAGTCTCAGTACTTCAGCAACTGGAATGATATTGTCTAGTTCATAAACCACCATCCTAAAATCTTTGTGTTTTAGCAACGTCAATGGAGTTGCCTAATATTGATTTATGACTAAACCGCGACTATTGCCGCTATTGTAGAAACCTGTAATTGAAAACTACAAAACTTTAACCAATAACGCGTGAGCTATAATTTTTCACGATTGACGGCCGATTCTCCGACAGATACATGCAAGGACGGGGCAACACGAAGCGGCACACTATGGCCAACCCCGAAGACGTCCACTCCTTGCAGTCCGGTAGCAGTACCGGTGGACGAACCCGAAGAACCGGTCTGCTCACGGTTATGGAGAGACCGCCAGGTAATTGCAAAACTAAATTTCGGTTCACTTAACGAGCAACAAAATCAGGTAATCAGTGTTGTCGGCCATCGTCGGTAAAGCAGATTTCTGTATTATATATTTTTTTGTTTTCGTTTGTATGTTTTTTGTTTGTAAACTAATTCGTTCACTAATTGTCGTTGTTCGAAACACTCGCTTGTTATTTTGTTGTTTTTATTTTCTTTTTCTTTTTTTTAAATTGTAATTTAATTTGCTGTTTGTAATACGCATGCGTTGTTTAGTAATTCCACCCGAACTAGTGATGGAGGTTGAGGCTCGCATGAAGCGCAACTACATGCCCCCCATATTGCCGCAACGAAAACATTCGCGTCACGTCGCCAAACCCCATTTGCCGACGGTGCAAGAGTTGCAAGGTACAGTTTTAAAGTCAGTAAAAAAACAATTGATAAACACCCCGAGGTTCTGGTGGACCTGGTCAGTAAAAAAACAATTGATAAACACCTCGAGGTCCTGGTGGACCTGGTAACAGGACTTTGTCGCGGTAGGTTCGGCTGCCGCTCTCGACGAAGCGGCGGTTGTGGCTTGAATGTAATTTGTGGCGTTGTCCAGGTCGCGAGACGAAATCGACGGAACGGTTCAGTCCGGTGAGGCGGGGGAGCGAGGGTTCCGCCGGAAGTTCCCGTACTTTGAGTCCTTCGACGCCCCAACAGGAGTGTCAGAGACTGCAGAGGGGGTTGCAGGCCAGGTCGAGTCCTCCCCGATCGATTCCCGGTGAATTTTCAAATCTTCGGTCTCGATTTCGTAATAACGTCGAAAATCTTCCAGGTTCCCCCATTCATCAGTTGGAGCGTCACCAAATCACCGATTGTCCTTCGCCTATTCACCAGTACTACTCGACGGATCCGGGTGATTTGCAAAAGTTCTCGCCCAACAGGGATCCGACTCTCGGTTTGCCTCCGGAAGGTTATACGAGCGGTTACGATAGCGGCAACAGAAGTTACGGGAATAGTCCTTTGCACACGTCGCCGTTCGGCACGAATCCCAACAGCAACTTGAGCTCGCCGATTCAGCAGAATTTGTTCGGACAAGTTCCGAATTTGTCGATGTATCAAGGGTCTAGTTCGCCCATTATTAATCCGTTGCTTAGTCCGAGCACGTCGCCCGTTTTTGGGGGCTACGGCCCGCCGGCCTCGGGACAATCGAGCATCTCGTCAATCACCCAAGGTATGACGTCGTCAAGGTGAAACTGTTCTTAAGCACACGGTAATGGCCAATTGAGACTGAAATTTACGGCTAAACCGCTTATTTTATTGTCGGCATTGCAGAAACCTGTAACTGAAAATTGTTGATTTCTGTAACTTTTGAGGTTGAAAGTTTCAGTTGTTTCCAATAATTATTCACGCATTCTTAATAAGCACTATAGCGACCCAATGATGTTATCTAGATCCTTTCTAAAATCTTAGTACTTCACTGCCTTCAATAGAGTTTCCTGGTAAGTCATCACTGAAGGTATGACGTCATCAGGCTTAAACTATTCTTCAATTAAAGCAAAAATAATTTCAGTTGCGACTTGTCAGTCTCTAGTAAGAACATTCTTGTTACTGTTACGTTAATATAGATAATTGATTAAGTTCTTAAAATTGTTGTTATTGTGGTTAGGTATCAGTGGTTTGAATACGACTGGTGCGGGTTCGATAACGCAGGGCACTCCTTCGACCAGTCTGCAATTGGAGATTCGCAATCAGCAGTTGCAAGACGACAAGATGGACACGAGTTACGCGGCAAATTTGGCCGGTTTTCAACCCAACTTTCTCCACCAAACCCATCACATGCATCACATTCTCAACATTCACAACCATCGCAGTTTGACTAATTCGCCCATCAGCAATCCGGGTAGTCCGGGCCTGGACATGATCCAGGAGGAACTGCCCCACATGCACACGGTTCCTAAAATCGACCAGCCCACCGTGGGCCATCCCCAAATTTCGGTCACGGACGTGCTGGGTAAGATTTGAGTCAAGGAAAATACTCGCATTCAAGCCATTCACCTTGAAATTTGAATTAAGCGGCTTTAGTCGAGGGTTCGGCAATTTGGCGCTTAAGCCATTCTGAATTACTGCACTTAACCATTTTCGTTACAATTTGAAGGCCTTCGAGTTCAACCCTTACTCCTCATTCAAGCCATTTTGGTTGAGGCTTGAAAATTTTGTATTTAAGGCATTTTGGTGAAAGTTAGAATAAATTCGCCTTTAAATGGGTTTGAATGACATTTAAGTCATTTTTGTTGAGGTTTGAATAACTTCTCATTTAAGCCATTTTGGTCGAACTTTGAACGACTTGACATTCAAGCCATTTTAAAAATAAATAACTTCCCACTTAAGCCACTTTGGTTGGAGTTTGAATGACATTATATTTAAGCCATTTTAGTCGAAGATTTATGTTTAAGTCGTTTTGGTTAAGGTGACTTAGCATTTAAGTCATTTCGGTTAGGGTTTGAATGACTTCTCATTCGAGTTGGTTGACGTTGTTTTGGTCGAGGCTGACTGTCTTGTTGTGTCGATAGGGAGCGAGGTGACGTTGGTGGCGGGCTCCGACACGTCCGAGGACTCTATGGACAGCTTGGACAACCAGAAGCTGGCGAAGATCCCGTCGTTCATAATATCGGAGCCGAGCGAAAATTTGCCGTCGATCACGAAAGGTATCGGTCGCAAGACGAGTCAGGAGAGCGAGGAGGGTGGCAAATTTTTTAGCAAACCCCCCGACGGCGATTCTCACGAGGAATTTTTTCTGAGACGCAACTCCGACAAGAGTTCGTGTTATTCCGACGATTCCCTCTCCAACGACAGTTTGAGCATCGGCAACCAAAGTCCCAGTTCCAGTTCGAACACCCAAAGCAGTCACGCGTTCGATAACGACATCCGGACGCGTCCCATAGACAATTCTTACGAGAAATTCCAGATCAGTCGCGAGTTGTGTAACGCGGGGGCGGAGAATTTTCGGATTTTTCAAAATTTGAAACTTGAGAATTACGCCGGCGGTTTTCAGGATGGCAATTCGAACGGGGGCGGTGGCGGCGGTGGTGGTGACGGTCGGTTTTTTCAAGTTCCCGATTGTAATTTGCACAAGAATTCCGGGTCGTTCGAGTTTGAATTGTCCGAGGTTTGTTCCAAGTTGCAATCGACCGACATTTTGGAAATGGTGAAACGGACAATTAACGACCAAATTCCGCCAAAGACTTGTTCGAGTTCTGAGGATGTCAGTGACAGGTTATCGTTGGAGTACGAAGGCGGCATTCAGATCGAACTCAAGATCATCGACACGCAGAAGGACTCAAAAGGGTTGAAAATGAGGCGCATTTCCGGCGATCATCTGGTCTACAACCAACTGTGCCAGCAACTCATTTCGTGCATGACCGTCTCCTAGCATTTGGCCAAGTTCTGAGGGGATTGCGAGGGAGGAAGGGGGGCTTTTTCGAACCATCACCACGTATCGCCATAATTTCCAAAATCAACATTCCACTTAATTTACATTTTTTTTTTCTTAAAGTAAGTTCGCATTTTATCTTGTTACCAATGGATGAGATTTGTTTTGTTTATCGGGCCATTGGGTAGAGACCCGTCAAATTAACTTTACAACTTTGAGTTAACCAGCTTCGGCGCGGTGCCCTGGCGGCCCCCCTCGACTGACGGTTTCCCATTTAAATGGTGAAATAACACTAACTAGATATAAAAATTGTAAATAGTATTTCAACAATTATGTAAATAATAACTATCGCACAATGTAAATAAACTAATAAATCTCGTCGAGACTCTGTCAGAGTTTCGCGCGGTCTCCACAATGTTGGGGCCTCGGAACGCGCTTAAGTGCAGGTTTCCGTTGCAACAGTGCAATATTTGTTAACACGCCGCATTTCCGCTTCCGTCTGAGGAAGCGGTCCTCGGTCCGTAATCAATGCAAGCACTTTGTTTTTTTTTTTTTTAATTTACGTGACTTAATTTTGCGCGCCCAGCTGAAGAAACTGTATATTTTTATAAATATTGTAAATATTTTACTTGAACATTCCTATTAGGTAGGAAAAGATTTTGAATCTTTGTCAATATTCTTATTCACTTAGCACAATTTTAATATGCTACTTCTAGTTGTAAGGTTTCTACTTGAATATACTTGAAATACTAGCTTTTGTTTTTCGACTACCTAAGTATACTAGGGTTAGTTTCGTTAGAGCAACTAGTGATTGGATGTCATTTCGTGCCTACTTCGACCGGATTTGGTTGCTCTAAAAACGGTAATACGTATTTGATTGACGCAATTAAGGCGGTTGTAATACTGTAACGGTTTATTTTATAACTTATCTGGCACCCACGTAATAAAAGGAAGGTTGTAAACTTTAGTATTTTCTGTCAATTCAAATCTGTGATGTCAATAATAAAATGACTGGAACAAGGACGAGACCTATTCATTTGCAAACCTATCAACGAAACGAGGAACGAGGCGATTTCTCAATATCTGCCACAGGGCCCAAAGAGGAAATTTCAAAATCAATTTTTCAACATCTTTCTAAAGGCAACCGGCTCCGGATCTAACAAGCTTTCCAAATATGCAATCAGCATCGCTGTAGCTTTTCGAGTTTTCAAGATAAGATCGATTTTCTACTGTGGCGAAGGCAGCGCCACAGTGTCTGAACTAACAAATCAAAATGTTAAGGTAACTCAAGAACCAAAAAAGATAGAACTGGTTTTCGGATAGGTACTAACCAAAAATCACGCTTCTAAATGTCGGTATTGCAGGGCGCTGCAACAGCTATGCATTATCATACTGTAACTATTTTGATTCGACCCCGACTCCTAATAAAATTAGTTGTGACGCTTCTGTTATGGAAGCGGCGGTCGGTATTGCAGGACGCTGTAATCGCAAGGAGTTCCATTGACGGTGCGTGAACTAAAAACGTGTGTATATTCATCATAATTAACATCAGAAACCATATTGTCTATCAGAGAACCTCATAAGTACAATTCAACAAAATCGAAAACATTGGCACCGATTCCAATAGGAAAAATTTGACCGTTGATACCATCAACAATAGTTGTGCTGAATCATTGGCAACTAGATTGGTGTGATCCGAGTCAATGGTCCGGTCAATCGTCTGAAAAATCAGAATTGAACACGGTTAACACATTTAAGGCAACCACCCCATCAACGCTAACACGGGGGCAATGACGTCACAGTCGCGGCAACATAATACATATTTTTTTTTTGTGCAACGTCAACCGTTTTTAGGGGTGACGCGCCTTAATAATTACCCACAATTAACAATAAACATCAACTAAACATCGAGAAGTCCCCTCTCCTTTAACTCGCCACCGACAAGTCAGTTACTAAGAAGAAACAAAAAAAAAAAAAAACTATCACTTTTCTTTTTACGGACGAGACGAAAACAGTTGAGGGCGATATCGCCGCCATTGTTCGTTTTACGTCGTCACGGGAAGCGCTTCGTCGCGATCAGTCGGGCATTTCGATCGAGATGATTGGCAGGACCGGTTTGAGGAGGTCGGCTTTTTTCGCGGCGCCGGCCCGTTCGTTTTTCTCGTTCTGTTGTTGCAATTCGACGCCGTTCGTCCTTCGTTCGCTGTGGTAGGCGATGTTGGCGTACTCCTGCAATAACGGACACGCGCCCAAAACGAACGAACAGAAGTCCTTGCGCATGCCGAACCACCCTGGAAAACAAAGTTGTACAAAAAACAACGCCAACGTTTTCAGTCGTTACTTACATTTATTGCCGCCTTTGGCGCTGAACGACATCAAGATCAGGGTGAAGAAGGAGATGAACAGAGGGCTCACGACGGCTGTATACGACATTCGAATGTCTTCGTCTAATTTGTTGGCCAGCAGCACCTGAAAATTCAAAATCGAGAATTCGATTAGCACGGGGCGACTCCCACTGGGTTCTGAACTGAACTAAGTTCAAAGTACTGAATTCCAGTTTATACCATTTTGCAAATACACTTTACATGACGCGCCATATAATGAACTCAGTGACAGTGTAGAAATATCTAACGTCTACACTTCTAAAAGTAGACTTAGTAGTGCGCCATAGATTCGGTTCTTAACTCAACTTAGTTTCAAATGCATTTACATGACGCGCCATCTATTGAACTCAGTGACAGTGTAAGAATTTCTAACGTCTACACTTCTAAAAGTAGACTTAGTAGGGCGCCATAGATTCGGTTCCTAACTCTACTAAATTCAAAGTACTGAATTTCAGTTTATAATATTTTGCCAATTCACTTGACATGACGCGCCATCTGTTGAACTCAGTGACAGTGTAGAAATTTCTAACGTCTACACTTCTAAAAGTAAACTTAGTAGGGCGTCATAGATTCGGTTCTAAACTCAATTTAGTTTCAATTGCATTTATATGACGCGCCATCTATTGAACTCAGTGACAGTGTAGGAATATCTAACGTCTACACTTCCAAAGGTAGACTTAGTAGTGCGCCATAGATTCGGTTCTTAACTCAACTTAGTTTCAAATACATTTACATGACGCGCCATCTATTGAACTCAGTGACAGTGTAAGAATTTCTAACGTGTACACTTCTAAAAGTAGACTTAGTAGTGCGCCATAGATTCGGTTCTTAACTCAACTTAGTTTCAAATGCATTTACATGACGCGCCATCTATTGAACTCAGTGACAGTGTAGGAATATCTAACGTCTACACTTCCAAAGGTAGACTTAGTAGTGCGCCATAGATTCGGTTCTTAACTCAACTTAGTTTCAAATACATTTACATGACGCGCCATCTATTGAACTCAGTGACAGTGTGGAAATTTCTAACGTCTACACTTCTAAAAGTAGACTTAGTAGGGCGCCATAAATTCGGTTCTTAACTCAACTTAGTTTCAAATGCATTTACATGACGCGCCATCTATTGAACTAAGTTACAATGTAATATATCTAATGCCTATATCTCCAAGAGTAGACTTAGCACGCTGCACCATCTATTTGAGTTCTAATGGATCTTTTTAGTTTGTGAAACAAAAGCAGTACAATCCACTTTTTCAACAAGTTAAACAGAGACCAAAGTCCACTATTGTTGTTCTCCTTTGAGGTTAGGTGTGAACTACTACTGTCAGTGCTGACAAGTTTGAAAAAGAAAGAGATCATCTGTCTCGTCTCTGTCTGACTGGTCAAGTTGCACACTGACCACAAATAAAACTAAATAGTCATTGAAATAAGTTCAGTTTAAATTGACATGGCGCGCCATCTATTGGCCTGTTAATGAACTACGTCTCGACGCAATGTAGAACCTATGAATCGAGTGCAACAATTGCTTGATAACTGAATAGAGACTCGCCTGGAATATCAATATCGGGATGACTAAGAACGTATAGCCTAGAGCCGATTTGAAGCTGGACCTCCTCTGTTGGGCGTTTACTTCGGGCGTTCGCAACAGAATGGCGGCAAAAATGATTGTGTACAAAACGCCCACCTTGAAAATTGAATAATTAGGATTTAAGAATTAAGAAACAACGAACCATTACCAGAGATAAACACATGACGATCCACAATGGAACGAACACTACTTCCCACGACCAAGTGATGAAGCGGTCGAGACGTAGCGCTAGAAAAATGAACTGAAGCACGTTTACGGCGCAAAACAGCTCCAACTAAAAATAAAAACAATATTATGAATATGTTTAGTAAAAAAAAAAAAATTGAAAGTGTGTACCTCAAAAGATCTGTCGTGTTTGACGGCCCAGATACAAACGGCTATACTGACTATCGAAATAAAAATTAACGGTATAAAAACCAAAATCCACAAGTGTCGCTCAGACTCCAACTTGTCACATACCAGCAACTCGAACATCAACAGAATCAAGTGTAGAGCGAGCGAAATCAACATAGACTTGTAATGAATGTACGCTTCACCTTCAAGTCTAAAACAACCAAAAATTAATCGAGCGAACCCACCAAAAAGCAAGTATTTCCACCTAAAATGGGGGTATCTCCACCAAACGTAACTGCCGACAGTTGCGCCGGTAATGACCAACACTTTCCACACCCAAATCGGGGTGAAGACGCACCAGTACGACCATGTCACGTAATTGTCGAGTCTGATGGCGAAAAGGGCAGTAAACACCAACAAGCACGTGTGGACCACGAATTTGCTGGAAGAAAAAGTGAGGTTAGATCGTCCGAAATTTCGCCCAAAACCCGGACGGTTTTGTAAATTGAAGTTAATTAGTTTTACCTCGGATTGAAGTCTTGGAGGAGCGTCTGCAAATTCATCGTGGTTTTATTTATAAACAAACACTTTTAATGGGAGCAACGGCCATTTTGCGCTGGCGCTCTACTGTCAGATTTCAGGAAAGCCAACCAAGAGACACGAAAGGTTTTAACTAAAAACAACAACAATTTTCTAAAATTATTAATTTTTTTTGAGCCTTTCCAAAATGGTTTTACGGTTCTGGACCAGGCGAATTGGGCACTTTAAAAGCCACGTAAAAATGGTGCAAAAACCCTAATTTTCGACACCCAAATTGATATTTACGTAAAATAACCAAAAATAACAGGTGGGCTGCTGTCACTTTGACGTTTCCTGTTCGTTTTGTAGGTTAGGTTGGTCCAGATGACGTAAACATTGTTGATGTTTTAAAAACTTTGCAAAATATTGATACGTATGCATTTTAAAAGTAAATTCGAGAATCAGCACAGTTTTAAAACGCGCAATCGGAAAAGGTAGTCGCCGAAATGGAGGAAACCTTCATGTTGTTGTCCCTGGTCGTGGTGATGCTAGTTGGGTCCTTCATCGCAGGCTCCATCCCCCTGTTTTTCAGCTTTTCGGAGGTACGTCCCCCCAATTCTGCGCCCCTTCTACTTCACGCAATTTTCAGGACAAATTGAAGAAAATCACCGTTTTCGGGGCCGGTCTATTGGTTGGGACCGCCTTGGCCGTCATCATTCCCGAAGGAGTTCGCTCGCTACTAACCGAAGAAGCGCCAACTGTCGAGAACCAATCGCAAATTCACGACCACAAAGACCCTTTATCTGTGATAGGAATTAGCTTAGTTTTGGGCTTCATTTTCATGCTTATGGTCGATCAAGTGGGTTACACCCCCAAATTTCGACCCAACAACTGTTGATTGGTAATTTTGTAGATTTCGCAAAGCCGAAACGAAAATTTGAGCCCCTCGGAACGAGACATTACAGCAACAATTGGACTGGTAGTTCACGCCGCCGCCGATGGCGTCGCTTTAGGCGCAGCCGCCACCACCAGTCACGCTGACGTCGAAATCATCGTGTTTTTAGCTATCATGCTGCACAAAGCCCCCGCAGCTTTTGGTCTAGTCACTTTCTTGCTCCACGAAGGCATCGAAAGGTTGCACCGTTATTTTTGTCGTAACTTTATTTTATTTGCCACAATTTCAGGCAACGCATCCGGAAACACTTGTTGATTTTTTCGTTAGCGGCCCCCGTCTTGACTGTTTGCACCTACTTCGGCATCGGGCAGAAACAAAAGGAAACGCTAAGTTCCCTAAATGCGACTGGTTGGTCTTTTTGCTAAATTATTTAAATAATTCTCTAAATTGTTATTAACAATTGTTTAATGCGGCTGGTTGTTTTTTTTTTTTGTTAAATTATTTAAATAACCAAATAATTCTGTAAATTATTATTAACAATTGTTTCAGGTATCGCAATGTTGTTTTCTGCCGGAACATTCCTGTACGTTGCCACCGTTCACGTTTTGGCGGAACTGACCCAAAACCCCCACCATTCCTACGCGAAAGTGCAAACTCTGGAAACTGGGAAACCGACGACCGCATCGCAGTCTCTGAAAACTGTCGAGTTAATTTGTTTGGTTTTGGGATGCTTAGCGCCTCTTCTCCTCGCCGTCGGACATCATCATTGATTTTACAAGTGCCAATTGAACTAGACCCGATTTGTTGTAAAAACTTAATATTCCCTACGATATTTTTTACCTGGAAACAGTTGTAGTATACGACAGGATTTTACTTCCGCTTGAGATATTTATTTGCTTTGAAGATGTGTAAAGGCATGCTAGTGTATCGTCCACTGAGCTACGCAAATGTAACTGGTTTGGTGTTTTATTAAATGTTGGAGAAAACGTCGCTATCCATGTGGTTTTTTGACGTCACCAACAGGGACCACCCCAACTATATGCATATCACCTATTTAAAATTGTACCAAAGTAAAGTAATTTTTTTTGGGAACAAATATAATGTACACCAAATTAAACTATACATCCCTTGCACTGTCCACCAGAAAATTTAATGAGCATCAAAAAATCTAAATGAAACCCAAATTATTATACATCAGAAAATGAGAACATCACCACTAAAATAACTATGCTGCGTATTGTTTTACCATTGCTTACATTTTAAATTCTATATGTCTATCAATTTTACTAAATGTTCACCAAATTTAGAACGCTCAAGTTACGCGTCCGTGCTGTACATAATGAATATTCGCGCTATCCATTTATATTTAGTGTTTCTCAAAAAAACTATTTGTGCGTCAAATAATTATTCTATTACTTCAAAAATGAAATATGCTCGCGCATCTCTCCTTGCCGCTTGCGCTTCCAGACAAGAGGCACGCGAAAAAAGTTTTGTAGAAAGTCAGTTCAGGGCCCAGTAATTTTTTTTTAAAGCACGATTAGAAATTACCACTAAAAAAAGTTTTACGTTTTTCATAATGCAAGCCAATTACAGCAAAGCATTTATATATTACGGAAATCAATCTTTTTTTGTGTAAACCACTTCTATTTTTACTCTTATTTTCCTTGCCCTAGCACATCTACATCTGTAATTTTGCATAAAATTATTTACCATTTGCACAACATTTTATTGCTTGTGTATTTTTGATAAACAAATAGTATTTTTAACTGCTAAATAATATAAGACACTGTCGAAAATTAAATATCTGGGTATTATGTTAGAATTAAATGCGGAATAAAATTTGGTGAACATTTAGTATTTATGGTCAACAAAAGTTATTTTGGCGAACAAAATATATAAGAGGCCAGCATTATGTTAATATTTGGTTGTCGCTTTAAGATTATGTATTTTCTTAATTTTGGTGAGCATTTAGTATTTTTGGGAAATGAAAGTATTTTTTTGTATAAAAATATTGGGTAAATTTGGTAGACTGTTAAATACTTTTTTTTTCTTATAATAATGCGATTGTTGAAACAACGCAACTTTTCCTCGTAGGGAGTGGTTTTCTCTTTTTATTTATGTAAAATAATGTGTAATGTGGGATATTCGCAAAGATTATGCCATAAAAGCTTAAAAGTGGAAACTCCTACTAATAAGAATTTAACTTTTTGTTAATTTTTCTTTTTTTGTACAAAAAACAGTAAGATAAGAATGAAGTTCGAAAGGAGTTTTTGGAGTTGCAAACTTGAGACCTCCACTTTTTGGCAAAGAACCTTTTGGTCCGATTTTGCTTGTTACCAAAAATTAATAATTTAAATAACGTCGATAAAGCAGTTTTCTGGGTGACGTAGTTTGCGGGCGACCGCGCTAGGTGGCGCTCTTCGAAAATACCGCATGTTTTCTCGAAATACGGCCTGCGGTTGCGAGTCGCCGCGCCACGCGTTGAAAAAGGACGGAAACTACTCGTGACGCGTCCGCCTTTTTCGTTTTCCTTGAACTTGGCCCGTCTCGTTGGTAGCGGTCGCGGCGATCAGTCCCGGCCGCCATTGTTGTGTTAGTGAGTAGCCATATTGGTGCGACCATCTTTTATAAACAAAATAGGAACCATTGTTATGGCGGACCATCAAAATATCATGTGCGAGGTGGAGATCCAGCCGGATATTCAGGAATGCGTCGAAATCGAGTCGATTCCTGTCGACATAACCGATACGGTGGAAACGATCGTGGAATGCGGCGAGCCGATGATTTCGATGCAATCTTTGGAGGGTCGCGACATAATTTTAGAGGCTCAAGAGGAGATCATCGACGATTCCGGTGATCCTCTCAACATTTACGACGTGCCCGTGCCGGACGCTTCCGATTTATACGTAGAATCCTCACCCGGGCCGTCGAAACGACGAAAGGGGGCCGCGAAAAGTCGAGGGATCTTGTCGAGACGCGACAACGAAATGTTACTAAGCGACATGCACGTGGACACGAAACCGCGGAAATGGGAACAGAAACAGGTGCAGATCAAAACCATGGAGGGCGAATTTTCCGTAACAATGTGGGCGTCAGGTGCTAGCGATGGTAAGTTCTTCGGGCCCTCCACTAATTCGCCGCCACTGCGATTGATTTGGGAACGCGTCAAGGGCAAAGGGTCACGGCGCGACGACGTCGAGCACTTTTGGGGCGGTTTAGGGGGCTCGCACCGGCCAATTTCGCCCCGTTTCAGCTCACTGTTTTCGTACGCGGGCGCCATCACTGAATTTTCTGCCATATTTATTGTCATGGCCGATAAAATTCGCAATGGTGGAAGACATGGCCGCCACCCTCCCCCCAAAACAAACCCACCTAAATAATAAAGGGATCAAATGGGGCCGAACGAAGCCCCGGGGGCAACGGTAACAGTTTCTCGGACATGGGGGGCCTCATTTGACAATCAGAACTCGAAAGGAATTAAATTTTCGTTTCTTTAGGTTTCGACGCGCGGCCGCCAGAGGGCGTGCCGACAACGCGCCAAATTCAAACTGCCGTTATTATTCTTATTGACTATAACCATTTATTACCATTGTTTATACATAAGATGTATAAACAATTGTATTACCCAAGAAAGTAGTAACAACAATTTTTGAATGTATCTAATAATTTCTAATTGTAATACTTTAATGATTTTTGTTGCACGCAGATGAGGGTTCGAATCCCGAGCCCGACCCTGACTACACCGAGTACATGAGCGGCAAGAAGATCCCGGCAGATGGAATACCAGGTCTCGATCTATCGGACCCCAAACAACTGGCGGAGTTTGCCAGGCCCGGCTTGAAGAGCCCGCGGGTTCGACGCCCCAATCAAGACACCACCGACCGCACCATAGGTATCGGAAACAAAACCCAAATAAGTTTTGAAAGAATTTTTCCCGACTCCTATTATTAAGACTTAAGTAAAGTTTTGTTTAAAAGTTATTGTAACGTTTCATATTATTGATTGGAGGGTTGACTGCTAGAGTCTCGTTTCGAATCAAATGTCTCTCATTATTTGTTGGGGGTTGACTGCTAATTATTGTCTGGTTGTAGCCTGTCCACACAAGGGTTGCAACAAGATGTTCAGGGACAACTCGGCCATGAGGAAGCATCTACACACGCACGGTCCCCGCGTGCATGTCTGTGCTGAATGCGGTAAAGCCTTCGTAGAATCAAGCAAGTTGAAGCGACATCAGCTCGTCCACACGGGCGAGAAACCGTTTCAGTGCACGTTCGAAGGATGCGGGAAAAGGTTTAGTCTGGACTTTAACTTGAGGTGCGCTTGCGCATGCGCTTCTTTAAACAACATACTTACCCTATTTGAACGTTACAGGACTCACGTCAGAATCCACACGGGCGATCGACCGTACGTCTGTCCATTTGACGGATGTAATAAGAAATTCGCGCAATCGACCAACTTAAAAAGCCACATACTCACGCACGCGAAAGCCAAGTGAGTAGTTCGAGTTTGTAGCGGAGGTGGCGCTAGCCGAGAGTTAAAAATTTAAAATGCATTACAAGGTGGTAATATCGGTTTTTCTGAATAATTTTTCTTATCTGAAACCGCTGTTGAATTGCACGAATTTTTAATTTTTAGAACTCAAAGGATTTCCGCGGTGACAGCTTGTTTACTGGGTGCCTTTGTGCCTACCTATCATTTATGTTTATGGTAGTCCATTGCCTTCACTGGAGCTTATACCTACTTGAAAGTACCTCTATTAAGCCGCAAATAACCGAAGCGTGTTGTCATAAAATTTGGCTGCTCGAATAAAGCCGTCTTGTCATAAATTCCTCAAAATTTCCAAGGACTCTTTAAATTTCAAATTTGTAACTATTAGGAATACTCTTTCAGACGCCGGCAGTTCCCTTTGTAGAGAGCCCCCAAAATGGGTGTTGAGTTCAAAGGTAGAAGTGCTAAATGTTGAACACATGTACAGGGTGTCCGATTTTGTAATTAAAAACGGGAACAAATATAATGTACACCAAATTAAACCATATATCCCTTGCACTGTCCACCAGAAAATTTAATGAGCATCAAAAATTCTAAATGAAACCCATATTATTATACATCAGAAAATGAGAACATCACCACTAAAATAACTATGCTGCGTATTGTTTTACCATTGCTTACATTTTAAATTTTATATGTCTATCAATTTTACTAAATGTTCACCAAATTTAGAACGTTCAAACTACGTGTCTGTGCTGTACATAACAAATATTCGCGCTATCCATTTATATTTAGTGTTTCTCAAAAAAACTATTTGTGCGTCAAATAATTATTCTATTACTCCAAAAATGAGATATGCTCGCGCATCTCGCCTTGCCGCTTGCGCTTCCAGACAAGAGGCACGCGAAAAAAGTCTTGTACAAGGTCAGTTAAGGGCCCTGTAATTTTTTTTTGTAAAAGCACGATTAGAAATTACCACTAAAAGAAGTTTTACGTTTTACATAATGCAAGCCAATTACAGCAAAGCATTTATATATTACGGAAATCAATATCTTTTTTTGTGCAAACCACTTCTATTTTTACTCTTATTTTCCTTGCCCTAGCACATCTACATCTATAATTTTGCATAAAATTATTTACCATTTGCACAACATTTTATTGCTTGTGTATTTTTGATCAACAAATAGTTTTTTAACTGCTAAATAATATAAGACACTGTCGAAAATTAAATATCTGGGTATTATGTTAGAATTAAATGCGGAATAAAATTTTGGTGAACATTTAGTATTTTTGGTATGAAAATATTGGGTAAATTTGGTAGACTGTTAAATACGATCCATTAAAAAATGCATTTTTTCGGGTGGACTGATTGTGATTTTGTTGCAGGTCCAGGAACAACATGGCCCGAAACACGAACAATATGCAAATGTTACAATCTCAGTTTGTCCAAGTGGAAGTTACCGACCCCGAATACATTGTATATACAGACTAAAGTGAATTAGCGCCAGCGCCAGGACTATTTAAATTTGTTTGAGCAACTTTTCTAGAATTAAAGTTCAAACAGCAACGATTAAGTACAGTTAAACCAAAAAAAGACGAGTCAACAATTACGTCGCTTCGAGTTGGTTCAAGTACAAATTTATGCATTTTTTCAAACGCAAACAGCGCACGCCGCGCTGTTTGTCACCACCTCCAGTTTGCGTTTCTTTTGTTCTTCGCGATTGTGTGTTCGAATCGAGACAAATTCGACGCCTCGACCGTCGAACGGTTGATTTCAACCTCGCCAGTGTGTGTATATATTGGAGATTATTGAGAGTTTTTATAAATGGAAAGGTGAAATGGGACCGGACGCGATGGTTGAGGGTTGATCGAAGTGAGCGCCTAATTGCGCCACTTTATTCGCGAAGGCAGTTTGAATTTTAATTATTAATTACGATTTGTAAGAAGTTAGCGTAAATATCAATTTTTCCTAATGTACATAAAAGAATAAATAAATAATTTTTCAGGACTTGCGCCATTTTCGACATCCTTGTCCTGGAAAATGTAGAATTAGGAAAGTCCATCCAGCGAATGTTCAGCGTACGCCCTCCCTACCCACAAAGTTGCGCGGTCGCCTCGGACGAGTTCAGCGCTCTGGAGAGGAGCACAGTGTCCGTACCACCAATTCTCCGCACGCTTCTTTACTCCCTTTTTTGAAGCTGCACCACTGGTGCGGTCTCGACGCGCATCTCTTGATAATTCAACATGCTGAACATTCGCTGGATGGACTCTTAACAGTCAACAAGATTTTCTTGCCGCATTTGTTGTGCCATGGACGACTTTGACAAGACGACAAGTCCAGTTACGTCTTATCTAGTTCTCAAAAAAGTAAGCAGCGTTCTATAATAATAAAATTGTAAATAAAATAAAGCGAAAGAGCCAGGTGAAACTAACCCCTTACTGTTGGGGACGACATAATTAAACACTCATAAATCTAAGCGGATTTTCAGCAATAGGGAGGGTCAGGTGATTGTAAATCAAAGGGTCGTAATTATTATAAATTATTATAAAATTATTATAAATGATCAGTAAGATCTGAGGGTTAATCCTGTGGTTATTTTTAATTGGTGGCAATTGGCTTAGATTTATGGGTGTTCAATTATTTTGTCCCCGTCTATAAGTAGAGTCCTGCTCATAAGAATTGGCAAAAAAGAACCAGGCATGACTGAATATTTTCAAAGTCGCCGGCTGTACATATTAATGATGACGTAAAAACATTAACTTTCGTTAGATGGCGCTGAACGTTACGTGCCTACAGTGCCGCCTGCTGATAGGAAATTAAAAATTTGCCACGCGTTAACGAATGCAGCTTCATTTATAATCATATTGCAACGTCAAATTTTATATTCAAGAGTAATTTTGTGGTTTCAACGTCTATTATTGGTAATTTGCCCTCAAAAATGTTAATGTCGGTAAAACAGTTTTCTTCAAAAGTTTCGTAAACATACCGTATGGTGGATAAACAAAATTGTTTGCGACACCAGGTTTTCGTAAAAGAAAAATGTAACCAATCATTCTTTTTATATAGAAAACCTTTTAATATTCTCGACCTCGCCATTGTTTGCGCATGCGCCATGTTAAAAATCTTTTGTGTGTCCTTCCTGTATATGGCTGCCCAGTGCCGCCATTTCATTTTGGTTAGTTACTTCATCAACGCATGGTGTAACGGAGAGACGGATCACGTCCTGTCCGTAACACTACTGGTTTAATTTAAAGCTCAACGGTTTTGTGTTTGTTTGAATGTTGTTGACGATGTGCCGCGTTTAGCGCAGTTCCGGTTAAACAACGCGAAATGGAGGCCTCTCCGGAGTTGATAAGTGCTCGAGTGGCGAAAATCAACTCCCAAATAACCGGTAAAGTTTTCACAAAAAACGCCCCCAATTTGATAGCCCGCGAGTGTCTTTTGGACGCCCTCCAGGCTCTCTACGACGAATGCAGCATCGAGACTTTGCAAAAATGCGACAAACACGTGTCGCAATTCTTCGAAAGGTTCAAAACGACCGTCCAAGAAGTGAAGCGTCTTCGAGTCAACGCGAGCGATTTCGACATTCGCAGCGTCATTGGACGGGGCCACTTCGGCGAGGTGCACGTGGTGAAAGAGAAACAATCCGGCGACATCTACGCGATGAAAACGATACGGAAAAGCGACAGTTTAGAGAAGACTTCTTTCGACGTCGAACGGGACATTATGGCGTATTCGACGTCGCCGTGGCTGACGTCGCTTCAATACGCGTTTCAGGACACCACCTGTTTGTTTTTTATAATGGAATATCATCCGGGGGGCGATTTATTAGGGTTGTTGTACAGGCAAGGGGGTACTTTGCCCGAAAGCGCCGCCACGTTTTATATTGCCGAACTAATGTTGGCGTTGGAGGACTTACATGGGATGGGGTACGTCCACAGGGACATTAAACCGGACAACGTGCTCCTGGACAGGTGCGGCCATTTGAAATTGGCCGATTTCGGATCAGCGGCGCGACTCAACGCCAAGGGATTCGTCGATAAGGGGCCCCCCGTCGGAACTCCCGACTACGTCGCCCCCGAAGTACTGCAGTCCGTCGAAAACACCAAAGGGAAGCATTCCGGATACGGGGTGAGAAATTAGCCAAAATCTTCAAAAGAATCTAGTTACTTTAGTTGGGTGGTTGGCACCACTGAAAGTTGGTACCTATCAGAACTAAATCGTGTCAATTTTGGTAGTTATTTTTTTCACTAAATGTTGGTATTGGTGATAACTGTTTTTTTAAGGCGGGTAGTTTGAACTATAGAGAAACAACCCCTTTTTTTTGTAATTTTTTTGGGTCAAGTCCGGATTTTTATTCTTTAAAGCGCGTAGTTTGAACTATAAGGAAAAAATAACGTTTGCAACCCCAATTTTTTTTGTTGTAATTTTTTTGGGGTGAGTGCGGATTTTTATCGAAGCTTTTTGCAGGTTTCGTGCGACTTTTGGTCGTTGGGAGTGTTGGCGTTTGAGCTGACCGTCGGGAAGACCCCTTTCGCCTCCCAAAGCACCTCCACCACTTATGCTCGCATCATGAACTACTCCAACAACCTGAAATTCCCTCCCGATACCCTCCTCACTCAAGCTTTCGTGTCATTCGTAAAATCTCTAGTCACCGATGCCAAATCTCGTCCGACAATTCACCAAATCAAGGAACATCCCCTGTTCAAACACCACAACTTCGACAATATACGCGAGCAGGTGCCCCCTTACGTTCCGAAAATTACGTCGCCCGAAGACACCGCCAACTTTTCGGACGTTCTACCGAAGAAATCGGGACCGAGCATGGAGAATTTCAAGAGAAAATTCCAATTTTCCGGACGCAACTTGCCTTTTATCGGATTTACGTTCACGCACGATCTGGGATGCGAGAGGAGATTAGGGGAGGTGATCGGCAGGGATGAGATAGTGAAAAAGTTGAAAGAGGAAGTGGGGGAGTTGAGGAAGAACATAGCGCTGACTGAGGATGTCGAAATGGCCAAGATGGAGTTGGAGAAGAAGTTGCACACGAAGACGAGGAGATTGGAAAATATCGAATCGATCAGGGACCAGCTAGAGAAAGAGTTAGCCGCAACAATGGCAGAGAGGACTGTAAGTTACTAACTTTTTTTTTGAAATACTTAGTCTTTAATTAATTAGTCGTAGGTGTAAAGTGGTCCAATTTCTCTATTAGAGCTGTCACTTGTAGTTGTGACGTCATAAGAGCCCTTTCCCATCTCTTTCAAATCGACAAACAATTGTTAGAATTGTTCACTTTCTCGTTGCCTACTTTGACGAGTTCTTTAATTAGCGAAAGTGATCGATTCCTTTATTGGAGCTGTCACTTATCGCTGTGACGTCATAAGACGTCTCTCCTTTTATTATCCTTCTCTTCGAGTTTTATAATTGTTCACTTTCTCGTTGCCTACTTTGTTGCCTTTTTTTTGACAAAGATGTAAGTGGTCCAAGATCTCTATTAGATCTGTCAATTGTAGTTGTAACGTCATAAGAGCCCTTTCCCATCTCTATCAAATCGACAATAATTGTCAGAATTGTTCACTTTTTCGTTGCCTACTTTGGCGAGTTTTTAAATTAGCGAAAGTGATCGATTCCTTTATTGGAGCTGTCACTTATTGCTGTGACGTCATAAGGGGTCTCTCCTTTTATTATTCTTCTCTTCGAGTTTTATAATTGTTCCCTTTCTCGTTGCCTACTTTGTTGCCTTTTTTCTTGACAAAAATGTAAGTGGTCCAAGATCTCTATTAGATCTGTCAATTGTAGTTGTGACGTCATAAGAGCTTTTTTCCCATCTCTTTCAAATCGACAAACAATTGTTAGAATTGTTCACTTTCTCGTTGCCTACTTTGACGAGTTCTTTAATTAGCGAAAGTGATCGATTCTTTTATTGGAGCTGTCACTTACCGCTGTGACGTCATAAGAGGTCTCTCCTTTTATTATCCTTCTCTTCGAGTTTTATAATTGTTCACTTTCTCGTTGCCTACTTTGTTGCCTTTTTTTTTGACAAAGATCTAAGTGGTCCAAGATCTTTATTAGATCTGTCAATTGTAGTTGTGACGTCATAAGAGCCCTTTCCCATCTCTTTCAAATCGACAAACAATTGTTAGAATTGTTCACTTTTTCGTTGCCTACTTTGACTGTTAGAGCTGTCACTTGTAGTTGTGACGTCATAAGAGCCCTTTCCCATCTCTATCAAATCGACAATAATTGTCAGAATTGTTCACTTTTTCGTTGCCTACTTTGACGAGTTCTTTAATTAGCGAAAGTGATCGATTCTTTTATTGGAGCTGTCACTTACCGCTATGACGTCATAAGAGGTCTCTCTCTTTATTATCCTTCTCTTCGCGTCCTATAATTGTTCACTTTCTCGTTGCCTACTTTGTTGCCTTTTTTTTTGACAAAGATCTAAGTGGTCCAAGATCTTTATTAGATCTGTCAATTGTAGTTGTGACGTCATAAGAGCCCTTTCCCATCTCTTTCAAATCGACAAACAATTGTTAGAATTGTTCACTTTTTCGTTGCCTACTTTGACTGTTAGAGCTGTCACTTGTAGTTGTGACGTCATAAGAGCCCTTTCCCATCTCTATCAAATCGACAATAATTGTCAGAATTGTTCACTTTTTCGTTGCCTACTTTGACGAGTTCTTTAATTAGCGAAAGTGATCGATTCTTTTATTGGAGCTGTCACTTACCGCTATGACGTCATAAGAGGTCTCTCTCTTTATTATCCTTCTCTTCGCGTCCTATAATTGTTCACTTTCTCGTTGCCTACTTTGTTGCCTTTTTTTTTGACAAAGATCTAAGTGGTCCAAGATCTTTATTAGATCTGTCAATTGTAGTTGTGACGTCATAAGAGCCCTTTCCCATCTCTTTCAAATCGACAAACAATTGTTAGAATTGTTCACTTTCTCGTTGCCTACTTTGACGAGTTCTTTAATTAGCGAAAGTGATCGATTCCTTTATTGGAGCTGTCACTTATCGCTGTGACGTCATAAGACGTCTCTCCTTTTATTATCCTTCTCTTCGAGTTTTATAATTGTTCACTTTCTCGTTGCCTACTTTGTTGCCTTTTTTTTGACAAAGATGTAAGTGGTCCAAGATCTCTATTAGATCTGTCAATTGTAGTTGTAACGTCATAAGAGCCCTTTCCCATCTCTATCAAATCGACAATAATTGTCAGAATTGTTCACTTTTTCGTTGCCTACTTTGGCGAGTTTTTAAATTAGCGAAAGTGATCGATTCCTTTATTGGAGCTGTCACTTATTGCTGTGACGTCATAAGGGGTCTCTCCTTTTATTATTCTTCTCTTCGAGTTTTATAATTGTTCCCTTTCTCGTTGCCTACTTTGTTGCCTTTTTTCTTGACAAAAATGTAAGTGGTCCAAGATCTCTATTAGATCTGTCAATTGTAGTTGTGACGTCATAAGAGCTTTTTTCCCATCTCTTTCAAATCGACAAACAATTGTTAGAATTGTTCACTTTCTCGTTGCCTACTTTGACGAGTTCTTTAATTAGCGAAAGTGATCGATTCTTTTATTGGAGCTGTCACTTACCGCTGTGACGTCATAAGAGGTCTCTCCCTTTATTATCCTTCTCTTCGCGTCCTATAATTGTTCACTTTCTCGTTGCCTACTTTGTTGCGTTTTTTTTTGACAAAGATCTAAGTGGTCCAAGATCTTTATTAGATCTGTCAATTGTAGTTGTGACGTCATAAGAGCCCTTTCCCATCTCTTTCAAATCGACAAACAATTGTTAGAATTGTTCACTTTTTCGTTGCCTACTTTGACTGTTAGAGCTGTCACTTGTAGTTGTGACCTCATAAGAGCCCTTTCCCATCTCTATCAAATCGACAATAATTGTCAGAATTGTTCACTTTTTCGTTGCCTACTTTGACGAGTTCTTTAATTAGCGAAAGTGATCGATTCTTTTATTGGAGCTGTCACTTACCGCTATGACGTCATAAGAGGTCTCTCTCTTTATTATCCTTCTCTTCGCGTCCTATAATTGTTCACTTTCTCGTTGCCTACTTTGTTGCCTTTTTTTTTGACAAAGATCTAAGTGGTCCAAGATCTTTATTAGATCTGTCAATTGTAGTTGTGACGTCATAAGAGCCCTTTCCCATCTCTTTCAAATCGACAAACAATTGTTAGAATTGTTCACTTTTTCGTTGCCTACTTTGACTGTTAGAGCTGTCACTTGTAGTTGTGACGTCATAAGAGCCCTTTCCCATCTCTATCAAATCGACAATAATTGTCAGAATTGTTCACTTTTTCGTTGCCTACTTTGACGAGTTCTTTAATTAGCGAAAGTGATCGATTCTTTTATTGGAGCTGTCACTTACCGCTATGACGTCATAAGAGGTCTCTCTCTTTATTATCCTTCTCTTCGCGTCCTATAATTGTTCACTTTCTCGTTGCCTACTTTGTTGCCTTTTTTTTTGACAAAGATCTAAGTGGTCCAAGATCTTTATTAGATCTGTCAATTGTAGTTGTGACGTCATAAGAGCCCTTTCCCATCTCTTTCAAATCGACAAACAATTGTTAGAATTGTTCACTTTCTCGTTGCCTACTTTGACGAGTTCTTTAATTAGCGAAAGTGATCGATTCCTTTATTGGAGCTGTCACTTATCGCTGTGACGTCATAAGACGTCTCTCCTTTTATTATCCTTCTCTTCGAGTTTTATAATTGTTCACTTTCTCGTTGCCTACTTTGTTGCCTTTTTTTTGACAAAGATGTAAGTGGTCCTAGATCTCTATTAGATCTGTCAATTGTAGTTGTAACGTCATAAGAGCCCTTTCCCATCTCTATCAAATCGACAATAATTGTTAGAATTGTTCGCTTTTTCGTTGCCTACTTTGACGATTTTTTTAAATAGCGAAAGTGATCGATTCCTTTATTGGAGCTGTCACTTATCGCTGTGACGTCATACGAAGTCTCTCTCTTTATTATCCTTCTCTTCGCGTCCTATAATTGTTCACTTTCTCGTTGCCTACTTTGTTGCTTTTTTTTTGACAAAGATCTAAGTGGTCCAAGATCTTTATTAGATCTGTCAATTGTAGTTGTGACGTCATAAGAGCCCTTTCCCATCTCTTTCAAATCGACAAACAATTGTTAGAATTGTTCACTTTTTCGTTGCCTACTTTGACGATTTTTTTAATTAGCGAAAGTGATCGATTCCTTTATTGGAGCTGTCACTTACCGCTGTGACGTCATAAGAGGTCTCTCCTTTTATTATCCTTCTCTTCGGGTTTTATAATTGTTCACTTTCTCGTTGCCTACTTTGTTGCCTTTTTTTTTGACAAAGATGTAAGTGGTCCAAGATCTCTATTAGATCTGTCAATTGTAGTTGTAACGTCATAAGAGCCCTTTCCCATCTCTATCAAATCGACAATAATTGTTAGAATTGTTCGCTTTTTCGTTGCCTACTTTGACGATTTTTTTAAATAGCGAAAGTGATCGATTCCTTTATTGGAGCTGTCACTTATCGCTGTGACGTCATACGAAGTCTCTCTCTTTATTATCCTTCTCTTCGCGTCCTATAATTGTTCACTTTCTCGTTGCCTACTTTGTTGCCTTTTTTTTGACAAAGATCTAAGTGGTCCAAGATCTTTATTAGATCTGTCAATTGTAGTTGTGACGTCATAAGAGCCCTTTCCCATCTCTTTCAAATCGACAAACAATTGTTAGAATTGTTCACTTTTTCGTTGCCTACTTTGACGATTTTTTTAATTAGCGAAAGTGATCGATTCCTTTATTGGAGCTGTCACTTATTGCTGTGACGTCATAAGGGGTCTCTCCTTTTATTATTCTTTTCTTCGAGTTTTATAATTGTTCCCTTTCTCGTTGCCTACTTTGTTGCCTTTTTTTTTGACAAAGATGTAAGTGGTCCAAGATCTCTATTAGATCTGTCAATTGTAGTTGTGACGTCATAAGAGCCCTTTCCCATCTCTATCTAAAAAACGACAATAATTGTCAGAATTGTTCACTTTTTCGTTGCCTACTTTGACGAGTTCTTTAATTAGCGAAAGTGATCGATTCTTTTATTGGAGCTGTCACTTATCGCTGTGACGTCATAAGAGATCTCTCTCTTTATTATCCTTCTCTTCGAGTCTTATAATTGTTCACTTTCTCGTTGCCTACTTTGTTGCCTTTTTTTTGACAAAGATCTAAGTGGTCCAAGATCTTTATTAGATCTGTCAATTGTAGTTGTGACGTCATAAGAGCCCTTTCCCATCTCTTTCAAATCGACAAACAATTGTTAGAATTGTTCACTTTTTCGTTGCCTACTTTGACGATTTTTTTAATTAGCGAAAGTGATCGATTTCTTTATTGGAACTGTCACTTACCGCTGTGACGTCATAAGAGGTCTCTCCCTTTATTATCCTTCTCTTCGAGTCTTATAATTGTTCACTTTCTCGTTGCCTACTTTGTTGCCTTTTGTTGACAAAGATGTAAGTGGTCCAAGATCTTTATTAGATCTGTCAATTGTAGTTGTGACGTCATAAGAGCGCTCTCCGATCTCTTTCAAATTGACAAACAATTGTTAGAATTGTTCACTTTTTCGTTGTCTACTTTGTCGAGGCTCTTGTAGTTGTGACGTCATAAGCTCCGCCCATCTCCCCTCTTCGCTAATGGTTTGAATGACGCTGTTGCAGGCTCTGCAGCGGACGTTGATGATGGAGCGGAAGGACCGGACCGAGCTGGAGAGGAAGGCTTTGGACCTGATCAAGTCGGCGAAGGCGAAATGGGAAATGTCGGAGCGGACCAAGGTGGAGGCGTTGAACTTGGAGCTCGAGCAGCGAAACGACAAAATTACCCAATTGATGACGACCAACAAAATGTTGAACGAACAATTAGAGCTCGCTCTGAAGACCGAAGAGAAACATCGAAAGTCCATCGAAGCGGTCGAGATATTGAGCAGACGAAGTGTCATTGGGTTGGAGTCGCGTCTCGACAAAGTGACTCAAGACAACAGGAACACCATCAGCTATCTGCAGACGCAACTCAACGAAGAGTTGAACCAAAAACACGATCTGGAGAAGGATCTCGACAACAGCAGGAACAAAGAGAAATTGTTGTTGGAAAAATTGAAGACGAGCGACGAAAGTTACAACAATTTGAAGGCTAAAGTTGACGAAGCCGAAATCGTCATTCGCACCCTCAACGAAAAAGTCGACGAAATGGAGGATTACATGCGAAATTTGATCAACTCCCAATCGGAAGTTGCCGGCCTGAAGACGAGTATCGAGAATCGCGACGCCAACTTGCGCGATTTGGAGAAAACAATTTCGCTGTTGCAGTCCGAAAATTCCGTCCTGCAAAAGTACAAGAGCGACGTCGAGGAGTTGACGAAAGTCATGACGAGAAACGAGAAAAAAATTGCCGAACTCGAAAGTAAATTGATCGAAGAGAAAGAAAAGTGTGATTCGTTAAAGAAAAATTTGGAGAATTCCGAAAATTTGGCCAACGAAACGCAAGAATTGCGCGAACTCCGGACGAAACTGTGGCGTGTCGAAAAGGACTTCGGTAACTGTAAGATCGACAAGAGAATTTTGGAACGGGAACTGAAAGATGCCGAGACGCGAATCGGTCAACTCAACGACGAAATCGTCAAACTCAACGAGAAAATCGCCGACGACAGAACGATACACGAAAGTGCCATGTTGGAATTGAGCAGTTTCAACGAAACGTTAAGTTTGGAAGTGGTCAAGGCCAAAGAGTCCTGCAAGAGTTTGGTTGAGAGGCTGGCGAACGAAAAGGAAAAGTACGAAGAGGATAAGTCGACGATTGCCGAATTGAAGGAGGTGATTCGGGGTAAAGAACGGAAAATCGACGAGGTGACGGCCGAAGTTGACGTTTTGAAAAAGGAAAAGGCGGCGTTGGAGGGGCGAATGGGGGCTGTGGAAAAGGAGAAGGCGGCGCTGGTTGACGAACGCAACCAGAGCAGACAAGAGGCGCAGAAGGCGGGACAGGAACTCGACAACGCCATCCGGCAGATCGAGAACACACAATTGGTGAGTTCGGCATCAGGCCAAAGGAAAAAAATTAAAAATTACCTAAAGTGGCTCTGGGCGTACGTCAATAAATTATAGTATTTGCTAGAAAAGTTGAAAAAAATATTACAAAAAATTACTAGAATGAATTGATAAAATTCTACTGTTTTCCAAGTGGTAAAGTAGAAAACTGTACTAACGCGTGTAAATCGTACAGAATGCACGTGCTGAGCTTCTGTCTTATAAATACCCCCCTAAAGTGCTTTTTTTCTAAATTAATATTGAAATTACATTTTTTTTCAACCTTTTTTATGTTATGATTTCGAAAGTTGCTATTATGAGTGAGCTTGGTATATATTAAAAAAGTTTTTTTAAAGTTGTTACATAACAGTATAAGAATGAATTAATAAAATTCTGCTGTTTTTTCAGTGGTAAAGTAGAAAACTGTAATTAGAAAATTATTGCTGGAAGCTTAGCGAGGCTAACTAACACATGTAAACCGTACAGAATGTACGTGCTGAGCTTCTGTCTTATAAATACCCCTCTAAAGTGTTTTTTCTAAATTAATATTGAAATTAAATTTTTTTTCAACCTTGTTTATGTTATGATTTTGAAAGTTGCTATTATGAGTGAGCTTGGTATATATTAAAAAAGTTTTTTAAAGCTATTACATAACAGTATGAGAGTGAATTAATAAAATTCTGCTGTTTCTTTAATGGTAAAGTAGGAAACTGTAATTAGAAAATTATTGCTGGAAGCTTAGCGAGGCTAACTAACGCATGTAAACCGTACAGAATGCACGTGCTGAGCTTCTGTCTTATAAATACCCCTCTAAAGTGTTTTTTTCTCAATTAATATTGAAATTACATTTTTTTTCAACCTTTTTTATGTTATGATTTCGAAAGTTGCTATTATGAGTGAGCTTGGTATATATTAAAAAAGTTTTTTTAAAGTTGTTACATAACAGTATAAGAATGAATTAATAAAATTCTGCTGTTTTTTCAGTGGTAAAGTAGAAAACTGTAATTAGAAAATTATTGCTGGAAGCTTAGCGAGGCTAACTAACACATGTAAACCGTACAGAATGTACGTGCTGAGCTTCTGTCTTATAAATACCCCTCTAAAGTGTTTTTTCTAAATTAATATTGAAATTAAATTTTTTTTCAACCTTGTTTATGTTATGATTTTGAAAGTTGCTATTATGAGTGAGCTTGGTATATATTAAAAAAGTTTTTTAAAGCTATTACATAACAGTATGAGAGTGAATTAATAAAATTCTGCTGTTTCTTTAATGGTAAAGTAGGAAACTGTAATTAGAAAATTATTGCTGGAAGCTTAGCGAGGCTAACTAACGCATGTAAACCGTACAGAATGCACGTGCTGAGCTTCTGTCTTATAAATACCCCTCTAAAGTGTTTTTTTCTAAATTAATATTGAAATTACATTTTTTTTTCAACTTTTTTTAAGTCATAATGTCTAAAGCTGCTATTATGAGTGAACTTGGTATATATTAAAACAGTTTTTTAAAGCTATTATATAACAGTATGAGAATGAATTAATAAAATTCTGCTGTTTCTTCAATGGTAAAGTAATAAACTGTAATTTAAAAATTATCTCTGGAGACTTGGGGAGACAAGCTAACGGATACCAACCTTACATAATTTATCTACTGTCTGTCTCACAAACACCACTACAGAAGAATTTTTTTAAAATTGATACATATTAACAATTGTTTTTTTTAAATACGAGTTTTTGTCTCTTGATATCGAAAATTTGTTGATCATGAACGTTGTTAGTATGCACTAAAAATTATTTTAAAGTATTACACTCATTACAACATTAGTATGAATAAATACAGTTTTGTTAGGCAAATGGTAAAGTAGAAAACTGTAATTAAAAAATTATTTTTGGAGACTGAGCGACGCCATCTAAGAGGTGTTAACCGTACAGAATCCACCACTGAGCTTTTGTTTCATAAACGCTATTCTAAAATGTTTTTTTTTTCTAAAATAATGTTGAATTTTGTTTTTTTCTTTCTTTGTTTCATGATAACGAAATTTGTTGTTCATAAAGGAACTCTGTATGTATTCAAAAAGTTTTTAAAACTATTACATAACATTAAAATGCATCAATTAAATTTTGTTAGTTTAATGGTAAAGTAGAAAACTGTAATTCAAAAATTGTGTCTAGAGACTTAGCGAAGCTAATTAAGGGATGTCAACTGTTCAGAATCCATCCACTAAGCTTCTGTCTGATAAACACCGCTCTAAATCGTTTTTTTTAAAAAAATAATTTTAAAATTTGTTTTTGCATCTTCTTTTTGTCTCACGATATCGAAACTGTTGTCTTTTCAGAACTGGGAGGCTTTGCGCGAAGCCTGCACTCTGCTGGAGGGCCAAGTGATCGAGTACGAGAAGATCACCGCTTCCGTTCAGGCCGAGAAGAAACAATTGTCGGAGAACACCGAAAAATTAATCAACGACCTGTGCGAATCGAAACGCGAAACGCAACAAGCCCGCAAATTGACCAACGAAGAAAAATCGTTACGTCTCCTCGCCGAATCGAAAGTGAAACGTCTCGACGAACGAATCGAAAATCTCAAAATCGAACGCAACGCTATCGAAAGTGAACTGTCCGAATTCAAACGGTGTTCGAACGATTTATCGTCGGAATTGGCTATTGCCGAAGAGAAAATTTCCGAACTCGAAGTCACAGCCAATTCGTACCAGAGACAAATTAAAGTCCTGGAGGCGGACGTTGCGTCGCTCAAGGAGGAAATTTCGAAATGTCTGACGCAATTGGGCGGTTTCAGGGACGCCAATCGCAGTCTCAAAAATCAACTCAACGAACAAAAGGTGAGATCGAGGCGATTTTTTTCTAATAACTCGAGAAATTATTTTTTTTAGGAAATTAATCAAGTGGTGATGTCGTGCAATGATGATCTCCAGAAAAAATTATGCGATGAGATCACCGCCAAGCAGGAGAGGGAGTTGAAAGCGACCTCCACCATTCAACAACAAACGAAACTCATCTACTATCTCCAATTTAAGGTATTTAATTAAGATTTTTTTTTTTGTTTAAAATTCACTTGTTTTTCGAAGGTGGACGAGTTGAGTCAAAAGAAACGGTCGTTCGCCGAGAAAATTTTCGGTCATTCGAAAAAGGAGAACCAACCGCCGCCTCCACTTCCACTCGCCGCCAACTACAAAGATTTCGACGTGCAATTGCGCAAACAAATGCACATCAATCGACTTCTGACCGACGAAGTGAAGGCCCTCAAAGCGGAAATCAACGCGAAAGCTTCCGGCAATGCCAACAATAAAGTCAACAGACACAAGTCGGAGATAATTTCACCTAAAGTCAATGTTGCGTCGCGGGTGGTGCGGCGAAGTTCCACCAAAATTCCGGCGCCGAAACCGCCCCAAGAAACCGTCACCGTAGCCCAGGTCCACCAGTGCCAGCCCAGCGTGGAAGGGTGGGTCAAGGTTTTGAGGTAGGTCCTTCCCGACTCCCTGAATAACAACAGTTTGGCGTTGAGAGAGAAGCAACGATAATTTTGTTTATCGAAGTGGCAGGGATAGCTTGTGAGAAAGCATAAGTTTAGTAGAGTTGTCTAGAATTATTGACGTGACGTCAGCGTACTGTCGCGCCTTATTCATCAAGTCTTACGGAAATTTGACGCTTGACAACTGTCAGTGATGTCGCTTTTACGTCTCAATTATGCTTCTATCAAGAGTAGAATACTTCGTATTCATCAAGTCTTACGGAGATTTGACAACTGTCAGTGATGTCGCTTATATTCGTCTCAATTATGCTTCTATCAAGAGTAGAATACTTCTTTTACCCCTACCAAAGTAGTAGGATTGTCTACTAAACAGTATCGCTGTTTTTATTTTAGCCAACGCACTTGGGAGTTACGCTACGCCTCCTTGAACGCCACCCGTTTCAACATCAGGACCAGCCCCGAAAAAGACAGGGGCGTCCTCGTAGAATCTGTCGATCTCAGACCCCCCAACAGCGACGGTAGAGTTCTTCTCGAACCTCTGCCGTCGGAAATCGAGGGACCGGTAATCTCCACCGAACTGCCGTTTGTTATGAAAATCGTAGTTACCCCCGACGATTCGTCGCTACCGCCATCCTCGATTGTTTTCATGGCCCTATCGGCAGCCGACAGAGCTAAATGGTTTAGAGGTATTTTTATTCTTTAAGAAATTTTTTGGGTAGTATAGTAACAAAAAAATTTTAGGTCTCCAATTAATTTTCGGGGAGGACCCCAACATCGAGGTGATCACCAACGTTCCGGTAAATATCCGAGTCAATTGTCTGACCGAATTGACGAAAACCATCAAAGTTGTCGGTGCCGATTGTGGACTGTATTATTGCGACAACAAGAAATTGTCGCGTCTCGAAGGTGTTTCGAGGGTTGTCCGTTGCGCCGTCGTCCCGTCCGCCAATAAAGTCGTGATGATTGCCGGTGATGACGCTTCGTTGATCGTGTGCGATTTGAATTGTTTGTTGAACGTGACCCAATGTGCTTCTTTGACGCGGGCCAAATTGATTTGCGACGATTTGAACGTTCTGGACGGTTTTCAATTTTTGGAAGTGTCGCGAGTGGCGAAACATGAATTTTTTTGCGCCGCCACCCCCAAGCAACTAGTAATTTTCAAGTACGACCCGGAGAATGGCGATTTCGTCCCGCTAAGAGTCATGGATACGGCACAACCGATCAGTTGTGCTTTATTCACCCAACACTCTCTGATCGTGGGGGCCAACAAATTGTTCGAAGTCGACTTGAACGGTTTCCAAGCGGAAGAGTTTCTCGATAGTTCCGACAATAATTTGGTGGCGGCTGTTAAGTGTGGCGAAATCGAATCGTTTCCTTTGGGCGTGGAACAAGTTGGGGATTATCCCAAGGAATTCTTGGTGTGTTTCAAGGAATTGACGGTTATTGTCGACGAGTACGGACGGTTTTCGAGGGAATCTCGGATCGATTGCAGTTACGTTCCTGTCGCTTTTAAGTACGTCGATCCTTTCTTGTACATTGTTCATTTGAATGGAGTTGAAGTGTTGAAATTTAGCGAAACGATGAATAATAGAGCGAATGTTGATTTGAAACATGCGCGATATGTTGGAGAGAGCCGAAAAGGAATTTATGTTTTACACGATGGTAAAGTGAAATTGGTTGAAGGGAGAACTGTGGTTGAAGTTGATGGCGATACTTCGATTGTTAGTGAGGCAACTGATAACGATTCGGATCGGTTCAGTTTCACCAGTTCCATTGTACGAAGTTTAGATGGAAATTTGAGCGACTCGGAAAGTGTCAATACCGAAGAGGGTGCTGCCAGAAAAGTCACATTTGCCCAAACCAATTTGTAACTTGTTTCAACCATCTTTTCTTGCCTTTTTTTAGCACGCTTTTAAGTATTTGTTCCGTAATTAAGTAATGTATTAATATATTTGTGTCTTTGTTTCTTTAATGTTTTATGTTAAATAAATGAAACTTTAGATTTTAAAAGTTGTCTGTCTGAGCCCCAGTTACAGAACGCTTAAACGTTATGCGACCATAATATTTTTTAATGTAAGGGAGCCGCTATTATTTTAAATTTCAACGCTCAAGGAGTTTTTGCAATGGCAGCTTTAAAGGTCGTTTACTGAGTGCCTTTGTGACTTCCCACCATTTATGTTTGTGATAGTCCGTTGTCTTCAGTGGAGCTTATACCTACTGGAAAGTATCTCTACTAAGCTATCAATAAGCGAAGCGTTGACATTGCATGCTTGAATAAAACCCATAAATCCCTCAAAACTACCAGTTTCCGTAAAACAATTATTAATGATATTTTAACACCTCACTCTTTCTCTATGGCGTCAATAAGATATTCTGCGCGGAGAACCGTTGCGCCAGTTCCCTATTTTTTTTTCACGTTTTTAAATTGGACGTTTTTTCTAGTTTGTGACGTCAAGGCACACTACGAGGAAATTGGACGCGCCAGTTTTTTTTATCTCTGTTTTTGCATTTTTTTGAATTCGGAAAAATTGAAAAATCTTTATTTAAGAGGAGTTAAGATCAAAATTTTGTAAAATTTGTTTCTACCTCTAATAATTTATCAAATTTGCAAAAACTTTATGGTTGCCTTCGCAAAATGCAAGTTAATGACATTTGAAGAATTAAACTTGTTCCAGTCTATTATTAATAATTTTTTCGGTTTGTCTAGCTCAGCGGTCGGCAAAGTGCGGCTCCAGAGCCGCATGTGGCTCTTTGGCTCTGCGGCTCTGGCACAAATATCCACGGAAGGCGCAATAATATTTTTATTTAAAAAAAAAATTACATCTTATTTTGATAAATTCAAATTTTTCTATAAATCGAGAACATGTATAATTTTTTGTTTAAGTTAAAAGATAAATAGGTAATTGAAATTTTATATTGTTGTTTACTAAACAAGCAGGTTTGGCTCCTAATTTTTTTTTTAAATTGTAATGTTCATATTTGGCTCTTTGGATAATAAGTTTGCCGACCACTGGTCTAGCTACAATAATTATGAGTGACTTGCAAGTTGATGAGACAAATCAATACCTCCATGAGTAGTTTGACTATTAATAGAATTTTTTTTATAATAATTGCCCCCGAAATCAATTTTTACCAATTTTAGAATTGCTTTGTTATACCATTGTTTATACATAAGATGTATAAACAATGTTTACATTTTGAAAAAATAATTTCTGCATTTTTGTGTTTTTTTTTTAGTAAACTTTAATTGGCTCTCAAATCTCACGTATCTTTTAAGTAGATACTTGTTCGAACAAAATTTATCATAATTATTGCGAATCATTCTTAGATGGAAAAGTTGACTCATTTCCAATGAGTCTTCATAATTTCGAAAAACATCTGTTAAAGTTACCTACAGAACTAAAACATTTGGAACAAATTTTTTTTCTTAATTCTTTTAAAATATATTATTTTTGAAAGAAAATTCTGGGCCAATTTTCCAAAGTTTCGATATTTGTTGGAAAAGTGCAAGTAATCCCCCAATAAACCGACCAATACAAACAAGAGATAATTCCCATAATGACGACGCAAAGAGGCAAGTCACGGCATGGATGTGATAGTCATCTTCATTAGCGCCTATAAGAACGGAACCACTGAAATTGTTGAATTAGTTCCAAAGTTTCGCTGCCAATTGCAACATGGTTCTATCTCTTGATCGTTATCGTGGCAAAGTGGCCGTAGTGACCGGCGCCAGTGCCGGCATCGGTGCTGCTATAGCCGCAAGATTCGTCGAGGAAGGTCTCCAAGTGAGTCTTTTAATTTTTTTTTTAATCACAATTAATTTTCCATTAAGGTTGTAGGAATAGCGCGTCGTTCCGAGAGGGTCGAGGAGTTAGCCAAGAAGTTGTCGGGAAAAAAAGGAAAACTCCACGCCGTTAAAGCCGACATGAGTAAAGAAGACGACGTCGTGAAAGCTTTTAAATGGGTGAAGGACAATTTGGGGCCGGTCCACGTTCTGGTGAACAACGCCGGTTTGGGCCAACAGACCAACTTGATCGACGGCGACTACACCAAATGGAAAATCATTTTGGACACCAACGTTTTGGGATTGTGCGTCGCGACGCGCGAAGCCGTCGCCAGCATGAAGGCGAACAAAATCGACGGACACATTTTCCACATTAACAGCGTAGGCGGACACATAGTACCCAATTTCCCCTTCATGAACGTGTATCCGGCCTCCAAACACGCCGTCACTGCCTTAACGGAAACTTTGAGACAGGAATTCAACAGGGCCGGACTAAAAATCAAAATTACAGTCAGTAAAAATTAATTTAGTTAATTTTGTTTTGTTACTAACAAGAGCTTTTTTTAGAGTGTTAGTTCGGGAGGAGTTACAACGGAATTTGCGAATAACTTTGATTTTAATAGCGATGCCCAAATGGCGGAACTTTTGAAGAATATGCCCATGCTGCAACCTGAAGATCTGGCCGATGCAGTGGCGTACGCCCTTTCGACGCCACCTCACGTTCAGGTGCACGAACTAATGATGCACCCCGTCGGGGAAGTTTTCTAGTTCAACTCTAATCACTAGAACTCAATAAGTATTACGGAACAATTTAGTCTAGTTAAAACAATAAAACTTACCGAAAACGTAAAACTTATATATTGCGCCTTATTAGTCAGAGACAATATTGCTGTATTTCTGTTTTAGTTGTTTTAAAAATGTACAGTCAGTTTCAAAAGTAATGTCCATCTCACACTTTTAAAATTTAAATTTCTTTTACAAACGATGTACATATAGTAGCTAAAGACCCAATGCATCTGTCCCATTACTTCATATAGGTACTTAGCATAAATATGAATTTTAATGTTTGTGTTAGTTTTATGTGAAAAATAAACAAATTTAAAGTTTAACAGGTGGACATTACTTTTGAACTTGGGTATACGAAGCTTCTTACTTGTACAATCGTGGATCTTGAGAGTGTCCAGTTGTCTTCAGTGGAGCTTATACCTATTTGAAAACACCTCCATTAAGATAACCCATAAATAACGGAAGCGTTTAGGCAGCATCACATAGTTCCTTGAATAAAGCCGTTTTGTCACTACATTCCTCAAAATTTCCTGCGTTTTCATAATAATTAATGACACTTCAACTAAAAATTTCAAATTTATTTTTATACAATAATTTGTTAATGTTTTAACTATACCGGGTGTCCCAGAAACATATAAAAATTTTGGCCTCAGGTTTCCTACACTGAGCGTCTGTTTCTAGTCTGTGACGTTAATAAGACACTCTACTCGGAAATTCGTAGCGGCAGTTTTTATCTTTGATTTAGATCTTTTTGAATTTGAAAAAAAATCAAAAATATATATTTAAGAGGAATTAAAATCAAAATTTGTTTGTACCTCAGCTAATTTATCAAATTTGCAAAAATTGTATGGTTACTTGCGCAAGATGCAAGTACATAATGACATCTGAAGAAGTAAACTTGTCTCAATCTATGATTCATATTTTTGTTTAAATTAGAAATATAATTTTCTCATTGAAGCAAAATTTTGTTTAAACTTTTCGGTTTGTCTAGCTGCAACAATTATGAGTAATTTGGAAGTTGATGGAACAAATGAATACCTGAATGATTCACCAAATTAAACCATACATCCCTTGCACTGTCCACCAGAAAATTTAATGAGCATCAAAAAATCTAAATAAACCCAAATTATTATACATCAGAAAATGAGAACATTACCATTAAAATAACTATGCTGCGTATTGTTTTACCACTGCTTACATTTTAAAATCTATATGTCTATCAAATTTACTAAATGTTCATCAAATTTAGAACGCTCAAGTTACGCGTCCGTGCTGTACATAATAAATATTCGCGCTATTCATCTATATTTAGTGTTTTTCAAAAAAACTATTGGTGCGTCAAATAATTATTCTATTACTCCAAAAATGAAATATGCTCGCGCATCTCTCCTAGCCGCTTGCGCTTCCAGACAAGAGGCACGCGAAAAAAGTTTTGTACAAGGTCAGTTCAGGGCCTTGTAATTTTTTTTAAAAGCACGATTAGAAATTACCACTAAAAGAAGTTTTACGTTTTACATAATGCAAGCCAATTACAGCAAAGCATTTATATATTACGGAAATCAATATCTTTTTTTGTGCAAATCATTTCTATTTTTACTCTTATTTTCCTTGCCCTAGCACATCTACATCTATAATTTTGCATAAAATTATTTACCATTTGCACAATATTTTATTGCTTGTGTATTTTTGATCAACAAATAGTATTTTTAACTGCTAAATAATATAAGACACTGTCGAAAATTAAATATCTGGGTATTATGTTTAGAATTAAGTGCGGAATAAAATTTGGTAAACATTTAGTATTTATGGTCAAAAAGAGTTATTTTGGCGAACAAAATATATAAGAGGCCAGTATTATGTCAATATTTGGTTGTCGCTTTAAGATTATGTATTTTCTTAATTTTGGTGAGCATTTAGTATTTTTGAGAAATGAAAGTATTTTTTTATATGAAAATATTGGATAAATTTGGTAGACTGTTAAATACGACCCAATGATTAATACCTCCTTTGAGTACCTTTGAGTATCTATTAATAGAATCTCTTAATCCTTGTTCGATACTGCAATGATTCTCAATAATTTGAAACAACGTTCCTTAAAAATTACCGACAGATTAAAACTTTTGGAACAAAAATTTTTTAATTAATTATTTTTAAATTTATTACTTAAAAAAGGCACTTACTAGCCCAATTTTCCAAAATTTTGGTATTTGTTGGAAAAGTGTCAGTAATCTCCCAATAAACCGACCCATAAAAAGAAGAGATAACTGAGATAATGAAGACGCAAACAGGCAAGTCACGGCACCAGGGGCTATAAGAACGGAACCAACTAAAGTTGTGGAATTAGTTGCAAAGTTTTGCTGCCAGTTGCAATATGGTTCTATCTCTTGATCGTTATCGTGGCAAAGTGGCCGTAGTGACTGGAGCCAGTGCCGGCATCGGTGCTACTATAGCCGCAAGATTCGTCGAGGAAGGTCTCCAAGTGAGTCTTTTAATTTTTTTTTAAATCACAACTAATTCTCTATTAAGGTTGTAGGTATAGCACGTCGTTCTGAGAAAGTCGAGGAGTTAGCTAAGAAGTTGTCGGGAAAAAAGGGAAAACTCCACGCCGTTAAAGCCGACATGACTAAAGAAGAAGATATCGTGAAAGCTTTCAAATGGGTGAAGGATAATTTGGGGCCGGTCCACGTTCTGGTGAACAACGCCGGTTTAGGCCAACAAACCAACTTGATCGACGGCGACTACACCAAATGGAAAGTTGTTTTGGACACCAACATTTTGGGATTGTGCGTCGCGACGCGTGAAGCCGTCGCCAGCATGAAAGCGAACAAAATCGACGGCCACATTTTCCACATTAACAGCGTAGCCGGACATGTAGTACCCAATTTCCTTTTCATGAACGTCTATCCGGCCTCCAAACACGCCGTCACTGCCCTAACGGAAACTTTGAGACAAGAATTGAACAGAGAGGGACTCAAAATTAAAATTACCGTCAGCAAAAATTAATTAAGTTAATGTATTTTTGTTGCTAAAAAGAGTTTTTTTTTAGAGTGTTAGTCCGGGAGGAGTTGCTAGTGAATTTTCGAACAACTACGACTACGATGCCAAAACGACAGAATTTTTGAAGAAAGTGCCTAAGCTGAAAGCTGAAGATTTGACCGATGCAGTGGCGTACGCCCTTTCGACGCCTCCTCATGTCCAAGTGCACGAATTGATGATGCACGCCATCTAGTTTTCTAGTTTATCTCTAATCACTAGAATCTAGTATTACAAAAACTAAACAATAAAACTTAAGTAGGATATAAAATGTTATTTCTAGACCAGGAATATTTATCTTAAAAAGAATCTGTAAACATCAGCCTCGGAGGTCTCCTATTTTTGAAGTCGATCGGTCAAGTACCATTAAAAATACAGTCATTTGAATTTAATCTTCGATTTATCACCAAATTCAAACGACTGTATTTTTAACGCTGGCCTTAAAGTGCCGTCAAACGGCTTCCTGTTAAAGTGCCGTTAATCCATATGATGGCACTTCAGTGTGTTAGGGCAAGGGAAAAGATTAGAAAAGTCTTTTTAAGTAGTAATTTTTAATGGTGCTTTAAAAAAAATATATAGGACCCTGAACTGGCCTTGCGTAGAACTTCTTTTTCCCAAAAAGAAGTATCGTTCGAACGAGGATTTGAACCCTAGGCCTGTCTATGGTACGCCACCGGTTTTCCACGGCTTTATCGACTTCGCTAGTCGTTGTGTGTTTGATCTCTTCTTTTTGTGATGACATCACTTGTGTGTTGCGCGCATTAACGGCACTTTAATAGGAAGCCGTTCGACGGCACTTTAAGTACAGTGTATTTCTAATGGTACTTGACCGATCGACTTCAAAAATAGAAGGCCTTTGAGGCTAATGGTTACAGATTCTTACACTCAAAAAAAAAATCCTGAAAAATCGTTAAACTGTTTGGTCCTGACTACACGCAATCATGGAAGCACGTCCCTATATCGCCCATTGAGAGCGACAAGGAAGCGCTATCTTCATTCTTGCCTCTTAAATCCAGGCCTTAAGAGTCTTTCTTTGAGAGATGTGATGTATAGTTTTAAGAATTTGATTAAGAACTTGAGGATACATTGGGGGAGACTCCCAATGTTTTTGGTGGATGAAATTGACGAGCCTTGTATAAATGCCGTAGGTGAAGTAGGAACTACCATCATTGATGTGCTATTATCGATTTTGAAACCAAGCGATGAAGATTTAGAACTTAAAGCTGTGGAGGTCACTGGCATTTGCAAACTTGATCACTCTGCAGTGTTAGCTATCCACATCACACTAGTACACTTTTTGAGTAACTCTAGATTTTCTAAATATTACGGGTTGACTGCTCAAGTGGTTGAATCTTTAGTGAGGAAGTTCTATGTCCCATGGGAAGATGCTGAGATCACGAAGATAATTAGAGACATTAACGCAAAGTACAATGGCTATTATCAGCGTTCCTCTTCTGGTAAAAAAAAGAAATATGCCAGATACTACATGTTCTCCATCCTTAACTACATAGAAGAGATGAATAAGACTAAGAACAAGATCAATTCGTGTTTTTGGTCGGATGGAGGTTTTATGACTGGAAACTTGTGCCAATACTTAAGAAATCTGACGTTATTATGATTGTTATTGACACACTGTTCAATGACGATTCTGGTACCATTGCAATCGATTATCACCGCTCAGTATATTTTGGAGATCGTCTCGATATATATCGTGAGAAAATGTGCCTCTCCTTAGATGCACTTTTCAACTTTTTCTTACAACGAGGTTATTTGGCACACAATCTAGAGAAACCAGAAGAAGAAATTGATTGCATGGCGAAGATACATGTAAGAATCCGAAATCTCGAAATTAAAAGTATTTTACCAAAAGATGTTTGAGGATTACTATAACCAGCTTCCAAAAGCTATTAAATCAAAATTTACTTCTTGCGTACAGATCTTCAAATCACTACTCACGCAAAAGTCTACAAACTTGCAGGAAAGTCTAGATAAACATTTTTAGCATTTTTAGATCTACCTATGCAGTGTCTGAGTGAAGCTTCAATATGCTGCCACATATTGACAATCTTGGAGCATTATGCTGACTACGAGAAAGGTGAGATGCAATATACAGTACAATATTTTGATAAAAATAACAAGCCATGTTGTGTCTACATTGATGTTTGGGGGCGTCATGGCAACTTTGCCGTGATCTTTGAAGTTAAATACAATTTTCTTGCTTGTGGTGAACCTGGCAAAATTGGCTGAGAGGCAAAAAACTCCCTTGCTGTTGTTGAAGATATAGTCAAACTTCTACCTGGTAAAATGAACCCAGGAGACAGATCGAGGAGCAGTAAAGCTGGCACTGGCAAATTGAGCACTACGTTCTTGTAGGTCTGGCTGTGGATGGTGATTGTACTACTCATATACTTGTCTTTCAAGATACGACCGATTGGGAAAATGTAATTCAAGTCAATCCTGAACATCATGTTGCAAAACTAATATCAACTCATCTGAAATCAAAATAGCTGTTTTCTGATAATAGAACTGGTGTTAATGGTGTTATTATGTTGAGGCTCAAACTAAGTTATTTACTGATAAGATTTTGATTTCTCTTCATTGAATAAATTTATTTTGTGAAAGAAAGCATTTTTTATGTTTACCTTTGCTTGTCGCACTGTTATTGATGTAGTCATGCTGATGTTGAATATTAACCAGCGTATTGAACAAAACTGTCGTGAAAGAAGAGATGCTGTAAGAATAGATCGGATTGTAGTCGAAACGAAAACGGGGAATGTTTTGTACCTATTTTGGGTTGTTTTACTACGCTTTTAAAGTGCCTCATAGTCATAAACTTTTATGGTTGTTTCTCCAGAAACTACCTAAGAACTTACATCTGAAGAACTAAACTTGTCCCAATCTATAATTAATATTTTTGTTTAAATTAGAAATCTAATTTTCTCATTTAAGCAAAATTTTGTTCAAATTTTTTCGGTTTGCCTAGCTCTAACCATTATGAGTGACTTGATGGGACAAATCAATACTTCTATAAATAGTTTGACTCTTTTAATAATAATTGGCCCCGAAATCAATTTTTACCAATTTTAGAACTGCTTTGTCATGAAAAAATTGAAAAAATAATTTCTGCAGTTTTTTTTTGAGTACCTACACTTCAATTGACCCTTAAATCTCACGTATCTTTTAAGTACTTGATCGATACCGAAAATTTGTTTTGCCATTAACAGAAACATTAGTCTCTTATTTAATGAAATTTGCATAATTATTGCGCAACATTCTTAGATGCAAAAATTGACTCATCTCCAACGACTCTTCATAATTTTAAACAACGTCTTTTAAAGTTCTTTACAGACTATGCAACCGAGTTTTTTTAATTAATTACTTTTTTTAAATTTATTATTTAAAAGAATTACATCTTCTGAACCTATTTTTCAAACTTTCGGGATTTGTTGAAAAAGTGCAAGTAATTCCTCAATAAATCGACCAATACAAACAAGAGATAATTGCGATAATGACAACGCAAAGAGGCAAGTCACGGCATGGATGTGATAGTCATCATCATTAACGCCTATAAGAACGGAACCACTGAAGTTGTGGAATTAGTTTCAAAGTTTTGCTGTCAATTGCAACATGGTTCTATCTCTTGATCGTTATCGTGGCAAAGTGGCCGTAGTGACCGGCGCCAGTGCCGGCATCGGTGCTGCTATAGCCGCAAGATTCGTCGACGAAGGTCTCCAAGTGAGTCGTTTAATTTTTTTTTTTAATCACAACTAATTTTCTATTAAGGTTGTAGGAATAGCGCGTCGTTCCGAGAAGGTCGAGGAGTTAGCCAAGAAGTTGTCGGGAAAAAAAGGAAAACTTCACGCCGTTAAAGCCGACATGAGTAAAGAAGACGACGTCGTGAAAGCTTTCAAATGGGTGAAGGACAATTTGGGGCCGGTCCACGTTCTGGTCAACAACGCCGGTTTGGGCCAACACACCAGTTTGATCGACGGTGACTTCACCAAATGGAAAGTCATTTTGGACACCAACGTTTTGGGATTGTGCGTCGCGACGCGCGAAGCCGTCGCCAGCATGAAAGCGAACAAAATCGACGGCCACATTTTCCACATTAACAGCATAGCCGGACACGGAGTACCCAATTTCCCCTTCATGAACGTCTATCCGGCCTCCAAACACGCCGTCACTGCCCTAACGGAAACTTTGAGACAAGAGTTCAACAGGGCCGGACTAAAAATCAAAATTACAGTCAGTAAAAATTAATTTAGTTAATTTCGTTTTGTTGCTAACAAAATTTTTTTTTAGAGTGTCAGTCCGGGAGGAGTTACAACTGAATTTTTGGAAAACTACGAGTTTAAAAATGATCCCAAAATGACGGAATTTTTGGAAAAAGCACCCATGCTGAAAGCGGAAGATCTGGCCGATGCAGTGGCGTACGCCCTTTCGACGCCTCCTCACGTCCAGGTGCACGAATTGATGATGCACGCCATTGGGGAAGCTTTCTAGGTCAACTCTAATCACCACAATCCAGTATTATAACAATTTAGTTACTTAAAACAATTAAACTTACCGTCTCACGCGTGAAAACGCAAAGCTTGTATATAGTGTTGTCTAACCAGTCAGGGGCAATTTAGTTTTTTACCATTTTTGTTTATGAGAAATGTTTTAGTACCTTTAGAAATGTACCTAGTTCCTTACTTGTACAATCGTGAACTTTGAAAGTGTTCAGTTGTCTGAGATTGTTTCTTTTAAAATAGTTAATAATAATTTCAAAGCATTATTGATCCACTTTGCTCTAACTAGTTAAAATGGGTATAGTATAGTGTAAACTTGAGCAAACTATATACTTACTGCTAGTGTTAAGTTCTCAAGAACGCACTTTGGTAGCAAATGGTGTAGAAAGAGGTCGCCACCACCACCACCCAATTGGCTCCTTACGTTTTCTGTTTCAACAAATCTAACGTCTCTGCAATATTAACGACGTGGTCTCAGTCGCAATTCGTCCACGTATGCCCCGTGAAAATGGGTCAAAAGAACGTTTGGAAGTCGCTGAATATTTAACTCATTTGCCCCAGATCCGCCCACAACCCCTAATAGACCGCAACTGTTTTAATTTAGCCCATTTCAATAACCAATCGATATCTCCCCAACTGTTGTCGCAACTTAGAATCATTTCCTTCTGCACCTCGAACCAATTAACCCGTACTCGATGGACCAATGGAAGGATAAAGTGGCGGTGGTGACCGGGGCGAGTTCGGGGATAGGCGCTTCGATAGTCGAGAAACTCGCAGAAGCCGGCGTCCAGGTTGGAAAATTTTGAAAAAAAAAATTAGAAACAACCGAAATTTTCAGGTTGTCGGTTTAGCGCGACGCGTTGAACTCGTCGAAGAACTCGCCAACAAACTGACGGAATCTTACGCCCCCGGCAAGGTTTTTGCCATCAAATGTGACGTCAGTAAAGAAAGCGAAATTTTGGAAGCTTTCACTTGGATCGCCGATAATCTGGGTACGGTTCATATTCTCGTTAACAACGCTGGCATCATCAAAAACGGAAGTTTGGGCGAAGGCGCCCTCGAGGACTGGAAGGACGTTTTTGACGTTAACGTTCTCGGTTTGTGTGTGGCGACGCGAGAAGCTTTAAAATTGATGAAACAAGAAGGAAACGGAGGGCATATCATTCACGTTAACAGCATTGCGGGCCATTACGTCCCTGGATTACCCGACGCTAACGTCTATCCGGCGTCGAAACATGCAGTGACGGCTCTAGCCGAAGCGCTGCGACAGGAATTACAAAGATACGAGAGCAAAATTAAAATTACGGTAAGTAGCTTTTTCCCAATTTCTTGTTGGAATTAGTTACGAATTTTTGCAGAGTTTAAGTCCGGGAATTGTTTCGACAGAAATTTTTAATGTTGGAAACTTTCCGAGTGTGGAACTTCCGGCCCTGCAACCGGAAGATGTGGCCAATGCGGTTCTGTACATCCTCGCGACGCCTCCTCATGTTCAGGTATAGTGGCTGAATAACAATAGTTTTAAGCATCTTATGTCGACGAGTAACAAAAATTTTGTTTCAGGTCCAAGAATTGATCATTAGACCAATGGGAGAACCGATTTAGAAATTGTTGGCCCAAAAATTGATTATGTAGCAGTTAGGATGTAATAGAAGAGACTGTTATATTTTTAGATAGTTTCATGTTGAGTACTGACCAAAGCAAAACAATAGAAATGTTACTGGTTAAATTTTATTTCATTTCGAGAGTCATTATATTGAACGGTTTAACCGGTTCTTCGAAGTGACAATGCGCAACTTGTATTGCTTCATTATTACCAAAAATGTATAAAACTCGCAGGGAGCCAAATCTGGTGAGTGAAGTGATTTTAAATGGGAACAAATATAATGTACACCAAATTAAACCATACATCCTTTGCACTGTCCACCAGAAAATTTAATGAGCATCAAAAATTCTAAATGAAGCCCAAATTATTATACATCAAAAAATGAGAACATCACCACTAAAATGACTATGCTGCGTATTGTTTTACCATTGCTTACATTTTAGATTCTATATGTCCATCAATTTTACTAAATGTTCACCAAATTTAGAACGCTCAAGTTACGCGTCCATGCTGTACATAATAAATATTGGCGCTATTCATTTATATTTAGTGTTTCTCAAAAAAACTGTTTGTGCGTCAAATAATTATTCTATTACTCCAAAAATTAAATATGCTCGCGCATCTCTCCTTGCCGCTTGCGCTTCCAGACAAGAAGCACGCGAAAAAAGTTTTGTATAAGGTCAGTTCAGGGCCCTGTAATTTTTTTTTAAAGCACGATTAGAAATTACCACTAAAAGAAGTTTTACGTTTTACATAATGCAAGCCAATTACAGGAAAGCATTTATATATTACGGAAATCAATATATTTTTTTTTGCAAACCACTTCTATTTTTACTCTTATTTTCCTTGCCCTAGCACATCTACATCTGTAATATTGCATAAAATTATTTACCATTTGCACAACATTTTATTGCTTGTGTATTTTTGATCAACAAATAGTATTTTTAACTGCTAAATAATATAAAACACTGTCAAAAATTAAATATCTGGGTTTTATGTTAGAATTAAATGCAGAATAAAATTTGGTGAACATTTAGTATTTATGGTCAACAAAAGTTATTTTGACGAACAGCATTATGTCAATATTTGGTTGTCGCTTTAAGATTATGTATTTTCTTAATTTTGGTGAGCAAAGAGGCGAGGGAAGAGATCGAACAGTGCTATTTACAAAAATCTTAGGAAGAGCAAAAAGTTGGGAAGATGTAGATGCAACAGTTGAAAGGGTTAAATCTTCAAAAAATTAGAATTTGCTGTTTAAAGAGACGAGAAGATAGAGAAAAAGAAGTAGTAAGAAAAAGAGAAAATTTCAAAAGATAGTAGAGAAAGTAACTGAAAAAAAGAAACAATAGCTTTTTTGGTATCTTTTATGTTGGTACCTACTATTGACTGCAAAGGGCGATACTGCTTTCCTAGTGCTTTTTGGAAAAGAGGTTGCCATGCTGTAGAAAAATGATTGATGCTCTATCTTAACAGTCAAAAGTACCAACATAAAAATTACTAGAAAAAGTCACTGGAAATGTATTGATTCCGTTATCTCCTTCTCTTACTCTTATACTAGAGTTTGACAACAACAAAGGACTTGAAGAAGGTCAATGTAAGTTGAAACGACCAAATTCTCCAGATCTTGAAAGTTGCTGTTTGGAGGAAATAGGTAAGAGCATAAGAAGTTAACGAGAGAGACGAGAGATACAGAATAGAAGGAAGTGAAAAAAAAAGAAAATTGAAAAGAATAGAGAAGGAGACTGAGAAGAAAAAGGAGAGGCTGGAGGAAGAAAGGAGGGAAGCGAGGAGGTCAAACAATGGTAAAAAGAAAGAAGAGCAAAGAGCTTGAAGGAAGTTAATAAAAATATTAAAGACATCAAGTCCTCCAAATATTGAAAGTTATTGTTAGAGGGAAAGAGACAAAAGAAATAAAAGTTACGTAAGAAATACGGGAGAAAATGTAACAGCAAAGAAAAGAAATTACAAATTGAAGTGTAGAAATAGTTAAATTTGAAACAAAAAGGAGAGAAAAATTTAAAAAAAAGGGCAAGACAGAGACACACAATGTATCCAAATAAATTTTGTTAACTCATAAAACATCTCCTTTAGTAGGTAATAGAACAAATTTCTAATAACTTTCTAGTAACTTTTACGTTGGTACTGTTACGCGCGCTACTTCCGCTTTCCTAGTGCTTTTTGGAAAGGTGGTCGCAATGCGGCAAAAAAGCGAGACTACTTAACAATCAGTAGCACCAATACAAAAATTACTAGAAAAAGTCACTAAAAGTGTCTGATTTTATTATCCACTTTCTTTATACTTATGCTTTTTTAATTTTTAATCAAAGAAGTTGCAAGTAAAATATTGCAAGTTAATTTTGAAACACCCTGTAGTCTTACTCCCTTTTTTTATCTTTTCCCTTTTCATTTTTTTCATCAGGTTAGCGACTAAATGCTTCAAGTTGAAAAGTAGTAAAATTTCATTAGTTTGATAATGAATTTTTTGTGTATACGTTAAATAACAGATGACGTTACTTAGTTTCATAAGTAAATGTAAATATAATTAATTGTCAATGACCTTGATGGAATATTACCAAAATTTACACGTCGACCTCAGAATTCTTGCATGAAACCCGCAAAAGTTACAAATACAAGTCCATCATAATCAACTATTACCTAATTTTTGCTATACAGGGAGCCCAGAAAACAAACCTAAGCATAATTAATTAGAAAGTAATCGTAAGGGTTTATATCTGGTGAGTTGTGTAGCAATTTTACAGAAAATTATATCGCCATGTTCATGACGAAGACGATTGAAACAATGACGTTAAGTGTTAAGTATGAACAAAATATTTTTTTAGATAAGTAAATAGCAAATTTTAATTTAAAAAGTTATAGCTAAACATGTTTATACCATCCAGGAACACCCTGTGGCGGCCGAAGTTCGATGAGAAAACATCGGCAACATTGTTAATTGTTGCAAGCAAGTTTTATGCTTAATTTGGTTTCTTTTTATTTATAAACATCGTACAAAAAATTACGATGCAGGTGCTACTTAAATTATTTTTCGTTCATTCTCACTCAGTCACGTCCAGAAATGAAGACAATAATTATTGGTGTTTTAGTTTCTCTGTTAGCCGGCTGCGCTTTGGGGGCTAAGTGGCGTAACTATCCACCACCTTCTTTGTGGGTTTATTAATTTTAAAAATTGCAGCTTCCGCAATTAAGAAATGTAAGCCCAAAAGCGCCGATTTTGACGATTGCATGACAAAAGCAGCCCAACTCGTCTACAGCTTGACGAAGGAAGAAATTCCCGAATTTGCTTTTCCTTCAATGGACCCCTTGAAAATTCCGGCTCTCAGCATCCCTGCCAGCGGTAGAGCGGTAACAGTCGAACAAAATTACAAGAACACTGAAATCTACGGTTTTTCCCAGGCAAAAGTGGACAAGTTGACGTAAGTGTGGCTTTTGAAAAATTTGAAAATTTCAAAAAAAATTAATTTTAGTTTTGACTTAGACAAGAAACAAGGGGTCGCAGTGGGGGTTGTTCCAAAAATAATTTTCTTGTCTGATTACGAGCTCGATGGCAGAATTCTTCTTCTTCCCATCCGAGGCAACGGCCATTGTCAAGTTAATTTGAGTAAGTTTTGGATTGGTTAAGGAGAATGTTAACTAGATTCGACAAATTTCAGTCAATTCTACAGGAACTCACACTTTTGATGTCGAAGAATACGAAAAAAAGGGCGACAAACACTTTAAAATAACTAAATGGGTTACGACTTTGGATCCGGAACTGGTTGTGTTCAATTTTGAAAATTTATTCAACGGCGATAAAGTTCTTGGAGATAACACCAATAAGGTGTTGAACGAAAACTGGAAAGAAGTGTATTTCGAGGTGAAGCCCGCTTACGAACAAGTTTGGGCAGTTTTTCATGAGGACGTGGTCAATAGGCTCTTCGCCAAAATTCCGATCAAAGAACTCTTCGAAGATTAAAATTTGGGGTTTTACCATCAGGACGTGGTCAATAAGCTCCTCGCCAAAACTCCGATCAAAGAACTCTTCGACGAGTAAAATTTGGGGTTTTATTGATTACTGATTATTTATGGTAAAATTTTAACTATGTAGTTTTAAGAGAAATTGGTGACATAATAAATGATATCAAAATTGCTTCTTCGCATGAGTAGAATACGTCGTGCCAATTGTGTTCTTTAATGGTTATCCCAGCCTCGCAACTATTCTCTCTCTAGCTTACAAAGTTTTTATGTGCTGCTAGAAAAGTTTTGTTTTCTTCATTAGGTCTAGATACTTACATTTATTTCAAATTGCCCTCGTAATACATGAAAGTGTTTCATTGGTTAAAAGGAATTTTAGAGCAAGTCATGTGACAACATTTCGGAATTACAACGTGATAAACCGTCAAAAAATGTAAAGAAAAAAAGTTATAAGAAAAAGAAAATAAGAAAGGTGGTAAAGACAAGAAATAAGATAAGTAAGTTAAAAAAAATGAATTATAAAAACAGAAATAGGATAAAAAAGAATAGACAATTTGAGAAAGCTAAAGTTAAAGAAGATAAGAAAATGGAAAATAAAAAAAGGAAAGATGAAATAAAAGGAAAGTAATGTCCCAGTTTAAAAAGACAATAAGTTTAGAAAACGGCAAAGATACGTAAAATAAAGCTGAAAAGATGAGAAGAAGTAAATAGAAAAAATTAAGAGAACAAGAGAACACAAAAGCTGACGATATAAAAGTAGAACAGAACAGAGAAAATAAAGATGGACGGAGGAATAAGCTAAAGAATAAATTGCTATAGAAGAGTAAAACGTTAAAGTAGAAGAAGACAAAAATAATAAATATAAAATAAAATAGAATAAAAAGAAAAAAAGTAAGCTAAAAAACAAGTATATGAAATGAAGAAATATAAGATAAGAAAGTATGAAAATGAAATAATAAAATTGATGTTGAGACAGATAAAGTGAACGATATAAAAGTAGAACAAGATAAAGAAAATAAAGATTAAAGAAAGAATAAGATAAAAACATAGAGAAATTATATAGAATATAGAAATAAAGAAGTAGAAGACAAAGAAGGTTGACATTACTTGACTTGGACTACGTAAATCTTAGTCAATTCGGAGAATTCGTAAAATTACAAGGCAACAATAAGCTATTGTACGTACAAATACAAAGGTATAAGAGAATAAAATAGAACCAGGATAAAAAGAATAATTAATTAAAAAAATATGAATAAAGTTAAACACAAAGTATAAAAAAAATAACAAAAAAATAGAATAAAAAATATCAAATAAAACACAGACAAAAAAAATAAAAAATAATAAAGAATACAAAATTGAATGTGAAAGTAAAGAAATATGTAGTTAAAAATTAGAAAAAGAATAAAAGAAGTAAGTGAAGAAAAATAAGCAGACTATTAAAAATTGAGATAAAATTAAAATACTTATATAGAAAGACTAGATAAAAAAATGGAAGAAGATAACATAAAAGTTGAAGTAAAACAACTTAGAAGCCGAGAGAAGTAGAAAAAGATTAGGAAAATAATTATAAAGTAGAGAATTAATAAGAAGAAGAAAGAAAAAGTTTATTAGTTAAGTAATAAGAAATATACCAAAAAAAAAGAATAAGAATAAAAAAAGTAAAGAGTAATAAGGAAAAAAATAAAAATTAAGACTATTAGGTTCTTTCTGGGGGCTCCAAAGAGACTTGCCGGAGCTTAAAAATGTATTTCTAATAGCGAGTCACATAAAAATAGAACAGAATAACAAAAATGAAGATAGTGAAAAAAAAATAAGAACAAGAGAACAGAGAAAGGTTAAAAAATTAGAAAATAGAATAAAAAAGTGGGAGAAGATAATATAAAAGTTGAAGCAAAATAACTTAGAAAAGGAGAAGCAGTGTATAAGTAGAATAAGATTAGAAAAATAATTATAAAGTAGAAAACTAACAAAATGAAGGAAGAAAAAGTTTATTAGTTAAATAATAAGAAATATGCAAAAAAGGAAAAATTAAAAATAAGAATAAAAAAGTAAAAAGTGATAAAAAAAAATTAAGGCTATTAAGTTCTTTCTGGGGGCTCTCAGAGAGAGTTGTCGGAGCTTAAAAATGTAAATAGAGTCACATATAGAAATAAAACAGAATAACAAAAATTAAGATAGAGAAAAGAAAATAAGAACAAGAGGAGAGAGGAAGGTTAAAAAAATTAGAAGATAGATGAAGGTGAATGATTATAATAGACAAGATTAACAAAAAAAGGGAAAAAGAAAAAATATCTTGTAAATAAGGAGAAGATAAAATAGAGAAACTTAAAAGAAAAAGAGCGAAGAAGAAGATTAGAAAAAAAGATAAAAAAAAATTAAAGCTAACTAACAGAACTGGACCTGAACAATGCTCTGCAATAACTTGACCTGACCTCATCTAGCAACCTTAGCTTTCTTTATCTCTTTTCTTTTTGCTATTGCAATTTGTATTTATTGCAAGTTTAATTTTAACAAGGAAGTTCAAAATTTACTTAGCAATAATAATACTTAGTTGTCGAAACTTTTGCTCTTACTAGACAATGCTTTTTATATTTACAATTATAATCGAAAGTATCATAAAAACGTTGTTATAATTTTGGTATTGTTTGGAAAAACCAGAATCCAGCTGGCTCAGTATAGACTGAGTTTGAAACATAAAAATATTTCTCAAGGATTTCAACCGTCAATAATTATCCACAATAATTTCTTTTATAACTAAGAAACATTTTGACATAAATAAAATTAAGTGGTGCTTATGCCAAATTTGATTTGTCGCAATTTGAGAATTTTGCTTTTTGACAAGCTGTAGACGACTTGGGCTCATTGTGTCATGCTATAGTTGAAATCTCTACAATTTACGGCACTTTAGATTACAATAGAACGGTTTAGTGTTTGGTAATAGTAAAATTAGAGTTACGTACGTCTTGTGACCACTTTTAAGAACTCACCCTGTATATTTGTATCAATTTTCTTAAATTAGGTCATTAACAAATTTAATATATTAGCTACGTTTATTGACGTCATCAACTGCATCGTGACTTTACCCAACTTGATCCAAGTCCAGTTGTAAAAAAAAAACGAATTTTAATTCAAGGTACCTAATAATTTGCAAGTCCAGACGGCTTTTGATAAAAAAAATATTTCTTTACAAAACCAGTTTAATCGAAATCATTTTATTAATTATTCACTCCACCACAACGCGAGCAACATGAAGGTCGTCTTTATTTTCGTACTCCTAACAGTAACATTTTGTTTAGGTCGCAAATTACGTGAGTACTTTTTAATTTTTTTTGAAAATTGCTATAATTTTTAAAAAAATATTTTTGCCCTTTAGCGTCCGTAATTAAAAAATGTAGGCCCAAAGCCGCCGATTACGACGAATGCATGAGGGTGGCTGTCGAAACTTTCTATGGTCTCATGAAAAATGCGATTCCCGAGGTGGGCTTTCCAATTTTAGACCCTATACAAGTGCCGGCCCTGACCATTCCTGCTAGCACCAGGGCCGTTGCAGTCGAACAAAAGTTCACCGACATCCAAGTTTACGGTTTCTCTAACGCCAATATCAGCGAAGCTCAGTAAGTTGTTTCTTAAACAGAAATTTTGAAAAACAGATTTTACATAACCTCAAACCAAATGAGGTTAAATCAGCATTTGTTTGTTGTTCCAAACTGATTTTAAAATAAAAGTGAGGTGAGGGGAGGGGGTTGTTTGCCGAACTATCTATATCTATACAAACCAAGAGAATAATAAAATTTAAACTACTAGCGCCCCATTTGGGGAGGGGAGCGATACTAATTTGTAATGCCTGCTTTTAAATTTGCAGTTTTGACCACGCCAAGAAGACCTATTTTGCCAAAGGGTTTTGGCCGAAAGTGAAGTTGGTGGCGAATTACGAGCTTAAGGGTCAAATCTTGGTGCTTCCAGTTGAAGGTCGTGGACCTTGCTCAATTACTCTCAGTAAGCATTAAAATTCCTGTCTAGCTGAAGAAAATAACTGTTAATTTTTGAAAATTTTCAGCAAACGTCACTGTCAGTTGTCCGACCGTTCTTGAGGAGTACACGAAAAAGGGTGTGAAACACTTTAAAGTTGTTGATTGGAAGTTGACTTTGGAACCGGAATTGGTCACTTTCCACTTCGAGAATTTATTTAATGGCGACAAAGTTCTGGGTGATAACATTAACAAGGTCGTTAATGAAAATTGGAAAGATGTGTATTTTGAAGCCAAAGAAGCTTACGAGCAAGCCTTCGCTAGCATTCATTTAGGGGTGGTTAATCGATTGTTTGCGAGGATACCGGCAGCTGAACTGTTTGAAGAGGAATAAGGTCAAAATTTTCGGAAACCGGTTCTGCACTATTTTTATTACGTTTCCATAGCAACTGTCTTTTTTGTTCATATTTTTTTCTTACAAGTTTTTTCTGTTGATTCTCATTTTGTCCCCATTTTTTTAGTGTGTTTTTTCTACTTATATTAGAGATCTGAGTATTTCATTATAAATTTGACCAAATAAAAGTTTACTTTTTATTTATTTACTTCACGTATTATCCAGACAATTTATACACTAACCAAATTTGTCGCCAGTTTCTAATTTTGGCATATTAGCTCATATAGCATAATACTTGCAACAGTTTCCAGTCACAAGCATTTTTGTTTTTGATTTTATTGGTCCGATTGGGACACCCTGTATTTGGGCTTTAAACTCCTCATTACTTTTCTTGATTCCATTTTAGGTTGCGACAACTTGCTTATATGTATTCGGTGACCTCCTTAAACTTGATTATATTAGTAGATAAGGAAGACAATTTTTTTTTTGTATAAACAACATTTTGTTCCTGAATTGCAAAATGGTGACATGCAGTTAGGTTTAAGATATTGCAGTAAAATTATTTACAAAAGCAAACTCTTTAAGAAATTTTATTTGTCAATTTTGTAAAATTATTATCTTCTTGATGACACTACTCAGTTATTGTCTCTATAAGGTAACACTTAAAAAATTATAAGTCCTGTCCTGGATGTCGCACTGTAACAGCTTCCAGCTCATTAGAAAGAGCTATTTACCCTTTTATCTATAACAGAATTATCATTTTGCTATCTTCATTTGTAAATTTCTTATGAAACTATGTAGTCAACATTTTTGACTTTTTAATAAACTTTGTCAAGATTACTTTGGGTGAGAAGTAGGAGTTACTTAAAAAAATCATACCTTCTAAACTAAAAGTCGAATTAGAATAGTTTGTATCTTATTACAAAAGCATATTCACAGCCTCTTTAGATAAAGAATTTTATTTTTCTAATTGTATTTGTTAATTTTTTATGAATTCTTGAATTATAAACTTTTTAATGAACGTTTTCAAGATTGTTCTGGACCATAGCGAGTCATTTAAAAAATCATAACTTATAAACAAAGTATGAGATTAGAACGGTTTTTACCTCATTATAGAGAGCTATTCATAGACTGTTTAGGAAAAAAATTCCATTTTCCTAATTCCATTTGTCAATTTTGTATAAATTTTTATCTTCTTGATGAAACTGCTCAGTTATTGTCTCTAATAAGATGATACTTAAAAAATCATAAGTCCTGTCCTGAATGTCGCACTGCAATGGCTTCTAACTCATTAGAAAGAGTTATTTACCCTTTCATCTATAAAAGAATTATCATTTTGCTATCTTTTTTTGTAAATTTTTTATGATATTGTGTAGTCATCATATATGACTTTTTAATAAACTTTGTCCACATAGCTCTGGGTGAGAAGTAGGCGTCACTTAAAAAAATCATAACTTCTAAACTAAATGTCGAATTAGAATAGTTTATATCTCATTATAAAAAAAATATTCACAGTCTCTTCAAATAAAGAACTTTATTTTTCGAATTCTATTTGTTAGTTATTTAAGAATTCTTGAATTATAAACTTTTTAATGAATGTTTTCAAGATTGTTCTGGACCATAGCGAGTCATTTAAAAAATCATAACTTATAAACAAAGTATGAGATTAGAACGGTTTTTACCTCATTATAGAGAGCTATTCATAGACTGTTTAGGAAAAAAATTCCATTTTTCTAATTCCATTTGTCAATTTTGTATATATTTTTATCTTCTTGATGAAACTGCTCAGTTATTGTCTCTAATAAGATGATACTTAAAAAATCATAAGTCCTGTCCTGAATGTCGCACTGCAATGGCTTCTAACTCATTAGAAAGAGTTATTTACCCTTTCATCTATAAAAGAATTATCATTTTGCTATCTTTTTTTGTAAATTTTTTATGATATTGTGTAGTCATCATATATGACTTTTTAATAAACTTTGTCCACATAGCTTTGGGTGAGAAGTAGGCGTCACTTAAAAAAATCATAACTTCTAAACTAAATGTCGAATTAGAATAGTTTATATCTCATTATAAAAAAAATATTCACAGTCTCTTCAAATAAAGAACTTTATTTTTCGAATTCTATTTGTTAATTATTTAAGAATTCTTGAATTATAAACTTTTTAATGAATGTTTTCAAGATTGTTCTGGACCATAGCGAGTCATTTAAAAAATCATAACTTATGAACAAAGTATGGAGTTAGAACGTTTTCTACCTCATTATAGAGAGTTATTCATAGACTGTTTAGGAAAAAAATTCCACTTTTCTAATTTGATTTGTCAATTTTGTATAAATTTTTATCTTCTTGATGAAGTTATTCAGTTATTGTCTCTAAATAAGATGATACGTAAAAAATCTTAAGTCCTCTCCTGAATGTCGCACTGCAATGGCTTCTAGCTCATTAGAAAGAGCTATTTACCCTTTTATCTATAAAAGAATTATCATTTTGCTATTTTTATTTGTAAATTTTTTATGAAATTATATAGTCATCATTTTAGACTTTTAAAAACTTTTTCAAGATTGCTTTGGGTGAGAAGTAAGAGTCGCTTAAAAAAATCATAACTTCTAAACTAAATGTCAAACTAAAATAATTTGCATCTCATTACAAAAAAATATTCACAGCCTCTTTAGATAAAAAATTTTATTTTTCTAATTCTATTTGTTAACTTTTTATAAATTCTTCAATTATAAACTTTTTATTGAACGTTTTCAAGATTGTTTTGGACCATAGCGAGTCATTTAAAAAATCATAACTTCTGAACAAAGTATGGGGTTAGAACGGTTTCTACCTCATTATATAGAGCTATTCATAGACTGTTTAGGAGGAGAATTCCATGTTTTTAATTTTATTTGTCAATTTTTAATAAATTTTTATCTTCTTGATGAAACTGCTCAGTAATTGTCTCTAATAAGATGATACTTAAAAAATCATAAGTTCTGTCCTAAATGTTGCCCTGCAATGACTTCTACCTTATTAGAAAGAGCTATTTACTCTTTTATCTATAAAAAAAATTATCATTTTGCTATCTTTATTTGTAAATTTATTATAAAATTATGTAGTCAGCATTTCTGACTTTTTAATAAACTTTGTCAAGATTGTTTTAGGTGAGACGTAGGAGTCAGTTAAAAAAATCATAACTTCTAAACTAAATGTCAAATAGTTTATATCTCATTATAAAAAAAATATTTACAGTTTCTTCAAATAAAGAACTTTATTTTTCGAATTCTATTTGTTAATTATTTAAGAATTCTTCAAGATTCTTTTGGACCATAACGAGTGATTTGAAAAATCATAACTTCTGAACAATGTATGGAGTTAGAGTGGTTTTTACCTCATCATAGAGAGCTATTCATAGAATGTTTAAGAAGAGAATTCTATTCTTCTAATTTTATTTGTCAATTTTGTATAAATTTTTATTTTCTTGATGAAACTGCTCAGTTATTGTTTCTAATAAGATGATACTTAAAAAATCATATGTCCTGTCCTGAATGTCGCACTGCAATGACTTCTAGCTCATTAGAAAAAGCTATTTACCTTTTCATCTATAACAAAAATATTATTTTGCTATCTTGATTTGTAAATTTTTTATGAAATTATGTAGTCAACATCTTTGACTTTTTAATAAACTTTGTCAAGATTGCTCTGGGTGAGAAGTATGATTCAATTAAAAAAATCATAACTTCTAAACTAAATGCCGAAATAGAATAGTTTATATCTCATTACAAAAAAAAGATCACAGCTTCTTTAGATAACGAATTTTATTTTTCTAATTTTATTTGTTAATTTTTTATGAATTCTTCAATTATAAACTTTTTAACAAACGTTTTCAAGATTGTTCTAGACCATAGCGAGTCATTTAAAAAATCATAACTTATGAACAAAGTATGGAGTTAGAACATTTTTTACCTCATTATAGAGAGTTATTTATAGACTGTTTAGGAAAAAAATTCCATTTTTCTAATTTGATTTGGCAATTTTGTATAAATTTTTATCCTCTTGATGAAGTTATTCATTTATTGTCTCTAATAAGATGATACGTAAAAAATCTTAAGTTCTCTCCTGAATGTCGCACTGCAATGGCTTCTAGCTCATTAGAAAGAGCTATTTACCCTTTTATCTATAAAAGAATTATCATTTTGCTATCTTCCTTTGTAAATTTTTTATGAAGTCATGTAATCATCATTTTTGACTTTTTAATAAACATTGTCAAGATTGCTCTGGGTGAGAAGTATGAGTCAATTAAAAAAATCATAACTTCTAAACTAAATGTCCAATTAAAATAGTTTGTATCTCATTACAAAAAAATATTCACAGTCTTTTTAGATAAAAAAAATTCCATTTTTCTAATTCTATTTGCTAATTTTTTATGAATTCTTCAATTATTGTGAACTCTTTAATGAACATTTTTAACATTGTTCTAGGCCGTATAGTGAGTCATTTAAAAAATTATAACTTTTGAACTAAGTATCGCTTTAGAACGGTTTCTACCTCATTATAAAGAGCTATTTACAGACTCCTTAGGAACAAAATTACCATTTTTCTAACTCAATTTGTTAATTATTTTTGCATTTTTAAATTATAAACTTTTTTATAAATTTTTTCAAAATTGGTTTAAATAGAAATCTATATAAAAATCATAAGTTCTGAGGTAGGGGTCGCACAAAAAACGTTATGTTGCTCTGTTTACTGGTTTTTTTTCAAATTTTTTCATAAACTTTTCTCAGTTTTCTAAAACTTTTCAAATTTGTTTAGAAACCCATATTTAGTTATATTAACGTTTTTTATTAATGATTTAAACTATTTTTAACTTTTTTTCTATTTTTTATCTTATTTCTGAGGTAACGTCCCGTCCAGTTTTTCAGAAGATAAAATAATTTTTTTGGTATTTAAAATCGCCCCGAAAACAAATAGTAAGCGACATCTTCCTACTTTCCCACTACATACATTGTATAGGTACTGGTTACTTAAGCAGGCAAAGTTGCGTGTTAAATCTATCAAGCCGCTAATTAATTCAGTATTAATTCTAGAACCGTCACCGCCTAAGGAACTCTGTCCACTTTAGAAAATCTTTGCCTCCAAGGCGATTGGTTTCTTCTCTATAAATAGGAAGGGGGGTCACTTAATTACACCTAAAATCGATCAGCGTCAAAACGTGAAAGTAGATAAACTTACCTACGCAAAACTGGCTCCTCATCAGTCACTAAACCAACGATGAAGTGCGTGATAATTTTCGTGGCGTTGTTGGCCGCTTCCGGTTTTTGCAACCAATTACGTGAGACTTTTAGTAAGTTTTTGGCAGTTTTGTAAGTAAAATTTTCAAATTACAGCCGACGATATCAAGAGATGTTCACCGAAAGTGGACGGTTTCGACGAATGCATGAGGGTGGCGGTTCAAGGATTTTATCGCAAAATGAAGAACGCCATTCCTGAGGTCGGGTTTCCGGTTCTGGACCCCTTGCAGATTCCTCTACTCGAAATTCCACCCGGCGACCGACCAGCAGCAGTGGTCCAAAGATACACCAATATCAGCGTTTATGGGTGGTCAGGAGTCGACGTCACCCAAGTCCAGTGAGTCTATAACAACTTGTCAACTGTCTAACAATTTTTCTTTGGAGTCATAACAATTATTAGAGAACAGATCTACTGTTTTTAAAAATTTTTGGAAATTTCCAATTTTTGAAAATTTTTTGAAATTTCCAATTTTTGAAAACTTTTAAAAATTTTTAATTTTGTTGTTCATTTGTTGTCGACTTTCAGTTTCGATTTGGCGAAAAAGACGTACTTCTCGAAGGGTTTCTACCCCGAATTCAAAATGACAGCCAATTACGAGCTTGGCGATGAAGTCGACTTGATTCCCATCGAAGGTCACGGTCCTTGCGTTATCACTATGAGTAAGTTTTTTGAAAAAAAATTTTTTGTTACTTTATCATAATTTTCCAGCCAACGTCACCGTGACCAGTACCGCTGAACTGGAAGAATACGAAAAGGACGGTTCGAAACACTTTAAAGTTTTAAAATGGACTCTGACCATGGACCCTGAACACGTCACCTACAAATTCGACAACTTGTTGAATGGAGACAAAAAAATTGGCGATGCCATCAATAAAATCATTAACGAAAACTGGCAAGATATTTACAGGGATGCCAAAATTGGTTATCAACAGGCCTTCGCTACAGTTTACTTGAAGTTTGTTAATGGACTTTTTGACAGAGTGCCAATTACTGAATTGTTTGCATAGTTTTGTGAAATTTAAATTTAAAGGTGATTAGTTAGTGATTAACGTTATTTTAACAGTTGAAGTGTTATATCTAGATGAGTGTTGTAAATTTGTCAAATGATCGCAATTGCACGATTTAAAAAAGTCGTAAGAGATCAGATCTGGCGAGTCGGGTTAATCGACGGTTATTTGGAACTCGTCCTCGCTTATGTGCCAACTGGAAGATGAATTCCCCCTTTTGATTTTTGACCAAATTTGGTCGTTCTCTTTTTACTTGGTCACTGAAGAATAATGATATTAATAAATTGTTACAATACTAGCCATTAATTTTTTTCTACTTTAAAATAGTATCTAAATAGGTAATTAACTTATTATAAAATTTGTAGCTTCTACCAGTAACCGTTGATTGAGATATTTAAATAAATAATATCTCAATCAACGCAGTTACACTCAATGGTTGTATTTACCCCTGAACGATCTGCAACCCAACATACACGTCACATGCTACAGTAGGCATTAAATGACCCAAAGAATTGACTAAATACAAAAACAAAAACTGTTTCTATTTCTTTGTGAGACAAAGAATAAAATTATACATAGAACAGGGCTTGTGAAGGAAGCAAGGGCCGGCCTCCACGTCAATTTTTTAGTAACAAATCGTTTAAAAAGCTCTAGTTTCTTTGGGAAGAATTTTTTGTTTTATGTTTATAGACAATTTTCTTTATGTTTTTTATTGTAGAAGCCGCTAGCAAAGTATTGCACACTTTTTTCTGGACACCCTGTATATATGCTTCTCACACAACTTCTCCTATTGGCTTAATTAATAACTCATGTACCTGGAAAGTGACAAAGAATAAATGAAAATAAAGAGAAGCAACTCCAATATTTTACCTGAACATGAGGTGGGGTCGACAACACGTAGATAATCGAATCGACCACATCTTCAGATTGCAACATAGGGAATCCATTCAAAGCTTCAAGCATTTCTTCGGTGAGCTTAAATTTGTTGCTTTGTACCATTTCTGTATCGACACCTCCGGGACTTACACTCTGCAACAAATTTTTTTTAACTTTTACACAATTTAATAATATTAAATTTAAAAAATTGTTGAAATAAAATAAGAAAGCCAAAATTTTTCTAAAAGGCCTTCTCATCTTCAAAATAGTTGTAATAATTTTTTTGTTATTTTTAAAAATTTAATTGCGCTTTCTCCCATCTCGTTTTATAAAGCTTTTATTTTTTATAATCGCTAATTTTTTCTTTACGTCCTTCTAATTCTTAGACAAATATGTTTTGCTATTTATATTCTTCAAAATAATGCTTATCGCAAAGTTATGCAATGCTTAGGTAGATATTAAAAATAAAGATTAGATTATCATTATACAAACATCACGGATTCCAAATTGCTACTATTGCTACCTTACAATAATTTTGATTCGGTAATTGATCCACAAACTTACAGTAATTTTAATTTTGAGTCCGGCTCTGTTAAACTCCTGCCTCAAAGTTTCCGTCAGGGCCGTAACGGCGTGTTTTGATCCTGCATAAACATTGACACCTGGCAAATTCGGGACAATATGTCCCCCAATGCTGTTAATATGGACGATATGGCCGTCGATCTTGTTGCTTTTCATGCTAGCGACAGCTTCACGCGTCCCGACGCACAACCCCAAAACATTAGTGTCCAAAACTTGTTTCCACATCTCAATATCGCCATCAATCAAATTCGTCGATTTAATAACAGCGGCGTTATTAACGAGAATGTGAACCGACCCCAAATTCTCCTTCACCCATTTGAACGCTTTTATAACGTCTTCCGGTTGACTGACATCCGTTTTGATTGGGTGTAATTTGCCTTTTTTACCGGCAAGTTTCTTCGATAATTCCTCGACGCGTTCGACACGACGAGCCAGGCCTACCACCTGAAAGTTAAGGGTTGGACGAAATTAGGAGAGATTAGAAAAAAATTACTTGTAAGCCTTCTTCGACGAGACGTTGGACCAATGCTGCGCCGATTCCACTACTAGCACCTGTTACTATGGCCACTTTGCCACGCCAACGGTCTAGGGATAACACCATGTTAATTGCTGAAATTACCAAGAAGAACTGAGTTGGAAGTATTTGTTGGTATAAATATAACAGAAATTTGAAGTGATTTGCTCGATACAAGAGGTTAATAATAATTATCTAATCTTTTAGAAATTGATAAGTGATGGAGATGGTAACAAATTTGGCCAAGTTCAACAATTTAACAAAGTTACATCTGTTTAAACAACACCATGTTAATTGTTGAAACGGGTAAAAAAGACTATGTGCCCAATTTTTGTTCCTACTAATACAGCAACAATTTGACTTGCTTATGTAAAAGGTTAATATTAATCATTTATTGTGATACCCTGGATTGTTGCGTTACGGCAGTAACAATTTGTTTATTGTTTGCGCAATGTTTAAATACCAGGATCTAACTAACTTTTTATAAGAACAATACATTATTGCTAAATACATAAACTCTTTTCTTTTCTTTATGCCAAACAAGTAATAAAATTATACATTGTATAACTAAGGTCGTGCTGCTCCCATCTCTACAACTATGTTATTGCGGAATAGCAAAATTCAAATACTCTTTTTCAAATAATTTTATTATGAAAGTGATTTAAAACATTGTTTTGTCCCATCCAACTATCTATTCTGTAAGATCTTACCAATGCTGGTCCTTCCCATCTCTATTATAAGTGTGGTTGACAATTTTTCTCGATTTGTTTGATTTATTGCATAATCGCATCTCTATATGTAGTACAGCTGTTCATCTGTTAATTTTCCACTTAAAACCAACACATGGATCAATTTCAACTCGATTTACGCCTAGCGTAAATGGGCGGAGTAGCGCAAATCGGTTGCGGTTGCGAATTAACACGTTGAAATTCCATAACGATAAGCAGCGGCGTAGCTTAAATTTTACATCGATATTTTACTCCCGGCTCAAGTTCATTTGAAATTGACCCGACAGACATTAAAATTCATATTTATGCTAAGCATATTAAATAACGGAACAGATTTATTTTGGTTTCTTTTAGCTAGTAGGTAGATACATCATCTGTACAAAAAATTTAAATTTGAAAAGGGTGAGATGGACATTAATTTTAAAACTGTCTGTACAGTTGCCGTCATTGAAGAAGCCCAGGGTGAAGTGAAATTTATTCTAACTTACGTTACATTTGCAACCAGGCTAAACCACGGGGTAGAGTTTGTTTGAGAACCGCACAGGTGTACTAAGATTAGTCGAAATAGAGAGACACATTTCAGTTTTAAATTATAAACAGCTTCAAGCACACCGTAAGTTGGAATGAATTTTACTTCACCCTGGGCTTCTTCAATGACGGCGACTGTACATACTATATTTGACTGCCTATAGTAAGGACCTATGGTAAGGATCCCATAAATTGTTTTCGTATTTTTGGAAAACTACTTAATTAATTTTGGGTCGTATTTAACAGTCTACCAAATTTATCCAATATTTTCATACAAAAAAATACTTTCATTTCCCAAAAATACTAAATGCTCACCAAATTTTATTCCGAATTTAATTCTAACATAATACCCAGATATTTAATTTTCGACAACGTCTTATATTATTTAGCAGTTAAAAATACTATTTGTTGATCAAAAATACACAAGCAATAAAATGTTGTGCAAATGGTAAATAATTTTATGCAAAATTATAGATGTAGATGTGCTAGGGCAAGGAAAATAAGAGTAAAAATAAAAGTGATTTGCACAAAAAAAGATATTGATTTCCGTAATACCTATATAAATGCTTTGCTGTAATTGGCTTGCATTATGTAAAACGTAAAACTTCTTTTAGTGGTAATTTCTAATCGTGCTTTAAAAAGAAAATATCAGGGCCCTGAACTGACCTTGTACAAAACTTTTTTTGCGTGCCTCTTGTCTGGAAGCGCAAGCGGCAAGGAGAGATGCGCGAGCATATTTTATTTTTGGAGTAATAGAATAATTATTTGACGCACAAATAGTTTTTTTGAGAAACACTAAATATAAATGGATAGCGCCAATATTTATTATGTAGGTACAGCACGGACGCGTAACTTGAGCGTTCTAAATTTGGTGAACATTTAGTAAATTTGATAGACATGTAGAATTTAAAATGTAAGCAATGGTAAAACAATAAGCAGCATAGTTATTTTAGTGGTGGTGTTCTCATTTTCTGATGTATAATAATTTGAGTTTTATTTAGATTTTTTGATGCTCATTAAATTTTCTGGTGGGCAGTGCAAGGGATGTATGGTTTAATTTGGTGTACATTATATTTGTTCCCAACCATAATTACCTATACAGTTAGCGCGCCAGCTTTACTATCGTTTTCGTAACGATAAACAATTATATTTTGAGAATGAAAGATCAAATATGTTTGTACGTACAAAATTGTTTTGTTATGTTAATAATTAAAACAACGGTAGGGTAAAATGGTCTATAATAAAACATGCGTAACAAGAAGTGATGCGCTTGACGTAGATTTAGATATAGTATTTTTCTAACAACTCCACAATTGCAATTCAGTGGCAAATTTAAAAAAAAATGGCTCGTTCAGTAAAAATATTGGAAGCCCGTGGTCGAGTATTCGGGTCTGGCTACTCTGGCCCCAATATAAAATTATAATTTCTAAATTTGCTGATACATAATGTGCTTTAATAATAATTCTGTTTAATATAATGGTAGTTCACATTGGTATCAAAACTATAATTTATAAAAAGCTAATTTAAAAGTTAAATTCGCTTTTCCTGATAATTAAAGTTTTGATAAAGAAAATATCAAAATTTTCCAAACTGAGCAGGTATTTTTTTTTTAGGTATTTTACTTTTGTGATTATTATTATCCTAAGTGGCATACGAATATTATGGAATTAAAATAACACATTGATAGCTAGTATAGAGAATAAAGAGTAAACGGCTTGCCGTAGATGTCGTCATCGTTATGACGCAATTTCTGAAATACCTAAAACATATTAAAAAATTAAATTTACGGCGTTTCTCTCTTGATGGAAGGTTCCTGTATTACTAGGTATTCGAAGTTAGTAACTATTTTTGGTTTAACGCCAATTACTCATCGTAACCTGAATAATGATAAGAGATTTTTGTCATCCCTTATCAGCGATAAACACCGATAAAGGAATGTATGAAGTTTGAAGATCAGGAGCGGCTCGACAAGGTTTACAAAAATATATAGATAACTATAATCAATCAGTCTCAACGTATACCTATTTGGTTTGAGGAAAAAATTAAAACGAAAATGGAAGAGATAAGTGACCACTTTGTTTATCATTGTTAAAATTGGAGGTTATAACAAAATGCAGTATCGCAAAATTAATGTCTGAACGTGCCACGACTAATACCGAAAAAATGAACAAGCAAGAGGTATGTAACTGTTATAATATGGTTTATTGTTAACAATCAAAGTTCAAGGTGTTTATTACGTTTTTTGAGTTGAAGAATTTGGAATTTCTAATTTCAGAAATTTCCAACCCGACCCGGAACCGTAGATTACGGAAAAGACTACGAATGTTTGATGTCGGCCTATTACAGTTTACGACTCAGCTTGGACGATTCCGTTGCAGACTTCAAACTTTCTACCAACAACAAAGACATGGAAGACTTTGACGACGTGGTTCTCGAAGTGGAGTTTGAAAGCGGCGAAGAACACCTCTACGCCCTCCAGCTAAAACACAAAGACAAAAACTTAACATTGGCAGCATTCACCGGTGACGCAGGTAAAGGAAAATTCAATTTGATCAAATACTGCGAAGGCTACGAGAAAATCCGGAAAAAGTTTAAACCAAATTCTTCCTACAGCGCCGGTTTCGAAAATTTTCACTTCATCCTGTATACAAACGCGGCCTTATCGAAACTCGTTAAGTACGACGAGAAAGGGAAAAAAATTGATGCTGGAGAATTGCCAATTTTTTCTGCCGGTTTGTCGATTGTTAAACACGACGTATGTCCGGCCAAAAATTTGTTGAATGTCGCTGACGAAAAAGATTACGTAATTTTTAAATTCAAAAACAACGAAAATGGAGCTATGGATGAAGAATTCTTGCAACAATTCCTCCTATATACCAAACAAATGAACGCCAAAGAAATGGAACGGATCATTAACAAAACGATTTTACACACCTACAATAATTGTGATCCCAATGTCGTCACTAAATTTCTGAACTATTTTAAATATTGGTGTAGAGGCGATTTTGGCACTATCAAACTAACTAAAAGTGACGTAAGATTAAAACTCGCCGAACTCTTGATAACGCCTTTCATTCCGGAAGTTGATTTTTCTAAATTGAAACGTTACGAAGAAAAATCTGTAATACTGGAAAGCGCCATCAACAAGTTCGACGTAACTCTAATCCCAAACACTGATCGTAAATTAGTTGAAACGGCTCTAGGAACAATTCTCGAACCATTTAATCAAACATTTAATACTGACTGAAAAATAGCGGTTCGTGGTCATTGCCATTATCATACTCCAAGTCCGAATTGACATCGATGTTGCAGAAAATAAATATAATAATTCCCATTTCGTCTCAAAGCGAAAATTATCAAGACTGGTCGTTGAAGAAATTGTACATATTAGCTTGGCATTTAGATATGACAGCATTAATAGTTAAAAGTGACGATTTTTCAAGAAAACTTGTGACATCTGCTGTAAAACTATGCAACAACAATGGCAAGAAGAAGAGATTTGTAATTTTCGACAAAAACTTATCGAGAAATAATTTTTCGGATGATTGGAAGGTTTTTTCCAATTTGGACGACTTATTGACAAACACGCAGCAATTGTACGACAATATTTGCAAATTATTTCGAATTTCTTTGCAAGGGAGAAATTCTATTCCACTCCAACAGTTGGTTAAAGATGAGCCGTCACTTCACCAAGTAATTACCGTGAAAGAATTGGTTGAAATGCTGGACGATTCTTGCACCATGGACAGTGAAAATCATAAGTTACCTAAACATTACGTGACCAGATACAGTCCACTAATTTTAATTAAACCAGAAGCTATCGACGCGATTAAGAACGACGTTTTTGTGATAATTCATCAGAATGATGATAAGTTACAAAAATGGTTTTCGACTCATACTGTAGATATTGATAATTATGTTTTGCTTGAAAAAAGCAACTGTGCTAATAGTTACGTGCCGAAATTTTATGATGCGATGGAATTAAAGAAATGTCCAGAAAAGTTCGAGGAAACCGTCGAAACCGTCGTAATTTTGGCAGAAGAGAATTGCACTCAAGAACAGTTTTGTACAATATCGGCCATGAACCCACATAAGAATTGTCATCTTTTACAAACAATCGACTTCAAGGGATTGAAATGGATTAAAAGTAGCGGAAGCGTCGAGAAATTGAGAGAGTACCAAGTCGAGATCAAAAATGTTGAGCAGCGCCACTTTATTGTCGACACCGAAATCCACCATCAATTCAAGAACAAAGTCAACATTTTGTGTGCTGATCCCGGAATGGGTAAATCTGTGGCTATGGATTTTCTGAAACACACCTGCTCTTCCGACAATTGGACCATCAAAGTGAACCTCCCAACTCACATCAAATTTTTTAAAGGCGTTACACGTTACGATCATGAAACTATTTTGAATTATTTTGCAAATTTAGCGAGTAAAAGTATTTTTGTTGCTGGCGTTATTAAAGCCTTCCTCGCCAAAAGAAGAATAATTTGGTTTTGGGACAGTTTCGACGAATTGCCCACGTCTTGCATGAAGCCAGTGATTACGATTATCAAAGGCCTGAATTCAGATGGTTATGTCCAATGGATTGCTGCCAGAAATTATTCCAAAAATATTTTAGAAAGTACTTTTGACACGTTTTCCATAACTTTGACCCAATTCAGCGATGAAGATCAACAAAACTACATCAAGATGCGCTGTGAAGACCAATGCGACGAGTTCGGTTACGATTTTCTTGAAGTTCTCCAAGTTATCAACGGAATGTACGAAAATATCAATATTTTCCATAATCGTGATGATTATCACAAGCATTCCGGAGTTCCTCTCCAAATTTACATGGTAACAGAAATCTTCAGACAAAACCCCAAAAAATACATGAACGAAATTAAAATTGTCACAATTGTCGACATTTACAACGAGTTTATTAAAGGAAAATTTGATTTTCTTTTCCAAAAAGCCGACGCTAATTTCGAAAATTACCGAATGCAGCAGATCACCGAGAAGTTTCGAAAAATGGTCGTTGAAGAGTACGAGATAGCGGCATTAAAAGCGTCTCTGAGTGAAGATGCTTTTGAAACTTTAGGAGTCAACTGCGAAAATTTGCTGAAAGAAGTTGCAGAAAAGGGGGATAGTTTAGGGATTATCGTCGGAGTTTGCGACGAGAAGAAGGCGGTATTTGCCCACAAAACCTACGAGGAATTCTTAACGGCATCTTGGCTATCGAAGAATTTTAAAAATAACGAAAGATTGGTCAAAAAACTTTTTTGCGAAGATTTTAGTAATGTGCGCTTGATGTTTGGTTTGCTGGTGGCTTCCGAATCTCCGGCACACTTGGCAGTTCTTCTAAAAAACTTGGAAATTCTAAAGAGTTACAACAACGTAAGCACTAGTAGAGATAAGATTGGACGAAACCTTCTTCACGTTATTTGCGGTTGGGGCCAAAGATATCCTCTCTTGCCGGTTGTTGACGATGACCTGGAAAATACTATCGTTTCTATAGCCAACACCCGCAAAGATGAAGTAGAAAAGGAGGATTTCTATCGAGTTTTATGCTATTTGCTGACTCAACAATTTGATCCGTTTGAGAAAGATGAGTTTCTTAAATTGAATGCCTTTGAGTACGCCGATGAAACTTTGTCGTTAGCAGTCATAGAAGTTTTATTAGAAGACCACCAGATTGACTTGGAGAAGTTGCGAAATTACAGCGACACCCGAACGGTTCTTCACTATTCGATCATTTTTGAACTTTCCAACTTATTCAATGCGATAACAACAAAACCTTATTTCGAGTACCAAGAAGATTTAAGAAGAAATGTGTTGCAAGTGGCCGCCGGATTTGATCGAACAACTTTTGTTTCGAAACTTCTAAAATTTCCAAAGTATCAAGCTGCAATCAACAACACCAACAACCCCAAATGTTTTCCTCCTCTATTTTCTGCAGTTTACCACAACAATTTGGAAATGGTAGAAACCCTGCTGGAACATGGAGCAAAATTGAACGGGACAGGAATGCCGCTATTATCCGTTGCCGCTTATGGTGACAGCACAGAACTCTGCAAGCTGTTAATCCAAAAGGGTGCAAGTGTCAACGATTGCGATCCTTCCAGAAACTCGCCCCTTTCGACCGCAATTATAAAAAATCACGTAGAAATTGCTAAATTACTCCTCGAAAACGGAGCAAGTGTCAATTATGTCGACGATGCAGACTTGACTGCCCTAAATATGGCTCAGAACAAAGGAAACTTGGAAATGGTTCAGTTGTTGTTGGAGAAGGGCGCTGAGGTTAATCGAAAATCAGGAGGTCTTGGATATACTGTTCTTCATTTCGTTGCTGAAACTTCTAATCTTGAAATGCTGAAATGTTTAATTGACGCGGGAGCTGACACCAAGACCAAATCTACAGATTTATACACTCCGCTACACGTTGCTTTAATTAACAAACAAAAAGAAGTTAGTTTGGAGTTAATCAAAGCTGATCGAAGCGTTATTAACGAGTTAAGTAATTTTAATTTCTCCGCGTTGCATCTTGCAGTATTGCAAAACTACGACGACGTTGTGGAAATTTTGCTCGAACACGGTGCCGAAGTTGATGGTTGCATGGAAGGCTCCCAAACTCCTCTACAACTTGCAGCTGAAGTTTCCTCCGAAGCTTGCGTCAAAGCTTTACTAAAAGCCGGAGCATCCATTAATCCTCAAGGACATCCTCTTTTATGCACCACTAGTAGAATTAAAATACTTAAAATATTGCTTGATTATTCCATCAATATTAATATAAGATCTAAGCATGGCGCTACTCCCCTCCATATGGCGTCACTCAATGGATCAATTGAAGCTGTCGAAGAATTGATCCAACGAGGAGCTGAAATTGAAGCTAAAGACAACGATAATATAACTCCCGCGCTCTACGCTGTTGACAAAAACCACCCTCAAGTGTTGCGGCGTCTTCTGGAACGAGGCGCCGAAATTTTTGACGACTACAAATTTTTTCAGCAAGCCATACTAGCCAACTCCCCTGATTGCGTCTCGCTTCTTCTCGAGTATGGCGCTGACGTCAATGCTCCAAGTGCCGAAAACAAAACTCCTCTTCACATTGCTTCTTATTTTAATTACCAGTGCGCTAAAATTTTAATTGAAAATGGAGCTCACTTAGATGTTCTTGATAACAATAAATATACTCCGTTAATTTATGCGATTTATATTGGAAGAAGCGACGTTGTCAAAGCTTTAATCTATGCTGGTGCTGACGTTCATTTGAACATCCCGATTCACCATGCTGTTCGTTGTGGCAATGTTGTTCTTCTCATCCTTCTGATTGAAGCTGGTGCTTTTATTGATCACGTTGATTTTAAGAACAATACTGCCTTGCATTATACTACAGTGTCTAAAGAAGAAACTACTGGATTCGATTTTCTAAAACATTATGAAAATGCAGAAGATTTTGGGGTTTCTGGCTTGTATATCTGCAACAATTACGAAGAGTGCGCCATAGAACTTGTTGCCAGAAATGCGAAACTAGATGTTCAAAATTGTGACAAAATGACTCCTTTACATATGGCTTGCGAGAAGAAACTAAGCAAGTTAGCCAATCTTTACGTGACGTCAGGAGCTAACGTTAACATAACGAACAAAGTTAACCAAACAGCGTTGCATCTGAGCTGCATTGCTGGCGGCTTAACCGAAGTTGAATTATTACTGGAACACAATGCTTCTATGGGAGTAAAGGACGATTTTGGAAAAACTCCTCTATGTTACGCCATCGAACACGGGCATAAAGAGATTATCAAATTTTTGGTAAAATCAAACGCTTATTTGAACTTTAGGAACGAAAAAGGAAAAACTGCCTTGCAATTAGCGTGTGAATCAAAGCAAAATGAAGCTGCCAAAGTTTTAGTGGAACTAGAAGTTAATTTAGACGAAACAAGTGCTGACGGTGAGTATTTTTTAATGGGTCGTATTTAACAGTCTACCAAATTTACCCAATATTGTCATACAAAAAAATACTTTCATTTCCCAAAAATACTAAATGCTTACCAATATTAAGAAAATACATAATCTTAAAGCGACAACCAAATATTGACATAATGCTGGCCTCTTATACAGGGTGGAGCAATAGTGCGTTCGACTTCGATAGCTCGAGTTCTATGATAGGTAGAAATTTGATATAAAAACACAAATAAACTAGAGAAAGAAGTCTATAACCGGAAATTATTTTTGAACATACAGGGTGAGCCAAGACAATTATACAGGAGCAAGTGACATTTTTTTAAATAAAATGTAGTATGTATAAGAAGATTTTTCGAAGCCTTATTCTAGACTCTGTTCAATCCAATATGATTGCTAACTATTTCCAAACCACTTGGATGTAGCGATTTTTTTTGTTCAAATAATGGCATCCGCAGTTACATGTTAAAAAAATCACTACAGTCACAATTATGAGTTCTAAAAAAAAATTATGTAAAGACTAGTTATAAAACATCTGTGGAATGTCTTTGAATCGTTTTTATTTTTAAAAAATTATACAGGGTGACTGGATTTAATTTTTCAATTTAAAACTTTTTGAATTTAATTTTCTCCATTTTTTCAAATAGAATACTTTGTATATTTTTTAACAATATGATGTATAAACTAAAAACAAACATTTTTTGTATGTACATCCCTATGGCTATTTGTAACCATTTTCGAAATATCGCCCAATAATTACAAAATTTAAGAATAATCCTAAAAAAATAATTGTTTTTCAAATTACTCGACAGATAAAATTGTAATAAGTGCTCCAGATGTTGTTTATAAAAACAGGATAAGTTTTTTTAGTAAGTTTACTTTATGTTTGTATCGTGATCATTTTTTGCATTTTATATTATCCGAAAGGTAATACACATTTAACGCAATTACCTGTCGTCAGTTGTCATTTTTGTGTTGATTTTGAAACATTTGAAGTTTTTTGTCCAGTTATTTGGAAAACGATCTAATTTTTTAGGATTATTCTTAACTTTTGTAATTATTTAGCGATATTTCGAAAATGGTTACAAATAGCCATAGGGGTGTGCATACAAAAAATGTTCGTTTCTAGTTTCTGCATCATATCGTTAAAAATATACAGGATGTTTCATTTAAATAAATAGAGAAAATTAAATTAAAAAAGTTCTAAATTAAAAAATTGAATTTATCCACCCTGTATAATTTTTTAAAAATTAAAATGAATCAAAGACATTCCACAGATATTTCCTAACTAGTATTTACATAATTTTTTCTTAGAACTTATAATTGTAATTGTAGCGATTTTTGTTACATGCAATTGCAGATGCCATTATTTGAACAAAAAAAATTGCTACATCCAAGTGGTGTGGATTAAAAGGAGTCTAGAAAAACGCTCTGAGAAATCTTTTTTTACACACCACAGTCTATTTAAAAAAATGTCACTTGCTCCTGTATAATTGTCTTGGTTCACCCTGTATGTTCAAAAATAATTTCCGGTATTAGACTTCTGTCTCTAGTTTATCTGTGTTTTTAAATCAAACTTCTACCTATCACAGAACTCGAGCTATTGAAGTCGGACGCACTTATGCCCCACTCTGTATATTTTCTTCGCCAAAATAACTTTTGTTGACCATAAACACTAAATGTTCACCAAATTTTATTCCGCATTTAATTCTAACATAATACCCAAATATTTAATTTTCGACAGTGTCTTATATTATTTAGCAGTTAAAAATACTATTTGTTGATCAAAAATACACCAGCAATAAAATGTTGTGCAAATGGTAAATAATTTTATGCAAAGTTATAGATGTAGATGTGTTAGGGCAAGGAAAATAAGAGTAAAAATAAAAGTGGTTTGCACAAAAAAAGATATTGATTTCCGTAATATATAAATACTTTGCTGTAATTGGCTTGCATTATGTAAAACGTAAAACTTCTTTTAGTGGAAATTTCTAATCGTGCTTTAAAAAAAAAATTACAGGGCCCTGAACTGACCTTGTACAAAACTTTTTTCGCGCGCCTCTTGTCTGGAAGCGCAAGCGGCAAGGAGAGATGCGCGAGCATATTTTATTTTTGGAGTAATAGAATAATTATTTGACGCACAAATAGTTTTTTTGAGAAACACTAAATATAAATGGATAGCGCGAATATTTATTATGTACAGCACGGACGCGTAACTTGAGCGTTCTAAATTTAGTGAACATTTAGTAAAATTGATAGACATATAGAATTTAAAATGTAAGCAATGCTAAAACAATACGCAGCATAGTTATTTTAGTGGTGATGTTCTCATTTTCTGATGTATAATAATTTGGGTTTCATTTAGAATTTTTGATGCTCATTAAATTTTCTGGTGGACAGTGCAAGAAACGTATGGTTTAATTTGGTGTACATTATATTTGTTCCCTTTTTTAATTTTGACTAACATTTTTAACTAAGAATGATTTTAGGTTTTACAGCATTGGATTCTTCAATAATAGTCGGAAACGTCGAAATGGTCAAAGTGTTAATTGCTAAAAATGCAGCAGTAAGCCCAATTTCGTCCAATCACGCCGTTATAGTAAAGAAAGCGATTGCTTTCAACGGCGGCTCAATCTTAGAATATCTTGAAGATCACGGAGTAAATCTCTCAACCAGTCTTACATCCTCTTCAACTTCTTCAGCGATAGCTTCTGGATGTCTGGCAATTCTTGAAAACTTTCTTCAAAATGGTGGTAGCCCTGATGCTGTACATAAAGGAAGTCCTTTTTTGTGTACCGCTTGCACTTATCAGAAAATCGATTGCGTCAAATGTCTTTTAAAATTTGGTGCAGATCCTAACCACAAAGACCACGAAAGCCGCACACCTTTACACTGTGCTTGCAGGGCTAATCAATACGAAAGTGCTAAACTCCTGATTGAAGCTGGAAGTGATATTAATGTTGTTGACAATAATCATTTCACCCCTTTGATTGATAGTGCATCGCTTGGTCATGTGGCAATTACAGACTTGTTATTGTCAAACAATGCAGATCCTTGGCTTAGCGATAACCAAAAAAATACACCTTTAACTTATGCCATTTTTCTACAACAATTAGAAATTATTAATTTATTATTAGATAAACTTATGCTAAATGGAAGAGATTCTGGTAAGTCGATGATTTCGAAAAATATTAACCAAAAAAATTCTTCGATTCATTTCAGCTAACACGGAATCTTGGCGGAGGAGTTTTTTCATCGCTGCATCAAAAAACAATGTTGATCTTGTGAAATTCTTTGTTGAAAACGCTATTGTGGAGGTCGATTGCACGGAAGAGTCCACCGGAGTCACAGCTCTGCATTTTGCAGCCGTAGGTAGTTGCTACGAAACTGCCTGTTATCTCATCGATAATGGTGTAAACGTGAACAATTGTACCTTAGAAGGTGAAACTCCTCTTTTTTGTTGCTCTTCTGCAGGCAGTTTGAAACTGGTCAAATTATTTGTGAAGAAACATAATATGGACGTTAACGTGTGCAATTCGAATGGAAATTCCAGCTTGTTTGTTGCTTCTGATAATGGATACCTGGAAATTGTCAAGTTTTTGCACAGAAAAGGCGCAAAAATTCACGTTGTGGATAAAGATGGAGATACTCCTCTGCATTGTGCTGCTATGAAGGGACATCTGGAGGTTGTTGAATTTTTAGTGCAAAACGGCGCGGATGTGAATTTTAGAAATAATAACGGCAAAACTGCTTTAGATTTGGCTACGGAAAAAGAACATCTTGGTATAGTTAAGTTTTTAACACCAATAACAGATGCAACTTTAATTGTAACATAAAAAAATTGTTTTAAGGCTTGGATTTCAGAAACAAAGAATGAAGAAAGCGCATCCTTGTCGCTCCCAATGGGCGATAAAGGGATGTTAATCCATGATTGCGTCGAGTCAGGCTCAAAAAGTAAAGTAAGGTTGATGTTTACAGTATCTAAAAATAGAACAAAATTCTAAAAATTAGCTTTACTTTTTGAGCCTGACTCGACGCAATTATGGATTAACATTTCTATACCGCCCATTGGGAGCGACAAGGAAGCGCTATCTTCATCCTTGTCTCTTAAATCTAAGACTTAAGGAAATAAAATTATAGATTATAGTTATACATAATTTTAACTATTAGGTAGGAATTTGATCACGATAAAAACTTTAGTTTTTAAGTGTTATTTATAGAAAAATTGTAACTTAGTAATTATTCTTTTTTGATTCATGCATTCATTTTCCAGCTGCTTTTTTACCATATTTAAAATCATCAAGAATTGCTTATTTAGCTTTTAATTTATTGATTATTGATTTGATTTGTAATGTAAATATTTAAGATAACATAAACAATTTCCCTCGCCAGTCATGTATGTACATACCTACGTACAGTGCATACAGAATTTTAATTTGGAAGAAAGAGGTTGGAATTTTTCCCAAAGCTTAAATGATTATTAGAGATGTGACCTACTTTTCAGGACTTCCAACTCTATTCCGTCTAACCCAATTTAATTTTGGTTTATGCATCGAGCACCAAGAGATTTTCGTCGACCACAATTTTTGTAGATTTTTCTTTCCACTTCACATCTCCTATCTCTATTCCTGAAATCTAATAACACTTTTCTCTGTGAATCAGATTTTTTTTAATTAAAAACAATTTCTGTAAATTTTTTTTAACTGATATTGAAGGGAACGCTTAGTTTGCATAGCAATGGAAAGAAAATTATTTTCTCAGTAATAAAACTTTTTTAATAATAGAAACTATATAATTAAAGAATAGAAAAACGGATTTTTTTTAAATAATATAGAAAAAATTAAAAATATTGGTTGATCTCATCCAACTCTATAAAATCTTACCAATGGTCGTCTCTCCCATCTCTTCTATGAGTATGGCTGATTATTTTCCTTTATTGATTAGGTTAATCGCATTTGGTCTCATCTCTATAAAATATATTTATGCTTAAAGAATTTTAAAGAACGCTGGCCTGAAAGTGCCGTTAATCCATATGGCGGCACTTCAGTGTGTTAGGGCAAGAAAAAAGATTAGAAAAGTCTTTTCAAGTAGTCATTTTTAATGGTGCTTTTACAATTTTTCTTACAAAGTTTTGCGACCAGCTTTCATTTCCATCAAAATATGACCTAACAGCTTTAAATTAAATTATGCATGATGGTTGCATGGTAGGCCACCGATTTTTCACGGCTCTATCAACCTCGCTAGTCGTTGCGTGTTTGATCTTTGTAGTGTCTCGTCTTTCACTTGCGTGTTGTGCGCGCATTAACGGCACTTCAATAGGAAGCCGTTCGACGGCACTTTAAGTACTCTTTTTAAAGAATATAAAAGGAGTTGCAATTTTCCCAAGTACCTACTAATACTACCAATAAAGAGAACTGAACTACTTTTAAAAACTCGCATATCTACCTTGTCAAACTTACTTAACCCTATGGTTCGAGCACTATAAGATTTTTATCTTACATATACAGGATGGTCTCTGAATGCAAGTGAAGAAATGATAGATGCTGAAGAAAATGATGGTAAAGGAGATATTTAAAATTAAAATAATTTTCCAAAAAGTAATAAAAATGATCCTCAAAATGTTAAAAGAAAAAAATTGTGACGGAAAACTTACAAAAAAATTTGATTAATAATCAAAAGAACGTAAAGAAATAATTAGTGATAATAAAGAAAAAGTAAAAGTAACAAGATTGGACAAAACGTGCTTAACTAAATTTAAAAAAAAGCAAAAAAATTGCCTCCAGCTTTCCTGATAACCAGTTTAAAGATGGGAGGATCAAAAAAAATTACAATTTTTTATTTTCTTAAAAAAGATCTTTCTTTAATTTTGACTTAATTTTATACGACAAAGATTTAGATCTGTAATTTCTTAATCTATCCACGCATTTGTGAACCGAACTTTATTTGTGAACTGAGATTTATTAATTGAGTCAATTTCAAGATTTGTTCTAAATTAATTAAAAGTTAGTGTAAAACGCCATAAATAAATGTCGTAGCGAAATGCTGTATATCATTTTAGGTATAGCGCATATTCCTATGTACCTACTTATTAAAAAAAAGTCTGGTGGTTAAAACATTTTTTAAGAAAAGTTGATATTTAACAAAAATTATAATTTTTTAAATACTTTTATGTTTCATAATTAATGACAGTAGATATTATTTAATAATCATCATCAAAATGTTGTAAAGTTGCACAACATTGAGACTTGTTTCGTTTGGATGATTAGTAAAAACTGCCAAATTGCAAGTCATAATCTATCTGTGTCCTTCAACCAATTCCTCCTCCAAATTGACAATAATCGCAGCAGGCATATCGCCTCTCGTCACTTTTTATTAGGTACCTAGCCAGTTCGGGATTGTCCCAGCAACAGTGAAGATGGTTCTGTCGTTGGATCGTTGGCGAGGCAAAGTGGCCATAGTGACTGGTGCTAGTTGCGGAATCGGTGCAGCAATCGCCGAAAGCCTCGTCGAAGAAGGCCTCCAAGTAATTTCTAACACCGAAAGAAAATTACCACTGCCTCATCAAATTTTTTCAGGTAGTCGGTTTTGCTCGTCGTTCCGAGCGCGTCGAAGAGTTATCGAAAAAACTCAAAGACAAAAAAGGAAAATTGCACGCGATCAAAGCCGACGTCAGCAAACCCGAAGATGTTATTAAAGCGTTCAAATGGGTGAAGGAGAATTTGGGACCGATCCATATTTTGGTTAATAACGCCGGAGTTGTCCAACAAACCGATTTGATTGATGGCGATATCTCCAAATGGAAACAGGTTTTGGACACTAATATTTTGGGGTTGTGCGTCGCGACGCGCGAAGCCGTCGCCAGCATGAAAGCTAACAAAATCGACGGCCACATCGTCCATATTAACAGCACTACCGGTCATGCGGTTCCCAACATGCCCCATTTGAACGTGTATCCGGCCTCCAAACACGCCGTCACTGCCCTAACGGAAACTTTGAGGCAAGAATTGAACAGGGAGGGACTCAAGATCAAAATTACAGTAAGTGACCATCTAAAGTGAATAACGTGGAACCTATAAGACTAATTTTTCTCCACTTTCTTATTTGGTGATGTTGGTAAAAAAAAAAATAAATAAATAAATAAATAAATAAATAAATAAATAAATAAATAAATAAATAAATAAATAAATAAATAAATAAATAAATAAATAAATAAATAAATAAATAAATAAATAAATAAATAAATAAATAAATAAATAAATAAATAAATAAATAAATAAATAAATAAATAAATAAATAAATAAATAAATAAATAAATAAATAAATAAATAAATAAATAAATAAATAAATAAATAAATAAATAAATAAATAAATAAATAAATAAATAAATAAATAAATAAATAAATAAATAAATAAATAAATAAATAATAATAAATGGTTAAATTTGTTTTGGTTTCAGAGTGTCAGTCCCGGAGCTGTCGCCACTGAAATTGTTCAAACTAATAACATTAAGTTTGAAGAAACAGCTTTAATAGAGATGATGAAAAAGATGCCATTTTTGAAATCTGAAGACATCGCCGATGGGGTTCTGTATGTTTTATCCACACCACCTCATGTACAGGTAAATATTTTTCTATATTTGTCTTCTTATGTTACTTAAGAAACTATTTTTCAGGTGCATGAGTTGCTCATCAAACCAGTCGGAGAAACATTGTAAACTTCTCATAGTATTCTTCCAAAAATATTAATTTTTATTTAATTTTAATTTCTATTTTTTGTGTTATTATCTTTCAACAATATACTTTAAATATGTACATGTATGTACATACAAAAAATGTTTGTTTTTAGTTTCTACATCATATCGTTAAGAAATATACAAGGTGTTCCATTTGAAAAAATGGAGAAAATTGAATTCAAAAAGTTCTAAACTGAAAAATTAAATCTAGCCACCCTGTATAATTTTTTAAAAGCAAAACCAATTCAAAAACATTCCACAGATGTTTCCTTACTAGTCTTTACATTATTTTTTCTTAAAACTCGTAATTGTAACTGTAGTGATTTTTTTAACATGCATCTGCATATGCCATTATTTGAACAAAAAAAAAATGCTACATCCAAGTGTTTTGGAAATAGTCAGCAATAATATTGGAGTGAAAAAAGTCTACAAAAAGACTCCGAAAAATCTCATTTTACTCACAACATGACATTTAAAAAAATTTCACTTGTCCTGTATAATCGTCTTGGCTCACCCTGTATGTTCAGAAATAATTTCCGGTTATAGACTTCTTTTTCTAGTTTATTTGTGTTCTTAAATCAAATTTCTACTTATCATAAAACTCGAGCTATCGAAGTCGGACGCACTATTGCCCCACCCTGTATACGCATTTGTGAACCTAATTTTATTTGTGAACCGAACTTTATTAATTGAGTTAATTTTGAAGATTTTTTCTAAATTTATAAAGTTGGACTGTAACTAGAAAAAATTGTAACTCTATAACTAAATGTGGTAGAAAAATGTTTTATACCATTATAAGTAGCGCATGTTTTTGTTTATTGGAAAAAAAATTGTGGTTGTCTGACGTTTGTTCAATAATTTTTTATGATTTTTATTTTATCCACGTGTCCACCATTTTTCACGTTTTTTTTTATATTATCAAAGATTTACATCTCAATTCTTACGAAAAACTACTAAAGAGCAAACAAACTAGAAGAATTAATGTAATTCTTGATTATATATACGCATTTGTGAACCTAGTTTTATTTGTGAACCGAACTTTATTAATTGAGTTAATTTTGAAGATTTGTTCTAAATTTATAAAGTTAAACTGTAACTAGAAAAAATTGTAACTCTATAACTAAATGTGGTAACAAAATGTGTTATACCATTATAGGTAGCTCATGTCCTTGTCTATTTGAAAAAAAATTGTGGTTGTCTGACGTTTGTTCAATAATTTTTTATAAATTTTATTTTATCCCAGTGCCCACCATTTTTCACGTTTCTTTTTCTATTATCGATGATTTACATGTCAATTCTTACGAAAAACTATTAAAAAGCACACAAACTAAAAGAATTAATGTAATGCTTGATTATATATACGCATTTGTGAACCTAGTTTTATTTGTGAACCAAACTTTATTAATTGAGTTAATTTTGAAGATTTGTTCTAAATTTATAAAGTTAAACTGTAACTAGAAAAAATTGTAACTCTATAACTAAATGTGGTAACAAAATGTTTTATACCATTATAGGTAGCTCATGTCCTTGTCTATTGGAAAAAAAATTGTGGTTGTCGGACGTTTGTTCAATAATTTTTTATGATTTTTATTTTATCCACGTGTCCACCATTTTTCACGTTCCTTTTATATTATCGAAGATTTCCATCTCAATTCTTACGAAAAACTACTAAAAAGCAAACAAACTAAAAGAATTATTGTCATTCTTGCTTATATATACGCATTTGTAAACCTAGTTTTATTTGTGAACCGAACTTTATTCATTGAGTTAATTCTGAATATTTGTTCTCAATTTATAAAGTTAGACCGTAACTAGAAAAAATTGTAACTCTATAACTAAATGTGGTAGCAAAATGTTTTATACCATTATAGGTAGCTCATGTTCTTGTCTATTGGAATAAAAATTTTGGTTGTCTGACGTTTGTTCAATAATTTTTTATAATTTTTATTTTATTCCAGTGCCTACCATTTTTCACGTTTTTTTTTCTATTATCGATGATTTACATGTCAATTCTTACAAAAAAACTATTAAAAAGCACACAAACTAAAAGAATTAATGTAATTCTTGATTATATATACGCATTTGTGAACCTAGTTTCATTTGTGAACCGAACTTTATTAATTGAGTTAATTTTGAAAATTTGTTCTAAATTTATAAAGTTAGACTGTAACTAAAAAAAATTGTAAATCTATAACTAAATGTGGTAGAAAAATGTTTGGTACTATTATAGGTAGCGCATGTTCTTGTCTATTGGAATAAAAATTGTGGTTGTCTAACGTTTGTTCAGTAATTTTTTATGATTTTGATTTTATTCACGTGTCCACCATTTTTCACGTTTTTTTTTATATCATCGACAATTTACATCTCAATTCTTACGAAAAACTATTAAAAAGCAAACAAGCTAAAAAAATTAATGTAAATCTTGATTATATATACGCATTTGTGAACCTAGTTTTATTTGTGAACCGAACTTTATTAATTGAGTTAATTTTGAAGATTTGTTCTAAATTTGTAAAGTGAGACTGTAACTAGAAAAAATTGTAACTCTATAACTAAATGTGGTAGCAAAATGCTTTATACCATTATAGGTAGCGCATGTTCTTGTTTATTGGAAAAAAAATTGCGGTTTTCTGACGTTTGTTCAATAATTTTTTTATGATTTTTTTTTTATCCACGTGTCCACCATTTTTCACGTTCTTTTTATATCATCGAAGATTTACATCTCAATTCTTACGAAAAACTACCAAAAAGCAAACAAACTAAAAGAATGTAATTCTTGATTATATATACCGGTACGCATTTGTGAACCTAGTTTTATTTGTGAACCGAACTTTATTAATTGAATTAATTTTGAAGATTTGTTCCAATTTTATAAAGTTAGACTGTAACTAGAAAAAATTGTAACTCTCTAACTAAATGTGGTAGAAAAATGTTTTATATCATTATAGGTAGCGCATGTTGTTGTCTATTGGAATAAAAATTGTGGTTAATAATAATTCCTATAATTTTTATCGGCGTTACAACCATTTGTCGCGTTTCTATGTTATCATATCATAGCATTATTAGTTATTCTGTTCGAGTCTCAACAATTTAGCCTGTTTCTATGTTATTATTTACAGAAGAATTATTTGTGAACCGACCTTGATTGATGGAGTCAATAAAGTTGGTATTAAAAAAAAAATCATATTTTTTTTAATATTTTCATACTTTATAATCAATGACAACAAACACTTAATAATAATTATCAAAATGTGTCGTAAAGTTACACAATATTGAGACTAGCACTTGACAATAATCGCGGCTGATATAACACCTCTGGTTACATTTTTCCGTAGCCAGTTTGAAATAGTCCCAGCAACAGTCAACAACAATCAATATGGTTCTGTCCTTGGATCGTTGGCGAGGCAAAGTGGCCATAGTGACGGGTGCTAGTTGCGGAATCGGTGCGGCAATCGCCGAACGTCTCGTCGAAGAAGGCCTCCAGGTACCCACCCACTCTTAACAATCCCCAAATCACCCCTTGAACAGGTTGCAGGTTTAGCTCGTCGTTCCGAACGCGTCGAAGAGTTATCGAAGAAACTCAAAGACAAAAAGGGAAAATTGCATGCGATCAAAGCCGACATCAGCAAACCCGAAGATGTTATCAAAGCGTTCAAATGGGTGAAGGAGAATTTGGGACCGGTTCATATTCTTGTTAATAACGCCGGTGTTGTTAAACCGACCAATTTGATTGATGGCGATATTGAGTTGTGGAAGCAAATTTTGGACACTAACGTTTTGGGGTTGTGCGTCGCGACGCGCGAAGCCGTCGCCATCATGAAAGCCAACAAAATCGACGGACACATCATCCATATTAACAGCACTACCGGGCATGAGGTTCCCAATGTTCCCCATTTGAACGTGTATCCGGCTTCCAAACACGCCGTCACTGCCCTAACGGAAACTTTGAGGCAAGAATTGAACAGGGAGAAACTCAAAATTAAAATTACCGTAAGTTATTTCTCTACCATCAAAGGTGGACGACATGAAAGTTGTACTAATAATGATTTCAATTTTTTTTCTCCAACTTGGTGATGATAGTAGGTCGATGGTTAAATTTGTCTTGGTTTCAGAGTGTCAGTCCCGGAGCTACTGCCACTGAGCTTGTTCAAACTAATAAAATTAAGCTTGATCCAGCTTTAGCAGAAATAATGAAAAAGATGACGTTTTTGAAGTCTGAAGATATCGCCGATGGCGTCTTGTACGTTTTATCTACACCACCTCACGTACAAGTAAATATGTTTGTATGCTTTTCTTCTGATGTTACTTTCCAAATTATTTTTCAGGTACATGAGTTGATCATCACTCCATCCGGAGCAATAGTTTAAACTTCTCGCAGTTTTCTTCCGAACGTTAATTTTGATTTAATTTCTAATTTCTATTTCTTATGTTACTATCCTTCAACAACAAACTTTAAATAGATCTTTAGAAGTTTCTTTATTTCTAATTTTTCTTAACTTATACACAAACGCCTATTTTCCGATTATTTTGAAAATCAAGAGTCTCAACAACAATTGGCGGAGGCGCCGGGTGAAAATTACTATTAAAAAATTTGGCAATAATTAAGAAATGACGTCTTGCCGACCAAAATTTTTTTAAAAATACTGTCAAATTAGCTCTATTTAAAAAACTAAAAACTATTTTGTTGCCATATTTAGTATCATTTCTAGGTAAAAAATTGTTTAAATTCATATTTAATTATTCCCAGTTTTTAAATTTAGAAAATTTTTCTAGAGCCAAATTACTATAGCACCAAGTAGAAAAAGAATTAGCTTTAATGTATCTATGTTTATTAACGTTTCTGTCAACATTTCTACTGTTTTAAAAAATTTAAAAAATTAGTTGTTGGACAAATGGCGGAGGCGCCGGGTAAAATCTTTGTTTAAAAATTCGCCAAAAATTAGCGAACGGCGTTAAGTTGTCGCAATTTTTTTCTAAAATAGTCCGAAATCAGCACTTTTTAGAAAAATAAAGAACTTTTTACTGCGACCTCTAGTTTAAAAGTTACAATTTTTTTAGTGTCACAATGACAATCAGAAAAAAAGAAAGACCACCTAAACTTAATAATTGTCAGTTTTTAGCTTCAATTTATTTTGTAACTAACCCAATACTTGGTAGGTATCTATAGTTTGTTATTCTGGAGATGCCGGCGCAGATTATCGAGAATCAGAATCCACTCCAACCCACCCAATGTTTACTTTACGTGCGCCAGAATTAAATGAGATAATGGTCCAACGACAATAAAACGCAATTCATCCCAAAACCTTGAAATTTCAATCTCACGTAACATTCCTCTCTACCGGTTCTATTTCAGTTCCAGTTCAGTCAACTGAGAACCACCCGACTATCAAAATGGTGTTGTCGTTAGATCGTTGGCGTGGCAAAGTGGCCGTAGTGACTGGAGCCAGTTGCGGCATCGGCGCCGTAGTAGCTCAACGCCTCGTCGAAGAAGGCCTCCAGGTACCCACCCACCCTCGACAATCCCCAAATCACCCCTTGAACAGGTTGCAGGTTTAGCTCGTCGTTCCGAACGCGTCGAGGAGTTATCAAAAAAACTCCAAGATAAAAAGGGAAAATTGCACGCGATCAAAGCCGACGTCAGCAAACCCGAAGACGTTATCAAAGCCTTCAAATGGGTAACGGACAATTTGGGACCGATCCATATTTTGGTTAATAACGCCGGAGTTGTCCAACAAACCGATTTGATCGATGGCGACATCACCAAATGGAAACAGGTTCTGGACACTAACGTTTTGGGGTTGTGCGTCGCGACGCGCGAAGCCATCGCCAGCATGAAAAGCAACAAAATCGACGGCCATATCATCCATATTAACAGTATTGCTGGACATAGCGTCGTTAATTTGCCACAATTGAACGTTTATCCGGCTTCGAAACACGCCGTCACTGCTTTGACTGAAACGCTGAGACAAGAATTGAACAGAGGAGGGTTGAAAATAAAAATTACGGTAATTTTTTTAAACAAAATTATTTTCTTGGAACAATAGTTATCTATGTTTTTTTTTTTTAGAGCATAAGTCCTGGAGGTGTCGATACTGAAATTGCCAAAACTAACAATTTTGTTATGAACGAAGCAGCGATTGCAAGTATGCGAGATCATAAGGTTCTGGAATCTGAAGATATTGCTGATTCCGTCTTGTATGTCTTATCGACACCCCCGCATGTTCAGGTAATAATTTTATTAATATCTTTTGAGTTTTTTTTACTTTTCGTTTTTTAGGTGCACGAACTGATGATTAAACCTGTTGGAGAAAAGTTCTAAGAATTTGCATCATTTGCCGCATTTTATAAAATGCGATGAACCAACAAAAAAATTTCTTTGACTTCACTTAACTTTAATTAAGTACTTTGTTCAATGATTTAATTTTTTCTTAGCAATTTAAGGTTTTGTTGCTCTTACAAACTTTGAACACCAATATTCAAATTTCTATTTCAAAAGTAATATTGTTTGTTTACTTTATTTTATTTGTTAATCATATGTTGTTATAAAGCCAGATTGAGGAAGTTTTATGAATTTTTACTATTTTGATTTCGAAACCCTTGACAAGATCTAATATTACGCAATACGCTACAAACATTTCTTCTACCATGGCAGTTATAAAAATTATTATTCAAGAATTTTTTTCTTGGAAATCTTTAAAACTTTGAGTAACATCGATATCGATAACGATATTATTTAACGGTTTCTTTATTTCTAACGCTGACTATACGTGACTATTATATTAGTCACTCAGAAAGATAATACATTTTCTTAAAATGTTCGCAATTCTAATGGCTACAAACTTTTTTCATAATTTTATTGACCAAAATGACTACAATTATTTTAATAGAAGTAGTCACTCAATTTACCAATTTTGGAATTTAAGGCATTCATTGCTTGGAAAATTACAGCTACGAGTGACAACGACATTATATTCTCCCTTCTTCATTTCTAATGCTATTGACAATTTAAGTGACTATCATAAGTAATAGCAAAAATAGTCACACATGGGGATAATTTTTTTTTCTCTATGAAGATAGCTACATGTTTCAAATATTTGCAATTCTAATGGCTACAAACTTTTTTAATAATTTTATCGACCAAGATGACTATAATTATTTTAATAGTAGTTACTCAATTTACACATTTAGAATTTAACGCATTTATTGCTTGGAAATTTATAGCTACGAGTGACATAAACAATATTTTTTGCCTTCTTCATTTCTAATGCTATTGACAATTCACGTGACTATCATAAGTAGGTAGCAAAAATAGTCACACATGGGGATAATTTTTTTTTCTTTATAAAGATAGCAACATGTTTAAAATATTTGCAATTCTAATGGCTACAAACTCTTTTGATAATTTTATTGATCAAAATGACTATAATTATTTTAATAGAAGTAGTCACTCAATTTACCAATTTTGGGATTTAAGGCATTCATAGCTTGGAAATTTATAGCTACGAGTGACATCAACAATATTTTCTGCCTTTTTCATTTCTAATGCTATTGACAATTTACGTGACTATCATAAGTAATAACAAAAATAGTCACACGCTCGGATAAATTTTTTTCTTTATAAAGATAGCAACATATTTAAAATGTTCGCAATTCTAATGACTACAAACTTTTTTAATAATTTTATTAACCAAAATGACTAATTATTTTTAGAAGTAGTCACTCAATTTACCAATTTTTGGAATTTAACGCATTCATTGCTTGGAAATTTACAGCTACGAGTGATATCGACATTATATTCTTCTTTATTTCTAATGCTATTGATAATTCACGTGACTATCATAAGTATAATAGCAAAAATAGTCACATATGGGGATAAAATTTTTTTCTTTATAAAGAGAGCAACATGTTTAAAATGTTTGCAATTCTAATAGCTACAAACTTTTTTGATAATTTTATGAACCAAAATGACTATAATTATTTTAATAAAAGTAGTCACTCAATTTACCAATTTTGGAATTTAAGACATTCATTGCTTAGAAATTCACAGCTTACGAGTAACATCGACAATATGTTATGTCTTCTTCATTTCTAATGCCATTGAAAATTTAAGTAACTATCATAAGTAAATCTAAAATAGTCACCCATAGGGATAATTTTTTTTTCTTTATGAACATAACTACATTTTTATAATATTTGCAATTCTAATAGCTACAAACTTTTTTGACAACTCACGTGACTACCATAAGTAATAGCATAAATAGTCACACATAGGAATAATTTTTTTTTCTTTATAAAGATACCAACATGTTTAAAATATTTACAATTCTAATGGCTACAAACTTTTTTGATAATTTTATTGACCAAAATGAGTATAATTATTTTAATAGAAGTAGTCACTCAATTTACCATTTTTGGAATTTAAGGCATTCATTGCTTAGAAATTTACAGCTACAAGTGACATTGACATTATGTTGTCTTCTCTATTTTAATGTTATTGACAATTTAAGTGACTATCATAAGTAATAGCAAAAATAGTCACACATGGGGATTCATTTTTTTATAAAGATGGCAACATGTTTGAAATGCTCGCAATTCTAATGGCTACAAACTTTTTTGATAATTTTATTGACCAAAATGACTACAATTATTTTAATAGAAGTAGTCACTCAATTTACCAATTTTGGAATTTAAGACATTTATTGCTTGGAAATTTACAGCTACGAGTAACATTGACATTACATTCTGCCTTCTTCATTTCTAATGCTATTGACAATTTAAGTGACTATCATAAGTAATAGCAAAAATAGTCACACATGGGAGGTAATTATTTTTCTTTATAAAGACAGCCACATGTTTTAAATCACAATTCTAATGGCTACAAACTTTTTTGATAATTTTATTTACCAAAATGACTAATTATTTTAATAGAAGTAGTCACTCAATTTACCAATTTTGGAATTTAAGACATTCATTGTTTGGAAATTTACAGCTACGAGTAACATTGACATTATATTTTGCCTCCTTCATATCTAATGCTATTGACAATTTAAATGACTATCATAAGGATTAGCCAAAATAGTCACACATGGGAATAACCTTTTTTTTCTTAAAAAATAGCAACATGTTTAAAATGTTCGCAATTCTAATGGCTACAACCTTTTTTGATAATTTTATTGACCAAAATGACTATAATTCTTTTAATAGAAGTAGTCACTCAATTCACCAATTTTGGAATTTTAGGCATTCATTGCTTAGAAATTTACAGCTACGAGTGACATCAACATTATATTATGTCTTCTTTATTTTTAATGCTATTGACAATTTAAGTGACTATCATAAGTAATAGTAGAAAACGTCACAGATGAGAATTTTTTTTCTTTTATGAAGACAGCTACATGTTTAAAATATTTGCAATTCTAATGGCTATAAACTTTTTTAATAATTTTCTTGACTACAATGACTATAAATATTCTAATGGAAGTAGTCACTCTACTTACATATTTTGAATTTAAGATATTTATTGCTTGGAAATCGACAGCTATGAGTGATATTGACATTATGTTATGGGTTCTTCATTACTAACGGTATTGACAATTTAAGTGATTATCATAAATAAATCTAAAATAGTCACACATAGGGATAATTTTTTTTTATAAAGACAGCTACCTACATCTTTAAAATGTTTGCAATTCTAATGGCTACGAACTTCTTTAATAATTTTACTGACTAAAATGACTATAATTATTGTAATATAAGTAGTCACTCTACTTACATAATTTTGAATTTAAAGCATTTATTGCTTAGAGATTTACATGTGACATTGATCATCATCATGCCTCCTTTATTTTCAATACTATTACAATTATGTGACTATTATAATAATAATTTTTAGTAATTTCTAGTAACTTTTCACACCAAATTGCTCTGATCCAGGAAATAAATGACATTTTTTTGAAAAAAAATCTTTCCAAACAATATATAAGTAAAGAAAATATTATTTGGTAAAGAAATTTCTAAACTATACTTTTTTGACTTATTATTATCATTATTTTTAGAAACGACAATTAGTATTTTTTTCTTTTGTCTCTTTCTTTTTTTGGTACAAAAGTCAGACGAAACCTTATTCCTTCAGTATTTTAAAACATTTCTCCAACAGGCTTGATCATCAATTCGTGCACCTAGAAAAAAATAATTAAGATTTTGAAAAAATTTCTTCAAAATTATTACCTGAACATGCGGAGGCGTCGATAAGACATACAAAACGGAATCAGCAATATCTTCTGATTTCAGTGTCGGAATTTTCTTCCTAAGTTCAGTGATGTTGTCGTCAAATTGAAAACCGTTAGTAGACATAATTTCAGTGTCGACACCTCCAGGACTTACACTCTAGAAAAAGCGTTATTTTTTTTAAACAAAAATTTGTTCCAAAAATTACCGTAATTTTTATTTTCAACCCTCCCCTGTTAAATTCTTGTCTCAAAGTTTCCGTCAAAGCAGTGACGGCGTGTTTGGAGGCCGGATAGACGTTAATTTGAGGAAAATTAGGAACACTGTGGCCAGTTACGCTATTAATGTGAACGATGTGGCCGTCGATCTTGTTGCTCTTCATGCTGGCGACGGCTTCGCGCGTCGCGACGCACAACCCCAGAACGTTAGTGTCCAGAACCTGTTTCCATTTGGAGATGTCGCCGTCGATCAATTCGGTTTGTTGGACAACTCCGGCGTTATTAACCAAAATATGAATTGGTCCCAAATTGTCCGTTACCCATTTGAAGGCTTTGATAACGTCTTCGGGTTTGCTGACGTCGGCTTTGATCGCGTGCAATTTTCCCTTTTTGTCTTGGAGTTTTTTTGATAACTCCTCGACGCGTTCGGAACGACGAGCTAAACCTGCAACCTGTTCAAGGGGTGATTTGGGAATTGTCAAGAGTTGGTGGGTACCTGGAGGCCTTCTTCAACGAGACGCTGGGCTATTGCGGCGCCGATGCCGCAACTGGCACCCGTCACTACGGCCACTTTGCCACGCCAACGGTCTAAAGATAACACCATGTTAACACTCGTGCAGTAATCAGTCAACTGAAGCCGCAACGGTAGTTAGAGCGAACTGTTACCTAACAATGCTAATATATTATGAGATTTCAAGGTTATTTAGATTTAAGTGGGATGATTCGCGGTTTAGAAATGCGACGACTCATTACCTTATATGGCTGTTATAACCCAAACAATGTTATCTTTTCGAGATTAAGTCGCTCATTTTTGATAAGATTCGTTCAAATGAACGAATCGTTCACTGGAACGTTACGGATCAATGATCACAGTCCTGGTTCACGAGATTCAAGCATTGCCATTCCTTATTACTCGATCTTCAGGATCGTTCAATGATTCGACTGAATCGTTCACTTTCAGGATCCGATCAAATTGAACGAGTCGCTTCATTAGGTATATGCTCTGATAATTATTTGAACATTTAAATAAAACTTTCTCCGGATTTCTCTAATTTTAATTTTTCTAAACTTTAGGTAGAGTGGACTACGGCGAATCTTAGCGCTTTAGCTGTTCCCTAAAGTCTCCCAATTTCATTAAATTTTTACTAGTAGATCTGTCGCATCGTTCAACCTCTCTTTCAACTGTGCCTGTTCCGCGGAATTGATCTTCACCCTTTTCAAATTTTTATTTTTCAACAATTTTTCGATTGCATCGTTCATTTTTAAAATCCGATCATATTGACCGAACCACGTTTGGTTTGTTCAGAGTTACAATTGTATCTAAAATAATCTTATTTACGTCATAAAAGTTATATTTTTAATCAAAATTACTTAACAAAAAGCTTAGTTGTGGATCTTGACGTCCAGATGTCGCCAAACAATAATTGCCAAGCAAAATACTTTTATTGTGTCTGAGGTACCTAAGTGAGGTTATAGTTATTGAATATTTGACGTTGCACCAACCAAGTGGGCTCACGTGACTTGTGACGTAACTTTCAAAAATGTTTCAAAGCATCCCATGATTTTGGAGACTGTCAAAATTGGGTTCCAACGGCTCTCATTATCAGTTCGTGTACTTGTACGTGCGGCGGCGTCGAAAGGGCGTACCGAACAGCATCGGCCAAATCGTCAGAATACAACGTCGGCCTATTTTTCATCATTTCCAGCATCCTCTTATTGTCTTTTCCAAAATCGAAATCGGTCGCAAATTCAGTCTCAACACCACCAGGGCTCACGTCCTATAACACCCAAAATATTAATAAAAGGAGATAGAGAATGAATAAAAAAATGGAAAATGTAGAGAATGAAGAATGGTGATTGGTAAATAAAAAATGAAGGTAGAGAATAAAAAATGAAGAACGGATAATAAAAAATAAAGATTTTAGAGTAAAAAATGAAGACTGGGGAAGAGAAAATAAAAAATAGAGAACAGAGAGGTAAAATGGTGAATGGAGAATAGAGCAAAAAGAGCAAAGAATAAAGAATAAAATGGAGAACTAAGGTTGCAGAATGGAATGTTAAGATCGCTCAATTAAGAATAAAAAATAAAAAACTTAGAATAAAGGGTGGAGAAGGGTGGAGAATGAAGAATAGAAAAGTTAAATTATAAAATGGAGAATTAAGGTTGCAGAACGGAGAGTTAAGATCGCAGAATCAAGAATGGTGAATGAAGAATGAAAAACTCAGAATAAAGAGTGGAGAATGAAGGATGGATGCTGCAAGATGAAAGATGAAGAATGGAGAATTAGAAACACAATTTAGAATAAAGAATAAAAAATTGTGAGTAAAGAAAACTTAAAATAGAGAATGAAAAACGTCGAGTAGGGCAATGAGAATTTAGGATAAACAGTGAAGAAAGAAGAATAAAAGATAAAAGTTAGTGAATGACAAACGGATAATAAAGAATTAAAAATAAATAATGGAGAATAAATGATAAAAATAGAAAGTTAAAAATAAATAATAGAGACTATAGAATTTGGAATAAAGCATACATCATAAAAAAATAAAGAATGGAAATTAAGAAATAAAAGATGGAGGATGGAGAATTAAAGATGGAGTATAGATACAGAGGATAGAGCATATAGTACCGAGATTGGTGAATGAATATAAAGAATAGATAATGGAAGATAAAAAAAACGAAGAATGGAAATATTGGAATAAAAAGTGAAGAATGGAGAATGGTAATTGGTAAATAAAGAATGAAGATAAAGAATAAAAAATGAAAAATGAAGAACGGATAATAAAGAACACAGATTTTAGAGTAAAAAATGGAGACTAGGGAATAGAAAATAAAAAATAGAGAATAGAGAGTAAAAATGGTGAATGGAGAATGGAGCATAAAGATCAAGAAATAAAGAATAGACAAGTTAAAATAGAAAATGGAGAATTAAGGTTGCAGAATAAAGAATTAAGATCGCAGAATCAAGAATAAAGAATGGAGAACAAAAAACTTAGAATAAAGGGTGGAGAATGGAGAATGGATGCTGCAAGATGAAAGATGAAGAATGAAGAATAACAAATGAAGAATTTGGAACACAAAATTTAGAATAAAGAATGCAAATAGAGAATAGAGAACTTAGAATAGAGAACAAAAAACTTCGAGTAAGGGAAGGAGAATTCAGGATAAACAGTAGAGACAAAAAAAAGAATAAAGGATAAAGGATGGTGAATGAGAAACGGATAATGAAGAACTGAAAATAAATAATGGCGAATAAAGGATTAAAATAGAGAGTTAAAAATAAATAATAAAGAATTCAGAATAAAGCATACATAATAAAAAAATAAAAAATGGAAATTGAGAAATAAAAAATGGAGAATGGAAAATTGAAGATGAAGTATATAGATGTAGAGGATGGAGCATGTAGTACGGAGATTGGTCAATGAAGATAAAGAATAGATAATAAAAGATAAAAAAACGGAGAATAGAAATATGTATTGGAATGAAAACGGAAGAGAGAGTGGTGATTTATGAATAAGGAATGCAGATAGAGAATGAAAAATAAAAGACAGATAATAAGGAATACAGAATTTGAAATAAATAATGGAGGCTGGAAGATGGAAGATAGAAAATAGATAATGGAAAATAAAGAATGGACCATAAAGAACGAGGAATGAAGAATAGAAAATTTAAAATAGAAAATAAAAAATGCAGATTTAAAATCGCAGAATAGAGAATTAAGATCATAAGGTCGCAAAATAAAAAACACAGAGAATGGAGAATGAAGAACTCAGGATGGAGGATAGAGAATAGAAGATGGATAATAAAGAATTAAAAATAAAGAATAAGAATCGGAAGATTAGAAACGCAAGATTTAAATTTAAAAAATAGAAAATAAAAAATAAGGAATAAGGAAGTTAGAAAATAAGAAATAAATCACATCGTGTGGAAAATCTAGCGTAAAAAATGGAAAAAAAATAATGGGTGAAAGATAGTAAATAAGAGAAGGGAAAAAACAATAGAAAATGGAGAACGGAAAATGGAAAATGGAGAATGAGAAGAATAGAAAATTAAAAAAATAAATAATAAAGAATTGAAAATAAATAATGGAGAATATAAAATGGAAAATTAAAAATGCATAATGGAGAATCAAGAACAAAGATGAGATAATCAAAAAAGCAAAATTAAAAGATAGAGAATTAAAAAAAATTGAGAGTAAAGAATGGAGAACAGGGAATTAAAATCGCAAAATAAAAAACAAAAAATGGAGAATAAAAAACACAGAATGGAAGATGAAAAACGCAGGAAAAAAGAAAGAAAGAGAATGGAAAATGGTAAATAAAGAATGAAGAATGTGAAGTAATGAATGGAAAGCAACCGCAAATTAGAAACGCAGAATAAAAAATGAAAAGTATACATAGAGTAGAGAATGAAAAATATAATAAAGAATAAAGAATAAACAATAAACATAAAAAATTAAAAATTACCGTAATTTTAATCTTGAGTCCCTCCCTGTTCAATTCTTGCCTCAAAGTTTCCGTTAGGGCAGTAACGGCGTGTTTAGAGGCCGGATACACGTTCATGAAGGGGTAATTGGGTACTCCATGTCCGACTACGCTGTTAATGTGGATGATATGGCCGTCGATTTTGTTGGCTTTCATGCTGGCGACGGCTTCGCGCGTCGCGACGCACAACCCCAAAATATTCGTGTCAATTATCGTTTTCCATTTATTAAAATCTCCATCTATCAAATTAGTTTGTTGTGTCAAGCCGGCGTTGTTGACCAAAACGTGAACAGGACCCAAATTCGTGGTGATCCATTTAAAAGCTTTGATAACTTCCTCGGGTTTGCTCATATCCGCCCTAACCGCGTGAAGCTTGCCACGTTTTCCTGCCAATTTTTTAGCCAAAGCCTGAACACGTTCGGAACGTCGAGCTATACCTACTACCTAAAATCAATATTTTTTTCAAAATTTTTTTTTTCTAATGGGAACTTACATTTAAGCCCTCGGTAACGAGTCTCTCAGTGATTGCAGCACCAATTCCAGCACTGGCTCCTGTCACAACGGCCACTTTGCCCTTCCAACGGTCCATTGACAACACCATTTTTGATCTAACGAGAACAATTTGGGACTGAACCAATTCTGTAGCAAGGATCGATTTATATATTTTTGCAGGTAACTTATCGTGATTGGCCATGACTTGCTTCGAGCCGGTAAACCATTTAATATGGCGTGGTCTGAAGAGGATTAAACTCAACGATTAAACTCCAAAATTGATTAGTTATTATTTGTAAAAGGTAGAAACGAAACCAATTTTTTACAATTACCATTAGTATAAAAAATGCCTTCTTTTTTTAATTTTGAGTCATTTTATAAAGCTTTCAACTATGTATTAGTACCATTATCTGTGAGAAATAATTTCTGTATTTATCTTCTTTTAGAAGAAATTCTGCTAAAATGCAGATACAGTTATAAAAATTGCGCAACATTGCTGTTTTTTTGCAATTATGTAGTTAAACTGATTAAGGGTTTTTGATACGTCAAAACCACACTGGAATGTAATAATTTGTAGGTACCACTTAACTAATCGATATTTCGATTAGGTATCAACAAAGAGATAACTTATTGATAATCATATTTATATTATAAACCTGACTTGCAAGTAATGATATACGTAGGTAGGCAACACAATATACTTTAATTTACCACAGTAGGTTACTACTAGTTATTGATATTAAAACTTTGCAATGATAATAGTTGTAATTATGTATAGATTAACAAAAAGAGTTCAATCTAATGATGTATTAAATCTTTTCAAGTTTAATGTCCCATCTTTTACAAAAATTTATTGTTGTAAAAAAAGCAGTAACCAAACTCAATCGAAGAGAGCGACATCTGGACGTCAAGATCCACAACTAAGCTTTTTATTAAGTAATTTTAATTTTAATTAAAAATATAACTTTTATTACATCATGGTAATTGAATATTTGACGTTGCACCAACAAAGTGGGCGCATGTGGCTTGTGATGTAATTTTCAATTTTTTTTTTAACAAATTCCATGATTATGGTGATTATCGGAACGTCAAAAGGGGTTACCAGCGGCCCTTATCATCAGTTCATGTATTTGAACGTGCGGCGGTGTCGAGAGGACGTACCGAACAGCATCGGCCAAATCGTCAGAATTCAACGTCGGAAAACTTTTCATCATTTCCAGCATCTTCCTATTCTCTTTTCCAAATTCGAAATTGCTCGCAAATTCAGTAGCAACCACACCAGGACTCACGTCCTAAAACACCGGAAATATTAGCGAAAGAAGATGAAGAATGAAGGATGTAAAATGAAGAATAAAGAATAAATGATAGAAAAATGGAAAATAAACAATGAAAAATAAGGAATGGAGAATGAAAATTGAGAAATGAAGAACGGAGAATAGAGAATGGAGGATGGGGGATGGAGATTAAAGAACGGAGATTGGTGAATAAATAGTAGAAAATGGATACTAGAGAACAGAGAGAATGGTGATTGGTGAATGAAGAATGGAGAATAGAACATGAGAAATCCTCATGATCTATTCTCTATTCTTCATTCACCAATGAGGAACCAAGCATGAAAAATAGAGAAGCTAAAATAGAAAGGGGAAAATGAAAAGCAGAGCATAGAGAATGAAGAATGGAGAATTAATAACACAGAATTCAGATTGAGGAATAGAGAATGGAAATTAGAGAATAAAGAACTTAGAATCGAGATCAAGAATTAACACAGAATAAAATATTTAGAATTTAAGATAAAGGGTGAATAAAAAAGAATAAAGGGTTGAAGATAATACATGAAAATAATTGATAATGGATAATAAAAAATATAAAATAAAAAATAAAAGATAAAAAACGGAGAATGGAAAATGGAGAAATTGAGATGAGAAAATAAATAATGGAGAATAAGGAATGGAAAACCTAGAACTTAGAATATTGAATAAAAAACACAGAATGAAAGATAAAGGATGAAGAAAAAAGAATAGAAAATGAAGAATATAAAGCGGATTGTAGAGAATAACAAAATGGAGATAAAAGATAAAAATGAAGAATGAGAAATATAGAATAAGAAATGCAGAATGGAAAATAAAGAACAAAAATTGGAAAATGAAAGATAGAGAATGAAGAAAGGTAAACGGCGAATTAAGAAGATCTTAAAATAGAGAATAAAGAATGGAGAATAAGAAATGCAGAATGAGGGATGGAAAGACAAAATGGAAAATGTAGAAAAAAGCGAGAAGAGTGGAGAATAGTAGATTTAAAATAAAGAATAAAAATGAAGAAAGCAAAATAGAAAATGGATAATAGGAAATAAAGAAGAAAAAATTAAGAATGTAGAATTTAGAATAAAGAATGGTCAATGAACAAGAAAAAATTAAGAATCAAGAACGGAAAATTAAGATCGCAAAATAGAGGAAAAGGTATAAAAAATTAAAAAACACAAAATAAAGAAACCAGAATACAGGATAAAAGGTAGAGGAATTAGAAAGGAAAAGGACTAATGATAGATGGTAGATTAATAATGTAAGATTAAGAATAAAATAAAAAACAGAATAGAGGATTAAGAATAAAGAATAGAGAATGAAAAATGAAGAAATGGAGATAGAGAATGGAGAACAATAAACTTTAAAAAATAAACAAATACCGTAATTTTAATCTTGAGTCCCTCCCTGTTCAATTCTTGCCTCAAAGTTTCCGTTAAGGCAGTGACGGCGTGTTTGGAGGCCGAATACACGTTCATATAGGGAATATTGGGAACCTCATGACCGGTAGTGCTGTTAATATGAATGATGTGGCCGTCGATTTTGTTAGCTTTCATGCTGGCGACAGCTTCGCGCGTCGCGACGCACAACCCCAAAATATTCGTGTCAATTATCGTTTTCCATTTATTAAAATCTCCATCTATCAAATTAGTTTGTTGTGTCAAGCCAGCGTTATTGACCAAAACGTGAACAGGACCCAAATTCGTGTTGATCCATTTAAAAGCTTTGATAACTTCCTCGGGTTTGCTCATATCGGCCCTAAGCGCGTGAAGTTTACCACGTTTTCCTGCCACTTTTTTAGCCAAAGCCTGAACACGTTCGGAACGTCGAGCTATACCTACTACCTAAAAAAAATATATTTTTCAAAAATTTAAATTAAAGAAAAATGTTAACTTACATTTAAGCCCTCGGTAACGAGGATTTCAGCGATTGCAGCGCCAATTCCGGCACTGGCTCCTGTCACAACGGCCACTTTGCCCTTCCAACGGTCCATAGACAACACCATTTTTGGTCTAACGAGAAAAATTTGGAACTAAACCAATTCTCTAACAAAGTTCGGTTTATATATTTTTGCAGGTACTTATCGTGATTGACCATGACTTGCTTCGAGCCGGTGAATCATTTAATATAGCGTTGTCTGGAGAGGACTAAACTCCAAAACTGATTAATTATTATTAGTAGGTAGGTAGAAGCAAAATCAATTTTTTTACAATTTTGATCAATTAGTAATATAAAAAAAGCGTTCTTTTTTCTAATTATTAATTATTTTAATTATTAATTATTTTATTTACGTAGGTTACCTAGTCTTCATAATTTCTGTATCTTCTTTTAGAAGAAATGTTGCTAAAATACTAATAGTCATGTCTCTTAGATAAAAATTGCACAACATTGCTTCAATTATGTAGTTAAACCGATTACCTAAGGGTTTTTGATACGCAAAAAGCAGACTTGAATGTAATAATTTGTTGGTTCCACTTAACTAATCGATTGTTGGACTAGGTATTAACAAAGAGATAACTTATTGATAATGATCTATTATTTATTTTATACCTGACTTGCAAGTTATGAGATAATAGTGTCAACATTGGTCTTTGGCGCCATGTGTCGTTCGCCAACGAATCGTTCGATTTGATCGGACCTTCAAAGTGAACGAATTGATCGAATCATTGGTTAAAAATAAAATATAAATTCTAGGAAACAAGAAAACTAAGTGTTTCTTTTTTTTTGAAGCTTTTACTTAATTTTTCCTGAAATGGGTGTAGCAGCCAATTAATTAATTAATTAATTAATGTTGCAATTTAAATTTGGCGCGTCGGGCGCCATTGTTGCCAGTTGGCAAGGTGACAGGTCTCTGTTACCGGCAAATTTTGTTTTGTCATTGTAAGAATGGCGGCCGTAGCTGTGCAAAATCCTAATGTTACCGATTTTCTGTCGAAAAAGCAGAAAGAGAGCCCGAAAGACCTCGCCGCAGAATGGGCAGAACTCGAGGAATTACACAACAAAAAGTGGGTTAAGTATTTTCCGCAATTTCCCCAACTTTCTGTAAATTTTTAGGTTATGGCATCAATTGACCCTAAAACTGTTGCAATTCATCAAGAAACCCGAATTGCAGAAAGACGACAACCTCGTCCAACTCTACAACAGTTTTATTCAAACTTTCGAAAACAAGTAAGTCATCTTTGTTACAGCATAACCTCAAATTTTTTTCGACATAACCTTAATTTTTTTTCGAAAATTTTCAGGATTAACCCTCTTTCGCTGGTCGAAATCGCCGCTGTTGTTATCGTTCAATTGAAGGAACCGAAAGACGCCATCGCTTTTCTAGAAAAAACCGAAACCAAAGTCAAAATCAGTTCGGACGCCCAAAACTTGTGCAAGGTTTTAGCCGGCCAAATTCACCTCGATAAACTCAACGATTTGGACGCCACGAAAAAAATCATTGAAGAAGTCGAAGCCACGTTCGACAACGCCGACGGAGTCACCACAGTTCACGGCAGATTCTACCTACTCGCCTCTCAATACTACAGGTTTCGCCTAATTTTGCGCGAAAATTTCCGAAATTTTAACCGAAACTAATTGCAGAATACAAGGCGATCACGCCCAATACTACCGCACTGCTTTACGCTACTTGGGTTGCATCGATCTCGAGACTCTCACAGCGGAAGTTAAGCATCAACACGCGTTCTTCTTGGGTCTCGCCGCCCTCTTAGGCGAAGGCGTCTACAATTTAGGCGAACTTCTGGCGCATCCCATCCTAGAATCGCTTAAATCAAGCGAAACTTCCTGGGTGATCGAGCTTCTTTACGCCTTCAATTCGGGCAACATCAACAAATACGAGGCGATGAGGCCCCAATGGGCCGCGATTGCCGATTTGGCGGCGCAAGAACTATTTTTGCGACAAAAAATTTCGCTATTGTGCCTCATGGAGGTCAGTAGTGGTGTCTTTTTTTTTAAATTAATTAATTAATTTGAGTTGTTTAGATGACGTTCAAGAGACCGTCGCATGATCGCCAGTTGACTTTCGACGAAATCGCGAAAGAAACTAAACTTCCCATGAACGAAATCGAGGTTTTGGTTATGAAAGCGCTGTCGCAAGGATTGGTTAAAGGGGGTATCGATCAGGTAATTGTTAGTGTTTTTTTTTTGTTTGTTTTTCTGAAAACTTTTTCTAGGTTGCTAGTACTGTTAATATGACTTGGGTGCAACCTCGGGTTTTGGATAGGTCGCAGATTGCGTCGATGGTTGACCGACTTAACGAGTGGTGTATACATGTTGGTTCCATGGAGCAATTGTTGGAGGAGAAGGCCAACGAAATTCTGACTTTGTAGCTTATTTATTTTATTTTTCTATATACATAGGTTAATTAAGATTTGTCTAACGGAAATTGCATTATCGGAGAAAAGTTTGTGTAAAATTTAATACAAAAGTTATCTTAACGTCTCTCAACTTTGCCCAACATTATCCTTAGATTGATTAGTTTCCCCATTGCTTATACATGCATCTTAAGATGTATAAACAATGGTTTCCCGTAAAACAACTCTTCTAGACCGAATTTATTAACTACTTTCTAATTTTTCTACTGTAGTATAGACGGCGCTGTAGTATCTATTATTTTCCATTCCACATGTTATGCGACATCGCTCGCAATGTCTCATTTTAATGGAAATTATTAAACAAAATTAACAACGAATATCACACAAAAAGATCAAGTGCCATAGAAATTTACATTGAAGCGAACATAACCGAATTTTAATTTAAAATAAAAATACATCTGTCATGATAAATTCAAATAACATCAAAATTCAATTGGGAGAAAAATTGAAATCTTCCAAAAATCTCCGTACAATTTAAATACAATGTAAAAAGGAATTCTTAAAATTAGTAACAAATTATTTCGCCTTTATTTAAATAAAATTTTGGTTAGGTATCCGGTGCGTTCATAGATACTCAAACAAGTAAATTGAAATATTAAATTAATGAAATGTTAGATCAAAGAATTCAAATAATATACAACGTGCGAAATTATTTCTGAACATACAGGGTAAGCCAAGACGATTATACAGGGACAAGTGACATTTTTTTAAATGGAATGTTGTGTGTAAAAGCAGATTTTTCGGAGCCCTTTCCTAAACTGTTTTTACTCCAATATTATTACTGATAATTTCCAAACCACTTGGATGTAGCGATTTTTTTTGTTCAAATAACAGCATCTGCAGATGCATGTTAAAAAAATCACTACAGTCACAATTACGAGTTCTAAGAAAAAATTATGTAAAGACTAGTTAGGAAACATCTGTGAAATGTCTTTAAATCGGTTTTGCTTTTAAAAAATTATACAGGGTGTCTAAATTTAATTTTTTTATTTAGAACTTTTTGAATTTAATTTTCTCTATTTTTTAAACAAAACACCATATATTTTTTAACGATATGATGTAAAAACTAAAAACAAACATTTTTTATATGTACTATGGCTATTTGTAACCATTTTCGATTTATCGACCAATAATTACAAAATTTAAGAATAATCCTAAAAAATTTGATCTTTTTCCAAATAACTTGACAAAAATCTTTAAATGTTTCAAAATTGACACAAATGACAACTGACAACAGGTAACTGCAATAAATGTGTATTGCTCGTCGGATATTTGGTGAAATTTACTTAAAAAATCGTGTAAAATCCATCGCTGAAACAGATAATGAAGTAGTGTTTCAAGCTAAAAAGCCAATAATTCTGTTTAGGACAATAGCTATAAAATTTGATAATAAGGACGATAAGACTTATTTTATTACATCCATAGAAAATGTAGGTACTTATTAGGTAAGTACAAATAAAAACCAAACAAAAATTTGATTTTTTTCATTGTTTTATTTTTATAGCTCAGATTCAGATGATTCTAGTGGCACTTCGAATAGTTCTGATAGTGAATTACAATAGCTTGTAACTATTTTATGTTAAAATATTAATTTGTCTGAATAAAATAATTTTTGTACTAGTAGCTCAAAATAGCTATTTATGTAGTCAGTTGCAAAATGAAAGTGTTTTTCGCACCAAGACGTAAATATTATCGCTTCGCTCGTTTGGTAACACGTCGCGTGCGAAAAACACGAATTTTACAACGTACTACATACAAGATTTTTTATACAATCGTGGCCAGAATTGTTAAAAATGTAAAAAGAAAGAATAAAATTGCACATTCTTACTGCATAATCTAGTTGCACAATTTTTCGTTTCCTAGGAAATGCGACATAACAGAATCAACTTTTTATTGATAATTGAGGTATTTGTTAGTTAATTTTACATTTTGTATCTAGTGCGAAAAAGTGACAGTATAGTGAAAAAAAAACACGTCATTTTAACATGAAAATGACATTCGAAATGGTATTATTTCGATACGATTGTATAAAAAAAAAAATTTCTCGGAACTCGTTAGGTAAACTATTTTTATTTTTTATACAAACAGACTAAAATGCCTTAAAAATCAGCTCAGTTTCATGACCCAAAGGCAAATTTTAACTATTTAAAAAATATCTTAAAAATAGACCAAGATATCGGAAAAATATAGGGTCGTATTTAACAGTCTACCAAATTTACCCAATATTTTCATACAAAAAAATACTTTTATTTTCCAAAAATACTAAATGTTCACCAAAATTAAGAAAATACATAATCTTAAAGCGACAACCAAATATTGACATAATGCTGGTCTCTTATATATTTTGTTCGCCAAAATAACTTTTGTTGACCATTAATACTAAATGTTTATCAAATTTTATTCCGCATTTAATTCTAACATAATACCCAGATATTTAATTTTCGACAGTGTCTTATATTATTTAGCAGTTAAAAATACTATTAGTTGATCAAAAATACAGAAGCAATAAAATGTTGTGCAAATGGTAAATAATTTTATGCAAAATTATAGATGTAAATGTGCTAGAGCAAGGAAAATAAAAGTAAAAATAGAAGTGGTTTGCACAAAAAAGATATTGATTTCCGTAATATATAAATGCTTTGCTGTAATTGGCTTGCATTATGTTAAACGTAAAACTTCTTTTAGTGGTAATTTCTAATCGTGCTTTTAAAAAAAAAATTACAGGGCTCTGAACTAATCTTGTACAAAACTTTTTTTGCGTGTCTCTTGTCTGGAAGCGCAAGCGGCAAGGAGAGATGCGCGAGCATATTTTATTTTTGGAGTAATAGAATAATTATTTGACGCACAAATAGTTTTTTTGAGACACACTAAATATAAATGGATAGCGCGAATATTTATTATGTACAGCACGGACGCGTAACTTCAGCGTTCTAAATTTGGTGAACATTTAGTAAAATTGATAGACATATAGAATTTAAAATGTAAGCAATGGTAAAACAATAGGCAGCATAGTTATTTTAGTGGTGATTTATTTCATTTTCTGATGTATAATAATTTGGGTTTTATTTAGATTTTTTGATGCTCATTAAATTTTCTGGTGGACAGTGCAAGGGATGTATAGTTTAATTTGGTGTACATTATATTTGTTCTCAAAAATATATCGATTTTCTTTTTGTATAGCACGTTTTTTTCAGAGATGCTGTACGATATCGAAAAACAGGGGGCTCAAAGGCAGTTTTTGGGATTATCTCAAGTTTAGTGTAGCCGTCTGTAGGTGGCGCACCCAAACAATTTATTTTTTTACTTACCCAATCCACCCAATCTAAAAGAGATTTCTTATATGTTGAGTGACCAGTGTAAATTGTGTGGGTTCCAAAATTTTAGTTTTATTGTTTGCGATTAGTTTTAAAGTTAAATTGCAAGTTCTGAGCGGCAATTTGAATTTCCGTTGCGATTGCAGGGATCTGCGGCGTTTGTGTTGGTGGGTAATTCAGGGAGCTGTAACAGAGAGTGTCATGGCGGACGGCGTGGCGTCTTAGCAGGAATCGTGCCGGTTGTTGCCCCACCTATTTACATTTTACCGAAGAAAACCGTTAAAACGCGGCTCTCCCGTCATCTCTGAAAATAGTCGTGATAGTTGCGAAAAGACCTCGACCGCTTTTCGCGTGTTGGTAGCGTTAGTTGGTGGTCAGTAGTGCAGTTGAGTTAAAGTGTTGAAAAAACCCGGCGAGCATGGCATCCAGATCGAAAAAAAGTTCGACGCCGGCCTCGCAGCCGCACTCCACGCGGCCGGCGAGCCCCCTGAGTCCGACGCGGACCTCCCGGCTGCAAGAAAAAGCCGATCTCCAGAACCTCAACGACCGACTGGCCTGCTACATAGACCGCGTTCGTTATCTGGAAGGCGAAAACGGCCGTTTGACCCGCGAAGTCCAAAAAACCCAAGAAACCGTCACTCGTCAGGTCACAGACATCAAGTCCATGTACGACCACGAACTGTCCGAAGCCCGGAAACTGCTCGACGAAACTTTTCGAGAAAAGGCCAAATTGGAAATCGACACGAAACGTTTGTGGGACGAAAACGAAGAACTCAAAGCCGATCTGGCGAAGAAAAACAAGGAACTCGTCTTGGCCGAAAATTCCGCCAGAATCTACGAAACTAGATGCAACGAGTTGCAATTGAAATTCAACCAGGCCAACGCCGACGCCAAAAAGGCCATCGGAGACCTGAAGGATCTCGAAAGGGAACGCGACAAGCTCCGGAAACAAGCCGACGAACTCAGAAAACAACTCGAAGAAGAGTCTTTGGCTCGAGTCGACGTCGAGAACCATAACCAAACTTTAAGAGAAGAACTGTCATTCAAAGATCAGGTAGGTAAACAAATGACGGAACGTCCGAAAAAAATCAACTGTTTCGAAAAATGACAGCGATACCTACTCGATATTACGACATTTCGCTGGTAACGCGATTTGTCTCCTTGAATTTTAAGTAGAGCGGCGTCATCCGTTGATGTTGGTGATGTCCCCGGTTTACACGATCACAAAAATTTTTGACGGTTTTTGGGGGGCGTAAAACTAAAATACACAGTCGATTTTGGGTCAAGGCAAGCTTTCCTAACGTTTGATCAATATTGAAGATGACGATGTTGCCCAATAACGTTTAAAAATTCCGGATTTTTGTCACCAAATACCGCGGTGACGTAATTTCGTTAAAATGTCAAAAAAAAGTATCACTTTTGTTTTGTCGCAATTGTTTTTGGAATGACGTCACCGTTGCCGCCATATTTAGTTTCGTTATGGTTTTAGTTTTTTTGGTTAGTTGGGAATTTTTGCAATTTGCCGGCGATGACGTCACACAGGTCGATGTTGCCGGTAATGATGTCACGGTTTAAAAATAAATATTGTAGCTTAATCGGAATGGGACGCGCCTTCGTGCTTGCATTGATAATTTATAGCGTTGGTGGGACGCTTTCACCGTCTCCCGCTAAGCCGCCTCAGATTCCTCCAAGGGTTTAGTCAGAAGGTAGTTCAATTCCAAATCAAATGGCCGTTGAGAAAAAACAAAAACAAACATCGGACTTGTGACGTCATGTTGACGTCACATTTCCGGTCGGAAATCGAGATGGGTAAAATGGTCGTAAATAAGCGCACGTGGTCAACTTTAACACCCTCGAACTAGCCATGCGCCAACCTTTCGCGCCGTAAATGCTTTTGTTGGTGCAACTAACCGGAAATGAAAGTTTTTTTTATTGCTGCATATATTTATGGGAACAAATATAATGTATACCAAATTAAACCATACATCCTTTGCACTGTCCACCAGAAAATTTAATGAGCATCAAAAAATCTAAATGAAACTCAAATTATTATACATCAGAAAATGAGAACATCACCACTAAAATAACTATGTTGCCTATTGTTTTACCATTGCTTACATTTTAAATTCTACATGTCTATCAATTTTACTAAATGTTCACCAAATTTAGAACGCTCAAGTTACGCGTCCGTGCTGTACATAATAAATATTCGCGCTGTCCATTTATATTTAGTGTTTCTCAAAAAAACTATTTGTGCGTCAAATAATTATTTGATTACTCCAAAAATGAAATATGCTCGCGCATCTCTCCTTGCCGCTTGCGCTTCCAGACAAGAGGCACGCGAAAAAAGTTTTGTACAAGGTCAGTTCGGGGCCCTGTAATTTTTTTTTAAAAGCACGATTAGAAATTACCACTAAAAGAAGTTTTACGTTTTACATTATGCAAGCCAATTACAGCTATTACGGAAATTAATATCTGTTTTTGTGCAAACCACTTTCATTTTTACTCTTATTTTCCTTGTCCTAGCACATCTACATCTGTAATTTTGCATAAAATTATTTACCATTTGCACAACATTTTATTGCTTGTGTATTTTTGATCAACAAATAGTATTTTTAACTGCTAAGTAAATAATATAAGACACTGTCGAAAATTAAATATCTGGGTATTATGTTAGAATTAAATGCGGAATAAAATTTGGTGAACATTTAGTATTTATGGTCAACAAAAGTTATTTAGGCGAACAAAATATATAAGAGGCCAGCATTATGTCAATATTTGGTTGTCGCTTTAAGATTATGTATTTTCTTAATTTTGGTGAACATTTAGTATTTTTGGGAAACGAAAGTATTTTTTTGTTTGAAAATATTGGGTAAATTTGGTAGACTGTTAAATACGACCTTATATTTATTGATCAAATTCAGAAGTTTTAAGGTTGGTTCTCCAATTAATTACGATTTTTATTAAAAACTTGCGTATACAGGGTGGCCAAACGTTACCTACTCTAAAAAAAACTTTATATTCAACTACGTGCATACAGGATATAACGGTGTTTTTCTTGATTTTATTCAACCTCATGATCTCCAAAATTGATGGCGAGTAATTGGAGGATTGGGGTTTTTAAATTTCAGCGCTCAAGGCGTTTTTGCGCAACTTTATGGGTCGTTTACCGAGTGCTTTTATGGCTACCCACCATTTATGCTTGTGATAGTCCGTTGTTTCTATTGGAAAAATAATCTAATTTTTTAGGATTATTCTTGAATTTTGTAATTATTGGGCGATAAATCGAAAATGGTTACAAATAGCCATAGGGGTGTACATATAAAAAAATGTTTGTTTTTAGTTTTTACATTATATTTTTAAAAAATATTTAGGATCTTCCGGGATCTTCCATTTGAAAAAATAGAGAAAATTAAATTCAAAAAGTTTTAAATTGAAAAATTAAATCCAGCCACCCTGTATAATTTTTCAAAAATAAAAGCAATTCAAAGACATTCCACAGATGTTTCCTAACTAGTCTTTACATAATTTTGTCTTAGAAAGAGTAATTGTGACTGTAGTGATTTTTTTAACATGGATCTGCAGATGCCATTATTTGAACAAAAAAAATTGCTACATCCAAGTGGTTTGGAATAGTCAGCAATAATATTGGAGTGAAAAGAGTGTAGGAAAAGGCTCTTAAAAATCTTCTTTTACACACAACATTCCATTAAAAAAAGTGTGACTTTCCCCTGTATAATCGTCTTGGCTCACCCTGTATGTTCAGAAATAATTTCCGGCTATAGACTTCTTTCTTTAGTTTATTTGTGTTTCAAATCAAATTTCTACCTATCATAGAACTCGAGCTATCGAAGTCGGACGCACTATTGCCCCACCCTGTATATTAGCAATGATAATCTCTTATTGAGAGTAGTCTTTGACGGTGGCTGTTTTTATTGAAGAATAATAATGGAAGCTAACTTTATCATCAGACAAAACTATGTGACATACTTCAAAATGATATGTCTGTCTTGGGTTTCGATCAATCAAGACGCGCTGCAGCTACGCTGCCGCCGCTTTTAGAAACCCTAAAACACCGCAAATGATTATACGAACTGGTGAGCGAGTAAGCCACTGACAGTTGTCAAACGCGTATCCAAATAAAAAAAATGGAAGTAAGTTTTCCTCAGCATTGCGAGACGGTACGTTCAATCGTTTAATTTAATTAATTTATACAGAAAAATTGTTTTCGAGACTATAAACTGCTGAAAAGCAGGACGTTGGTTAAAAATTAATATCAATAAGTAACGATTTGTTTCATCAAAAGCTTATGTAGGTACTGAAGTCATTATTTATTAATAAATGATCAAAATTAGGTTTTTGTCAAATATCTGAGTATCTACTTAGGATTCAGGTACTTGCGTTACAGGAAAATGCTTAAAACCAATAGTAATGCTTTTAAGACTCGCCAAATCAAACAAACCTTCTTTCTAGAACTTTAGCAATAAACAAATAAGTAAATAAATAAATAGAGGTAATAACAGTGGTTTGCATAATAAAACGTATAACATTGCGTATTTATGACACTCTTATCAACAGCGTTTGATTACTAAATAAATAAACCGAAGAGGTTCAGAAACTCAAACGACGTTTAATCAGATTCCGATAGAGGGCAGTGTTAAAAAAATTGAGTCAAAACGGCACCCATCAACAAAAACAAACGTGGCCGCACGGTAACCAAACCGTAACCAACAATTGACCGGGCGGTAACCAATACTTGGCGCACGCGCAAATCTTCGTCGTCTTTTATCGCTTTGGTTCTGGATTTTTTTTTTAACGATACGTGGTCGTTTCCAGGTGTTCCAGAAGGAGTTGGTGGACACGCGAACGCGTCGCCAAGTGGAGATCAGCGAGATCGACGGTCGTCTGGCCGAAAAGTACGAGGCCAAGTTGCAGGAGGCGTTGCAGGAGTTGCGCGACCAATACGAAAGTCAAATGGCGAACAATCGTCAAGAGATCGAACTGTTGTACGAGAACAAGATCAAAAATCTCCAATCGGCTGCCAATCGTAATTCGTCGGCGGCCGGCAACGCTTTGGACGAACTGCGTCAAGTACGTACGCGCATCGACACTTTAACGTCGCGCATCTCCGAATTGGAAGGTGAAAATTCCGGGTTGCACAACCGTTGTCGAGATCTCGAGAAATTGCTCGAGAACGAACGGACCCGTCACGCCGAAGATCTGGCCGCTTTAGAGAACGATCTGTCGCGTTTGCGCGAAGAAATGGCCAATCAACTGCAAGAGTATCAAGATTTGATGGACATCAAGGTGTCGTTGGACATCGAAATAGCGGCTTATCGGAAATTGTTGGAAAGCGAAGAGGCCCGATTGAATATAACACCGCACGGTTCGCCCGACAGCAGTTCCCAACATGTCGGCAGGGCGGGTTCGCAGAGGCGCACGCCGGTTCGCGCCGGTGCCAAGCGCAAGCGCACTCTCCTCGAGGAGAGTCACGAACAAAGTTTGTCCGATTTTAGCGTCAACAGTTCGTCCAAAGGGGAAATTGAAGTTGTCGAGGTGGACGCCGAGGGTAAGTTCGTCAAGTTGCACAACAAGAGCAATCAAGAGATCTCGATGGGTGGATGGACGGTTGTCCGGAAGGCCGGCGATAACGAAACGGTCTTCAAGTTTCACCGTTCGGTTAAGATCGAAGGTAACGGCAACGTTACCGTTTGGTCGGCCGACACGAATAAGGAACACGATCCGCCCGCCAATATCGTGATGAAGGGGCAGAAGTGGGTGGTGGCCGATAATATGACCACCACCTTGTTCAATAATAGCGGCGACGAGATGGCGGTGTCTGAAAGGTTAGTGCATTCTACCGGGTATTCGAGGTTGTATTGGCGGTAGAGATCTGCGGGCAGTGGTTGTACCAAAAATGTCTTGAAACTATTTAGAACTTTTTATTTTTTATTTTTATTTTCAAAACACTTTTTTATTGTATTAGATGATGCACTCTAATCGTTAAGGTAATTTAAGTAAAGGGGCCCAATTCTGAAACTATAGTCTAGTCGTAAACGAAATGGAACTATTTTCCTTAATATTGTTAACTGTTGTTGGTGTCACGAAACGTTCGAAGACGTATTGCGGATGTGAAGGTGGCTGAATTGCAATTGGACCCAAAATGGTGTCTCCTCCAACTACTCCCGATTTTCTCCTAATTTCCCAGTGTTAGGACTTGTATTAAAGAACGCTGTAAAGGAGAAGATGGCCAATTTTCCGGAAGCAACTTACATGGCGCTTTTGCTTAGTCATAGCTTTTTACAAAAAGAATTTTTCTTTTTTGACATTCCTGACGTTGATTCAAAATGGCCGCCCAGTTGTGACACTTCAACACGAGAACTTTTGAAACCCAATCCAACTGGCGGTTAAAATGGTACAAGAATAACAAAAAAAATTTGTCTATTGACCCGAGAAGAAATAAAAAAAATATTCAAGATGGCGCCGAGTCAAGCACTAAAAATCGAGAGACTCGTCCAATACAGATTCAAAATGGTATACTTTTCCTAAAAGATGTGTAATAGTTTACATTGAACAAAATAAAATTTTAAAATTTTTGCTTCAAAATGGCGAACATTTTTCAGAAATGTTGCACCCATATTTACCTTAAATAGTAACTCAAAATGGCGCTTTCTTTATGTTGTGACGATTCAAATTTAACGTAGTGAAATTTTTCTATTGACCCAAAGAATAAATGAAAAATGTATTCAAAATGGCGTCGAATTAACCGCGAAAAATTAGGACACTTGTCTAATATAGATTCAAAATGGCGTATTTTTTTTAACGACGTAACGGTTTACATTGTTCAAAATGAATATTTTAGTTTCAAAATGGAGAGCATTTTTCAAAAATGTTACTTTTGGTTTGCTTATTGGCAGAACCAGCATTCATCTTAAAATAGTCTAAAATTGTTTACTTGTAACTCAAAATGGCGCTTTTTTTGCTGAGGTTATTCAAGTTGGTTGCTCTACGATGTGAATCAGATCCAAAATGGCGTTAATTTTTTGTAGTAGGTCAAGCTTAACAATGTCAAATGATTGATTGTGTCAACTATCTGCCATTTTTGATTCAAAATGGCGGAGGTTTTTTTTTTGATCAATTACATATTGGTGGGATGAACATATACCCAAAGTGTTCTAAAATTGCCCACTGCAACTCAAAATGGCGCCTGTTAGTAGTTAGAAAGTATCAAATGCAGATAATCTGATGTTGACAGTTGCATTTTTTTTACGTTGTGGCCATTCAAGTTTTAGGAAGTGATTCAGTAAGGTTGCTCTGTAATTCAAAATGGCGGTAGTTTTTTCAGCAGTGTCTAACCTGATACTGTCAAATTATTGTTTTAGGACGTGATTCAGTGAGGTTGCTCTGCAATTCAAAATGGCGTTAGTTTCTGAGGCTGTCAAATTATTAAATTTTAGAAGTTGCATTCAAAATGGCGTCAGCTCCGTTTCTTGGGCCGGAAGTTTTTGAGGAAAGTGGCCATCGTCTCTTTGCTTTTTTTTTAAATGGTGCTTTAGGTAATTTTTGTTAAATATAGCAACTAAAGTGTACTTCTTATGATAAAAACTAAAATAAAGTTGATAGAGTTAAAAAAAATTGTAGAGGGCCTAAAATTGTTAGTGTTTGTAGTAATTTGAGAGTTTTTACGGCGCCACAGTTAAGGCAGCTGGGTCAGTTTCGGAATCGGCCTCCTCAACTAATACGCTAAGCAACACTTTGTACTTTATAATTAATTAACCTCATATAATAATGATAATTTATGATGATAAAATTTTATGGAAATAAAACCTGAAACGTGCCAGGGCTGTTTATTTTAACAACAATCGCCTGGACTAATAAACAGTGTCGATTGATGAGTCAGCCAACTCTCGGGGACAAGTTGCACTTCAGTCCGCCAGAGGCCACACCACTACAACCTCCGTAAATACCGTCAAATTTTTACCGACAACTCGAAATTGAACATTGTTTGTGTTGTAGAGCGAAGAAACAACTGTCCAGTTCCGTTTTGAGGCACCGAGAAATGGGAGGTTTCCTCGGTTCCGAAGAACTCCACCATCAGTTCGGTGATCCTCAAGGTGAAGAAAAGTGTCGGCTCATGTAAAAATCGTTTGTACCTTCTTCGTTTTTCTTGTGCTGCGAACTCCATCCGTCACGTTGTCGGATAACGCTTCCTGATCCGAGAACTTGACGGGGGTTTTGTTCGATTCGAGGGGCGAATTTCGACGCTTTCTTGCGTCGAAATTCGGCTCTCGTTTATTATTATTTTTAATTTTTTTCATATTGATTTGACGTAGAAAAGAGAGGATTGACGCTCGAACTGCGAGTTTGGTTGTTGATTCGTTTATTAAATTGTCAACTAAATTTTTTTTCAAGTCAACTCTACTAACAGATTGTACAATAAGACTTTTATATATTTTTATTTTATATAAGTATTAAAAGAGATTTTTATAAATACCTCCATTGTTCAATTTGTGTGAAGGTTGGGAGAGGGGGTTTGTATGAGGAACTTAGGGAAGGTGTGGAGTCGCGTTTTTTACACTGAACAACCGCATTTTGCCCGGAATTTGGATTCTGGGTGTAAAATTTAGAAATTAAGCTATTTTTTTTTGTAATTTGTGTTCAATAAATTCTTTAACTTAGTTACGTTGTTCGAGAATTTCTTGTGCCTTAGACACATTTTATTGAAATTGTTTTTAAGTATTACTTAAAACTTGCATGTTTAAAGCTTTAAAAGTTCCAAGTTGTAGTAATAAAAATTGATGTTTTCACACTATTTTAAATTAAAATACAGTATATTTTCACGAAACTGTCCTTTCATGTCCCCCAACCATTTTCACCAGGTGTGGTGGAGGTCAAAGTTTCTTGCAAATGATGACGTAACTAAGAGTATTTGTAAATTGCGTAATGTCTAATTATAAATTTACAACTGTGATGTCATTAAACGTCGTAAATCAAGAGAGCCCCCACGCACTTTAATGTAAATATAAAAATCCAAATTTAGACTTGATAATTGTTGGTCTGTTTTAGGTGAACGTCAGTAGATGGCGCTTTAATTTTACACCTCTTGTCTCCTCTAGTCACCGGAGTTTCACGTGACAGCCCCAGACAAGCCTTGACCATTGTTTACATTGTATAGACGAGGCCCTGAAAGAGTCTAATGCCCATCCGTAGGGCAGCCTGACCATGTCCAGAAGATGCAGATATTGGTCTGTTTTAGATGAACGTCAGTAGATGGCGCTCTAATCTTACTCTTCCAATTCTTTCAGATAAATTAACGTTTTCTGTATGTCACTGTATAGAAAACTATACTCTGGTACGTAAATCCTTTTATCAAAAATTGTTGCAATTTTAGAAATTACTCTTCAATCTCTTTATTTTTTTTACTTTGCATGAAGTGCCAGAAGCGATAAAAATATTTTTTTAAACATTTATTTACAAATCAATTAATTAAAACACTAAAAATAAATAAAACTTGCTATATAAAAAATGTCTGAATAAATATTATCCAGTGGGCCCCAAAATGTCAAGGTCGAGGCCAATCACGCTATGCTCTCGTTCCCCAAATCGATCTCGTGCATCCCGTCTTTTCCCACGTTGCTCTTGGTCCTTCTCACTCTTGGAGGCGGCATCGGCGGCCCGCTATCCACCACCGTTCTAATTTTCTCCCCTTGTCCACCCCCCTTCAACCAGTTCTTCACCTGTTTACCAACTTGGTAAAAGTGAATATATAAAAGGGACAAAATTAAAAACGCTACTAAAAAAGAAACTAAACTCAAGATGAGAGCGGCGATCGGATTATAAGACTCTTCAGGTGTCGACACCACGTCCGGTGGTGGTGCAACCGTCGTCACAACAACATCCGGAACCATTTCGTCGGCTTTACCGGAAATCGTGATATCGGCACAAGCTCGAAACTCTTCTTGGGGACCGCATCCAACGGCCCCAGTGCCGTTCGGACAGTTACCCCAATTGTTGCCGGCGACGTAACGCCACTGCAACAAACAATGTTCGCACGACTTCTTCGGCAATCTGTATTTAATCTCGTAGACTTTATTGCCGTCTTTGGGGAAGTAACGGACGTTGTTGTGGTCGACGTTATCTTGTGGTCGGACCAACTTCAAGATGTTCTTGTCGAGACAGGTTTGAGTGGCGGTTTTGTAGTCGGGACAAACCGCGAATTCGAAATAGCCAAAATGGCTGGCCGTCAATTCCACCCGGATGTTAATGGCGGCGCCGACGCCATATTTGCGAACCACGACGCCCTGGCCGTAGGTCCCTCCGTACTCGTGGGCTCGAGGAGGCCTGAAACGTTATTCCATCAATCTTTGTCATCAAGTAAACAACAACTTATAGTTATAGTAATTATAGTATAGTGTTACCTATACCACGTTTCAACTTAGAGTGAAGTAGATGGCGCTGCGACCGAAAACTTCATTCTCAGCTGAAACGAACTATAGTTGTTGCTTTTAATTACTTGGTGTCCCAGGGGTCGCCGCAGACCCCGCACCGCCCCTCGTTCTTGACCCATTGCCTGGTGAAGCCGCCACAGTAGAGTTCGTGGTCGTTGTAGTTGTGGGGGGTGTCGAAGCCGTACCGCCATGCCGACGCCCTGCTGGGTGGTTCGATGAGACGGCCGTGACTTTGGATCCGAGGCAGGAAGAAGGCTATCAGGAGGATCACGTAGAGGCCAGGCGACATCCTTCTGCAAAACCGAAACGTTGAATCGTAATGAATTTATTGTGTAGATAAATAAAGGTTACAAGAAACGAACAGGAACAACTTCGACTACCACCTACGAAAAATTGCGTAAGGCATTGTATGTTGACCTTGTTGCTTGGACAGGGAAGGCGATAGAAACTTTAGCAGCGAATGTTGACCTCTTCTTCCGTAATTGGATGGACCGAATCGAGTTGCTGTTTTTTTTTTTTCTACAGGGCGAATCGGCGGTGGTACTGATTTATTAGGCGATTGAGTGGGTGAATTTAATAAGAACATGCGTCACAGTTTCTTAGTTGTTGAAATTGTTTAATTAACAATAACGGTGAGACTTGAACCGTTTTCAACAATTTCACGGCATTGCGGTGTTGATCGGTTCTTGGTTTCAAGTTTTCCACTTGCCTACTGTACAAAATTCAAATTGGAACGAAAGCAAAATTGTTATTGTTAAGTAGCAATACAAAGGAATTAGGCGAGATATTAGTCAGGCGTTGAAGACTTACAAACCGATTCAATAAAACGTTTTTTAAAAAACGTCCATTTGATCAAGCAATTAAGTAGTGAACCTAAAAGGTTTTTTTTCAATTTGGAGAAAAACTAACTTTTGCATTTTTCTAGACGTTTCGGTCATCATGTCTCAACCTTCCCCGTAGTACTTAATCTAGTATTTTTTTTCTTTACTTTTTTCTATCATGTTGTTTATCTTTTTTGAATCCTCTTTCTCATCGTCCATATTCTTCAATACTTTTATCTTTTCCATCTTGATATTTTCTATCACCTAAACTTGTAGTTCTTAGTTAGTACTTAAGTACTATTAAAATGTAACTTCAATCATCTAACTTACTGCCATAAGAAACCATAACCAATATCTTTGTATTTATACTGAGTACTATTATGTATTCCTTTTGGCAACTGGTACTCCTGATACTGAGTTAAAGTCTGATACAAAGATTCTCCTAAAGTCCAGTAGCACCTTTTTGGAACCCAATAATTTTTAAAACGTTGTAACTATTTTAAAAATACTGCTATATACCTTGCTACTTAAATAGTATAACTTATTCATACTTTGAACTTGCTTTTACAGTTGTAGACCATTGACAATTCATCTTCTAATATTGTTTTTTCTCTCTACTCTTCATTAATTCTTATTAACGTTTCATTTACCAAAATTTTAAAAAAATACTCTAGTAGAAGAATGGTAAAGGAAGAAGTTAGCAAGAAATGCCACTTAGGGAAATGTGAGGAGAGAAGTATAAAAAAAAGAATGACCAAGAGTAAAAATAGACAATATACAGAAAACAGGAAAGATGAAATGAAGAAATAATAAATAATTATTTTTAGGCTCTTAAAAGGACATTTGAACGTCAACAATTTTTAGTTAGAATCAGTGAAAAATAGTTTGTGTCTTCGCTAATAAAAGAGATCCTAAGTATATGTAGCAGCCAATGATGCCAACATAAATGTTACTAAAAAAAGTCACTCGATAGGTCTGGCCCAACCATTCTAATTCTATTTCCTATTAAGTAACATTCTAGGGCGTTAGATTGGTATCCTACATTGACAAGTGACAAGTCTGGTGATTTCAGTGTTGCCAACTTGCACTAACGATACTATTAATTACTACAGTCGGCTCTGTATATTTGTTGTTATACTTGATTATCTCCGCTCCGTGAATGTTAGCAAGAAATGCCACTTAGGGGAATGTGAGGAAGTATAAAAAAAGTATAATCAAAAATAATAATAGACAATATAGGAAAAACAGGAAAGATAAAAAAATAATAATAAATAATATTTGTTAGGCAATTAAAAGAACATCGAACGTAAGTAATTTTGAGTTAGAGTTTGATAGATTACTTATGGTGATTTGCATAAGGAGTTTAACAGTAGGTATTGGAGTAATTTCTTCAGACATCTTTAGTAACTTTTATGTTGGTACTATTGACTGCTAAGTTTCGGTTCGGGTTTATCGACATTGAAGCGGTGAAAAACAGTTTGTGTCTTTGCTAGTAAAAGAGATCTTAAGTGTATGTAGCAGCCAATGATGCCAACATAAATGTTACTAAAAAAAGTCACTAGATAGGTCTAACTCAGCCATTCTATTACCAATTTAATTTCCTTTTTTATATATTAAGTAACGTTCGTTATTAGAGCGTTAGATTGAAATCCTACATTGACAAGTGACAAGTCTGGTGATTTTAGTGTTGCCAACTTGCACTAATGATACTATTAATTACTACAGTTGGCTATGTATATTTGTTGTTATATTTGATTGTTACCACTTTTTTTTTAATTTTTTATAGATAATCTTGATTTTTCAAATGCCAAAGTATCAAGAACGAAACTGTTAGTAAATTCTTTAGCTAATGGAGTAATTTGTCGAGATATCTTTAGTGACTTTTATGTTGGTACTATTGGTTGCTAAGTTTGGGTTCGGTTTCATCGACATCAAAGCAGTGAAAAACAGTTTGTGTCTTTGCTAGTAAAAGGGGTTCTAAATATATGTAGCAGCCAATGATGCCAACATAAATGTTACTAAAAAAAGTCACTAGATAGGCCCAACCGTTCTATTACCCATTTTAATTCTTTTTCCTATTAAGTAACGTTCGTTATTAGAGCGTTAGATTGGAATCCTACATTGACAAGTGACAAGTCTGGTGATTTCAGTGTTGCCAACTTGCACTAACGATACTATTAATTACTACAGTCGGCTCTGTGTATTTGTTGTTATACTTGATTATCTCCGCTTTTATTTTTTTTAATTTTTTTCTAGATAATCTTAATCTTTCAAATTGTCTCAAATGCCAAAGTATCAAGAACGAAACTGTTCCGCCAATAATGCCAACATAAAAGTTACTAGAAAAAGTCACTAGATAGGTCTGGCCCAACCGTTTCATTACACATTTTAATTCTTTTTCTGATTAAGTAACGTTCGTTATTAGAGCGTTAGATTGGTATCCTACATTGACAAGTGACAAGTATGGTAATTTTAGTGTAGCCAACTTGCACTAACGATAATATTAATTACTACAGTCGGCTCTGTATATTTGTTGTTATACTTGATTATCTCTACTTTTATTTTTTTTAATTTTTTTCAAGATAATCTTGATCTTCCAAATTGTCTCAAATGCCAAAGTATCAAGAACGAAACTGTTAAATAAATTCTTTTTGTCCCAATTTGTGATTCAACCACATTTTTGTCAATGCAACTGCTTATTAGCTAACTTCGCACGCCAAAAAACTTGAAGGTCTCTTCCAATGTCCGTTTCCTGCGATACCTACCAACTCGCTACCGATCGAGATCAACGCCTTGAATTAAGAATTAAGACGACATTGACGTGTCGTTCCTCAATTCTTTTATCAAAATAATTACAGGATTGCAACAAAATTTTGTTCACGACAATAGAGGATTCGAGTCGGTTTCACTGGTTCCCACGATTTCTGAATCTTCCATCCATCGTCGATGAGGATCGTTATTATTATTATTATTGGCAATAGTTGCAAGGTGAAAGCAAACTCGAAATCTGTGTGACGACCGCGTCTTAATTCAATAACATGCAAACAGTTTTCTGATCTCGATAACTTTTGCTTGAAGACACGATAATAGAGAAAAAGGACACCGCGATGGAAAACTGGCCTCGATTCCAGACATTGATCGCCGAGAAACTTAAAGCAACAGGTTTTACGCCACTTTTTGTCTTGTGAATTGAGAAAAATCATTAAGGAGACCAATTAATTATTTCTGGTTTGGTGCAGAAAATCAACAGCCAAGCAACAACAATTTTTTGAGCCACCCTGTAAAAAAAATTAATTATTTCTGACTCGCCACAAAACTAGTGTTTCAGCATCGCTATCTACACAACGAAGAATTTTTTTGGGCAACCCTGTTTATGCAAAAAGAAAGGTTTCTGTGTCATAGCGACGATATACTCGATTACCTAGGTACCGTGATTTATGTTTGAGCTAAATAAAAACTAAATTGTTATTTTACCGTAACGTCAATTAACAAAATTTGCATGTTTACGTTATGTAACTGTTCTGTCTCTCCGTCAACACATTCACCGTGTTTTCAACCAATCGACCAATCAACGAATCAAATTTTGCTCCAGTTTTGCAACAATCAGGTAACAAACTCTGGACCGGGCAACAATTTGCATAAAGTCATTTGACTGCACACAAGAGAAACCACAAGACCGGTAAACATTTTATTTGACTTGAAACCGTAATTCAAAGTTACTATAGTGGTTCCGATAGCAGGATGTCAGTGGGTCAAAATTTGCCATTACGGCCCTGCCGCTTAATTAGGCGACTTTCTAATCCAAGTAGGCCGATCTTTATTATTACGTGCTTTACCGGCTGTGAAAACAACGAAATCGTAACATAATTTGATGATAATTATAATTGGGCAACCCGGTATATTATATAATTTAGACCTCGTTAAGTAGGGAGCAGAGAGGGTTTGGGAAAATGTTTGGGTTATTAATTGTAGGTAATTTTTGGGGAAGATCTCTCACCTGTTTTTCAAAATTTTTAGTAATCCATGAAAATTAGGAAACACTCAAAAGTTTTGCGGAAACTGAGTCAATGGGTGACGATTGAGGTGAGGCAGCGACCGGTAGAACTCGACGACCACTACTTACTACCTTTGGTCTTTGGTATTCGAACCGCGAACGAGTTTAGCCTACATTTCGTGGGAAGGAAGCTAGATAATGCACCTGTTGCACGACAGGAGGGGGAGGAACGGTTCTTGAAGATAAATAAAAATTTCTAATAGGGATCTATACTAGAAAATTAGTTGAGGCAAAATTGACAATAGGCACAATAATTTTTTTTAATAAATTTTGTAATAATTATTAAATCGAGCGCCTGGTTGGCCGCAACCAGCAATACTTGATAACTGTTCAAAGTCTAGTAGGAAGAAATTTACCCAATATTTTCATGCAAAAAAATACTTTCATTTTCCAAAAATACTAAATGCTCACCAAAATTAAGAAAATACATAATCTTAAAGCGACAACCAAATATTGACATAATCCTGGCCTCTTATATAGTTTGTTTGCCAAAATAACTTTTGTTGACCATAAATACTAAATGTTCACCAAATTTTATTCCGCATTTAATTCTAACATAATACCCACATATTTAATTTTCGACAGTGTCTTATATTATTTAGCAGTTAAAAATACTATTTGTTGATCAAAAATACACAAGCAATAAAATGTTGTGCAAATGGTAAATAATTTTATGCAAAATTATAGATGTAGATGTGCTAGGACAAGGAAAATAAGAGTAAAAAATAGAAGTGGTTTGCAAAAAAAAGATATTGATTTCCGTAATAGCTGTAATTGGCTTGCATAATGTAAAACGTAAAACTTCTTTTAGTGGTAATTTCTAATCGTGCTTTAAAAAAAAATTACAGGGCCCTAAACTGACCTTGTAAAAAACTTTTTTTGCGTGCCTCTTGTCTGGAAGCGCAAGCGGCAAGGAGAGATGCGCGAGCATATTTCATTTTTGGAGTAATAGAATAATTATTTGACGCACAAGTAGTTTTTTTGAGAAACACTAAATATAAATGGATAGCGCGAATATTTATTATGTACAGCACGGACGCGTAACTTGAGCGTTCTGAATTTGGTGAAGATTTAGTAAATTTGATAGACATATAGAATTTAAAATGTAAGCAATGGTAAAACAATACGCAGCATAGTTATTTTAGTGGTGATGTTCTTATTTTCTGATGTATAATAATTTGGGTTTCATTTAGATTTTTTGATGCTCATTAAAGTTTCTTGTGGATACTGCAAGGGATGTATGGCTTAATTTGGTGTACATTATATTTGTTCCCAAAGAAATTTATTGATTGCTAATTGCTGGAGTTAATTATGCAAGTTAGTTGAGAAGCTACTCGTGGTTACTGGACTTACAGTGACGTTATTGAGAAGCCAAACGCCAATAAGAAGATACAGAGAGAAATAAAAAAGTTAACAAATAGCAGGTTTAAGCATAAAAATGCCAATTTTTTCCTTAAAGGGACCATAGTTAGCTCTTTTCCTTTAACACTTTAATTTTTTTGCGTCTCTATTTCTAGTTTCAAAGTAGTTAAAACTATTAGTAATAACGTAATTTTTTTTAAACAGTTGTTTATGTTCTGAGAAGTTTTGAAAATATTTTGTGTACTGCAGAGAAACGACAAATGGTGGAGGCGCCAAATAAGAATCATAATATGTGTATAAAAATTTATTGAAAATTAACAAGCAAACTTACAAAAATAATGTAAAGAATTGGTAAAAAAAGGCGAATAAAAGAAAAAGAAAATTTTCCAATCGCGCTGTCTATAACCGACAACTAACTTCTTCTCCATCCCTTAGCTCCGCTCCCATCCAATTCCTTTTCTAGTTCACTTGGCGTCGCCCAGAGGCCGCTGTTTTCTTGAGGGTCACTAAACAGATTAGATTTACTTTCTATCAGTTACTTTTCTTCTCTTGCTCGAAGAGTTTCTTGCTGAAGAGCCGAAAGTTGTGATCCATTCATTTCTCTTTCGTTTGAAATCGCCCCTAATTGTTGCGATTAATTGCGATAAGTGGCCGTTTCAAAAATCGCGCGCGTTTTTTTACGCCATTTGACATTTGACAATTGCACGCTCGATTCGTTAAAAAAAAATATTTAGAAAGTGCTGCAATAGCTGAAAGTTTCACGAAATTCTTCCCAAAAACGTTTCGACTTCTCGATCGAAGTGTTTGACGCCGTTGATAGCCCCTCAACGAGTTGCCGTTCCCTCTCAAGACGTAGCGAGCAACGTTAAAGCAGCAGGATCGGAACTAGGTTAGTGTTGTTTAGTTGTAGGTTCCTTATGTTTTCGCGCCCCCACAGTTATTAACGGTTTACGTTACGTAAAATAATTGGCCCTAGGTCAGTGCTGCTGTGCTGGTGTTTATTTTCGATTGTTGCTGGTTGACGTGCCAAAAATTCGATTTTTGGTCGTCGCCGCCGCTACCCACCTGTTGGGGGGCCCCGAGGAATGCCACTGGCTTAACAGCTTGGGAATCCGTCTGAACAACCACCAGTGAAACGTGAGTGGTTTCTTGGTATTTTGACTAGCTGCCATTTGGTTTTTCTTTTGTCAGAAACGATCCAGGATGGACCAGGAAAAGTTTCGAGAGGAAATCGTGTCCAGGGTGCGCTCCTGTCTCATCTCTACCAAGGGGAAGATTTCCGTCAAGCAGTTGGAAGGTCAGTGTTCTTTTTTCTAATCGCCATTTCTTTCTGTTCTTTTTTTTTCTTGCCATAATGGCGTTATCAATGGCATCAAACAAGTGAAGGTAGGAGGAAAACAATTGAATCACTTGATGAGAGGCGGAGGTTCACAACCGCACTCTTATCTTAATTAATTGTGGCAGGTTTCTTTTAATCAGTCTCAACAAGGAAAGGAGGAACTGTAATATTCCCAAGTTCTAAATTATGACTGCCATCTGGACACAGGACAAGTCATAAAACCCAGATGGCCAAATTCAATTTTATGACCTTTTTTGTAAGGGGATCTTTTGCTTTGAGTCCATCTACCGCCTTCCGGGAATTTGCAGGGTTCCCAACCAAAAACTATCAATAAGTTACCCTGAAATCCAAAGCTTCTTGTTTTCAATATACCTGCTTGATTTTTTTTGCCATTGTTTATGAATTATTTATTTATAATTTTTTTGAATGGAGTTTGCCGACTTTCCCCCTTCTGTGTTTTTACGCTTTTTAGACAATGCGGTGCAAGAATTTTTATATTTTACAATAATTATGCAGTGGCGTAGGTAGAGGCGGCGTGAGTTGCATTCTTGATTTCTTTAAAAATGTCAAGTCACGACCCACATACTTGCATAATTAGACGGTGTCTCACTTAAATTCGGATCGATAACGCGAATTTTGTTATGGTCAGCAATCAGAAGTTTCTCTTTAAATACTACATTGCCACTTCGTAAAACTGGTGTGTGGCAAAATATTTGTTATAAATGCGTTAAATCCTATACAAGGCGTTTCAACGAGAACCACCGGTGCCAAATGCGCATTTCCAATGGAGTTAAAAATTTGAAATTTTGCACAAATAAACTTTAATTAATGCGCTACAATGTGGCGTAACTGTTTGGCCCATAATTAATTCCATGCGCCGTCGGGACGCCATAAAGTCCTTTTTCAAAAATTTTCAATATATTTTATTATTATTATGTTCGTAATACCGCCAGGTATACCGACGTTCCTGTTGTTAAAAATTTGAAATTTGTAGTTGAAGTATTGCTAATTGTGTTTTTAAGAAGTTCGCGGGATTTTGACGAATTTATGACACGACTGCTTTATTGAAGCAGTCAAATTTCATGACAATGACGCTTAAACGCCTCGGTTATTTATGACTTAATAGCGGTACCTACTCAAAGATCTTTGCAGGACAGGGACCATCATAAAATCTAATGTGGTTAACCGCAAATAAACTAGGTAAACGGCCACAAAGCTGTCAAGCAAAAATCCCTTCAGCGCTGAAATTTAAAATTCCATGTAATTCAATAACGGTTTGATATAAAAATATTTCAATTACTCGTTATCAATCTTGGAGGTCGTGATCATGAGCTTGAAGAAAATCAAAGAGATTAAGTGAATATTTCGACATGAAATCGCGATCGAAAGTGAAAACTCACACCACTTAAAAAAAGAAAAAACGATAATGCCGCCATCTTGTAGTGCATTAATTATAGTTTATTTCTGCCAAATTTCAAATTTTTAACTCCATTGGAAATACGCAATTAGACACCGGCGGTTCTCGTTGAAATACCTTGTATACTAGATATCACAAATCGCTAACAGGTCTAAATTGGAAAATTGGAGACAAAATAGTAAATTTAGAAATCATAGAAGAGATTGTAGAGAAAGTGGGAAAGTTAATGAAAAGAAAAAATTTAATGAAAAATACAAATACTTTAGGTAAGTAATTCGTAAAAATTCTGTTTGAGTCTCAACAACTTTGTGTTTTTCCCACATGCTTTGACATACATTTTATTATCTGTAGTGTTATCTTATCTCTGAATTCGCTTTTTACAATGGTTTCACAATGGACAAAGTGACATGATCAATAGCCGGTAATTCCCCGAATTACAATTTCTCGACGATTACTCCGTTAAAATAATCTAACGACTTAAGTGACAGTTGACAAACACAGAAACCAAATTGCTACATTCAATCTCGTTTGATAAGGCGATTAATCAGAGGACAATTTAAAAAAAGAAATGTGTGACGTAATAGAAAAAGGTGAAAATTCCAAGGTCAATAGAGGAGAATTTTTTTCCAAAGTGAAACAACCTCCTTTGAAATTAAATGGTTTGATCAGTCAATGTGGCTTTGAAATTTGAATTTTTGTCAAATTTTTCCCCGAAGGAACGTCAAAAAGGGCCAACGCTCAATTTTCTTTTGGCAATTTTTACTTTTTGTTGACACTTTTGTTTAATAATAAATAACAAATGGCGCTTGGGCCAATTTAGCACTGGGATCCCCGACAAAGCGTTTCGACCGCGTCGCTTCTAAAGCGACCGAAAAGCTTCAATATCGACCGAGTCGATTTGCATTACTATCGGTTAAACAGAGAGTTCTGAGAGGCTATCGCTTTTTTTGATCGCTTTGGAAGCGACGCGGTCGAAATGCTTTGTCGGAGATCCCAGTGCAGGTTTCCTAAATTTGGCGTTTCTCTCAAAATCTGTGACGTCAAGGCACAAAATTCGTAGCGCCGTGTCTCTCTTTTTAGGAAACTTAAATTAGCAACGTTCAATTTCCAAAACCGTCTTTGATACTATAAAGATAAGAAAACAATTTCATAAAAATTATATATTATGTAGAACAGATTGTGGAGAAAGTAAAAGTTGAAAAAAATATGAAGAAAAACAATAACTAAAATAGAGGTGGCAAAAAGTTTTGGCAAATAGTAAAATGTGAGATGGACATTACTTTTGAAACTGACTGTACTTGTGTAATTTTTTTATACGTTCAATAGCTGGTAAATCCCCGAATCAAATCACGACACCTGATTAGGTCCTAGTTTGTTACAAATAAGTAATCTTATTACTTAATTATTATTAATCTTATTATTGATCAATCAAGGCGGCTTTAAAATTGGAACCGTTTGTCTAATTTTTTGTTTAAAGAACGTCAAAAATGCCAACGCTCAAACTTCAATTCTCTTATTTTTAGTCTTTGACCGGGAATTATTTTTGAACATACAGGGTGAGCCGAGACAATTATACAGAGACATTTTTAATGCGAAAAAATAAGTTTATAAATTGTGTGGAAGAAATTTTAGGAAGTAAAATTTGCCAAAAAAGAAGGGGAAAAATTGTTTTGATAGGTTTCAAAAGAGCTTCGGGTTTTCCCCTCGTGCACGTGTCGCGGCTTTGCCAAAGATTTTACTGCCCCTTTTGTCGCCTTATCTTTATGACCTTTTATTGTTAGTGTAAAAAATCCCTTTTAGCTCTCTTGTAAAAGTTCGGTACTTGTCTAATCGGCTTATGCGTTCTACAGCTGGGAAATCCCCAAAATCGGCAAACTGGTCAATTTGACTATTTCGAGGAGTTTGTTTCGAGTAACGCCATTTAAATTTATTATTTATAATCAGGCGGCTTTGAAATTTTAAATGTTTGTCGGCGCTTAGTTCATTGTAAACATTATTGAAGTGTCTTACCACGAATTATTTGTTAACAATAATTGATGTGTCTCCTGAGATGTCTGGGACACGCATTTTTAAAAAAGAATAACGCTAAAGTTGCTGGATACGCTTGTGATGACATTTTGCTATAGTTATTTTAATTTTATTATGTTGCCGAATTTAGTAGCCACTAGACTAGAGGTTGGCATTATTTTTATTGATATATCATGTCAAATGTCAAGCGGGATAGAAGCCTAACCTCACAATTAACTTAAGTTTATTGAGCATGCGCGATTCATAATATTATGATTTAAAAATGTGGGTTTGCACCACTCTAAACTGAATTCCTCGCACAAAAGACAAAAACATAACAAATTAATTAAAAAAAATTGTTGTCGTAATTTGACATGTGACAGCAAAATGACAGATTTTTAACGTTATTTATGCATGTTTACTGTGAAATTCTCACCTGCCAGTCATAAGCGACTCGCGCAGGTCAGCTAATCATTGACACGTCAATTATTAGCAGAATTAAGAAGAATAACTTAAAAAAAAATTAACGCCCTAAACAACGTTAAAAAATAAAAATTCGTGCAATAATAGGCGAAATGAATTTTTTTTTCTAGATGATTACCACACCCTTTTGGGCGAGAGGATTCCCTACAACAAATTGGGCTTCCGCACCCTCTCCGATTTCATTCAATCGGTACCGTCCCTGATTCTGATCAAAGCACCCGAAGGTTTTCTGGTCGATGCCAGACCCAGTGAACAATCCTCTCACATTTCCAGCATGGTCAGCAAACAAAAGAGTCTCCAGAAGAAAAAGTGAGTCGATCGAAACTATTTTCGTCGTCAAAAATACCACCATCAAGAAAATTTTAATTGACAAATTGTCAAAATTTTTCCAGGAGCTTCAAACCCGCCTACAAATCATACAACCACTGCGCCCCTGTTCCGGTGATGACAAATTGGCGGCCCAAAAACGTATCGTGGAACTATAGAAAAGAGTACCAAGGATCGCCTCGAATAGCCGCAGTTTCGCACAATCAATTCGTAAATCGACCGTCAACCTACAATAAACCTAGTTACCCGCAACCTTCGGTGCCATCGAAAGTGGTGGTGGTATCAAAACCGCAACAACAAACCGTCGAAACGAAAAAACCGGAACGTGTCGTCCCTACCCCGATTTCACCGCCAGTAACCCCCCCGGCACCGGAGAGTCCAGCAAAAATAACCAAAGAACGACCCTCGTCGCCGTCGAGCAGCGCCCGCAAAAGAATCGCCAAAGGAATGAGAGAAATCGATTTGGACAGGGACAGCGGCAACAGCAGCCCCACCCACGACCTAACACCATTGACCGTTACACCGTCTAACGTAATTTGCCACTTCTCTTGCCACCAGTTGATGATTTTTTTTTTAATTGTTTCTCTTGTTTGCAGCCGCCGGTATCTGAATTCGTCCGAACCGGAGATGCAGTTAGTGATTTAAAAACTTTTGTTAGTCATTTCAAATTGGGAGAATTGGAAGTTAAATTCACCAAAACTAAACCGAAATCGTCCAAAACGCCGTTGGTCTACTGCACGATTAAGGTAAATTTAGTTTAGTTGTTTAAAATTCTCGATAGGTGGCGCTAAAACTTGTTTACTCGCCTGCTTCATTAAATAAATTTTTGATAGGTGGCGCTGCTGCTAAAATTCAAATTAAATTACTCGACCGCTCCGTGAGCGGTTAGTTTTTGTGAATTTTGCTGGTAAGACTCAAAACGGTTTACACGCGTGCGTAATCGCAAATGAACTGAAATTAGTTGACCCGCTGCCACGAAAAGCGGTTACGTTGCGAAGATTGCGGGTAGGTGGCGCTGTTAAAATTTCGATTTTGTTTATGCGCATGCGCAACTACCTGTTGTCATTTTTGTATCAAAACAGGTGGCAAAATCGTAGTTTGTTGGCGTATTTGTTTTTTTTTTCTTGAGTAACTGTTGAATGTTGAATTGCTCCAGGCCGACTCCCAGGTGTACTCTAGTTATCCCAGCGATTTGCACGACGAAGCGTCTGCGGAAAAGGTTGCCGCTCAAAAAGCCCTCGACGATCTGATACCGAAACACACACGCAGACGATCGCTGTTGATTTCGGGCAATGAGGACATCATCGCTAGGATACCGCCAATGTTGGAGAAACACCAGAACGCCGTCTGGTTGACGCAGATCGTCTCCGATTACATATTCAAGTACAACGAACAATTGCCGGCGAACTGGTTGCAAGTCGTCGACAGCAGTCCGTTCGTTTCCATCGAACGGACCGTGGGCGGTTCTTTGCTCAAGTACTGCAAACCAGAAGATGTTAGTATTATCAATTACGACATCGAAACTATCCTGTATGCCAGGAGACAGTTTTTCGGGACGTCACAAACAGAATCTTCTTCCCAACCGCCGCCTCGAAAGACAGAACTTTTTAACGTTGCCGGGGGATGTGATGACGTTTTATTAAAAAACAAAATGACGGCGGCGGCTGAAACGTCGTGGGTAAAAAACGAAATGGAGGCTGGGGCGTCGTGGTTAAAAAACGAAATGGCGGCCGTGACGTTATAATTAAAAACAAAACGGCGTCGGTTGTCGTTATGTTATACAGGGTGATTAATTTTGAGTGGCCTATTAGAAGTATCTCGAGAAGGGAAAAAGTTACTGATCTCAAAGTTTCGTCATAGTCTTAGCGAGGCAGGATCTATTCACTGAAAATATTTTCAAAATTGTGACACTTTCGCTTAAACCGGAAACGAGTAACATTTTCTCGTCTCAAGATGACCACTCAAAATGAATTAACCTTGTATAGTAGAATTTTTCTAACAACTCCACGATCGCCTAAAACTGCCAGAATGTGCGAGCTACAACAAGCGTGTCATCACCTGTGTTCATTGCTCGCAAAAAACGAGAAGTTTATCCGAGTTATTTTCAACGTGATGTGGTTCCGGGGATGTAGGCTTACAGCAAGGTTGCACCCCTTAAATCGCACCCTTGTTGTTCTGTCTTATTCTAATTGAACGAGACAGCAGATTTACAGCGAGGTGGTAATTATAGTCTCGTCTCGCTTACTTCAATGAATAAGAATGCGACACTAACCTGATAGTAGTCGGCAGTTTTATGCGATCGTGGCGTTGTTAGAAAAATTCTACTGTAATTCAAAAACCGGCCCCGTGACGTTTTGCGATAGTGGCACATAAAGAAGTTCTGTCTTTTGTTGTAACATAACAGTGTTGTCTGGATTTAGTTGTGTTGGGCTTGAAATTAATAATTATTACGAAACTAATTTAGTGGATCTAGCAAAATAATGGCAACTATTTCACTCAGATCTGGTGGGGGGTTCACAGTTGCACCACTAGTTTCTGAACGAATTCATCCACATAAACAGTAAATTGTAAAAGATCGTTTCAAATTAAAAACTATTTGCAGACGTCATATTTAGTTTTTCAACTTTTACCATTCCTTCCTCGTTCGAGTTGTTCGTAAAGTTGTCAGCATTTTATGTACATTTTGGAACTTGTTGGACTCCCTGCTTGGTTTTGGTTTATGTAATGTTGCGTTCTCTGCTGCACCCATGGGACGCTATAGGGATCTCAATCAATTTAAAAAAAAAAAATCTAAAATGGTTAGAATATATTTCAGAGCATTCTAATTTTTTTAGAATACATTTTAGAGCAGCCCTGTAACTAATTTCAAGATGAGCAGTATTTTTAGAAACTGTCATTTGAATTAGTAAAAAATATTTACCAAAACAAAAGTAAACAATCGTTTTATTTTTAAGAAATCTTCTACGGCAGTGTGGATTGTCGTGCCTATGTGTCTCGTGCGTGTGAGAGAGTGCGCAACATAGCACGAACGCCGCTCTTAAATGGTGCTTTTCATACGGAACGTGGTGTAAATATTTCAAGATTCTTCAAACGAAACAAGTGCACGGGAATGTAAATAAAGTTTTGTTGTTGCCTGCTATGAATTTATCTATTTTGTATATATATTCAGCGTTGTTGTTATGTGTACATAACCTGGCTTTAAGTGTTTCTCTCACTCCAATTGAGGTTTCCTAAATTGAGCGTCTCTCTCTCTCGCCATTTCGTGACGTCATTAAGCCACACTGCGCAGAGAACTGTCGCGCCGATCTCTATCTCTTCAAGAATCCTAAATTTCAAGATTTCTAAATTGGGCGTGTCTCCCTAAACTGTGACGTCAAGGCACCCTGCGCGAAAATTCGTCGCACCGGTTCTCTATCTCTTTTCAGGAAACCTAAATTGTGGTACGAATTAAAAGTTAGTTTACAGTAAACGCTAAAATTTTCGTGTTTGTTTAACGCAGTATAGTGACAGTAAGTACCTAATTATTTGTTTTTTAAGTGGTGATTGCGAAAAACGCCAAAAGCGAGGTTATGTCGCTTAAAGGGGACTGGTAGTTCTCTGGTTCTAACGTGCTCCCTTAGATCTGTTGCTTGCTTACTAACTGTGCCTAATGAGGAACACCTTAAAACTGTTTAGGTTTTGCAGAAGGGCAAAAAAATCAACGTTAACTTGAACGCTTTCGACGTTTCGGTACCCTCCAACACCGTACAGTTTGCCGAAAACAATCGACTCTTCGCAACGGTCACATGGGTGACGTCAGTCAACGAGATCTGGTGCCAACAGTGTTGCACTTCCGAATACGTGAGAGAATCCATCATGGCGTCTGCCCCAATAATTTCTCTATTCGAATTGTGAATTTCAGGACTCTTTCGTCGAAATGGCTGCCGCAATGGAGGCGTTCTATAACTCGAACAAGAACGACGCCACCATTCATTGTAAGAACGTCAATCCCGGAAGTTGTTACGCCATCTTCCATAACGAAACCGGATGGGTTAGGGCGAGGGCGCTCGCAGCAACTAACAAAGGACAAATTAACTGTTTTATGATCGATTTCGGTGAAGAGTATTGCGTGGGAGCGAAAGATGTTTATTATTTAAAACAGGAATTTGCCGTCAACCAAGCGCAGGTGAGAGACGCGCGATTGGAGATCGCGACAAATTACGTGACGCCCCATCTTTTTTTTTATAGGCTTTCGTGTGTCGTCTCGCCGGACTGGAGGAGTTGCACGCGGCTTCCGCCGATTCCGGACATCTACACAATTTGATGGGGAAAGAGGTCGTTCTGGAAATGGGATCTGACGAGAGGTGTAAGTTCGAGACGAATTCGAATTTCGCGCCCTTAAGGTTGGCGGCAATTTTCGGGGGGAGAAAGTTACAATATTGCGTTAATGACTGGTTAATTAAAGGTTCAAACGTTGGCGCTACGCCTAAATTAATATAATGGAAGATACTCTACCAAAATTTGGTATAAACTTTACAAAGTCAAAATTTCAAAATGGCGCTACATCAATTCTGATTGTGACGTAATGTCAGTTGTGTCAACCTCAATGGTCGTTACGAATTTGAAAAACTTGCAGCAATAAATAAAGATTTTAGAAACATTTTTTTGAATGGTAAAAAGTAAATCTATTGAAAAGATTATTTTTTGCTAAATGACGTTACGCTTTGCGCTATATTAAAATTAATCGTAGTAAAAGTAATTTTATAATTTCATAGCAAACAAGAATTTGGTGGAAGATTTACAAAAAGAAGATAACTTTCGGAGGCAAAATTTCAAACTGGCTCTACGTCGATTCTGACCATGAGACCAATTTACTGGCGCTAACCACAATCATCGTTACAAATTTGAAAAGTTTTCGATAATAAATAAAGATTTTACAGCTATTTTTGAACAGAAAAAGATAAATTGTTTCAAGAAGAGCTATTTTTCCACACATTGTCAAAATTAATTTAGCAAAAAGGTTACTTTACGAAACGTCGACGTTCATAGCGGTTTGATGAATGCTTACATTTAGTTGGTCTTATTATGTACTCTTACGTTGCAATTTGCAGCTGAAGACCTGGACGTCACCATTCCTGTGGTGATGTACGACACGGATACCGGCGATTCCATAAACAAGGAGCTGATTTCTCTGTTGACGATCGAGTCGGCCAGTCCTGCCCTGGATAAGACCGTCACCGAGGTGTACGTTTCCAACATCGAAGACAACGGCGACGTGTACGTGCAGATCCGCAACAAGGCCTTCAACACCCTCCTGAAGATGTTGGACGAGCTGGAAAAGAGCATAAGTGAATATCCCCCGACACCACTTCCCTCTCCAATAATGAAACAGGACAGTGTCGATCGACTGTATTTATTCAAAAGTCGGAAGACGAACAAATGGGTCAGGGTGTCCATATTGGATTGGTCGCCGAAAGGTGACCTTGCCCAAATTTATTTCGTCGATTACGGCGACACCGATATTATTAAAATTAACGATGTAACCATGTACCCGATTGATACTTTGGATGATATTATCAGCCAGTATCCGGCGCAAGCTGTTAAAGTTAGAATTCTGCTTGAAGCATTGCCGGCGGATATCGTCCAGAAAGCTTCCAAGTTGATGCCTGACGATCAGGTGATACTGTTGAAGATTGTAACGTACGATAGCGAAGAGGTGCCTCATGTTGAATTTTTTAAGAGGTCCAGCGATGGAGCTTTGGTTTGTATTAACAAATCTATTGCCATGGAGGATGAACTCAAAAAGTATGAAAACGAAAAAAGAAAATTGTTTGACATTATTAATTTAATTTTTTTCCAGCGTGGATTCTGCCAATAACAACGGTACCAGTATAAGGAGCTCGAGGCTGATGTCGCTGGTCAAGTACAATGAAAGTAGCATAAGTAAGTTGGCAACACTTATTTGGGGGAACGCCCTGTATGAATATATGACTATTTTTCTATGAAGTATTGACGTCACCACTTGGAAAATGTCGATGTCCTATAAATAGTTTCAGGTGTTGATTTAGAAGAAATTTATTTTAAGTAAAAGAAAGTATTGTTTTAATCAGTAATTTTATTTTTTTGCTTCAAATTTTTCAAAGTTAGTCATTAATTAAAAAAGAAATTTGGGATCGGTCAATCTCAGACCTACGTCGTTGGATGCCGACTTGACTTTGATTCTCGTTTCAGAAAACGTGCCCTCTGGCGGCTGCTTAAGGAGACCTGTTCTCCCAGACAAGAACCAGTACTTTGGTGTTAGCGTCCCTTTTGCCGTCAACCCATGGAATTTCTTCGTAAGTAGAAACTTGTAATTTCAGAATTTTTTACTTACAATTTTAAAACTAGTTTTTTTCAATAACGTCTTTTTCTTCCAGGTCCAACCTCTCCAAACTTTGGATAAGTTAACGGAAATGATGGAGGACATGCAGAATCAGTATAGGGACTTCGCCTTTTCTCCACTGTCCATCGACGACATAATCCCCGGTAAAATATACGCTTCAAAACACGAAGACGGACGTTGGTACAGGTATTTAATTTTTTGTTTATTCTTGAAGTGAAACTTCTCCGCGATTGCGTAAAATTTATCAATGTAAAAACATACGTAACGAAAAGTGAAACGCTTTGTCAACAGCACAAATTTGGAGATTGAGTAAAGCGAGTCGGGAACACTGTGGCGACTGTAATAGTTTCAGTCTATCTACTACAGAAGTTTCACTTCTCTCGCCCAAAATTGTTCGTTTTTTGTTAATTTGTTTTTTGTTTTCAGAACCAGCGTTTTGAAGGTGATACATTCCGGTTCGATCTCGGTGTTTTATTGCGATTTTGGGTACTACACCAATTTGAGTTTGCACCAGTTGGTGCCGTTGGATCTGAAATACATGAATTTGCCGTATCAGGCTTTGAAGGCCAAACTGGCCGGAATTAAGCCGATCAAGGACAAATGGTCGATGGACGATTGTGAAACGTTCAAAAATTTAGTTACGAAAAAACAATTCTTTTCCGTTCTTATCGATATCGAAAAAGACGAACTGTACAGGTCGGACAGTATCTTGCAATTGTTATTGATTGATACTTCGACCCAGGAAGATGTTCATATACGGGACGATTTGGTCAAACGAGGGATTGCCGTTTACGTTAACTAGTTAATAAGACTGTGCTGCTGTTTAGGTTATAAGACAATTAACAGTTCTAGAATTTAAATGTAACTTAGAATTGTTATCATTCCTTCTTATGTAACCGACAGTATTCCGATATTTTTTTGCCATGGAGGTTGGTCTAACGTTTATAGAACACCTTTATTTGTTTTTTTTTATTAAAATATAGTTTTTACTAAAAACTTTAGGAATGTTGGGGAGGTTTAAGTTACCACCAAAGAATTGTTGCTGATTTTACCATATGAAATTTATTATTATAACGTCACATTTATATTAATAAATTATTTTTTGTACTGGGGGTTAGCAAATCGGTCTCTCCTGCAAATTCGCCCTTATTCCACAACTTTTGTCTAATTTTCTGTTGTCTTTTTTTACGTTTCTAAGGCTATTCCTGAAAAATTAACCAATCTCTCCTAACAAGATGTTCATTCCGTCAGCATCTACAAGACAGTCCTTCTCAATGAATGGTGGACGGTCTCGCAACGCCTTGAAACGTAATTAGAATAAAGTAATTGAAGAAAGCGCATGCGCATCTGCGCCTTTGGAGCCATACCTGAATACCTGGAAATTTGATTTTTTTATTACTCTATCTGTTAGGCGACCGGGCGATAGTAATTATCTTTAAGTACTCCGTTCAAGGTTTTAAAAAAGATTTTATTTACTTAAAAATGATACAAAATATGTTACTTAACTATGCAAGAGCTAATGAGGAATGAACGGCTATCCCGGTCGTTGTCTTCCTGGGCCTAGCGTTGTTCGAGCTAATCGGCGTACAGAATGTGGAGACTGCATTTAACTGAGTGTTTTTTTCTGCAAATCAAAGCAGGAGAGAACGTTTTAGAATTAATTTTGTCATTGAATTTGCTGGTATATTCAGAATTGCGCTGTTAAATTGACCCCAGTAAGTCATTTTACAATTTTCACAATTATCTATTAATCTTCTGGTAAAGCTTCAGATCGTCAACAACTAGAACGGGACTTTGCACGGAGTCATCAGGGACACCCTCAACTACATTGAAGAGTTATGACGATCAGCACCATAAACAATAACACAATGCGCTAAGTTTGGATTGCACTTATCATCCATCCATACGGAGTAGGTAGGCGCTCCATAATTTTAATCGGTCAATTTTTTGATTGCTGGTCGCTCGCTATTGAGTTTAAATTTTTGAGCGGTTCTTCCCACAAAAGGTAGAGGGAGCTGGAAAGGTCGCTCGCAGAGCTTATAAGACGACCCTCGACTCAGACGGACTCCCAATTCGTTGTCTACGGTCTAGTTAAGTGAATGATCCAGTGACAGTGCCCAGGAACCTCTCCCGTCTTCGACACCGTCCGGCGTTTTTTTTTTTTTCACTTTTTCCCATACCGATCATTAGGGAGGAAAACCTCTTCTTCGACACCGATCTTTAGCAACGTTCCTAGCCGGCCTTAGCCTCTTCGACACCGATCACCAGAAGCTTGGAAGCTCTAGCAAGTCTTTATTCTTTTGACACCGACTTATTTCGCTTAAAAGTAGGACAGAGCCTTTTGTTCTCCGACACCGATCACCAGAGGCCTGGAGAATTTTTACCTCTTTGACACCGACTGGTTTCATTTGAAAACAGCGCTTACGGACCACCGAGGGCCTATCATTGACTCAGTTAAGGTAGGTACCCAACCAAGTCGTAAATTTTACAGTCAACAAGTTTGGACCGGTCAGTTTGGGTCAATGAGGTTATCAGTTAAGAAATTTTGTTATCTAATTTTTCAGCAAAAAAATATTATCTCCTGTCTGTAACGGAAACCGCAGCTCCGTAATTTTAGTTGAATTAATTACCGAAACCATTTCAAATTATCAAATAATTTAATATTTTCAAATGAACTCGGAATTTACCGAACTCAACTCCGCCGTTTGGTCTGGTGATTTAGATTTCGGTTACAAAAGTAGTTATGTTGCTGCTTGATATTTTTTTAAATATTACGTGAGAAGAGCTTTCAAACGATTCCAAATTTGCCACAATTCGCTTGACTCGTTTTTGAAATAGCTAGGGTGCTAAGCGGTTAGGACTATATGACTTTTTTGTCGTATCCCGTAGGAAGTTGCGGTTTTCGTTGTTGTTGCCTACATTTTTAGACGATTTTTTGAGGACAGTTTATTTCCCGTTTCTTGTTATAGGATTAATTTACTACAAAAGATTATGTATTGTTTAATATTGCATTAAACCAGTTTTTTTTTTGCTAGTTTCCATCAGAACACCTTATTTAAATTTTAAAATCAACTCTCAGTTTCTATTTCTTCTTCTTAATGCGAGGGATCCCCTAATATTATGTAGAATGCTGTTTTAATTTTCCTGAACCCCGTTCGGGGTCAAAGGTGATTTAGATCTCGGTTACAAAAGTAGTTATGTTGCTGCTTGATATTTTTTTAAAAATTACGTGAGAAGAGCTTTCAAACGAGTCCAAACTCGCCACAATTCGCTTGACTCGTTTTTGAAATAGCTAAGGTGCTAACCGCTTAGCACTATATGACTTTTTTGTCGTACCTCGTAGGAAGTTGCGGTTTTCATTGTTGTTGCCTACATTTTTAGGCGATTTTTCGAGGACAGTTAATTTCTCGTTTGTTGTTATACGATTCATTTTTGGTCTTTCCAAACCAATCATCCGATTTTTCCTGAACCTCGTCCGGAGTCAAAGGTGATTTAGATCTCGGTTACAAAAGTAGTTATGTTGCTGCTTGATATTTTTTTAGGAATTACGTGAGAAGAGCTTTCAAACGATTCCAAACTCGCCACAATTCGCTTGACTCGTTTTTGAAATAGTTGAGGTGCTAGGCGCTTAGCACTATATGACTTTTTTGTCGTACCTCGTAGGAAGTTGCGGTTTTCGTTGTTGTTGCCTACATTTTTAGGCGATTTTTTGAGGACAGTTAATTTCCCGTTCTTTGTTATAGGATTTATTTCTTACAAAAGATCATGTATTGTTTACTATCGCATTAAACCAGTTTTTTTACTGCTAGTTTCTGTCAGAACACTTTATTTAAATTTTAAAATTAACTCGCAGTTTCTATTTCTTTTTCTTAATGCGAGGGATCCCCTAATATATGTAGAATGTTGTTTTAATTTTCCTGAACCCCGTTCGGAGTCAAAGCTGATTTAGATCTCGGTTACAAAAGTAGTTATGTTGCTGCTTGATATTTTTTTAGGAATTACGTGAGAAGAGCTTTCAAACGATTCCAAACTCGCCACAATTCGCTTGACTCGTTTTTGAAATAGTTGAGGTGCTAGGCGCTTAGCACTATATGACTTTTTTGTCGTACCTCGTAGGAAGTTGCGGTTTTCGTTGTTGTTGCCTACATTTTTAGGCGATTTTTTGAGGACAGTTAATTTCCCGTTTTTTGTTATAGGATTTATTTCTTACAAAAGATCATGTATTGTTTACTATCGCATTAAACCAGTTTTTTTACTGCTAGTTTCTGTCAGAACACTTTATTTAAATTTTAAAATTAACTCGCAGTTTCTATTTCTTTTTCTTAATGCGAGGGATCCCCTAATATAAGTAGAATGTTGTTTTAATTTTCCTGAACCCCGTTCGGAGTCAAAGCTGATTTAGATCTCGGTTACAAAAGTAGTTATGTTGCTGCTTGATATTTTTTTGAAAATTACGTGAGAAGAGCTTTCAAACGATTCCAAACTCGCCACAATTCGCTTGAGTCGTTTTTGAAATAGCTAGGGTGCTAAGCGGTTAGGACTATATGACTTTTTTGTCGTACCTCGTAGGAAGTTGCGGTTTTCGTTGTTGTTGCCTACATTTTCAAGCGATTTTTTTGTTGTTATAGGATTAATTTTTTGTCTTTCTAAATCAATAATCATCAGATTTTTACTGGCTTTATTAGAACTTCTGCGAACCATTACCGAACTATTATCTATTAGCATAATAATATAAATGCCCTATTTATAAATAATTAATTGTAATAAACTTAAGTTAGTTATTGTTGTTGTTGTCTTTAAAATTCGCTTGAATCGAGTTTTTCTTTTAAAATGCAAGTGTGGCGGCAGGCTTAACTTAAGCCACAAACGCGCAAGACCATGACTCATCAACTAAGTGATAGTAGAGTTCACTGAGTGATAGTGGTGTGGTAAATAGCGGGGGCAGGGGTCCGGACTTCCGGCCCGCGAAGTTCATAAAGACGCCTCCCGACCAGAACAATTTCTAGTTGTTTGTTTACAGACTAGTTAACGGTTAAGTGAGCGATCTAGAGATCTAGTGAAAGTGTTTCGTGTCCGTCTTCAACCCTGATCTTCAATGACTTTGACATTGACCCATCTACACCGTCCTCGCGAAATCTTGTGCCGGACTTTTCCTTTCAATAGGCCTTTGCCTCTTCGATACGTTGAATCCTTATTCAGGCTCTTCTTTTTAGACACCGATTATCAGGAGTCGGGAAGTTTCTCTCCGACACCGATCTCAAGAGGCCTGGAAGCTCTAACCAGCCGTTGTTGCCTCTTTGACACCGACTTATTTCGTCTGAAAATAGGACCGAATTTCTTTCTCTACGACACCGATCACCAGAGGCCTGGAAATTGCTTACCTCTTCGACACCGACTGGTTTCATTTGAAAACAGCGCTTAGAGACCACCGAGGGCCTATCCTTCACTCAGTTAAGGTACGTTTATGACTGTTTTAATTTCAATTTTTACTCTGAATGTGAGTTTCAAGACAAGCTACAATTACTGATTATTCATGATATTTCATATTTTTCAGATGAATTCGGAGTACTTAACCGTACTTAACTTCGTCGGCACCAACCCTTGCCCTCTCAATTTCACTCTTCTGAACTTCGCTGCTTGGACTGGTAACTTCTCGGCGGTCCAAAGCCTCGTCAAAACGGGCCATGACGTCAACGAGGACGGCCACGCCGTATACCATTTTAGGCCTCTAAATTCTGCCGTGTGGCAAAATCACATCGACATCGTGAAATATCTCATCGAGAACGGCGCCGAGGTGAACGTGCAAAACATCGAGGGTTTCACCCCGCTTAACTCTGCGGCTTGGTGCGGTCACATTGAAATTTTGGAAATGTTGCTAGCCTGCGGTGCTGACGTCCACGTACGGAACATTTACGGTCATTCACCACTAGAAAGCGCCGTGTTTCGAAGACATTTCGAAATTGCCAACATTTTGATAGATAGGGGTGCGGCCGACGATATTAAATACCCTTCTGGTCATTTTCCTTTGAGCTATCAGGACTGGGAGCTATTTCTTAAATTAAAACAAATTTTAAAAGATAAACTTTCTCAGTAGTTCTTTATCAGAGGAAATCTGACAGTTGTGGTTAGATAGGTAGATGTAATGTTTACGTTAACTTTAACTTTAGACATAAGTGGAGAGGATAAGGGACACGGAGGCCGTTATGAAAGGATATAAAAAGACACGCAAAATCTACAATAACATATTATTGTCACAGTTATTGTCTGTCTACTACTGATTAAGCCAAAGTATTGTTACTATGTAAACACCTTATATAAATTTTAAAATTGACTTGTGAGTTTCTATCTCTCCTTAATGCAACCGACTTTCTAATATTATTGGGAATACTGTTTTAATTTTCCTGGAACCGTTCTGGAGACTTTAGTCAAAGTTGAAATCAGTGTTGACCTCAGTTACAAAACTAGTTATGTTGTTGATTGGTATCTTTTTGGAAATTGCGTTTGGAGAGCTTTCAAACGATTCCAAACACGGCACAATTCGCTTGACTCATTTTCGAAATAGTTAAGGTGCTAAGCGCTTAGCACTATATGACTTTTTTGTCGTACCTCGTAGGAAGTTGCGGTTTTTGCTGTTGTTACCTACATTTTTACGGGACTTTACTAGAACAGTTAGATTTTTGTTCAGGTAGGTAGCTACTAGTTAAATAATTTGAAAATTGTTATATGATAACAAAAAAAGTGAAAAGTAATGAACAAAAATTAAAGAACCTGAAAAGTAATAGGTGCGTAAAAAAAAGAGTGTATTTATTATTTAAAGGTAGTAGTTTTTGTAATGTTTGATAGAGGTACTAACAGTTCTAATAAAGCCAGCACAAATCGAAAAGAAAATAGATCTCTGGAGGTGATGGTCAAAAAATTCTCTAATTAAACAAAACTAGAGGCATGAGAGTGTACAATTTTACTCAATTTTAATTTTTTAACGAGTCGTTATAGGAGGAGAGACGCTAAAATAAAACATGCCATCACCTGCATTCATCTTTGGGTCGTATTTAACAGTCTACCAAATTTACCCAATATTTTCATACAAAAAAATACTTTCATTTCCCAAAAATACTAAATGCTCACCAAAGTTATGAAAATATATAATCTTAAAGCTACAACCAAATATTGACATTATATATTTTGTACGCCAAAATAACTTTGGTTGACCATAAATACTAAATGTTCACCAAATTTTATTCCGCATTTAATTCTAACATAATCTCCAGATATTTAATTTTCGACGGTGTCTTATATTATTTAGCAGTTAAAAATACTATTTGTTGATCAAAAATACACAAGCAATAAAATGTTGTGCAAATGGTAAATAATTTTATGCAAAAGTATAGATGTAGATGTGCTAGGGCGAGGAAAATAAGAATAAAAATAGAAGTGGCTTGCACAAAAAAAAATATTGATTTCTGTAATATATAAATGCTTTGCTGTAATTGGCTTGCATTATGTAAAACGTAAAACTTCTTTTAGTGGTAATTTCTAATCGGGCTTTAAAAAAAAATTACAGGGCCCTGAACTGACCTTGTACCAAACTTTTTTCGCGTGACTCTTGTCTGGAAGCGCAAGCGGCAAGGAGAGATGCGCGAGCATATTTTATTTTTGGAGGAATAGAATAATTATTTGACGCACAAATAGTTTTTTTGAGAAACACTAAATATAAATGGATAGCGCGAATATTTATTATGTACAGCACGGACGCGTAACTTGAGCGTTCTAAATTTGGTGAACATTTAGTAAAATTGATAGACATACTGGTGGACAGTGCAAGGGATGTATGGTTTAATTTGGTGTACATTATATTTGTTGCTCTTCGTCTTTTGCTTTTCCAACGCAAGGTTGCGGCACCGCAAGTGTGGTGGCAGCGCAAGTGTGGCGGCAGCTTAATTTAAGCCACAAACGCGCAAGATCATGACCATTGTGGAGGACCCATGAGTCATGACAAAGCACAAAGCAGTGGCGTGGCGATGGAGAAGTCGCTTTCAGCAGAGATAACTTTCAGTTTGGAGCTTATAATATAATCTTTTTCTTTTATTATATGCAATCATAATACGAAAAGGAAGAAGCAGTTCTTGACCAGGACAACGTTAAGTTCTTTGTCTATGGTCCAGTTAACAGTTAGGTGAGTGATGTAGTGAAAGTGCTGCGGTTAAAGAGGTTTCGGTTTCTTGTCTCTTCACACGGATCGTGAGAACCGTTGAATTCTTATTCGCCTCTTTTCTTTTAGACATCAGGAGTCCAGAAGTCCGGCACAGATTACCAAAAGTCTTCAACCCCTACGTGCACTTACGGACCATCGAAGGCCTGTCCTTGACTCAGGGAAGGTATGTATCAATTACCAAATCGTAAATCTTACAGTCAACAAGTCTGAACAACTTTTGACCGGTCAGTTTGGGTCAATAGGTTCTCAGGGCTTGAAACGAGTCCCTGTATTTTACAGCAAGTTTGCTGACCCTGGATACACGATGTGTTAGGGACCTTGCCGTACTTTTAGTCTGTGCATGTATAAAGTCACGTAGTCTTATACCAAATTTAGCAGTTCTGATGACATCCCTTTTGGATAATCATCTAATATCACCCACACGACCTTAGATAATGGAAATCCATAATTTTAATGACACACCACCCGCGTTGCGGATATGATAATCTTTTAATTGCTTAAGCGGCACGTGTAATTACTATTGTAAAATCATATAAAAACTCTGCAAAACTCACCGCAAAAAAGTCACTATGTCAGTTAGTATTGTCAGAACCATCAGCCCGTTAATATTGACTTCGTAAATAAAAGTGTTTGTCAAAGTGTTACTAAATCTACAAATTCTCTACATCCCAAAATCTCACATTATTTGGCGGTAGGATCTCTCACTGTTCCAAACATTTAGAGAGAAACTGCAACAGAAACTCCAGAACATCTCTGCAAATCCAGAACATCTCTGGAAATCTAGGGCATCACTAGGAAAGACTCGAAAAATCCAGTAACTCCAGAACATCTCTGAAAATCCAGAACTTCTCTGAAAATCCAGAACATCTGTGAAAATCCAGAACATCAATAAGGAAAAATCCGTAAGCCTTAAAACTTTTCCTTCCTAAATCATAATTGATCAAGTTCCACTATGAGTGAAGCCGACAGTCTCAATGAGGTTGAACAAGATCTTTCTAATAACGAAAATAATTTTAAATTAGCTTTGTAATGTTTATTAATACCAAAACCATTTGACGGTATGCGTCGAGAACTTTATGAATTTCTTTCAAGCTGCTATAATGCTAACAGATTCGCTAATAATGCACAAAAAAATGCTTTACTAGCCTACATCACTTCGCGTCTCACCGGTAGCGCTAAAGCGCAGCTTAAAGATAAAGAAATTATGAACTGGGAAGAATTACGCACTCTTTTGCTATAATTATATGCAGACACCAAGCACTACACCACTTTTATGGAAGAATTAAATACTATCAAACAATTACCATCATTAAACGCCCCAACAGTCCCCGAGAACGTCGTGATTGGAGGCTGGGACTAAATCTGAAACAACACCGCGAGTTCCATTCAAATTCCAAATCAAAATCACATAACTCTCATCCTCAGGTCTTTTGTAATCTTATAATTCCACAATCATCCCGGAATACTTGGTCTCAAAATTATGATCAATCAGAAAATCAAATGTTGCATCCGCAAACTCAAAATGCTCACTCTTTTAACTTTTCTAGTCAAAAATTAGATTCCAATCAAGCTATTGCTCTATTTTGAAACTACAATCCAAAATCGTCTCTATAATTTTTTAGTGGATACTGGAGCATCCATTTCTCTAATTCAAAGCAATAAATTGATCGGGCTTGACCACCAACTAAACTCACAAGATCAAATCCTTATTAATGGACTAATGGCCAATAATTCTCTTATGTCTCTGGGTAGTGTGATTTTAACACTTATTTTATCAAATTCAAAGATGCAACTCAAACACAAATTCCATCAAGTTGTCAAACACGAATAATCAAATCAGAAATCGAAATCTGGCACCAACTTCAACCAAACTAATGGTTATATATCTTAACATCACCAACAACCGGATCCATCAATTGTTTTCAAGACACAGTTTCTATTACTGATATCGAGCTACAAGGAACTGATATTTTTACTCTCCAAAGTCGTTGCAAATGCTACACACTTTCAACAGTCCTAACCGCCACTACAAACCAAACCTCGAATTATTCTAAGTATGTTCCTCCAGTCAATATCAACAATGACGATTGTTGTACCCAACAACAAGCATACCTCCAAACTGAAAAAAATGGATTCCATCAAACTTCATGACTTAAATTTAAACGAACTTTGTCATGCTCAACATAAGCTTCAACAATTCGATGAAATTCTCCAATCGAGTTTGAATCAACCATTTATTGTACACCACAGTCACTGGTACAATATCTTTTTTGGAACAATTATAATGATAATCTAAGTATTTTTGCTCTACTATTTCTGTTGTAAGCATTGCCGATGTTGCCGAACTCTACTCAACTGGCTTCGCAAATGTTGCAACAGGACATCACTTGTATACAGTCTGTATTAACAGTCACAATACAATCAGTCGACCAGTCTCGAGAATCTCGTGAAATGAGAATGACACGCCTTCAAGCCGAATCCCGAGGAGAATCCATCCCATCTCTTCAGGATCTTTTGGATGAAACTGGTTCCAATCTTTTACGGTCAAAACGATATACTGATCGTAAATTTATAAAGATTTAAGTATAGAATAAGCTGTATAATCTTAATTAACTTTTTTCCATAGATTTAGCTTTGTTCAGTAGTTTTGCTATTTTTTAATACTTATAGCAAAACACTTATAGGGGGAGGTGTTAGGAACCTTGCCGTACTTTTAGTCTGTGCATGTATGTTAAGTCACGTAGTGTTATACCAAATTTAGCAGTTCTGATGACATCCCTTTTGGATAACTATCTAATATCACCCACACGACCTTAGATAATAGGGGAAATCCATAATTCTAATGACACACCACCCGCGTTGCGGATATCATAATCTTTTAATTGCTTAAGCGGCACGTGTAATTACTATCGTAAAATCATATAAAAACTCTGCAAAACTCACCGCAAAAAAGTCGGTATAAGTCAGTTAGTTAGTATTGACTTTGTAAATAAAAATGTTTGTCAAAGTGTTACTAAATCTACAAATTCTCTACATCCCAAAATCTCACAACAGGTGTTCTCAAATTAACCAGCCGTATTTTACCAACGTCTTCTATTTAAAAGCTGTCATAAGAAACATCAATACGTTTCCATTTAAAAAAAAGTTGAGTATTGTGTTATAAAATTTCCTGAAAAGTGACTCTCTTTTATGAGGCGCCGTTGTGGACAAAATGAAACTTTTGCAATTTTATATAATTTTGCCAAATATTTATAAATGCTGTTGATATTTATAAGAAAAACACAACTTTTATTTATTTTCACCATTTATATAGAAAAATGTTAAGTTTTATATAAATATCATGTCGCGTTAGAAATAATAATAGTGCTGACCGTGATATAAAATTGCGCACTTTTATAAATAAAGTCGGCACGCTCTCGATATAAATTTATGCGGCCGTGATATATTTATTGACGTTTGCCACCAAGACGCCAGAGGCCGCCACGAAAGGAAGATTTACAATCCGGCAACGCTGGCTGCGGTTTAGTTACATTGCTAGTGACAAATCTGTTAAACTCAAAAGTTGAGGTTAGAAGTGGTTAACAATTACCCACAAGTGAACACAAATAAATGACTATTTAACTTATATCACCTTTTTAATGTTTATTGTTTTTGTCGCTTATCTAACCTCTAGCCACAACTTTCGGGTTTTAAAAATTTGTCACTAGCAATGTAACTAAACCGCAGCCAGCGTTGCCGGATTGTAAATCTTTCGTTCGTGGCGGCCTCTGGCGTCTTGATGGCAAACGTCAATAAATATATCACGGCCGCACAAATTTATATCGAGAGCGTGCCGACTTTATTTATAAAAGTGCGCAATTTTATATCACGGTCAGCACTATTATTATTTCTAACGCGACATGATATTTATATAAAACTTAACAATTTTCTATATAAATGGTGAAAATAAATAAAAGTTGTGTTATTCTTATAAATATCAACAGCATTTATAAATATTTGGCAAAATTATATAAAATTGCAAAAATTTCATTTTGTCCACAACGGCGCCTCATACTCTTTATTGCTCATTACAAAACTAAACTACACAATTTCAAAACTAGTAACAACCCTGTAATTTCCTAATTTATCCCTTCTAGACTCTAGTATCATCCAATAACATTTAAACTTAAGTACCGTTACCACTTTCCAAAATCCACAAGCATTTCGATTTCTAATTTACTCAAATGTCACCCTCACATGGCCAAATAACATGGCAGTTTGCCACCTTAAGTAACAAATGTCTTTTTGTACTCCTCGTTTTAATTAAGTAACTCGAGGGAAAAATCTTTATTAACTTTACTTTTATTATCATAAATTATTTGTTGTCTCACTTCCGGCTTAGACCGGAAGCCACGTCTGGCTTAGACCGGAAGCCACTTCCGGCTTAGACCGGAAGCCACGTCTGGCTTAGACCGGAAGCCACTTCCGGCTTAGACCGGAAACCACTTCCGGCTTGGACCGGAAACCGCTTCCGGCTCAGACCGGAAACCACTTCCGGCGCAGACCAGAAACGCAAAAATTTTTGTTTCTTAAAAGTATTTTTGCGAAAATGGACTACAATAGATTTTTTTTCTCAATTCTATGGTGTATCACACTTGCAATTTTCTGGAAAACTTTGCCACATTTTGGTTTTGGGCAATATGACGCTATTTACTCAGCTGTCCAAGAAATGTGTTGTGGCTAGGATAGGCAACCCTTATTACAGTTCATTAGTTTGCCTCCCCCGCTTTTAAATGGGGAGGTTTGGCCACCCTCGTCTTCTTTCTATTATTCTCGGCTCCAACTTCAACCTAAAATCTTACCCATCACCCATCGCTCTCTTCCGATCCATTCTTGACCAAGATCGTGCCTAGACAACACCTCGTCTACAAAATAAAGTAAAAGACGTCTTCTCAACATCTAACACGGCTAAGTTGCGCCCAAAATGGTAAGTGTGATACACCATTGGATTGAGAAAAAAATCTGTCTTCAATTTTTTGCGAAAATAACGCAAACGTTGTTTTTTCGTATGGATTACGAGAAGGTTAATCTTGGAAAAAATACCTGCAAACTACAAAAAAAGTTTGAAATAATAAATTTCATATAGCGGTTAAAGCACTATATGTCATTTGTTGTTTCAAGGACGCCACTGGTTGTTATATAAGTTTTTAGGAAACAAAACGTTTTTTGTGACCTCTAAGAAAGCCACATGTCATACGTTTTTAGCCCCTTACCTTTAATCATTATATTATTTGTATTTATTGAGGATGTGTACGCGACTTAACATTGGAAGCAGTACCCCAAATAATATAAATACAATTAGCAATTAGCCAACATTAGAAAAGGTTGTCTCTTCATTGTCGACAGTTTGCATTCAAGAGTTTATCTCTGATAGAACCCCCCCCCCCCCCCTGAGGTGGCTGAGACTGTGTAATTTAAGAGTTATTTGTTGCGAAAAGAAGAGAACCTGAAGAAGCGTTGACTTACAGGTTTTTGTTTATTTTGTATAAAGAAACTGATCATCGTCGTGAACTCGCTCACCATCACATTCTACAAAAATTAACAGTAAAAGTTTTAATTGTTTAAACCAAAACAATTTGCAGTCACCAAATTTTTTCAATCATTAAATTTTTTCCAGATGAATTCGAATTTTTCCGACATCAACGCCGCCGTTTGGTCTAACGACTTCTGGGAGGTTCAAGACCTCGTCGAAGGGGGTCACGACGTCAACGAGTGCGGCCACGCCATATACCACTTCAGACCTCTCCATTCCGCCGTGTGGAAAAACTTCTTGGACATCGCAGAATATCTCATCGAGAACGGCGCCGACGTCAACGTGCAAAACATTGAGGGTTTCACTCCTCTACACTCTGCAGCTTGGGGTGGTCACCTCGCATCTATGGAACTTTTGCTGGAGAACGGTGCCATAATAAACAAAAAAAACATTGACGGTTTTACCCCCCTCAACACGGCGGCTTGGCGTGGTCACGTCGAACCTCTGAAACTTTTGCTAGCCAACAAGGCGAAAAAAAACACGCAAAATAAAGAGGGTTTCACCCCTCTGCACTCCGCCGCTTGGCGGGATCACATTGAAATTGTGGAAATTTTGCTGGAAAGCGGCGTCAACGTGCACGCGAAGAACGTTTATGGTCACTCTCCGCTAGATAGCGCCCTGGCTCGAAAAAATTTTGAAATTGCCGATATTTTGGAAGAGTGGGGCGCGGTCGCGAAAACAAAATTTGTTTATTAGGGTTCCATCACCCGAAACCCCACAGTTGGGGTAAGTGGTAGATGACCTCTTTGTGCCAATGTAACCTAAGAATCTATGTAGCTACTGGATCTCTCGTTCTAAAGATCTAGAATTTGTTATGTTTAGATTTATTATCGTTACATACTATGTATTAAGTTACCTATATAGCTTAGATACACAAATCTACTACAATAAGATTATGTATCCTCTATTTTTGCATTACACCAAAGTTTTTTTTACTACTAGTTTCAGTCGAAGGATTTTAAATTTTTTCTTCTCAATTTCTCTTCCCGGTTTCCGTCTCTCCTGCGTGATCTGAGCAACTTTGAAATATTTCTTATTAGGAATGCTTCGGCTTCAATTTTCCTGAGTCCGGTCCCGAGTTTCACCACTTCTTTATCCTGATAAGCTCCTAGCAAAAACTAGTCGCAACGTTTAATGTCACACCAAACGTTAACTAAACAATGCGGCAGTTCTAAAAGTTTCGATACTTCTTACCAAAATGTCTGTGACGTCTCGTGTTGTGATAAGTTGCAAAGATACCGATCTGAGTGATGACATTTCTGAAGTTGTGCTTGAATCCGATGTCTTTCTGTGAGTTTGTTGCGACAACAATGAAAAAAAAAATGTTGCTTTTAATATTGATATAGGAAGGAGAAACCGAAACAATTGAAATTGTGGGGAAGAAATGTTAAAGTTGCCTTTTTCGTTGGCATTTGGGTGGTGTGCAGTTGCGCCTTCATGGCTAACAACGAGAAGGTGCAACAAATGCACCAAATCAGCATTCCGCAAGGACTAATCAAAAGTAGGTGGTCAAAATTGTATTGTAGGTATAGTTAACTTACTAACAAACTTTTTTATTTTTTTTGTCATGTTCTTGTCTCAGGTTGACCAAAAAAATCTATAACCGAAAATTATTTTTGAACATAAAGGGTGAACCAACTTTTAAGTTTGCTCTACTTTGCTACCAATTTCTTTGTTTTCTATTTCTTGATTCATCTTTATTTACCGTACTAACTTTTTATTTTTCAATTCGAGCACTTTTTTCTCTCTCCTTTTCTATCTTTTAGCGCTTTTAGTTAAAAACTTGATGCTCCTTAGTTAATCCCAAACAGGTTCTAATTTTGTAAAATTATCTATATAGTTTTTTCTTTTTTCTTCTATCTTCTGCAATACTATTTTGTTTGTCTGTCACCTTTTACATCTATTTTTTCTTGTTTACCTGCATTATTTTTGTAATACTTTTAAGTTTTCTTTAATTTGCTATCAATTTCTTTGTTTTTCTATTTCTTAATTTTTTTTATTTACCATACCTACTAACCTTCTTATCTTTCAGTTAGAGCACTTTTCTGTCTCTCCTTCTCTTTCTCGTCTTTCTTCCTGTTTTTTTGCGCTTTCACTTAAAGATTTGATAATTCTTCAGGTAATTCTATAGATGTTTTGAATTATCAAAAACAGTTCTCTCTTTTTTCTTCTGCCTTCTGGAATGCTATTTTCTCTGTCTGTTTCTTTTTACATCTACTTTTTCTTATTGAGATTATTTTTGTTATCCTTCTAAGTTTCCTCTCATTTGTTACCATTGCTTTTGTTTTTCTATTTTTTATCCTTCTTCATTCACCATACTAACTTTCTTATCTCTTAGTTAAAGCACTTTTCTGTCTCTTTCTCTTTCTCTCTCTTTCCTTGTTTTTTTTGAGCCTTTATTTAAAGATTGGACACTTCTTCAGATAATTCTATAAATGTTTTGAATTTTCAAAAACAGTTTTTTATTATTATTTTTGTCTTCTTTAATGCCATTTTCTCTGTCTCTCACCTTTTACATCTATTTTTTCTTATTTACATTATTTTTGTAATACTTTTAAGTTTTCTTTAATTTGCTATTAATTTCTTTGTTTTTTTATTTCTTCATTCTTCTTTATTTACCATACCTACTAACCTTCTTATCTTTCAGTTAGAGCACTTTTCTGTCTCTCCTTCTCTTTCTCGTCTTTCTTCCTGTTTTTTTGCGCTTTCACTTAAAGATTTGATAATTCTTCAGGTAATTTAATAGATGTTTTGAATTATCAAAAACAGTTCTTTCTCTTTTCTTCTGCCTTCTGGAATGCTATTTTCTGTATCTGTTTCTTTTTACAACAATTTTTTTCTTATTGAGATTATTCTTGTTATTCTTTTAAGTTTCCTCTTATTTGCTACCATTGCTTTTGTTATTCTATTTTTTATCCTTCTTCATTCACCATACTAACTTTCTTATCTTTCAGTTAAAGCACTTTTCTGTCTCTCTCTCCTCTTTTCCTGTTTTTTGAGCCTCTACTTAAAGATTGGACACTTCTTCAGGTAATTCTATAAATGTTTTGAATTTTCAAAAACAGTTCTTTCTTTTTTTTCTGTCTTCTGCAATGCTATTTTTTCTCTCTGTTACCTTTTACATCTATTTTTTTCTTATTTACATTATTTTTGTTATACTTTTAAGTTTACTCTAATTTGTTACCAATTTTTTTGTTTTTCTATTTCTTCATTTTTCTTCATTTACTATACTAACTTTATAATTTTTTAATATGAGCACTTTTTTCTTTCTCTTTCTGTCGTTTAGCACTTCCTGTTAAAAACTTGATGCTTCTCAGCTAATACCAAATGGGTTTTAATTTTACAAAATTATCTTTAAAGCTTTCTCTTTCTGCTAGAATGCTATTTTCTCTGTTCGTTTCCTTTTACATCTATTTTTTTCTTATTGACATTATTTTTGTTATCTTTCTAAGTTTCCTCTTATTTGCTACCATTTTCTTTGTTTTCCTATTTTTTTAATTTTCTTTCTCATCATGCTAACTTTTTTATTTTTCAATTTGCACTTTTTTCTTTTTTTCTGTTTTTATCGCTTTGCTTTCAGTTAAAGATTTCATACTTTTTTAGATAATTCTAAACATGCAGGTTCTAATTTTTCCAAATTATCTATAGTTCTTTCTTTTTTCTTCTGCTTTCTGAAATACTATTTTCTCTGTCTGTTTTCTTTTACACCTATTTTTTATTAACATTATTTCTGTTGTATTTTTCTCTCATTTTTTTTGGCTTCTTATGTCTTAATTTTTTTTTGATTTATCATACTAACGTCTTTATCTTTTAACCTATGTAGTTTTTTCTCTTTTCTTCTATCTTCTGCAATTTTATTTTCTCTGTTTATTTAACATCAAATTTTTTCTTATTGGCTTTCTATTACAATTTTCGTTGCTTTCTACTCTCTCTTTGTGTGTTGAATTGTTGCAGGCTACGTGATCTCGGAGGCGCCCATCGACAGTAAGGTGAGAGTGGTACTGGAGGGCGCCCTGGTCCCCCCTTACTACGAGAATTTGTCGGTTTACTGGTTGAACGTTTGGGTGCAGCTTTTGGTTCTTAAGGAAGTTCCGAGGAACCCGTCGAAAATCCGCCCTTCTCAAATCGCTTTGACGCAGGTAATTTTTTTCTCCAAAAATCCGTTCTTTTCACTTGTCCCACTTTTGATTTCAGAACGTTTCGAACGTTTGGTACGTGCCGTTGGTGTCTGAAAATCTGATCGGGGTAGTTCCCGAAGTCACCTACAAGAACATTTTCAAATTGAACACCATCAATTTTGACAATTGCTCCCCGACACTGTTGGAAATGAAGTTCCAAACCAACCTGAAGACCAACTTTCCCGTTTCGATGGGCTACAATTTGCAGCCCATCAACACCGAGAATGGCGTTATTTATGCGGCTTTTGTTCTTCTTGGACTGTATCTTATAATAATTTTTGATGTATGTAGATATTTATAATAATTTTTGAAAATTTTTGAAAAAATGTATTTTAGTTGCTCCATCGAACTCTAGCTGCAATGTTGGCCAGCACTATGTCTCTAGCGATTTTGGCGGTCCTCAACGCCAGGCCTACTATGGCCGAAATCATCTCCTGGATCGACATTGAAACTCTCCTCTTGTTGTTCTCGATGATGACGTTAGTCACAATTTTGAGCGAAACTGGCATCTTCAACTACATGTCGGTCTTTGCGTACAAGGTAACAACTTACTTATTGGACTTAATTTTATAGATTGAGTGACTTGTAATTGTTGAAAAAACGATTTTTTTTTGAATTTCCAAAATTGTTTTTTTTTAAACTCAAATCTTATGTTGCAGGTTACCAATGGGAAAATTTGGCCGCTAATCAACAGCCTCTGCGTGATAACAGCGCTGTTATCGAGTTTCCTCGACAACGTCACAACTACCCTGTTAATAACACCTGTTACCATCAAGTATTAACGTTACATCATTTTTTCTTACATTGTACAACTATTATTTAAGGTTATGCGAAGTCATGAAGATAAATCCGGTTCCAATATTGATCTACATGTTAATTTTTGCTAATATAGGGGGCGCAATTACCCCCATAGGGGATCCCCCTAACGTCATCATCGCCTCTAACGTTGACGTCATAAAATCGGTGAGTGGGACAAGTTGTCGACGATTAATTGTTTTGTTTTTTTAGGGGGTAAATTTTGGCTCTTTCACTCTCCATATGGGCGCTGGGGTAACTATAGCGTTTATAGTAACCTACTTCCAGCTACGGTACACCCATCGAGACGTCCAGTTCTTTAAGTATTCCGAACCGATGGAAGTTCAAGGCAAGTTCAATTTTGTTAGAACCTTTATTATAATTATTTCGATGATATGTCTGTTACGAAACTAGTTACGTTGTTGGTTGATATTTTTTTGGAAATTGCGTGAGAAGAGCTTTCAAACGATTCCAAGCTCGCCACAATTCGCTTGATTCGTTCTTGAAATAGTTAGGGTGCTAAGCGACTTAGCACTATATGACTTTTTTGTTGCACCCCGTAGAAAGTTGCGGTTTTCGCCATTGTTGTCTACGTTTAGGCAACTTTTCGGGGATAGTTAGATTTCTGAAATTGTCCTTTAGAATAATGCTAAAAACTGAAATCTTTAACTGCGCAGAACTGAAACGTGAAATAGCTGTTTTGCAACGAGCCGCCGCTTCAATGAGTAGTTACAGCAAAGACGAGGAGGCCGTCAAACAATCACTTCGTCAAAAATCAACGAAACTTCTTGGCAAACTCAGAAACACCACCAACAACATTAGTGCCACTGAAGAAAGTTACGCCACCAACTTGAAAGAACTGGAAGCTCAGGTATTGAGTTTTAATCTAAAAATTCCTAATTAAAATTTGTTTTCAGTATCCTCTCAAAGACAGAATTCTTCTTATCAAATGCGGAATTGTTCTGTTGCTGGTCATTTGCGTCTTCTTTTTACATTCAATCCCGGCGATGAGTAAGAATTTTAACAGTTGATCATTCAAAGAAAAAAATTGAAAATTTTAGGTCGTTTGAGTCTTGGATGGACCGCACTTCTGGGAGCCATCCTCCTCCTCCTTCTGTACGACAAGGAAGACATGGAAGGGATTTTAAGTCGAGTTGAATGGTCCACTCTTCTCTTTTTTGCCTCTCTCTTTATTTTAATGGAGGTAACACCACCAAAGTAGGGGACGATGGGCGATTCTAGGGTCTCCCTGTGCATTCTTATGCTGGAGCTTTCACCCATGTATTGTGTGTGGTCTAACCAGTTGGGGGGAGTAAGTTTGTATTGTGTGTTGCAAACCTGCTGGGCGTTAAGTGGTGAAAAAAGCATTTTTTTTTCTGGCAGGTTGGCAGACATTTTTTTTCTATTTTTTCAAAAAAAATTTACCACAAGGCACTTAACGCCCGGCAGGTTTGCAACACATAATACAAACTTACTTTCCCAAACTGGTTAGACCACACACAATACATAGGAGGAAGCTCCCATAAGAATGCACAGGAAGGTCCTAGAATCGGCCGTCTTCCCCTACTCACCAAAATTTTATTGAATTAAAATTTTCTTGGCTTTATTACTAAAAAAAAAATTTTAGGCGCTGGCTAAATTGGGGTTGATTGAATGGGTCGGAGTCCAAACCCAAACCCTAATCATGTCGGTGGGACAAGAATCGCGATTAACAGTTGCCATAATTTTAATCTTGTGGGTATCGGGATTCGCTTCGGCTTTTGTCGATAATCTACCCCTAACCACAATGATGGTCCGGATTGCCACGAATTTGGCTGACAACCGAGAATTGGGACTGCCCCTTCAACCCTTGATTTGGGCCTTATCTTTTGGGGCCTGTTTCGGAGGTTACTAATTATTTCTAATGCAACTCGTTACGTTAACGATCTGTGTTTAAGGTAACGGCACACTTTTCGGGTCATCTTCCAACATAATTTGTGCAGGAGTTGCCGAACAGCACGGCTACAGGTTCACGTTCGTCGAGTTTACCAGGTAACCCATCAAGTTGGGTTGTAGTTTAGTTCACAATTGATAGGAAGCGGTCACGTAACAAGATTTTTGCTAACTTTTTTTTTCTTTTTTTCAGAATAGGCCTTCCTGTGATGTTGACTAGCATGGCGTCCATTACTGTTTACCTAATTGTTTGCCACGTTGTATTTTGCTGGCATTAACAGATCATTTTTATGTTCCTAAGTTCTTAAGTTATGTGTGTTTAATAGACATTTTTTCAATGTTTGATGTTACATTGTTTTTGGAGTCTGTTTCCTTAAATTCGAAAATTTTGCTTGCGTTGTCTGTCCAGGTACAGCTAGTTGCGAAAGAAACTGGACACAACTATCTTTATGCAGAATAGAAATAACACAGAGTTCGTCCAGTTTCTTTCGCAACTAGTTCTACAAGAAATTAACTTACAAGATGGATACAAGCAATACAAGCGAAACCAAAAGTATTCTTTCTTGTAGTTTGCGCGGGAAATTCAAAACTTCAAAACTCTTTCGCTCATAACAAACTTAGGAGTTAGTTTAAAAATTCGCGGTATACTTTTTTATTGAAAACGCCCTCTGGTCCATCGATTGTGCTAGTAAGATCTCGATATTTTTTTTAAATTACAAATCGCCACTTTAATACTTAAAAAATATACAATTTTTTTGCTACAAGTCTTATTGTTGATCTGCGCCACTTTCAGTGTGAACTTGACGTCTGCTCAAGACCCAAGTCCTCACTCCCATCAAGATAAAAACTAAAGAAATTGCTATATGGTAACTACCATAAACAATATACTGATCCCTGGCACCCAGATGAAACCCGACATTTTTTGTAGCGACTAGAAATGTTAGAATCGAGTTGAAGATCAGCGCAACAAACGAGTTGATGCCAAAAATCAACCCGTAACTGTCCGGATCGATGGACTTGGCAATTTGGGCACTAGCTATGGTAACCATAAAATGAAACATGACCCCAAATAAAATATAGAGGACGTAACAAACAAAAATTTCGTTAGTTTGCGACGCTATCACAATACAAATTCCTTGAATCATCGAAAAAATTGCCAGGGTGATTTCACCCTTAACCTCCCAATTGACACGAAGGTAACCAGCCGCTAACGCTCCCAAAAATCCCAGTAGAGTTAGGGAAGCTTCAACAGCGCCGTTATAGGCAGCTTCGTCGTCACCTTGAATCTTCGAATAGAGAGGCTGCATGTAGTTTTCGACTTGGACGTAGCCACAGGACGAGAGGGCCCACCAAAACGACCATTTCAAGATGTAGAAATTGGAGAAGGCGTTCACGAAATGGTTCTTCATTAAAACGAAGGCCGCCAAGACCTTTTTGGAAAAAGGAAGGTCCTTCAAGTTTTGGGAATGGAAGTAGATGCTGGTTCCAACTGGCGGCAGGAAAAGGGCCCAAACAGTAGCGGCGCTAACAGCTGGAACAAAATTTTGAAAAATAAGAGTTGACTTAAAATAAAAATTATTTCTGGAAATAAGTAAAAATAACTTCTTTTTGATCGTTCGACCAATCCAAACCTAACCTAATAGGTAACAAAAGAAGTTGCCTTTGCGCATAGATCTAAATTTTGCGCGTGGCACCATCTGGTGATGCGTATCACCTAAAGACCCCTCTTAAGTCTTAACCTTACAAGCAAACGTGATGTAGTTCAGTTGTTTATAGTCTAAGACGTCAGTGGAGGTGAGAACTTGCGACGTTACCCCCGAGATGGCTCTCCCTGCGAGAACAGCGCCTCTGGTGTGCGACGTCACTTTCTGGAAATGTTCCGGCGCAACTTTAGCGTAAATGTAGGTATAGTAGGCGACCTCAGCTGCGACGAACGTTCCGTAAAACACCTGAAAATTTCGACAATTAACTCGTTGATACTACAATTTTGGTTGGTACTTCTAAGACTTGTAGTTCGAAAAGAGTATTGGTCCAGATCAGCATAGCCCACACCGCAATTTCGGAAAGTCCCAGCACAACTATGAGAGGTTTGTACCGGCACAGGTCGGTGATGAGGAAAACTATCAGTAGCAGGATCATTGTGGCGTAGGTTCCCACGGGATAGACTTCTTGAGTGACTTGATCTTCTGTGAAGTTCTTCCATTTGCCCGTCAGGTAGTCGTAGATGTAAGGCTCGGAAGGGCGGATTTCTTTGAGGAAACCGAAGACGCAGAGGAGAAGGGAAATCTTGAACCAACCCTCCATGGTGGCACTGTTAATATTACAGTTTGGACATAACTTTTATGTTATTTTAGCCAAGTTTCTGGGAATAGAGCTAAATTATCTAATCTTAAGTGACTTTATAGAGTTTTTTTTCTATAATGTACTTTTAATTTAATGCTAGCCTTGACTTTTTTCTTGTTTTTTTCTTTGCACTTTTGCACTTTGAAATTTGATAGAGAGATTGACTCGATACTGTAACTGGCCATCTGCATCTGAAACGTTAGCATACTAATAACATTGTAGTTAAGGTTTTGGGATAGGTACCATAATAATTACTTTCCAAACTGCACTGGTTGCATTGTGAACGTTGCAATTAGAAGGAACTGGAACGAAATAATTCAAAGTTATGTCAAAAATTGTCTCTGCTCATCTCTGCTAGTGATAGAACACGCGATTTGTCTTATCATTGGCCTCGTTTTGATGTTATCAACATTTATTGTACATGTGAAATGGATTAATTGAAACCACACAATCAAGTCATTGTTTCAAATCCCAAAGTCGGGTTATCTATCTGTCGGGCTTTGTTTCGTTAAAAAAATTTTTTTGCTTGAGGATGGTTGATGAGAACGCTCTATGTCGCGTGATGTCCCCATGTGGAAATTTAAAAAGATGAAAAATAAAATGATAATGATTTGTTGCGACTCCAGAGATGAAAGTTGTCACCGCTTCAAACTCTTTCAGTAACGACATGACCTTACGTCAGTTGGCTCTTACTTTTTTAGTACTTATCTTTAAACACTTTAGAACCTCTACTGCAACTATTTCAGCTATATCTCGATTACGAAACCAGTTATGTTATTGCTTAAAATTTTTCTAAAAAGCGCCTTAAAAGAACTTTTAAATGATTCCAAACTCGGTGCAAATCGCTTGACGCGTTTTTGTAATAGTTACGGTGCTACGCTTTTAGCACTATATGAATTGTTTGTTTTTCAGTGTTTTTAATTCTTTAAATATTTTGAGCCGTTGAAAATTTAAAGCAACTACTTCTTTTTATTTTAATTTATTTTGTTGAAAGAACTTTAGACACTTTATTATAACTATTTTAGCAATATCGCAGTTATAAAATTAGTTATGTTGTTGGTTGGTATTTTTCTGGAAAGGGTATAAAGAGGGCTTTCAAATGATTCCAAACTCGGTGCAAATCGCTTGACGCGTTTTTGAAATAGTTAGGGTGCTAAACCCTTAGCACTATATAAATTGTTTGTTTTTCAGTGTTTTTAATTCTTTAAATATTTTGAGCCGTTGAAAGTTTAAAGCGACTACTTCTTCTTATTTTAATTTATTTTGTTGAAAGAACTTTAGACACTTTATTATAACTATTTTAGCGATATCGCAGTTATAAAATTAGTTATGTTGTTGATTAGTATTTTTCTGGAAAGGGTATAAAGAAAGCTTTCAAATGATTCCAAACTCGGTGCAAATCGCTTGACGCGTTTTTGAAATAGTTACGGTGCTAAGCTTTTAGCACTATATGAATTGTTTCTTTTTCAGTGTTTTTAATTCTTTAAATATTTTGAGCCTTTGAAAGTTTAAAGCGACTACTTCTTTTTATTTTAATTTATTTTGTTGAAAGAACTTTAGACACTTTATTATAACTATTTTAGCGATATCGCAGTTATAAAATTAGTTATGTTGTTGGTTGGTATTTTTCTGGAAAGGGTATAAAGAGGGCTTTCAAATGATTCCAAACTCAGTGCAAATCGCTTGACGCGTTTTTGAAATAGTTAGGGTGCTAAGCTTTTAGCACTATATGAATTGTTTGTTTTTCAGTGTTTTTAATTCTTTAAATATTTTGAACCGTTGAAAGTTTAAAGCTATTACTTCTTTTTATTTTAATTTATTTTGTTGAAAGAACTTTAGACACTTTATTATAACTATTTTAGCGATATCGCAGTTATAAAATTAGTTATGTTGTTGGTTGGTATTTTTCTGGAAAGGGTATAAAGAGGGCTTTGAAATGATTCCAAACTCGGTGCAAATCGCTTGACGCGTTTTTGAAATAGTTAGGGTGCTAAGCCCTTAGCACTATATGAATTGTTTGTTTTTTAGTGTTTTTAATTCTTTAAATATTCCGAGCCGATAAAAGTTTAAAGCGACTACTTTTTTTTATTTTAATTTATTTTGTTGAAAGAACTTTAGACACTTTATTATAACTATTTTAGCCATATCGCAGTTATAAAATTAGTTATGTTGTTGGTTGATATTTTTCTGGAAAGGGTATAAAGAGGGCTTTCAAATGATTCCAAACTCGGTGCAAATCGCTTGACGTGTTTTTGAAATAGTTACGGTGCTAAGTTTTTAGCACTATATGAATTGTTTGTTTTTCAGTGTTTTTAATTCTTTAAATATTTTGAGCCGTTGAAAGTTTAAAGCGACTATTTCTTCTTATTTTAATTTATTTTGTTGAAAGAACTTTAGACACTTTATTATAACTATTTTAGCGATATCGCAGTTATAAAATTAGTTATGTTGTTGGTTGATATTTTTCTGGAAAGGGTATAAAGAGGGCTTTCAAATGATTCCAAACTCGGTGCAAATCGCTTGACGCGTTTTTGAAATAGTTACGGTGCTAAGCCCTTAGCACTATGTGAATTGTTGGTTTTTTAGTGTTTTTAATTCTTTAAATATTTCGAGCCGATAAAAGTTTAAAGCGACTACTTCTCATTTCAATTTATTTCGTTGAAAGAACTTTAGACACTTTATTTAACTATTTTAGCGATATCGCAGTTATAAAATTAGTTATGTTGTTGTTTGATATTTTTCTGAAAAAGGTGTAAAGAGGGCTTTCAAATGATTTCAAACTCGATGCAAATCGTTTGACGCATTTTTGAAATAGTTACGGTGCTAAGCGACTTAGCACTATATGACTTTTTTGTTATGCCTCGTAGAAATCTGCGGTTTTTGCCGTTGTTGTCTACGTTTTTAAGCGATTTTTGAAGGTAGCTTAATTAAGTATATTTCCCGCCAGTTTTAAACTCTCAAAATTGTTTTGCTCCTAACAATCTTATAGGTTAATTTAAAAATTCACGACACATTTTTTTATTGAAAACACCTTCTGTTCTCCCAAGAGCGCTAGTAAAATTTCCATAAATTTTTTTTAATACAAATTGCCACTTTAATATATAAAAATTTACAATTTTTTTAACAAGTGCTTAGTATTGTTAATCTCCACTACTTTCAGTATAGATTCGTCGTCTGGTCAAGACCCAAGTCCTCACCCCCATTACGATAAAAACTAGAGAAATCACCATATGGTAACTACCATAAACAACATACTGATCTCTAGGTGCTAAATGAAAACCGACGTTTTTGGTTGCGACAAGAGTTGTTGAAATCGAGTTAAAGATCAACGCAACAAACGAGTTAATGCCGAAAATCAACCCGTAACTGTCCGGATCTATAAACTTGGCTATTTGGGCACTAGCTATAGTTATCATAAAGTGAAACATGACCCCAAACAAAATATAGAGGGCGTAACAAACAAAAATTTCATCAGTTTGCGACGCTATCAACACACAAACTCCTTGAATCATCGAGAAAATTGCCAGGGTAATTTCACCCTTAACCTCCCAATTGACACGTAAGTAACCCGCCATCAAAGCACCCAAAAATCCAAGAAGAGTGAGAGAAGCTTCAACAGCGCCGTTATAGGCAGAGTCATCGTCACCCTGGATTGTTGAATAGAGAGCTTGGATGTAATCTTCAACTTGGGCGTAGCCGGAAGACGAGAGGGCCCACCAAAACGACCATTTCAAGATGTAGAAATTGGAGAAGGCGTTAACGAAATGGTTCTTCATTAAAACGAAGGCCGCCAAGAGTTTCTTGGAAAACGGCAGGTCTCTCAAACTTTGCGAATGGAAGTAGATACTAGTTCCAACTGGTGGCAGAAAGAGGCTCCAAACAGTAGCGGTGGTAACAGCTAGAACCAAAATTACTCTAAAAAGTTAATTATTCTGAGTTGTTTAAGAATAAAAATTATTTCTAGATATAGGTGATAGCGTTGTAGCTTTTTTTGCTCGCTCTTTGGCCGCAAACCTCTGCAACCCAAAAGTGGTTTCGGCCTTACTAGCAAAAGTGATGTAGTTTAGTTGTTTGTAGTCTAAGACGTCAGTGGATGTGAGAACTTGCGACGTTACTCCCGAGATGGCTCTCCCTGCCAGAACAGCGCCTCTGGTGTGCGACGTCACTTTCTGGAAATGTTCCGGCGCCACTTTAGCGTAAATGTAGGTATAGTAAGCGACTTCGGCAGCGGAGAACGTTCCGTAAAACACCTGAGCGACTTGAAGTTCGAATAGAGTATCGGTCCAGAGCAGCATTGCCCACACCACCATGCCTGAGAGTCCCAACACGACAATGAGAGGTCTATACCTACACATGTCGGTAACGAGGAACACTAACAACAACAGGACCATGTTGGCGTAGGTTGCCACCGGGAACACTTCGTGGGTGATTTGGTCTTCAGTAAAATTCTTCCAGTTGCCGGTCAAGAAGTCGTAGATGTAAGAACCGGAAGGGCGGATTTCTTTGAGAAAACCGAAGACGCAGAGGAGGAGGGAAATCTTGAACCAACCCTCCATAATGGTGGCACTGGTTCTAATGTGGCGATTTTAGACCACTTTTATATGTTGGTTTAGAAAGTTTCCGGGAATTGGAAAAAGTTATCTAATCTTTAAGAGTTATGTAGAATAGATTTTTTTCAAAGTCTACAGTGGAGACTTTATTCTATAGTTTTCCATCTCCTACAACCACCAACAAATTTGCCAACTCTTAGCTCGTCAATCAATATTTCTACTTGTTGGACGTTGATTGATGTAAGGAGCTTGTATTGTGGTCATGTCGTCGTCTCCGAGTCATTACTTATGATGAAAGTGTCATAATTAAGAAGGGGGAAGCAGCATGCCTAAGTGCTAAGTAGGGATTAGAACAAAGTTATTGCTTTAGTTTGTAATGTCACAGAGGGACGGCGCTGCTTTCAACTATTCCTTTTTATGGCAAGCCGTTTTACTATTTATTCTCTATAGATATCAATGTGTTATTTTAATTTCAATATAGTCTTATGCCACTTGCGATAATAATAATCACGTTATTTTCCTTAAGGAAAGTATAATTTCCATTCCATTCTATTAAAACGTAAGTGCATATTTTGATTTTAAATTAAAAGTAAAATACATAAAACCCATTGCTTTCTTTGGAAAATTTTAATATTTTCCTTAACAAAAATTTAATAATTATTAAGGAAAAAACTTTGTAGGTAGTACTTTCCTCTCTAGGCCTCTCTCGTCTCTCTGGTTTGCGACTCGTGGCACTTCGTGTCTCTGGTTCGAGTGGTTCGTGTCAGTTCGTGTTTAGATTTAAAGATGGCCGTGCCTGAAAGCGTGATGCCTATAACACGTGAAAATTCAAAGAAAACTTCGGAAAAAACCGGCAAAAGGGTGTTTTTCGTGACCCAGGAGTTGAAATTCGCCCGCGCCTTGGCCGGCAATGACAAATCACTTCGCCGTTCAGCCCTCAAAAACATAAAAAAATGGATTCCGGACCGTCTGAAGTGTTTGGGTAACATCCCTTAAAACCCAAATTTCCCCTTGATTTCCCGCTGTTTTCCGCAGATTTCACCGAGGACGACTTCCTCCGCATCTGGAAAGGCCTTTTCTACTGCATGTGGATGTCAGATAAACCTTTGGTGCAGGTCAGTAACGGTGTGGATTTTTTGAGGTTATGTTTTGAATTTTCCTGGCTTTTCAGGAAGAATGCGCGGAAAGCATAGCGAACTTGATTCACACAATGCCGGAAGATCCAGCTCTTCTGTTTTTTAAATGTGGACTACAAACTTTATTAAACGAGTGGTTCGGACTCGACCATTTTCGCCTCGCCAAATTTTCATTGGTAACGTCCTCGAATTTCGCTCCAATCCCAATAATTTTTCTAAATTTTAGTTTGTGAGAAGATTACTGAGGCAAAGTTTGGTTTTTTTGAACAAAAGCAAATGGTCTCGCGAAAAAATCGAAAAATTTACCGCAATCCTTTCAGAAACGGTTCTGAACCCGAAAGAAGTCAAATCGGTCGGATTAGTGATGCATTTCACCGAAATTTACCTCGAGGAAGTGGCCAAAGTTACGGAAGGTCGCTTGAATCCGTATTTTTGCGTCCAACTAGTCGTCCCTTTCATCAAAATGTTGGTGTTGGCCACCGACCCCCGGATCATTAGCCACATAAGAAAGTTTATTTTTTCTTATTTAATTAAACAGTCCAATTTGGGAATGGACTATGAGGAAAAGTATCAAGCCTGGAAGCAACAGGGTTTTCCCGGCTCTATCAATTCCATGAAAAAAATTGAAGTTGCGAGCACCGACGAAACGGTAGAAAACGACGAAATAGAAGAGACGGTAGAAAATGACGAAGCAGAAGAGGTGGCAGAGAAGCCTCTGGACCCCCGAGCCGGTCGGGTCGACGTCGAAATTCCCCAACTCAAATTCGACGCAAAAGCGATGATCGCGGCGCTGACGGCGCATCACTTCGAGAAAGGGAGCAACTCTAAAGGGAGGAAGGCCGTCGCCGACATCACTGAACAGTAAGTAGAATTTATTTTTAATTTTCAACAAAATTTTGAGGTTATGTCGCGCTAGGTTAGGTTATTGACATTTGACGGCCGATTCTCATTGGTTCTCAAAACGGGCGTTTTTATTGGTCGAAATTCTCAAAACGGGGCGTTTTTATTGGTCGAAATTTTCGCCAAGGTGCATAGATTTTCTCAGGTGTGTCTGTTGCGGGAAAAAAGGTGAATTTTCTTAATTAAACCGGATATTTGTTAATTTGTTGCGAACATTGACTAATTTTCCCGGATTTTCCAGATTTAAGAAGCTGCGATCGGGGATCTACCCGTTGGGCGTGACAAAAATCAAGTTTTCGAAAAGCGAGGTGGACTCCAACGTGAGGAGAGCGGTGAATCGTCTTGTCAAGTTCGACAAACAAATTACGGGGAAGCAGACGAAAAGGAAACGCAAAAGTAAAAATATTCCGGATGTTGTCGATAAAAAAGCAAAACTCAACTTGACGACAGAAAAAACAAACGACGAAAATATCGAAAAACCGGTAGAATTGTTGCGAAAGCGAAAAGTTGCAAATTCTATTGACACGTGGAGTATTGAAAAACCGGTAGAAAAAATTTTGCGAAAGCGAAAAGTCGCAAATTCTATTGACACGTGGAGTATTGAAAAACCGGTAGAAAAAATATTGCGAAAACGAAAAGTCGCAGATTTGGCCGACATGCCGGTGGAGGCTCCTAAAAAAGTTAAACTAAGGCCGGTCGTTGAGTCCATAGGTGTCGATCCGGTGGAGGCCCGTAAAAGAGTTAAAATAACGCCGGTCGTTGAGTCTATAGGTGCCGATAAGCCGATCGAGTCGATTTTTAGGAGGAACTCCGGCACGTGGTTTGTGACGAGAAACGACAAATTGAACAATACGAACAGCGACAGTGAATGGAAGAAGAATACGATTCCTGTTGTTGTTTTGAAAAATTGTAGTCCTAAGAAAAAAGCTGAAATATGTGAGGCGACTCCTACTAAAAAAGTTGTTATTAATACCAGTTTGAATATGGAACAGGATGTCCGTCAGCATCACGCTCAAATCTTGAGTTCTCCCGCTATACCGTTTGATGCCAATAAGAAGCCGGCGAAACCGCTTCTGAAGACTCCCACTATTCGGGGTCCGGTCAACCCCTTTTACGATCTGCGTTAATTTTATTGCAATAAGACCATGAAGCTGGTGTCTTCAGTTTTCTAGGTTTAAGTAATTTTATTATGTTACATTCTATCACTTTTATTTTAGTTTTAGAAATAACATTTTTTTTATTACATTGATTCTATTTATAAAACAATATCAATTTTTGTCACTGCAGTTTTAGTTAGGCCACTATAATTTTTTTTCTATTATGACAATTATTTATATCGTTTTTGCTACCGCAATTTCAGTTTTTTTGTCACTATAGTTTTTTTATGGTGAAGTTCAATATGGTTTTGATTTTTTGAGATCGTTTTTTTTTTCACTGGGAAGCATTTTTATTCCCTGATAAATCATTATTGTGGTAATAAAGACCTGTTTTGTACAACATTCTCTGTATTTTCAATCAACTAACAGCAAATTTAGTATTGGCCCAAAATTCAAGTAGTGACAACCTTTATGTGTCATTCAAAAATATTTACTTTCTTGGGGCGAATTTTGACCAAACATTAAATATGACTGGCAGAAACTTTTTAATTTTAGATCTTACATATGCACCTGTTGTTTTCTAAGACTCTTTTTTTTATTCTTATTTGTTAAACATACAGGGTGGTCCTCGGCGCCTAAAAACATATTTCTAGTTACAAATTTGAAATTTTGCATAAATTGTTTTCTGGCTTTTAATTAATTTCATAGGCCCTCGGGACTCTCTAAAGTGTATTGTTTTTTTCCCCGGCCATGGGGGGCCCGGTTGATCGCCGAGCCGCACACTGAGGTCTGAAATTTTTGATTTTGGTAGGAAAAATATTGCTCACATTTAATTTTTTTGCGAAAATGACAAATTTTATTTCTTCTTATGGATCATGACAAGTTTATTAATAATATCTAAAAGCATTTTTTTCTTTTTACAGGAATGTCAAGTGTTAAAATCATTGGGTTTTATTAATACCACATTTTGATGAAGGATGTAGTGTTTGGCTCCTTTTTGGTCGTTTTAGGCCTTTCCACATTTTCCACAAAAAAGTCCAACAGTACCAAATCTGGTAATCAAGCCGGCCGTTTCCTCACCCCTTCTTCAAATTCATCTAGTGGGAGGTAGTAGCAATACTAGTAGTGGCCAGAGCGCTAGTAAGAGTAGTACTAAGATTAATAATGGAAACAAATATAATGTACACCAAATTAAACCATACATCTCTTGCACTGTCCACCAGAAAATTTAATGAGCATCAAAAAATCTAAATGAAACCCAAATTATTATACATCAGAAAATGAGAACATCACCACTAAAATAACTATGCTGCGTATTGTTTTACCATTGCTTACATTTTAAATTCTATATGTCTATCAATTTTACTAAATGTTCACCAAATTTAGAACGCTCAAGTTTCGCGTCCGTGCTGTACATGATAAATATTCGCGCTATCCATTTATTTTTAGTGTTTTTCAAAAAAACTATTGGTGCGTCAAGTAATTATTCTATTACTCCAAAAATGAAATATGCTTGCGCATCTCTCCTTGCCGCTTGCGCTTCCAGACAAGAGGCCCGCGAAAAAAGTTTTGTACAAGATCAGTTTAGGGCCCTGTAATTTTTTTTAAAAACACGATTAGAAATTACCACTAAAAGAAGTTTTTCATTTTACATAATGCAAGCCAATTACAGCAAAGCATTTATATATTACGGAAATCGATATATTTTTTTGTGCAAACCACTTCTATACTCTTATTTTCCTTGCCCTAGCACAGCTACATCTATAATTTTGCATAAAATTATTTACCATTTGCACAACATTTTATTGCTTGTGTATTTTTGATCAACAAATAGTATTTTTAACTCCTAAATAATATAAGACACTGTCGAAAATTAAATATCTGGGTATTATGTTAGAATTAAATGCGGAATAAAATTTGGTGAACATTTAGTATTTATGGTCAACAAAAGTTATTTTGGCGAACAAAATATATAAGAGGCCAGCATTATGTCAATATTTGGTTGTCGCTTTAAGATTATGTATTTTCTTAATTTTGATGAGCATTTAGTATTTTTGGGAAATGAAAGTATTTTTTTGTATGAAAATATTGGGTAAATTTGGTAGACTGTTAAATACGATCCATTAATAATTACAAACATTAGTTGGAGAATTAATTACAAAATTTTTTTTCACCAGTAACACCATTGTTCTATTGGCTGGTGCAATTTGGCTGAAGTCGTACCACTCTTCAAACGATCATCAACATCTTGGGCAGATTGTACAGGACTTAATAACAACAAAAAAGAAAACAACCATGAATTACATCAAGGGTAGTTGTTAAGTAATTAATTTCATTGCAAAAGACGCGCTGTCAAAACTTCAACAACCCTTTGATAGCTTTTCTTCTTCAAACGGCCGATTTCGTCAAATTGTTTTTAAAATGAATGGCGCGTTTTTTTGCGGTTTTGCCGCACCAGATGACCCCCAAATTTATCGTTAATAGTTCGTTGTTAGTAGCGGCTTCTCAGAAAAATTGCTAATTTCGTTTTTCGTTTAGTAGTCGACCAACTGCTCGCGACGCGAAGAGTTATGTTGTTAAGCGCTACCGGCCAACCTTCAACTCTTTATATAGGTTGTATGTCTAAATAATTCCGCGTTTCAGTCGGGTTTGATAACACAATCTCGTTGGGCTGAGTCACGTCTACACACCCACATTTATTGCAATGATTACTGTTTATTCAAGTGCGTTAAAAAACAGTTCAAGAAAAAAATAATAAGTTAATTTTGGTGGACAACGAACGACCCCGAAATGAACGGCTACGGCCCTGGAACCCCCAGTGTTAGTAATTTTTCTCTCTAATAACACCATTAGGTACCAACTGTAGCAATGTGGTCTCGTGTTTACTTAGGCTATCTGCTACATTACTTAATTTAATTAAGACTTAAGTACAATAACTAAACTAACTTAAGTAATGGTACATAACACTTAAGTAATAAGGAGCAGTTTTCCAAATAAAAAGTTTCAATGGTTATACTTGTAGGTATTGACCAATAATTGTGATGACGACACCACCTACTTCTCCCCGGACAAAAGGCGGCAACGTCCTAAAGAAAAGCCGGACGAAGATTACCAGGATGTAACACTCACGAGTTATTAAGACCGAATCTGACCGTTTAGTTGCAGGTTTTCTACCAAGGTAGCAGCACCGCCGACAAAGGTAAAGAGTACGAAGACGCGCTGGCCACAATTGCCGCCTTCAAATTATCCCACAATTCCGACGTCGTCGATTTCGAACTGTCCTCCAACGACGACGATTTTCTCAGTTTCGACGATTTCGTGGCGACCGTCAATGTTAAGGGTGTCGGGGTGCGTCAAGTGGCGGCGCAACTCAAACACGGCCTCCAAGCCAACAGTATCGTCACCAAAGACAGTTTCGTTTCGGACAAGGGAGATTTTTGTTTGAAGAAATATTTCAAAGATTTTAGAGAGATCAAAACGAAATTTCCCGAACACATTTTCGTTATTTACACCAATCGAAGTATGGGGAGTGGCGATAAGAACCGCAGTTCTCAATACGTCGGCGATGTTAAAGTCGGGTTTAAGGGTAAATCGCACTTTTTTATTCGAATTTTTAAAAGTTGTTTGGGTGAGGGTTGCGAAATTATCACGGACGTTTTGAACACGTCCAAAGGTGTCGGTGATGCCGTTCATAAATTCGAAGCTGTCGTCAATCAGAAAAGTTTGGAAGAAAGGAAGAAGGGTTTAAGTGAAGAGGAAAGAAACGAAATTGACGAATGGAACGAGTTTTTCGCCCGCTTCTACTTGTTCGCGAATCAAGGGAGAGTTAATGAAGTCGAAGATAGAGCTGCGGTTATTTTCAAAGACCAATACAAATGTAGTCAAGATTGCTACGTTGATTTCAGCCATTTCATAGCGAATTGGAGCAAGAGCGAGGAAGATAAAAACAAATTAACAAAACGTTTGGTGATGATCAAAATAGCCGAATCACTGTTGGCTCCCTACATCAAATCGTTTCCGCCCCCCAAATCCAACGAAAAAATTAAAATTTTAGAAAGAACTGTCCTAAGGTTTGACTTGACTCTGGTGGAGTCTTTCGAGGAAGTCCAATTGTGGAGCTTTCGTCCACAACAACCCTACAATTTTGAAGCAATGAAAAGAACAGCGGGGGATTTTTACGTCGTTTTTAGAAAAGTGGAAAAAATCGAGGAGTTCTCGGAAGAGGAAGTCGTCAAAATTTTGTGGCACAAGGGCGAAGCCGCTTTAGTTATCGACTTCACCGAGGCTTCTCGCCAAACCGTTTTGGGGGCTTTCCGGATTTTGGGCGAGAATCCAGGGGAAATTGGCAAGAAATTTGTTTTGGTTGGCAACGCCGATTTGGGGGAAGAACTGGGTTCTTCAACTGTTTTCAGAAATTTGGGCGACCTCCCAGCGGACGACCAAGACTACTTGGAGATTTCCAAAAATTTCGAGTGCAACCTGCAAGGCCGCAAAGCCACGACAATTGCCGACATAATCAAAGGAGACCACGAGTTGAGAAAATTTTTCGCAATGAAAGAACTTGTCAAAATGACGACTTCTTATTTTTGCATCGGCGAAGATCTCGAATTCGTCCCCCGTCACTTCTTCCAAACCTCCCAGATCGAAAAATGGTTGCGGGGGTTCCCCCGCGACAACTCCGGGGCGTTCCGCCCCAATTTAAATAACGAAATTATCCTAATTTGCGCCGCCACTGGCATGGGCAAAACCGTTCTCCTCAACCACCTAAAAAATAACTTTACCAACGATTTTTGGGTACTCAAAATCAATTTGAGGGACAATTTCGAAAAGTTTTCGAAAAACACCCACCCCAGTTACTACTTGAACAGCGACCCTTCCACCAGGAGTTACACTGATTTCGAGAAAAAAATCAAAGCTATTTTTTTGGTGCGATCAGAGTTTGTGATTCTGTGGGACGGGATGGACGAAATCCCCCGAAGATGCCTCGCGTCAGCTGTGGATACCATCAAAGAAATGGGGGAGTTCTGCAACCAATGGGTGACCAGTAGAAGCGAGTTGGGGCAGTTTCTCGAAACTTCCCTTAAAGTTTCGGCGTTTACCATCGAAAATTTGAGCGAACGAGAAGAAGAAAACTTCCTTACCGACCGCCTTGGGAGTCCCCTTGAAATTTTCGAAAAATTATCGCTAGTTGACGGTCGCACCTTTTTGAGTGTTTTCCACCACATCGATTTAGTTTCGGAAGTGTTAACTGTCGATCGGAATATTAATCTCGAAGGTATAATTCGATTTGTTGTTGAAGAAAAATTTCTTCATTTTCAGAAGAAAGCTAATGTTGATTTTTCTAATAGCTCGATGAAACTAATTTTGAGAGGTAGCACCAGGTATCGACATTTTCAGTACGAAGCTGCTGCTATGAAGAACTTCTTTGCTCTTCCCGAACTGGGTTGTGATGGTTTTTTGGAAACTTTGAGACAACTCGGAGATGACGTCGGTTTTATTGTTCGAGTTGAGGAAGGATTGGTGCCAGTTTTTTCTCATGAAGCATTTTTGTACTATTTTGCTGCTAGATGGTTGATGAAGAATCTCGATAAAGAAGAGATGGTGAAATCAAAGATTGGAGGTGAAGAGTTTGAAAAGTTGAAGATAATTGGAAATATGATCCCATCTGAGACACTCACCGACAAGTACCCTCGTCCTGAATTTATAGAACTGAAGAAAGACCATGAAACATCAATTTAACCAAAATCTAGAGAAGAGACCTTGACAATTACAGTTATCTGTTTTCACTCCCGTTTCATTGCGATAAAAAGGTAAAAGACGATAAGGTGTACCAACTGTAGATTTTAAAAACGAAATATCCCCAACTGTGAATAGAGTTCAAGAAAGACTGGAAACATTAAAAACTAGTGATTTTTGTAATTACTTACTGTCACCGACTTTACTGCAAAAGATCTTTAGTGTACTATGTAACTGTGAATCTTTCCCGATCTTATTTTATAGAACTGAAGGAAGACTTTGACGTAAGTACCACTTTAGTTCAGAAACTAGGGATTTTGTTTGATAGTTACTTACCTGCTTCATTAAAAATTACACTAAAACGTACTAACTGTGAATCTATTCTATAAAAAAAAACTTTATAAAAAGAAGTTTTACTTCAAAAATATTTAATATCAAACACAAACTACTAAACTAAAAATATAATGAAAATAAAAACAAATTTCTTATGTAGGTAGATATAACATTGAAACGATTACATGATAAAACATCCATATCGATGTTAAAATTAGGGGCTCCTGATCTAGGATGGTGCGAAGCCGCAATGGTTGCAGCGTTTCTGGCGCATGCAGCAGCAACAGATGATGCCGCAAGGGAAGCACAGGATGGCCAATAACCATCCGCAACAGGTGAAGTTGCCGGTGAACTTGCCAGTGTGGCAAATCGGACAACTTCCAGTGTATTTCGGATTGGTCACGACGTTGACGTTGACGGCAGTTGGTACTTCTGCAAAACAAAAAAAAAGATTCGTCAAGACAGGAATTGTTGACCACACCCTGTAGTTTAATTATAACTGTGCAACAGTTTGCGGCTTGGGTTTTACCAATTCGGTTGCTTTGCTAAAGCGAGGACACTTGTTATTAATAATTTATAACAGTAATTAGAATTGAGACTTCTAGTTGGAATTTCAACAATGGAACGGTGGAAGTGTTCCAGATAATGTTATCAGTAACGTTTCCTATATCAATGGTTCAGTAGTGTTAGATTGCCTGACGCTGTCCACATAAAAATTAAATCAATCAAATTAATAATTAAATGATAAGAAAAATAAATGGACGAAAATTGGTGTTGCATCGCACAAAAGCGTTAGTTGGAACGTTTGTCGTAACTAGATTGACGTGCTTTATAACTAGAGATCTGAGTCGATGGAATCGACTGTACATGACAATATCTCGATTTCCTGTAGAACGTGAACAAAGTTGACGGTGGCGAATATCGTAAATCATCAGCAGTAATGAATTTTGTTTCATTTAGATACACATTTGACGGTTGACAACTATCAATGGCAACTGACAGAGTGGAATAAAGTGCGACAAAGCAAAGGTTGGGTAAACGGTACGTTCATTCTAGATAATTGCGTACAAGAAAATTTGAGCAAGCGACGTTTTGTTGTAACTGAAAAAAAAAACTCAAAACCATAGACAAGAAAGCTAGTAATTTTTTGGGGAACAAATATAATGTACACCAAATTAAACCATACATCCCTTGCACTGTCCACCAGAAAATTTAATGAGCATCAAAAAATCTAAATAAAACCCAAATTATTATACATCAGAAAATGAGAACATCACCACTAAAATAACTATGCTGCGTATTGTTTTACCATTGCTTACATTTTAAATTCTATATGTCTATCAATTTTACTAAATGTTCACCAAATTTAGAACGCTCAAGTTACGCGTCCGTGCTGTACATAATAAATATTCGCGCTATCCATTTATATTTAGTGTTTCTCAAAAAAAAACTATTTGTGCGTCAAATAATTATTCTATTACTCCAAAAATGAAATATGCTCGCGCATCTCTCCTTGCCGCTTGCGCTTCCAGACAAGAGGCACGCGAAAAAAGTTTTGTACAAGGTCAGTTCAGGGCCCTGTAATTTTTTTTTTGAAAGCACGATTAGAAATTTCCACTAAAAGAAGTTTTACGTTTTACATAATGCAAGCCAATTACAGCAAAGCATTTATATATTACGGAAATCAATATCTTTTTTTGTGCAAACCACTTCTATTTTTACTCTTATTTTCCTTGCCCTAGCACATCTACATCTATAATTTTGCATAAAATTATTTACCATTTGCACAACATTTTATTGCTTGTGTATTTTTGATCAACAAATAGTATTTTTAACTGCTAAATAATATAAGACACTGTCGAAAATTAAATATCTAGGTATTATGTTAGAATTAAATGCGGAATAAAATTTGGTGAACATTTAGTATTTATGGTCGACAAAAGTTATTTTGGCGAACAAAATATATAAGAGGCCAGCATTATGTCAATATTTGGTTGTCGCTTTAAGATTATGTATTTTCTTAATTTTGGTGAGTATTTAGTATTTTTGGGAAATGAAAGTATTTTTTTGTATGAAAATATTGGGTAAATTTGGTAGATTGTTAAATACGACCCAATTTTTTTAAACACTTAATAAAATATGAAAACAAAAAATCAAGAACTGAATTGCTTGACTAATCTTGTCTTTTGCTGTTTCACTAAAATTTCTGTAAAAAAATACGCACGCCACTGCTTCACAATATAGTTGAACATAAACAAACGAAGTGTTACCTCACTACTTAATTACTTCAGGTCACCCTCCCTTTGGGCACAGAATAACAAACAATTCTGTTTGCTCTGTGCTTTGGGTCTCCTTATCGTAAGTAATAATTCTATTATTTATGGTCTTCAGACATTCCGTCTTAAAATAATAAACTGCAAGAGCGTGTGGTTTACATAAACATAAAGCTGAGGCTAAAGTTACACGTTTGGTTTTAGGTTGTACAAGGAAATTTCACGCAATTTTCTATTTTAAGAAATTCTGTAGAAAAAAATTACGGAAATACCCCTACTACCAACTGTCTTAGCGCGGAGTTGGTGTGACTAAGGGTGGATCTAACGAAAATTTTCAACTTTTCGTGATAATGTTCGTAGGGGTGGTAGTAAAAAATGTAACTTACGTGGTTGCTGCAAAACCGGTGGCGGTGCTGGACTGTAATACGGGGGTGGCGATTTATCCATTTCCATTGTGAAATTTCGTCACTTTAACGACAATTAAAATTAAAAATAAGGGAATGAGTGTCGATTGCGAGTTTACACTGAAAACTTCCCCGAGCTGTAGATCAACGACAAACAACAAGCACCAAGTGCGAAACTGCAGGAACGCCGAGAAGTGGCTGGCTCTAAACTGAAGCGACAAAGACGGACTGGAGGCACACAGGATCGGACTCTGAACCTTTGCAGAACTTGTTTATTATTATTATAATGATATCGTTTCACCGCTATCGCCTTGAATTGGAAATTGTTAACGTTATTGGATGTTGGCTGGAAATTTTCGAGGAGTTTTGGGGACATTTTCAAATGCTGGCAACAATTACGGTCCTGCTTTTCTGCAGCTCAGTTGTCGCCGTTTGCCGTCTCCAATTTCTGCTGTTATAAACGAACTTATTGTTATGGAACCCGACCGGTGCAATAAACGATAAAGTTTTTTTTTAAACAACAATCTCGCCTTAAATAAACAAAACGAGCAGAATTTTGCGTGTTTTAATTATTTAAAGCCTCAGCAGTAATTTTTTTTATTTCCTTTCTACCGGTACAGTTACGATATCGATAAAATATATGCGATATGCTTTCTAGATAAGTTCCTACATAAAACTTTCTTTGTTGTTATGCATTTTAAGATCGACCACCACCACCCTAGGTAGTCCTACTTACACTTAATTTCTCAGAAAACCGGAGGTTTATCTTTGCCGTCCACCATAAATACTTTTAGGGAGAGTACCATGTGATTGGAAACCCAGGACCGGGACCTCTGCGACCTTGTCTACGACCACCATGAAATTCTAGGACCGCAAAACTCCTTGAAACGACTTTTTACCAAATGCCACAAGTGTAACGCAAAGATACTTGTAGGAAATGGGACACATAAATGTTGATAACAACCTTTGAACCAGAGAAAAATGTGAATCACCGGCGGGGTTCGAACCTACAGCCCGACAACCCTCCTCGCCGAATTCGGAATGCACTAACCACTGTGCCACGAGACTCACGTATTTTCTCTCGCTTTCTCTGGTAAATCTCGATCTCAACTCTCTTGAGTTCCCGATTAAGCTTTCGTAGTGACGTCACTCTTCTTGAATACTGTTGTGGAGGTAAAGAAGTTAAAAAAACAAGTTTTGTAAAGGACCCTGTTTTATCGGCATGAAAAAGCGATGTTCGACTTCGATAGCTCGAGTTCTATGATGGCTAGAAATTTGATTTAAGAACCTAATAGTGGTAATCAGGTGAGAACTTATGTATTTTAATCCGGTGTTAATTATTTTATCGCTAAATAAATCTAGATAATACATCAAAATGGCCACCGCGCCATCTAACCATCTTTGATCGAACTATCAATTTTTTGCATGCAAAATAGGAAAAAACGAAGATTTTTGAAAATTTTTTTTCTTTTTTACCTTTCGATTAGCGTCATAACTTAAATAAACTAAGCACCCAATTTTGAAAAAAAGGAATTAAATTTTTGTAAAATTTTTTGGGAACTTTTCGTTACTTGAAGTTTAAGTTGGCATCATCACCGCGATTTTCAGTTGTGCCGCGTCGTTCTCTTTCGTAAATTGATCAAAAGTTAATCGTTTTAGGCTCTAAATTCGTCCACAAATGTTGCCTCGAGCAATAACTCGACGTGATTTCTGTTTTCGTAAAATTTGTTGATCGAAATTGACCAAAAATCAATCACAACGTTCGACGTCAAACTTTGACAGTTCCGGTCTTGACTTTGTGATTTTTTACAATTTTTGCCGATTTCGACCGCGATTACGTTGAAAATCGGGGAAAGTGAGTGAATCGGTAGGGTGCATTATTATTATCGCGCCATTTAGTTGAGTTAAAGCTTCAAACATCGAATTTTCAAGGTACCAAGTAAGTTTCTAAACGATCGTCATCTGTTTACCTTCGCGAGCTACTCGCTACTTGATATTCGAGGTCAGTGATTTCTTTAATTAATTAGTTTTTAGCAACGTTTTTAACGTTAATCACGATTTTGCGTCAAATTTAAACTTTCGAGAAACTGGTTGTTATTAGAATTAAAGATCAAAGCGGTTTTAGCGCATCCACCATTTTTAAGTCACAAGTAGGCCGTGCTTCACAAGTTTATTGGTTGGCGAATTGGCCACCAGGTGGCGCAGTTGACGCTTTTTTCCAATCAAAGTTGCGTCGATTCTTCAAAATTTCTTTCGTTTAACTCAAAAATTATTAGTAATGTACGTTTTGGCCTCGATCGTGTTTCGGTGAGTACTCATCCTCAGTGGTCAGAGAAAAATTCAAGCATTTCACAGCTTCCCCCCCTCACGTTTATTGACAGCAGTTGTTATTGAGGCAGAGTTTTGCAAAATTTACCGAAAACGATTCTTTCAGTTAACAGCGTGAGGGCTTCTGGAGGAAATCGACCATTCCCGGAACATCCTTCCTCCTTCCTTCCGGGTTCATTGGCGAAAATACAAAATTCGATCCTTGATCTTCTGAGAGAAGACAGTGTGCATTGACGAAGTGATCTTCATTTGTTAATCGACGTAACCCCGCCCAGTTGCAGCTACTAGATCAAAGTTCTTAAGGTAATTGGTTTCATTCTTTAAATTTGTTCCTAGACAGTGGCGGCGATGAAAAGCTTTATAAGAGGGAGTCCACTAAAAGAATTATCAATAATGTGCAACGTTGTAGGTACGCTAATGCACTAAAAAATAAGTGTGGTAGTGGACTTATTACGTCTGGAACATTTTTAAGTCACAAGTAGGCCGTGCTTCACAAGTTTATTGGTTTGCGAATTGGCCACCAGGTGGCGCAGTTGACGCTTTTTTCCAATCAAAGTTGCGTCGATTCTTCAAAATTTCTTTCGTTTAACTCAAAAATTATTAGTAATGTACGTTTTAGCCGCCTCGATCGTGTTTCGGTGAGTAGGTACTCATCCCCAGTGGTCAGAGAAAAATTCAAGCATTTCACCGCTCCCCCCTCGCGTTTATTGACAGTTGTTGTTATTGAGGCAGAGTTTTGCATTTACCGAAAACGACCCTTTCAGTTAACAGCGTGAGGTCTCCTGAAGGAAATTAACCATTCCCGGAACATCCTTTCTTCCCGGTTCATTGGCGAAAAAACAAAATTCGATCCTTGATCTTCTGAGAGAGAAAAGTGTGCGTTAACGAAGTGATCTTCATTTGTTCATCGACCTAACTCCGCCCAGTTGCAGCTACTAGATCAAAGATCTCAAGGTGATTGGTTTTATTCTTTAAATTTGTTTCTAGACAGTGGCGGCGATGAAAAGCTTTATAAGAGGGAGTCCATTAAAAAAATTAATGCACTAAAACATAAGTGTGGCATCGTCTGGAATATCCCGTTATTTCCCTCAAAATATACAGAGTGTTTTCATAAAATATGATATTGTTGTAGGTTACTTCAGCTGCCATCGCATGGTTTATGACCTTCATGCATGTTTTGAGTGAATAAAATGCGTATTTTATAACTTTAATTAGCAACAGTGTCCCCTTATCAATAGTGATCTTTGATGGTGATTGTTTCATTGAAGTAACTTTTTTATTCAAATTTGTTTCAAACAGCCTTACACCATTTGGTGGATCAAAGAAAAAAACGTGGGACTGTTTGCAACCTACGTGATTAAGTCACTAAATTCTGAGATGAAAGTCAGCGTTTACCCTCTTCTAGAACTTGAGGATCTTTTTTAAACGAAACTGAAGGAGGAATTAAGGTAAATACAAGGAGAAAAGCAACTTTTAAGGGAAATTGACGAAACTACTTATTGTCATTATGTAATTTCAATGGGTAAAAGATGGTAGAAACATTATTTTGTAATAGTTGTAATTTTTGTCGTTATCCTTTGACATTGGGATGGAATATATTTGCAGAACGATACGTAAACTTTCTCTCCTTGATGATAAATACGCGATAACCGACATCCGGCAGATTTTTGCCTCCCATCTGCGTGTACTTAACTTAGCAACATCTCCCGTTTAATTTGTTCAAAAAGAGTTAACGAGATGCAAATTGTGTCGATTCCTAAACTAACTTCCTTACGTCTAAAAACTTAATATATTCTAGCTCGACTATGCTACGGTGTATCCGCAATGGTTGCACCTCTTCTTCTTCATGCAACACATGCAACAGATGATGCCGCAAGGGAAGCACACGATGCCGCAGATCCATCCGCACGTAGTGAACGCCGTAGTAAAATGACCGGTATGACAAACGGGACAACTTCCTGTCCCTGTTACCGGCGTTATAACGTGAACGTGAGTGACAGGTGGAGGTTCTGAAACAGAATTTTTAATAATAGAAGTCGTTATCAGTCTCACGATCAAATCGAGATAACGTCCATTTTTTTTAATTTTACGAAAATTTTTGACGTAATAATTTTTTCCACCACTTACGTGTTATTATCGCTGTGTATTCTTGTCGGGGATAGGGTGAGGGGTCAGTCTCAATATGGGGTTGCGTTTGTATTTTATCGTTGATGGGGTTTTGTGGCGGCGGTGGGTACGGTCCGGGTGCCGATGGAAATGGTGGATATGGAGCTCCTGGCATTGGCATCTGTAGGGTCGTCTCTGTCGAAAGATGCGGAGGTGGGTAGGCTGTCGGACTGTATGGGGGTGGACGTTGATCCATTTCGTTTTTTTCCATGATTGTTGTCGAGGGTTGAGATTTTTTCTTCTAACTAACGATAACACTACTTCTCGAATCGACACTTTTTAACTATTAATCCTGTTTGTGGTTGCAATTTTAATCACAATCTCGAGGCTGATTAGATAAAGTTGAGCGTTGGCAAACAACGTGCGTCATTAAACCGTTGTACTTAGATGTATGTACCTTGTATTATTATTATTGGTAGAGTGACCAATTACTAAATATAGGCGATAGGTAGGTGAGGACAGTGCGAAAACATAGTTTTGCTTAACTTGCTATTCTTGTTTGTTTATGAGTATTAGCAACTTTTGCAGTGCTTTCAAATTTTATTGTCGCTCAGTCGACGTTTTGTTACTAACTTATACACCATTCTTTAAAAACCTCTTTAAATATTTTAATTTTTGTGTATATTTGGTTGCCTATCCATTCTCAACATGATTTTATAAAACAAAAAAATTAAGCAATTTTTAGAATTTTTTCACGCATTATTTTAATTTTAAAACGCTGAAAATTGATTTGGCGAAAACAAATTGGACAAAAGGGTGTGAAATCCACAAAATACCGTGTTTTGTAAATATTTTAAAGGGGTTGTATTTAACAGTCTACCAAATTTACCCAATATTTTCATCAAAAAAATACTTTTATTTCCCAAAAATACTAAATGCTCACCAAAATTAAGAAAATACATAATCTTAAAGCTACAACCAAATATTGACATATATTTTGTTCGCCAAAATAAATTTTGTTGACCATAAAAACTAAATGTTCACCAAATTTTATTCCGCATTTAATTCTAACATAATACTCAGATATTTAATTTTTGACAGTGTCTTATATTATTTAGCAGTTAAAAATACTATTTGTTGATCAAAAATACACAAGCAATAAAATGTTGTGCAAATGGTAAATAATTTTATGCAAAATTATAGATGTAGATGTGCCAGAGCAAGGAAAATAAGAGTAAAAATAGAAGTGGTTTGCACAAAAAAAGATATTGATTTCCGTACTATATAAATGCTTTGCTGTAATTGGCTTGCATTATGTAAAACGTAAAACTTCTTTTGGTGGTAATTTCTAATCGTGCTTTAAAAAAAATTACAGAGCTCTGAACTGACCTTGTACAAAACTTTTTTCGCGTGCCTCTTGTTTGGAAGCGCAAGCGGCAAGGAAAGATGCGCGAGCATATATCATTTTTGAAGTAATAGAATAATTATTTGACGCACAAATAGTTTTTTTTTTGAGAAACACTAAATATAATTGGATAGCGCAAATATTTATTATGTACAGCACGTACGCGTAACTTGAGCGTTCTAAATTTGGTGAACATTTAGTAAAATTGATAGACATATAGAATTTAAAATGTAAGCAATGGTAAAACAATACGCAGCATAGTTATTTTAGTGGTGATGTTCTCATTTTCGGATGTATAATAATTTGGGTTTCATTTACATTTTTTGATGCTCATTAAATTTTCTGGTGGACAGTGCAAGGGATGTATGGTTTAATTTGGTGTACATTATATTGGTTCCCATTTTAAAGTGTAGTTACTTGACAAGGAGGTGAATCATTGTTCTAATTTCCCATTATTCTGGGGACACTCGAGAGGTATGTTTAGCACACAACAATGCTGATCAAGCGTTTGATTTCGCATTATCGTTAATGGTTACATTTTTTTGTCATGAAAATTGTGAAGAATGTTGTATTATGTAAAATGTAGGCAAGATAAGAAATGAAGTTTTGACGCTATGCGATATACGAGGGCCTATCGATAATTAAGGTAAATGGTAAAATGACAATCACCAAACAAAAATCTGTGTACTATTCTACGAGGGTCGATCCATAATCATACCATGAATCAAATACCTGGTAAAAAGTTGGTGTGTTGTTGGTAACTTTTTAATTATTTTTCTTATCTACTACTACTACTGCTATTCTTATTGCTACTATTGCTTCTCCTCCTCCTCTTCCTTCTCTCCCGTTCTTCCTATTAAATACAAAGCAAAATTGAAAATTTTAATTTCGGTTACCAGGAGAAGAACGAGCAGTAGGAGAAGGAGCAGTAGGAGTATCAGTCGCCGTATGAACAGCAGTAGAATGGAACAATAACATTTGACATATTTGTTTTAGTGTAAGTAAACCTTCTTCTCCTGCTCCTAATAAATATAAAGCAAAATTGAAAATGTCAATTTCTATTGAATATCAATAAAAATGCTCTTACAGGAGCAGAAGGAGGAGGTTTACTCAAACCATGGCAAATATGTCAAATGTTATTGTTCTATTAAAATAAACTTTAGCTGGGCTAACATTTTTCTAATTTTGTTAAAGTTGCTACTTTTCAAATAAGTGAGTAGAACCATGCTTAACACTCTTATTGTAGACACACTGTATATGTATACAGTGATGATGAGGAAAGGGAAGAACTCTTCTGTTTCTAGTGCAGCCATCGATTTTGCAGATGAGACTTTGAAGAGCCAGACCAATTGTTTTATTTATTTATTCTTGTAATGTTTCAACGAGAAAACGCAAAATTAACCTCAAAAAGTTAGTTTAGTTATAGTAGGAAGTAGGGAAGACCCGGGTTCGAATCCCGGTTGGGGAATAACACTTTTATCCTCGCTACGCCACATGCCACTTGCACTCGACCGCCAAAGTACTAACCCAAATTGTTGTATAAATATACATTTTTATTACTAAACATAGAAGCACCATTTACACCGTCACTAACAAATCTTAAGTTAAAAACTATCAAACATCGAGCGGTTAAAGGCTTAAATACCTAATAGACAACAATTTTTTTTTTATTCGGTGGTCAAGTAAATATAAGCGTCGTTGTATTTTGCGGCGATTATCGATAGAATATCGATTTTGTAGAAGATGAACCATCCCAGAACTAAGTACCACAATACGTTGTACACTTTCGAAATTATCCACATCCTAGAAAACCACTTTTAGAAAACAGAACAACTTTAACATTTTCTTCAAAAATTACCTTCTCGCGTGTTTTTTGGCCCCTTTGTCGTCAAATTCCTTCAGTAGATATTTCTTCAATCCTATCATGGCGTTAGTGAAATATTCCAAAACGTCAACCTCATCCTTGTAGAGGGCAAAAGCTTCGCGATCTTTGGGCAACAGCTCGAGTTCCAAATTTTCGCCTTTGGTATTGATGAATTTCCATTCGTTGGTGATGAAATATTCGAGAGCCATATTGGCGGTGTAGATTTTACGTTGGATCTTGACTAACCTAAATGATAAATAATTTTGTCAATAATCTTCGTCACATAGTTGAAATTCGGATAGAATCGCATCAGTAGTGTAAAAGGGAGGGTTCTGGAACCCCCGTCCTCTCACAACCTCTGCGCAGGTGTTAGGATCAGGTTGCGGTGCCGTCGCGCTTGCCGCCGTATATTGTGTTGCATACCAATGTTCAAATCCAAAATGGCGGCAACAAAATGGTGATATTAAAATGGCGGCATTAAAATAGCTTTCAAAACGACATTCTTCAAATGAGCGAAGTTAAAATAGCGGTAAAATTAAAAATCAAAATGACGTCACCATTTTGAATTTTAAATTTATCTCTATTTTGACTTCACCCATTTTGGGAACCAATGTCATTTTGCAAACGCTATTTTAATACCGCCATTTTGAGGTAGCCATTATGAATTTGAACATTTGGGTATGCAACATAAAATACAGGTGAGCTGAGACCGCGATGCAACGTGACCTTCGCGCATGCGCAGAGGTTGTGAGGGTGTTCCAGAATCCCCCATTCTACTCTACTCACATCGGTTTGTAGCCCATCACTTTCAAGAGGGTATCGATCAAAACTGCAGGAAGTAGTTGGTAGAAAATGAATTTGATGAAGAAGTAGTACCAGCAGGAAGTAGCTGCGCCACCCGGATACCACAATATGTCGTTCAAGGGGTTCTCCCAAGACAGGTCGATGCCTAGATCGGTGACTTGTCGAAACGTCATCGTTTGGAAGCTGTTGTTGGAGAAGTTGTAGACGGACGTTTCTCTTCTCTCATCGGGGTGACTGGAATTATTTTGAAAAGTTTTATTTTTGTGGATTCCCTAGAGAATCAAAGACGCCTTTAAAATGTACAATTCGATTGTTAGATGAAAATAGCAACAGGTTGCATAGAAAAATCTGGAACTGGAGGGAGAGGGTTGTGCAGCATCACTTACTCTAGAACTGCCTTCTTCCAACACGCTGTAATGAGCCCTTTAACAACAAAGTCCACGGGAACGTAATCCGCTTCGATTTGGGAATCGGCATACATGCACCTTACGATACCTAAAAAAATTTTTATAGAAAAAACTAGAACTTTTCGTCTTCTTCGCCACCTCCTCCCCACCTTTTCCGGAAGCCGTCAAAATTCCGATTGGTCCGTTAAAATTGTCCACCCATCCCTCGAACGGGTCTCTAACTGTCGAAATCACTACAAGAACGAAATTAAAAAAAAATATAACTTCACAACAGTTACGTGACTAACCGATAGAGGGCCTGACGATAATTAAGGGGATTTTGCCGCGACACAAGTCGTTGGCGACGTGTTCCGCCAGCGATTTGGAGAAGGTGTAGGTGTTGGGGAGACTTCCCATGTACTTTTTCGTTAGAACATTCAACGTTCTCGTGTCGGCCTTTTCGGCCAACTCGATGGTTTTACGCCAATCGGCGTGGGGTGGATACATTTTCTCTTCTATGATCTTGCGATCGGTCTGACAGTACGTGGTAGAAATGTAGAGGAACACTTCCAATTGTCGCATTTCCAACGCCAACTTGACGGTTTCTCTTGTTCCACGGGTGTTCATGATGACGGCTTCGCCGAGGGGATCGTCGAAACGTACCGAGGCGGCGCCGTGGAAGACGACGCCGACTTCTTTGATCAAAATTTGGCGATCGTCGTCGCAAAGACCTGCAATTGGACGACGGCTAACAATAATTTTTTTTTGGGGGGGTTTGGGGGGGGCAAATTACCTAGACCAAGTTGGGTGACGTCTCCTGATACTAATTTGATTTTCTTGAAGTATTCTGGATTTTTTTCGCGAATTACGTCGAAAAGCTGTGGGTTGGAAAAAAAGTTTGAATCGACCAATGAAACGATTTAACTCACGGGAAGATCGGTGATGGCTTTGATCCTCTCTTCGATGGTCTTTTCTTTTTTGGGCCGCATCAACAGGTAGAGACTCTTGATGTCGGGACACGATCTCAACAATTTCTCGATGAGAACTTTACCGATGAAGCCGGTGCCGCCTGTGATGAAGACGCTCTTCCCGGAGTAGAATTCCGGTATTGTCGGTATATCCGCCATGTTTGGACGATGGTGTTGTGGTTTGTTTTCTATTTTTGTGTGATTAACGATGGGTAACAAATGGTAGTTGTACACGCTATAGCTACATCAATAGTAAAATCGAACAAACTTGCGACGATGGTTCATTCATTGTGGTAATTAGCATTTACCATTGTTTCAATTTTAGGACGACCTTTAACAGTGATTACCGATGACTTGACGGAATCGATGGAAAATCGCTTTTGTTGGGCAACGACGAATTATCGGTTTCAACAAAAATTCTGTCTGTGTCCGGTGAGAATTTTGGGTCAATTTTTCTGCCACTTGTCACGAGAAGCACGAGCTTCTAGACCGCGTTTGAACTCTACCTACTATCTACGTGCAGAAATCAAATTCTGATGTAATCAACGAGGCGACAACAAAAAACAAATGAATATTTAGCCCTATTGTTACCCCGGCATAGTTAGAAAACTTTCCGACAGCGCAAAACCTAAAAAATGCCCAACTAACTGTGAGGTAGGTATGCGTAACGAAAAGTGAAACGTCGCCAATTTGTCGACAACGCTTGCTTGAAAATCAAGTGGGGCGTGCGATATTCTACTAGCATTTCGCCCGAGGAGGGAATCGAAAAGAAGGCTTCAGTTGATGTTTTTTTTACTAATGTTGATAGCGTTATCTGCGGAACGTTACGAAGAGAATTCCTTCACCAGTGGCGTATCTTAATAAAAATCATAAATAGAAGTAGGGATTAAAGGAGAAGAAATAGAGGTTAAAAAGGGGCAAATAGAGAAGTGAACTTTATCCTTTATCATGTGCTTTGGCTGGCAAAGAGGGGGATGGGGGGATGCGTTAGGTTTAACTTTAAATATTTATTTGAACGTTCTTCTCAATTCTAAAGAACTTTAGTCTTCATGATAAACTGTAATAAAGCTGGTTATAATTCTAGGTGTCTAACGACGTTGGTGGGTGCAGGTTGACTCAGAAGTGCGATCAGCCTACAGACGTTGATTGAGGTAAATATCTCAATCAACGCTACAGAACAGAAGTAGAGGATTTCTTCAAGAACACATTCACGAACAAGATGTCTTAATGGAGAAGGGTGACGCTAAAAAATCCATTGTTGTTAGTTTTTGAGACCAAGTTCAACTCGAAATCGCGGTTTGTGGTAAGTCACCAACAACTTAAGAATTGGTTCATTGTTGACTAACAATCATTTGTTACAGAATGTCAATTAGGATCGTCCAAAGTGCTGGAATTGCTTAATTTTCAACACCAACATTACACCCAATGATTGAATTAACCAACTGGTGAGTCACAATCTTGTGGGCAGTCATACGATTTAATTTCAAACGGATAAAATGAAAAAAAAAACAGATTTTTTGCTAAAATTAATTACAAAGTTTTTTGTTTTTAAACTTATGTAGACTCTGTCTGTATGCATATTCCCAGCGTTTGAAAAGCGAAAAAATCCCTGAGAAGTTGGTAGGGAAAACTATATTAATTAACAACTTTCTAAAAAGGTTAATGACACATTTAAATTTTAACATTGACCCTCTCTGTTACGATTACCACATGTAGTCGCTCATAAATAATTTTCGGCAACATGCTAATCCAAAAGCATCACCGTGAACCAAAAGTTCATATTAATTTGACGTGGCGCCATCTAGCGACCGTGCCGTAAACGTCATTTCTAGGTGTTACAGTTTTCTACTTATCTTCTCTGCTCGTTTCAGGATCTTTGAATGCGATAGTTATGTATTTAGTTATCTTTAGTACACAGTTGATTAATGGCTCTGGATCTTTGGTACTAATAGGAGGGTGTCAGTGATAATGGGTTTTCTTATAAGTATTTTATTGTTTTTAACAATGACATGATAATTCATTTTGATATGTTTGACAAAATATAGGTCGTTATAACGCTACAAAAAGGATTCCTCATCATCAATATGTACATTATTGGTTAGTAAAAATATCATTAGTTAAACGCTACCAATAACAAATATAATAATTATGTATAAGTAGAATATCGACTAACATACAACTACGCTGGTTACACGTTTAGTAAGAAAAACCTAGAATCAAAGTAAAAAAAAAAACAAACAAACACAGACAGTATTATTACTTTCTCGACCACAACAACATCCGTTAAACGCTCAAACAGAAAACCGTCAAAAATTAAAAACTTTTTTTTTGGTCAACGGTGTCAACACACATCTCTTTAAAAAACAATTTTCCGTTTTAAAAATAATAATTATTACGATGATAATCAATTAATATCGAATAAAAAGAAACCTAAAATTAACGCGCCCTCAACTCGAATCTCGACTGTTGTTGGTGATGAAACGTCGGGTTGCGGCATCGCTCCTTATTCTTCTTATTGGGGATGGTGATGGGGGTGTTAGTGTGTCGGCGAAGGGTCGGGATGGCGCGATGTCGTCTCCTCAGACGAAAATGAAGGCAGATTCGGCTTTGCACGTCCTCGCTGTACAGGACCGGTCGACTTCCGCTTGGGCTCTCAACCATTTGCCGTGACAATGGGGCGCCGACAGGGCCGACCAACGGGTGATGCGACCCTGGACGCCGTGACCTTGACACCGCCAACCCAACGTCTCGTGGAGGGCTTCCGACTCGCACCGGACGCAGACGCGTTCACCTACAGAAAAAAAAATTATAATAAAAAACGAAGAACATATCAAATGTGGGAGTGTTAAATTGCGGAACGTCTTAAATAGTGGAATGTTTTGTTACGTAAGGAAATAGAACAAAATTCCTTTGATGTTGTAGATAATTTAATGTTCTATCATAAAGAAGAATGGTAGATGATGGAGCGATTTCTGGTGACTTTTTCCAGTAACTTTTATGTTGGCATTATTGGCTGTTTAGTATGGGCTCTGTTTAACCGACATTAACCGAGACGCAAATCGCTTTTTAAACGTCACTAAGAACAAGTAGAAAGCTGTAGAAGGAGCTTTTAACAATTAGAAGAATTGTAGTAACTCTCAATCATCTTCATCATGGACCAAGAACTATAAAATATTCTCTACTAATTTTGAAGTAATTTACAGTTTTTTTGGCGGGGAAGAACACGAGGAAGCAGTCGTCATTCTTTAAAGAAGTCCTCTATGAGTATTTCTGAACCTGTTTAGTCGACACCGGTTCGCAGAAGTGGGATACTCAATATTTGTAAATATTTCAACAACGAGTAAAGACTTTCACAAAACTCAAGGCAGAAGAGTAGTAGTCAATGGGACGATAGGGTCAGACATTTCTAGTTACTTTTGCCTAGTAACTCTGATGTTTGAACTATTGGTTGGGTATGGACACTGTTTTGTTGACATTAATCGAGATGCTCCTTGGTCTCTTTTCGGAAAAGAGCGGTTTGCATCTCAGCTAATGTCGGTAAAACAGAACCAATAGTGCCACCATAAAAGTTACTAGAAAAAGTCACCAAAAATGTCTGGCTCAATCCTCTTTACCTACTAGAAATAATTAGAAAGTCATAAAAGTGGCTACTGGAGAGTTATTATGCAGAGGCAAATCATTAACGAATAGAAGAATTGCAACTGTCAACCATCATGGATTGTCCCTCCTGGCCAAGTACCGTGGAATAATGACTAAGGGTAAGAGCACAAGAGGAACCAGCCGTCATCTCTTGAAGAGGACTTCAATGAGTATTTTTGGAGCCATTTAGTTGACACTGACACGCAGAAGTGGGATACATAAAATTTGCCAACGTTGATTCAGAGACGAGGAAACTGTTTTATCGACGTTAATCGAGACGCAAAATGATTCTCGATCTCTTTTCGAAAAAGTGGTGAAGCGCGGACTAAAATGTCGCTACCAACATAAAAGTTACTAGAAAAAGTCACTAGAAATGTCTGGATTAATCTCCCCATTGTCTACCGAGAACGACTAGAAAGTTGTAGAAGTAGCTATTGAAGAGACATTATGCAGAGGCAAATTATTAATGAATAGAAGAATCATCATGGATTTTCCTTCCTGGCCAAGAACTATAAAACAGAGACTACTGTTACTTCTCTTTGACAAAAGAGCACAAGAGGGAGCTGTCGCCATCTATCGTAGTCCTCTACGATAGATGGATATTTCTAGAGCTATTAAGTCGATACTACTGCGCAGAAGTGGGATGCACGAAGTTTTTCAACGTTATGTTTCAACGACGAGCAAAAATTTTCTCAAGAACTCATTGACGGAAAATAGTAGTAAATAATAGGGCGATTGGATCAAACATTTTCAGTTAGTTAGTAACTTTTATGTTGGTACTATTGCTGGCACGCAAAGTGCTTCTCGTGAAAGCGGTGAAGTGAGGCTTGCGTCTCGGCTGATGTTAGTGAAACATAGTCAATAGTACCAACAGAAATTTACCAGAAAAAATCCCCAGAAAAAAGAGCGGAGAGATTTTTTTTTTTTCAATGATTCGAGCATTGAAGCCGTCATAATCGACGCCTGACGATGAAGAAGAAATAAATTGTTGGCTGATTGAAGGCGATGGCGGTTAAGTGTAGAGGTGCGTGCGAGTCGGTTTTTTTAACTGGCGCTTGATTGATGGCTCGTTGTGTGCGGGGCAATGTTCTCTCTGTTGCCAAGTGGGTCGGATTAATTTTGCGAGTTGTTGGTGAGCTAGGAGCGTCACTATTCGCCCAACTAGATAATAAACTTGCGATGTAGCGTGGAGAATTGAGGATTTTGTCTGGAAAACAGTGACGTGTAGGTATAAAGAGAAAATCTAAAGAGTGAGTGACGACGACGTAATGAAAACGCGTGATTCTCTCGGATTTCCTGCAATTATTCGAAAAAAATAACAAGCTACACATTCTAGAATGCTACAATATAAGGAGGAATGAAAAGGGATATACAGACCTTCCTTGAGAGCGTTGTAATTCACTTCCTTCCTGCAAGCTTTCGACGCTTTTAAGATTTCAAACTCGACGCAATATCTGGAAGGAAAGAAAAAAAAACTGTTAGCGCAAACAGAAGAGCGAAGTGGTAATTTCATATTTTTGCTCCCGCATCCGGGAAACGAGAGAAGTTTCGTCTATTATTAAAGCTTCATAGACCAGGTTTCTATGCAAAATCAACGTTACTACTTCTTGTAAACTTTAAAGAGTTAGTGAATGCGACCTCATTAACCATCAGCTTATTTCTAACAACATTGCCGATTAAAATATAAGTTCTAGCTAACTAGTTACTGATGAAAACTTGTGGAAAGTTCTGTGGATGTTGTAAAACTTTCTAGAAATTTTCCATATTACCATCTAACTCAAGAGCAAAAATGTCACTATTGTAACGTGAAGCTCATCGGCTTACTGGTCATGAAACCGGGCTCAGGCTGCAGCTTTGGTCCTTCACCGCCGGCTTAAGTCCCGTTCACAAGTTAATCTGACATAGTCGAGCTTTCGTTGTATTCGTAACGGCGTCCCGACGCTTCGATCGAACCGACGGCTAACATTACCAATCCGTCCCTCAATACCTCAAGATCTAGAAAGACCGACGCCGTTACTCATCCTTCGGCACGCCAAGAATTCCGAGTTGGCGGCGTGTCCGCCGGCCGACTAGATAGACATTCCGAGACGGAGATGCATGCCGCCAAGAAAACTGAATATTTTAAATGCCGACCAACAACCTGCGATCGAGAAACTTCGTCAGCAACAAGTTGGTTGGATCCCGGGTGGTGAAGGAAGAAAAAAGTGCGTTCGTCGTCGATATTTCGCTAAGTTCGTCGAAATTCGATAATTTCGTTTCGGGTGAGAAATTTAATGAGACACCACCGTGCGCTTTGGGGTTCGTTTTCCGGAAGAGCGCGACGAATAAAAATTATCGAGTCGGTCTTACCTTTACGGGCAATTAGCGCGGTTCTTTAATTAAATTTTTGTTTGAACTGGCTGTGAGCTCTCATCTCTAACATTGCGTTCGGTTGAATCGGCGCATCCGCCAAAAGTCATTTTGAAACCATCAACTGAATCGCTTTATTTGTATTTTATACATTTTAATTACAGTTGTGGAAAAGTTTTTTTTCCCTTTTTTGTTATGTTTAATGTTTTTTGCAGGTGGTAGCAAAACTTTTCTCGATAAGCGCCATCGGGATCAAGAGTAACTAGTTACAATTTGGACTGTAACTGTCTCCAACTTCAATAGGAAGAATCTATTGCTGTCTAGTTAGGGCCGAACTCAATACAACAATTCGAATAGTTGGAGTTACAATAAGTTATAAATCATCAGGACACATCGACAATCGCTTGAGGTTGTTCCAATGTTAACTCTGTTAATTTTTTTTTCGCTACCAGGATCAGAAAAGAGCGAGGAGGTCGTTGGATCTTATACGATCCTGATACGAGACGGTATAAAGATGGCAGATTTCTGGTTGAAACTCGACATGCAGTATAAATTATTAGATATAGGTTCTGCAAATTTTACTCCTGTTACCAGGATCACAGAAGTGCGAGGAGCTCGTTGCGAGTGTGAAAGTGCGGGGAAAACCGGTGGCGCCATCTAGCGGCAAATTTTGGAACTACATCCGAAGACCCTTTCACATTCATGTGATCCTGATACTAGTCGCCAAAAAGATGGCCGACTTTGATTAGAATTGGAAGCATCTCTGGTTGAAACTCGACATGCATATTAGACATAGGTACTGGAAATTTTACTCTTGCTACCAGGATCACAGAAGAGCGAGGAGCTCGTTGTAAGTGTGAAAGCGCGGAGAGAGCTGGTGGCGCCATCTAGCGGCAAATTTTGGAACTACATCCGAAGACCCTTTCACATTCATGTGATCCTGATACTAGTCGCCAAAAAGATGGCCGACTTTGGTTAGAATTGGAAAAGGTTTCGAGAAATTTTTACTTGTGTTACCAGAGCCACACTAGAGCGAGAAGGTCATTTACGAGTCGCAAAAATCCAGCGCCATCTAGTGGAAATGTCGTGGACAACATGTAGATTTCTGTAATTCGAAAAGATCAAAAGAACGCCGGGTATCCGACAACCTCCTCGAACTCATATGATTCTGATACGAAACGAAACAACTATTCGAGATAATAGATGAAAGGGGAATTAAATGAAAAATTGAAACAATTAAGTTGAGTTTTTATAGACGTCCTCTTTTCAGGATTTTCATGAAGTTCTTTGGAGTTTTAGCGAATTGGATGTTTTGATAAAGAAGAACGTCAACACTTAAATACAATTAAAATACAATTTATTTCTCGAGGTAGTTGAAAATCAGCGAAGGAGTTGAAGACGACAGAATGGGAAAAAAAATTAATTTACATCTTCTGGCCCTTAAACACTCTTTCAGAGCTACCTCTGTGTCCATTATCCTAAACACCAACTGAATCTACTACATCGTAGATGTCCACTCTTACATCCTATGTTCTACACTGGAGGTCGCTACATGACTCCCCCTCCAGTGAGACACCGAACTATATAAACAAGAAAAAGAATAATAATAATAACAAATAAATCATGAACATAAAGTAGACACAACCTATCAGCATAATTATAACAATTACCTAACTACTTTTACAACTTAAGTTTTTCTAATCTTAAATATCTTTCCAGAGCGACCTCTGGGTTCATTATCCTAAACACTAACTTAATCTACTACATCTTAGATGTTCCCTCTTACATCCTATATTCTACACTAGAGGGCGCTACAGAGTTTTCTATATTGTATTCGAGAACCTGCAATGGTGCTCGCGCTTCTTGGTCTCTTCTAACATTTCATCTCTAATAGCTAGTATTTGTTCTACGACTTCGACTACTATGAGGAAGAAAGAAAACCAAATTATTTTAAGAAATGGTAAAAGTAAGTTATGAACTTAAACATCATTACAGAAGTTTATTAATTATTCAGTTAAATTATTGACAGTTTTTTCTATTAGATGCCACTTTCTGAGCTCTTGTAACTAAAATCGTAAAGCCTTGTAGCAGATTGACATCTCTTTCAGTAGAAACGAGCTGAATAGTGTAATCCATGACGATGAACTTACCGACATCTTCACAGTTCGTAGGTCGACATTGGATTGAATTCGAACAAAACAGGCAACAAGGGTCGATTCGAACCACTAAATCCAGACGATGTTGAGCAACCGGAAGAGTATCGGTTAATACGGTGTGTTTCCGGCGAACGGAGAGGTTTATATCTATGCATCCCGAGAGGATGTCGAGTTGGATAACGGTTTTTGTGCGTAAACTGAGCGATTACACCTTGGAGGATCGTCGGAACGGGCATCGGGAATACGTAAAGATACTCGACCAACTTCAGGTAGATGTCCCTGGACTGCCGTAAAGAAGTTGGCGGCGGCGGCGGCACCGCGTCCGACGGTGTGATTAGTTTCGCTAAAAACTAGTTTACAACTCTTTCAACAAAATAAGCACTAGGTCCAGTGTCGTTCAAAGTTGGCCGCTAGGCGGCTCTGGAGAATTGTACAAAACGAGGGTGAGATGATGCCGTTTGGACTCTCTAATGGTCTTACCCCAGGACGTTGTAGGGACAATTTCGAAAATTTTCGAAATTAGTAAAGTAGAACCTTTAAAGATGTCGAGGAACAATTGTGGAACGTCGCTTGATGTTATGAAAACCATCCAAAAATTGTGTCGATAGAAGTGGAGGACCAGTGGCGTCCCAACCAAAGTTTAACGTCAATTTGGTTGCTTCTATCCCTTCTTCGCAGATGGCGCCAAATTCGAACGGTTCTTTCGTCGTCTCGAAGATGGCGCATGCAAAGCAATTACGTGGAGAATCTCGACCTACCTCGATGCGATGAACTATACGGCGGACGTTTTGATAAATGCCCCAATTTCCCGGGCCGTACGGCCATAACTCTCCCCGGTCTCCTTGACGGCCCCCCACATTTCATAAGAATTCAAACTGTTGATCGTTCCGCCGCCACTGCGTATTGTCGCATCATAACACAACCATCACTTTTTTATTCATTCTCCAACGCTCTCTTTACTACTTTTTCTTCACGTTACAGTTAGAAGCCGGTCCTGGTCCTGGATTCGTTATTGGGGTGTCACCGTATTGCGTATTGATTCGGTCGGTGCGATATCCGCATCGTAATTTATGGACGCACGTTGGCTGAAACAATGAGTGCGGTCCTGTTCTTCGGAAAACGGCCACTTTATCTTCGACGAAGCGACTCGTTGTCATAATTGGGAACCTTAATGTCTTTATGGACCGTAACGGTGAGGACCATAAAGCAATCCATCGCGAACATTGCAGGAATACCGAGATGCGGACGCGGAACGATCCATTTGTTTTTCGCTAAAAACAAAATTTAGATGGCGCATCACTCGACCAATAGATGGCGGTATAACCGTATTTGACAGTACTGTTAGCTTATCTATCAAGTGACTGTTGTATTTGACAGTTATGATCGTGTCGCGGCCACCGCGATAATCGTTTTGCGACCTGTAACCTAATTGTTTTTCTCGGTCGAAACCAATTAAGTGGAACGAGCCGGAATCTCGGCCTTTGCATAACAACGAACTCGGCAAAGGTTTTTGTATCATCGCCTTAATGGCAACAATAACAACCGAAACTTTTTAGCACCTCCCTCCGCTATAAAGCACGCTAATGGAAATTTTTTACAGTCGAAGCTGGATATTAAGCAAAAATGAAAAGAAAAAAAATCGCAATCATAATAAAACGATAAAAACGTTTTCACGAGTCGCTGTATCGATTCGGATGCAGTCGGCGGGTCCTTTGAGCCGGATTTGCGCCAGCAACAACAAACGTAAAGAGAGTCAACTTGATTCGAGTTTGCTTTGCCGCATTTCGATACCTACTGCTTAACTGGAAAAATCACCAATTCACCTTGTTGACTCTATTAGCATCCGTTTAGCTTAAAGTCGGGCTTCTCTCTACGCCCGCCGCCTTATTGTTTGTTGAGAAACCATCGAACCGTCAAAACGTATATACGGAACACATGAAACTCTAATTAATAACGGCGGTTATTAACGTCGAGTCACTTGCAGATCGGGGAGGAGGCAAACGGGGGGTTGAACAGACATGACTTGGCAGTAATAAATTTAGCACCAGCCGTTCTCTGGATGTATCCGTCAATGTTCCTCGGAGAGTTTTGACAGTTGTTGGTGTTGTTGCGGTTGTTGCCGCTTCTGGAACGGTATTGGTGTTTTTGTTTCGTTGTCGACATGTTGGCAGGCGTGCGAATCGACGGAATTTGAGCTGAGGTCGGTGTAAGTCGGTGACTAGAAAATTATTATTTATTGACGTTGGAAACTCAAGAAACTAACTCTCACGGGGGAGGTTTCAACAAAATACCGATCTTCATCAAAGGTAGTTGTGACGTGGTAACTCGTGCGAAAATTAAAAAAAAGCGCCAAAACCGCAGCTTTTTTTTATTTATTTAGCAATTTGAAGAATAATTAGAACATTATTTATCATATTGTAAAGTTATTAATAGAAGTAGGGCCATCAACTTCGATACCTGTACTAATATTACTTGTCTGCATGTAGCTACAAAAACGGTTTTTTTAAATTTGCGATTTGAACTTTCTGGCGGTTATTTGTTTATTCATTATCTACCGCCATTTTTGTATTTAAAATAACAAAATTCTTACGTGTAGTAAGGATGGCAACTTTTACAAATCGCCATGCTCGAAAAACTTCCATCTTTATTTTGAACTTTTTGTGAAACGGGCACTCTGCACTGTACCAAAGGTGGAATTTGGGAAATTGGTGCAAAACCTCAACTCTATTTAATATGAAGTAATGGCATGATGTTTTTACTCAATTTGAACAATTGAACCGCAACTAAAACTTACTTACGATATTGTAAAGTTATTTATTGAAGTAAAGCTTTCAACTTTGATACGTGTACTAATATTATTCTTATCCATGGCGCTACAAAATCAGTTTTCTTAAATTTGAGGTTTGAACTTTTTATCCGTAATTTTTTTCTTTACACTACACTGCCATTTTTGGAGTTAGAAACACCAAAAATCTTACGTGCAGTGAGGACGGTAACCTCTACATGTTGACATTTTCGAGAAGTGTCTATCTTTATTTTGAACTTTTCGTGAAATGGCTACTTTTACGAAATTAAATACTCTCAAAATTGACCTACAATCGCTTAGTTAAAATTTTGATTGCCCACGTATAAATAAATTTTCAACTAAATATTTGACCCAACTTAAGAGAGAAATTTTTCTCAATAAAAACTTCCATCAGACCGCCCAACCCAACAGTAATTGACCCTAAAATTGAATTTTGTCCAGCACTTAAAGATGTCGAGTAATCCTGAGGCTCGCGCCCCAAAACCCATTTCGTTAACAACAATACAACTTTCCTTCCGCATTTTCCGTCATCTAACCCTTAACTCCCTCGATACATGAAGTCCCTTTCGGAATTTTCCAACACGGATTGCATTCCGACCCCAGAAGTTCCGACTTGTTTTTCGATTAAGGTAGACCTAGGCCCGTCTCGTGCGAGATTGACAATCAAAGTTGCGTCAGGATGACGGCACGCGGGCGTCCCACGTGGTAGGGCGGAGGTGAAAAGGGGACGGACGCGGTGGCACACGCACGAGAAAAGAAAAAAAAATCGGACGTCGCGACGCTGTCGCTGACGTTGAGTTATGACGGTGATCTACTGCATCGTAAACGTTATGATTGTGCGAGAGACCGGATTGCCTTCACTCAACCGACCTAACGACTAAATAACAATAACACGGCCATTTTTATTAACCCCGCAAAGAGCCGCAATGACGTAAAACCGGCCGAACGGCAGCTATTCCACTAGACTCGTTGAAGAGTCGGACGTGGCGATTTAAGACATGTGGCAGGATTATCCTTAATTTCATTTTGTATAAGTGCTCATTTCACGAAAAGTTCAAAATAAAGATAGAAACTTTCCGAAACTGTCGGCTTGTAGAGGTTGCTGTCCTCACTGCGAGTAAGGTTTTTGATGCTCGTAACTCCAAAAATGGCGATAGAATATGGAAAGAAAATTACCTCTAATAAAAGGTTCAGAAACCAAATTTAAGAAAACCGATTTTGTAGTTACATGGAAAAGGACAATGCTAGTATAGGTATCAAGATTGAAAGCTTTGCTTTAATAAATAACTTCACAATATCGTAAATAATTTTCTTATTACTATTGAATTTGCTAAATTTAGTAAAGGTATCATATGCCGTAACTTTATATTAAGTAGAGTTGAGACTTTCCACCGATTTTCCAAATTGCCACCTATGGTACAGTAAAAAGTTCCCGTTTCACAAAAAGTTCAAAATAAAGATGGAAACTTTTCAAATATGCCAACTTGTAGAAATTACAGTCCTCACTGAACATAAGAATTTTGGGATTCAAAACTTCAAAAATGGCGGTAAAGTATTAAAAAACATATAACCGCTAAAAAGTTCAAACTGCAAATGTGAAAAAAATAATTCTGTAGCTTTATGGAGAAAAGCAATATTATTACAGTTCTCGAAGTTGAAGGCTCTACTTCAATAAATAACTTTACAATATCGCAAATAACTTCTTAATTACTGTTGAATTTGCTAAATTTAGTAACAGTATCATATGCCGCAACTTTATAGGTATTAAGTAGAGTTGAGATTTTCCACCGATTTTCCAAATTGATACCTCTGGTACAGTAAAAAGTACTCGTTTCACAAAAAGTTCAAAATAAAGATGGAAGCTTTTCAAACATGCCAACTTGTAGAAGTTACAGTCCTCACTGAACATAATCATTTTGGGATCCAAAACTACAAAAATGGCGGTAAAGTATTAAAAAACATATAACCGCTAAAAAGTTCAAACTGCAAATGTGAAAAAAATAATTCTGTAGCTTTATGGAGAAAAGCAATATTATTACAGTTATCGAAGTTGAAGGCTCTATTTCAATAAATAACTTTACAATATCGCAAATAACTTCTTAATTACTGTTGAATTTGCTAAATTTAGTAACAGTATCATATGTCGCAACTTTATAGGTATTGAGTAGAGTTGAGATTTTCCACCGATATTCCAAATTGATACCTATGGTACAGTAAAAAGTGCTCGTTTCACAAAAATTTCAAAATGAAGATGGAAGCTTTTCAAACATGCCAATTTGTAGAAGTTACAGTCCTCACTGAACATAAGAATTTTGGGATTCAAAACTACAAAAATGGCGGTAAAGTATTAAAAAACATATAACCGCTAAAAAGTTCAAACTGCAAATGTGAAAAAAATAATTCTGTAGCTTTATGGAGAAAAGCAATATTATTACAGTTATCGAAGTTGAAGGCTCCACTTCATTAAATAACTTTACAATATCGCAAAAAACTTCCTAATTACTGTTGAATTTGCTAAATTTAGTAACAGTATCATAGGCCGCAACTTTATAGGTATTAAGTAAAGTTGAGATTTTCCAAATTGATGCCTATGGTACAGTAAAAAGAGCTCGTTTCACAAAAAGTTCAAAATAAAGATGGAAGCTTTTCAAACATGCCAACTTGTAGAAGTTACAGTCCTCACTGAACATAAGAATTTTGGGAATTAAAAGTACAAAAATGGCGGTAAAAAATTAAAAAACATATAACCGCTAAAAAGTTCAAACTGCAAATGTGAAAAAAATAATTCTGTAGCTTTATGGAGAAAAGCAATATTATTACAGTTATCGAAGTTGAAGGCTCTACTTCAATAAATAACTTTACAATATCGCAAATAACTTTTTAATTACTGTTAAATTTGCTAAATTTAGTAACAGTATCATATGCCGCAACTTTATAGGTATTAAGTAGAGTTGAGATTTTCCACCGATTTTCCAAATTGATACCTATGGTACAGTAAAAAGTTCCCGTTTCACAAAAAGTTCAAAATAAAGATGGAAACTTTTCGAACATGCCGACTTGTAGAAGCTACAGGCCTCACTGAACATAATAATTTTGGGATTGAAAACTACAAAAATGGCGGTAAAGTATTAAAAAACATATAACCGTTCAAACTGCAAATGTGAAAAAAATAATTCTGTAGCTTTATGGAGAAAAGCAATATTATTACAGTTATCGAAGTTGAAGGCTCTACTTCAATAAATAACTTTACAATATCGCAAATAACTTCTTAATTACTGTTGAATTTGCTAAATTTAGTAACAGTATCATATGCCGCAACTTTATAGGTATTAAGTAGAGTTGAGATTTTCCACCGATTTTCCAAATTGATACCTATGGTACAGTAAAAAGTGCTCGATTCACAAAAAGTTCAAAATAAAGATGGAAGCTTTTCAAACCTGCCAGCTTGTAGAAATTACAGTCCTCACTGAACATAAGAATTTTGGGATTCAAAACTACAAAAATGGCGGTAAAGTATTAAAAAACATATAACCGCTAAAAAGTTCAAACTGCAAATGTGAAAAAAATAATTCTGTAGCTTTATGGAGAAAAGCAATATTATTACAGTTATCGAAGTTGAAGGCTCTACTTCTATAAATAACTTTGCAATATAGTTTATAATGTTTTAGTTGTTGTTCAATTTGCTAAATTAAGTAAAAACATCATAATATAAAGTAACTTTACATTAAGTACAGTTGATTTCATGCACCGATTTCGCAAAATGCACGTCACAACAAACTTTGATAAAGATCAGTATTTTGTCAAAACCACCCCTTATTAGGGTTAGTTTCCAATGTCAATACACCGACCTCAAACAATAAGACTGTCATTTCCCAAATTCCGTCGATTCGCACGCCTGCCAACATGACGATAAAAAAACAAAAACGCCACCGCCCTAGAGAACCACCATGACGCAAGTAGAGTTTTAGCCCCAAGTTTTCAACACTTTTACAATTTCCTCGCCTATAGTCTCCCTTACTAGTGCGTGTTGCATATTTTTAGAATGTCCGTAAATAGTGCTTTAAAACGAGTACAAACTTGGCTGCAATCGATCTTTTGCCATTGAGGATAGTTACGGTGCTAAGTCCTTAGCACTATATGACTATTTTGTTAGACGTCGCAGCAGAGAACGGTTTTCACCCTCGTGTAGGTGCCATTGAAGAGTCAACATTTCGAGCTAGAGTGCTCACGAAACACTTGAACGCAACGACTAATTGGCAGTTAATTTTTGCAATTGCGAAAATCGTCGTCGACCGACTGCGAAAATTCCGCGTAACGCTGAAATGTATTGTAGAAGAAAATAATTAGGAAAATGGGGAAAACTCGATGAATGGAAACCGCGAGTTTTCGCAGGAAGTTCGTCGAGGAGCAATAAGAAATGGCGGAAAAGGCGAGAATCTCGCTGGGATTCATTGGATTCAAAATGAACATTCACACTCCACAACCAGTTATAACGTTCTCCCCCTCAAACGTTAAAATTCCAAATTAAACCGGAATCAAGGGCGGCGGCGTCGACTCCAATTAATTCACAGCACACTACAAGTTGTTATTGTGCGAAAACAGGCTACGCACCCCCTCCCGAGTTTCGTCATTACAAGCGTATTAATCACGCCTCGGCACGAGTTAATTCGGCAACGTCACGCGGTCAGGGGCGTCCGTCATTATTTTAAATTAATTCGTGCACCGTGCAAACAAGCACCCCGAGACGACGCAGGTTGACGTCGCCCCGTTCTCATTGCGACGTCACGTAATTATTATTGCGACCGCAAGGACGGTGACCCCCCTGCGCCGTCGTAATTTTAATGTACGTCCCTGTTTATTATTTATGCCTCCCGAGGGAAGCGCGCCACTGTTACGCGCAATCCGATTTCGACTCGCTGCAATTTTAACGAATTTTTTTCTCTCTCGCCACCCGAAAAAGAGCAATGAATTTCGAGGGGGTGATGAAGACGACATCCTTAAAAGCGGCAGCAAGTAGTGTGCCGTTAGCAGCGCCATCTACACAATCCGGTGATAAAAATGCAAATCGTGCTGTCGGAGGGGATGGGAAGACGGGAAATAATTAGAGGCACTTTGCTGATTGCAAAAAGAGGAATTTTTTTTTGCCACACGACAATAAAGCAAAGATAATTACGGGACCATCGCGAGGACTCTGGCGGGAAACTACAACCCTTTTAATTAAGGGCGGAATTAATTCACCGGACCAAGCGCCATTATGGAAATAAAACAAAGATGAAGTGGAATGAGACAAAATTAAAAAAATCGATGTAAAAAAAATTGAGACACCTTCACTCATGTGAAGTAGAGTACCTATTCATGTTCATCTATACGGTTTGGCAGACTTTTAGTAAAGGCCTGAAATTGGAAACGTTTCACTTTTTGTTACGCACACTTATACATTAGTAAAATTTACGTTACGGTGCGTAAAAAAATTTTACTTTTAAAATTCATTATCGTCACCTGATTGGTTGTAATGAAAACTGAACCGTCGCTCAAATAAGAAAAAATTTAAAAAAAAAAATAGACAAAAAAAATTGGAGAAGAGTCATAAAAGTGTTATCGTATATAAATCACGTAAGCACGCCATGACGCTCGACACTCGTGCGAGGAAAAATAAATAAAATAAATATTAAAAAGCGTTTCCATTTTCGTTACTTATGCTTAGATAGTGGTCAAATATACGTTACGCTGCTTAAAAAATTTCACTTCTTTAAAATTCATCATCGCCAACTGATTACAACTGGTTACAATGACAACTGAACGGTCGCTTCAATAGAAAAAAAATAGAGTGTTCCCGTAAAGCAGGCCACGACACTCCACAGTCGTGTCAAGAAAAGTGAACAAAGTTAACATTAAAAATCGTTTCCATTTTCGTTACGCATGTTTATATATTGTTTATTTTATGTTATAAGTATATTGGTCTATGTAATTTACGTCACGGTGCTTAAAAAATTTTAATTTAAAAAATTATCACCGACAACTGATTGGTTACAGTGAAAAGTGAACCGTCGCTCCACTAAAAAAAATTAGAAAAACAAAAAATGCATACAGGAAAAAAAAATAGAAAAGTCACAAGAGTATTCCCGTAAAGTAAAGAGCGTTTCCATTCTGGTTACGCATGCTTATACATTGGTCACAATCTAAATTGAACCGTCACGCCAATACGATAAAAATAGTGTGGACAAGAAAAAAACGTACGACGCTCCACACTCGTGCGAAGAAAAGTAGACAAGCCCCTCTATACTGTTTTCAGATTTATATTATTGCAGACATAATATTAGAAAGCGTTTCAATTTTTGTTACACATGCTTATACGTTGGTCAATTTTACGTTACCGCGAACTATAATTTTGTTGCAGAGTTGGAACTGGAACAGTCGCGCCGCTCGGTGGCGTTTGGAGTAACTATTAAAGGAGTCGCCGCAGTGATTTCGTGAAGCAAACTATGACGTTTCCCATTCTTACAAAAAATAGTCGACTTGTACTACTACGGGATTAATATTAGAGGCGTTTCACTTTTCGTTACGCATTCTTATACATTGCCAAACCATCATCGTTCTAAATAAGAAAAAAAAAATGTGGAGAATTTAAATTGCGCTTCCTGGTGGCGTCTACAGTAACTATTAAAGGATTTCCCATAAAGACAGCCATCATGACGCTCCGATCATTGATCCGAAAAAAAACTTCTTCATAGAGTTCGACAGTAAACATAAGGTTGAAAAACGTTTCACTTTTTGTTACGCTTCCTTATACATTGACTACGCTTAAAGAAATTTTATTTGAGAAAATCTTTGGCAACCCAGTTTCTCCACCTCCACCACCTCCACTAGTGGTGACTGAAACTTTTTGCGGCGACTTTGTAAGCGGCTGGCGTCGGACGAGACAAACTATAAAGTTAGTTGGAAGTCGCTACGCTAGCGAAACTACCTTTTCTATAACAGTGAATCCGTGAAGTGGACGACGAGCAAAGTAAATCGCTGGTCGGTCTTCGGGGAGAAGAAGAAAAAAATTTACGAACCAATCTGCCATAAAGGAAAGAAACAAAGTGCAATCGTCCGCCTCTTCGCATCTTTATTGACAATAACCCGTGAGAGTTATGAAGGATGACGCTTTCATCGCGACACCCCCTCCGGGGTCGAATCCGGTGATTCCCGGTGGAGGCGTCGCCGCCAACTCGGCACACAACATAATCAAGCATAGTGCTCGAGATGCCGCCAATCTCGGTCACGTTCTCGCCAAAAACCCGGACGTCCCCAACATTTTTTTTCTCCTTCCCTCCTCCTCCTCCTTCGTCTTATCTTAATTGGGGTAATTTGGAGGAGGGCACGTAGTTGGGCCGGATCCGTACCTGTTACCGGGCCACAATCAAGGACGGCGCTTTGACGGCCGGTCACCCTCGAGGGTTGAACGGCGCGCGGATCCGGCGGAAAAGCCGTTTTAGGACCGATAGTCCGGGAACGTGTCCTGCAGGAATACAACCCTTCCACCACCGCCCTCCCCTCCTCAAGCCAACAACGGCGTAATCGAATTAAACATACAGATAAACAGCCGGATGCGGGGATAATTGAGGGTTTGTTGCGCGAATTTAATCCCTTGTTTCGGGGTTAATAGAGCGAGGGGCGGACGAACGTTTTTGTTCGCTGCCAACTTGGGTGAAAAATTATTCCCGACGCTAATTCGATTTGGGGCCGGACCTGATAAGGTGAGAGAGGCCGATACGTTACGGTGGTTTGTTGAAATGCTCGTTTAACCTAATCAGCCAAATCCCCTAACGTCACAATGACGAATGATTGGGGCGAAATCCGGCCGGGCCAGCAACTGCACAATTATTATTGTTACGGCCACGGACGCACCTCTTTGATGTGCTCGTCTAGAATTTCGAATCAAAAAACACCGCCATCTAAGCGCAAGAGGAAGAACCATCAAAAATTTTAATATGCAATAGTTGGTTGAGAAACCAAAAATTTTACGTTTTGTGTTACTTTCTCACTTAGGGTAAGTTCTAGTCTTGCCTCCTATATCTTTTCGGAAAGTGCTTAAAAAATGCTTTAATATGAGTACAAACTCGGCCATATTGGGTGGTCTGCCACCGAAGATAGTTATGGTGCTAAGTCCTTAGCACTATATGACTTTTTTGTTTGGCGTCGCAGAAGAATACGGTTTCCATCCCTACAAATGTGCTATTTAAGACTCAAGATCTCAAACTAAGGCTTACCAATAAACAATTAAACGAAGCGACTCATTGGCAGTTAGTTGTTAGTCAAAAATGTAGAGAATTGTGCTAAAAAACGCAAAATGATTGCAAACTGTAAAAAATATTTATGGGGCAAAAGAATAATAATTGAAGATACAAATCGAACCTATCAGTGCCTTAGTCTAAAAAAGTCTACGTTTTTGTCATTTCTTCACTTAAGGTCCATCCTAGTCGTGCTTGTCATACCTCTTCAGAGAGTGGTTGAAAAATGCTTTAAGATGAGTATAAACTTGGCTATATTGAGTGGCGTGCCACAGAAGATAGTTATGGTGCTAAGTCCTTAGCACTATATGACTTTTTTGTTTGACGTCGTAGAAGAATACGGTTTCCACCCCTACATATGTGCTATTTAAGACTCAAGATTTTGAACTAAGGCTTACGGATAACAATTAAACAAAGCGACTCATTGGCAGTTAGTTGTCTTTCAGTCAAAAATGTAGAGAATTGTGCTAAAAAACGCAAAATGATTGCAAACTGTAGAAAATATTTATGGGGCAAAAGAATAATAATTGAAGATACAAATAGAACCTATCAGTGCCTTAGCCCAAAAAAGTCTACGTTTTTGTTATTTCTTCACTTAAGGTCAATCCTAGTTATGCTTGTCACATCTCTTCAGAGAGTGGTTGAAAAATGCTTTAAGATGAGTATAAACTTGGCTATATTGAGTGGTGTGCCACATAAGATAGTTATAGTGCTAAGTCCTTAGCACTATATGCTAAAAAGTACAAAATGATTGCAGGTTTTGAAAGATAATGTAGAAAATATATCATATGAGTCAAAAGAATAATAATTGTAGAAACAAACAGCCATCAGTGGCTACCTGTTTAGGAAAGGGAACCAATGTTAACACGCACAAATTAGGGCAGCCTTGGATTGTCTGCCATAAAAAATAACTATGGTGCTAAGTTTTTGACACTATACAAAACTTTTCCTTAAAATTGTAGAAAATAATGACTTTCACATTTAACTATTTGACATTGAAAAGTCTATTATTAAACAAGTGTTAGCCCTAAAGTTTCAACAATTTTGCAATTTTCTCGTTTACTCTACTTCGTAGAGATGCATATTATACACCTTTGGAAAAGGCGTAAAAAAAGCTTTAAAATGAGTACAAACTCGATCATATTGGAGAAGATAGTCTTTAGCACCACGGTGCTAAGTCCTTAGCACTATATGACTTTCTTGTTTGAGGTGATACGAAAAAACGGTTTTCACCCTCGTATATGTGCCACTTAACACTCAAGACCTCGAACTACGATTTATGTATAACACTTAAATCATCGATTCACTGTCAGTTAGTAGTTTGTTTCAGTTGAAAGTGTCGGAACTTTTGCTAGAAACTACCAAATAATTATTGTGATTGATCAACGTTCAACAGGCTGCATCTTTGTTGAATTCTTATTAATGGCACCGTACGTGCCGTAACCGATAGACTCTATACATCCGGATCAGGGGTTGTAATCGCAATTTTCGGATCGCTTCTGTTTGTTGAGACATCAATTCGTCCCCAGTTGACTTTGGTAAATCGAATGATAAAGTGCGACAAGGACGGGATCGAGACAACCCCTTAATTGATATACAGCGCCGTTCGGTACGCATAAACTACCCAACCTCTCTCCACCACCCACCCCCAAAACGCGTTTCGTCAGTTCAACTTTTAATCTGGAGCATTTACGTGACACGCAGTTAATCCCGTTTAGTCCCGACGTCAGGATGATATACAGCGACACAGAAATTAATTGATATGTGACACAGTTTAGCCGATCCGGAGTTGCGCTTCCAACACACCTACACACAGTCACCCCGACATCGAGGGGTGGAGATGGGTTGTGAAACGTTGCGAGGGGGTCAATATTTTTAATAATTTCGCCATTTCCAAGCGTTAGACGTCAGAATGCACGAAAATATTTATTTGACGATAACGCGGCGAGGGTGAAATTCAGCTTCGCGTTACCGCCGCCGGATGGTAATAGTTTTGTCAGAGGCGCACCCGGAAAATTTCGCGCAATCCCTCAGAACCAACATCGAAAAAATAATTTCAATTTCAATTTTTTTGTGGAGTCACGAGCCGCTGCTGCTCGAGTTACACCACCGAAATTGACTCGTTCTTAAGAAACTATTTCGAAACTTCTCTCCAAAGTTTTATTTCCTCAATGTCATTTTGGCGATATGTAGTTTGGTCTGTAGGTACGCTACTGATGTAGGTAAAGTCACTCACGTTTTTTCGGGGTCGTACTGGGGATATTCGGCGGGGTCGCGAAGACGCAAATTCTTCCTTATGTCGCTGGTGGCGTTGGCCGTTCTGCTGTGGGACAATGAACCTGGTAACAGCATCGCTATTTCTGGAACAAGAAAAACAAAGAACTTAGTAATCGGGAAAAACTCAAAGAGACTCTGTCATAAAGGAAACCGCAACGACCTCGTTACGTTAATAATAATTGCCACAAGATGCCGGAGTGACGAAATTGCAACTTTGATGGTGCCGGTAATTAACTGCATCGAAAAGTTTAACTCTGCATCGTCATGTTAATTTAAACAATTTACGAAGAAAAGGACAAGTGATAAAAACCTTTGAACCAGAGAAAAATGTGAATCGTCGGCGGGGTTCGAACCTACAGCCCGCCCGTCCTCCGCTCTCGAATTCGGGATGCACTAACCACTGTGCCACGGGACTTTCTCTCTGTTCAACCCTGCTCTCAACCCTCTCGAGTCCCAATCGTCTACCTAACGATTATAACGCGAGTAACAAATATTTGTCAATGATTTAAATCACGGCCAAAAATTTCTAGGACGCCCCTGACAAGACCCTGAAGAATCGTAAAGAGATTAGGGAGGCGTTGTTAAATTTGATTTATATAGAGAAAACACCGAGAATAAAATTAACAATTTTCTTTTTCTGTGAGATTTTTTTTACCTGGAATTTAGGCAATCCAACATACACTTTGCAGAAAAGTTCTCGAAGATAACCTCATCAAAAGAATGTTTGAGGTCATAGATGGCTCAAATTGGCCGGTGGTCTTCACTATTCCCGGCATTAGAGCCTTCAGACTTTTATTACCAGAAGTTGTTGAGAATAAATTTTTTAAGAGATCAACATCCCAAAAACGTAAGGAGTTTAAAAAAATTCTACTTCTATACTAGGTTGGTCGTTAAATTTTTAAGTCACCCTCGTATAATATAGAGGTAGCAAGTTTGGGGCCATCTCGAGAAAATAGTTGCCGCCAAAAACATCAGGCGCACCAACTCCAAGACATTAATCATGGCCCTCTCGCGACTCAACTTTCACGAAATACCTAATCCACCACGGTTTTATAGCGAGACCGTTAAGACAGACAAGTGGATGGCGCATAAATACTGGAATCGCGGCCCGTTCCTCCGGGATGCCTCACCTCCTCCCGAAATAAAATTTACGGTCGCCGCTGGCTGCCGCCGCCATCGTCGCCAGTGGTATTTCCGGAACGCGCGGCCGTTTCCGGTGCGCGCCCACTTAGATTTCAGGAACGTTAATTTCGCATCTTTTCCCATTATTCACGTTTAATCGGTCGTTACCTTTATTACCGGCCGCCTTCCGAAGCCCTTCTGATAGCGAATTAATTATTATTGCGCCGCCCGTATCCGCCGACAAGTCGCCCGGAAAATCATCAAACGAATCCGCCCCCACCCCCCGAGACACGGCCAATCTTAAGGGTGAGCAGGAGAGGAGGGGGGGCTAAATTATGAACAACAAAGACGGACGATGGGGAAGCGATCGTCAATTACCTGAAAGAGCTTCCTTTCCGGCCGATCCCGTGATGGTTCCCTAAAGTTCCAGAAATTCGGAAAAAAAAAATCGGGAAACTGTAGAAGTGTTAGAAACATCATCAATAATTTTTTTGTTTGAATTGTCCGAAATTGTAACGTAATCTAGTCGCTAACGAAGCCGTTCCGAAGATTAATGGCCCAAGTTAAGAAATACGTCTATCGATTAAGAAAAAAGTAGCGAAGACGCGTCCCCGAATCTGGTGCAGTTCCGATACATAAATTCCAGCATCGCTGGCGCGGAGTAGAGTCGGTTCTCCTCCTCCCCTCTTCGCGATAACAATTAAAATTGCCGTTCGGCGCAGCAACTCAAACACACTGGGCGAAACTTCAGCTGCGGCGAAACTTTAAAGGATATTTGCGTACAAATGGAATATTTTAACGGAAAGGGGATGAAGGGGAGGCTTACAATGGTTGAAGGACGACAGGACGATAATCTTCGACGTATCCTCGCCATTACGCCACCACTTAACTACAACTCTACCGAAGAGCGGGGAGGATCGCGCGATGCCGCTTCCGTTTCCGTCGTTGTCGTCGTCAATCTTTAGTTCGCCGAAGCCCGGCTGGCTCTATGGTTTAATTAAAAATTACAGCGGCGACTCGCGAGGGTTGTAAATTTGTTCGGGAACAATTTACGCTAATTCTATTAGACAGTTATTAAGTAGGGATGTTAATTAAGGGTGGGAATTTGTGTCAACATTGGACGCAGAAGGGGGTTTTAATCAAACGAAAATAATCGCTACACAGCTACTTGATACCGGAGGGGTGGGGGCGTCGGTAATTATGGCCAGGAGTCGACCAGAATCCCGGGACTTTAATAGAAAACAACCCTTGCGTCGCGGAGAGCGCTCGAATTTCACAAGAAAAAGGATGTCAACCCCTTCTGTTGACAATGCTAACGAATTTCGGTGAGTCTTTCAGGGTCCAGGTGCCTCAAATTGAAATTGGACCAACGCAAGTGTTTTTCGAAGGATAAAAGAGGAAGTTAACCAGAAGACATAAATGTAGAAGAAGTGACAGGAAGGCACTAGAATTCTAATTGCTAAATGTCAAAAGCAAAAATTACAAGAACATCCTGCCTTATGAAGAAAACTTCACAGATAGTATATACTCAATTGTACTCATTACAGCTCATTGGCTCTGAAATACATTGATAAGAAAAGACAATCTTATAGCCTTTTCCAAAAGAAAAATTCCCAGATTTTACATACTCAATTGCACTGATTGCAGCTCAAAAAAATTATAAGAAAATTCTTACTTAAATAATTTTAGCCAAGTTTGATTTTTGCTATTTAAGACGTTTATTCAATAAAACAACTTATTACAATCAATCAGGAGATGTTGTTCGTATGACAGCTTCACTAGAACTGACTTAAAACCTATACGCATTGACCTTATATAGTCTAACCTAGTTGCACACGACACCATGGTACATCCGGTGACGGCCAAAAGAACAAAAGATGATGACCTCGTCTCGCCGAAGGGCGGATCAATAAATATCATCCTCAACAATCGTCTCGTCGACGGGCGGATCAATAAATAATGAGAGTTTGAATTTTATTTTCAACAGTCTTTCCTAAAGTTAAAATTCCCATATTTTGCGTAGGTACTCAAATGTATGCGTATTGAAACACTGCCAGCAAAAGACGCATCTATAGTCTCCTCTGAAGGATGAATCTCCAGATTTTGCTTACTCAAGTCCCCTAGTTGCAGCTAAATAATTAAAATTTGCGGGACTTCCGGAAATAATAAAAAGATTTCTCACGTGCTCCACGACGGAAGGTTGCTCCCCTTCTTCCTGAGGGAACTCAATATTCAACTAGCACCACTCACAGATTATGTTGATCTTAAAATCCCGACCTCGATATTGGAAAACTTCCCTTAACTTATTAACTCAGCCGTCTCGCGAGTTATTAGATAAATCAAGAGTGCCGAACCTCCATCACCCCCCATTCCCCTTTTTCTTTATTCGCATCAATTGTTTCGTCATCACGTGACCCACCGATTTCCCCTCCATTAGCCATTATCCGCGTCCCCACTCGTCCCAAATTTTAAAAGGTCGCGATTCAAATCGTCGGTGTTTTCCCGAAATCCAGCAGGCGATTCGCTAATGATATCCCCGTTGCGTCAAAGGCGGCAGGGTATACTCCCCCCCCCCCCTCCCATCGACCCCTCATCACCCTTCAGGCAACGTTTACGCTCCCGTGGCTCCTTTGTTTTTATTAATTATACATTGTCGAAGCCCAGTAGGCATGTCGCCGCAGATAACGAGGCGAATTGCGCGCGAGGGGGTGAGGAGCTAGAAGGAGTATATAGGGGAAGATAGGAGCGCGGGGAGATGTCGATGCATTTTTAAAAAAGAGGCGGCTGCGAATGAAAACTGAATTAGGCGCTTCAATCGGTTGTGACGCAAATAAAAGCGCGGGAATCGCTGATGGGAAAAAAAGAGAGAGTTCTCATTTCCGAATGGAAACGGCATAGGCGGCGGCGGAGCTTCCGCCTCGGAAGAAAAACTTGTGAACAAAATAGAATCTCCGACAGAGAACCTAAAGGAAGGAGAAGAGAGAAGTTTAGGGTCTCTAGGCGTTTGAACAAGGGCGCGATCCAAAGAGTCAGCAAAAAGATTGACAATATCGATAATCAAGAAAAACAAATGAAAGTCAAATTAATAATGATGTTGAAAGTGTTAGCAAGAAGTTTCAATAAACACGTCGAATTGTAGACCGACATTTATTTTTAGATTAAGATGAGAACGTTTCACTTTTCGTTACGCATAGTTTTACATGGCTCAATTTTAACGTATCGTCACTACGAAAGTTTTTCTTCAATTTCTCGCATCTTTAATCAGTTTAGCTTCCCTTTGTCGATTGCCGAAAAAAAATAAACCGATTTCATATCGCTTAAACAAACCTTCACAGTTATTAACAAATTACCGACAATTTCCGCTGGCACTGTATTTAATGGATGTTTGTTTGCATCGGTTTGAGCAAACAGCAATATCAGTCCGGGAAAGCGTCGAAATATTGACACAATCATCCCCCGTTCCGCGACCTCCTGACCCCGACCCTGCACTTTGTCATCGCGTTGATTAATTCGCCATGTACTGCGACCTGAAAATAATTGCGGAAATTAACCCGTAAACGTGAAGTTTTTTTCGGGTGGAACGGGAGTTTTTATCGGTGGCATTTTCCCTCTTTTCCCCCGGGCTCCCTTTCTATCCGGGAATGCCAAAGTGTCGGGATAAAATTTTTAAAGGTTTTCCCGGCCCGTTTGTCGGCCGTATATTAAGTGGGTGTCTGTGTATAAACTCGATCTTACGTGCTCGGCCAGCTAAACGTCTTCATTGGGGAGGAAGAAAACTGTACGACGTAAGGTTCGAGAGTGGTCCCTCACACGCCTTTTATTGTTTGAAGTTGGAAGCGGCGATTTTAAAAATTGATCCCAAACCTGTTTAAATAATACAGGAACGACCCCACGTGAACTCTCACGGAGTTTGTACGTGGCTTTCAGAACAACGGTCGAAACGGTTTCCGTCAATGGAAAAGTTGAAAGTGGCCAACTCCCAAATTACCGATTGCGCTTTTCGCTTCGCTCCTTTAGTCATCTCAACTTTTACCGCTTGTAGATGATAACAATTTCAATTTTATTCGGATTAACCACTAAAACGCCGAGAGCGTTTCACAACCCAAAGGGCATTTTCGTATAGCTGAGATGACTTCGTCGTTGGTCTCCTCATTGTTCATTGCTTGTAAACTTTGAACCTTAATAGGATTAAGCACTCAAATGTGGTCGGGGCGGTTCTTAACCCAAAGGGCATGCTGTCAAAAAATCCATATCGTAGAGAGTGACTTAGTTGCTAATCTCTCCGTCGTTCAATATGTGAAGATGTAATTTTAAGTCTTATTCAGGTTAAGCGCCATGAAGTTGCCAGGGCAGTTCTGCACCCAAAGGGCATACCTTGAAAAAATTTAAACCATAGAGTCACTTCGATGTTAGCTTCTTCATTGAGGTTATGATTTTGAATTTCATTTCGATAAAGCAATAGTTTGACGGGCGGACCAATAAATAACATGCATGAATGAGAGTTTGAATTTTATTTTCAACAGTTTTCAATATTTATTAGCCAAATTCGGTGACGAGTCCCTCGGTTTTGCGAACTCAATGCAGCATTGTCAACACGGCGTCATCATCATAATTCTGGCCGGAAACTTCGATTTTACGTCCAAGGACGTTAAACATCCCCGTTTTGCAGATTAAATGCCTCATAAAATGAAAAAAAGACGATTTTAAATAGGGTCAGGACCGTACCGGGTCGGATCTGGAGGCAATTAAGGGCCGTCATAAATCGCCGCAACAGTCCCGAAATAAATCAGATTTCGAACTGGCGATAATCCGATGATAAATCAGGGCCGTAGAGGGCGTCTCTTTGCCCCTCCAACCCCGTCTGCGGAATTCTTCCCGGCGGCACCTGTCGGCGTCCCGACGCACCCGCGGCGTAAAAACCCCATTTATACGCGATACATCAAGATTAGCCGCCGCCGCCACCGCCGTCGGCTAGATCTATACGTTCATTTATCAAGATAGCCGGAGCCAAATAACAATAGACGGGAAAGGCCCGTTCGGATTACCAGGACCGGGCTTGAATTATTCATAACGAGAGATCGACCGGCCCGCCTCCCCTCCGATCGCCATTGCCCCTAACACCGGACGCGACCCTAACCTAACTTTTTTCCGTAACGTCCCAGTGTCATTTTTAAACTAACTTTCCGTCATTGCTCACTTTAGAGTGACTCAGTTAACCATTGTTGTCAACATAACCTAATTTGTGACGTAATCAGTTGCCATTTTTACTATCAATACAACATAACCTAATAATTGTGCGGTTGTAAGAGCAATTTGCATGTAAATCGGGCGATTACGCGACAAAAGTCGTCGTAATTATCAAGTTACGTCAGTCGGTTGACGATTTCACCAACATCCCTCAAAAGTCGTGAATAATTCACGATGGTGGCGGCGCATAAATCACAAGAACAAGACGCCGCCGCCGCGTCCCGTACGCAAACATCTCCAGAGTACATTTCCACTAAATGCACACATTACCAAGTCTGCTTGATGCCGGCTTGGGGTTCATCTTTTAACTATAGTCGCTTACGTAATCAATCTGTTAAGAGTGGGCGGCGGGTTGGTGGCGTCAGAAGAGAAGAAGGGTGAGTTGGGAAGACGGATTGTTACAAGACTCGCCGACTCGAGGATACAACCTGACAACGCGCAATTTATATTACTTATTCAACAATATGGCCGTGTACGCGTCACGATGACAAATGGCCGTCGGAGGGGAGGACCTCGTGTTAACCGGATAAAAAAAAAACGAACCGGAAACCATCGACAAGGGTTTACGGCGTAACGCCATTTGTACTAATCAAGATAGTGGCTGGGCATTATAACGAAATTATGACAGGTGACGCGAGAAAAATTGAACGTCGGCGGGACTTAATGGAAGGGATCAGGTGGCGGAGTAATGGCCGCGGGAGGGGAGGTCGTACGTTACGTCACCAAAACCTAAGAGCAACGATCACGAGCTTCACTGAATTGTAAAAAAATAAATAATAACTACTTAAATAGTTTTCTAACGGAGGTTAATAAAAAAAAAATGAAGACTTTTGTAGATAATTAAATAATAATAAAAAAACCTAGAAGGCATCTGTCAGTTTGGTCGCGATCTGGTTGTCTAGTGGGCGGTCGGTGGCGCTACGGCAGTGTGATTGAGTGTAATTACGCGGTCGGGTTCGTTAACGAAGTGGCGTTGTTGGCCGACAATTAAATCGAGTCCGTCCCTGTTTCCCATTTGCAGCCAGCTCCAACTAAAATTAACGAACATGTAACCCCACAAGCCGAAATTAGCGGTCGTAAAATATGCAAGTCCGTTGACTCGGTCACGTGATCATTAACGTTGTTGCAACACACAAATTCAATTAAGGTCATAACAAAAAAAAAAGATTTCGGTGTGCACTCAACATCCAACATTAACACCGGTTTCGATGTCATGTTTACAACAGGACACTTAACATTTCAATTAATTGAGTGTTAAATGAGAGGATTTAGTAGGAGAGTGAACGCGAGTTTGTGGACAAACTCTTGCGACTTTAGCATCTCCATCAAATTAGGCAATTAACGGCGATGTTAAAAAGTTAACATCGGTGTTGAGAGAAATGAGTGTTATTAATCACGTTGGATTCGATTCGAAGCGTTGCTTCCCCCGCTGTCGCCTATTCTGCCTTGCGTTTAGGCCTGCGATTTTTTTCGATATATCAAAGTTGATATCCATATATCGAATAACGATATGGAAAGTTACTGATATCGATATTTTGACATATCCATATTTCGTCATATTGGTATTATGACATCTCGATACTTCGACATATCAATATTTCGACATATCGACACTTTGACATATCGTTATTATGACAATCGATATTTTGACATATCGATATTTCGACATCGATATTTCAACATATCGTTATTATGACAAATTGATATATCCACATATCGATATTTTGACATATCGATATTATGACAAATCGATATTTTGACATATCGTTATTATGACATATCGATATTTTAACATATCGTTATTATGAGATATCGATATTTCGTCAAATCGATATTTTGACACATCAATATTCGATATCAAATTTTCAATATCGCTCGGGTCTACTTGTGATTGGCCGAAATTGACCGATGACACGACTATACAGGGTGAACACCGTATTTTTCACAGACCACATGTGATCCACATCAACGCGAAATTTTTTTTTTATGACAAATCGATATGTTGACATATCGTTATTATGACATATCGATATTTCAACATATCGTTATTATGACAAATTGATATTTCGACATATCGATATTTAAACATCGATATTTTGACATATCGTTATTATAACAAATCTATATTTTGACATATCGTTATTATGACAATCGATATTTCGACAAATCGTTATTATGACATATCGATATTTTGACATATCCATATTTCGACATATCGTTATTATGACATATCGATATCTCGACATATCGTTATTATGACATATCGATATCTCGACATATCGTTATTATGACATATCGATATTTCGTCAAATCGATATTTTGACACATCAATATTCGATATCAAATTTTCGATATCGCGCAGGTTTACTTGCGATTGGCGGAAATTGACCGATGACACAGTCGTGTCATCGGTCAATTTCCGCAAATATACGGTGGTCACCCTGTATAGTCATACAGGGTGACCACCGTATATTTCACAAACCACATGTGATCCACATCAACGCAAAAAACTTTTTATATAGAAAAAGTCTCATGGAAGACCCACAAAAATATTTTTGTTCTCCATTATTCTTGGGGGAGGGGAAAGAGAAGGATTGACGCAATCAGTGGTGATGTATTGACATTTTAGTCTTTAACGAAAACAATTTCATGAAGGCCTCGAAACAATAGAATAACTGGAAGTGATAGGTTGAGGAAATAAAAAAGTTCGGAGGGTGCTTTGACGTTTCGCCGCTGATTTGATTATTAGTGCATTGGCGAGTGGCGCTGGATGATTTGTGGCCTGCTAGATCGGAGGGGGTTGGAACAATGTTGGCGGTTTGACGACGTCACCGCCAACTTCGTGCCGGCCGCCCCCGCGATAACGCGTTTCTCTGTCGGAATGAGGAAGCCGCCGTTGCTGCCGCCGCCAGATAAAGCCGTCATATTTGCCGCTGCGTGTGGGTGGCGGAGGAGAGGAAAATAAGACGCCGCCGTCGTGGTTTTCACGTATTCGTGTCTTTGACGGGCCTTGTCCCGACGGAGGTTTGGAGGGGGAGGGACGGCGGTCGGCGGTGGCGGCGATAAGAACGGACGGGTCTCTCTGGAGTGCCGGCTTGACGCACAAAAGAAAGATTTATAGGTAAACTTGTTAGCCAATTTCCGAATTTCGACGTATTTACTGCCTGCGACTTTCGGTCAGGAACGGTTGCCGATGTGTCGCCCGGTCGGGATCACTTCCCCCCAACCCAACACCCCAGTAATTCAATTATTCATTGCGGGGGATGTTGCGGACGCTTTCGGACCGTAACCGAACGGGTCAGAAGTTTAACAATTTAAATGTAAGAACGAGAAACTATCGCAACGACTAGACTCTTCACTTCTTCACTTATTAGGCATAATATGACAAGAGAAAAAAATTGACATTAACGCAGCATTTTGGTTTTTCTTCAAATCCCAGAAGCTCTTCGGCGCCAAAAATGCGGCGAACGAGAAAAAGTGTCGACCAATCGGGAAAATCATCGTCGAACGTTGAACGTGATCGCTTGATATCTGCCAATTGAGTCAATTGACAAAACGTATCTGTCAGTCGAGTCGACTACTGTCGAGCACGTCGTCGACGATGTTCCTCGTGTTATCCTGCATGTTCTTCAGCGCCGCCCTCATCGCCATCTACCATTTCCTACTGATTGCATTTGCACATCCGTAAGAACCACGACAACGACGTCCACGAATGGAAAAATAACTTTTTCGAAACGGTAAGAAACTCTTCGATGTTCATTTGTTGTTGGATTAGGTACCAGCAATATTTTTTGAAAATTAACAATAATTAAAGAGACGGCGGTGCGCGTTAACTACCTGTTGGGTAAACGGCAAGTTTTCGTGTTGTTTACTTTTTTTAACTAATCTAATGCTGCTTACCTATTGATATCGATGTTATTCGATAAAAGTAGCATTGAACCCTAAAAGCGTTAAATCCCGGTTTGATACTGATAACTCAATATTTATCGAAGTGATAGTTGGATTCAATTAAAAAAAGAAGAACCAACAAACACACCTAAATCAAGTAGAGAGATAAAAGAAAGTGACGCATCACAAAACTTTCCTGGTAGTTACTTGGACCAGGTACAGTGGCGAGCAAAAAATTAGGCACGACTCGTGAAGCAAAATCGCCTATTTTGAGGTTGTGTAGCGGGCTGCCGTATTGAACCCTAGGAAATTTTTATCGCTCAACGGGTAATAAATATTTATTTCGTCTGAAGTTTATACCTACCCCAAAGGTTACCCACCTCCCTCGCCCGGCAACAAATCGCCTGGAAATGGGTGGGTCGCAATGCCCTGCCCATCCTACCGAATGGAGTTGGTATACACTGAGAAAAAACATCGTGCCTAATTTTTTGCTCACCACTGTACCTAAACGAAATTTCTTTTAATGTTATTTGTTATTTTTTTATTTCTTCACCATTTACCAATTTCCCCATAATATTCAAAACCCTGTATAGACACGTTATATCTGAAACACAAGCTATAATTATTATTGGGAAAAAATATAATGTACACCAAATTAAACCATACATCCCTTGCACTGTCCATCAGAAAAATTAATGAGCATCAAAAAATCTAAATGAAACCTAAATTATTATACATCAGAAAATGAGAACATCACCACTAAAATAACTATGCTGCGTATTGTTTTACCATTGCTTACATTTTAAAATCTATATGTCCATCAATTTTACTAAATGTTCACCAAATTTAGAACGCTCAAGTTACGCGTCCGTGCTGTACATAATAAATGTTCGCGCTATCCATTTATATTTAGTGTTTCTCAAAAAAACTATTTGTGCGTCAAATAATTATTCCATTACTCCAAAAATGAAATATGCTCGCGCATCTCTCCTTGCCGCTTGCGCTTCCAGACAAAAGGCACGCAAAAAAAGTTTTGTACAAGGTCAGTTCAGGGCCCTGTAATTTTTTTTAAAAGCATGATTAGAAATTACCACTAAAAGAAGTTTTACGTTTTACATAATGCAAGCCAATTACAGCAAAGCATTTATATATTACAGAAATCAATATCGTTTTTTGTGCAAACCACTTCTATTTTTACTCTTATTTTCCTTGCCCTAGCACATCTACATCTATAATTTTGCATGAAATTATTTACCATTTGCACAACATTTTATTGCTTGTGTATTTTTGATCAACAAATAGTATTTTTAACTGCTAAATAATATAAGACACTGTCGAAAATAAAATATCTGTGTATTATGTTAGAATTAAATGCGGAATAAAATTTGGTGAACATTTAGTATTAATGGTCAACAAAAGTTATTTTGTCGAACAAAATATATAAGAGGCCAGCATTATGTCAATATTTAGTTGTCACTTTAAGATTATGTATTTTCTTAATTTTGGTAAGCATTTAGTATTTTTGGGAAATGAAAGTATTTTTTTTTGTATGAAAATATTGGGTGAATTTGGTAGTCTGTTAAATACGACCCATTATTATTGTAACTAATGGTCACTGCAATGGGGTTGACCTACAAATTTTTGTAATTTTTTTGATCAGCCTTGTTTTTAAATTTTTAGAAATTTTTTTGACATACCTGCTTGGATATTTTTCAAGTAAAATACCTAACACGCCATTTATTTGTTTCAGGTTTCCACGGTGGTTGTGTTACTTCCAACCTTCGTTGCTTGACCAACATGTTTAATAAATGTTCAGGAGCAACTTATCCGCTGTTTTATTTATCCCGTCCGAATGTAATAACGTGAAACGTCCCTCCTAAACCAACGCCCACCATCCCCCATCAACGTTTCCATTAAACCGAATAAATAATTAATCGTTCGGTAGCAAAACAAATTTTAATCATCAGAACGGAACGTAATCGCGATAATCAAACAAACTCGTTTTCTGATGAGGAACAAATTGCCCCGACCACTAGCTAGAGGGGACAGAACTTCCCTCAAGAAAAAAAAAATAAAGCAACAAAGCGAAAGAAAAGATCCACCCCCGGTCTTCATCCGATGATGGTAAAATTCGGAAATCGACGGGACGCTTGTTCATTGTATATCTAGGATACACATGCAGAATCGTTGCGGTTGTTGTGAGTTGGCGTCGTAAACTTTTATGTTGCAGATTGTACCTAGCGCAACACTAAAGTTTTATTAAACGCCGTAAAACGGTCTCTCTACTCTATAGCGTAATGGACCGATAAATTATCCGATTTGCTGGTTTAGAGCCACCGCTATTACGACAATAAGTGGGTTTTTAATTGGTTGGCTGTGTATAGTGGCTGCACCTATGATCGCCATGTTGTGTCCAGATTGCAGTTTCAGTGTTATCGCGCTAGTTAAGGCCATTAACGACCTTACAAATGTTTGCAGTTTAACTTTAAAGCTTCGAAACTGTTAGTTTCACATTTACGAATATCCCTTCTCAAGTTTCAGTTTTGTAGCTCGACTTAAGGTGAGTGCATACGAACAAGTAACGTTGCTGCGCCGAGCAACATTTCCTGTTGCGCGACAAAGATACAGCGTGATGAGGTTTGAGCTTCAACAGAACAGTTAGAGCAATTGTTCCACTTTAGAAGATTACAAGATTTATGAAACTTTCGATATTCTCAACAGATCTTCAAACTATGACAAGATTTGCTTTACATACATTGACACTAGAGTTAAGATGTTCAACAGTTCTTCGGAAGTTTACAAGACTTACTAATTCTTTCAATACTTTCATAGATGAATAGAATGTTAAGTAGTTTTTTAGGACCTTCTTGAAGGTCTTACATAGATTTGTAGCAAAGGTTACAAGATTCTGAGCAACTCATAGATTGATATTAGAGTCTAGAAATTTTCCAGAACTATTTAGAAAATTACAAGAACTATAAATTTTTGGATGTTCTCAACAGATCTGCAAAAGATTGCAGAAAGTGTTTTACATAGATTAGCACTAAGGTTAAGATAATTTTCAACAGTTTTTTGGAAGTTTAGAAGAGTTATCAATTTTTTCGATACTTTAATCGATAAATAGAATGTTCAACAGTTCCTTAGGCGCTTTTTGAAGATCTTACATAGATTTATAGCAAAGTATAGAAGATTCTGAACATCTCATAGTTTAACATTAGGGCCTAGAAATGTTACAGAACTCCTTAGAAGATTGCAGAATTACATAAATTAACAATAAGATTCAGAACATTTTCAACAGTTCTTCGGAAGTTTACAAGACTTACTAATTCTTTCAATACTTTCATAGATTAATAGAATGTTCAGTAGTTTTTTAGGACCTTCTTGAAGGTCTTACATAGATTTGTAGCAAAGGTTACAAGATTCTGAGCAACTCATAGATTGATATTCGAGTGTAGAAATTTTCCAGAACTATTTAGAAAATTACAAGAACTATAAATTTTTTGATGTTCTCAACAAATCTGCAAAAGATTGCAGAAAGTGTTTTACATAGATTAGCACTAAGGTTAAGAAAATTTTCAACAGTTTTTGAAAGTTTAGAAGGGTTATCAATTTTTTCAAAACTTTTATCGATAAATAGAATGTTCAACAGTTCCTTGGAAGCTTTTTGAAGATCTTACATAGATTTATAGCAAAGTATAGAACATTCTAAGCATGTTGTAGATTAACATTAGGGTCTAGAAATGGTACAGAACTCCTTAGAAGATTGCATAGATTAACAATAAGATTAAGAAAATTTTCAACAATTCTTTGAAAGTTTAGAAAGGTTATTAATTTTTCCAATACTTTTATAGATAAATAGAACGTTCAACAGTTCTTTAGATGTTTACACAGATGCATACCCAAACTTACAAGATTCTGAGTAACTCATAGATTCCCATTAGAATGTAAAGATTTTTCAAAATTTCTTAGAAGATTACTTAAACTTTTCGAAATTCTCAACAAATCTTTAGAAAGCTGCAAAATAGGTTTTACGTAGATTATTGTTAACAATATGAAGATTTTCGAGAAGACTGTATTTTGTACAATAGCTTCGATTAAAAACTTTTTTCATAAAGTATATAGTTTAGCAGAAAATGTCCCTTTCCTCTCAATGAACATCCAGTATACATAGAACATAGATTCATAATGAAACATACCAGATTTTGCACAACTCATAGATTGACATCAGAGCCTAGAGATTTTTCACAACCCTTTAAAAGATTGTAGAATTTGTTTTACATAGATCAACACTAAAATTAAGATTTTCAACAGTTCTCAGTAAGTTTACAAAGGTTATCAATTCTTGCAATACATTCATAGATAAATAGAATATGCAACAATTCTTTAGAAGCTTTTTGAATGGTTTACATAGATTTATAGCAAAGCTTAAAAAATTCTTAAAACTCATTAATTAATACATTTTTAAAAACTTTAAAAAGTGGCAAGTTCTATAAATTTTCCGATAACCGCAACAGATCTTCAGTAGATTGCAGAAATTATTTTACATTGATTAACACTAGAGTTTCTTGAAAGTTTACAATTATCAATTTTTCCAATACTTTCATAGATCAGTAGTACTTTAGAAGTCTTTTGACGGTTTTACATAGATCCACAGCAAAACTTACAAGATTCTAAGTAGATTTTAGATTGACATTTTAAAGTCTATTAGACATTTTCCAGAATTCTTTAAAAAATTATAAAATCAATATATAGAAAAGAATGAAAATCAGTTGAAGGTCAACTATATTGTAAAGCAGTGGCGCGCATCGTTTTTTACCCATAAAACAAAGTAATGGTGCCATATGTCGTACGATACTTGGAAAAATTGTCGCAAACAGTCCTGTGAGAAGCGGCCAGCTTTAACCATCCATTAAGCCGACGTTTTAATCGGGGCGCCACGTAATTGGCCCATTCCGTCAGGCGGAAAAACTACGTGGCGTCGTCGTCCAAATTGAAAACGTCTTGGCCAGTCTCCCGATACAATCAAACTTTTGTACCGAACTCGTCGGTCGCCAACGTCCCTCGGGACTTTTCTCTTTCGTTTTTATCTATTTACAGGTACGTCGTCGGAGATTTAAGTATTTAATCGAATCAAGGGGAGGCGTCGCGACGACATCTCCGTCCCGGGACTGAAACCTCGTCACGACGATGAAACTCAATAATCGAATCAGCAAATTTCGTCGCCCGAAACAAACAGTCAAATCGATCCCTCCCCTCCCCCCTCCAGAATCAGGCGACTGGTCATAAATCATCCCCCGACCCTCTTCAAATGTTCCACCGCTAATAATCATACGTGATGGATTAATTCGTCAGGTTGTACAGACGCGATTTGGAAATTCGATCAGGTGACCGACACGGCGGAAATTCACCAGCGCCACGACGTGTCAATTGCGAATTATTGATGAGGAAGAGGGGGAACGGTGGCGTGCTTTCTACTCGTAACAACTGAAAAGGTTTAGTGGTGGCTTTGTTTTTTTCTCGCCATGACGACATGATCGATAATCTGCTCGGAAACAATGTTTTAAACCGAAGAAAACTTGATATTATTTTTTCTGTTGTTTGTTATCGTTGCTGATGGAACTTTTTGTTTTCGCACCGACAACTGGATGATGGCGGACGAGATTTTCGGAGGGATGATGATGTAAGAATCGAATTAAGCCGATTCCGCACCGGCTGACGGCGAAGCGGGATAATTATCGGCTCCGGATTAAACCGGGGCAGGTTCGATTCCGATTGCAGGACCGCACCAAGGGGGCATTTTCCCAAAAGCTAGCGCAACAAAATTTCAACAAAACGCCAAAGAATTTGCGACCCTGCAACGCCGAATCGCATCGGTTAGTAGTTGGCGCCACGTGATTTAGTTCAAAGTTACAACCAATTAACAAATTAAACCATCGCCTTTGGCGTCACGTAATTTGGTCCGAAATTACAACCGATTGAAATTTTTTCTTTGGCGCCACGTAATTTGGCCCCAAATCACCAAACGACGAACTGGGGATTATTGGCTCGTTAAAAGTAAGAAGTGTCGTGTCGACGTTGAAAATGAACCTGAGATAAAATTGGATTGTTCTCGTTCCTCGTCTCCTGGCGCTTCTCTACAGCATCGTTTTCCTCCCGCTGCCGTATTAATCCCCATAATAATAAAAAGTCGGCCTAATATCGGCTTAAAAACGGTCTCGACGCCCGTGCAGAATCGAATTTGCATTTGGGGTAAGCCCATCACGTCGGTGCCGGTGGCGATGTGTGCGGAAAAACTGCAAGTCGGACGATTATCATCCCTTGCGAACGTCGAGGAAACAAACACCCCATCTCCGAGTATTCATCAACAACAACACATTATGATAACGTGCCGACGGGTAAAAGTAATGTCGACGAAAAATGCCCGCATAAATTTGATAGAGGTGAAAAAGGGAAGCGACCGGTGAAGAGGGGTGGAGGTGGAAGGCGGATGACGGCGCTCGGAGGAAGGATAATTTGAGTTGTAGTGTTTTCCGGGTGTTGAGGGTGCATTGAATGATTGCTTCGAGGAAGTGTGGTGAAAAGGATCGTAAATCAGAAGGGAATTGCTAAATAAAAAACTGTCTACAGGTTATCTGTTGAACATACAGAGTGGTTCCAGAAAATGCGTTTACAAACAATAGTGGTGCAAGGATCAAATCTTGGATCTTGAGAAGAAGATCGAAATGCAAAGTCTTCAGATAGTTGGATCAAATAATAGCTACATTTCGACTGTTTAAACCACCTTATCCCCATTTTAGTACCAAAAGTTCAAAATGGTGGCAGCAAAATTTTACCCACGTCATTTTTCTTCGCAACTGTTGGGGATGACACCCTACATTTTTGAACAAAATCGGATAATATTTAATAACAAAAATGGCCTCTTAATTTTTTGAAAATTGGCAATCAGCTTACCGAACCTCCAATTCCCGCCACCATCTTAATTTTTTTCTTTAGCTATCGACTCATGGTTCTCACAAATAGCTACTTTGACCTCGCAGACTTCCAAAGACTCCGATGACTAATGATGTAATCCTTGAGATTCTAAATGGTCTTCAAAAAGCTATCAAAGAGTTTCGAGGATTGACCAACAAATTGAGATTTTAACAATCATCTTCCAGTCATAGCTTTCAAAGGTCACTATACAGAGTGGTTCCAAAAAATGCGTTTACAAATAGCAGTGATGCAAGGATCAAATCTTGGATCTTAAGAAGTAGATCGAAATGCAAAGTCTTCAGATAGTTGGAACAAATAATAGCTACATTTCGACTGTTTAATTCACCGTATTCCTATTTTAGTACCAAAAGTTCAAAATGGCGGCAGCAAAATTTTACTCACGTCATTTTTCTTCGCAACTGTTGGGGATAACACCCTACATTTTTGAACAAAATCGGATAACGTTTAATAACAAAAATGGCCTCTTAATTTTTCGTCTTTAGCTATCGACTCATGGTTCTCACAAATAGCTACTTTGACCTCGCAGACTTCGAAAGACTCCGATGACTAATGATGTAATCCTTGAGATTCTAAATGGTCTTCAAAAAGCTATCAAAGAGTTTCGAGGACTGACCAACAAATTGAGATTTTAACAATCACCTTCCAGTCATAGTTTTCAAAGGTCACTACTTTAAGTTAAGAGACTTCCAAAGGGTCAGATGAATAACGACGGAATTCTTGAGATTCTAGAAATGGTCTTCAACATCCTACTGAAGAGTTTCATAAATTTGTCATAAATGCTCTTTTCAACAACGTTTTGGTGTCTTCTGAATATTTTCTCGCCTGCCTTGTTCTCTCATTTTACCTACACCCTGAATAGTAATTTCGTAGTCCTCAAATCTTTTTCTTCTTTAACCAGAATATGTTTTGGTTTGTCTCTCCAGTCGCCTCTCAGCAAACCAGCAGCGCTTCCGTCCCGTTTCGTTCTAAAACCGCTTCATCGATCAACCACCCTCTTTGCACCTTCAGCGAGTTACAACCATTAGGGATTACGGACGGGCGCGTTATTATGAAATACGGCAGCACAGGGGTGACGGTGGCCCGTTATGTATGAGTACGACGTCGCGACGCCACTTTTCGGGATTTACGTCCGATGCACTCCGCGTTTCCTCCCCTTGTTTCCGGTGCGTAAATAAAAATCCGGCAACGACACGTTTTTGTGTCGGCGGTCAATTAAGTCGGCCGTGTGTTGTGTACGGCGTCTAACTGATGGTTATAGAGGTCGGACGCGAAACAAAAAGTTACAATTTCAGGAGGAAGGGCGCAAAACCGAGAGTAATTTCGCTAATTATAGTATTTGCCGAGAGCGAAGAAAAAACCTACAGGACGAATTACGGGAATGGTAAAGTTTAGTTAGGTCCATTACGGGACGCGCAAGGACGCTTCTGGCCGTTTTCAACTATAGCCCGGCGAGTTTATCATCAACTGGACGAGGGATTTCTCGCAACAATTGCCTATTTCGGTCTTTCAACAAAACGTTGCTAGTTTTGTTGTAGGGTGCGGGGGCGCAATTCCAAACCACCTTTTTCCATTTAAAATATTGCGACAGATTTTCGGCTTTGTAGCCGTGATTTTTGTGTATTGCTCCACCGATTGGATGGGGAGAGAAAGGTTCGGTTCTTTTATGTGTTCGACGTTGCTGCGTGCGTTGGCACGTATCGATGGATTTCGGCTACATACGAGAAGAATTAAAATCGACAGCAGGTCTCGGGACGCGACTGTTTGTTTTTCTCTGTTTCTGCACGCAAACGATTTAACTTTTTTTTTTTTTGACAGGCGGTTATCGGACCAACTGCGACGATGATGATGGAAACGTCAAAAAAAATTGGGGGAAGTTGCGGGATTATAAAGGAAGCACGACAGCTGATGGTAAGATTTTAAACAAATATGCCAAAGGGTGATTAATCGGGAATTAGGGAGCAAATGGACGGGCCGGAATAAACATTAAAAAAAGTTCAGCTTTATAAAGCGTCATCCTATTAATTCAAGGAAATTGTTTGGAAACGTCGGGATTTTTCGAATTGGTGATCAGAAATTGAGCTACGTCATAATAGACCCATTTTGCTACAAAAAGTTCAAAATGGTGGTAGCAAAATTTTAACCCCACAATTCTTCTTTGTAGCGGTTGAAGATGACACCCTACATTTTTGAAGAAAATCGGTTAATGTTTAGTAACCAAAAACGAGCTTTTTATCTTTGCAAATTTGGACCCAGCTTGCAGATCGTCCATTTCTCGCCACCATCTTGATTCTCTTTCTATAGCTATCTACTTTTTCACAAATCGAAGAGTTCCGGTATTATAGCCCAATACAGTTTTTAGTGTTTTTGTAAATCAGCGGTGTGTCAAATATCAAACAATCGAATATTGTTTAAAAAATATTATGCGTCATTTCGGCTTAAAAACCAAATAAGGTTGACATGAAAAGGGTGCGATACAATTTTTGCAACAATAACTGCATTTCGACTGTATAACTAGTCCTATCCTCATTTTACTACCAAAAGTTCAAAATAGCAGCAGCAAAATTTCGATGCTATAATTCTTCTTTGCAACTGTTAGAGATGAGACCCTACATTTTTGAAGAAAATCGGTTAATGTTTAGTAACCAAAAACGAGCTCCTTATCTTTGCAAATTTGGACTCAGCTTGCAGATCGCTCAATTCTCGCCACCATCTTGATTCTCTTTCTTTAGCTATCTACTTTCTCACAAATCGAAGAGTTCCGCTGTTATAGTCCAATACAGTTTTTAGCGTTTTCGTAAATTAGTGGTGTGTCAAATATCAAACAATCGAATATTGTTCAAAAAATACTTATACGTCATTTCGGCTTAAAAACCAAATAAGGTTGACATGAAAAAGGTGCGATACAATTTTTGCAACAATAGCTACAATTCGACTGTATAACTCGTCCTATCCTCATTTTACTACCAAAAGTCCAAAATGGCAGCAGAAAAATTTCAGTGCCATCATTTTTCTTTGCAACTGTTAGAGATGAGACCCTACATTTTTGAACAAAATCGGTTAATGTTTAGTAACCAAAAACGAGCTCCTTATCTTTGCAAATTTGGACTCAGCTTGCAGATCGCTCAATTCTCGCCACCATCTTGATTCCCTTTCTTTAGCCGTCTACTTTCTCACAAATCGAAGAGTTCCGCTGTTATAGCCCAATACAGTTTTCAGCGTTTTCGTAAATTAGTGGTGTGTCAAATATCAAACAATCGACTATTGTTCAAAAAATACTTACGCGCCATTTCGGCTCAAAAACCAAATAAGGTTGACATGAAAAGGGTGCGATACAGTTTTTGCAACAATAGCTACATTTCGACTAATAACTCCTCATTTTACTACCAAAAGTTCAAAATGGCAGCAGAAAAATTTTAGTGTCACCATTTTTCTTTGCAACTGTTAGAGATGAGACCCTACATTTTTGAACAAAATCGGTTAATGTTTAGTAACCAAAAACGAGCTCCTTATCTTTGCAAATTTGGACTCGGCTTGCAGATCGCTCAATTCTCGCCACCATCTTGATTCTCTTTCTTTAGCTATCTACTTTCTCACAAATCGAAGAGTTCCGCTGTTATAGTCCAATACAGTTTTTAGCGTTTTCGTAAATTAGTGGTGTGTCAAATATCAAACAATCGAATATTGTTCAAAAAATACTTATACGTCATTTCGGCTTAAAAACCAAATAAGGTTGACATGAAAAAGGTGCGATACAATTTTTGCAACAATAGCTACAATTCGACTGTATAACTCGTCCTATCCTCATTTTACTACCAAAAGTTCAAAATGGCAGCAGAAAAATTTCAGTGCCATCATTTTTCTTTGCAACTGTTAGAGATGAGACCCTACATTTTTGAACAAAATCGGTTAATGTTTAGTAACCAAAAACGAGCTCCTTATCTTTGCAAATTTGGACTCAGCTTGCAGATCGCTCAATTCTCGCCACCATCTTGATTCTCTTTCTTTAGCCGTCTACTTTCTCACAAATCGAAGAGTTCCGCTGTTATAGCCCAATACAGTTTTCAGCGTTTTCGTAAATTAGTGGTGTGTCAAATATCAAACAATCGACTATTGTTCAAAAAATACTTACGCGCCATTTCGGCTCAAAAACCAAATAAGGTTGACATGAAAAGGGTGCGATACAGTTTTTGCAACAATAGCTACATTTCGACTAATAACTCCTCATTTTACTACCAAAAGTTCAAAATGGCAGCAGAAAAATTTTAGTGTCACCATTTTTCTTTGCAACTGTTAGAGATGAGACCCTACATTTTTGAACAAAATCGGTTAATGTTTAGTAACCAAAAAGGAGCTCCTTATCTTTGCAAATTTAGACTCTGCTTGCAGATCGCTCAATTCTTGCCACCATCTTGATTCTTTTTCTTTAGCTATCTACTTTCTCACAAATCGAAGAGTTCCGCTGTTATAGCCCAATACAGTTTTTAGCGTTTTCGTAAATTAGCGGAGTGTCAAACAATCGAATATTGTTCAAAAAATACTTACGCGTCATTTCGGCCTAAAAACCAAATAAGGTTGACCTAAAAGGGTGCATTACAATTTTTGCCACAATAGCTACATTTCGACTGTATAACTCGTCCTATCTTCATTTTACTACCAAAAGTTCAAAATGGCAGCAGCAAAATTTCGATGCCATCATTTTCCTTGGCAACTGTTAGAGATGAGACCCTACATTTTTCAACAAAATCGGATAACGTTTAGTAACAAAAATGACCTCCTACCCTTTTGCAACTTTACAATCGGCTAGTGAAATGTCTATGATTCTCTTCCTTTTCTTAATATCAGTGGATACTTCATCTCTAACACTCTTTTAAAATACACTCCAGTATCATTAAATCTAATGTTTCTTCTGGTATTATTTTTTATTAATGGAAGGAAGACACACCAACGTTTCTTTTGCTGAGGTCACCCATTCAACGATTCGACATTGATTGGATGTTCGCCACGAACTTTGCACAATAGCGACAGCGTTAGCTGGCACGAAGATTACGACATGATAGCGTGCATGTGCATCAGTCCTAACTGCAGATAACCACCGGGTATCTCCAAACAAGCCACAACAAATAAGAGGAGAGCACGAAGATCGCTTAATTACGTCGCTCAACACGTCAGTTGTTTCACGTAAGGCCCCAACTTTGTAATTATGACACCACATCCACCAAAAAATAAGAGAAAACTTCATGACGTGCTACAAAAAATTACCAACTCAACGCCACGCAACTAATTGATGCCGATGCTCAAGAGAAAAAGCGGCCACGTGACGTCACTCTCTAAATTAATTGTTAAAATTTTTGCAGGTCTTACCTTTGATGGCTGGATCGGGGTGGTGGTGGCACGTGGACACTTGACATCCTCTTCGTTGTTCAAGACTCGGACAGTGTCTGCCGCCGTTCTGGGGTTGTGTCCTGATGGCCCTGCTGCGGGACATGGTGCCCGGGCCGCAATCGGCATCGCACGTCGACCACGGACCCCACGTCGTCACTTGACAGTCCACCACTGCAACAAAAAAAAAAAAACATCATGTTCAAGAGGCAAACACAACAGGAACAAGTGAACAAACATTAACCGGCCTACACCACCATCCAAACATTATCATATTGTCGAACACGACCCTTAACGGTTTAATATTGAATGAGACGCCACAATAGGCGTTTGTGCGATGCCAAATAAAAGACAAGATGCCTTAGGAGTGGCGAAACAAAAGGAGGGCGGCTTTGTGAGCTTGGTGATTATCCAGAGGGATTTCGAGGAAGAGGCGGCGGCACGTCGTTGATTCAATTTCGGATTGTTAATGAGCCGAGCGGGTTAATAATTGGCTCTCAAACAGTTGCGTCGACTCCAAAAAATTCTTCTAGCTACTTGACTTTAGAACCGACACCCAAAATAACTTTTGAAAAATTTACCATCAAGAAAAAAATTCCTCTAGCTATTTGACTTTGGAACTAATACCCTAAATGACTTGAAAAATTTACCATCAAGAAATGAGGTAAATTAGGTCGAATGTAAATGTGACTTTGTAGAGACGGAAATTATATGTGACACTAACTCTCGTCGAGAGTGCGGGAAAGCCAAACTTTGTTTGAGCTTATTCCAACGCCAACTAAGCAAGCGAGTTAGAGACGGGTGCCACAAAATCAAATTCTAATTTTTAACTGTACAAAGTCTGGCAATTATGTCAAGACATTTCGGAAGATTCCTGTAACCGCCAAAAGCAGTAAAATGCATCTTGGTGGTTCAAAGTTTCGCCGCTCTGATCGCTAACACAGAAACAATTAGTTAATTAATTTCAAAGTAAAGTTTAGTTTTTTTTTGTAGGTATAGTCCTAAACTTTGTGCGAATCCTCTTCACTGTAAGAAATTCTGGGAACGCATAAAAAATTTACGAAATTTTGTACAGTTAGAACTGAAAACGTGTTAACTTCAAAACATGATTGCGAACTCCCCAAGGTGCCTAGAAAAAAAAAGATCCGCACCAAGTTGCTTAAGAGGTTAATATTTCAGATACTGTAATAAAAAATGGATACTTATAAAACGCGAAGTCAAGAGAACGGAGCGCGTGGAGCTGAAACTCGGACATTTTCACAAGATTTAGTTCTGGAGCGCTTAACGTATAAATAATAGAATCTGTTAAGGATTTAGGTCCAGATGGTTGTACCGTCCAAGCAATGAACGACGATAAAGAGGCGCAAAAGATTCAACTGACGAAACATAGAAGCAATGATGATGGTGACTATGAGTTCTTGGCAGTCAAACTCTTTTATAGCGACTTGAACGTGACGTAATGAAAGTTAAACCGTTGCTCTCCATACGTCTTAGGTGGTTGTTAGTCTTCCGCTGACAAGTAGCACGTCTTAATTGAGTTTGCCCCCGCCGTGTTCTTCCTGTTATCCCTCATTTCTTTTCGTTCCCGGCCGTTTCGGTGAGTTACGTTCATGAAATTTGCCAGGCAAGTTCAACAAAATATCCGTGTTTTATTACAAGAACACGACGAGGAGGACGCCCGTCCGTGAACTGCACGATTAGACTTTTCCTCCTCCCTTCTGGAATCGATATACATAAAACTGGCGTTATTGAGATGTCGAAGCTAAATTCCGCCAAGGAGTCTTTCGTAACGTAACAGTTTGGACGATGGTAAAGTTACGACAGTTCCGGACGCGGCAATCGGGTTGATTCGATAATTCATCCCCATTGAATTAAGTCGATGGTCGAGAATCCGGGATGAAAAATTTCCCTCGATCCGGATAAGCGATGCTCTGGCATCGGCGGTTTTCTGGTAATTACCGGTCATCGGGGGGTGGCGGCATGTGGGTGTCAGGCCGTATATATTGCCCGCTTGATCAGACAAAAGACTTCCCTCTAATTCGGAACAATCGGACTCAATCTGGTCCGAAGGGGGTCGTGGTCACGAAACCTCCCCCTCCCCATTCCGGTAGACGGGAACAAATTGAAACAGTTGGTAATTAGTGGAGGAGGTCGCGTCGGGATGCACTAATCACGTTATCAGTGTAACGACACCGGCAGATGGCGGACTCCGGGACAGGACTTAATTGCGACGTTTCTCCGGTCGTCCGGTCGGCCTTTATCAAAAATTCACCCCACCTCCTGCAGGTTCGATTCATTCAGGAAACGAATGTTTGCTATCGAACAAAGAGACTTATTGAAGTTACGAACTGAAGCTTCCCGGATTATGATCGCTGATGCACTCACCCGTAACACGCCAGTTGCACCAACTGACTTCAACTCTACAGTTCACTTCAAAGGATGCCTTGTGATTACGTGTCACGGTTCATCGGGGAATAACAAAACAATAAGCATTTCATTTGTAATCGGTTAAGATATCGATGGCGTAACTTCTGAAAAATAACTCGAGCAAAGGGTTCATTTGCACCACAAGTTTCAGAAGAGATTCTACTGAAGAGACTCACAATCCTATGATTAACATGAATACGTCGCGACGAGTTTTTTGCAATAGTAGCAGCATTTCGACTGTTAACCTCATTTTACTACCAAAAGTTCAAAATGGCGGCAGCAAAATTTTAACCCGGCCATTCTTCTTCGCAACTGTTAGAGATGACACCCTACATTTTTGAACAAAATCGGATGTCGTTTAGTACGAAAATGACCTTGAAAACAGTTTCAAGAACTTAATACACCTGAAGACTGAACGTTGATGATTCCATTACGTCGCCCTAATTTCCTGGAGATCCGGTCACGGTTCTTCGGCGCCTCGGAGGCGTCGGCCCTCGAAAATTTTCGGTTGAAAGCCGCCAGTCAAAGCCGCCGCTGATGTGTCAGTTCCACCGACGAGTGTGTGTGCGGTTAACAAATCGCCCCTAAAACCCGGCGTTATTCCGGTGAAATGAGGTGGTGAAGTAAGTAATCAGGTCTGCCTTATTTCTCTCTCCCTTGCTCCCACGACTCATTCTCGTCACATCTCCGTTTGTCTTTCTGCTCTCCACCGGTGATGAGAGACATAATGGCGCGTGTGGCGGACAAAATGAGCGGTGACGCTTCTAATACGCGTTGACGCGTCATTACGCCGTCTACATGCAAGCGTTAATGGCGGACGGGCGTCGCGACGCCCCCGACCGCAAACAATAGAGTTTCCTCAATGTATATACGTCGTCGCGTTCTAGCTATTACATAATAACATATAACCGGGGACGTTTTGTCTAAAACTAAGCCTACGCAATAAAACGTGATTGTCGGTTGTAACTTGTTGTTAATTCTTGTTTGTTTTGGCGGAAACGGAAGATGAGGCTGGAGAGGGGGAGGGGATGATAATGCGAAAGCCGTTTAGAACGATTAGTCTCGCCGTAGGGACTCATTATCGTCAACGCGCCCATTATCGTTGGTATTGTTGGGGCGGAAAGACCCTCTTCGTCGACTTGTCTACGATATTTTTCAATCGGGGTAAAACGGCAAAAAGACGACGGCCGTCGACACCTACTGGAATCTGCATTGTTGACAAGACGCTTTTCTTTGCCGCATCAGGTTCGATAACGATCCGTCGAAGTAACAACAGAGTCGCAGCTCAGAGCTAATCAACAATTAACAAAGCCAAAGTTATCGATTGAAGCAGGTACGGGCTGTGGCGTCACTTGAACAAAAACAAACTTGTTCAAGTTTTCCCTCCCGGTTTCCACAGTTTTTGCAGCTGTTCTTGAGAAACCATTAGAAATTGAAACTGCAAAAACTTGGTTGCCATAACCAATTAACCTTAAGCGGTTAAAGGTCGCGGCTACAAAATGCAACGATTGTACCGCTGTAACAGTTACAGTTCTTAGGCTTTCAAGTAACTATTTGCAGCATACAAGGCTTCAGGATTACTTTCTAGAAACTGACTTAAAAAGACTTAACTTAAAAAAATTATTTAAGATGCATTAAAAAAGATTACTATTTGAGAAACTTCTTAAATCAACGCAAAAAATTACTACTTATGATTATGTGTGAAGCAAATAAAAATTAAGCAAGAAATTAAATTATTTTCGAGAAGTTACGAAATAATTCTGTTTACGGTAAGACAATGGAAAATGTAGATAAGAGAGTTGATGTTAACTCCGCCACATTATTGAAAATGGAAGTTTGGTGTAGAAGCAATCTCTGTATCAACTCTATTAAAGTTTGATTTCGACCTTGCGCATCGACCTGACCTGAGATTTGACATTGACCTCATTAAAAAAATATTTTTAATTTTCAAAAATTAAAAAAAAAAATCTAGAAAATAAAAATTTACCACAATTTCGTTCACCAACCGAATTGAGGATCATCTCGGTCGCCATGTTTAAAATATGGCCACGTCACGCAACTTGATTATTATGTGGGATCGTCTTGGTTTGACCGTTAACGGTGACCTCTGCCGGCCGTTTTTCCGTTTTTATTTATGTACTCAATTTACATGAATAATGCGTGCCGGGTTAGGTGCACGGACGATAAACGGCGTTGATTTGTTAGTGCCGTCGCGGTGCCAAATCGAACGAATTATTCGTGTTTGAACTTGATGACGTCAATTAGTTCAGTCGAAACGGACGCTAATCGGACGGAAGGAGAGAACGTTCGAGGCCGGAGAGGAATTAATAATTTCCAGGAGGGAACGTCCAAGAAATATTGCTGGAATTATCGGGTTGTTGGCGAAAATTCAACAAGAGGGATCTGTATAGCGGTGGGGGGTAAATTCGCGCCTCTACCAGCACTGAAATTGATTGCTTCAATAATTTTTTTGATTTAGGAAAAATTTCTTTATTTTTTTTAGATCTATTTTCTTCGTTCTTCAATATGATTATTACAATTTTTGTAATCAAGTTGCCTTCAAAGCTCTTTAGTTAGCTAAGTGTGATGAGAGTGAGGTTATGTTGTTCGCCTTTGTGACATTTAAACCAAAGGAGCAGAACTCGTGACTATACTTTCAAGGAAACAACAAGGACAGCCGATAAAACAAAATTTCGACAGAACTGTCATCTTAGCTGTCAACCTATTAAAATTTGGGAACAAATATAATGTACACCAAATTAAACCATACATCCCTTGCACTGTCCACCAGAGAATTTAATGAGCATCAAAAAATCTAAATTAAATCCAAATTATTATACATCAGAAAATGAGAACATCATCACTAAAATAATTATGCTGCGTATTGTTTTACCATTGCTTACATTTTAAATTCTATACGTCTATCAATTTTACTAAATGTTCACCAAATTTAGAACGCTCAAGTTACGCGTCCGTGCTGTACATAATAAATATTTGCGCTATCCATTTATATTTAGTGTTTTTCAAAAAAACTATTTGTGCGTCAAATAATTATTCTATTACTCCAAAAATGAAATATGCTCGTGCATCTCTCCTTGCCGCTTGCGCTTCCAGACAAGAGGCACGCGAAAAAAGTTTTGTGCAAGGTCATTTCAGGGCCCTGTAATTTTTTTTTAAAGCACGAATAGAAATTACCACTAAAAGAAGTTTTACGTTTTACATAATGCAAGCCAATTGCAGCAAAGCATTTATATATTACGGAAATCAATATCTTTCTTTGTGCAAATCACTTCTATTTTTACTCTTATTTTCCTTGCTCTAGCACATCTACCTACATCTATAATTTTGCATAAAATTATTTACCATTTGCGCAACATTTTTGATCAACAAATAGTATTTTTAACTGCTAAATAATATAAGACACTGTCGAAAATTAAATATCTGGGTATTATGTTAGAATTATATGCGGAATAAAATTTGGTGAACATTTAGTATTTTTGGTCAACAGAAGTTATTTTGGCGAGCAAAATATATAAGAGGCCAGCATTATGTCAATATTTGGTTGTCGCTTTAAGATTTTCTTAATTTTGGTGAGCATTTAGTATTTTTGGGAAATAAAAATATTTTTTTGTGTGAAAATATTGGGTAAATTTGGTAGACTGTTAAATACGACCCTTAAAATTTTCAGGCAAAGGAAGAGAATATGTATCCCTCTAACGAAGATCTAAAAGTTACGTCAAGTGACCTTCAATATTCTGTTATTGGTCAAGTAAAAGAAGAGTGAGGGTCTGTTGTTGGCATTTTTGACATTTAAACGAAAAGAGTAACACTCTTGATCATATTTCTAGAGGAAAGTCATTTTGTCCAAATAGCCTCTTTCTTGTTGAATAATGAACTGTCATCGTAGCTGTCATTTATTAAAGTTTTTAGACAAGGAAAGAAAATATGATTCTCTCTAATAAAAATTGAAGATTTCGGAAGATTAATTTACTTCCAATTTGCTAATAAATAAAAAAATATATAAAAAAATTAAGACTTCGTCACAGCTTAAATGCTTTGGGGGCCAATAAACATACTTAGAAATATCCATTTCTAAAGCACGCCACTGGCTTCTTGAACTAATCGTTTCTATGCAGTTCGTACACTTACGATTAATGATGTAAACGCAAAGATCTGGCTAAAGACCATTTCACAGTCTGAATGCGTTGGGAGTCATGAGTCAATATACCTAGTAAAAATGTCGATTTTTAAAGTACGCCACTGACTTTTTGAAATATGTAATCGTTTCTATTTAGTTCGTACGCGCCTCTTGATCCAACTGAAAGTCTTCCATGATGTGTAAAAATAAATTTCAAACTCCCTGCTTTCTGTTAGCTATCCAATTAGCAAGATTGAGTCGTTGAATACGTAAAACTATCAAAAGCAGTTGAACGACATACTTTTTATTTTTTTTGGTTCAGACCGTGCCTCGGTCGGCAAACAAATTGCAAACATGCACTCCAGGCCCGAGTTGAAGGTCTGCCTCTCGTCTCGACGAAACCTCGCCAGAGCGAAAAGTCAACACCCCACCGGTTTCCAACGTCGTTTGAAAAATCTTTTGAAAAAAAAAAAAGAAATCCGCCGAACAATGAAAGAGCACTGCACCAAAGAGACGTAGTCTTGGAACAAAAGCCCGCTTAACACACACAGGTACACCCACGCATCCACCATCACCATCGACTCGAATCCGGTGGCAATTCACAACGATAGGAACAAAAAAGGACACGATCCGTCAAAGACAAAAAGAACGAGATAACGAGTGCGTTTTGTTTCGTTCGCGATAATTACGCCGTTTTTAGGACGAAACTCGAACGTGATTATGCGTCGCGACGTCACTAAAACGGACGGATCCGCGTAAAAAGTTATTACACTGCTGGCGCTGCAGCGGCGGAGGAGGCGGCGGCGGTCTCAACAGGTTGTCAAACGGCAGTATTGCTGGAATCCCTCCCTGGGGGCTGTGAAACGAGAGTTTTTTTTTTAATTTTAACGGAGGCGGCGACGCCAACTCCGATTACCGGTTGATGGGTGCTTTATTACCTGCCTGTACCAAATGGTTTCGCTTTCGGTTTTATGTGTACGTGGAATGTTTTACTTCAACCGGGTGAACGACGGGGCGTGTTCCTGCAAATGGTTGTAACGACGAATTTTACAGTTCGGAGTAGTAAAATTTGCTTTTTCCGTGCAAGAAATAACAACAAAATGCATCTAAATTAAAAAAAAAAAATTCCAATGTTAAAAATTTGTAATGGTCTAGTAAAATTTAATATCTCTGAAATTTCTAACCACTAAAGTAAGAAACAAAATTTGACTCATAAAATTACAATGACAAAAGTGAGTAAAATGACACCTTTTAACAATCTTTAAATTTGTTTTAAAATTGTGAGTTCTATTGATCATCTCAGGTTATTACAAACACATGAGAAAGAGATGAAGATTGAAGTAGGGAAGATAATAAAGCGATAGAGAAGAGCTAGCACAGCCAAAATTAATATTGGCGATAAGATGTAAGAAAATTAGATAAAAATAAATAAGTTAGAAGAAAAAATAAAAATAAAACTGATAATAAAGGGTAGAACGCCACATAGAAAAAAAAAAGAAAAAAGCAAATTTTAAAAAAAATTTCGTAAGAACTCTATTCAATAATAATTTCATCTCAGGTTATTACAAACACATGGGAAAGAGATGAAGAGAAAAGTAGGGAAGATGATAAAGCGATAGAGAAGAGCTAAGACAGCCAAAATTAATATTGGAGATAAGATGTTAGAAAATAGGATAAAAATAAATAAGTTAAAAGAAAAAAAACTGATAATAAAGGGTAGAACGCCACTTAGAAAAAAAAATAATAAAAAAAAGAAAATTTTTAGAAAAACTCGTAAGAACTCTATTCAATAATAATTTCATCTCAGGTTATTACAAACACATGGGAAAAAGATGAAAGATGAAGAGAGAAGTAGGGAAGATAATAGAGCGATAGAGAAGAGTTAAGAAAGCCAAAATTGATATTGGAGATAAGATGTTAGAAAATAGGATAAAAATAAATAAGTTCGAAGAAAAAAAACTGATAATAAAGGGTAGAACGCCACTCAGAAAAAAAAAATAAAGAAAGAAAATTTTTTTTAGAAAAACTCGTAAGAACTCTATTCAATAATAATTTTTCAACTCCATCCGAAGTGCAAGGAGATGAAGAGAAAAGTGGGGAAGAGATAAGCAAATAAAGAAAGAGACAAAAAACGCAAAATCAACACAAATAAGACAATATAGAAAAAAATAAACGACCAAAAACAGCAAAAATTAAAAGTGGAGAGAAAAAAATTGAAAATTAAGAAAACCTCTTCAAAAGATGTAAACGATAAGAAGAAGGAAGAACAAAACAGAAATAAAAGATTGGAGAGAATAAATCACAACTATATACCAAAGAAGGCTTGTGCCTCTCATTCGAATCCCGATGTTGTGGGGAGTCGCAATACCTAAATTAGGTGGCACCGTAGCTGCCGCGCGTCGTGAAAGATCAGAGGCGAGAGCAAACAAATTAACCCAAGTTGTGAAACAGAGTGTTTTGAGATCAAAATGCCCTTTCCTCTTGAAGTTAGCTCTCATTATTATTCTTCAATACAACAGTCACCGTCAAAGACTATTCTCAATAGGGATCACTATTGCCAGTAACAATATAAATGAAGAAGAAAATGATAAACAAGAGCGAAGAGTATGAACGCAGACAACTGGAGGTAAACTGGAAGAAGAAAAAGATCGGCCAAGAAATGTTATAAATTAAATAAGGGACAGAGGAGCGCGGAAGACACAAAGTGTGGAAATAAGATTGTCAAAAAGCCGAGAGTAAAGACGAGAGTAAATGGAAAGAAAAGATAAGTAAAAACACTTGCACAAGAAGAGGAGAAAAGGCAAAGAAAAAAGAATAGACAAAACAACAAAGTGAAAGTAAAGCAAGATAGGAGAGATAAAGCACAGCATATTCCCACAAAAATGCTATGAAAGTATGCAAAATTTAAGCGCAATGAAAACAAATGTTATGGTTGCAGAACTTTGTAAAAGTGCTAAAAAAATAAGGAGAGATTTAATAGGTTAGGAGAAAAAAAAGCAAATTATGAAAAAACTGCACATGAAGGGGACGAAACAGAGAGATTGAGGCAATAATGAAGAAAAATGAGAGAAGATACAATAAAACAAATGGTATCCAATAGATGAGCAACGTAAAGAAGAAAGAGTGGTGATTGCAAAACTTAGATATAAAAATGAAGATAAAAAGAAAGAAAAAAAAGAAAAAGAAAGACGTGTGAGAAAGTGTAAGGTGGAAGAATAGTTCGAGATAGAAAAGCAGGAAGTCGTAGCAAACAACTGATGAAAAGAAATAGATGGAAGCTCAAGCGTATAAAAGAAAACAAAGTAATAAAACAATAGTGTGTAGAAAGGAAAAAATGCGAACCGCAAAACTATCTTTGATGAGATTCAAACCCTTAACAAGCAGCTTCAGATCTGGCGATGCAATCCACAGCGCCACAAAGTCCACCTGCTCTTTCTGCATCAAACCTTCATTTCGTTCATCCATAACAATTACCGCAAGACATTGAACGAAACAATACATTAGGCATAGGCCACTGCTTCCGGATAATATTAATGGAATTTTCGTCCCGGTATCAATCTAGTTGCAGGTAATCTTTCGATTAATCAAATCGTCCTTTGTGCTTGCTCTTCCTGCTGCTGCTGTTGCTGCTGTAGCTGTACAAGTTGTTTTTGTGTCGATCTCGTCGGATAAAGCTAATCAGAGCCGATCTAATTTCGAATTTTAGACGTTGCGTTGCCGTAATCCCCCGCTACCTGTTCCCGACGTTCCTTCAGGACGAAACGAGAAAGAGACGCGCATACGGATTAATTACGGATTAGTGGTGCCGTTGCAATTATACGGGAAGATGGCGGCGTCGCATTGATATTAAAATATCGTCCAATTACCGGCCAGGTTCGAATTAAACTTTTCCTCGACGCTGTATCGAGGAATTCTTTTCCCTTTTTCCGTCTTGTCTCGTTGTTGGCGGCGGCGGCGTCTTCGGGATTTCGGGAGTTAGATTTAATGAAACCGTCGGATTTGGCCCAAGTTGCGCAATAAATTCATCAATAATTCCCCGACAACAATACAGTGAGACGAGGTTTTTCTTTATATCGGCCCGACGACGGGGTAATAGGACTATCCATCAGGACAACGGACGTCTCAATAGGAATCGGTTGAGGAATCGCCAGGAGTCGGGGGGTGCTCCTCCTGGATGATGGGATCCTTCAACAGGTATTATCGGGATCTACATAATAATGTGTCTCTCTAGGCAAGTACGCGGACAAAAGAACCGTCCGCCGACGGGATTAAAGAAGTTTAATGAAAACGGAAAGGAGATGTGCAATGGGAGAGGGACGAATAATTACGGGGGCGGTCTCGGGTTACAGCCTTGACACGGACCGGTGATATTTACACGTAACGACGGCTTCTCCCCCGGGATCTATATTAAACCCAAATAACACGGGAATTATTCCAGATAATCCGACGGGTAATTACTTCCAGACGCGATAGCACGAAATTAGAGGACCAAGAATGTTTTTTGAGGATGGCGCAGAGCAAAGAGAGCGGCGTTGAGCCATTACATTTTTTATCTCAAACTTGTTTGATAAAGCGAAATTTCTTCTTAGATGCCCCAGATCTCAGATAACATAACAATGAGTCAGAAACGGCAAATCTAAAGAAGAGTCTCGAAAGTTTTCAATGTTTACACAACCCTCGCATTGCTCACCGACAAACCGTTTGATGCTTTACCGACGATAATGCAAGTTTCTGTGAGATGCTTCCTTTGTGGCTGGCATTATGAATCTGCTGAGGTGCAAAATCAAGTACAATTTGATATGTTTATATAAAACAACCAGGAAAGATTACCGTGCCGGAATTTCGATCAAAATCTACTTTCATTTGTTCCTTCTGGACCCGCGTTTGACGAAAGACAACTGTCAGTGACGTTCAAAGTGAAGGTCAGTGACGTTCAAAGTGAAGTGTTTTGTTTCTTCATCAGTTCGTGTTTTGCGCTTATGTTTGTGATACGTCGAGAACGCTTCAACGCGTTAAGATCAGGGAAGTTTGGCTCAGTTAGATATCGATATTGAGTAAGTGTCACGTTCAGCCATTTTGGGGGATTCTACTACATGTCTATGAAGAAGCGAATTTTTCAAATAGATTTAAAAATTTGATTTTTTACTGAAAAATCCTTGATTCGAGAAACGAGAGGTAGCTTAAAAACAATTGAGCAAAATCAAATAAAATTTCATACGGTTACACACCTATATGATTAGAATAAGTGCGCTGAGTTTTATGAGAATCTGAAAAATATGAACTTTTCACTAGAAACTCCTTAACTAGAAAACTATGGCTCAAAAACTGATGATCAAATTAACATCAAATTTGATACGTTGTTCCATCTCTATAAAGAGGATAATTAATTACATTAAATTTTATGAGAATCTAAAAAATCATAGTTCACAAAGTGATGATCAAAAAAATATAAAATTTGATACGTTCTTCCATCCCTATAAAAAGAATAATTATATTGAATTTCATAAGGATCTGAAAAATTTGAACTTTTCACCAGAAATTTTGTGACTAGAACATAAGCTCAATCAAAAACTAATGATCAAAGTATCATAAAATTTGATACATTCTTCCATCTCTATACCGGGTGTTTCAACGAGAACTGCCAGTGCCAAATTGCGTATTTCTAATGGAGTTAAAAATTTGAAATTTGGCAGAAATAAACTATAATTCATACCCTACAAGATGGCATTATCGTTTTTTTCTTTTTTTAAACGATGTGAGTTTTTATATTCAATCGCGATTTCATATCGAAATATTCACTTCATCTCTTTGTTTTTCTTCAAGCTCATGATCACGACTTCCAAAATTGATAAAGAGCAATTGAAATATTTTTATATCAAACCACTATTGAATTACATGAATTTTTGAATTTCAGCCCTCAGGGGATTTTTTGATTGACAGATGACAGTTTTGGGGCGCCAGTTTTGCGGATAACCGCATTAGATTTTATGATGGTCTCTGCACTGCAAAGTTCTTTGAGTAGGTACCGCTTTTAAGTCATAAATAACCAAACCGTTTAGGCAGTCTTTCTCACCAAATTTGACTGCTTCAATAAAGCAGTCGTGTCATAAATTCGTCAAAATTCCATGAACTTCTTAAAAACACAATTATGGATACTTCAACTACAAATTTCAAATTTTTAACAACAGGAACGTATACCTGGCGGTATTACGAACATAATAATAATAAAAAAAATTATTGAAAATTTCTGAAAAAGCACATTATAGCGTCCCGACGGCGCATAGAATTAATTATAGACCAATCAACGACGCCACATTGTAGCGCATTTATTAAAGTTTATTTCTGCAAAATTTCAAATTTTTAACTCCATTAGAAATACTCAATTTGGCACCGGCGGTTCTCGTTGAAACACCCGGTATAGAGGATCCTTACGCTGAACTTCATGAAGATTTAAAAAATTTGAACATTTTAACTAAAAACTTTTTAAGTAGAAAAATTATAACTCATAAAGTAATGATCAAAATAACATAAAATTTAATACGTTTTTCCATCCCTATAAGAAGAACAATTATATTGAATTTCATAAGAATCTAAGAAATTTGAACATTTTAGCTAAAAACTTCTTCAGTAGAAAAATTATAACTCATAAAGTGATGATCAAAATAACATAAAATTTGATACGTTGTTTTATCCCTGTAAGAAAAACAATTATATTGAATTTCATAAGGATCTGAAAAATTTGAACTTTTTACCAGAAATTTTGTGACGAGAAAATCATAAGCTCAATCAAAAACTGATGATCAAAGTATCAAAATTTGATACATTCTTCCATCTCTATATAGAGAATCCTTACGCTGCATTTCAAGAGGATCTAAGAAATTTGAACATTTTAGCTAAAAACTTTTTAGTAGAAAAATTATACCTCATAAAGTAATGATCAAAATAACATAAAATTTGATATTTTCTTCCATTCCTATAAAAAGAATAATTATATAAAATTTCATAAGGATCTGAGAAATTTGAACTTTTCACCGGAAATTTCGTAACTAGAAAATCATAGCTCAATCAAAAACTGATGATCAAAGCATCATAAAAATTAATACATTTTTCCATCTCTATATAAAGGATTCTTACGCTGAATTTTATGAGGATCTAAGAAATTTGAACATTTTAGCTAAAATCCTTTTAAGTAAAAAAATTATAGCTCATAAAGTAATGATTAAAATAACATAAAATTTGATACGTTCTTCCATTCCTATAAAAAGAATAATTATATAGAATTTCATAAGGATCTGAGAAGTTTGAACTTTTCACCAGAAATTTCGTAACTAGAAAATCATAGCTCAATCAAAAACTGATGATCAAAGCATCATAAAAATTAATACATTTTTCCATCTCTATATAAAGGATCCTTACGCTAAAATTCATGACGATCTAAGAAATTTGAACATTTTAGCTAAAATCCTTTTAAGTAAAAAAAATATAGCTCATAAAGTAATGATTAAAATAACATAAAATTTGATACGTTCTTCCATCCCTATAAGAAGAACAATTATATTGAATTTCATAAGGATCTGAGAAATTTGAACTTTTCACCAGAAATTTTTGACTAGAACATAAGCCATCATAAAATTTGATACCTTCTTCCATCTTTATATAGAGGATCTTTACACTAAACTTTATGAGGGTCTAAAAAATTTGAACGTTTTATCAGAAACTTCTTAACAAGAAAAGTGTCATAAACTGTTGATCAAAATAACATAAAATTTGATATGTTCTTCCATCCCTGTAAAGAGGATAATTACACTGAATTTTAAAAAAATCTAAAAAATTAAAACTTTTTACTAGAAACTTCTTAAACTAGAAAGGTTTTAGAAGAATGACTAAAAGTTAGCACGCTTACACAGAGTCATACAGATTGTCTACCATAACGTCAGCGTCCGCTTCGCAATGTTGACAAGAACTTATTTCCAATTGTTTCTTCTGGACACGCACTTGACAATTGACAATTGTCAGTGGCGACCAAAGTTCTACTCGCTCAACATCTCGGATTTTAATCACTTTTATGCTAATGTACGTGGCGTGCCGGGTACGGACGCATAATTAGCACGTGTCAAATCAAAATAGATAAAGCAACAGTGAGGTACTTTGTTCCAAAATACATATAAAAAATTCTTATATTTAAATAAAATTTTCCAGAGTATATTTAATTAATACCAATTTTCGAGTTATATCCTTTGAGGACAGAAGAGCACTAAAGCCTAAGAGGTGGTTGAGAACGTACGATAGGTATAGCTTATCTTAGAGTTATCAAGCTTTCTACTAATCGCTGATACCAGAACTATTAAGAAGAATAAACAATCTAATTTGGGTATTGGGCGATGTAAGTCGCAAGAAACAAAATCTGGCAACTAGGTCACTCTTGTATAGAAATGGTTATACCACTTTACGTATCAAATATTCGTCGCTTTTGTAAAAAAAATTAGTCGTTAATTTTTTATGATTTCTCTTCAAAAGAACTTGATCTGGCGCCTCCACCATTTCTCGAAATATTTCGAGAACAGTCTGAGGCTTCCAGGGGATCAATGGCGTCTCGCTTTTGGTTTCGTTGTGGAAAATTTCGTTAATTTTCCCGGGATCGATTTCCCTTTAAGCCGCCGTCGTTTCGACATAAACAAGGCGGAAAATTCAGCGTCGCCGTGTTTTCTTATCGCCAGCGTAATTTTTACGACGTCTTCGTGGCGTCGCTTATCTCGTCCGACATCGTTTTTAATTTATCTATCCGGAATCGCGCGCCCACCTTTTTTCATCCCCCAATCCACGTAGAATTCTGATAATGCAAAAACGGCCGTCGACATCTGTTATCGCAGTTAATGAAAAGAGGCGGAAGGAGACTGGGAAAATCAACGCAATCAGTTCCCCTTGGCGTTAATGTCCCGGACCGTAAAAGCTCCGGAATTAGTCCGGGACGAAGTCCCGACGATAACGCAACCGAGGGACATTTTGAATTTGTTTTTTTGGCGGACCCTTTGAATTTTTTTTTCCGTCGCCCCTATAACAAGTAGCTTTTTAATTACTCGCTCCATTAGAGTCGAAACCGTTAAGGACCGAGAAAGCGTCGTTTTAATTTCGGTTGAAAGCTCCCCGAGTTCCGGTGCGGCGACGGCGACGTCGACGGTGGCGTTCCCTCTTCTCTAAAAAAGTTATTTTTAGGTAGGCGATGCTCGACGATCCGCCACCACTAAAGGCAATCCCCCTACCCAACAACGCACAACTTCTGTGTTTCGTCAAATATTGACAATGTTGGGCAAATAAATACGTCGCCCTCTCGTAAACAAACCGAAACGCGTTTTAATAATATATTCGGATTTATCTTCTTGGCGGCGAACTACCAGAAGAAACGTCGTCTTGAAGCGACACTTGGGAGGAAAGCTCTCAAACCAAATGGCATCGCCGTCCGTCGTCGGGTTTCCAATCAAATACGACAACTGCAAGGGATGAAACCCGTTTTATCCCTTGGTTAATTACGACCACCCTGATAGTTACTACGTTATTTGCTTAATCCTCGAATTGCACCACCACAGCGATTTATAGCAACTCGGCTCATTTTGTGTCATCAGTTGTTCACCTTTCCCGCTACTAGAGATCAAAATTAACATTTACATACTTTATTTCAAGGCGTAAAATATACGAGGGTAGCTAGGTAATTAAGGTAAATTTTAAGGTAAATCGCGGAAATTAAAATTGGTTGACTTGGTTAACTAAAAATCCATTTTATATCTGAAGAATGTTTTAAAAGACAATTTCTCGGTAATAGCCGCCATTTGTGGAAACTGTTCTATCGAGTTATTGGTAGTGTCGCAACTTTGAAATTCCATACAAACCCCAACAATCACATTCCCGACGCGTCAGCAACTTCCGAAAGTCGAAATAATCGCTTTGAAAATTTGATACCGTCGAAGATTCGGAAACTTTATCCGCTACTTTCCCCCATTCTAACATCCGCAAAATTTCAAACTTTAATTAATACGGTTTCGGTGCATTCACACACTTATTTACCGCTTTGTTTCCTTCTCCCCATTCCCGCCAACTCTCTCCATCTCCATCCTTCCCCTAACTAATTCCTCCCGACAGATCGGGGAATTCTGCGAGACGGGGTGAATTCTATTTCAAACATCCGACGGCTTTCAAAGAATTTTTTTCCATATTTCTTCTCCACCCATATGAAACGAGACGTAATTTCGAAAGCTCAATCGAGGATCTAATGAGGCGCAGCAAAAGTTTCGTCGATAGGGTGACGGAGACGATACAGTTTTCAGATTTTCGATTGACGTGTTGTAGTAATCCAAGTATGTCCGAGAAATTTCCGCCCCTCCCGCTTTCATCGCTTTCTGTTTGACGGGCAAAAGGAAAAGTAATGGAGTTTAAATTTGATGCTTTTGATGATTGTTGGAAGACGCTTTAGTGGCGGAGCGGGACTAGGATAGTTGGCAATTTGCTGTCGGCACAACTTCCAGTCGCTCTCATTTAGAAAACTTGTTTACGGAAGATGGTTTAAAACGAGACGACTTTCAGTTGATGGCTGCGACGTTTTTCTAGATGGCAATTTCCAGTTTACATCAGCCTCGGCGCGCGCGAGACCGAATTCGATCCACCGGATGGCCAAAAGCTTCTTACGCCATCAGACCGCCCAAAAATTGCCAAAAATCTTAGCAATAGGGCGAGAAAATGACAACAAAGAAAAAAGTTCTAAAAAGAAATTTGAAAAAAATAATTATGTAGCCGTGTGAAGATTGGCAGTTTTAGTACAGGTATTAAAGTTGAAAGTTCTAGTGGCATAAATAACTTCACAAAATGGAAAATAGTGTTGTAGTTTATGTTAATGCTGTTTTCTACATTTTTATGAAGCGCTATCGATGTAAGTAGGTATCTAGTTCGTATCACAAACATTGATATTAGCTTGAAAAAATGTTTAATATAGCCAAAAGTTTAAACAAAAAATTTGAAAAATCTAACTTCGTAGCAACATGAAGAATGATTTTTCTAGTATAGGTATCAAAGTTCCAGGGAAATAAATAATTTCTCAAAATGCTATATAGTTTTTTAGATTCTGCTGTTTTAACTATACTTTGAGTTATTGCTTAGTAAATTTATTAGCTTGAAAAAATGTTTAATATAGCCAAAAGTTCAAACAAAAAATTTGAAAAATCTAACTTCGTAGCAACATGAAAAATGATTTTTCCAGTATAGGTATCAAAGTTTAAAATTCCAGGGAAATAAATAATTTCTCAAAATGCTATATAGTTTTTTAGATTCTGCTGTTTTAACTATACTTTGAGTTATTGCTTAAAAAATTTATTAGCTTGAAAAAATGTTTAATATAGCCAAAAGTTCAAACAAGAAATTTGAAAAATCTAACTTCGTAGCAACATGAAGAATGATTTTTCTAGTATAGGTATCAAAGTTCAAAGTTCCAGGGAAATAAATAATTTCTCAAAATGCTATATAGTTTTTTAGATTCTGCTGTTTTAACTATACTTTGAGTTATTGCTTAGTAAATTTATTAGCTCGAAAAAATGTTTAATATAGCCAAAAGTTCAAACAAGAAATTTAAAATCTAACTTCGTAGCAACATGAAGAATAATTTTTCTAGTATAGGTATCAAAATTCAAAGTTCCAGGAAAATAAATAATTTCTCAAAATACTATATAGTTTTTTAGATTCTGCTGTTTTAACTATACTTTGAGTTATTGCTTAGTAAATTTATTAGCTTGAAAAAATGTTTAATATAACCAAAAGCTCAAACAAAAAATTTGAAAAATCTAACTTCGTAGCAACATGAAGAATGATTTTTCTAGTATAGGTATCAACGTTCAAAGTTCCAGAAAAATAAATAATTTCTCAAAATGCTATATAGTTTTTTAGATTCTGCTGTTTTAACTATACTTTGAGTTATTGCTTAGTAAATTTATTAGCTTGAAAAAATGTTTAATATAGCCAAAAGTTCAAACAAGAAATTTGAAAAATCTAACTTCGTAGCAACATGAAGAATGATTTTTCTAGTATAGGTATCAAAGTTCAAAGTTCCAGGGAAATAAATAATTTCTCAAAATGCTATATAGTTTTTTAGATTCTGCTGTTTTAACTATACTTTGAGTTATTGCTTAGTAAATTTATTAGCTTGAAAAAATGTTTAATATAGCCAAAAGTTCAAACAAAAAATTTTAAAAATCTAACTTCGTAGCAACATGAAGAATGATTTTTCTAGTATAGGTATCAAAGTTCAAAGTTCCAGGGGAATAAATAATTTCTCAAAATGCTATATAGTTTTTTAGATTCTGCTGTTTTAACTATACTTTGAGTTATTGCTTAGTAAATTTATTAGCTTGAAAAAATGTTTAATATAGCCAAAAGTTCAAACAAAAAATTTGAAAAATCTAACTTCGTAGCAACATGAAAAATGATTTTTCCAGTATAGGTATCAAAGTTTAAAATTCCAGGGAAATAAATAATTTCTCAAAATGCTATATAGTTTTTTAGATTCTGCTGTTTTAACTATACTTTGAGTTATTGCTTAAAAAATTTATTAGCTTGAAAAAATGTTTAATATAGCCAAAAGTTCAAACAAGAAATTTGAAAAATCTAACTTCGTAGCAACATGAAGAATGATTTTTCTAGTATAGGTATCAAAGTTCAAAGTTCCAGGGAAATAAATAATTTCTCAAAATGCTATATAGTTTTTTAGATTCTGCTGTTTTAACTATACTTTGAGTTATTGCTTAGTAAATTTATTAGCTCGAAAAAATGTTTAATATAGCCAAAAGTTCAAACAAGAAATTTAAAATCTAACTTCGTAGCAACATGAAGAATAATTTTTCTAGTATAGGTATCAAAATTCAAAGTTCCAGGAAAATAAATAATTTCTCAAAATACTATATAGTTTTTTAGATTCTGCTGTTTTAACTATACTTTGAGTTATTGCTTAGTAAATTTATTAGCTTGAAAAAATGTTTAATATAACCAAAAGCTCAAACAAAAAATTTGAAAAATCTAACTTCGTAGCAACATGAAGAATGATTTTTCTAGTATAGGTATCAACGTTCAAAGTTCCAGAAAAATAAATAATTTCTCAAAATGCTATATAGTTTTTTAGATTCTGCTGTTTTAACTATACTTTGAGTTATTGCTTAGTAAATTTATTAGCTTGAAAAAATGTTTAATATAGCCAAAAGTTCAAACAAGAAATTTGAAAAATCTAACTTCGTAGCAACATGAAGAATGATTTTTCTAGTATAGGTATCAAAGTTCAAAGTTCCAGGGAAATAAATAATTTCTCAAAATGCTATATAGTTTTTTAGATTCTGCTGTTTTAACTATACTTTGAGTTATTGCTTAGTAAATTTATTAGCTTGAAAAAATGTTTAATATAGCCAAAAGTTCAAACAAAAAATTTTAAAAATCTAACTTCGTAGCAACATGAAGAATGATTTTTCTAGTATAGGTATCAAAGTTCAAAGTTCCAGGGGAATAAATAATTTCTCAAAATGCTATATAGTTTTTTAGATTCTGCTGTTTTAACTATACTTTGAGTTATTGCTTAGTAAATTTATTAGCTTGAAAAAATGTTTAATATAGCCAAAAGTTCAAACAAAAAATTTTAAAAATCTAACTTCGTAGCAACATGAAAAATGATTTTTCTAGTATAGGTATCAAAGTTCAAAGTTCCAGGGGAATAAATAATTTCTCAAAATGCTATATAGTTTTTTAGATTCTGCTGTTTTAACTATACTTTGAGTTATTGCTTAGTAAATTTATTAGCTTGAAAAAATGTTTAATATAGCCAAAAGTTCAAACAAGAAATTTGAAAAATCTAACTTCGTAGCAACATGAAGGATGATTTTTCTAGTATAGGTCTCAAAGTTCAAAGTTCCAGGTAAATAAATAATTTCATAAAATGCTACATAGTTTTTTAGATTCTGCTGTTTTAACTATACTTTGAGTTATTGCTTAGTAAATTTTTAGCTTGAAAAAATGTTTAATATAGCCAAAAGTTCAAACAAGAAATTTGAAAAATCTAACTTCGTAGCAACATGAAGGATGATATTTCTAGTATAGGTCTCAAAGTTCAAAGTTCCAGGTAAATAAATAATTTCATAAAATGCTATATAGTTTTTTAGACTCTGCTGTTTTAACTATACTTTGAGTTATTGCTTAGTAAATTTATTAGCTTGAAAAAATGTTTAATATAGCCAAAAGTTCAAACAAAAAATTTGAAAAATCTAACTTCGTAGCAACATGAAGGATGATTTTTCTAGTATAGGTCTCAAAGTTCAAAGTTCCAGGTAAATAAATAATTTCATAAAATGCTACATAGTTTTTTAGATTCTGCTGTTTTAACTATACTTTGAGTTATTGCTTAGTAAATTTTTAGCTTGAAAAAATGTTTAATATAGCCAAAAGTTCAAACAAGAAATTTGAAAAATCTAACTTCGTAGCAACATGAAGGATGATTTTTCTAGTATAGGTCTCAAAGTTCAAAGTTCCAGGTAAATAAATAATTTCATAAAATGCTATATAGTTTTTTAGACTCTGCTGTTTTAACTACAGTTTGAGTTATTGCTTAGTAAATTTATTAAAAATATTGTACTGATGGGAAACGTTATGCCAAATGCATGTTTGCTTCACAGCAACACTGTGGCGACTTCTCTAACAGTTATCCCAGAAGTCTCCAAATTAATAGTGTGACCGCTCTCGTTCCTACCCACATCGACGCTCCACTCCACGAAAAGCTCAGAAGTTCCAGTACTTTCTCCATTCAATTGGCTTTTTTTAGAAATAGCTCTCAAGTCTCGGCGAAAAAAAAAACGTCTCTCGGCTCCATTCATGTTAGTTGAACCGACGCTTTCACTTGACGCCCCTGAAATTAATAGCCATCTAAATTTCGACTCGTTGACGCGTCTTTATTTTTCACCCGCTGTCCCAACTAAAAATCAAGCCGGAGGACGACGGCAGCTGCAGCAATTACAAAGTTATAATTAAGCGGATAGACTCGTCTCCGGCAGTTGTAGCAGCGCACAACATTAAAAACAAATCCCGACACTTTTTCGGGCGTGACAGCCGAAAAAAAAAACTTCTCCCTATTCCGAAATCGTTTCGCCGGTCGTGCCCGCTGGCGATCAGCAATCGTGTTAGTTCTGTGAGTTGGGGCGGCAAAGCCGCCACCGCAAGCCTCCCTGATCTGAATACAATTCCAGTTCGCTCTATCAGCAGTTCCAGATTGGCCCTAACCTGCGGTGATGGCCGTTTAATCTAGTTAGCCTCTAGGTCTGACGCCCGAAACTAGGTCTCGGGGAACAACACAAAGACGGACAAATTGACCCAATATGGCCACCATTTCGCATAGATGAGATACGTCCATCCAGGTTTAAAGAGTTTTCAGGGCCGACAAAAGGCTCGAAAATAAAAACGGGGCAATAGCCGGGACTGTAAAGTTGACAGGTGATGCATCATCACGCGTGTAGGTTTTCAGGTACGGCACTCGGTTGGACGCCAATTACAGCAACCAAACAAGGCGATCACATCCAATAATCCCGACGTTGTTGCTTGAACGTCTGTAGCTGGAAATCGTAACTACTTGTAAGTCAATGCGACAGACAACATTATTGCGAAGCAACACTTAATCAAGCAACAGATCTCGTTACCCCTACACAAAGACGAAAACGAAGCGAGACAGGTGATTTAGATTCGTCCTCCCCTCAACCAAGTCTCCTCATTTCAATTCCCCCCCTCCTCTTCCTCCACCTCCACCACTATATAGTCGTAAATATTCCATAAGTGCGGCGATTAAATTGAAACCCCGTCAAGTGGGCGTTGATTGTTAACCCCTTGTTTTTTTCCCGACCTCCGGCATAGCTGTAAAGCCGCAACTTTAAATCCTGCAAGTCCTAAATGCATAATATTCAGGTAAATCCGGCCGGCGGGGCGGACGCAGAAAAGGTTCCTGCTAGAAGCCGCTGTTTATTCACCCCGAACGAGGAAAAAAAAGAATAAGGGGGGGTGGAATGGAGCGAGTCGTTAGGTAAACGAGCACCGGAATATTCAACAGCTAAGCCGGTCGAAGCGAATTGTTGTTTCAGAATCGACGACGTGCAGATGCCATGTGATATTCCAAAACGCCCGGTTTTCGCTGAAACCGCAACTTGCAACACGAAACGCTTCGAATGTTTCAAAAGAGAAAATCAATTCCTCAAACCATTAGCGGTGGATATTTGGAAAAACGTGTCGGGTGAAAAGTTCAAACCGCAAATTTTAAAATTTCGGTTCTGTAGCTACCTACAGAATGGCAACTTTACTGCATGTATCAAAGGTGAAAGTTCTATCTCTATAAATAACCTTGTAATGTAGAAAATATTGTTTTAATTACTGTTCGATTCTTTGTTAAATTGAGTTGTATGTCGTAATTTGATATCAATTACAGTTGAGATTTTCCAAAATGGTATCTTTGGTATAGAAAAAGTACCTACATCTGTAACAAAAAGTTTAAAATAAACCATAAACTTTTCGAGTACGTCGCCTTGTAAAGGTTACCGTCTCCACTGAATGTACAAATTTTGGTGTTTGTAACTCCAAAAGTGGCGGTAGAATATAAAAAAACAAATAACCACCAAAGAGTTCAAACCGCAAATTTTAAAAAACCGATTCTGTAGCTGCATGAAGAAAGACTATATTAGTACAAGTGTCAAAATTGAAAGCCCTACTTCTCTAAATAGCTTTATAATATGTCGAATATTGTACTCATTGTGTGTTAAATTAAGTAAAAACATCATATGCCGTAACTTTATACTAAGAATAGTTGAGATTTAGCATTAATTTTATAAATTGCCCTCTTTGGTACAGTAGAGATTGTCTGTTTCACGAAAAGTTCAAACTATAGATAGAAACTCTTGGATCATGCCGAGTTACAGATGTTGCCGTCCTCACTGCAGGTAAGAATTTTGGTGTCCGTAACTCAAAACATGGCGGTAGAATATAAAAAACAAATAATCACAAAAGAGTTGAAACCACAAATTTTAAAAAACCGGTTCTGTAGCTGCATGGAGAAAAACAATATTAGTACAAGTGTCAAAGTTGAAAGCTCTACTTCTTTAAATAGCTTTATAATATGCCAAATATTGTACCCATTGTGTGTTAAATTAAGTAAAAACATTATATGCCGTACATTTATACTAAGAATAGTTGAGATTTTGCATCAATTTTATAAATTGCCCCCTTTGGTACAGTAGAGATTGTCTGTTTCATCAAAAGTTCAAACTATAGATAAAAACTTTTGGATCATGCCGAGTTACAGATGTTGCCGTCCTCACTGCAGGTAAGAGTTCTCGTGTCCGTGTCTCGAAAAATGGCGGTAGAATATACAAAAAAATCAAATAACCACAAAAGAGTTCAAACCACAAATTTTAAAAAACCGATTCTGTAGCTGCATGGAAAAAGACTATATTAGTACAAGTGTCAAAGTTGATAGCTATACTTCTCTAAATAGCTTTATAACATGCCAAATAATGTATTCATTGTGTGTTAAATTAAGTAAAAACATCATAGCCGTAACTTTATACTAAGAATAGTTGAGATTTAGCATCAATTTTACAAATTGCCCCCTTTGGTACAGTAGAGATTGTCTGTTTCATCAAAAGTTCAAACTATAGATAAAAACTTTTGGATCATGCCGAGTTACAGATGTTGCCATCCTCACTGCAGGTAAGAGTTCTCGTGTCCGTGTCTCGAAAAATGGCGGTAGAATATACAAAAATCAAATAACCACAAAAGGGTTCAAACCACAAATTTTAAAAAACCGATTCTGTAGCCGCATGGAAAAAGACTATATTAGTACAAGTGTCAAAGTTAAAAGCTCTACTTCTCTAAATAGCTTTATAACATGCCAAATAATGTATTCATTGTGTGTTAAATTAAGTAAAAACATCATATGCCGTAACTTTATACTAAGAATAGTTGAGATTTAGCATCAATTTTATAAATTGCCCTCTTTGGTACAGTAGAGATTGTCTGTTTCACGAAAAGTTTAAACTATAGATAGAAACTTTTGGATCATGCCGAGTTACAGATGTTGCCGTCCTCACTGCAGGTAAGAATTTTGGTGTCCGTAACTCAAAAAATGGCGGTAGAATATAAAAAAGCAAATAACCACAAAAGAGTTCAAACCACAAATTTTAAAAAACCGATTCTGTAGCTGCATGAAGAAAGACTATATTAGTACAAGTGTCAAAATTGAAAGCTCTACTTCTCTAAATAGCTTTATAATATGTCGAATATTGTACTCATTGTGTGTTAAATTAAGTAAAAACATCATATGCCGTAACTTTATACTAAGAATAGTTAAGATTTAGCATTAATTTTATAAATTGCCCTCTTTGGTACAGTAGAGATTGTCTGTTTCACGAAAAGTTCAAACTATAGATAGAAACTCTTGGATCATGCCGAGTTACAGATGTTGCCGTCCTCACTGCAGGTAAGAATTTTGGTGTCCGTAACTCAAAACATGGCGGTAGAATATAAAAAACAAATAATCACAAAAGAGTTGAAACCACAAATTTTAAAAAACCGGTTCTGTAGCTGCATGGAGAAAAACAATATTAGTACAAGTGTCAAAGTTGAAAGCTCTACTTCTTTAAATAGCTTTATAATATGCCAAATATTGTACCCATTGTGTGTTAAATTAAGTAAAAACATTATATGCCGTACATTTATACTAAGAATAGTTGAGATTTTGCATCAATTTTATAAATTGCCCCCTTTGGTACAGTAGAGATTGTCTGTTTCATCAAAAGTTCAAACTATAGATAAAAACTTTTGGATCATGCCGAGTTACAGATGTTGCCGTCCTCACTGCAGGTAAGAGTTCTCGTGTCCGTGTCTCGAAAAATGGCGGTAGAATATACAAAAAAATCAAATAACCACAAAAGAGTTCAAACCACAAATTTTAAAAAACCGATTCTGTAGCTGCATGGAAAAAGACTATATTAGTACAAGTGTCAAAGTTGATAGCTATACTTCTCTAAATAGCTTTATAACATGCCAAATAATGTATTCATTGTGTGTTAAATTAAGTAAAAACATCATAGCCGTAACTTTATACTAAGAATAGTTGAGATTTAGCATCAATTTTACAAATTGCCCCCTTTGGTACAGTAGAGATTGTCTGTTTCATCAAAAGTTCAAACTATAGATAAAAACTTTTGGATCATGCCGAGTTACAGATGTTGCCATCCTCACTGCAGGTAAGAGTTCTCGTGTCCGTGTCTCGAAAAATGGCGGTAGAATATACAAAAATCAAATAACCACAAAAGGGTTCAAACCACAAATTTTAAAAAACCGATTCTGTAGCCGCATGGAAAAAGACTATATTAGTACAAGTGTCAAAGTTAAAAGCTCTACTTCTCTAAATAGCTTTATAACATGCCAAATAATGTATTCATTGTGTGTTAAATTAAGTAAAAACATCATATGCCGTAACTTTATACTAAGAATAGTTGAGATTTAGCATCAATTTTATAAATTGCCCTCTTTGGTACAGTAGAGATTGTCTGTTTCACGAAAAGTTTAAACTATAGATAGAAACTTTTGGATCATGCCGAGTTACAGATGTTGCCGTCCTCACTGCAGGTAAGAATTTTGGTGTCCGTAACTCAAAAAATGGCGGTAGAATATAAAAAAGCAAATAACCACAAAAGAGTTCAAACCACAAATTTTAAAAAACCGATTCTGTAGCTGCATGAAGAAAGACTATATTAGTACAAGTGTCAAAGTTAAAAGCTCTACTTCTCTAAATAGCTTTATAACATGCCAAATAATGTATTCATTGTGTGTTAAATTAAGTAAAAACATCATATGCCGTAACTTTATACTAAGAATAGTTGAGATTTAGCATCAATTTTATAAATTGCCCTCTTTGGTACAGTAGAGATTGTCTGTTTCACGAAAAGTTTAAACTATAGATAGAAACTTTTGGATCATGCCGAGTTACAGATGTTGCCGTCCTCACTGCAGGTAAGAATTTTGGTGTCCGTAACTCAAAAAATGGCGGTAGAATATAAAAAAGCAAATAACCACAAAAGAGTTCAAACCACAAATTTTAAAAAACCGATTCTGTAGCTGCATGAAGAAAGACTATATTAGTACAAGTGTCAAAATTGAAAGCTCTACTTCTCTAAATAGCTTTATAATATGTCGAATATTGTACTCATTGTGTGTTAAATTAAGTAAAAACATCATATGCCGTAACTTTATACTAAGAATAGTTAAGATTTAGCATTAATTTTATAAATTGCCCTCTTTGGTACAGTAGAGATTGTCTGTTTCACGAAAAGTTCAAACTATCGATAGAAACTTTTGGATCATGCCGAGTTACAGATGTTGCCGTCCTCACTGCAGGTAAGAATTTTGGTGTCCGTAACTCAAAAAATGGCGGTAGGACATGAAAAATGCCGTAAGCGGCAGTGCAGTTTTCTATCTTGCAGCGACGTCTGTGGGCGTCGCTCCAGCGACCAAGATACGAGTAAACATTGGTTTAGGACGGCCGTCCGAATCGGCTAATGCAATCAATAATACAAACCAGCAAACTTTGTTTATTCAGATTATCGAGTGGTCCGGACGCCCTCGAGCGATGTTCACTTGTCGTCGTCGTCGCCACAGCCGCCGCAGCAGCAGCAGTAGGTTCCCCAAAACAAAAGAAAAACCTCCCCCGGTTTTGTCGTGGCGACAACAAAGCAACCGAGCGCGTAACCGATCCGGACACACAAAGACGAGAGTCGATTAGTGACGTCATCTTAACAAACGTCAATTTCCGCACGGTGGAGCTTCTGTTAGGAGATTCGTCTATATGTTAAAGACGATCCGGATGAAGAAGGGTATCGGATTCGGGTTGTGTGTGTGTTGGCGGCGGTGGCGGCAGCGGCGCCGTCGATATAAATCATTTTAACGAGACCCCGTCTCGGCTTTTATTTATAAGGGACGGGTTTTGCGATTTATTCATCAATCAGGTGGAGAGGTTTAATTATGGTACGGTACGGTCCTGCCAACACCCTTCTTGCGGATCGGCAGCTAACATTTGCGCCTTCTATATATAAAAAAAAAATGTGATATTTAATTTTTGCGGCCGACACGTGCGCCCAAACGGCATCTGTGAGGAGGGTTAAAGGGGGAAGGAGGCGACGCGGGTCGAGAGAAGAGATTTATTTCTTCCATCTCGCACCAAAACGTTCGCCTGTTATTTCGGTGTCTACCGACAATAAAATGTTTCCGACGAACGTCAAAGTAGCAAGGGACCACTCCCGCTCTCGACAGGTATCATCTCCTTGATGGGCTCGACAGGTCGCAAAGATGCGATCGCAGAACCGTATCGAACCCTTTTATCCCAATGAACAACAATGAAAGCGGACAACCGGCAATCAAATCCTCCTTGTAGGGGCGTCCAACGACAGGAGTCGACAACCTCCTTCATCAAACTGAACATCTTGCTCACTGGTATTCAGTGACGTTGCCAATAAAGTGGATAATAAAACGTGTCTATTGCTATTCTTAACTGTTCAGAGCGGGGATTCATTAAAAAAAAAAAGTAAAAAGTTCAAACCGCAAATTTAAACTTTTTGCCTCTGTAGCCAAGTAGAGCATGTAAATCTTTATATACGTATCAAATTTGAATGCTCTAGCTCTGTAAATAATTTCACAATTTAAAAAAAATGATTAATATTAATTGCATTAATCCTTCAGACTTGTTATAAAAATATTTCCAGAAGTGTAATTTCAAACCGGAACCGTAATGGATTTGATATCTAGAAAGTTCAACTTGTTTGACGTCCAACTTGGCAACTCACAAACTCTCCCTTTAACTTTTTCCAAAAATTAAAATAAAAAACGGTAATATTTGATCGTTTAAACCGCCGCCTCGAAATCCTCATCCTGCGGGCACTTTTCGTCGCCCTCTTTCCCGATTTTCGTCCAGCGTTCCTCGTTTTCCCTAATTAATATTTATCCTCTCTTCCCGACCCCCACCTCCCGAGTAATCGGAAAAGTTAGCCGGCAAACTCGACGTTTCATCTCTGAACGGAAACAAATTACGAATTTTCTTTAATTACTCCCCAAATATACACACGTTTTATTTTTTTTAACGTAATTCCCCCTCTTTCTACCGATCAAGAAATGACATTTACCGCTGGAAACCTGACTGAAGGGAAGCTCTTAAAAAATTACAAAGGTGTAACACGCGCCACCGTACCCCGCTAATGGATTTTTTAATGCGTCCGACCCCCGGGAGAGGCTGGGTACGCATCGCTTCGTTTAATCAGTGGTCCGGACGTGTGTGCGTATACGGGGTGCAAATCCCGCCGTGAACGGACCCTTTAAGCTTCGTCATTAAAAAAAACAGACGACGCGATTTGAATGCTGATGAAGCAACCGGCGGTGAGCGGTGTGAACGTGCCCTAATTACACCCGGATCCGTGCTCACGCATCTAGGTGAAACTGCAAGGGTGGGTGGTCGCTGGTGGATCAAACACGTTTCTCTGTTTTACCGCGAGTCGATGAAGCGCCCCACAACGGGATCTGACCAAACTACGCAAGTATAGCAATCGTCTTCTTCTTGGGATCAAAGACTATGTAGCAACTACTATCCCTTTCAAAAATGCAATGCAAAGAAAGGTCTAATTTCATCTCCAAGCATAAGTTTGACGTTTTTTCACCCTTCCAGAATCTTAAACGAAAAATAAAATGTGGTTTTGCTATTTCTGAGCGTTTAAAGGTTAAGGATTAATTTGAAGAAAGTGAAAAAGAGTAAAAAGTTCAAACTGAAAATCGGAACCTTTGGCCCTCGTAGCCGCGTAAATCATATAAATCTCTATATATGTATCAAATTTAAATGCTCTAGCACCAGAAACAATTTTACAATTTGTAAAAAACAATTATTATCTATTAAATTTTATGTTAAAAATTCACTTTAAATCTAGTTGGCATTCTCAAGCTGTTACTTTATTTCCGTTTTTATTCTTTTATAGTGCACAACCATATTTCAAAAAACCGCCCAGTATAAGCCGACATCGCTCTTCCAATCCTGATTTACTCCAAACTACATATGTTGAATATGGCTGGATTTAGTTGTCACTGTCTGAGCACGTGCCGCATCGCATATTTACCCGGCCAAATCCCTCTGTCTACGCCACAGAAATAACCCTCCCTTCGGAGCGAATGGAAAAGGTCGTCGTCGCCGTCGTCATCGTCGCGACGTCTCTCATAATTCACTTGTTTCCCGTCCTCTTCTCGGTGCTTAACACCGCTTTTTACTTAACGAGGGATCAGTTCTAAAATAGCTACCTACCCGAAGTGAGGTGCGAGAGAGCATCATCAGCGATAGCGTTTCGGGTGAACGTTGCTGTTTTGTCTCTTGCGGGCCTGCCGGTTTACGGACAAATCCGGCCCGGGACTGACAAGCATTTTCAACCCTCCTGACGCGGATCGAGGGGGAAACGGACGAAAAACACGTCGGAATTTTCGCCAATAAATTTTTCAACCTTTTTACATCGAAAGAACGCTGTCGTAATGAACTAAAGAAATTTTTTCGAGTCCAAGAAACTTTCGAGGAAAAAAAACTAAATTGCAAGAAGCTTTGTCAATTTATCGATATATACTCTACCAAAATTATAAAAAAAGGAAAAAACATATAAAAGTTCAAATTAATAATTTAAATTGTTTGACTCTGTAGCACTATCTAGAATGTTAATTTCGGTAAATGTACGAAATTTGACAGCGTTAGTCCTATTACTAAATTTACAATGTGAAAAATACGATTAATTGATGCACAAATTCGACCATATTTAGAAGAAGTTGTGATAAAAGAATGTCAAGTATAAATATATTGATATAGGTATACTTTACCAAAATTATGAAAAAAAGGAAAAAACATATAAAAGTTCAAATTAATAATTTAAATTTTTTGACTCTGTAGCACTATCTAGAATGTTAATTTCGGTAAATGTATGAAATTTGACAGCGTTAGTCCTATTAGTAAATTTACAATTTGAAGAATACGATTAGTTGATGCACAAATTCGACCATATTTAGAAGAAGTTGTGATAAAAAAATGCCAAATATAAATATATTGATATATACTCTACAAAAATTATGAAAAAAAGGAAAAACATATAAAAGTTCAAATTAATAATTTGAATTTTTTGACACTGTAGCACTATCTAGAATGTTAGTTTCGGTAAATGTATAAAATTTGACAGCGTTAGTCCTATTAGTAAATTTATAATTTGAAAAATACGATTAATTGATGCACAAATTCGACCATATTTAGAAGAAATTGTGATAAAAAAATGACAAATATAAATATATTGATATAAATACTCTACCAAAATTATGAAAAAAGAAAAAAACATATAAAAGTTCAAATTAATAATTTAAATTTTTTGACTCTGCAGCACTATCTAGAATGTTAATTTCGGTAAATGTATGAAATTTGACAGCGTTAGTCCTATTCGTAAATTTACAATTTGAAGAATACGATTAATTGATGCACAATTTCGACCATATGTTGTGATTAAAAAAATGTCAAATATAAATATATAAGTAGCAAAGTGTCTTTTCTTTGCATTAATAATTAATCTGAAGAGCAGACACTTTTGGAGATTCCTCAGCGGCCATAACTGCTTAAAAAAAATTAAATTAAATGAGAAAAAGTCGAAGCAGTGCGATGCTGTGAGTTTCTTGGTTGTTGAAAGGCGTTGTTCCCGGCCTGCCCCGTGAGTCTCCCTTAATCCGTTTATCCCCGTTTGAAGAGCCATTATTGCACCCCTAGCGTCCCGTAATTCCAGAGACGACTGCATTGATTCGTCTTAAAGCAGCTCTGGCCGTTAAAACTCCGGGGAGTCATCGGGACCGATTCCGGTCGGCATCATCCTGACGAACGTCCGGTTTTGTCGCCGTCTCTCATCACAACCGGAAATCACCCTCTCCGCTTCCGGCCGAAAAACAGGAAAAGACCAGCCGGTCACGTCCCGCAACTAATCCCTCGAGTTAAATACTTCCCCGACAATATTCCCGAATACTTGACGATCACGTCCCTGAATAACGTCTCCAACCAGGACTCACCCTTTCGATCATCCTCCCGTAAATCCCGATCTCTTTCATCAACATAAAAACCGAACGACGTTTTTTTTTCTCATCCAACTTTCCTCCCGCTACATGTAGAGTGAATTAAAATTAAGGTTTTGTTCCATTGTAAGTGACGTCTAAACAAGAATGGCCGGTGCGGATTAATCAAGTGTGCAAGCCGCTCCGGGCTTCCCCGGACTCCGGCCCAATTTCCTCTCCCGGGCCCGTTTGATGTGACGCCGCTTTGTGAAATTCCCGGCCGACGTACTTTCCAAGTTTTCCACAACTGAAAGTCGGAGGGCGAAAGGGGGGTTTAAAGGCAACAAAAGGCTGCCGGATCTGCCCGGAATTAGGCGAGACGCTTCTCCCTAATGATGTGGCTAATTTCGGGACGGGATCGGCAGGTCGCGAGATGGGACAAAAAGGCGGACGACGTCGCGACGTCGATCGAGTTCGACGGCTGGTGGTGAGAGGGAATCGTGGGGTCGGATTAGCGCGTCGACATTTGCATTGTTCGGCCGTTTAACGCGACGACGCACCGGATCCGGGCACTCTAAATAATGAGCCCGTTGCCATTATGAAGAGTGTTTTCTCTTTCGTTTTACGATTTCCTACGAGCAGGTAGGCGCAGGAGGGGCCTATAAACGGGAAGAAGAGCAAAAACGATTCGAATTGTACGGCAAAGCGTTTCCGAGGATTTAAAAAATTCAGAGTCAAGGGTCACTTTTCAAATTTTCAGTATTTGGAATTTCTTACAATTTTTCTTGACGCTCTTTAACACACTTTTGTCGATATTCTTTCTAAGAATGACAAGGAACAAATATCAAAGCAGTTGGAAGAGTTCTAAAAAAGCTGAAATAGTATATCGATCAAATGCATTTTCTGAATTGTAGAGTTATTTAAAAAGGTGAAGCGCTCAAAGTTTATGTATCTGTCAAAATCTACACTGTAAATAGCGCTACAGAATTAAAAATTTAAAATTATTAATTTAAAATTTTACATATTTTTTTTTATTTTGGTATTTTGTTGAAATAGAAATCTAAAAAATTTTAATCTAATTTTGGCACAACAAAACGTAGCAATTATTTCAAAATACGGTCAATATGACGTAACAATTAATTATATTTTTTAAATTGTAAATTTGTTGACAGAGATAAGGCTGTCAAATTTTATACATCTGCTAAAATCAGTAGCCCAGATGGTGCTACAAAGTCGAAAAATTAAAATTATTATTTTAAACTTTTAGATATTTTCATGTTTCCTTTTTAGTTATGGTATTTTGCTGGAGTCAAGACCTACATATGTATAATAAAAATTTTGACATTTAAGAAAAATGCTAACCACAATTAATCCAAAGTATAATCGATATGGTGCATTAATTAATCGTATTCTTCAAATTGCAAATTTATTAACAAAGATAAAGTTGTGAAATTTCTTGTACTTGCCGAAATCAACATCCTAAATAGTGCTACAAAGTCGAAAAATTACAATCAGTACCTTAAACTACAATATATCTTTTCTGTTATTTCCCGGTTATAGCGTTTCGATGGAGTAGAAATCAATAAGTTTTAGTCTAATTTTGCGCTACAGAGTAATGCTAACTACAATAATTATTTCATAGTGCACCTACAGTAGTATAGTATCTGTACTTAAATATCTGTATATCTGTATTTGAATTTATTTTTGATATTTACAAGATAGTCTATGTAGTGGATCAACTGTGCATATTTTCCCAATTGTAGGTAAATTTGTAAAATTAGAGCTTTGCTGAAAAGCTGCCACATGACCAGACAATATACTCTTCCATTCGATGCGGCAGTTGTTTTGTTGTTGACGTGCGATTTTCAGGTAAATTGGGGGGATAATGGCAATAATTATCGGCACAAAGCGACCGGGTTTCTGCACGAACTCCCGCCACATTTCCAGGCTATTATTGCAAATTGATCGACTGTTTTATTGAAAATGGCCGCGGTTAGACGGTTTGGCAAAGGGATAATCCCCGTCCCTTGCCCGTATTGCTTTATTTTCATTTGCAAGTGGTAAACTGCCATGAATAAATATCACTGGTAAACAGAATTCGATTTCAACAGAAACTAGCGCACAACAAGAGGATTCATACAATATTCAAGGTTCCAGTCAAAGGTTTTTACAAATTTATCTTCACTTCTGCCGGTCATAGATGCTATGATGCCATCAGGATCGCACTATAGACAGGGTAGAAAACGTTTCACTTTTCGTTACGCATGCATATGCTTGAGGTAAAATTTGAATTGAGTTTGATACCAAGTCACGGAAAATGTTTTTAATCAATGTAGTTAACAATAACATAAATATTACTTAAAATGACGCAATCAATACCAATATTTACCAAATTATGAAGCCATTTATAGAAATAACATTTTCAAATTCGATACCTGCATTAAAATTGAAACCCTCTATCTGACTACAGAATCGAATTTTTGAAATGTGTAGTTTGAACTTTTTGCTTAGTAGTATATCTTTTTTTAAGAATCTACTGCTAAGGTTTCATGTATCCTTCAACTTCAAATATTAGCATGGACCTTACTCAATCTCCAGGTTTGTACTGATATAACAGTTAAGATTAAGGTTGTCTTTTTTCGGTTTGCTGGTCGTTGGCGGCAGATCTCCAAAGCCGCGCTCGAGATCGACCAAAAATTTCACAATGGAGCCCGAAACCGCTTTAAACTTTGTCTTATCATCTTTGTTGGATATTCAGCAAGTTTCGTAGTTAATTTGTAGTCGACTCGGCTCGTGAAAAATATCCCGGCACGCTCACGGGGCTTCAGCTCTTTTCCTCGACGAGAATCCCATCAAGCTCTTTACCCTTTGTCCGTCGCCATCCGACGAGTTTTTTTTTTCTTCGCCGATATCCATTTAACACCGCATAATGCAGCAGAATAATTAACTTGTCATCCACCTGGATGCCTCGAGACATTATTAAATTTACATTAACAATAAACATCAAAAAATTAGACGGCGCGTCCTTAAAGTTGCGACGATAATTACTTCTGGTCGTCGAGCTTTTCAGTTGTCGGGGAGCTTTGTGAATAAACCGAGCGTGTTCATTCCGTTGCATGTCGTCGGAGCTTTTCAACGGAAAGTTTCATGAAAATTTCCAAATATTTACCAATTCGCCACGTTATTTCGTTCGCTTTTGGTCCGGCGAGTCACAGATATGTTGTTGCTTTTTTTTTTAGTGCGCTCTATTGTTCCGCGAAATACACAAATAAATGAAATTTACTGTTGCGGCATGAATAATTTTAAAAACTGCTTTTGACACACGCTCATTGGCTCAGTTTCATCCGATAATAACCGGCTGCAATTGTTGCAATAACGGCACGTACCGCACGCCGGGTGGTCAATTCATATTAAATAAATGATTAATGACACGTGTGATTGTCTATTGTTGACCGGGAAACAATCGCCGGTAAAACGTGATTTTTTAAATCATTTCTTTTCTGGCGCTGCCACTCCCATCTCTAATTAAGTAAAAAACTTGGACATTTCCTGAGTATTTTTTGGCCATTCAACTAATCTCAAATTAAAACAAAATTCGACGTTCTCTTATTATTTTTTATTTCTTTCTTGGTCATGCAACGCATCTCTAATTGCTTGAGAGCTTTTTTGATTATTTTATTATTTTCTTCTTGATCAGGTTACTTATCTCTATTCACTTAAAGAACTTTGAATATTTGTTGATTGTTATCATTTCATTGGTCATGCTACTCATCTCTAATTACTTCAAAATGTTTAGACCTTTTTTGATTATTTTATTTTTAAACATTTTTGAATTGAACCAAAATTATTTCATCATTTTATTCTTAGTCATGCAACTCATCTATAATTACTTAAAATTGTTGAAACATTTTTTAACATTCTTTCATTTCTTACCTGATCATGCAACATCTCTACTTAATCAAAATTCTTTAAACATTCTCTGGTAATGTTGTCACTTCTCTTTTGGTCATGATTCTCATTTGCACTGCCATAACATGTTGGTACCCTCTCAAATAATTTTTTCTATTGGTCATGTAACTCACCTCTAATTGGTACTTAAATGTGTTCGGACATTTTCTAATACTTTTTTTATTTCTTTCTTGGTCATGCAACTTATCTCTAATTATTCAAAATTTTTTGAACATTCTCTGATTATGTTATCATTTCTCTCTGGGTCATGATTCTCATCTCTACTATCTTAAAAATGTTTGAACACTCTCAAAAATCATTTGTTTAATTTTTCCATGGTCATGCAACTCATTTTTAATTACTTAAAATTGTTGGAACATTTTCTTATATTCTTTCATTTCTTTCATTTCTCTCTTGGTCATGCAACTCATCTCTAATTATTCAAAATTCTTTAAACACTATTTGGTGATGTTATCACTTCTCTCTTGGTCTTGATTCTCATCTTTACTGACTTAACATGTTTGGACCCTCAAATAATTTTTTCAATTATTCTCTTGGTCATGCAACTCACCTCTAATTGGTACTTAAATGTGTTCGGATATTTTCTAATAATTTTTTCATTTCTTTCTTGCTCATGCAACTTATCTCTAATTATTCAAAATTTTTTGAACATTCTCTGATCATGTTATCATTTCTCTCTGGGTCATGATTCTCATCTCTACCATCTTAAAAATGTTTAAACACTCTCAAATCATTTTTTTAATTTTTCCTTGGTCATGCAACTCATCTTTAATTACTTAAAATTGTTGGAACATTTTCTAATATTCTTTCATTTCTTTCATTTCTCTCTTGGTCATGCAACTCATCTCTAATTATTCAAAATTCTTTAAACACTATTTGGTGATGTTATCACTTCTCTCTTGGTCTTGATTCTCATCTCTACTGACTTAACATGTTTGGACCCTCAAATAATTTTTTTAATTATTCTCTTGGTCATGCAACTCACCTCTAATTGGTACTTAAATGTGTTCGAATATTTTCTAATAATTTTTTCATTTCTTTCTTGCTCATGCAACTTATCTCTAATTATTCAAAATTCTTTGAACATTTACTGGTCATGTTATCATTTCTCTCTTGGTCATGATTATCATCTCTACTAATTTAGAAATCTTTGAACACTCTCAAATCATTTTTTTCATTTTTTCTTGGTCGTGCAACTCATCTCTAATTACTTAAAATTGATGAAACATTTTCTAATAGTCTTTTATTTCTTTCTTGGACATGCAACTCATCTCTAATTATTCAAAATTCTTTAAACATTCTCTGATAATGTTATCACTTCTTTCTTGGTCATGAGTCTCATCTTTACTGACTTAACATGTTTGAACACTCAAATAATTTTTTCAATTTTCTCTTGGTTATGCAATTCACCTCTAATTGGTACTTAAATGCGTTCGGACATTTTCTAATAATTTTTTCATTTCTCTCTTGGTCATGCAACTCATCTCTAATTATTCAAAATTCTTTAAACACTCTCTGGTGATGTTATCATTTCTCTCTTGGTCATGATTCTCATCTTTACTAACTTGACATGTTTGGACACTCTCAAATATTTTTTTCAATTTTCTCTTGGTCATGTTATCATTTCTCTCTTGGTCATGATTATCATCTCTACTAATTTAGAAATCTTTGAACACTCTCAAATCATTTTTTTCATTTTTTCTTGGTCGTGCAACTCATCTCTAATTACTTAAAATTGATGAAACATTTTCTAATAGTCTTTTATTTCTTTCTTGGACATGCAACTCATCTCTAATTATTCAAAATTTTTTAAACATTCTCTGATAATGTTATCACTTCTTTCTTGGTCATGAGTCTCATCTTTACTGACTTAACATGTTTGAACACTCAAATAATTTTTTCAATTTTCTCTTGGTTATGCAATTCACCTCTAATTGGTACTTAAATGCGTTCGGACATTTTCTAATAATTTTTTCATTTCTCTCTTGGTCATGCAACTCATCTCTAATTATTCAAAATTCTTTAAACACTCTCTGGTGATGTTATCATTTCTCTCTTGGTCATGATTCTCATCTTTACTAACTTGACATGTTTGGACACTCTCAAATATTTTTTTCAATTTTCTCTTGGTCATGCAACTCACCTCTCATTGGTACTTAAATGCGTTCGGACATTTTCTAATAACTTTTTCATTTCTCTCTTGGTCATGCAACTTATTTCTAATTATTTAAAATTCTTTGAACATTTTCTGATCATGTTATCATTTCTTTCTTGGTCATGATTCTCATCCCTACTAACTTAAAAATGTTTGGACACTTCCAAATCAGTTTTTTTTATTTTTTCTTGGTCATGCAGCTCATCTCTAATTACTTAAAAGTGTTCGGACATTTTCTAAAGTTTTTTTTCATTTATTTCTAAGAGAGAAATGAAGAAAATATTCTTTAACTATTCAAAATTCTTTGAACATTCTCTGGTCATGTTATCATTGCATTCTTGAACACTTGGACACTGTCAAATAATTTTTGTGACATTTCCTGGTTATTTTATCATTTCTGCCTTGACTATCTAACTCATCTCTAAATACTTAAAATTGTTTGAGTATTCTCTAAAAAAATCTTGGACCTTTAGTAATTCGTGTGGTAATTGATAACAAAATGTACTTAAAATTGATTAGTTGCAGAATTTCAATTTTAAAACTTTTCACGCAAACGCCCGCAAAATTTAAGATTTGTTGTTTCGTTTCGATATCACGAAAAAAAGAAATAAAATTATAATCAGAATCCCAAAAACTTTTCCCATTTAACCGAATTTCCATCCAGTAATACGAATGGAATTGGAATTGGCCGCATCAATATTTTATGATAACTAACTGCGACATCCGGCGATGACAATTTGCATAATCCCATACAGGGTGAGTTAACTGAAACAGATCGCCTTAATAACAACACAACACCCCCATCACCACCGCTGCCTCCTCCACCCCCCGAAAATAAGTCAGCAACGTCGACAGAAATTAATTTTGGTTCACCCTTCACAACGAAAAATTCTCCTCTCCCCCTCCCCAAATTTCCATCGTCGTTAATTAAGCGCAAAAATTTAATAACAACTGCATGACAGCACCTTCCCCCACACCCTTCTGCAAATAAAGAAACATCTGAATCGCATTTTAATTACGTTCCAAAAAAAAAACATCAAAAATTCCGACAAGACGTCGTCGCGACCCCCGTTGATAAATTGAATAATTCACCGGGACGAATCCAACCCGTTCCTGTGTAAAAGTGGGCACACGGGAAGAATTAAGGGGTTAAAAGAAAAAGGCGAGATTTCGTCCGAAATTAATTAAAATTTAAATTATGAAGGTCGCGTGAGTTTGTAGCCGGATTCATTAGAGTCGCGTGCGGAAATGACACGCGACAGCAACTTACCCCCGGAATAAGGGTGAATCATTAAAGAAAATTTTGCCCTAAAAGACCATATCCTGTAAATTGGTAGCAACTGCAGTACGTTTAATTGAATTTCTAATCGAAGTTGGCACAGGTGCATTTTTTAGTTTCCATAAAATTACGTCGTAATTGAGATCATCAACTTTAGATAATTATGAACGCAGTAAATGTCATTCAAATGACATTTGGTCATTCAACATCCAAATGTCATTTTGAGGTTATAATAAAATCCGACCAACGCTCAGACATGACTCTTTTTTTCAGAACTCACTAGATGACAAATACAATTAGACCTACTGTAATAAACTTTGATTAGATTTGTTGGTAAAAAATAATCTAAACTTCAACTACTAGTCAATTTAAATTGCAAAAAATATGCTTAAGTGAGGTTATAAAGTTGTGTCAAATTTGACGTTACTTGAGAAAAAAGAGTGCGTCGATCATCGATTGAAGTTTCAAAGCTGCCCTGGATTAAAAAAATTATTGATGACTGTCGCGCTCCCTTAATAATCCACCCTGTACCTACAAGTATATATAAGAAACAGCCTTCTAGATTGAATTCATTGATTAGAGTCGTAATTGGGACAAAACCAACAATAACAAGATCGCCATTCCCCAATTAGAGTCGATTCTCGTTATGCACTTCTCCCGAGTGCATCTCGTCGGTTTCGTTCCCTCTCCCCGTTTCCCGTCGATCCTCTCTCTTTGCTCTATACTCCCCAAAAACCGATCCAATTACGTCCGATCGACCCTCGAGACGTCCGACGCAGGTATTCGACGGGTTTAATTACTCGCCGACACAACCGTCCGGATTCCGGGACTCATATGTGTGTGTGTGGAAATGCGGGAGAAACGGGAAAAGGAGGGGAAATGTGGGCCACGTTGCAGGTCCGGCGATGACGTGAGAAATTGCAGCGTTTCCGGGTAAACGACGGTAAAAGGGAGCGAGAGTTTTTGCGTTCAAGTTGAAGCGTCGCGACGCGAACCGAAGTGATTGATTGAATATGGAACTAGAAATAATGGCGCTGTTTTAAAATTCCCAGAAAACCACGGCGATTCTCGAGCTCGAGGTAAAATTATATACAGGGTGGACAAGCGTACACAATTTTGGCAAATATTTAACCACGAAGAAAATAACTTACTAAAAATTATATACAGGGTGGACAAGTGAACCTACACAATTTTGGCAAATATTTAATCACCAAGAAAAAAGTTACTAAAACGCAGTTGGCTTCTCGCTCGCACTCCGGTGTTTGGGGGGGTCGGGGCACCTAAATCAGGCGGCATCGTAGCTGCCGGGCGTCGTGATAAATCGGGGGCTAGGGCAGACATATCAACTTTAGGTATGCCACAGAATCAAAAGAAGGACATCCAACTTAGAAACCCTAAATTCTAATAGTTAGAAAGTTCGAATAAGTTTTATTGACTGAAGTGAGGTTATGGTGTGCGGATTTTTGACGTTTCTCGGACGACGGGACAAAAGCGGTTACTTCAAAGCCGCCCTTGATTAGGTACGTAATGTTATTGATCGTTCAGTTGTTATAAATAACTAGAACGGTATTTCCGGAACAACTGGTCTGAATGCGACAAAAATCGTAACTCTAATATTCGCTGTCACCAGGATTCTGGAAGATTTTGCTCCCTTCTGCGGGCGACGGGGATTATTTACCTAAACAGCCGCATTATCGACGTTTTGCTCCATTTTTACAGCGCTCAGATATCTCCAGAGGCCATTACTTCCTTGTAACTAACGCCTTGAAAGCTTTCTCCAGTCCCTGTAAAAAATTGCCCTAGGTATCCTGACACTCGAACTTTCAACCCCCTCAAAAAAAAAAAATGGTTACTAGATCACTTCGTATCGATATTAGCGTCGTAAAAAAAAAATCCCTGCTGACCACCAAAAATTTTTTGAAAAATTGTTGTCTCAGTTGAAAACTTCCTTTCAAGTTTCTTTCCGGTAACATTAAGCAACATAAATAAATCGTAACGTTTTAAGAATGGAATTATCAAACCGGGAAATCTTGGGAGAGGCGTCGCGACGTCGTCGCTATTAATCACACGACGTCGTCCTAATGCAGGCAAATCGAAACCCTTCCTCGATCCCGGAACGCGTCTCGGATAACCCGATGCGACGTGATCGATGCCACTTTGTTCCCGTGTCGATCGACGACGGAACCAACGAAGGTGGTGGGTTGGTGGTGGTGGTGATAGGACAACGCACCCCGATGGTAACGTGAAGAAATGCCAATTATCGCCGCATAAATTTGAATGGATTAAAGGTGCGAGGCTGAACGCGTGCGAGGTATAAATAGAAGACGTCGAACAGATGCCAGACGAAGATCTTTGACCTCCGAGCCGACGAAGAACAACACCTCCAGGACGACCGTTTTCGAAAAAAAAAAAAACTTTCGGTACGAGGGTCACTTGAAAAGTTCGTGACCTGACGAAGAAAGTCAAACAATTTGTTGACGCAACAACTGCTTCAATATAATCATCTGTGTACTTAAGTACTTTTAAAATGGATACAATTATCGAAGTGCTAACGACTACCGACAATTTGAATTAATTGCGCTAAAGAGTTTCAACTCGCGGTGAAAGGTAAATGAATGATTGGGAATAAGTGGGCGCACAAAGAGTTCTTCGTATCGTGCACTTCACCCGGTTTCAGGAGTGTACTGCAGGCAAAGAAAGTGTTTCGTTTTTCGTTACGCACCCTCCTACATTGACTAACTTTAATATTTTTCAAAAATTGTACTATTATGTGAAACAAACGATAACAGTTTACATTATATAAGAAAGATATGGTCGAGATTCATGGCAAGCACTTTTGATGTGTAGATAAAGTTCTTTTTACATTTGACAGTTCAGATTATATATTACGATCAGATAAACATTTTTAAAGAATTATGAAGATACATGAGAGCACTCATCACAGAACTTGGCTAGATTGAACCCCCTGCAACTCTATTTCTATTTTTTATTCACCGGATTTAGTCACGTCCGACTTCTATTTTATATTATTTTATATACCTACATCAACTAGTCATTAAAATTTTCCATGTCAAACGATTTTCTTTAATTCAGTCGTAAAGACTATTTTGAGGAGTAACCAAGGTGGACGAGACTACCCTTGTTTCCTCCTGAAGACAAGAGCTTCAATAATAATAAGTAAGTGAAGTGGACGCTTTATTTTTTTTTCTTCGAAAAACAATTTTTTTGATTTTTTCGAAACTCACCCCCGCACGCCTCCTTGAAGTCCGGACAGCAATCCCCCAATTTAAGACAGGCATGGTCGCAATAACACGGTTTATCGCTCAAATCCTCGATGATGGCGTTAAGTGGCGCCTTTTGCACAACACACGACGAATCTCGTCCCGGACAACACAATTTCGCCTCGTGACAACTACCCGCCAACACGCCACCACCATCCAACAACAACAACGCCACAATCCCGACAACAACCGCCCCCAAAAATCGCTTCATTTTTATCAATTATATTTTTTCTACCCTCGAAAGTCCATCCAAATCGAAAGTCACGTGTTCGATGACCGCTATCGAATTCTCTACGTCGTGTAACGACCACGACGACGGCACGGAAAGCAATGAAGTTGTGGAGTCGTCGCTGTTCTTCTGCTATGCTGCTGGAGGTGTTTTGGGGGTGGCGGCGCGGTGGCGGTGATGTGGTGGGGATGAAACCACGTGCCGTTGCGGCGGACGAACGATGCAAAGCGGCCGGTGCAACGGACAGGTATTTTCGTCATCATCGTAGGTGGGTAGGTGATGGCCATGGGTGATGGGACAAAATGCGAGAAGGTGGCGCCGACGGCACGAGGGGACACAAAAAGAAGGCGCGGCGGACCCGAAAAAAAAAACAAAAACACGACAGGGTCAATGTCGATATTGAATGGACGCGGAACAATGGGGGACAAAACACTTTGTTATGCAGTTTAGCACCCTAACAGGCGTGGCAAATCGCCGGAGAGATGACTGGCGCCCAAGAACCATTTTTGGTTCGGAAGTAAGTGACGAAAAAAAAATTTAAAAAATTGAGATTGGCCCTAAAACCAATTTTAGAAATGGCTGATGATTAATGGGGTGAGAAAAAAATTGAAAATCAACGGCACGGCCCTTTTCCCTTTGATATTTATTCTGAAATCTTTAGCTGTTGCCGCATTGACGGTGAGGTTTCGAGAACCACGAACAACGCGTCATGGGGAAACGAAACAAAAGCGGAATTCGGAGGGTTGAAGGACCTCAGTAATTGTTACGAAATCTCTTCTGTTTGAAACGTTCTAATTAAACTAAAGTTTCGACTCTCTTTGCACAACAACTAACGGCGTCATAAAATGTTGAAGCACTATGAAACATTTTCAATTAAAGTTGCCAGAGCTTCAGCTAATTACACGAAATTGAATTTGTAATTATCCTGCTAATATATTAACATAGATACAATATAAATTTTCTATTAATTAGGTATCGATATTTGTAGTTTTAATGTTTATGACACCCCTGTCGACCCCAGCAGCAACCCTCTTCAACATTAAAATAGGTGGCATAAAGTAAAATTTTCAATTATAATTATGTAGAGAATTAATGGTTCTAATATGCACATACTACAAGGTGTTACAAAGAGAACCGGCGGCGCCTAAGTGTTTTTCTAAGGGTCGTATTTAACAGTCTACCAAATTTAACCAATATTTTCATACAAAAAAATACTTTAATTTCCCAAAAATACTAAATGCTCACCAAAATTAAGAAAATACATAATCTTAAAGCGACAAACAAATATTGACATAATGCTGGCCTCTTATATATTTTGTTCGCCAAAATAACTTTTGTTGACCATAAATACTAAATGTTCACCAAATTTTATTCCGCATTTAATTCTAACATAATACCCAGATATTTAATTTTCGACAGTGTCTCATATTATTTAGCAGTTAAAAATACTATTTGTTGATCAAAAATACACAAGCAATAAAATGTTGTGCAAATGGTAAATATTTTTATGCAAAATTATAGATGTAGATATGCTAGGGCAAGGAAAATAAAAGTAAAAATAGAAGTGGTTTGCACAAGAAAAGATATTGATTTCTGTAATATATAAATGTTTTGTTGTAATTGGCTTGCATTATGTAAAACGTAAAACTTCTTTTAGTGGTAATTTCTAATCGTGCTTTTAAAAAAAATTGCAGGGTCCTGAACTGGCCTTGCACAAAACTTTTTTCGCGTGCCTCTTGTCTGGAAGCGCAAGCGGCAAGGAGAGATGCGCAAGCATATTTCATTTTTGGAGTAATAGAATAATTATTTAACGCACAAATAGTTTTTTTGAGAAACACTAAATATAAATGGATAGCGCGAATATTTATTATGTACAGCACGGACGCGTAACTTGAGCGTTCTAAATTTGGTGAACATTTAGTAAAATTGATAGACATATAGAATTTAAAATGTAAGCAATGGTAAAACAATACGCAACATGGTTATTTTAGTGGTGATGTTCTCATTTTTTGATGTATAATAATTTGGGTTTCATTTAGATTTTTTGATGCTCATTAAATTTTCTGGTGGACAGTGCAAGGGATGTATGGTTTAATTTGGTGTACATTATATTTGTTCCCTTTTTCTAATAGAATTAAAAACCTGAAATTTGACAAAAAAAATAAACTAAAAAACTGAACGAGTAACTGGAATAATTTTAGACCAAACCGCTATTGATTTACATGGGATTTTAAATTTCAGCGCTCAGAGGTTTCCGCAATGACAGCTTTATGGGTCGTTTACTGAGTGCCTTTGTGGCTACCCACTATTTATGTTTATGGCAGTCCGTTTGCCTTCGCTGTAGTTTATAACAACTTGAAGTACTTCTATTAAACCATAAATAACCGAAGCGTTTAGACGTCATTGTCATGAAATTTGATTGTTTGAATAAAGCTGTCCGCTACGGTAAAATACCCCCACCTAAATCTTACTTATTTATTGTGACGTCACTGCAAGATCTAAAATTTGATTCGTTTCTGTTGTGATCAAAGGTGGCGTAAAAAACCAAATTGAAAATGTCGTAACTTACCTCATTTGTTTGTTGAAAAAACGGTCATTGTTTACTTTACCCACTCTTCGATTTTCAAAAAACTAATTACACCAACGCATTCGTCACCATGTATATATTACGAAAATCAATATCTTTTCTTGTGCAAACTACTTTTATTTTTACTCATTTTCCTTGCCCTAGCACATCATTTTTTTTTTCTCCCCTATAAATTTTGCATAAAATTATTTATCATTTGCACAACATTTCATTGCTCAAAATGGCATTTTAATAATGTTTTACGATGGTTTTCAAAAAAAACAGCACAAAAAGCGAAGAGTGGAAATTGTAAACAATTACCGAGAAAACTGTCAATTGTCACTTAAGCTGTCGGAATCGGGTCTTATTCGGGGGTGAGGGCGAACAATTGCTGCAACAAAAAATGACTTTATTCATTCAAACGTTTCACCAAAAATTTTAAGAATTTAACAAATTTGATAAAAGTGATACTTATTATGTCAACATTTTACAATAATTATATTAATTATTAGCAATAATTAAATTATTGCTGATTTTGTTGATTCACAGCCCTTTTCGTAACAGAAGTCTTGACGTCTCCGCCCTCTATTGTCCGATATCCGTACCAACATTTTTGCGCTTGATGAGGTCTATTTTACCGACGCATTTACAGTACGTCCGGTGACCTGTCACCTGTCATCGATCTGACGTTTACGGCCGTCAGAAATATTTTAGGTTAAGTCCGTTATTGTTTATATTTTCCAGACGAAACATCCGGAAAAACGGCAACGAATCGATGGCGATGACTTAAGTAGTTCCAAACGCGTCGGTGCCGTTCTGCCACGATGAAAATTCCCATTGACAATTACGACTACGACCGGCAACGCAGCAACAAGTGTTCCACATTCAAAACAACAATTTGCTTCCTCTCCCTTTGGCGTTTCATCGCCTTAACCTTCACTCTTTTCGTGGGTTTCTCCGTTCTTCTCATATGTAAAACGTACATAAAATTGGTGTTGTTGTGGCTGGAGAATCAAGACGGCATCGTCGTTTCCGCAACGATCACGATCCTCTTCGTTATAGTTTCGTTACCTGTCAGTATTGGTTACATAGTTTTGGTGGTGGCAGGTGGTTATTTGTTCGGAGCCATCCGAGGCTTGTCTTTGGCGGTGTTCGGGGCCAATTTTGGACTGTTGATTGCCCACAATTTACTGAAGTTAGTCGGTCACCATCGTTCCGTTTACAAGTACACCCAAAATGATACGGCTCAAGCGATCATGAGGGTCATTTCGGGACCTTTATGTTTCAAAATCGTCTTCTGTTCCCGTTTAACTCCCATCCCGTTCGGGTTACAAAACACGATTTTTGCCGTAAGTCAACGAAAAAATCAAAAATGTAGAAATTTAAAAAAATTAATTTTTTAGTTGAGCAACGTTAATACGAAAATCTACCACGTCGCCTCGTTATTGGGGCTGTTGCCGGCACAACTCGTCGGCGTTTACGTCGGTACTACTCTGAGATCGATGCAGGACGTTTTGGAGAACCGCCACATGTCTTCTGCCACCTACATTTTTATCGCTGTACAAGTAAATCATTTTGTTAAAAGTCGTGACGTTTTAAGTAATCGTTTGAATTGATTTTAGTTAATGTTTGCCGCCTTCTTGATGGTGTGGTTTAGTGCCAAAGCGCGAGCTGAACTGTTGAAGGCTCTGGACGAAGCCAACAGCGCCCCCCATACCAAAGCTGCGAATTACTCGATCGTGTGACCTGTCAACTCGTTATGTTTTTTTTGTCTAAGTCAATTTTTTTCTAACAAACTGTTTGCTTAATTTCACTTCATTTCCTTTCCTATGGCAAGGTGCAATGGTCTCTAGACCAACATTAGAAATACTACAAAACACTCAGAAGAGGTAGTAAAAACAATCATTTCAAAAAGTCTAAAGTATTTACGATTTATTTAATCTTCTCGTAAGGTCACTAGCATTCATTACTGCACTTGGATCCCCGACAAAGCGTTTCGATCGCGTCGCTTTCAAAGCGACCGAAAAGCTTCAATGTCGACCGAGTCGACTTACATTTCTATCGGTTAAACAGAGTTCCGAGAGGCTATCGCTTTTTTTTGGTCGCTTTCGAAACGTTTTGTCGGGGATCCCAGTGCTGATTCGACCATTGGGCCTTGCCTTTTGGCTCGTCATTAACTACCTTAACTCTGGCTAAAATATCGCTGATAATTCCCAAATCTAATTTCAAATGTGCAACGGTCGTGACATTGGTACAAATAAAAAAAAACGTGCTTTATCATTAATTAACTGTGTTAAATCCAGGTCATAATCAAGTTTTGCTTTTTCGACAATCAACATACCTGGGTAGATACGTTATTTCTAACCAGAACTCTTTAAAAATTTCAAAAGAATGAAAATCTTAATCTTCACGTTTTTGGCTGCCGCCATAACATTAACTATGGGCAACAGACCAGTCAGGGCCCGGCAAGGTTCTTCTGATCACTTTACAGGAAGTAATGATAAAGTAGAAACAATCACAGGTTCGTTTTGGCATTGTTGATGTGATGGCTAATTTCTTTTGTAATTCTCCAGAATCAAGTGCTACGCCCTCATCGCAACAAAACCAAAAAGAGGAAACAAAGAGTAACGGCAAAGTGAAGGATGAGCAAGGAAGTCAAAACGATGAAAAGGAGGATGATGACGGGTCCGATGATATTGTTGAAGGCGCTAAAGCGGTTTTGACAATCGTTAAAATTTTTACGAAACCCTTCAAATTCCTTGGAGTCAACTGAATCGTTTCAATTTCTTACAGTTTTTTAAGTCTTCAACAGTTTATTGATGATAATTAATAACAAACAAATTTGGTTTTGATGACTGTTTTCATTTCTATTTTATTAGTTCCGTTCTCAATTTGTCTAATTTCTTCCCTAAATCGGTTGTACTTACCTGTACAATAGACGATACAATAGAAGAACTACTGCGAGAGAGAAATAGAAGAGGAGACTCAGAGTAAATGGAGCAGCGACTTAGAAGGCAAAATCCGACAAGAAGAAGAAGATAAAGGAATGAAAAAAATAACGAAAATAAGAAAATTTGGAAGTATTTCACAGATGGCGATGTGGTTGCTCTAACAGGATTAAGAGATAATAGGGAAGAGATTGCCACCAATACAATTAAGACAGAAAATGAAAGTGAATAAAAGAGACAAAGATAGAAGTGAAAGGAAAAAACAGGAAAAAAGAAGATTAAATAAGAATGCAAGAGGGGTGGACATTAATACTATACATCATCTTATACATATTTTCTTACATATGTAAGAAAGAAAATATAGCTGAATGATAGAGAAGAGGGTAGAATTCGAAAATAAAAATAGAAAAAAGGAGTAAAAAAGAGAACTATAAAAAGACCTAAAATGAATTAGATCAATGCAGAATATAAGAACATGAAAACAAAAGTAGGTATAACTTTGAAAACGTAAAAGTTAGAAGAGGAACGAAGAACAAAATAACAAAATAGATACCTATGACAGGGAGAATGAGGAAAGTAAAAAGTTGACAGTGAAATATAAAATCCAAGAAGATTAAAAGTAAAAGTGAGAAAAAAATTAATGAAATGAAGGAATCAACAGAATAAAACAAAAGAACAATAAAAATAAAAAAGGCACATAAAAAAATTTAGTAACTATAAAAACGAACAAGTGATAGAATAACAGTAAAAAGAAAACATAAGGCAAAGACATAAAAAAAATTGTGCTTCATTAATAGAACTTATCTCTGCAGATCGAAGGATTTTAAAAGTAATTACATTTTACCCAAACCTGTTACAACATTTAATTAGGGGCTTGCCATGCATTGCCTAGTTCTAGAATACAAGTTCTATTAATTTTGTTAAAATATTTTTGGTTAAGAATGAACAATAGTACAAAAAGATTTAAGAAATGCAGAAGAAAGAATAACAATATTGAGACTAAGAGTGATAACAAAAAATGTACGAAGAAAAAATTTTGCTGGGGTAACAAGTGCAGAAAGATGAAGAAAGAAGAGTGGAAAAGAAGAAAATAAGCAAAATAGATAAAACCAATAGAAGCAAAAAAGGAAAGCAAAGAGGAAGTGAAAGGTAGAAAAAAAGAGAAAGATAATAAGAACCAGAAATCAACTACACTTCTGAAAATATGTAAATGAAGTGAAAACAAAAAGATAGATTACAAAGAAGAATAAATTTCCGTACTACAGTATAGGTGTTGTTACCCACACAAAGTTTCAGTCTTATACAGTCAGTGCAATTATAAATAGCTACTTCTGAAAAATGTACCTACCACTCAAATTACTAAGTTACCTCGTTACAGTAACTATTAAAAAATAAGGTACGGCTCATGAAGCAAGATCGGTGATTACAAACTCACTTATTTTTTAATTTTCTTCCGGGGATAATATTACGCCTAGAAATATTTTTTTAATTTCTGGAGTGATAGATTTGTGATGTAATTGGCCCGGGTGCGATGTAGTTCTATAAAAGAAATCGTATGATGGCGCCACTCCAAAAACCTCAAGCCGCCGCCAGCAGTTGCGATCAGATGAGAAGTGAGAAGGTTGTTGCTCGAATCAATATCAATATTCTTGTCATTGTGTCAGAGACGTTAGCAAAACGTAACTGTATATGAATTCGCTTTACACATGTCGTGCACTCTAATAGCAGCGCAACATAGTAGCCAAAACGAGATTCTATTTCAATATAGGTGTGAGTCTTGGATAGAGGGGACAGATACGTCATCAATAATATTATTTGCAAATGTTTCTGAAAATATGAAATAAAAAAAATTAGGAGAAAAATATTTAAGTCTTTTTTTAGTGATTTGCATACATTGACAGATTAAAAATAGCAATTTTTTTTAGACAAGTACCCGCAAGTACCCCATTGTTTGGAGTTTATACCTACCACCGACCGTGCGGCCGTCAGTCAACTACGGAATAGAGTTGGTTTACACTGGGAAGAAACAGTTTACCTTATTTGTTGATAGACACTGTCCTACCTATGAGAAATTTTTTCCAAAGAAATTTAAGCAATTCAAGCACTATAGGTACTCTTTCCTTAATTTGATTAAAAAATTAAAAGTCTTCAGCCCAAGTTGCTGGTAAAAAATAAAAATAAAACAATAAAAAAATTCTATAAGAATTTTATTTCGAATGAAAACTAATGGAGTCCACTAAAGTCAATTGAATTTACTATTATGGTAATGATCCCTAATGCAACCTTTACTATGTTGCTTAGGTCTTAAGGTCAAGTCCGTTTTGTATTTTCTAACATCAGTATGACGGGCAACTTTTTTTCCATTTCCGGCGATAACAAAGTTACTGAAATATCGATGAAAATAATAATACTTATTACTTTTTATAAAATTCTATTTTATTTTCGCTTCAGTTGCCTTAACCTTTTATGTTCAATTGAATTTTCTAGATAAACGTTTAAATCAGAACTGTCAAACCTCAATATGGCATTAGACCAATTCTTGTAATATTAACAAAAAAAAAAAAATATACATGTAAAATTAGCATCCACGACACATTAAGAAAAAAAATATTAAAATTCAAATAAATTGTATTAATCAATATAAATTTAAAATTAAAAAAAAAAATCTCTGTATGGAATTGCTCTTGGGAGTCTAAAGATTTTACACACGTCAACATGACACCCCTAGAAGATGAATGCAAACCGCAACCCCGTCTGTTCGTGAAAATTGCTTGGTGTATATTTGGTTGCCTACACACAGTTCCGTTTTTAAACCGCGAATCTGCGCAGCTACCGATTCAAATTTAAAAATGCCACTTGCTGGATACAGAAAATCGTGTGGGTCGGTGGTACCAGTGCCAACCACCCCCTGAAACGTCACCGAGTCTCACCCGTAATCCTAATCAAATCGTCCCCAAGCAACTGTTTTCCCCCGGTGCCGCGTCCGCAAAACAAACAAAAACCCATCAAACTCGTGTCGCGTTCATTTGTTTTTCGTCGCCGCCCGCGAACGGACGCGCATGCCACCGTCGCTTTTTTCGATACGTCGTCGTGGTCGTCGTCGCCGTGCGTGCGTGCACCGTTGTAAACACACACACACACACATACATACATATATAGTACAATTGACAATTCCTGCTGTTGGTCTCGCGACTGTCAGAAACTCCAAGATGGCGGTTCGTGTTATCACCAGTGATAAACGCTACCATTAAGGTGAGTTGTTTCGTTTTAGTAATTCGAAAAAAACGAGCGCACCGCGAGAAAAAAGGCGCGTAAATATCTACCGAAAAGGGGGGGCGTCACGACGCCCCCCCTCCACGGTTCCCATCGTCGCCGAAACACCAAACTCGAAACAGATCGATCGGTGTCGCCCCCATTTGCGCCATCGCCGGTTCGAATAGCGCGCCGCCCCCGAGGCCCCCTCGCAACAAACATCGAGTTATCGTCGAAAGGTGTTCCGTCGTGCAATGATACGTCGCGATCTAGTGTGTTATTCGTTGTCGTGAATTTGTTTAACAAATGAAGGCGATGACGACGGCGACGAGGCGCCTCCTCTGATCGTCCTCGTTGTTTTGTTGATGGTTTTTGTTTCTTTTTAGTTATGCACGAAACGAAATGTGAGTATCAATTAATGATAATAATAATTGCGGTTTTGTTACTTTTTGTGTCGTTTGTTTAGTGGCCACGGCGCACTGCAAATAGCCTTCGGTTTCGTTTTATTTATTTAACTGTTCGCCTTGTTATCGACGAAAATACTTTTATCTAAGCGACTGTGATGCCGAGCGTGTTGGTGCACACTCTACTGATATGATAATGAGGTCCTGGTGTGGTGATCCGCCGGGAATTGTTGCCGGCTGCGGCTCGATTCGGGATAATTAATTCCCCTGTGGGAAAAAAAAATTGGAAAATATCGATCAAACTTCCGAAAAGGATCAACAAACCCGGAGTTACCTAACTCTGAATATACAGGGATTGATCAATAATTCTACCGACAAAGATGAAGTGGGAGTAATTAAGGAATTTTTGGGACGCGAGCTTAAATAACTAAAGGCGGTGTTCCATGACGACTGGAATGTGCGTGCGTAAATATGGGGATACCTACACGTGTCAATAAAACCGCAAGTTATGACGTCGATTTCTTCAAACTTTTCTCAGTCAACTCGCTCGACTGGATTTGTTGTTAGATTTGTAAACAAAGAAGGCGAAGCGGAAGGAATTAGAAACGTAACAATATGCTCATGCGTGCTGCTGATCATTTATCTCGCGTAAATTCAATGTCAACGTCTTACATAGAGATCCGGCAGAGCCGCCCAATAATAATTCAAAGAGTTTAGTTAGAGTTTTGTATAATCCAGAGTGTTACAAGGAGGACCGCTGGCGTTTAAAAGCGTATTTCTGATACAGATAAAAATTTGAAATTCCGCAAAAATAAACTTTCTATAATTAATGCAAGATGACAGTATCGGTTTTTCCGAATTTATCGCAATATTCTCTTAATCTTTGATTTTCTTCAAGCTCATGATCACGACCTCCAAAATTGATAACGAGTAATGGGGTACTTGCTTCATATTTGGGAAATATAATATTTAGAAAATGTAGGCGATTTCATTAGACCCGTATTTTTTTATTTGGTTCTAGGGTCAATATTACGCCCAGAATAATTTTTTTAATTTTTGGAGTGGGAGATTTGTGACGTAGCCGTCCTCTGCACGGCGTAGTTTTAAAAGAAATCGTATGATGGCGCTTTACTCAGATTGCTTGCGTTCTGTTTATAAATCGAATGCCAATCCGCTGTACACACGTCGCGCACTCTGGCAGCAGCGTTTGTAGCCAAAAACAAAAATCCATTCAATATAGGTGAGTCTTGGATACGGGGGACCAATACGTCATCAAAAACAAAAATTGCAAATATTTACGAAAAAATGGGAAAAAAATATTTAAGCCTCTTTTAGTTATTTGCATGCATCTAGAAAATAAAAAGTGCAATATTTTTTTTAGGCAAGTACCCCATTGGAATATTTTTATATCAAACGATTATTGAATTAAAAGGATATTAAAATTTCAGCGCTCAAGGGGGATTAGCAACATTTATGTTTATGGCAGTCCGTTGTCTTCAGGAGCTTATATCTCTATTAAGTCATGAATAACCGAAGTCATTCAACCCAATGCTGTATGTTTGGTTTAATATCGGTGTTTGCTATTAGAATGTGATCGGTTGTGCCTACATTTGAACGGGTCGTATTTAACAGTCTACCAAATTTACCCAATATTTTCATACAAAAAAATACTTTCATTTCCCAAAAATACTAAATGCTCACCAAAATTAAGAAAATACTTAATCTTAAAGCGACAACCAAATATTGACATAATGCTGGCCTCTTATATATTTTGTTCCCCAAAATAACTTTTGTTGACCATAAATACTAAATGTTCACCAAATTTTATTCCGCATTTAATTCTAACATAATACCCAGATATTTAATTTTTGACAGTGTCTTATATTATTTAGCAGTTAAAAATACTATTTGTTGATAAAAATACACAAGCAGTAAAATGTTGTCCAAATGGTAAATAATTTTATGCAAAATTATAGATGTAGATGTGCTAGGGCAAGGTAAATAAGAGTAAAAATTGAAGTGGTTTGCACAAAGAAAGGTATTGATTGCCGTAATATATAAATGCGTTGCTGTAATTGGCTTGCATTATGTAAAACGTAAAACTTCTTTTAGTGGTAATTTCTAATCGTGCTTTAAAACAAAATTACAGGACCCTGAACTGACCTTGTACAAAACTTTTTTCGCGTGCCTCTTGTCTGGAAGCGCAAGCGGCAAGGAGAGATGCGCGAGCATATTTCATTTTTGGAGTATAGAATAATTATTTGACGCACAAATAGTTTTTTTGAGAAACACTAAATATAATTGGAAAGCGCGAATATTTATTACGTACAGCACGGACGCGTAACTTGAGCGTTCTAAATTTGGTGAACATTTAGTAAAATTGATAGACGTATAGAATTTAAAATGTAAGCAATGGTAAAACAATACGCAGCATAGTTATTTTAGTGGTGATGTTCTACAGCATAGTAGGGAGCTGATTGTGATAAAATATAACATTTTCAAAAGGGTTAATAGTTGTTATGACACCATAAGAACGAATTAAATGTCAGACATCTTTGGCTATAACTCTGGACCACTTTTGCAGAATTTGGAAAATAATGGTGTTGATTGTTGTCAAGCATTACGTATTTACGTCTGGCCAAACTGCAAAAGGAATCGAATATTAACGAGGACTTGCCTTAAAAATAGCTAATTAGCCTCGATTGAAGAATTAATTTTGGGAAAGTTAACGCTAACCCTTGTACCTTGTTGCGCTCGCTCACCAATACCTGCATTAATTTCAACAATTTTTAAAATAAAACAACAGAAAAGGTATACACAAATTGTGGTCCATACGAGGAGAAAATTTAACACAATTATTTACACCAATTAGGGACAGCGTCTTAGCACCTTTGATTTTAGCGAGGAATTCACAAAACTGGAGTTGTACTTTACCCTTTATTAGTAATTTGGAATCTTGACGTGTCATTGTCAACCACAACAAAAGTGGGCTCCAAATTACTACTGAAACGATTCTAAAAATATATTATCTTAGTATCTTAGTTATGATTGTGTCAATTGGAGCTGGACGAAAGTGAAAAAATCTTTTATTTTACATAAAAACTTGTCTAAATAACATTAGTGCATCATGGTCAACAAGTCGAGTTACTTTTTGCAAAACATAATTGCACGGGTTCATTATTTTTACTCCAATTTCAGGTTTGGAAAATTCATAAGAATTATTCGTCATACAAACGTTAAAAAAAATTTTCTTGCATCAACTAGTTAATTTCTAAATACATAAATAAATTAAATTGGCGTTCAACGTTTCTAAAATTTGATATCTAATAATATTTATCAATTGCAAAAGTTTTTGCAAACTAGAAGAAATTATGTATTGGAAATAAAAATTGAAATTATTTGGTGATTCATTGACATTGAAATTTACAAATCAAAACTGTTGACGTTTTCATTCCGTTCGAATTTCTGCAAGTCAGACAATTTCAAAATTTTTGCTGGGTCTTGATTTAATTAATTAGAGCAAAAAATGATTAAACGTAATTCCGCAATTACGAATTCATAAAAGCCAATTTGGTTGAAAATGTCCATTGGCGATGTAGATATTAACTATCTATTTTCTGCGCCACTGTCAAAAATATTATATTTATAGTATATATTATTATGCGAGCCCAAGGTTAGAAAAGGAGTGGTGCAGTCACGAGTTTTATAATGAACGAATGCCATAATTGTCTTATGAATGCGTTCTTTAATCAATTTTTTCTACTTTGTTTTTTTTTTAAATAAAAATTCGCCAATTTGAAAGTTTGGAGAATTTGGCTGTGGTTGGTAGGTACTACAAAAAGGTTAGTGAAATGTCATATTTGACATTACTATTGAATCGTCTCGTTTTGACAGTTGTGACAATCACAACTACCAACTTGAAAAAAGTAAATTGCATTAGCGCTATTACGAACCCCAAAAAGCTATTACAGCACTGTTTTGGGGGTCGTAATAGCTCCATTATAGAACCACAGTAGAAGAATGCAATTATTGAACTTAGAATTTTCCATTAATGATAACATTTTTGTGAAAAAAAAAACAGACTTTTTTGGCACAGTCATTAATAATAACTGTAACTATTTACTGCCAAATTTTAACATACGTGCTGTAATTAGTTACCTAGTTTGATTTGGGATTTTATGCGCCATTAAATCCCAAGTGCCGATTTTATGACCTGCAATTTGTTTTAATTTGTTAACAGTTCTGCTAGTTTGCTCTCCTTTTCCGGAAATGCTGCAAAAACATCCACAAATATTCAAATTTTTCATTACTTAACACTACAAAGGTAGAGGATGAACATGTTGCATTAAATGTTAAAGAAGTTGCCACAGTGTTCCCGTAAAACAATAGTATGATTCATGTGAAGAAGAACAAAGAGAAAAGAAGGGAAAGACTTCTCTTTATGTGTTATCGTGTGTGCTAGACTTGTCCTGAGAGGTGGGGAGTGGTTTCACTTTTCGCTACGCATTAGAAGACTTTACGGTACAGAGGCTAAAGACATCCTACTTCACACATTACGGTGAAGATGTCGTGACAAACATTTTGGAAACATCTTCTCTTTCAAACGCAATGGCCAAAAAAAGTTTAATTTAAAAAGTGTTAAGTGAAGGACGAAGGCTTTGGTTCTATACGTATCAATGAAGAAATAATAGATTTTACTGAATTTCAACTGAATCAAATAGAGTTTTGTGAAGAATACAATGGTAATGAAAGTGCACTAGTTTTTTTGGTACCTTTATTCACCGCATCCGACTGCATTAGATTTTTACTTATTTACTAAATGAGATGACTAACTTTTAATTGAGTATAGAGATTTGGAAAATTTCCAAAAGAAATTTTTTTCCAAACTTCTTTTCCACCCACCCTCGTATAACCCGAACTGTCACCGTCCCAAAATTTATCGTTCGAAATCAGAAATTTGTAATGTGCCTGGAAATAGGTCGAATTATATTATTTTATGTGGTCGGAACAACATTACGAAGAACTATTGGTCAAATAGATCAAGAAGTAAAAAGAATAGCACAATAGAAGACAAATTGTACCTTATTTGATAGCAGAAGACTAAATATTAGAAAATCAAGAATGCGAATCTCCGACTTTCGAGTTTCGTTAATTTCATCGGTTTTCTCGTAGGCGGCTTAATTGTAATTGTAATGACATTACGTCTAATCAAGGATGGTTGTTTGTAATGTTATTGATGCATCATGGTCGCCAAGTCAACTTTGGTTCTACTGAAAATTTTTGAGGTTAAGGCAAGCTAGTGGCTACTTGATAGAGGCAACGGGCGAGTTTAGGTTAACTGTCGAAGTGGCATTAAATTTCCCACTCCACCCATAATAGCAGTATTTGACTGAAGGCCAAAGGATTTTCCAACCATAACAATTTTAAATAAGCCTACGTTAAATGACATTCTGGTACTGGGTACCTATTCTACTACGTAGGTATTCTGAAAGAAACTGACAATTCGTACGTGAAATTTCAACGGATTAAAGTTAACTTCACGTTTATATTTGCCCAAAACTCGCCCATTAACACCACTATTGAAATGGCGCTCAGATTTACCGAGTTCTGTAGACTTCATTACTTACTATAACCAGTGGGAGCCGTTAAAAGAACATTTACAAAATCAATTAGTTATACAGGGTGTACTATAATTAGAGCATTAACAACATCACACCCTGTGTAATCGAAACGACTCATTTGCGTTGTATTGTGTCGAGAACACCCCCCATCTTCAGGTTGGTTAGGATATCGAAGTGATTTTAAATTTTCATCTTCACGATAGTTGAGAACGAGGGTTGCTAATTAGGTAGACTTACAAAATCTTAGTTGCTCAGTAGATAGGAACCTACGAAAACAAAAGTGTTCAAATGACAATTTTAAACAAATTAGTAATCTATTTTGGAAAATTGACGTTTCGCAAGATACCTAACCAAATTTTGGATACTGAATTTAACGTCATTTTTACATTTACCCGAAAGCCGCCCATTAAAATTATAATGTATGGTGCCAACCCTTCTACTTATTTCTACGAATTTTCCACTGGCTAAAGGAGAATTTAGAATCTTTTGTTAAATTTTGTTGACTGAAAAAAATTACCTAAGTACGTGATGTATAAAAATGTCGCTATTTCAACAAAATTCGACTGGTGTGGTTATAATTGATCAATAATTCGGCCAGTAACAATGGAACAATAATTGTAAATTTAATTCCGTCGTTAATTATAATAATTGTTGTAACAACAAAGAATCGAACAATCGCCCTTACTGGCACTAATCAAATTATTTTAATAAGAGCTTTTGATTAAAAAAACATCGATTCGAAACAAACATCAATTTCGTCAAGTGCTCCATGTTGTCTGTTCTACGTTGTACAGTGGTAGTCATAAAAATTGATTCGAGGGCATTTTTTTTTGTTTTTTTTTTTCGATGTCGTAATCTTCGTCCCGAGTACCATTAAAACAATCGCTAAACAAACGCAGCTTAATCTATCTAATCTCTTCGATAAGATAAAAGTGAAGAAGGTTGTACATGCGAGTTATCTCGACAATTGTAGAAAATTTCGATTTTTCCACACGGTTTCGTTGCCGTTACAATCTAACACGTAAATAAATTTCGTAATTCGTTCCCAGTGAACTTGATCGAAAATACCAACGAAAAGAAGTTACTCCAAATATTGTTTCGTTTTATTGATTCCTCCCCCTTGATGGCATTAAGAAATGAAACGGCACCTTTCAACGGAAATTCGTAGGATCTCGTCCATTAAGCGAATAACTAATATTTGTTAATGGTTCGTAGTTTGGGTTGATTGTTAATATTGCATATTGACGAGCTGATCGATGTCGCCACTCAATTTTGGGGTAATTTCTGTCAATTTCGCAACCTTCCCAGTTTGTCTCTATTATAACTTGATCGAGTAAGTATAGACGTAATTTTCGAAAGTTTATTAGTAGACGTAATTTTCGAGGATTTAGTAAGTAGGCGTAATTTTCGAAAATTTCCCAGCTATTTGTGTTGTCATCCTCCCTTGTCCCGCTTCTACTTGGTAATTATCGCGGTGACCGGAATCGATAAAACCATCAAGTAGGTGTGCTTGCTGCACAACCCCAAATGGAAACGATTATTTTCAGTTAACGGCGGACCCGGAACGGGGTGTTGTTATTATTACTATTGATTTATCGCCTTATTGGTGGGTGGGCGAACAGGGGTCACAACTAACTATGCCTACCATTTACACAATAAAAATCGCGTTGTAGCTGGTTCTGGTTGGAAAAGCGACAGGGGGTGATTGATAAGGAGGCAGATTTGTTTGTTCGCCGCCTCGATTTAGATAGATGGAAAACTTGAAGATAATAACAGTAATAAGTACCTACTGGACGGCTCGCCTTGTCGAGTTCTCATAATAAAACAACGCAGAAATTTACTTTTAAAACGACCGACTTATTAAAAAACTAGGCTTTAAATGAAAAATGTACGTTTGTTATATCAGTGCACTCCTATTGAGAGTAATCTTTGACGACAATTGTTTCATTAAAGAAGAATAATGGAAGCTAATTCAATGGAAGGAGATTCATCAAGACGCGCAGCAGCTACGCTGTCGCCTGACCAAGGTATCCCGACTCCCTAGATTCTAGGGAGTCGGGATGTTCTAGGGCCTAGAACATCGGAAATTTTGTACTAAGGTCACTAGATTATCCACTACGCTTCTAAAGATAGCGCCAGGAGATGCGACGAATATGGTTGAGCTTTACAAAAATTAAACTTTCAAAAAAAAAATGGAAAATTATTTGAACTGTCAGATCTGTGACAACGTCAAGCCAAGAAGCTGTCCTTTTCCCTCTTATGTTTTTTTTATGCTATCTCTTACAAAAGTTGAACTTGAGTGGCGCTACCTTTAGAAGCGTAGCGGATAATCTAGTGACCTTATTTCGAACTGTTTGACCGCGACACCGGAATTATTGCAAACTAACGGAACGAAATTGACGTTAGCTGTCAGAAGTTTGTCGAATAAATTATTTTCAGTGCCAGATTATATTGCTTACGGAACAACTTACAGGATGCTCCAAAAGACTATTAAAGGCAAGAACTTAAAAGGTACACTTTTGAGTAAAACTTCTTTAGATATGAAAATTAACCAATGTAAAAGGATGCGTAACGAAAAATGAAATGCTTGGGTCTTCCCTGGAGATCGTCACCAGCAGCTAGCGACATCGTCATCTTTCCAATCCCGTCATGATTATCCACGGCCTGTTTCAAAAGTTACAATATGACGTTTATAGATTAGTAGAAGAGTTTTTAGGTTGCATAACAACATTTGCAAAATCAGCATCTTCCTTTTCGAGGAAAAGTTTAAAAGAAGCAATTTTTTGGTGTTAATTTCTTTAGTTCCGTTATCAAGAAATTGTCCAATGTAGAACGATACGTAACGAAAAGTGAAACGTTCCGTTCTTTCCATTTTGTAGCCCAAAACAACACCGGAGATTGAGCGGAGGTGGCGGAAGACTACCGTCTACTATCTAGATTAACTTTAAGCTCTTTTTATCGTCAATATTGGCAATCATATTCAGATAGAAATTCGAATTGGAAATATATAATTTCAGAAAAAAATCAAATGGGTTTAAATCTGGCTATCCTAATTGTTACTGTATTTTTGTATTCATTTATTGGGGAAAAATACTGTAGAAATTCGCCCAGGTAAGGTAGTTTTCTTATAGAACACCCTGTAGTTAAAACGTCACTAGCCAAAAAAATCTGACAAAAAAATTAATAAACTAGTACTTAAACCATATTTTTATTAACATTTATTCAGCTTTTAGTGCCTACTAGAAAGTTTGACTTTGAACGCGGCGCACCGATTTTGCGTACCACTCGAAGATACACGACGACCCGGGCGAGCTGAGTCGCGGCAAAAGTTCAGTTTGTTTCTCCCACATAAATTTGATCATTGAGTCCTTTTTGCAATTTATAAAATTGAAACTATAAGCGTCCACACTGTAGTTTATAACTTCGAACTCGATAACGGACTCGTTCACCTTATTAACGATTTCCGTTTATTTCCATCACGATAACGATTATTACTTATAACGATTACGTTAATCTTTCGGCAATTTCGCCGAGTTGCTTCAAATTATATTATTGCTGTAATTTTTTATTATTATTTTCACTTACATCACTCTACCTGAGTGGTATCGATCATTATTGTTTATAGGCACCCCAATTTCGACCGTCCCCCATCTACTCAACTACATCTACTTACAGCTCGTGGTTAGACAATCATTTTCATCAAACTGGCGATGACACAACCAAAAAATAAAATCGTAGGTGATCATAAAAAAAACGAAAGTGTTTTGTGTTTTTTTTTTAATGTTATTATTACACTACTTGTAATTGTTTCCGGTCGGATATCCGGGTCGGGTCTAAAAATTATTGTACAAAAAAAAATTTAAGTAGGTGGTTTGTACCTGCGAGTTTTGTGTTAATGTCGAACCGTGCAAGTATGTTGTAGGTACATTCAGGACAGAAAACTCGAACGCAATGTGTTATTGTCATTGCACGGTAATTATAGCGGGGACGACTGGCCTTCGCTCATAGTGTTGCGATAAAAATTGTTTCTATCTGTATTTATTGTTTATGGAAATTAACGTTTGTTACAGATAGGCGGGCGGTTTGCGTGTACGTTTCCGACTGGCCGCCGGTGAAAAATGCGCCAATACGGCGGTTCGTTAGTTAATTAATTATTAACTGCATCGATTCAGATTAGGAAAAATTATTCACGACGAAAACGATCCGGTTGACCCACTAACTATGTGCAAGCAGAACATTGGTCGTTTGAGATTGATGGACGGAATTGTGAGGACCACCCTGTATATGGGGCGTTTTACAATGTATTTGCAAGAAGTCTAATTATTAAATTCAAAGAAATAATTTAGAGATTTACCCGTCCTGTAATCTAGTTCGGACTGTAGGTGGTTCCATTTTTAAGTCTTAAGTACTGAAAGTACTGAAAAGTTGTAACAATGGTTGCTTGAGGCTCTAGAAAATCTTAGAAAATTGTACTATTATTATAGTATATTTTAAAGGTTTGAAAAAAGAAGTACCAACATAATTTTATGTGATTTTAATAAAAAGTATATGTTGTGACTGGCTGTGCTATTTGATGATAAAGCAGTATTCTGTAAATTAGAATGATTGCAAAAATTGGTTACCTCATTTGTTTGAAATACATACTTGTTAGCCTTCATAGCCACCTCAGTTCTAAAATAAAATTCAAAAAATTATGAATAATAAAAACAAACGAGTTGCGATTCTTAGACAATTTATGACTGAACCGTCATATTTTGTCCTGTTGTTGCATCAACAATAAAAACAAACACTCATACTACTAAAAATAAAAACAATTGCTCCAGGTTTACAGCAAATGGCAGAAATTAAAGAAATAAAATAAAAATATTGTTATCACATGAATATCTGCAACATAACATCATCCATCGCATATAGGCGAAGACACACAACACGGCCAACTCGATAATTGCCAAACAATCGTTGTTGCCGCAACGTTTCGACACACCTGAAAAAAATTTACCTGACCGTGCATCTGCACCGTAACTACGCTAAATACTCCCTCAAACAAATTCGTCCAGTTGGCGATTTTTATTTTTGTTGACAGCAATGGTCATTCACTTGTCGCACGTCATAGCTAACGATCCGCTCTTGTTTCCAGTGCCTGATGCAGCATGCCGGACTTCAATATGGCCAAGGAGCTGCGAACTCCCACCAATCACCGCCTTTCGCCCACACAGACATATCGGTACGACACCCCTCCCTCTCCTCCATCACCTTCACGAAGGGTTGTCGTTTCTATGGCGACAATCGGGGTTGTTGTTGCAACAACGTGGTTATCTCCATGGAAACTGACAACGAAGTTTTCTAGTTGAGAGGTAGTACTAACTTTTGGTTGTTTCCAGCAAGCTGGCGGTGGGAATACGACTAGCTCGCTTAGGCAGTTCCGCAAGAAAGATGGCGTAGAGAAGCCCCCGGGTCAAGACTTGACAACTTCCATCACCGAAAACAGTCATATAGCGCGAGTACCACCCCACAACCATTACCCTGCTAGACCAAATGATTATTACCGGTACCACCCCCAATACCCCGATTTCAGGTAAGTTTTGGTTGACAACGTCGCGGTTTATGTTGGTAACATTTTGTTTGTAGTACCCCGTATAAGGAAACGACACAGGTGAAATACTCGGAAATAGCGGAACCACCCCAACAACATGTAGACCATCTCGTCCCCATCCAGAAACACAAAGAAAAGGAATTTATGGACATGTGCAACATATCGCAACAGACGCACATGAAGCAGAACTACCCCGACAACCTGAATCGGCAACAGAGTTACCCCCCGGACGCTTCAGTTCACCATCAGTACCACCACAAAGAACCCCAAGTACTATTTGGCCAAATTGTTTAGGAATTAACTGATCGACATGTTTTTTTTGTAGGTTCACAACTACAAACCAGAATCTCAGTACCAGCAGTACCCTCAATTGGGCAAGTACAACATGCCGTCGCAATGTCGCAAGTACACCACCCCTCCAGAGAACGATTTCTTGGCGAAATTGCAAAGGTTGCACCCTTCGATGGCGCGTTCAATAATGAGCGACCATCACATAAGAGAATCGCAAACTTACCCGCCCATGGACCAAAGCCGGATCTACTCCCAGAACCAACGGTACTACCCCCCGATCCAGAATAACTCCTACAACTACCACACGATGCCGCAATACAATTACCCGACATCCTGCAACTACAAACATCCCGGCGACTATTCGAGACAGAACCAAATCGGCGGTGGTGGTGCTCGCTACCCCACCATCACCCCTCACCCCGAACGAAGCATATCGCCACGTCGCAACTATCCCGAAAATCTGACGTTACCGATGAATTACGGCAACGTGCCCCAAAAAATTTCCGCCAACTACCCCCAGTACAATCCGCCGGAGTACGCGCAACACTACCAACATCGAAGAGCCGCCGTACCCCAGGAGTACTACCAACAAAGCGGCCGCCCCACCCAGTTCATTTCCGGCCATCAAATCTCGCCGGAATCGACCGACAATAGAGGCTCCTCGAGCGGCTTACGTCACTACTTGGAGAATTGGGCGGAAGAAGAGGCGACAGCCGAAATTGGGGAACCCAACAAATACATGTACAAAGATAGATTACACGATGACGCCACCAACGAACCAGTATACGTCATCAACTCATCGGATATACCTCCGCAGTGCCTTGAATCGTTGTCATTAGTGCCTACCGAAAACGGTCAATACATCATCAAGAGCGGAGCTCTTGACAATTCCGTTGTCCGGATCGTCGACAAAGACAATAACATCGACAACAGCAACGAACGAACTGTTAACCTACAAATGGTCGAAACCACCAACAAAACCGATTGTATGTTGGAAAGTGGCGGTAAAAGCAATGAAGATGGTGGCGAGAAAAACGATAACAGTGAAGTTGTCGACAACAACAAAGAGAGTCAAGAACCACAACCACCACCACCACCATTACAAAACTTGAATCTTCCATCACCTGCAGGTCGCGACCCAAACGACAATGAGGACGATCAAGAGAAGGAAGACGAAGAAGAAACGTTCGAAATAGACGACAAGTCGTTGACGAAACAAAAGGTGAAAATGACAATTTCGACCGAAGACAACGAAATTGTTGAAAGAACTGTTGAAGTTATGGAGAAAACTAGCGACACAAGTGTCAGTGTTGGTTTCAGGGAGATCGATGAAAAACTTTTGGACGACGATGGCATCACTAAAGATATGCCGATCATCGAAGAGGAAAACGCTAAAGAGAAGCGGACAATTGGTGAAGAAAACGAATGCGAAGATGGACGAGGTGAAGAGATCGCGACGTCACCACCTGACGACACTTCCGTCATTGAAGAACTAATTGAGGAAATTGTCGAAACTAAAATCAACAAACGGACGCAAAGGATATTTTCAGTTGACGATATCATGAACAACATTGGTAACCATTGTAGCAACCAAACGAGAAGAAGTAGTTTACAACCGACCAAAGATTTTGCCAGTAACGTCGAAGATAACCAAAGCAACAATGAAGAGACGACAACAAACGAAGACGAAACTTTCCAGGTAACTGGTGAAGACCCGCAGAAAACGGATGAAGTTGACGAAGAAATTCAAGCAATTTTCGTTGAAGACAGCAGCGTCATTTTGGAACTTGGTGGTGCTTTGGTAAAATTGAACATCAACTATTTCAACGGTAACAAAGTTTTGACGGTTCTACCTCTATCAGAATCGTTAATTATTGATGTTAACGGCAACTACGCCAACTGGGACCAAGACAACAACACCGAAATTGATGAAGAGAAATCGCAAACTTTGCTACCTAATGAAGCAAAGATTGAGAGTGAAAGCGAAGAACTTGTTTTAGAAGAATCTATTACCGACAGTGAGATGGACACTAGTGTTTACGAGAGTGAAGTGGTGATCGGTGAAGAAATACCAGCAAGTGAGATACTGTTAGATTTTAACGATAACAAAGAGAAGGAAGAAATTATTACTAGCTTCGATAATGAAGAAGATGAAGAAACTGATGCGACTCCGTCCTCAACGATTGGCAGCTCGAAGAAAAATTTGCCAAAAGAAAGTTTTGACGAGAAGGTGGTTGCAGTTGAGAAGAAGTCGAGGACTAGTTTAGATAAAGAATTAGAAATTGAAGAAAAGAAGATGCGAAAGAATTCCGAAACGAAGATCGGGATGAGTGAACCGAACGAAGGGAAAACGTTGAGAAGTCAAGTTGATGATGAAGAAACGCCGGTTCAGTCCAATGAGAGAACACAACCTGAAGAACTGAAATTAGTTCCAGAATCTACTAATAGTTTGTCAAGGAAGAAAGATGAGGTTGCGTTGGAGAGTTCGGAAAATGAAGAAGTCACCTGTGAAGATTTTGGAAAGTCCCAACAGCAAATTTCTTATGTTGCGTCGAGGAAACCAGAAGACGAAATTGTTTTGGAAAAATTGAAGAAACAGGAGGTAGTTACAAAAGAGGATTTTGAAACTTTCCTCAAAGTAAACAAACCTGCTACTGAAGTTGCGCCAAGTAGAAGAGGCGAAGACACTTTGGAAAATTCAACAGAACAAGAAGTCGTTTCGAAAGAAAATTTTCCTAGATCTCGAAAATTGAAGAAGTCTGTTCAAGTTGCAACAAATAGAAAAGTCGATGAAACACCTATAGTAAAATTAACTAAACCAGAAGCAAATTCTAAAGAAGAAAATGAGAAGTCTCCAAAATTGAAGAAGCCAGTAGTAGTTTTCTCAAATAGGAAAGAAGAAGTCAAAGTGAAGAAACAAGAATCAAAGTCCAAAGAAGACGGTGAGAAAAGTCCAAAATTGAAGAAATCGATTACAGTTTCACCGACCAAGAGGGAAGATGAAAGTGTCGTGGTAAAATTGAAGAAACAATCCATAATTTCGAAACAAATTGACAGAACTGTTTCAAGAAATGCAGAAGTCGATAATGGTAGATCTCTAGAAAATGAAGCTGTAGTAGAAAAATTGAAGAAACAAGACTCAACTTTGAAGGTGGATGGTGAAAAATCGCCAAAAATGAAGAAAATCGAGACGCCGCAGATCATCAATGAGGTCGAGAAGACGAAGAAGAACGAAACAGTTCCCAAGGACGATGTAGTGAAGTCCCCAAGACTAAAGAACGTACCTGCGAAAGATAATCAAACACCACCGGTAAAGTTGACCAAAAGCGAAGAATCGAGATCTTCAAAGTTGAGAAAGATTGAAATTGAAGACGACATCAAGTCGAAATGGAAGAGGGATGACGTGACAAGATCACCAAAGACAAAGAAACTCGACCAATCAATTCAAGATGATCCTAAACCAGTGAAGAAAATGGATGTTGCGGAAGTGAAGAAACCCGAAGAACCGCCAAAACAAGACGACGATACTAGCAAAGTTACAACCATTTGTACTAAGGCTGCTAAAAAGTTGTACACGAGTGACGTTAAAAAATTAAAAATTGTCCAAGGAGCCAAATCAAAAAATGAAGAAAAGTCAAAACAACATTGCAGGAAGATTGACGTAAAGAAAAGTATGTCGAAACTAGAAGAAACTGTTAACAAAATCAAATCAATGCGAGAGAAGAGTTTCGAAAATGCCACGAAAACGAAAAAGTCATCGCCAAAGAAGAACGAAGAAACTTCAAAGAAACCAGAGGAAATTCCACAGCCACCTCCCCCCGAAACTGTCGATCCCCCACCAATTGAAGAAGTAGAAAGAAAAAAACTGAAACCGGTGAAAAGAGTGTCGTTTAATCTAGTCACCGACATCAAAGAAATCCAGGAAGAAACTGAAGAATTGCACAACGACCGTTTCCGGTTGAAAGACTTGGAGAACAACCGGAAACGTTTGAGTTGGGAAGAGTACAGCAGCCGGAAGCGAAAAAGCGACTGTCGCACCAAAAAAGTAACGTCATCATCGCAACAAACCGTAACATCATCTTCCTTCGGGATCGACGACGACGACGACGACGTTTCGATCGAAAAAGTCGAGCTGTCGATCGAGAACGAAATCAACAAAACAAACCAAGCCCCGCCCACTCCCCCTCCAATCTCGATTTCCGCCAATAACTGTTGGGAGGAAGAAGTAGAATCGCCTGTTACCCCCGAATCGCGCGAAATTCTCCCGAACAATCCCCAATTAAATCGAAACAGTAAATGCATAATCGACGTCAACGAGTTCAACATACGACCGATGGACAGTTCGCCGGTGTCGTCGTCGCAATTTTCCGAAGACGACAGTCTTCAAGTCTACAAAGAGGTCGTCGATTCGAAACTCAACTCGCTCAACATCCAAATACCGAAAGTGACGGCGAAACCGAAACCGGTCGAAACGAACGAGGAGACGACATCCAAGAAAATTTCGGTCCTAATCCAGAGATTTTTGAGCAAAGGAACGTTGAATTGCAGCGAATTGGAGAGTGTCAAGAAAATCATCGAGTACAAACGACGGCTGGAGGAGGAGGCGGCGGCCCAAAAAAAGAAACAATCGACGTACGAGGTGAGAGGTCAAAGGGACTACGACGACAAAGATTTGAAGTTGCATATTAAGAAAGTGCAAAGTGACGAAACGACGCCGACGAAACGGAAACGGAAACGTTTCCGAAACTTGTACACCGACGAGAATTCCGACGATGACGACGACGAATCGGACTCGTCCAGCACGAAAATCGGGGATTACTCGGTGTACCAGCGCAATTCCCAGGGGGTTCCCAAGTTGATTTTTAAACGGAAGTCAGGGTTGCCGGAACCGTTCGTGAAACTGGAACGGTCGCAGGCGGTAGACTTGATGGCCAAAAAACGGAAACTCTACTAGTGATAAAGGGACCAAAAGTTTTGAGGTTATGGTTTTGTTATTGTTGTTTTTTTTTTGTTTCGTTCCTTTGTTGTTGTTGTTAAGCACTGGAAGTTGCGTTATGTACAGTAAGATTGATTGATAATTCCACATGTTCCTATGATATTAGAACCGATATCATTGCCTTGTTAGTGCAATAGTGTTGTTTTGGTGGAAAAAGTTTAAGGATGTTGTTTTTGCTACACTGTGTTAACGTTGCGGCAGCTATGTTAACATTGTACTTTTCGAGTTTACTGGATGTTACTTCACTTCGATGTTGATGAGCTCATACACAGTATTACGAAAACGTTGCCTTTTCAACTTTACAAAGATGTATATATTTTTAGATGGCTAGTTATAAGTAGAAGTGGTGTTACTATCGAACATTCCATTTTCGGATTGAAGGTTGTGAATTCTATTGCAATCGAATCAGATTTTTATTTATTTCTAGTTTGTACATAATGAAGGGCATTACAAAGCAGAGCGCGGTCGACCTAACCTCACAAATTGTATTTTTTTCCCTCTAACTTGGCGATCGCCGCTCCGCGTTATGTACGATTAGTTCCCAAATTTCTGCACTGAATATACTACTGTGTAAGTTATATAATTTGAAAAATGTTATCACTAAGTCAATTTTCTATGTAGATAAACATACATAACTTTAGTCTTTTTTATGTGAGAGTGCCTTAGCACTGTGATTGTTGAATTTTTCAACGTCGGCCATGATGGCGTTGTATATTATTACAGCACTTGTGTTATTAAAAATGGACAAACACGTCTCTATTTCTCTTCCCAAACCTCAACAGTTTTAGATCTCACTTTCTTACAAACCAAATAATTTTTCCAGGCGTTTTTTCGAGGGTTTGTCAGCCAAAGATGTGACTGAAAGCAAACACCTCCCATTCCCAAGATCTGTTGAACCCGATTCGTTCTATTTAGTTTGCATTCATACAAAAATGTAAGTATCACTCTTGAAACTAACAGTAGCACATGTTAGTACTTTCGTCAAAAGTTTGATTTTCGGTAGACACGGTAATTGTCTCTAGAAATTCAGAAGTGGGATTTACCGTTTGCTTCGACTGCTGGCGAGCATACAGGTGCTTTAGTTGTCGATAGAGGGTGGCGAGTGTAGTATCTCAATTCAACGGTAGTACTTTGGCTGTCAAGAAATCAGATGGTAAGTACGTGGCGTTGAAAGAACGTGTCAGGATCTGAGACAACGGTCAACTGTCTGTTGCAAGTAAGTTGACCGGTGGGGAAAGCGAGTGCGCGTATCCTAATCTACAGATAAAACGTTTGTAGGCATTTTAAGTTCTTTCAACCGGTCAACTTAGCTGCAAATAATAGTAGCAATTCAGAAGTGGGATTTACCGATAGAGGGTGGCAAGTGTGATGCTTTCGCTGTAGAAAAATTAGGTGATAATTTCTTCGGGATGACCTCACCCTTGCATTATAATTACCAACAGTACCTAGAGTTCCCTTCGATCTAGCAGTTCACTAGGTACTTACCTACTTACTACACATTAAAAAAAAATCCAAGTGGCTAGATTGCTTGGTGTAGAAGAAAAGAGCCGAAAGAGCGGCTAGATCACCAGATCTTACTCCTGAATTATTTTTTGTTGGCCTACTTGATAAATTTGCAAGTTTGTGATTCCCTAGCACGTTCGTCAACATTCCGGCCAATTTAGAAAGTTACCGTTATAACTGACACTCGAGCAAAATTTGATCACAAAGGCGAGATAGGTAGGCAGGTAAGTATCTACTTGAAAAAAATTTCATAATCAAACCAGTCAGTGAAAAACCGTAAGTACTTATGTTAGTTGTTATCCAACTACTGTGCGGTGTTGTTCAACAAGCAGTCGGTGGTTCGGATTTTCCTCCCGAACTCGCCGAATCGAAACGTTTCAGCACAAACAGAAGGTAAATTACCTAACTTCTGAGAAGGACATAAATTACGTGATCGCAATCAAACCAAGGTCGTACTCGTGTATTTTCGTCTCCAATTAGGTAAAAAGTTGCTTCTTCTTGTAAAAATAGGATTAACTTATTATTATTACCTAACAATAAATTGAAGGTCGATGTGCTGCCAATCCAAATAAACACCCAATTAAGTGACTGAGGAGCAGTTTAGGTAACTTTCCAACAAACTTGACATTTTTGGTAATGTCAGTTTTTGGTAGGTACCATTTAATTTTTTTTATTTATCTCTAATGCCCGGTTTCCCAAACGGACATTATAGCTAATGGTTCATTAACCGTTGATTAACTTTTTTCTAATTTTTTTTACATGACTGCAATTCGTAAGGTGGTTGACAGACATTAACATTGCAAACTATTCGTTGTTTCACCAGTGAATTTTCCTACGAACACAATCGCACTAATGTTATAACATAAAACACGTTACTTTCTGATTAAACTATGATAACACATTCTTAGTGTTAGTGAGTTAAACGATGCCGGTTCGAATAAGCGGTTTGCTTTAAAAAAAATTGCGATCAGTTTAATCATAGTAGGCACTTTAAACAACAATTACTTAATTATTTGATAAAGTTGTCCTTCATTTTTTCACAGGTATGCACACAATGTGAGTGATTGCCCTACGGTTTGTTTCGGCAAAAATGGACGAAACTTCGTCGACTGAGAATATTGTGAAGGTGAGCAAAAACTTTTTCTTTTTAACAATTTACAAAATATTAACACTCCCTGATAAAATTCCTCGCAAAAGTTTATTTATGTACCTACTTAATATTAATATTTTTGCAATAATAATAAAGTAACTAAAGTACCTAACTACGTAAAAAAAATTCCAAAATTTGCATTTGGTTAGACTTATGCTATCTCGTAATTAAGTACTAATCTAATCTACGAGATAAGTGTAATTCTTTTATACGTATTGTAACGAGATGGCGAGTACCTAACAAGATTTCATCTTAAACTTGTTTTAATTGTAAGTAAATTTGAATCATTTTTGCTAAAAACGGATGAGCGAGCAAAAGACCGTGAATGCCACTGACAATTGTCAACCGTCGAATGAGTGCCAAAATGAAACAAATAGAAGTAAGTTTTTTCAATTTTCGATAATTAAGGTAAATAACACAAATTCTGTAACCGCAATTATGTTCCATTCTTTGTGTTGCCTCTCACGAGCCGTCGAAGCAACAACTTCAGTTGACAACTAAATGAGGTGAAAAATTTACAAATATTTAGGTATAGAAAAGTATGGGTGCCATTGGTGCTGCATTTATCCACATCAGACCAGCGCCGTGTTGCATTTTAGCAACTAAGCTTAATTATCTTGCACTTCTACCTATGTCCTTCGTACAGTTAAATAAGTTATGTTGAAACATCTTTTCTTCTTTCTTTACCTTAATTATTGAACAGTCCTCGTAGTAACTCAGCTGATAAGAACACATTATTTTCTTTATAAAGTTAGTTAACTGTTTGTTTTTCTAAAACGACCTTATTTAACATATAATGGCTTCAGAGGTGTGGCGCACTCTAAACTTAATCTCTGAACATTAAATTCTCTTATGACGTCGATGATAATGGTGACACATTGAATTGTTCATTTCCTGGATAACATTTGTGCTTTTTTATTTTTTAAGGAAAAAATCGACGATGTTAGCGATAAGCATTATATGGAGGTGGAGGATCCGTCTACTACCAAGACGAGGAACCTTCAATACAGCAACCAACACTTGCTCAAATTTGGAATCAAACTATCTGTGATACTACTACTATGGGTGCACTTCCTATGGGCCACGTACTACTATTTCATGCACACAGGTAACTTACCATAAAACTCAACTTTCCTCCACTTGTTTCGCTCTTCTAGATAGTCCTACTAGTTCTATTAGCACTATCAATACTACTACTATTGATGCTATTACTATCCTTACTACTATTGCTAGGTACCAATTTAAAAGTAACTTGAGAATAACTTTAGAAACCAGCTTTAACGCCACTTTCTGTTCCTAATGAGATCTTGTTTGTCTTCATAAATTTCTGGATAATCTACAAGTTCCTCTTGGAACCCTGCGTAATCCCCATCATGTCTGTACCTACGTCGAATTGCTTCGTTCTCGAGAATCACTACTAACTACTCCTACTGCCACCGTTACTAATACTCCTACAACCATAGCTTGGCCAACGCTGTTAGGTATACTATTACCACCAATACTACCACTACTGCTTGCTACTACTACTACTAATAAAGGTTCTCATGTATAACTTTAGATGTCAACTTAAACGCCACTTCCTGTTCGGAATACGGCTTTCTGGTCATCCTGTTCGTTTCCATAAATTTCTGGATAACCTACAAGTTCCTGTTAAAACCCTACGTCATCCTCACCATACCTATAGAAGTCGTCAAGTTGTTTCGTTCTCAATACTTTTGTTATAATCACTACTACTATCAATCCTAGTCCTGTTACTAATATATGTACTACTCTACGGCTTGACACTATTACGTATACTATTACTACAAATACTACCACTACTACTACTCTTACTTTTGTTACCATCAATACTACTACTGTTGCTACTATTACTAATGTAATTTTCCATATATAACTTTAGATGCCAGCTTTAACGCTACTTCCTGTTCCGGATACGGCTTCCTGGCCATTCTGTTTGCCTGCATAAACTTCGGTATAATCTACAAGTTCTTGTTGGAGCCCTATGTAATCCCCACTATTTACAAGTTCGTTTGGAAACCGACGGCGAATTGGTTGAAAAAAATCAAATATGGCGCCGCCATGTTTTACGTGGCCGTCCTGGCGGCCGCCATAGCTTACTTAGTTGTTGACACAGCCGACGACAGGACCCGATTGATTCCGATTTCAGGTCTAATCGCTTATTTAGCTATAGGCTACGTCATGTCGGCGAATCGCAAACAAGTATAGTCAAAATTTTTCGTTTTGAATATTAGTTTAAAATTTTAATTTTTAGATACCTTGGCACACGGTTTTTTGGGGTTTAATCCTCCAGTTCGTTTTCGGCCTGTTGACCATCAGATGGGAGACCGGTCGTAACATTTTCGATTGCGCCGGCGATAAAGTCAACACGTTTCTCGGCTACGCCGTTAACGGTTCCGCGTTCGTTTACGGCGATTTTCTAGTGTACAAAGAGGGAGTTTTCGCCTTCAAGGTACGATGTCGCCGTATCGCGAACGCGGTGTAGATATTGACGTTAGTTCAATTGCAGGCGTTAGCCACCATATACTTCTTAGGATTCATGATCAACATCCTTTATTATTACGGAATTATGCAGAAGGTCGTCGCTAGTTTAGGCAAATTTTTACAATGGACGATGGGCACGTCGATTTGTGAAAGTGTCAACAGTGCTGCCAACATCTTTCTTGGGATGGTAGTTATTAATTTCGAAAATTTCGTTTGACTTGCGTAAGAATTTTAGAGTGAAGCTCCTCTATTACTTAAACCCTACTTGGTGCATTTGACCGATTCCGAAATACATTCGGTGATGACGTCGGGGTTCGCAACCGTTTCCGGGACGGTCCTGGCCGCTTACATTTCATTCGGGGCCAATCCGGCCCATTTGATCACCGCCAGTGTGATGTCGGCACCTGCGGCTCTTTGCTACAGCAAACTCATGTATCCGGAAACCGACAAGATCATTGCCACCAAAGAAACTATCCAGGAAGTCAAGGTGTAAGCCATTATTTTAGTCTTCCATATACAGCGCGTCCAATTTCTAGTTTTCAAACAAAATTGACAATTTTCTTGTTTTTTTCCAATTTTTTTCAAGTGAGTACGAGTCGGTCCTGGATGCCGCCTCCAAGGGCGCCCTCGACGCCTACAACATCGTGGTAGGGATAATTTCGAGTTTGGTTTCGTTCATTGCCTTCATCTACTTCGTCAACGGAGTCCTGTCCTGGATGGGGGAGTTAGTGGGTGAGTTTCTCCCTACTGCGTCATCCCCAAGGACTGCGCCCAATATCAATACCCAACTCTTGCTTTGTCGCACTTTACTTACTTACGTGTACCTACCTACTAAAGTCAGTTGGATAATCCGGCGTACTACAAACATACGATCTGACGCACTGGGCGAGCTAAACACCTTGGGCGCCACTGACAGTTATCACGCGTCAAATGCGTGTCTAGAAACGTCACGTTCATTTATTCTGGATGACTATGTAGATTTGACATTAGAGTTACTCTTTAGGATTCGTGGATGAATCTGAACTGTGGACTGTCGATCTGATCCTGGGCAAAATCTTGATTCCTGTCAGCTACATCATGGGCGTCCCGTGGGAGGATTGCGAGAAGGTCGGCCAGTTGATCGGCATAAAAACGATGGTCAACGAGTTCGCTGCTTTCGAAAAAATGTCAACGATGAAATTAACCGTGAGTTGGTAACAGTGACTGTCAAAATATTAACTTCTTTTTAGAAGATTTTTCAATAAGAAACGGTTCAAGAAATAAATGTTTTGCTTTATTTGATACTTTAAAAACCGGTTTCTTGATTCGTTACAGAAGAAGTTTTATATTGTATTCGATAGTGATTCTGCAACCTTCAAAACTTCCAAACTACTTTGTTGAGAAGGCAAAGTTCTCCATTTTCGAAAGTTGAAAACTATTTTTTCGAAAAAAGCTCAAGTGTTCCCTATTGTTTGATAGTCATTGTACAATTTTTGAGACATGTTTTTTTTTCTTTTTAGGAGAAAAGCAAAGTGATTGCCACGTATTCGATTTGCGGCTTTTCAAATCCGGGCTCCATCGGCATCATGATATCGGCCTTAGGCACCTTGATTCCGACCAAAAGAGAGGTCATAACGAGGTTAGTTTTCAGGGCGTTCGTAGGTGGCGCTATCGTTTGTTTCATGACAGCCTGTATTGCCGGCATGTTGATATCGTCGCAATAACCTCACTTTTAATGTTTTATTATCGTTAATAAACTATTTTTACAATAATTACAACGATTTTAATTCCGCAACGTAACCTGCAAAATCATTTAGATTTAATTAACAACGTAGAACTTGCACCTTAGTAGGATGTAAAATGTTACTTCTGGACCAAGACATTGGTCGTCTTAAAAAACATCTCCTGGTCCAGAAGTAACATTTTACATCCTACTCACCTTCAATAAAATCGATTTTGTTGCGGTTTCTCGCTTTCGCTTCCTTGATTGAGTTTTCAAAATCTTCGTAATTTTCCAAAAAATAGTGGGCTTTGGCCGAAAGTAGCCAACCTTTCAGGGAATTCTCGTTGAGTCTCAACGCCCACGTGACGTCATCAATCGCTCTGTCGTATAGTTTCAAATTGATGTTGGTCAAAGCCCGGTTCAAATACAACAAACAACTGTCCTTGATCTGCTCGATCGCCTGTCAAATTAATGTGACGTCACCACGTTGCCTAGCAACTTGGCCTGCAATTTTTTTGTATATATCAAAGTTGATATCGATATATCGATATTTTGACAACATGTATCTAATCTTTATTTTCAATAAATGGTGTCACAATATTTTTTGGGTCGTATTTAACAGTCTACCAAATTTACCCAATATTTTCATGCAAAAAAATACTTTCATTTCCCAAAAATACTAAATACTCACCAAAATTAAAAAAATACATAATCTTAAAGTGACAACTAAATATTGACATAATGCTGGCCTCTTATATGTTTTGTTCGCCAAAATAACTTTTGTTGACCATAAATACTAAATGTTCACCAAATTTTATTCCGCATTTGATTCTAACATAATACCCAGATATTTAATTTTCGACAGTGTCTTATATTATTTAGCAGTTGAAAAAAATATTTGTTGCTCAAAATTACACAAGCAATAAAATGTTGTGCAAATGGTAAATATTTTTATGCAAAATTATAGATGTAGATGTGCTAGGGCAAGGAAAATAAGAATAAAAATAGAAGTTGTTTGCACAAAAAAAGATATTGATTTCCGTAATATATAAATGCTTTGCTGTAATTGGCTTGCATTATGTAAAACGTAAAACTTCTTTTAGTGCATTTCTAATCGTGCTTTTAAAAAAAAATTACAGGGCCCTGAACTGACCTTGTACAAAACTTTTTTCGCGTGCCTCTTGTCTGGAAGCGCAAGCGGCAAAGAGAGATGCGCGAGCATATTTCATTTTTGGAGTAATAGAATAATTATTTGACGCACAAATAGTTTTTTTGAGAAATACTAAATATAAATGGATAGCGCGAATATTTATTATGTACAGCACGGACGCGTAACTGGAGCGTTCTAAATTTGGTGAACATTTAGTAAAATTGATAGACATATAGAATTTAAAATGTAAGCAATGGTAAAACAATACGTAGCATAGTTGTTTTAGTGGTGATGTTCTCATTTTCTGATGTATAATAATTTGGCTTTCATTTAAATTTTTTCATGCTCATTAAATTTTCTAGTGGACAGTGCAAGGGATGTATGGTTTAATTTGGTGTACATTATATTTGTTCCCATATTTTTTAATATCCGGGATATATAGGTACCATTTAGCATTTCCCACCAAATAGGTAATATTAATTTTTTCAATGTTTCTATTTAAAGATATAGTAGACCTCGGTTATAACGAACCTCAAGTAACTGTTAAAGTTAGTTTGTCATGTCCAAAGTTTGGTATAAACAATTAATTTTTACATTGTTCTATAGATATCTATAGAAACATAGATATGGCAAGACTTGAAATTTGGTTCTATTTATAGGAGGGTTCGCTATATGGGCTATATGCACGGAGGATATAAGAGTAGGAAGGGAGAGTGCCGGCTCGGACGTGAAGCCGGAAGCCGCCATATTGGTACGCCGCAGACATTCTGTCACGTGCAAGTGCGATAAAGAAATTATATTGCTTTCCTTTTCTTTCTTTAATATGGATTTCTACGATATTAATGTTTGAAAAATGATTAGTCTAAAATATATTTAGTATTTTCAACAAGAAAATGTTATTGTGAACATATTTTTATATAAAATTCATGGTTTCTTATGCAAACTTTCAATTATCCGGTTCAAACTTTGGGCGTAGTCTTGGGGGTTGCATACTCAAACGCCTTGAAATCCCCTGCCGTCTCGCGGCTTCACTTTTCCTCGTCCATAAGCTTCGTTACTCTCCCTCCCTATTCTTATATGCTCCGTGGCTATATGCGAGTTCGTTATACCGAGACCTACTGTATATTGACCTATCGAAATATCGATATTCGATATCAAATTTTCGATATCGCGCAGGCCTATTAGCAACTACAACAAGCGCGCCAGTCGGCTCACCTTCGAGTAAAGAACCTGCGCTTTTTCGAATTCGCCCCTTTTGAAGGCCAAATTTCCCTGTTTTTTCAACGTTTCCATCCTCTCTAGTCGCCTCAACTTATCTTTGTATCTCTTGTCGGCGTCCTTGGCGATTTCGTCCATAAAAACCTCTGAAATTTTCCACTGTTTTAACACTAAACTTCCGGAAACGTCGTTACCTTGAGATTTGGTTTCTGGGTTGTCTTCGCGCATCAAAGCTTTTTTATTAATTACGGTCCTGTCCGTTTTGACGCGAACCTCCAAATTGTCTTCTTGGAAATCGGATTTCGGACAACTCTCACCCAGGTAATTCCGAGCTTCGATATTGCCCAATTCTTGAAGGTTTCGATCGTTCGACGCCAGTTTTTCAACAATGTTGGACACCTCGTTGACTTTGTACAGAAAATTGTCGAACTCTTCTCCCAAATCCTCCGGATGTCGCGACATCTTATCGACAACAATAACCGTTGCCCGGGCAACCATTTCAGTAATCAAGTTGGCGCGCCGTGATGCGTTTTTGTCCGATTGCCGCTCTGATTTTTCAAAATTAGACAGTCGCGTTCCATAAGTACGCGTCGGCCTCTTGACCCCGGCAATAATCGACGCATTAAAACAATTATTTCGTCTCTTGGTTACTTATTTGTTCCGAATCGCGTCTCCTTTTATTTAAACTAATTGTAAACTGAGAACAATGTTTAAAGTTAATTAATTAAATTGTGGTTGCGTCAACTTATGGAACGCGCGATTGTTGACGGCTGTCATCTGTCATTTCAAATCTTTTTGCGTTTCGGCTCAAAATTCGCGAATTTTTCGTTGATTAGAGCCAGAACGCCATGCAGACGATCCAGGATGGTGAATACGTCGCAGGTGAGTGCTTCGATGGTTTCAGGACCGTAGTTGCGAAAATTTCGGCAACCTAACCTCACTATCGCTTTCAGCCAAAGAACTCGATACAAGCTTTAAAATACCCAAAAGGAAAAACGTCGACGAAGACCCGACACCCCAAGATGCCCAGAACCCTGTTATGGAGAACTCGTATTACAACTTCGCCCCCGAACCTGTACCGCTACAACCGACGCAGGAGCCGTCGGTTGATCCGGCCCAAAACCTCGTTCTGCAGATATTGAAAGCCAAAAGCGAATGTGAAAAACCGAAAACTTACGCTAACCATATTCGTGGGTAGACAGTTTCTTGACGATTATCGCAAAATAACTTCGACGGTTTTAGTTAAGGAAACAATACCTGACTACTACGACGAATCTCTACCGAAAGATCTCACGGTGCTGTTCCAACCGCTCTACTGTAAATTGTGTTCGGCACAATTGAGCAGTAACGTCGTGGCGCGACTTCATTACAAATCCAAGAATCACGAGAAGAAAATTCGGAAATTTTTGATCGACTATTCCGAAAAGATGGGAGAACCGTTGCACAAAAGGGCGAAATTGATGCCCAAAGATCAGGAGGGCGACGACGCCAATCCCATGTATTACCATTGCGACATTTGCGATCTGCCTCTTACCGGGAAATTACACGCCGAATCGCACTACATGGGCAAGAATCACAGGAAGTAAACGTCACTTGTTTTTTTTTTGGGGGGGGGGGCGTTTCGAGATTAAAACGTTTTTTTTTTTAGGGCAACGTTGGGACTCAAGAATCCGGCGGGCAAGGGACACCTGGATGCGGAAGGGAAGTGGATCAGAAACACGTAGGTGTTCAAATTGGCATTCAAGCCACTAGTTCCTCTGTCGTGTAGGTCGCTACTAAATATCTATAGAGATGAACATTTTAGCCACTCTACTTTTGCAAATTAACTTCTTGTAATGATGGCTGATGTTAAAAGGTGTGGTAATTTGCAATCAAGTCACTTGCCACGACAAGTTTTTTTTTTTTGAAAATCTCCATTCAAACCTCTTTGCTGACTTAATAACATTCAAACTATTTTGCTATTAAAGCTCTATTTACATTCAACCCATTTGCCATGATGAGTTTGTTTTTATGGCAACTCGATTGCTAACTTTCTAACATTCAAACCACTTTGCTACTAAAGTTCCATTTACATTCAAACCACTTGTGCTAAAGAGGCGGTTTTGGCGTCCGTTTTAATTATTCTCTTTACAGGGTCCGGTTACCGGAAGGCGACGACGGCTTCGGGCGGGATTTCCGGCCGGAAGTGAAGCCCCCCACCCCCAGTTTCGTTTGTGACATTTGCAACGTGACGACGACGTGTCGAGAACAGTTGGAGAGTCATTACAACGGGCAAAAACATCAAAAAAAGTTGAAGAGAATCAACGTTGGTGTTCCTGTCGCCGCCGCCGTTACCGTCGCTGTCGACGCGTCGCCTCACGACAACATTTTGAGTAGTATTTTAGGAGGTGAAGGCCTCAAAGGAGATTGTTCTGTTTATCGTACACCTTCTGGTCAATATTATTGTCCGACTTGTAATACGTCGATGAATTCGGAAACGCAATTCAAGCAACATTTGCAAAGCAAAAACCATTTGAAGAAGGCCGCCGCGAAAAAGTAATAATTGATCAGTTAAGTTGCAATCGTCAGTTTGTTGTTGTCAAATAAAATAGTGTTAAATGGCTCTGGTGGTTGTTTTTTTTTTTGCGCCGTCTACTCATTGACGTAACTTTTTTTATTTTTTTTGGCAAAGAGGGCGTCGGTATTTTTAACGACGACACGCTGGTTTTTAACGCCGTCGCTGTAAATATTTAGGTTTTTGACCTTCCCGGCTTAAGAGCGTTCACAGTCGTATATATTAGAAAGATTTATTCGAGTCTAGCCACCAGGTGACGTCAACGGGGCCCATAATAGTGGATCCCATCGAGACGGCCTCCGAATATTCACCATAATTTATTGACTCTGTAATCAATCCGAAAGACGTTATTGTAGGCCATGGACGGGCGACACTACTGACAAGTCATCGTCGGGACGGCGCAACAAGTCTGGCGGGGCTTTTCTCAAAATTTTTCGAAGCAGGGCCGGACTATTATTTTTACGTGTTTGTCCGCTTAGTCACTGAGGTTGTAAACATTTTTGCAATTTCTTGACCACTTGGACCCAGCGTCTTATGTAAAAGAGAAACACTTTTCTTCTAATTTCGTATTTTCTAGTTGTCATTGTGTTAAATAAAGTCGTGTCTAACACGCAAATTTAGGCCCTCAAGTCCAGAATTGTATCGTTACTTTTCTTAAGAAGGTGAGGGTATGACGATGAAAATGTCAAAAAAGTAAGGGAGTCGCAAAACATCTTGCAAAATCCTTTGGTTAACACTTACAATAATACCAGGTGTTTGACCACTTTGGCTTTTACTTACAGCTCACCTTTTGAACTTGTCCCTTTGTCTTTTCCAATCTCTTTTTTCTGCTCTCACCTCTTTAAACACCTCTAAAAACATTTTTAAATTTTTTAAATATTCTTGTAAGAGCTACTGAGCTAGGAAAGAAATTAAAACATTAGCACTAGTAAGTACAGAAGGGGCTCAGCGCAAAAACTAAAATCTCAATCAAATATGAGAATAGTATGGTAATGACAAAAATATGTTTCTTGGCTGGGATCCAGGGCAGCGACGACGTAAATATTTAGAAAAATCGCTAGAGAAAGAAAAAGAAAAAATTTGTGAATTTCGTACTATATAAGCCCTTTCGTGTCTCATCGGCAGCAGTGGGCCACACAAAAGGGCCTACATCGTACGAAATTCACAAGATTTCTCTTTTTCTTGCTCTAGCGCTTTCTCTAGATATTTACGTGATCCCTACCCAGATATCCCTACGACTGGTTGGTTGTTCTGGCCGCTAAGCAAAGGAAGAATCAACTCCATAATGTGCGTCATCTTCCTCTTCTTTGCTTCTTCTTTTTCCTCTTCTTCTTCCTCTTCTAATTGTTCATCTTCTTCCTTTTTTCTTCTTTCTCTTCTTCTTCCTCTTTGTCATAAAAAATAAGTTTTGTCGTTTTTAAACTATTTTTACTTTTAAGCATCTTTAGCTCTTTATATTTCTTATTGAGTAGTTTTTTCGACATATAGTTTAACTTATTTTAATATACATAATTCGTTTATATTCAAACTACATTCTACTTCAGTTTTAATTTCTTCTTATTCTTAAATGATGTGACGCAAAAATCCCTCCCCCTACCTCGATTTTTGACTAACCGCTAAAACGTTTCAAGGAAAGAAATGTGAGATTCGATTAGCACTTGATATTTGAAAAAAAAAGACACTATGAATTATGCAAAAACAAAAAAACAGGAAAGAAAAAAAGATGAAGAAGTTACGATTTCAAAGGAGAAGGTAGATCCTTTCTAACTCCACGTAAATCATTTGTAAGAATTGGTTATTTCGACCAGCAGCAAGGTAAGAACAGCTAAATCAAAGATTTTCCAAAAAAATTAAGAAATGGCGGAGATGCTTTAGAACAGTTACCAAGATCTCCAGATCTGACGCTGCTTGATTTTTTAGAAGGGATAATTTTTCAACCCAGAAGAAGAGTTTGTAAAAAAACTTGAATAAACTATTGGATTTAAACCTATTAGCCAGATAGGAAGGTATGATACTGGAAATAGAAACTTTCCAACCCCCCACGTATATAACCTGCAGGGATGGGAAATATGCTTCGTCCAGCAGTAGTGATTTTCCAAAAAAATGTTGAAGTAGGGAAAGTGCTCTAGAATAATCACCAAGATCTCCAAAACTGACGCTGCTTGATTTTCTTTAGGAATTATTTTTTATTCCAAAATAGTCAAAAAGCATTCTATAGAGTCCACAAAGAATTTCAATATAGAGTGCCTAGCTAATAGTGGAACACATTTTTAAAATTTACTCTGCACCGCAGCACCTCTAATTGAAAAAGTCTTCGATGTAGCGACAAGAATGTTCTTTTGGCCCGAAATAAAGATAGAAAATTTGATTGGAGTTACACGATCAGAATAAAGATATCTTAGTAGAAATTGGCGTCAGGGGTGAATGTAAACATTATTATTGCCAGACATGCTAAATCAAGGAATAGGTTCAGAAGGCGAAGCTAAAAAAAAATAAGAAGAAAACATGAGGATCATAAGGCGAAAGAACTGATTTAAGAAAATGCGGTACTGAAGGTAGAATCGTTACAATCCCTCACGTACTTACATAACTTGTAAGAAGTGAAAATTTTCTTCGTCTAGCAGCAGAGCAAAAAGATTCTAAGATTTCCCAAAAAATGAAAAAGTAGAGAAGATGCAGTTGAATAGCTGCCAAGATCTCCAGATCTGAAGCTGCTTGATTTTTTGTGGTAATTATTTTTCATCGTAGAATAGTCAAAAAATATTCCATAGAATACATAAAAAGTTTTAATATAGGTAGGGTGCCTAGAGGATCGCATTTCAAAAATTTAGAACGGAAATTTTTCAAAATTTGCGATATTCATCAAATAAAATTATTTCTGATTTCATCTTGCAACTTTCAATGGTAATTCATAAAGTAATCGACTTTAATCAATTTCTTTTGGTAGATGAGGATTGTTTTCACTTCTAAGATAATGTTTTACAAGGTAGGAAAAGTATCACAAAGACCCCGACAAAAAAAAATAGTAGCTGTACTACTTGAAGAATAAACAAGATAGTGAAGTATTTTAACATGTTTTTGATTTCCAAAAAGTTTCTAAAAGCTAAGATAAGTTTTCAAAAATCTTTATTTGGTAACACCTTTTTGCAGAAACCAAAGAGGTCCTTAGGGTAAAATTTTGTTTTCGATCCTTCTAAATTATCAATGTCATCTTTGTCCAGTTAGTTCAAAGATGTCAATTTAAGAAAGAGTCGGTGCAAGAAGTACCTAATAGAAGAGTCTAATGAAAAAGATCCAAAAGGTCTGAAAATTTTGATAATATAAAATCAACCCCCACCCCCCTTGTTTGTTCCGTCTCTTAATTTCATTTCCAATTTAATTGAATTTCCTTAAACTAAACGTATTTTCTAAAAAAATAATTTCATTGGGCAAAACTTTTTGCCAAATCCGAGAAGTAGATACAATTTTGCTTGTGGTCCCTATAACAAAATCTTCATCAACAAAAGGGTCAAAACAGTGTCCGACTGGTGAATTTTCACGTTGCCATTACGGAACTTTTTATTATTATTATTTTTTTTTGCATAAAACATGCAAACCAACTCCAGGAGCCAAGGACTCACATGACGGCGGCTGCAAAGCCGGGTCCCAACACCAAAATATGAAAAATGTATACGCATAGCAAGAAGCGTGGACTTTTTACATATTTATCGAAATCCGTCTAGACACTTTTAATGTTTTAATGGGGACCCTTCGCTTTCGAATTTATTTAAATATTTTCTGTAACGTAGTACGCTGTTGCGTCGGGACGGCAAAAAGCTTAGATACCACCAATTGATCTAATCGCACCAATCGAAACGTTCAAACCTCATCCGGGATCCACAGTTTCGAGAAAATGACGAAATTGTCCAAAAAACTTAGACATATTATTAATAAACTAAACAGACAAGAACGAGAAATTAACAAAAAAAGAGAAAGACGAACGACAAGTAAAAAAGAAACACGGGACGGGTGAATAATAATTAAGAAATCGTCAATTAATTAACAGAAGGATCTGATTTTTATCGAAACGTCGTCACCTACTGGTTAGTCACACGTAAATTTAGGAAAATTAATTTCGTGATTAGATCTTGATTAGACGTTCGTCTTGAACGTCACTATTTTCGATCGGATCCGTTTCGAGATTTTACAGTGTAGCTTACTACGGGTTCGTGGGATATGGTAATAGGGATTACCTGCAAGATATATAAAGATGAACGCTATCCGAATTTTATCACATCTTGTTCTTACAGTGTCAAGTGACCCTTAGAATAAAGTGCCATTTTCATTTTTTTTTTTTTGACGTAATAATTGTTCGACTTTTTGTACAACCGTGTGAGAGTTTTTGACCAAGGGCCACTTTGAGGTGAGTCAACAAAAACAACCTTCTCTTCCTCGTTACGTAACACCTACATGACACGTGTGTTGGTCGCACCCCCAATTAGTTAAACAAAAAGGGGAACAAATATAATGTATACCAAATTAAACCATACATCCCTTGCACTGTCCACCAGAAAATTTAATGAGCATCAAAAAATCTAAATGAAACCCAAATTATTATACATCAGAAAATGAAATAAATCACCACTAAAATAACTATGCTGCGTATTGTTTTACCATTGCTTACATTTTAAATTCTATATGTCTATCAATTTTACTAAATGTTCACCAAATTTAGAACGCTCAAGTTACGCGTCCGTGCTGTACATAATAAATATTTGCGCTATCCAATTATATTTAGTGTTTCTCAAAAAAACTATTTGTGCGTCAAATAATTATTCTATTAAGTCAAAAATGTAATATGCTCGCGCATCTCTCCTTGCCGCTTGCGCTTCCAGACAAAAGGCACGCGAAAAAAGTTTTGTCCAAGGTCAGTTCAGGGCACGATTAGGAATTACCACTAAAAGAAGTGTTACGTTTTACAAAATGCAAGCCAATTACAGCAAAGCATTTATATATTACGGAAATCAATATCTTTTTTTGTGCAAACAACTTCTATTTTTATTCTTATTTTCCTTGCCCTAGCACATCTACATCTATAATTTTGCATAAAGTTATTTACCATTTGCACAACATTTTATTGCTTGTGTATTTTTGATCAACAAATAGTATTTTTAACTGCTAAATAATATAAGACACTGTCGAAAATTAAATATCTGGGTATTATGTTAGAATTAAATGCGGAATAAAATTTGTTGAACATTTAGTATTTATGGTCAACAAAAGTTATTTTGGCGAACAAAATATATAAGAGGCCAGCATTATGTCAATATTTGGTTGTCGCTTTAAGATTATGTATTTTCCTAATTTTGGTGAGCATTTAGTATTTTTGGGAAATGAAAGTATTTTTTTGTATAAAAATATTGGGTAAATTTGGTAGACTGTTAAATACGACCCAACAAAAAGTAACATCTCAACTTTAGTTCCAACAAATGTTTTTGGGCTCCCTACTGTGGATAGTTTGATGTTTTTCTCTTAAATAAGCTAAAAAGCTGTTTGTTGTTTCTATAACAAAAATTGTTTACAACTCAATAGGACTCGCTAGAAAATTGCAAAAAACTTTAAATTTTCAGTTTTTTGAAGAAGGTCGCGGAATGATTATCAAAACGTCAAAAAAGTTGTACGCTTTTACGTAAAAACAGCATCACAACTGAATTAAAAAAGTTGAAAGTAACAACTTTTTTGAAGTTAACTAGAACGTGAATGAGACTAACAACTATTTAAATAAAATTTCAGTTAAATGCATAAGTTAGGATTAGGCTCATCCAATATTATATTTGATGGTTATAAAAAAAATCCATTGTAACTCAGATATTATATGACTGTGAAACTATATATCATAAAAACCCATAGTACTTTAGCCCGCATGACAGCAAGTAGTAATGGAAATAGGCGGAAATAGGCCGCCATTTTTCATCAAAGTTGAGAGAAATTAAAGGAAACGGAGGGTTGGGAGTAAAGGCAGAAAGATAAAATTTTACTTGTTCTAGGGGATGGGATTACGTAAAACAAATAGGCGGCAGCGTAGCTGTCGCCCGTCTTGATGGATGAGAGGGCAAAGAAAAACATCAACTTAAGGTATGCCTGACGAGGTTAGCTTTCATTATTATTTTTTAATAAAGCAATCACCGTTAAAGACTATTATCAATAAGGGAAACACCGCCACTAGTATGTACAAGTAAACGGCAATGGAACTATTAATTGTTTGAATTTTATTATTAATAAAAACTATTTAGATTTATTCATTTAGTCAAAAGACAACAACCTCGATTTCGTGTCTTAACGTGATATATTGGATCGACAGTTGAAAGCACAACTGACTAACAGTAATCTTGGAGAAGACAACTACTATACCTATCTTCCAAACCTTTGATTTCGTGTTAACAAAGAGATTTGGCGATCAGAAAAGAAACGAACCCATGTTTACCGCACCTGTACAGTGTCTATTATTAAATAAGGCAGGCCATTTTTTCCCAGTGTAAGTCAACTCTATTCGCCCATTGCGCCTGGTCCATTAATTGGTGGCCGCGAAGTCGGTAGCAGGTAATTATTGGGCCAGGTCCCTAAATGGATTTAAAAAATCGCCCTAAAATCTAAAACCCGTATTACACAAGTTATAAATTGCCAACTTTGCTTTATGGATCGTGCCTTATTTTTTAATAGGTGCTGTACTTGTCGATTAGAAAATATTATAGGGCAATTAACTGAATTGGGCGGTAGTTGATTAATGATTATTTAAATACAGTCTGGACGGAAAATCGCTATTAAATTGCAATCATGCCTATCTATACAGGGTGATTCACGTAGCCCGTCCATTAGAAGTTTTTCAACTTCCAGTTGGATTAGAAATTTGAAACTTGGAAGGCAGTCATTATCAGTCATGCTCATTCTATCTAAAATTATTTGAGCTCTCTAGCTATACAGGGTGTGCGAGAAGTCGGTATCAACTTTCTTATTTTAAATGGAAACGTACCATTTTTTCTACATGGTCTAATTGGTCCTACAACTCTGAGTATTTATAACATTTGTTATGTAAACTTATTTGACAATTTTTGACATTATGTTAATTTATGTGAAAAAAAGGGTCGATGTGGTAGCTTACGAAAAAATTCGTATCTGGCAGACGGTTTTGAATTTATGAAAACCAATTTATAAAATACTTAGTTCGAAGTCCAGACTAACTTTTGATATCTTAATGGTAGTTCCATTTTGTACCGTATGGGCGCAGACAATTTTCAAATATCGCACCCAAAAATGGTCAAGAAGTCATTTTTTCCAAATGGCACCTACAGATTTTTTTTTACACCATTCGATAGAAAATTGTATTTTGGGATGAGTCACTTAAGCATTCCCTATACCCCTATACACCCTAGCATTCCCTATGCCATAGAAACAAAAGACAATTGCAACATTTTAATTATGAAATGAATATGTTACTAATTTTATAAAACAACAACAACAAAAACTACCAAGAACCATCTTAACAAAATTCTTATGTAGGTGTTCAATGTGAGCACCATTTTGATTACTACATACATTCTAGTAATCCATTTTCAACAGATTGTGTACCTCTTTTAATTTCGTTGGGACCAAGACTGTCGAATGCTCTTATTATCTCCAGATCTTACCCCATTAGACTTTTATGTTTGGGGTCGAATAAAAGATTTAGTTTATACTTCACCACTTTGCAACATAAAGGAATTAAGCGGGAGAATAATAAGAGCATTTGACAGTCTTGACACCAACGAAATAAGAAGAGCTACACAATGATATAAAATGATAGAATGTAGTAATCAAAATGATGCTCACAATGAACATTTACATTAAAATTTTGTTAAGATGGTTCTAGATAGCTTTTGTTGTTGTTGTTTTATAAAATTAGTAAGATATTCATTTCATAATTAAATTGTTGCAATTGTCTTTTGTTTCCATGGCATACTTGAAAAACCAAAAAATCTTGTGCAAAATTGATGAAATTTCTGGATTTTAATTTTTAGTTTGATAGGAGATGAAGTTAGGTATAGGGAATGCTTAAGTAACTCATCCCAAAATACAATTTTCTATCGAGTGGTGTAAAAAAAATCTGTAGGTGCCATTTGAAAAAAATGACTTCTTGACCATTTTTGGTTGCAATATTTGAAAATTGTCTGCGCCCATATGGTACAAGATGGAACCACCATTAAGACATCAGAAGTTAGTCTGGACTCTGAACTAAGCACTTTACAAATTAGCTTTCATAAATTCTGAACCGTCTGCCAGATACGAATTTTTTCGTAAGCTACCACATCGACCCTTTTTTTCACATAAATTAACATAATGTCAAAAATTGTCAAATAAGTTTACATAACAATGTTATAAAAACTCAGAGTTGGAAGACCAATTAGACCATGTAGAAAAAATGGTACGTTTCTATTTAAAATAAGAAAGTTGATACCGACTTTTTGCACACCTGTATAGCTAGAGAGCTCAAAATATTTTAGATAGAATGAGCATGACTGATAATGACTGCCTTCCAAATTTCAAATTTTTAATCCAACTGGAAGTTGAAAAACTTCTAATGGACGGGCTACGTAAATCACCCTGTATTTTCAGAAAAAAAACGTCTACTATAAAAACACTTTCCGCTTCTTTAATGTCAAAGTTGCAACTTATAGGAGAACTACAAGAATAGGATGATATTTTTGATGATAACGTATAGATGTTGTAGCATAAGGGCGACAATGACACTAACATTTACGTAAATTCTACTTTGATCCTCGAAAAAAGACGATTACTATAGTTTAAAAAAGATATTAAAAAAAATATATGAAAAAGTTTCCAAAACCTTCTAATGGCTCTATACGCCCACTAGTGCGCAGGGTAACTAAATTTGGGCCACGTATAGAAAATTACACCAAAAAAAGACAACTGCTATACCTCAACAATAGCACCTAGAAGATGTAGTAGATGGTCGGGTGTAGAAAAGAAAAGTCGATGTTATAGCAGAGCTGGCGGGGACTGTACTAGCGGGAAAATCGCGCGTTGCTCAGCAAAGAACCGTTCAAAGCCCCCTGGGGTCCGCCCTCTAGATCCCGTCGTTTCTCGACCGCAGGGCCGGCTCCGTGGCCGAAAACCGGTCGGAAAATTTCGAAAATCGTCGCAGATCACCGTCGTCCTCTCCCCCCAACCCCTCTACCCCCCACGTAAATAGCGTCGTCGTGTTTTCGAGTTTCTCTCTCTCGCCGTTTCGTATTTCTCCGTTTCCTGCAAATTCTAGTGTTACCATTGCCCGTCTCTCAAACCGTTGGTAGGTAGTTATATTATTTCAGCGTCGCTCGCGCTTTTCGTCGCGTTATTTTGCTGATTTCCACACTAGACAAACCGTCTAGCCGACTAAAACAAAAATAATCCAGATGGCTAACGCTCTCTCCCATAGAAAACAACGTGCAAGACCGAGACCAACACACACTCACACACACACATCCGTTCCCCTTCAACTTTACTATCCAAGCACGATTCTAATAATAAGACACCTTAGTTTAAATTGTACTCCAGCCCGACGAGCATCTCTCGATCGACGACAAAAGAGTCGACTTAGAAAAAGAAGAAGAAGAAGACGAAGTGAAGAAAAAAAAACAACAACGTCATCATCGTCGTTCCAGTGACGTAGCGAAAAAAAGGGGAAGAAAAAGTGGTGGCGGTGATACGATGCTGATGATGAGGAGACACCACCATCAGGCCAAGTTGCGAACGTTGGTGGCGGTGTTGATGTTGGCGGGACGAGGGTGGAGCGCCCCGTTCGACTACGATTACGACGACGAAATTGGAGGAGGAAGTGGCGGCGTCGCGACGTCGGTACCGCCACCATCACCACCACCGGCGGCCGAACTGGAAAAGTCGCTGGAAAATTTCCTGAGCGGCTTCTACGATAAGTACGTGAACGGGGGGGCGGAAGACGGGGGCGACATCTACGATCGGATGCAAGGGGATCAACCGGGAGCGGGGGCCAACGGCGGCGCGGACTTTTCCAAACTTTTCCTCGTCAATTTCACGGTGCCGGCGGGAAATTTCAGCGACAGGAACATGACCGACAACGACTATTTCAGGACCATGAGGAATCGGTGAGTGGCTTTTATTAGGTCCGTATACCGGGTGTTCAATTATTAAATTTCGAAATTTTCACCGAGTCCAGTACTTCCAGTATCGACTCGGTGTCCGGTTGATGAGAAAAATTTTAAAAACCACTCAATAATTAATAATATACAGGGTGATCCAATTTACAAAAAAAAAAATTCTTTAATATTTGTAAAAAAAATTATTTTACATTCTATGTAGGTATATTACTTCGTTATTTCTTCAATTACGCAACCTTCACTTTTATAACGTAAAGTTGAATTTTTCTCTAAAATTGAAGAGGCTACTTTGTTAAGTCCAGTGCCCACAAGTTAACTCGTTCGCTTCTTGGTAAACACTAAAATAAGTAATGAAAGAATGCATTTGAAAGTGTGAAAGGTACGGTTGCATTATATGCGCTTTCTTAAGCTTAATGTACCGATAGTTCAGTTTTTAGAGGAACAAACCTTTCTACATGCAAACGAGCGGTGTGACCAATAAAATTCAAAATTAACGACGACTTTGGAAACCCAATGGATGTCGTAACTTGATTGAGATGTTTAATTCGAAAACTGTCAGTTAATATTTTTAAATAATACAGGGTGGGGCAATAGTGCCTCAGACTTTTTGTAATTATTGGGCGATAAATCGAAAATGGTTACAAATAGCCATAAAAAAATATTTGGTTTTAGTTTCTACATCATATCGTTAAAAAATATACAAGGTGTTTTATTTGAAAAAATGGAGAAAATTAAATTCAAAAAGTTCTAAATTGAAAAATTAAGTTTAGCCACCTTGTATAATTTTTTAAAAGTAAAAACGATTCAAAGTCATCCCACAGATGTTTCCTAACTAGTACTTACATAATTTCTTCTTAAAACTCGTAATTGTGACTGCAGCGTTTTTTTTAACATGCATCTGCAGATGCCATTATTTAAAAAAAAAAATCGCTACATCCAAGTGGTTTGGAAATAGTCAGCAAAAATACTGGATTGAAAAGAATCTAGAAAAGGCTCCAAAAAATCTTCTTTTACACACAACATTCCATTTAAAAAAATGTCACTTGCCCCTGTATAATCGTCTTGGCTCACCCTGTATGTTCAGAAATAATTTCTGGTTATAGACTTCTTTTTCTAGTTTATTTGTGTTTTAATTAAAAACTAATTTTTACCTATCATAGAACTCGAGCTATCGAAGTCGGACGCACTATTGCCCCACCCTGTATATTAATTTGCAACACTTTCCTCTAAACTTTATATCCCCAGCGACAAATATGAAACACATAACACATAACATTCTTTTTAGAGAATTGCCTGATAGTTTTTACCTTTGTTAAATTACGAGGGCTCTTCGAAAATTAAGGTAAACGGCTTAAAGATGACGCTATTAGCTAAACACCCGATAATTTTCATAGACTATAATAAATGCAAAAATCAACATGAGTCGGTACTGTCGGTACCTTTTAAATTTTTTGGAAAAATATTTGTAAATCTAGATAAATACTTCTTTGAATCACCTCAATCATAATTATTGAAGCGCCCTTCTATAGTCGTGATCAAAAACCGATTTGGAAGGTATTTTCTTAAATATGCAACCGTATACAGAGTGTTCTTGTACAAACACGATTTTCTACATTTTAATAAATAGATTTGTTGAAATCATTAAACTTTTTCTGATAGGCTTTAGACTTAAACTATATTTAAAAATTTAAGAAGAGATACTTATGAGGAGTTTGTGTAAAAGCTGAGCTGTAGTAGCCATTTTACAAGGTCAAAGAGAACCGCCAGTGCCTAAAAGCGTATTTCTAATAGTTACCAACTTGAAATTTTGCAAAAATAAAATTTAATTAATGTGCGTCATTATCTGGCTTGTAATTAATTTCATACGCCGTTGGGACGCGTGGTCAGAATTTTCAATCAACATAAATTGTGGGTAGCCACAAAGGCACTCAGTAAACGACCCATAATGCTGCCATTTCGGAAACCCATTAAGTGCTGTAACTCGATAGCGGTATAATATAAAAATATTCTAATTGCTCGTTATCAATTTTGGAGGTCGTGTTCATAAACTTGAAGAAAATTAAAAAAATGGAAGTAAATTTTTCGATACAAAATCGCGATCACAAGTGAAAACACGTACGGACATCAATTCGGAAAAACCGGTACTCCCATTTTGTAGTGCACTAACTATAAGTAGTTTATTATTGTCGAATTTAATTAGAAATAAACTGTTAGGCGCCGCAGACTCTCTTTGTAACACCCTGTATGAGTCGCCACAATGTTCCCGTTAAGCAAACGCACACAGTCAGAATATCCAAAGAGTGGGGATGTACCCTGCACTCCATTTCTGGGGCTTGTTCTGTAGAGTGACGACGTTTCACTTTTCGTTACCCATCTTTTTACATTGGGCAAAATTACATTGCCCCAAAGAGATTTTAGTTTCAGATAACTTTTTTCCTTTGACAATTTGAAAAAAGTTAAAGAGTTATTTAACTAATAAAACCAGAAAAATGTGTCGATTTGTCATTTCCCTTCTCGCCGTTTCAATTTTCGCATAAACACGTGACAATCGAACCATACACATAAACAGAATCGGTTTAGCGTCAGCATTCCTGTAATTCCATTAGATAACTTTTTTTTACTGACTCACGTCGGTAATTATTACTAGTTATTGTATGTACCTGGAACTGTCCTACCGGGTGATTGAGGAATTCGGACGTCACAACCCGCCAACTTCCTTTCATCTCTTACATTAGGTACCAGAAACTCATTATGTTTTTTTTTTTGTTTTTCATTTCTCAAGACAACGAGAAAACGATCTCGACGAAAGGTAAATTTTGCATGCCCGACTCCCATACGTCACATTCACAGGGTGGCCGCCGCACAAAAGTCATTTTTTTTTTTATAACACAAATTAAATTAAGATGTCCGCCCCGTATAATGTTGACGATTTGCTGCTCTAATTCCGTTTTATTTTTTTGCGTGTTGGTGTTTTTCTAATAATTCCTAGGCAAGAAAAGTAAACAGTGCGTCGTTTTCGTTTTTCTACTATAACGACGACGTCAACGTGGTCGTCGTTCGCTCACAGGCCACTAAACTTTTAAATGATGACATTATACAATTTTTTTTTTTACTACGCAAAAGTGTGATGAATTGCGCTACGATATCGCGATCGCCAAACAGGTGGTCGGAAATTATTCATGAATGAAAAATTCCAACTGGGAGGGGCGCTTCGGCAAATCTTTGTTAATTATTTTACAACGTTGTTTATGGCCGCCGAAAATCAATTAATTAACTGGTGATTCAAGGTTGAAAGTCGCCCGGGAGAACGGCGACGAGTTGCCCCTGCCAGCAACCGAGAAAAATTTAATGTTGCCTTTGAAAAATTTTACAAATTTTAATAGCAAAGTTGTGTTAACAAAGCAGCGCGAGTCGCCCCTGGTCAACGTCAATTATTATAAAAAATAACAGAAAAGTTTTTAGGAAAAAATCAAAAACGAGTGGCTTCTAGACAAATGTTCTGACTAATTTTTGGGAAAAAATTTTGTCGAAAAATTTGTGTTAAACAATTATAACATGTGATTATACTTTTGTGTCTATTTATTTGTCATTTCTACTCTTTAATTATGCATAGTTCTTAAAAATATTTTTTCCTCATTCTTTTGATTCTTCTTCTTGGTTCTCTTTGATTCTCCAACCTTCAAATCTTTTAATATTATACACTAAATTTACATATTTTTTTTATATTGTAAGATGTTTCATTATTATTTTCTATGTTCAATTTTTTATAAATTAGTCTTCTCTTCTTTCTTCTTTTTTAATACAATATAGTTTCTTCACCTCTTAGTAAAAAACATCTTTATTTTCTACTCTGTCTCTTCTTCACTCTCTATTTTTTGTCTTTGCTAGTTGTCAATCTCATAAATCAAAACCGAGTGGCTACTAGACAAATGTTCTGACTAATTTTTGGGAAAAAATTTTGTCGAAAAATTTGTGTTAAAAGTCAAGGGACAAATCATCCTTACTCTGGTATATTGATTATTAAAAAATTTCGTAATTTTTAATAATTAAAACTGTGTTAAAAAAGACGAGTCGCCCATGTGCAAAAGTTGCATTTGATTTTTGGAAAAAAATATCGATAAAAAAGAAAGGACGAGTCATCCTCATGGAAAGATTGTATTTAATTTTTGGAAAAAGTTTTTGGTCAAATCTGAGTTAAAAAGAGACGAGTCGTCCATGTGCAAATTCTGTGGCTGATTTTTGGAAATTTCGAAAAAATTTCAAAAATCTCGCTTCCTCCACGCCATGCACTATTTTCGTCAATATCAAGTGCGCGATGACTGGTGAAAAAATTTGGTGGTCTGCCAGCGAGGGAACGAATCGGGTCACCTGGTATTTCCGCAATGACAGGCCAGGACTCAGGAGGCGCGATTCTAGCCACTAACTTAATTAGCAATTAACAATAAATTATTAATTAACAAATTTGGTTAAAACATGGGTACACCAAACCCATCAAATTTCCTATTCCACAGTCGGACCTGCCAACAAAAAAAAAAAAAAACTTTTCTTACATAACGAGTCTCTTCTCGTTACCCAAAGTTCTGAGGAATTTCGTCGTAAAAAAAAATCCCGAGAAAAGCGACTTCACTTATTATTATCTCCCTCGTTCTTTTATTTCTCTTCTCGGTACCGCCGGCCGGTCATTAGAGAGGTACAGTCGTCGTCAAAGAAAGTGGGCGGTTGTTGTAACCACGGGGTGGGTACCGGACGGCACGTATTTTTTTTCTTTCCTTCGACCAGCGACTGTACCTGCCGAAATTACGTAACGTCAAAATAGGTGTCTAGGAAGAAACTGCAGGTATCCGTTTTTTCCCGTCGATGGTCCGCTCAGGAGGAAAAAACCCATCGTTTCGCTATTAGGTGGCGAAAGGTCAACGTTTCCTATTGACTAATACCACGGAATAAAATTAATCGGAGAAGAGAAGAAAAAAAAGCATGCTGCTGGATTGATTTAAATTTCCTGTTGCCTCTCGTTCTTCGGCGGCAGCAGCAGTCCCGTTCCTGTTGATCGTGGCAGGTGTCCGGTTTACCGCAGACGACGACGACGACGACGTCGTCCGTTCATTATTATTACACTCTCTCTTCCGTCCCGGTTACGCATACACGCTCACACACACACACACACACACACACACGTACAATGCACAGAGAAACGTCTGGCCTCTGTCTAGAGATGTTTTGTTTTTTTCGATATCTATTTTTAACACATTCCTAGGCGAGACGGTAATCAAAGGCCCCCCAACGGCTCCATTACGTAATCGTCGGCGGACCTCCAGACGCAAGCAGGCGACGGGGAGGACGTCCAAATTGACGCGGACACGGGAAATTGGACGATTACGATGATGATGATGATGAAAGAACAAATCACGTGGCGCCCCCGATTACCGACCGGCAGGGAACCCCCCGCGTTGCCGGTCTCGTCGACTCAAATTCAACTCGCTACTTTCCAGCAAGACACTTTACTCTTCAATCGAAATTTTTTTGATTTTTTCTTTGTTTTTGTGTCGCTTAGTTTTTCTTTTTTTTCTTTTTTTACGTTCACTTCTCATAAGCGTGAGTTTCTTTTACTCTTCTTTCTTTTGTCGTTCTGTGATTTTCTTTAATTCGTTTTTACGTTCTCTCCAGTCTAAGTAAGTAGTGTAACTCTTCTTCATTTATGAAGTTTCTCTCTTCTAGCTCTGTTTTCACTTATGACAATGGACAATGGCGCCTAAACGCTTCGGTTATTTATGCCTTAATAGAGGTACTTTCAAGTACATAGGTGTAAGTTCCAGTGAAGGCAACGGACTACCATAAACTATAAATGTTAGGTAGCCACAAAGGCACTCAGTAAACGACCCATAAAGCTGTCATTATTACGGAGACGCTTGAGCGCTAAAATTTAAAAATCCATGTAATTCAATGGCGGTTCCACTTACTCGTTATCAGTTTTGAAAATAATGATCATGAGCTTGAAGAAAATCATCTTTAAGGATTAAGTGTTTATTTCATCGTCCAAAGTTTATTTCTTATTCTTTCTTATCTTCCTTTTGTCCCAAATTCTTTTAGAAGTTCATCAATGATGTTCAACTCTTTTTCCTTTACCTAGTTACTCTTCTACCATAACTTTCGTTTTCTTTCAATGTTCTTCCATATTATGTAATGTTGATTCTTTAACAATATTATTTCTCTTTCTCCTTGCTTCTTTTCTTTTCCTTTGTTATCCCGTTCTTATAATTCAAGTGCTTAAATTGTCGTATATTAATCTTTATTTCTTAGAATTGTATACATTGAATTTATCTACATTCATTTATTGTTGCCTCTTTATAATATAACGTTCTCTTTTTCATCTTGCATAGTTTGTCTTTTGATTCCTTAGTTGTTCCCTCATTCTCTTCAGTTCTTCAATTACCATATTGACCTTATTGACCTTACTTTTTTCTTCTATAGTCTCTTTGTATTCCCTCTTATCTGACTGTTCTATTCCTTGTCAGTCATCATCTTCAGATGTATTTTTTTCTTCATTTTCTCATTTTTTTTCTTATAATATGCATTAGTACAATATTCTTTTCTCTTTTTTGCATCCACCTTTTTAATTTTTTGTAGGTAGTTATACAATTTTGTTTTCTAATTCTTCAGTTGGTCCACCATACTCTTCTAATCTGCAAATATTATAAACTCAAATTACATTTTTTATTCAGCATGTACTTACCTATTCTTCTCAAGTTCCACTGTTCATTTCCATTTTGTTTATATCTCTAATAACTTTTTAACCAGAGAAAAAGTGTCAATCACCGAGCTGCGGTGACTAGAATCGATTCCAGTACTTGCAGCTCCAAATCCAGCGATGCACCCTACACCGCCACGGAATCTCCCTAATCTTTCTGTCATCTCTCTCGAGTTCTCAACCATATATTAGGTACCCAACAATTATAACACGTGATTAAAAATATTTTTCCCCATTCTTTGTTTTTTTTTGGTTCTCTAACCTTCAAATCTTTTAACTTACATATTTTCTTAGATGGTAAGATATTTCATTATTATTTTCTATGTTCAATTTTTTAATAAATCACTCTTCTCTTCTCATTCTTCCTTTTTAATACAATATAGTTTCTTCACCCCTTAGTAGAAGACATCTTTATTTTCTACTCCTTGTCTCATCTTCATTTTGCTATTTTTTTGTCTTTGTTGTCGTCAATCTCATAAATCAAATTTAAATTATTTTCTCTTCTTTTTCGTTTTCTCTTAGAAATTTTGGGACTTCCTAATTTCCAAAATCATTTCGAAGTCACAAAATTAATCTTAATTAGTTGAACATTTTGATTCGTTCCGAGACCCTCCGACTAGTCAGTCACATGCATAATATAACGGACAAAGTGGATAGTGAGAGGAATGCTTGGTCGATTTGTACAATCCATTTTTAAAAATTTACCTAGACTAGTTGGTATGTAGTCCAGACTTGTTTTCCATATCAGGCACGGACACATTACTTTCCCATTCTAATGTCTAGGTCTAGTGCACCTTAAAGAACCACACACACTCTTCATCAAACTCGACGTTGCACCAACCACCAAACTTCCCTCTCCACTACTTACCAACCCTAGCAAAAACCATTTCGGTAAATTCTTCATAACTCTCAAAAATGTAAAGAGTGCGTCGAAAATTCGACCTTTCAAATTCTAACAGCGACAACGTGAAACTTTTCGGAACGTGCGTGACGCGCTTTATCCCCGTCAACTTCCGTATTTCATAGACGATTGGACAAGTTTTTTTTGTACCCAATCGCCTATTAGTTATAAATTACAGTGCATGCCCGGTTTTTTATTCGAAACGTCTAGACTGCATAGTGTATTGACCTTTAGTGCGTACGGAACGGACAAGAAGAAGGTGCGTCTTGTCGGCGACACGACGCACTCCGGTCGCGTTCGGTACTCAACTTACATTTTCAACTCTTCAACAAATTTTAACGCCATCCAGTAACAAATAAAACATTCGATGATTTTTAATCCCCGCTAGATGTCGCTCCTCGCCAACGTTGCTTGAACAAGATAGATGGCGCTTTTTAAATTTGCCTCTAACCACTTTCGCACGGTTTTTGTTTTCTCGATTTTGTTTCTACTAACTGGATGTTGTTATTATCGCTATCGATGTCTTGATGTTTGACTATAATAATGGTCGCTGCTAACGATTTGGGTTTTGCTCAAAGAACCAAAGACAACTGGATCCAGGCGCTGAAAGAGAACATTTTACGTCAAATCGGACGTGCCAACATGACGCAACCGAAACCGGAAGATGGATCACGTCCGACGCCATTTAACATATCGGCCATGATCCCGACCTTCCTCAACGCCACCACCCTCGACGACGACCACATAACCGAGAAAATCCGGAGCTACTATCCGTCATGTAAGAACTTGTCGTCAACAATTGAACTTCCTAGTGGACTGTATAAAATCAGAATCAATTGTTGGGTGACTGAAGAAAATTCAGTAGCACCGTAAATAAAAGACTAGTAGCGATTTTTGTTACTAGGAACTATATTTTTGTGGCGCCGTGTAATAACAATTTTTCCAGGTACAGTCCCACCAAGCGTGGACCAAGAACAGGGCAAAGACGACAACTTGATGAACCTCTACTTCAACTTCGACCATCAATCTGACGAGAGGGGTCTTAATATAGCGACAGCAACGTTGCGACTGTACAGGGTGTTGTCGGAAAATTCGACCAGAACTGGCGGAAAAGCCGCAGATTGCGAGAGCAGCACGTCATCAGAAGAAGACAAATTACTCAGAGTTTCCATCTATTGGTACACCAAGAGTTTGAGGAAAAAAAGAGGTACTTGCCACAACTTGGTTTTGAGTCACTTGACGAAATTAATGTTTTAGTGAAAAAGCGACTGTCCGACAGTAAAGTCGTGCCTGAAGGCGCTCGATGGGTGGAATTGAGTGTGAAGCCAGCGACAAGAGCGTGGGCGAGAGGCCGAAATCTAGGTCTAGCCGTTTTGGTGGAGGACCAAGAAGGCACTACCCTAAAAGCCGAGAGATACTTCAAAGGAGTGTCTTGCATGGTCGGATCGTGTGAGTGTGCCTTAACAATATTAACAATTAATTCTTGTGCGATTTGACTTCCATTAACGATTTTTTAACACTATTAACGACTAATTATTGAAAGCACGCGATTGAACTGAAGTTAGTTGTAAGAGGCAAGAGATAGTAAAAATCAAACACATCAACAAAGTAATACTAATTTCACTGTTAGGTTGGTAGCTTTGGCTACTTTGTAACTAGAAGTAGGCGGAGCTAACTTGCCGTCGCGCATGCGGAGAAGCGATTTGTGTCTTGATGTAATATCAGCTTCTTGATGGAGGGTGTTGTTTGTGATAAGGACGTTGTCTTTTCAGCAACCCCAAAACCCATTCCAACAGTTATCATCGACGCCGCCCGCCAAACAAACGAACTTGACCGAATTCATAGCCTACTTGGAAGAAATTCAACGGGGCCCGTATCTGGTTACGTACCAATGCTACCATCTATAGACATTTGCACCCTGGAATTCCCCGAAAACTACAGCCAACCCCCGCCCCACATAGCGAGTTTGCGCATAAACGCGTGCAACTTGAAGAAGTTGCACGAGCACAGTCAATTGTTGGCCGAAAAGGAGAAACTGGAACGTTTGGCGATGTTGCCGGATCTCCTGGTGCCATCTCCCCGACACATACGGCATCAACGTCAGCATTTGGGCAATAAGATGAGCGAATTCGACCCGAGATCGAGGATGATCAACAAGCGAGTGTTGACCGCTGAAGAATTGCAGAACTTAAATCTGGACAGTTTCAATATAAGCAGGATCGACAGATAACTAGGGCGGATTACCAAAACGACTGGCGTAGACAAAAACAAGACTGTTTAACATTAGAATTAAGTTATTTATGATAACGTAATCAGCTTTGTAAATACGTGATTAAGATTGATTTCGTTTAGGACTAGAGAGATGTTAGTAATTTTTTTCTTCTGGAATAGTTTTAGGATTTTAGTTGTTAATTTCGGTGCTACCTCATCTAACTTCACGTCGATATCGACCGACGTTTCAGTTAATTTTTAATTTAGGACATAAATTTAAGTTGGTAATTTTGCGCTGCTACGGCACTATTTATGATTATTTATTAAGTTTTTTTTTGTACTTAACGTTTTGCGTAGGTTAAATCTTTAACTTGAGCTATTCTTGTAAATATGTATAAATCTTGAAATTATTTAAATAAAACAAATCTGAAACGTTTGTTACGGACGCTTTCGAGATTTAAAAATGTCGAATCGATTGTTGTCAAAAAGTAGAACGACACACCTACTCTTCGAACGACAGCAAAATCAACACCCTCATCCTTCTTTTTCGCCATTGTGGTCGGAACTTACTGAAATGAAAATGTGAAAATGAGTACTTAGGTGGTAGATTGCTAAAGGAGAAACAATAATAAGTTTTTTTTAATTTTCACCGAAGTAAAATATTTGATTAATTTCTTACCCTTAGTCTCAACCCCCATCACAATATCGTCTACCATTGGACAACACTCACTTCTAACCACTTGTAACCGCACTGCACCGACCCTGAAAAACTAAAACAAAGTTAGAAACCTGCAGTTACTTTGTCTTCAGTTATGCAAAAAAGCGAAGAATAAAATTTTCTCCTTAGCCCCCTGATCCCGCGTGATTGCTAACTTGAGAAAGTGACTATGAAACTGTTTCAATAACAATTTTGGGTCAAAAATAAAATTATTTTTTTAAAACCTACAAAATTGCCAATTAATTAAGGGATAAAAAGCCTCGCGCAATTTCAAATTTCTTTCTAATGACTTTCTCCGTTTGAAAATTTTTGAGTATTGACTGAAGTGATAAGAAAATTAATAAATAAATGAACTTCAGCCTAATTGAACAATAACGAGGTCTTAGGGAAGATAACAGATAACAAAAACAATGCCTAAATTGCTTCTAATAGTGTTCTTCTGACATACAGCGCCATCTATTATTAGTTAATGAAGACCTAGCATCTTGTTCACCTATATATAGGCACCCCAAAATACACTTTAGAGTTAATTCAATTATCTTTTTAAGCATTCACAACAAACAAATAATAAGGGTCGTATTTAACAGTCTACCAAATTTACCCAATATTTTCATACAAAAAAAAAAATACTTTCATTTCTCAAAAATACTAAATGCTCACCAAAATTAAAAAAATACATAATCTTAAAGCGACAACCAAATATTGACATAATGCTGGCCTCTTATATATTTTGTTCGCCAAAATAACTTTTGTTGACCATAAATACTAAATGTTCACCAAATTTTATTCCGCATTTAATTCTAACATAATACCCAAATATTTAATTTTCGACAGTGTCTTATATTATTTAGCAGTTAAAAATAATATCAGTTGATCAAAAATACACTAACAATAAAATGTTGTGCAAATGGTAAATAATTTTATGCAAAATTATAGATGTAGATGGGCTAGGGCAAGAAAAATAAAAGTAAAAATACAAGTGGTTTGCACAAAAAAAGATATTGATTTCCGTAATATATAAATAATTTGCTGTAATTGGCTTGCATTATGTAAAACGTAAAACTTCTTTTAATAAGAATTTTTAATCGTGCTTTTAAAAAAAATTACAGCGCCCTAAACTGACCTTGTCCTAAACTTTCTTCGCGCGCCTCTTGTCTGGAAGCGCAAGCGGCAAGGAGAGATGCGCGAGCATATTTCATTTTTGGAGTAATAGAATGATTATTTGACACACAAATAGTTTTTTTGAGAAACACTAAATATAAATGGATAGCGCGAATATTTATTATGTACAGCACGGACGCGTGACTTGAGCGTTCTAAATTTGGTGAACATTTAGTAAAATTGATAGACATATAGAATTTAAAATGTAAGCAATGGTAAAACAATACGCAGCATAGTTATTTTAGTGGTGATGTTCTCATTTTCTGACGTATAATAATTTGGGTTTCATTTAGATTTTTTGATGCCCATTAAATTTTTTGGTGGACAGTGCAAGGGATGTATAGTTTAATTTGGTGTACATTATATTTGTTCCCAAATAAAAATAACAAAAACCATGGTATATACAGGGTGATTCGCATGATTACACAGAGCAGGAGCATGTAGAAAAACCTAAAATATGGTGATTTAACGCAACTTACCTTTATACTAAGTGGCACCCCTGAGAAGTTGTAGGTCTTCAAAGTGGGGTTTAAAAGATAATATTTCAGTGGTCCTTTAACTTAGAAAAACCAAATTTGTTACACGTTCCCAGTGTACCATGAAGAATAATCGATAGTAAGTAGAAGTCAATTAAAGCTATTTTTTAAAGGGTTGATCAGGAATGATACACTCTTAAAATTGTTTTTTCAAAATTTTAAATCCAAATTTAAAGATCTATAACTTCTCAAGAGTGCAACTTAGTACCTTTAAGGGTAAGTTGCGTTAAATCACTATATTTTAGGTTTTCCTACATGTCACTGCTCTGTGTCGGTTCTTATGCGAATCACCCTGTATATGGAAAGTGTGGTTCAGGTAAAATTTTTGCAAATGACACTGACTTTAGTGAAAAATTGGGGAGAATTTGAGCACAAAATTTTCTGAATAATCAAAAACAGCGACAAAATCTACTAAAAAAAAAAACACCGAGAGCAATTGTTTCATGAGCGTGCGCACTAGCGGCACAGCCTCCTACGTAGATTTGATTTGAAAGCAAAAAAATGGAATTGATGCGACATACAATTAGTTTTCAAACTGATTTAAACTAAAACTAGCGCAATGGACCAAAGAAACCTTAAGTTTTAGGAAATTTAGCCAAAATTTTCATCATGGAACATTTTCTAACTGACACAGACTTACTTGATTTTTGTAAGAATTTGGAAACGGACACGTGAAACTCGGGAAAATTCAACGTAAATTTCCGGGACGTCCCAAAACATTGACGAAATCCAGGAAAATAGCAACAAAGGTTAGAAACCACAATTTCATGAGTTCCGGGTGTTTTCAAATAAAGCAATTGTTTTTTGCGACAAGAGTCATGGCCTCCTCTTGACTTTTGCGCATTTTCCTTGTTTGAAATCTGAAAACGGGAAGAAAGATCTCGAATCGTAATTATTTGGTATTGAGGACCTCAAATCACTTACCTCAAAAGACCACTTAATCCCAGATTCCTTCATAGCTTATTTCATCGGCGTAAATCAAGTTTTCTCTGAAATTTCACTCAAACTTCCACTTGGTCGATTTTCGCACAAACTCCTGCTTAGTTGACCGCCAGCATTGTCTCGTGCAAACTGGGGACTCAAAACACTCGATTTTACATAATCGGAGACTCAAAAGTTCAACTAGAAGTTAACTCCATTTTCAAGTAGAGCAATTGTTTTGCAGAAAAAATGCCGACATGCTTATCAGAACCTCCGCCAACTTCGTGTTTATTGAAACTGCGTCCTTTAATTAACTGCAGCGACCAGAAAATTGTTTAATTGCACGGCTTTGATTTAAAACTAAGCATCTAACAATATTTTAGATAATTGAGGATGTAATTTGCAATTAATCTAATTTTTTAACGAAAATTTGTGGAATTATTCAAGACCGCTACCAACCTTGCAGCGCCAAATTCCCTAGAAAATATTGGCAATTTGGCATTTGGCAGTTATCTACATAACCCCACAAAAATTTGGCGGGATTTTTGGCATTTTGGTATCTGCTACCATTGACCATGCTGCTACGTTTGAATGGGTGAAAAGTGACGAAACAGCGTTTTGGAAAACCCTGATAGAGAATCAGCAGCGCTACGCACCGGTCTACACTTGTTAAAGTATGTTTTCCGAAATTTGATTTTTTGTTAATGTTTTCTTTTAGAGCTGGTCCCGTGATTATTCCCGTCGTCAGGTTCTGGACAGATTTGGTTTCTGGATCACCAATTGCTATCTGGTTGAACCACGACGCTGTTCGAATAGGTCAGTGGTCCTTGTTTTACCTCCTAGGAATGAAGCATTTTGACTTGGGGTTTGGGGTGGAATACAAAAAGTTAGTATTGGGACTGCCCAACTTATACCCCGACCGGTGACTACTCTATGAGATTTTAAAAGGGTATTACAAGTTGAAAAATTGACGCAGTTCAATAATTTTTGTCATGTCATTTTTTTTCTTATTTTGTTGGGGTTAAGACTGTCGAATGCTCTTAATCCCTCTCAATTCGTCTATGTTGCAAAGTGGTATAATATAAGCTAAATCTTTTATTCTACCCCAAACATGAAAATCTAATGGGGTAAGGTCTGGAGATAATAAGAGCATTCTGTTGAAAATGGATTAATAGAATGTGGTAATCAAAATGGTGCTTACATTGAACATTTTTATTAGAATTTTGTTAAGATGGTTCTTGATAGTTTTTGTTGTTGTTATTTTATAAAATTAGCAAGATATTTATTTTATAATTAAATTGTTGCAATTGTCAATTGTTGCCATAATGTTTAACATAAATTGAAATGATTTTGGAAATTGCAAAATCGCGTTTCACCTGCAAGAATACCTAATTAAAGGAGAAAATTTTCAAGTTGCTACAATCTTAACGTATCGAGGGTTAGCAGTAAAAGTTGAGCTTAGACCTGACCCGCAACAGGGGGAGCGTCCAAGGGTGCAACGTTTATTTTCGGCTCAAGGTGCCGCTAGAACTCGGAAAAACTTTGGCGATCTCCCGCCCGTGTCTCCTCTTTTCACAAGTGAAAAAACAAATGGTCTCTTTGTGATTTTTGCAACAAAATTCGGCGAGGCGTAAATTAGTTTACCGCCCGCTAGTTGTAAAGTGATAGTTACGGCATTGGTAACTAAAGTGGAACTAACAGTTTTCACTTAAATGTGCATGAAAATACGATCAACTTTTCTCACATCAGATGTGGAAATTTTTCTAGAGATGTATTTATTAAACAAAAAGTTTATTTTCTTAGATTTTCTCATGTAGCAGCTTGAGCTTCCATTGACCATAAGCTCACCTTTCTGGAAGAATCGTGACATTACAGCGACCTGTAATGGAATATGTGCTGAATACAGCGTGGAGTTCATAGATGGCGCTGTTCCCAACTGTGGTGAATTTTGCTGGTTTCTATCCAACTTTTTTCAAACTCTTCATTCATTCCCGCGTGTTAGTAACGTATTCAACCAGACCGCAAATAGAAGTACCTAAAGAAAGTTCCAAGCGCAACGCCAATAATCAAACTTCTTCCATTACCAAACCGGAGCTAACTTGAAATCGTCACCAATTCAGAGCATGTTAACGTAAATTGACATCTCATCGCAGTTTCAAACAAAACTTGTCTCGTTATTTTAAAATTTGAGCGAAGATTGTAGAAAAGGGTGGGATTGTAGAGAAGGGTGGGGTCTGTTTCCATTCCATAACGCCAACTAATCATCCATTAGATGTTTATTGTGAGTCAATTAGGGGTTGGGGGATGTAGACGTGACGGGGATGAGTTGACCTAAATCGTCTCGTCGGCAACCAGGGGTTGATTTAAAAATACTTAGTATTGTTCGGAATTTAAGTGCCCGAATGTAAATCACCCTGCGATTTGCCAATTTTTTCCCCGCCGCAATTTTTCCTTTCTAGCTGATTTAGGTGTTTCACGGCGGAGTTGTCTTAGAGAGCAAACAAACAATAAATAAGTGGGGCAATAATTCAATTAGGGGTCGTAAAGCACGTTGGCATTCCGTTGCGGCGATGGATGATGACTGCATAATCGCCCTCCCCCCCTTTTAACTCCCCATTTTAACGTACCGACGGCACTAGCAGCGACGTAAAATGTCGTAGTGGCAGTGAACAATATAACGGATCGTGCATAACGTGCATAAAGGTCCATGCGAGAGTGAGTGATGTGGCTGGTAGACGCCAGCGTGACGTCACGAGACGCCGGCGTCTACGCGTCCGGACGCCCATTCCAATCTCCTCTCCGGCCGGCGGCGCTTCATCAAACCAGAGCCACCCTCGAGCCGGCCGATATCGGAATTAAGAATAAGAAGCGATTAACAACAACCCCCAATCCTCGACGAAGACGAGACCGCCACTATTGTTCACTAATTGATTGGAATTTCGTCCCGTCATTAATTTCGAGGTGCGTCGGAGAAATTTTTATGGGAGTTATTATCGCGTCTGGATCGGCGTCGCGACGCCTCTCCCCCTTCCTCGAATCTCAATCAATTCATAGTCATCGCGGTCAGCTGATGGTGTAGCCGATATTCCTCCCCATGCCCCCTCCCACGATCCGTTATATCGGTTACAGTGTTACTTGTCTCTCCTCCCCCGTCCCCCCCAAACCGTGGGGGGTCAGCGGCGACTTCGATGCATGCACACACGTAAAAAGCTTGGCATCGTTTTGATGCACCGTTTTGGCATAGCGCCGCAGTTTTCATGGCTTGAAAGCGTCCCGACGCCACATCTAGACGTCTCGCTCCCTCTTTCGGGTAGTGTCCGCGTGACGGCGGAGATTTAGGAGGGTGGCGAGGGGGAGAGGGAGGGTTCTTTCTAGATTTGTACATGGGCCGCGATAATTTATGCTCCGGGTCTGTCTACTGGAACTTTGGCTGGGTTTCAAAGTCTCGGCGGGACGGAAAAATGGAGACGCGCCGGAGTTTTTGCGTCCGGAATGGGGAAGGGGGGATCAATCCGCGGGGTGCACATGTTAACATTTGCTGGTTAGGTGGCTATGAAAACGAATTGCATTTAGGTTTATTGATTTTAGTTTAACGACGGATATTTTTTTTATTGAAATTAGTTAAAGGGTGAATAGAGTAGTTAAGGGTAGTTAAAGAGTAGATAATGAGACATCAAAAATTCTAAGTATGTAATTATTGTCACTTATAGCATAATCACCACCGATAAACACCAAAATCTCACTGAAAGGAGGGTGATGTGGCGATGCCGGTCAGGATACCTGAAGTACTAACACTTGCCAACTAATGTTTAATCAACTTTTGCTTATAATACTCAATCTAAAAAATTATTGCTAAAGTTATAAGAAAGGGTGAAGCACTTGTGAAGCTCTAGCGCAATATACAGAGTTAATTTTACCACAAGTGTGGTTAACTTACATAAAACAAAATTATGTAAATATAGAGAAAGTTTAATTCTAATGAGTAGATATATTGAGGTAATTGTTGCTTTAGATTACACTTTTTAAAAGGTGATTGAAACACTGATGAAGCACTAATGAATTTGGTGACCATTGTTTTCATCATGATAACTACAAGTTGGAAATCTTTTTTAGAATATTAAAATTCATTATTATTTTAATGAAGCACTAATGAAACACTTTGATTGAAACTGTAGGAAAATAGTAAATTTAAATTTGTTTAACAGACAGTAGTAAGAGTAGATTATATAAAAGTTATCAAGATTGAAACACTGGTGAAGCACCAATATATTTTTTTTAATGGAGTGCCAATTGTGGCACGCAGCATATGTAGAATATGATAGTAGGTGTTAGTGTTATTAGTTGTAACTTTTTGAAACTTTTTGATTGAAGCACTGATGAAACACTAACACGGTCTGCGACTTTTCTTCAACATACAGTATTGTTAACTAGTATATTGCCCTAGTTTAAATAGTTAATAAATTAGCATTTATGTAAAAATATAATATGTAATGATAATTTTTTTGTTGCTAATATGAAACTCTGAAACACAAAATAGTTACGGTTTTTATTACTATTATTGAAGCAAAATGAAACACTCTTATTTGTATAATTATGTAATAAGATATTTAGTAGATTTATCAATTTTATAATATTAATCACCACATATTAAAATATTATTGAAACACTAATGAAACTCAAAATAATTGGAACAGATATTATTTTAATTATAAGATAATCATTTAATTATTTTATACTATTAAATTTTCCTTGATTGAGTCATTCAAAGAAATTGAAGCGCTAGTGTAATTTTTTTTTGATATTACCGAATTGTAGGAAACACGATTTTTAAGATTTGGGATAGTATTTTAGTGTCATCTACTACACTTTTTTAAAAAAAATTTTGAAACACTTGGAATGGTTTCTGCGCTACACTAATGAAGCATAGGAAATTAACATTTATGATTTTATTTGAAACATTCTTGTTTCAGTTTCAAAACAGTTTTGCTAAAATTTGTATTCAATTTTAGGACTAATTTTTTGACGTAAAGACTTCAAGATACGAAGTTTATTGAAGCATTGAGACATTATGATTGTGGAATAACACTTATTGTGGATAGTGCTTTTGTTTGAAGGTTGTAGGGACATCAAAACCATAAAAAATCCGCCTTAGAAACTATGAAGCACTAATGAAACACTAATGTGAAAATCGTGATTGTGAAACGTTGTCATTGCCGAGTTGCCCAAGTATTACTCTTTCAGGTTGTTCTATTGATAGGATTCTTTTCCGATCACTAATGAAGTACCTAATGGTGAGTTTCATTCTTAGTTACCTTTAAAAACTTAAATAAAGCTTCAATAGAATGTTGACACAAGGTTCAGAATAATATTGAAACGATTACATTTACCACCTGAGGGAGCTTTTTACTGATTTTTTTTTGGTGATACTTAAAAATAAAAGTTAGATTGAAGCACTAATTAAATTTGGAGCATAAAATATTATACAGATAGTTCTCTTTGCTGGTGATTGTAGCAATATTAAAACCTCACAAAATCCCGTTTAAAAAACTATGAAACACTAATGAAGCACTTATGTAAAATCTTGCTAGTGCTTTATAACAAAAATTTTAGTTGTTGAGTTAGGAGATTAAGAATAATATAAAAGGGTAAAAAGTGATATTTTTTATAAGAAATTTTGTTTTGATGCGAATTTAGGTGAAACTCGCGAAACTTGAACAAAGCATCATTGAAGCATTAACGACTCACGGTTTCTGGAATGCCGTTTTAATTTCTATTGACTATCAATTTTAATGTGCTATTGAAAGAAATTTTTTGGCTTCGGCAGTTTGAACGTGTGAAACACCGTTGAAGTTGAAAGTTTCAATATGTTTTGAAACTAGAACTTTAGTGATTATCTCCGAAAATTAAAACTAATATTGAGAAAGTGCCTAATATTGTTTTTTATGAAAATTTTTCTTGCTGTATTTAAATTGAAGCTCAAATTGAAACACTAACCATTAAAATTAAATAATAATACTTACCATAAACATTGTGTTTTGCTAGGGGTTGTAAAATCTTCACAATTCTGTTCAAAAAACCTCGAAGCACTAATGAAACACTAATATGTGAATTACTTAAAATAATTGTTTTAGAGATAAAAATGGTAAATTCTGCCTGGGTTTCTACAGAGCAATTGAATATTTAGTGTGAAGCACTAGTAGAATGTTTGTTAATATATTGGACGAAAATGAAGATACTGCCGAATTTTTTTTCATCACATGGAGAACTGGAGCAATTTGTTAGAAGATTTTCTTCGTCCTTGACTCTTCAACTTTAACTATTTCAAGCGTTTGAAGAACTACAGTTTTTTTAGTTGTGACCAGAAAGCAGTGAGTAATACGGCTGAAACACTAGCAATTAACAAAATGTTTCGATTCAATGACTATTGGGTTTTTGTAAGGTAACTGAATATCAGAAACACCGTGAAGAATTAATGAAGCACTAACAAAGAATATCAGTTTTGCCCAAAATTTGACTGAAGTACTATTGAAACTCTCAAAACTTTTCAACAGATGTAATCAATAAGAAATTATTTTTGGTTGCAATTTTTCCAAATAGTGAAACATTTTCACTTACCTGTACCAGAATACTTATAAACTTCAGTGCACTTATCGTTCCGGAGGCGCTATTCTAATGCTACTGAGGTTGTTTGGAAAAAGGCTCGAGATGTCAGTTTTCACAGTTTATTCGAGTAATCTTTACACTTCAAATTCAGGAACATTTTGTCGGTTTTCATTAATAAAATTGCGTTTGTTCTCTATGACTAAATGAGCTAATTATTATCAAATTATCTTTATTTTATTAGTTTAAGGTTGCAAAAGCTAAGTTTCTCACCGTCGACACAACCGCGCAAAAAGCGACTTCCGGTCACCTTCTGCGCATAGTTTTATCAATTTAATCTCACTGGGAAATCGTCGCGATTTCGCAGTAACCATCAAATTTTCTTCGTTTTTTTTTTGTGAACGGAAAATTTGAAAAAAACACCGCAGCGGCGCACGGTCAACGCGGTTAACCCTAACATGGGCAATTTTTTGGAGTGATTAGAATAGTACAACTTTTATAGTAAGGCAAAATTTGGGGGTATATTTGCATAGATATAGGGGTAGTGCGGAGGAACCTGCCATGCCGACAGCAACAACGCACCCAGGCCAGACCAGAACGATCTACAATGATATGTGGCCACCCGGGACGAATCCACCTGACACCGAGAACAAAAAAAAAAAAAAAAAGTCTCAACAGCGTCGGCGTGACAAGTTCCGGTTGTATTTTTTTTTATTACTTAACTTTTTCCATCATCCAAGTGAAGCTATGTGTCTATGAGTATTATAGGGTGGACTAGCATATTCCTTATTATATTTTACAATGAGAGTTATACTGCGTAAGTTCGACAAGTTTCGTAGCTATAATTCATGATTTATTTTTCAAGAGTTACTTTTATTGTCATTCAATGCTTACAATCTACTTTTCGAAAATAGGCAGTGAACAATAATATAATCAAACAAGAAATTATAACAAAACATCACAGGTTAACGTGGTAAAATCACATAAGACGAACGAAACGATCACGTTACTAATAGCAGGGGCAGAACGAACCTCTAGGTCCACGCAGAACGCGGAAATCAGCAGAGAATGGCATTGGGCTTGAGCAATGCCCCACGTTCTCCAAATAATTTAATTTATTAAAGCACTTTAACGGCATTTTTGACACAACTTTCGTATGTAAGTACTTTTCATCTATTGCCACAAATTCGACTATTGATACAAAATGGCGGCTTCGTAATTATTTCCATGTGGTAATAATTATTGAGGAACTTTTATTAAACCGTTGAGAGGTAAAGCTGCTGCAGCAGTTTTGGTCAAAATTTTGTATCAACATGTAGTGCGTGAATACAAAATGGCGATTGTCAATTTATAATGTTATTATAAAGCTGATGCAAGCCAAAAATTATAATCTTACATAGAAGAGGAGGTAAAGAAAGTTTGAATCTTACAACAAGATTGCAAGATCTAGTTTGGACCATCAGGGTATAGATAATAATTTGGATACAAAATGGCCGTTAGAAATTTTGGCAACCGAATCTAAGTTACATATTTTGGACCAACATTTCGAAACGTGTTAAGCAACATAGCGGCCACTATCTTTTGAAGAAATTGATTCAAAATGGCGTAAGGTTATTAAATTTGCTATAAAAGGCTATACTTACAATGGTCGATTAAGTGAAAATTTTGAAACTTATTTTCACGTATAAAAATGTAGTATTGCATCGTATCATTTGTATACAAAATGGTGGATGAAGCAATGACGTAATTGCTGGTTTCAAAATAAAAAACTTTTACTTCTGACTGAAAGGAGTCATTTAAATGCTAATGCTTTTGTTATTCCCGAGGACTACATTAATTAACATGCTGATATTTAATTATCAAAATGGTAATCATGGAAATTATTTTGTGATTTTGAGAAACAAGTTAAAAATGTATACAAAATGGCGATTGAAGCAGTGACTTAGCTTGGAATGAAAATCGTGTAGAAGTTTTGACAGAATGGATACATCATCGATAGTTGTTATTATGAAAGCAAGATGAAGCAAAACTGATAGGTATTCAAAATGGCCGATCAAGTGACTAATAGTGCATATTGTTGAGTCACTGCCTCTAATCTAGTGAAAAATTATAGCGAATTTTGCAGATTTGTGCAAGGATTGGGTGTTTCTAATAAAACATAAAGAAATTGCACAGAAAATAGTGAAAACCTTAATATTAAATGATACAAAATGGCTAAGTTAAGAAATTTAACCCCAATAAATATAACTAATTGAAACTAAAAACTATTTGCTTCATCTCAAAAAAAATGTTAAGTTAGTTAACAATTTTAATGAACTATAATGATACAAAATGGAGGACTTAAAAGCTTATAAACAATTCAAAGTTTGAGTCCTTCAAACTGCTCGCTAGTTCGACTTATTGTGAAGCAAATAGTGGGTATTTTGGAGTCCCACTGCACCAGACAGACACAATATCAAAATTTGGATACAAAATGGTGAATAGTTTTTTTTTTCTAAAATCACAAAATCTGATAGTTTAAAACAACCAAGTAGACAACCTCTAGATCTTTCACGTTATTCAAAACACTATGACATGGATACAAAATGGCTGTTTAAACCACAAACCGTGATTGAAAACTTTTTTTTGTTTGATTTAGTTCAAGTTACTTGAAGTTTGAGTCCTCATCATCAGTTTGTATACAAAATGATGCAAAATAGTTGATTTAGTAACTATTTGTTTGGAAGTGGAAATAGTGTTCCAGGAGATATGGTGACCACCTTGGTAAATACTGACAGGGTCGTTTGAGACGATGCAATATTTTTGGGATTGTAGAAGTCCTGACATAAAATCCAAGAACATTGTTGCCAACTTTAAGTTTTCTCTCCCCTAATTGCTCAATGTTCCAATTGCCATTGTGTGTTACTTTTGTTTATTTATACCTTCTGCGTGCACGGACCTTTGAAATAAGCGACATGTTCTCCCCTGCTACAACTAAATAAATCAGCAGGATCAAGCCTGTTGTTGATTAGTGTGAATGCGCACAGCTTTTTACAAGGCTCCGCTGTGTTGCAGTTTCTGCAACTGGAATCGCGCAACCATCATTGCACCTTCAATTACAAACAAAAATCAATTCTCCTATTCGGGGGAAGTACACGGAATGGACAGCGCGTTTTTGGGGGTAGTTGTTGAAGGAAGTCGTCGACGCTGCAATTTTTCTCTAATAAATCACCTAAAGAAGGCACTTATTTAATTTCTGCAGCCAAGAATAGCGTATTCCGTGCACCACCCTCTTCACTGTCGGTACCGCCAACAACCGACAACACACCACCTGCATATGGTTCTCTCCTTCGCTCTTTGTTTGTTGTCGTGAAACAAACAACCGCCGGAGAGGGTAGTTACAATTCTCTCGGCCTCCCGCCACGTTGGGCATGGTAACAACACAAGTAATTTCACAAGTTTATCGTTATTATTATTTTTTTTTGTTAAAAAGTTTAAGGACAACCGCACTCATCGACCACCATTTTCGGTAAGTCTCTTTTGATGATCGTCCCATCGGCTAGATAATAGATGATGCTCATACTAGAAAATTTTAAAGGTGCACAGCACGGCTGCATGCCGCTCAAATGATGTGTCTTTCTAACTTCCTCGATCACGTGAGTGTGGTAAGTCACGTACGTGTCGGGGGTGCGATGATGGCCGCAATCACCGCGACAATAATTGGCGTAATAACCCTGCGGTGCTATCACCCAGTCCTTCCAACCCAACTGTTCGAAGCTGACGTAGAACCGTTGTTTGCAACACTGGTTACCGGAATCCGGTGAACAATCGAGGGCTCTTCGACGCACTCGTTTCGCTGTGTTGGGGTCGGTGTGGATGACCAAGAATGGCCGGTTCGGATTGTTGGTCTTGTCGATGTCGGCGTTGAAGAGATGGACGTGCCAATGGCTGCAACAGCTGCAGTCGACGAAGAGACGTAACGTCTCTTTGCTGGACTCGCCCAACCACTTCTTGACGATGTCGGTGAGGTCCAGCTTCTGCCAGCCGCTGTTCGACTCCTGGAGGGTGACGGCGACGGGGTCGGAAGTCGCCCGGTCGAAGTCCTGCGGGAAAAACAACGTTAGAACACAATTCCAACTCCCAGCAACAAAGCCACCCTGACAACAGCCCCAGATCATCAAGATCTTCATTGTTATTTTTTTAGGTCCTCTGGACCTTAAGCGGTGTTGAGCTAGGTCTCAGATAGTATCAAGCAAGTGATTGCAGCTGCTCGCCAAAAAATTAATGGGATAATTCTGCCTTTTGGTGTATTGTTGGGTGCATAACTGACAAGTCCTAAAATTTATTTATGATTGCAGCTACCAAAGAATTGGCTTGGAGGCAACCTGGAGGAACTCTATCACTCAATTGGACTGCTCTGGCGCTTGGTGTATTGTTGGTTTGTATTGTTGGTTGTCTAACCGACACCCCTAAAGATTATTTATTTCTGAGGCCAACCTGGAGGAGCTCCATCTCCGTGTTGTCTTTGACGCTATCTCGATATTGTTCTGTTGATTTTGATAAAAATTATCGACTTGCCTGGGAACTGAGGGTGACGGACTCTGGTAGACGAGATATGATTTTGAAGACGTAAATTTCGGTAGATCGACACTGGTGCGGTCTGCGATGCCTGATGTCGGCTTTCAACCACAACGTGGCGGTCCTCACGCGGAATTCCTGGCCTGCTTGACCCGATTCCGCACTCACCCGAAATTCTAACAGTCTGTTCTGGTTTACCCTGGACCCTGCAACAGAAATGCGAACGTTATAGTTAAGCGTGCCGCCAATTCGACGAGAACGGGATTCTTGCAAGTTTTGCGACGGGAAAGTTCTAAACTCTTTAAGGGGTGAGATCTTTTCGATAAGTTGTCTCGACCCGACCATTGTCGATAACAACTCATTCAGAGATTGTTGGCCTGAAGAAATTCGCAACTATTAATTAAGGTTTGTCATGTCTTAATTGTTTCTGCAAATTGGACACCGAGTATTTTGGGGTCGTCCGTGCAATAACTCCGAGAATCTCACCTTGCGGATAGACAGTCTAGGAGTAAGTGAGACGATTAATATTCTTATAGGAAGACACTGTATGCAATTTCTGGATTTCACAACAAAACTACCATCTCTGATATAAATCTAATTCGAATCTCATTTGTAAGATATTACAGGGCTACTTTAGCGAAAAGTTCAAAATTATTTTAATGGGAAGATCTCTTCAACAACAATCGACAATATTTAATAGCAACAACATAATCGAAGATCAACAAAGAAACTTTTCAAAGTTGAAAGATACAGGGCCATTTCCATCTGAGCCCTCGAGATTTGACGGTCAAAATAAATGAGACAACTATTTAGATGCAAGAGAAGATGAGAACGAAGCAGCAACATTAACAGGTCACAGTTGCATTTAGAAAATTGGGCTTTTTAGGAAAAAAGTTCAAAATTTTTTTAACGGCGAGATCTCTTCGGCAAGTCTCGATGGTGGTTAATAGCAATAACATAATCGAAAATCAGCGGAAAAACTTTTCAAAATTTGAAAATATAAGTGATTTCTATCTGGGCGCTTGAAGCAGAGCTTTCTAAGAGGCTGAACTTATGTTCTTTACCAACCAAGTGAAAACAAGTGAGGCGATTAAAGAATTTGACAGTGATGATAGAAAAGAATAAGGAAAATTTGATGACCAGGATTCCGTGGAGACCGGTGACTCCAAAGGGGTGGAAATAATTAAGGACACGTTGGACCGGTCGCTGGGAGAGATGACGAAAGTAATGGAAGATTTGTGAGGAATATAGAAACAAAAATTAATGGACTAAAGGGGGAATTGAGAGAGATGAGAAAAGTATAGAGGAAAAAATAAGACAAGAGATGAGAGGTGGACGGATTAGTGATAGAGAGGTGAGAGGTATGGAGAACCAAGAGATAAAGATAGGATTGAAGGAAAAGCAAAAATTGGGAAAAGAGAGAGAGCTAAATGAATGAACGCTTCTTTGCTCTTGCGTCGTTATTTCTAATATTCTTCAAATAATTACCTACTCTATCTTCCTCACTGCATTTGCATTTGTCCAAAGACATAGCGCTATTGCTTGTTTTGGCCTGTGAGACCTGTGAGATAACGACAAGAGAATGACAGGAAATAAAATTAATAGAAGCCCTTATCAAAGTCGGCTTTAGAAGATAGAAGTGTTCTTGACGGAAAAGTTCAAAATTATGCTACCAACAAAATCTCTTCGACAAGTTTTGGTAATTGTTGCTAGCAACAACATAATTGAATACCAATATGGAAACTCTTCAAAATTCGAAAGTGACCATGTGGTGATAAAAAAGGAGATCCAGGAGGCAGAAGGGGCAAGATAGTAGAAGGGAAGAGTGGGGAATGCTTCGTTTTTTCTAATATTCTTCAAATAATTACGTACTCTATCTTCCTCACTGCATTTGCATTTGTCCCAAGACATAGCGTTATTGCTTGTTTTGTAATTTTTATCACACAATTCATAATTTTATTGTTATCTTTAGTTATTTCTCTTTGCTCTCCATATTCCATTAAAGTTCTATGTATTTAGTTAAGAGCCTTGAGCTGTTATAGCTTGTCGTCTTCATAGCAGCCTATGTCTTTCGATATATTAAATCTATTCATGATTCACAGCGGACGAAGAGAAAGAAGAGGGAGGAGCGCTTGTGGAACCAAGGAGTGATAGACGAGTGGTAAACGAGGAGGCCTGTGACGACAAGAGTATGAAAGAAAATAAGATTAATAGAAACTCTTATAAAAGTCGGCTTTAGAAGATAGAAGTGTTTCTGACGGAAAAGTTCAAAATTATGCTACCAACAAAATCTCTTCGACAAGTTTTGGTAATTGTTGCTAGCAACAACATAATTGAAGACCACCATGGAAACTCTTCAAAATTTGAAAGTGACCATGTGGTGATAAAAAAAGAGATCCAGGAGGCAGAAGGGGCAAGATAGTAGAAGGGAATAGTGGGGAATGTATCTTTGCTCTTGCTTCGTTCTTTCTAATGTTCTTCAAATAATTACCTACCCTATCTTCCTCACTGCATTTGCATTTGTCCAAAGACATAGCGTTATTGCTTGTTCTCTAATTTTCATCACACAATTTGTAATATAATTACAATTTATTTTCCTTTATTTACTGTTATCTTTAGTTATTTCTCTTTGCTCTCCATATTCCATTACAGTTCTATGTACTTAGTTAAGAGCGTTTAGCTGTACCCATCTCTTTCTTGGTTATAGCTAATCACCTTGAAAAATCTTCAAAATTCGAAAGTGACCATGTGGTGATAAAAAAAAGAGATCCAGGAGACAGAAGGGGCAAGATAGTGGAAGCGAAGAGTGAGGAATGTATGGACAAAGATGGCAATATCGTAGTTTATGCATATTCTATAGAAAGTAGATTCGTCATGAGTCTTTGAAATTGTCATTCTAACCTCAATTTAAGAAGCGTAATTCAGTTTGACATTCCCCTTTCATACAATCGACCATTCAAGTTACGACGTACTTTTCCGTATAGGGCGAGTCGCAAATTCAATTACGACCAAAAACTTATTTTTAGACATATTTTCGTGCGCTGAACGAAATTGCTAATAATAAACAACAGTTTGACGACCAGTGTCCGTGGACTGACGCTGGTATCTTTAGTTAATAAAAATGAAAATAAACCATGAAAAGTAATCAAGTTTCCGTAGATAAACGGAACTTTGCTGGTTTCATGTAAGCGCCACAAATGGCGGAGGCGCCGGGTGAATCGAGTTCGTTCTCTTCGCCAAACAACATGCATGACTTCGATCGTAAATGTTTATATTATCATCGATTTGATCAGTAATAAGAAAATTTGCTTCTATTTCGAACAATCACAGACCAACTGAGCCGCGCCATCAATCCTAAATTTGCAACAACAAAACTAATTAATAACAATTAACGAAAATCAGGAGGGGGCCGAGATTTAAATCCTAACCCAACTTCTCAATATTATCTTTAGCTTACAAGTGGCTCAATTTTTGGTAAATTTAGAGGGGAACAAATATAATGTACACCAAATTAAACCATACATCGCTTGCATTGTCCACCAGAAAATTTAATGAGCATCAAAAAATCTAAATAAAACCCAAATTATTATACATCAGAAAATGAGAACATTACCACTAAAATAACTATGCTGCGTATTGTTTTACCATTGCTTACATTTTAAATTCAATATGTGTATCAATTTTACTAAATGTTCACCAAATTTAGAACGCTCAAGTTACGCGTCCGTGCTGTACATAATAAATATTCGCGCTATCCATTTATATTTAGTGTTTCTCAAAAAAAACTATTTGTGCGTCAAATAATTATTCTATTACTCCAAAAATGAAATATGCTCGCGCATCTCTCCTTGCCGCTTGCGCTTCCAGACAAGAGGCACTCGAAAACAGTTTTGTACAAGGTCAGTTCAGGGCCCTGTAATTTTTTTTTAAAAGCACGATTAGAAATTACCACTAAAAAAATTTTTACCTTTTACATAATGCAAGCCAATTACAGCAAAGCATTTATATATTACGGAAATCAATATCTTTTTTTGTGCAAACCACTTCTATTTTTACTCTTATTTTCCTTGCCCTAGCACATCTACATCTACAATTTTGCATAAAATTATTTACCATTTGCACAACATTTTATTCCTTGTGTATTCTTGATCAACAAATAGTATTTTTAACTGCTAAATAAGATAAGACACTGTCGAAAATTAAATATTTGGGTATTATGTTAGAATTAAATGCGGAATAAAATTTGGTGAACATTTAGTATTTATGGTCAACAAAAGTTATTTTTTCGAACAAAATATATCAGAAGCCAGCATTATGTCAATATTTGGTTGTCGCTTTAAGATTAAGTATTTTCTTAATTTTGGTGAGCATTTAGTATTTTTGGGAAAAGAAAGTATTTTTTTGTATGAAAATATTGGGTAGATTTGGTAGACTGTTACCCAATTTAAAGCAACCGTTGACAGCTCGAGTGACAGTTCTCAACAACTGAATGTCAAGGTCATCCCAAGGCGTCTTTGGTCGAGTTTGGAAAGAATTGAGACAAAAGACGATCAAAATTATCTTCCTTATCAATCTATTGCGACTATTTGCGTAATCATGGCCTGCTTAGATATAGCGAAGGTCGTCTCTAATATTGCAAAATCGTCACCGCCATCATGCGCTACTCGCTCCTTCTGCTAGTTCCCTTGTTGTCGACAGTCGAAACGTGGGTGACTCGATGGTAATTCGAGGGTTGTGTCAATAATTTCCAATTTTCCAGTGCGACCGAGTTTCCCAGAGATTTTATTTTCGGCGTGGCGAGTTCCGCTTATCAAATCGAAGGCGGTCATGTGGCTGGCGGTAAGTTTCAATTGTTAAAAGTGCGGGAAATTAAAACACCCCCAACGTTTCCAGGTAAAGGTGAAAGCATTTGGGATCATCATTTACGTCTCAACCCCGACCTGGTGGTCGACAAAACCAACGGCAACATCGCCTGCGACTCTTACAACAAATTCGAGGAAGACGTCGCGCTATTGGCGGAATTAGGGGTGGATTTCTATCGATTTTCGATATCTTGGCCGCGAATCCTCCCGGACGGTTACAGCAACCGAATCAATGCCAAAGGAGTTCGGTACTATAACGCGTTGATCGACGCTATGGTCGCTAAAGGGGTCGAACCGATGGTAACTATGTACCATTGGGACTTGCCGCAAAAACTCCAAGAACTCGGCGGTTGGACCAATCCGATGATGGCCGAGTACTTCGAGGATTACGCCCGAGTTTTGCTCGAAAATTTCGGCGATAGAGTAAAGTTGTGGATCACTTTCAACGTTGGCGCAATGGGTTACGGCGATGGGGTTTGGCCGCCGCACATCAACCATCCAGGAATCGCCGAATATTTGTACGCAAAAACAATTTTGTTGGCGCATGCGCGAGCTTTCCGGATGTACCGCAAAAAATTCGACGGCGCTAAAGGTAATTTTCGCGTCGTTTTCAGCACTCACTCCTTCCATAGCTGACGTGGTAAAATAGAAACTTGCAGGTAAAATGGGGATAACTGTCGACGCCAGGTGGTACCAACCCAACAGCGATAAGGACCGAGCCGCCGCCGAACGCGCCCGTCAATTCAATGTAATTTCACAAAATCGCCAACACATTAACAACAAATTTTCCAGATCGGCCTCTATCTCCACCCTATCATTAAGGGTGATTTTCCGGAAATCGTCAAACAACTCGTGGGCGAATCGAGCAAAACCGGAGGTTTTCACAGGTCGAGACTGCCGAACTTGACCGAAGCGGAAATCGACGATATTCGAGGTTGCTACGATTTTGTAGGTCTCAACGTCTACACCAGCCATCTTGTCAAAGATGGCGCCGAAATTGGATCGCCAGATGAAGACGTTAACGCTACGATTTTTCAAGACGACAAGTGGCCGAAAAGTGAATCTAGTTGGTTGCGAGTCACCCCGTTTGGGTTGAGGAAAGTTCTTAGTTGGGTTAAGGAAACGTACGGAAATCCTTTGGTGTATTTGACGGAAAATGGATTTTCTGACAAGGGCCAACTTGATGATACTGCCAGAATCGACTTTTTCAAAGTAATTATTTGAGTTAGTTCTAGTCACTGATCACACAAATCGCTTCTCCGCATGCGCGACGGGAAGTTAGCTCCGCCTACCCTTAGTCACAGAGTAGCCAACCTAACAGCGAAAATAGTACTGCTTTGTTCATATAAGTATTTGAGTTTTGCGGGCTCGAGTTCACGCATGCGGAGAAGATCTCAACGCAATCGGCGTGTTTCGAGTTTTTCTAATTGTGTGACGTAAGCGAAGGTCTGGCAGTGATATAGTAACACTTGACTTGAATTTTGCAGACACATCTCGCTGTCCTCCTGGACGCCATCCATTTGGACGGTGTCAACGTCAAAGCTTTCACCGCTTGGAGCTTGTTGGACAACTTCGAATGGTTGTCGGGCTACACCGAAAAGTTCGGTTTGTACAGCGTCGATTTCAACGATCCATCTCGACCCAGAAAAGCGAAATCCTCTGCTGTCTGGTACAGATCGTTAATAACACGAAGAAACTTATCGAGATCCGATGACGATAATCGCACCAACAGCAACGTCAGCGGCAGGATCGATGGAGATTTGTAATTTACGAAGACGGTCCCGAAGTTGTTTTTCGTTTTAATGAAAACAAACGTTTCGTTTTTGACTCATGACAATTGTTTTCTTTGTTTTATGGAGTTATTTAGATAATTTGATTACAGGGGAAAGGGAGAGACGCAAAGTGGTGGAGGAATACGGGGCGAGAAAAAGGTTTTTGTTTATGGAGAGAATGATGGATCGGGGAGTCGAGGAGATGAAATTAATTGAGCGATTTTAACGCGCGAGAAGGGCAGAAGCTACAGGTGGTGCGGTTAATAACTATTGAGGAAAAAATCCGAACATTTTAACTATGAAACAGTCCTTGTACAACATTTCGGAACGATTTATCACTAAAACAGTATAGCGTGATTGACACAAATCTAGTTTTAACTGCAGTCCTACAGTTTAGAGAATCAAATTTTGGCAACGGCATTTTTTTTTTCTTAATAGAAGGTGACAGAAGCTTCGTAGAATTGTATAAAATGTTTCGATACAACACTTTGTTGAAGAGTTATGATTTTCTATCGTATACCTTAACATCTTTATTTTAGATGATAGCGCTATTTGAGAAAAAAATCATATAAAATCAGAGAATTAAATTTTGACAACGGCAATTTCTCTCCTAATAGAGAAAGACATAAGCTTCGTAGAATGGTATAAAACGTTTCGATGCGACACTTTGTTGAAGAGTTATGATTTTTCATCTCATACCTTAACATCTTGATTTTAAATGTGAGCGCTATTTGAGAAAAAAATCACATAAAATCAGCGAATTAAATTTTGACAACGGCAATTTTGTTTCTAATAGAGAATGACATAAGCTTCGTAGAATAGTATAAAACGTTTTGATACGATACTTTGTTGAAGAGTTATGATTTTTTATCTTGTACCGTTCCATCTTGATTTTAGATGACAGCACTATTTGAGAAAAAAATCATATAAAATCAGCGAATTAAATTTTGACAATGGCAATTTCTCTCCTAATAGAGAATGACATAAGCTTCGTAGAATGGTATAAAACGTTTTGATACGATACTTTGTTGAAGAGTTATGATTTTTTATCTTGTACCGTTCCATCTTGATTTTAGATGACAGCACTATTTGAGAAAAAAATCATATAAAATCAGCGAATTAAATTTTGACAATGGCAATTTCTCTCCTAATAGAGAATGACATAAGCTTCGTAGAATGGTATAAAACGTTTTGATACGACACTTTGTTGAAGAGTTATGATTTTTCATCTCATACCTTAACATCTTGATTTTAAATGTGAGCGCTATTTGAGAAAAAAATCACATAAAATCAGCGAATTAAATTTTGACAACGGCAATTTTGTTTCTAATAGAGAATGACATAAGCTTCGTAGAATAGTATAAAACGTTTTGATACGACACTTTGTTGAAGAGTTATGATTTTTTTCTTATACCTTAACATCATGATTTTAGATGAAAGCACTATTAGAAAAAAAATCATATAAAATCAGCGAATTAAATTTTGACAACGGCAATTTTTTTCCTAATAGAAAATGACATAAGCTTGGTAGAATAGTATAAAACGTTTCGATACGATACTTTGTTGAAGAGTTATGATTTTTTATCTTGTACCGTTCCATCTTGATTTTAGATGACAGCACTATTTGAGAAAAAAATCATATAAAATCAGCGAATTAAATTTTGACAATGGCAATTTCTCTCCTAATAGAGAATGACATAAGCTTCGTAGAATGGTATAAAACGTTTTGATACGACACTTTGTTGAAGAGTTATGATTTTTTTCTTATACCTTAACATCATGATTTTAGATGAAAGCACTATTAGAAAAAAAAATCATATAAAATCAGCGAATTAAATTTTGACAACGGCAATTTTTTTCCTAATAGAAAATGACATAAGCTTGGTAGAATAGTATAAAACGTTTCGATACGATACTTTGTTGAAGAGTTATGATTTTTTATCTTGTACCTTTCCATCTTGATTTTAGATGACAGCACTATTTGAGAAAAAAACCATATAAAATCAACGATTCAAATTTTGACAACGGCAATTTCTCTCCCAATAGAGAATGACATAAGCTTCGTAGAATGGTATAAAACGTTTCGATACGATACTTTGTTGAAGAGTTATGATTTTTTATCTTATACCTTAACATCATGATTTTAGATGAAAGCACTATTAGAAAAAAAATCATATAAAATCAGCGAATTAAATTTTGACAACGGCAATTTTTTTCCTAATAGAGAATGACATACCCTTCGTAGAATAGTATAAAACGTTTCGATACGATACTTTGTTGAAGAGTTATGCTTTTTTATCTTGTACCCTTTCATCTTGATTTTAGATGACAGCACTATTTGAGAAAAAAATCATATAAAATCAGCGAATTAAATTTTGACAACGGCAATTTCTCTCCTAATAGAGAATGACATAAGCTTCGTTGAATGGTATAAAACGTTTCGATGCGACACTTTGTTGAAGAGTTATGATTTTTTTCTTATACCTTAACATCATGATTTTAGATGAAAGCACTATTAGAAAAAAAAAATCATATAAAATCAGCGAATTAAATTTTGACAACGGCAATTTTTTTCCTAATAGAAAATGACATAAGCTTGGTAGAATAGTATAAAACGTTTCGATACGATACTTTGTTGAAGAGTTATGATTTTTTATCTTGTACCTTTCCATCTTGATTTTAGATGACAGCACTATTTGAGAAAAAAACCATATAAAATCAACGATTCAAATTTTGACAACGGTAATTTCTCTCCCAATAGAGAATGACATAAGCTTCGTAGAATGGTATAAAACGTTTCGATACGATACTTTGTTGAAGAGTTATGATTTTTTATCTTATACCTTAACATCATGATTTTAGATGAAAGCACTATTAGAAAAAAAATCATATAAAATCAGCGAATTAAATTTTGACAACGGCAATTTTTTTCCTAATAGAGAATGACATACCCTTCGTAGAATAGTATAAAACGTTTCGATACGATACTTTGTTGAAGAGTTATGATTTTTTATCTTGTACCCTTTCATCTTGATTTTAGATGACAGCACTATTTGAGAAAAAAATCATATAAAATCAGCGAATTAAATTTTGACAACGGCAATTTTGTTTCTAATAGAGAATGACATAAGCTTCGTAAAATAGTATAAAACGTTTCCATACGATACTTTGTTGAAGAGTTATGATTTTTTTCTTATACCTTAACATCATAGTTTTAGATGAAAGCACTATTAGAAAAAAAATCATATAAAATCAGCGAATTAAATTTTGACAATGGCAATTTCTCTCCTAATAGAGAATGACATAAGCTTCGTAGAATAGTATAAAACGTTTTGATACGACACTTTGTTGAAGAGTTATGATTTTTTTCTTATACCTTAACATCATGATTTTAGATGAAAGCACTATTAGAAAAAAAAATCATATAAAATCAGCGAATTAAATTTTGACAACGGCAATTTTTTTCCTAATAGAAAATGACATAAGCTTGGTAGAATAGTATAAAACGTTTCGATACGATACTTTGTTGAAGAGTTATGATTTTTTATCTTGTACCGTTCCATCTTGATTTTAGATGACAGCACTATTTGAGAAAAAAATCATATAAAATCAGCGAATTAAATTTTGACAATGGCAATTTCTCTCCTAATAGAGAATGACATAAGCTTCGTAGAATGGTATAAAACGTTTTGATACGACACTTTGTTGAAGAGTTATGATTTTTTTCTTATACCTTAACATCATGATTTTAGATGAAAGCACTATTAGAAAAAAAAATCATATAAAATCAGCGAATTAAATTTTGACAACGGCAATTTTTTTCCTAATAGAAAATGACATAAGCTTGGTAGAATAGTATAAAACGTTTCGATACGATACTTTGTTGAAGAGTTATGATTTTTTATCTTGTACCGTTCCATCTTGATTTTAGATGACAGCACTATTTGAGAAAAAAATCATATAAAATCAGCGAATTAAATTTTGACAACGGCAATTTCTCTCCTAATAGAGAATGACATAAGCTTCGTAGAATGGTATAAAACGTTTCGATGCGACACTTTGTTGAAGAGTTATGATTTTTTTCTTATACCTTAACATCATGATTTTAGATGAAAGCACTATTAGAAAAAAAATCATATAAAATCAGCGAATTAAATTTTGACAACGGCAATTTTTTTCCTAATAGAGAATGACATACCCTTCGTAGAATAGTATAAAACGTTTCGATACGATACTTTGTTGAAGAGTTATGATTTTTTATCTTGTACCCTTTCATCTTGATTTTAGATGACAGCACTATTTGAGAAAAAAATCATATAAAATCAGCGAATTAAATTTTGACAACGGCAATTTCTCTCCTAATAGAGAATGACATAAGCTTCGTAGAATGGTATAAAACGTTTCGATGCGACACTTTGTTGAAGAGTTATGATTTTTTATCTTATACCTTAACATCTTGATTTTAGATGTGAGCGCTATTTGAGAAAAAAATCACATAAAATCAGCGAATTAAATTTTGACAACGGCAATTTTGTTTCTAATAGAGAATGACATAAGCTTCGTAAAATAGTATAAAACGTTTCGATACGATACTTTGTTGAAGAGTTATGATTTCTTTCTTATACCTTAACATCATGATTTTAGATGAAAGCACTACCTATTAGAAAAAAAATCATATAAAATCAGCAAATTAAATTTTGACAACGGCAATTTTTTTTCCTAATAGAGAATGACATAAGCTTTGTAGAATAGTATAAAACGTTTCGATACGATACTTTGTTGAAAAGTTATGATTTTTTATCTTGTACCTTTTCATCTTGATTTTAGATGACAGCACTATTTGAGAAAAAAATCATATAAAATCAGCGATTCAAATTTTGACAACGGCAATTTCTCTCCCAATAGAGAATGACATAAGCTTCGTAGAATGGTATAAAACGTTTCGATGCGACACTTTGTTGAAGAGTTATGATTTTTTATCTTATACCTTAACATCTCGATTTTAGATGAGAGCGCTATTTGAGAAAAAAATCATATAAAATCAGCGAATTAAATTTTGACAACGGCAATTTTGCTTTTAATAGAGAATGACATAAGCTTCGTCGAATAGTATAAAACGTTTCGATACGATACTTTGTTGAAGAGTTATGATTTTTTTCTTATACCTTAACATCATGATTTTAGATGAAAGTACTATTTGAGAAAAAAATCATATAAAATCAGAGAATCAAATTTTGACAACGGCAATTTTTTTCATAATAGAGAATGACATAAGCTTCTTAGAATAGTATAAAACGTTTTGATACGATACTTTGTTGAAGACTTATGATTTTTTTTCTTATACCTTAACATCATGATTATAGATAATAGCAAAAAAAATCATATAAAATCAGCAAGTTAAATTTTGACAACGGCAATTTTTTTTCTAATAGAGAATGACATAAGCTTCGTAGAATAGTATAAAACGTTTCGATACGACAGTTTGTTGAAGATTTAATGAGTTAATGTTATTGTAATTGTACTACGTGCGCAACGATGTACCGAATGCCATTGGGGGTGGAAAATGCTCCTGCTTATTGTCGATCAAGTCCCGATTCGGGGCTTGGCCAGCGGCAATTCTTCTCGAACCGAACACGCAGCAGCAAATCTGCGATCAAAATTGATTTTAAAAGCTTCTGGGGCACGCTGCCAAAAACTCAGACTCGTCAACGCGACCCCATCTCCAATGCACCCACAAAACTTGCAGTTCGTTTTTTCAACTTTACCAACACCTGTTTTTGGGCGAGCACAAGAAAACTTGATGGTTAACCCTCGATAAGCCACCGATTGACAAACGAGAGAGCGATAATGGCGACTTTGTACAACATAACTTCTATAAATAAGTCGGAATTGTTCACATTCATCCTCTTAATAGGCGAATCCTTTTTGCTGATCAGACATGGCTGCGATTTCCGGCGGCGAGACGCAGAGGGATGCTGGCCCACATCCTTCTTTTTTTCTGCGTTCCGTTAATTTACTTATCCCGGCTTCCGAAACGCCTTACATTTTATACTCCCGGACTTAACGACGGACAGATGCGATCAAACGGAACGACCGTCAATTGAAAAAAAAAGACGGTCGTGGATGCAGGGCATCCCTGGAGGTGACTCTGACCCGATTCGCTCAATCGAAACTTGAAACAGTACTCCTCCTTCAGTGACGACTTGGAGAAACTTTTGCGCCAAGTTTCCCCTCCAGTGACGGTTTTTTGACGTTGGTACTTGCCAGATTTGTTGCTGCAGAAGAAATTGTTGAAAACTGGTGCCGGTTTGGAGAAAAGCGTGGCACGGGGTCAAATTAGGGGTGGATTTCTCGACAGTTTTACTATTATGCAAATTTCCGGCAACAAAAATATGTTTATTGTACGTGGCCGTAATAAAACTTGAAACTGGAGCTAAGTAAATATCAATTTATGTCCGAGACACTGTCGGGGCGTTAAAACACGTTCAACGAAATTCCGTTAAAATAACGGCAGTAGTTGCGAAAGTCGTCATTCATAAGTTGATTTTCACCAAACTTCCTGTATTTATTTCTCGTTGCCACTAAATAACAATTTTCACAATTCGTTTCTGTTTGAGGTAAACAACTGAATCCTTGCGACTTTTATTGTCGCATTAACATTACCATTTGAAGCAATTTATCTTCGATGATCTAGTATTTTAGTCTGACTGGAAACAAAATTTTTGATTGCTTTCTTATAAGTGCTTTTATGTAGCTCGGCTCTATTCCAAGGGGTTGGGCGACCTAAAAATTGCACATATTCGACAGTTTTACGACGGGGCTTTTTCACCACACGTCTGAAGCGCCACTGGACTCTTTTGTTGCTTTTTGATAGCATCTTGAGCAGAGAAAAAATGTGTGACAATCTCGATCCCATTTTCTCCCAACTTAACACTTTCCGGGGAGACAGGCGACGTTGAGAACCATCCTCGGTTCGGACAGCAAATTTTCAGCAATCAAACGCATGTTTAAAAATCAATTTAAAATCTTCACAAAAGAACTCCTGAGGCTTGAAATCGGCTTAAAGCACTTCATACAAGTTGACAGCAAGCTCAAAAATGCGTAACGTTTATTTTCTTGGTTGTCAAAAGTTTCAACAACGTTGAAGTAAGTTTATTGCTATTATTTTTGGACTTATAGTAGGCGCCTGAGAGACTACACCATCTACATATTCCTGAAACCTTGCATCGGTTATATAAATTTATTGTAAAAGCCGATAACCCCTTAAAACACTCTGGTGTTTGTAGGGTCAGGAAACCTAAATGAGGCGGCAGCGTAACTGCCGCAAGTTATGATGGGTCAGGAGCGAGTAGCTTTCTATTTTATTATTTTTTCCATTTCTCTTTTCCAGTCTTTTTCTTTAGTTTCCTTGCTTACACAACGACATAGCCACCTCTGCTGATGATATGATCGGACTAGTCATGAAGAAGATTTACAAAGTATATCCCGGCTATAAGCTAAAGCAATAATTGACAAAAATAAAGCAGATGTCTACGCAAATCATCCATATTCTTCAGTGGTAGCTGAAGAACAAATTTTAAAAGTGTTAAAAACCCATTTGTGTAAATTTTATCTTCCTGAAAGAAATCAAAGACTACCATTTGATTTATCTCTTCTTTTCCTGTCTCCCGCATTTTTCCAGTATCTTTCTATTTTATTCTCTCTTCCATTTCTCTTTTCCAATCTTCTTCTTTAGTTTCCTTTCTTACACAACGACATAACCACCTCTGCTGATGATATGATCGGACTGTCATGAAGAAGATTTCTAAAGTATATCTCGACTATAGGCTAAAGCATTAATTGATAAAAATTAAACAATGTCCATGCAAACCATCCTCATTCTTCAGTGGTAGCTGAAGAACAAATTTCAGAAGTGTTAAAAACCCATTTGTGTAAATTTTATCTTCCTGAAAGAAATCAAAGACTACCATTTGATTTATCTCTTCTTTTCCTGTCTCCCGCATTTTTCCAGTATCTTTCTATTTTATTCTCTCTTCCATTTCTCTTTTCCAATCTTCTTCTTTAGTTTCCTTTCTTACACAACGACATAACCACCTCTGCTGATGATATGATCGGACTAGTCATGATGAAGACTTCCAAAGTATATCCCGGCTATAGACTAAAGCAATAATTGATAAAAATGAAGCAGATGTCCATGCAAATCATCCCCATTCTTCAGTGGTAGCTGAAGAACAAATTTCAGAAGTGTTAAAAACCCATTTATGTAAATTTTATCTTCCTGAAGGAGATCAAAGACTACCATTTGATTTGTTTCTTCTTTTCCTGTTTCCCGCATTTTCCCAGTATCTTTCTATTTTATTCTCCCTTCTATTTCTTTATCCCAGTTTTCTCTTTAGTCTCCTTGTCAACACAACTACCAAGCCTACTCTGCCTATAGATATAATCGGACCAGTCACAAAGAAGACTCCCAATGTATATCCTGACCACAGGATGAAGCGAAGAGTTGGGCAATGATTCATAAAAATAAAACAGATGTCATCTTTATTATTCAGTGGTAGCGTTAAAAGAACCTCTATGTAAATTGGATCTTCCTGTAGATGTAACAAAAATCTAGTCTCTCCCATTTTCCAGTGTCTTTCAATCGTTTTGTTCCATTCTCCTTCCATTTATCTTTCCCAGTTTTCCTCTTTAACCTCTTCGCTGACACTACGACACAGCCACCTTTGCTTATGATATGGTGGGATCACCCAATGACTTAGAACAATAGCTAAAACGATGGAAAATTGGCCAGTGCGCCTCAGATAAGAAGTCAGAGAAAGCAACTTACTACCTATTGCTTTTTAATTTACCATTATTCTTCTTTTTAGACATTACACATATCGTATTCTATGGATTACATGGAAGATTAAATAAAAGTGGAACAACTAGGTGGGACGTCATCGTTGAATAGCTATTAGAGGAGTCGCCACAATGTTCCCGTAAAACAATCGCGTACATTCAGGATGACGTTCCTCCTCATGCGAAGAAAAATAACTAAATATGGTACGTCCAACTCAATTCGAGATCCGTTTCACTTTTCGTTACGCGCCACATTAATAGACAGCAACATTTAATAGAAGCTAAATTAAAATTGTTGGACGACACCTTCATCGAGACGTCTTCGTGGTAAATCCAAATGGAAATTTGTCTTCAATTTCGGTAATGGTCTCGAATTTACCTCCCCCTTCCCCCGCGTCTCGTATCTTTGGCAATTTATTAGTTTCGAAACTCGCGACGTCCTTGCAACGTCCGGTCCAGTTGTCGATTATGCAAACCCTCGGCGACTGCGATCCCGTTTCAGGAATCCAATCTAACTTAGGGTAAGTGCATCGAAATGATTGTTGGTGCATTTCGCGTGCGTCCTCGAACACATGCAACCGGAAACAATCGTCATTTACCCTTAATTGTCGTCGATTTTAATGGCGCTCCCCGATGGATTAGTCGTCCGGAAGTTTCATGGCCGTCGCTGGCGTCTCGACGCCGATCCAGGTCGGTACTCCAGGAAACTTTCGTTTCCCGTCGAGGATTGCCCCCGTTTGTTTTTTTTTTGAACGGTGATGACTGACTGGTGGTGTTTAGTTGTTTCGGGATGTCTGGAATAAATCAGGAATCGAACCGGGAATCGGAATATTAACATAACGGTCGGGGAAAGTACGGGGTTTGAGACTTTTAACCCGGAAGAACGGTGGAATAGGGAAGCGTCGCCGCCAACGGCCTGTTCGCTCAATCAAACCGCTGACAATACAGTTCGGAGAACACCACCCTCAACCCCCGTCGCTTTTCTTGTATATTTTCTATTTATAATATTTTGGGTTATTTATTGTGCAACAAAGGTCGCTGAGTACTGCGGACACGGCTTTACCCTCCACGAAGGAAAAACTGATAAGTCATCGTGCACGCGGGTCGAAATCTCCGAAGTCATCAAGAGCAAAAGCTTAGAATCTTTCGCTAATCTAGAATTTAGTTCTTCCAACAAAAATACCTCAAACTTGTCTCCAAATATCTGAATGCCATGGCAAAAGAGAAACTTCAAACTAATTAACCATCAACAAAAAATAGTTCGTAATTCCCGATGTTTTAGAAGGTCGAGGTACTTAAGCCAGACGGCAGCGTAGCTGCTGCGCGTCTCAATGGATTGACATATCAACTTGAGGTATGCCACACAGTTGTCTGGTAAGAGTAGCTCCCATTATTATTGTGTTATATTTGTCCTAGAAAAACATAGCAATTGACTTGAATCAACATTATTAGAAATTTGCCGTCAAACAGGTTCCTGTTAAAGTGCCGTTAATCCATATGACGGCACTTTAGTGTGTTAGGGCAAGGAAAAAGATTAGAAAAGTCTTTTCCAGTAGTAATTTTTAATGGTGCTTTTAAAAAAAAAAATACAGGGCCTTGAACTACTTTGCGTAGAACTCTTTTTCCCAAAAAAAGTATCGTTTGAACAAGGATTTGAACCCAAGGCCCGTCTATGGTACGCCACCAGTTTTCCACAGCTCTATCGACCTCGTTAGTCGTTGCGTGTTCGATCTTTGTAGTCAAGCGTCTTTCCGGGATGACATTACTTGCGTGTTGCAAGCGCATTGACGGCACTTTAATAGGAAGCCGTTCGACGGCACTTTAAGTACAGTGAATTTTAATTAATTAAGTGCAAAGCCTTGTAGTTTCAGCAATAATTTATTCTTCCAGCACAACCAGACTGTAAAACGATGACGCGGTGTTAAAAAATTCCGCTAGATGTCTCTACTGATTGCAATCAATTACGGAAGAAATCTTTAACAATAGTAGAAAAATTGCAAATCTGGTGGTGTCAGATCCGGTGAATAGAGATGATGACAAAGTTTAAAAAAAGTTTAAATTGAATTCTGATAAAGCCCGATCCGCTGAATAATAATTTTTCGAAATTAGCTGTCAATAATTCGCTGTTGCAATGCATTAATAACATTGTAGAACGACCACGTGTTGTTCCACTAAATGTCGCCACTGATTGCAATCAGTAAAAAAATATTTAGCAATGTTAGAAATGAAAAAAGTCTGGAGGTATCAAATCCTCCAAATAGGAATAATTGGCTAAATATTTAACACCTAATATTACAGGTTTTAGTCTGATGGCGCCAGATCCGGTGATTACAAAAATTAAGGCCCGGGGTACTTGCCTAAAAAAAATATTGCACTTTTTATTCTCTCTAGATGCATGCAAATAACTAAAAGAGGCTTAAATATTTTTTTCCCATTTTTTTATTTCATATTTTCGTAAATATTTGCAATTTTTGTTTTTGATGACGTATTGGTCCCCCGTATTCAAGACTCACACCTATATTGAATGGGCTCTTGTTTTTGACTACTACGCTGCTCTGCTACCAGAGTGCGCGACATGTGTACAACGGATTGGCATTCAATTTATAAATAGAACGCAAGCAATCTGAGTAAAACGCCATCATACGATTTCTTTTAGAACTACGCCGTGCAGGGGACGCCTACGTCACAAATCTCCCACTCCAAAAATTAAAAAATTAATTGTGGGCGTAATATTGACCCTAGAACCAAATAAAAAAATACGGGTCTAATAAAATCGCCTACATTTTCTAAATATTATATTTTTCAAACATGAGGCAAGTACCCCATTACCGCATAATGCTAAGGTTGTTTAAAATTGTTTATGTTGTGCAAGAATTTAGCTAGATGTCGCTTAATTACTTAATAAGTCTGGCGGTGTTAGATGCGATGATTATGTAAATTGAAACTTATTCCATTTTTGACAACAATTCTTTTTCTAACACGTTAAAGCAGCAGAACCACTACGTAAACAATTCAATAATTTTTTTGTTATTAAAATTTGAATTTTTCAAGTGACAAAATAAAAAGTGTTTTGAAAAATTGTTTCGATTTCCGCTTCAAAAATTTTTATTGTCATTTTTTTGCAAATTTCGTTGCAGGTGCGGTCGCTTTCAATCGCGGGCCCTTTTCCATAGCGCCCAGACGCTGCAGACGAGGCGACTTCCAGAGCGCCACGACGGAGCCGCTCACATCGATCCGCTTCAGCCGCAGACATTCAAACATCATTTTTTACTATTGCGATAGTTCAACCTCATAGTCGTCGGTCTCTCCACTATTAAATATTCAGAACGGCGCGCTTTTTTCACATCATCCCCGTTCACTTTTCATCCCGATCCCGTTTCTCGCCCCTCAATTGAACACATCCGACGATCCGGTGAAAGCAACACCTCTCGTCAAGACCCAAGAAGTCGACGGTGGTTGTGGCGGTGTCGTCGGGTTAGGTCGCCGAAACTAAATCGGCAGAGGGTTGTTTTTTGGGGTGTGGAATTTTGCGGGCCGGAAAAGCGTGTCGATCGAATTAAGTGATAAAGCGATTTTGGTCGCGCCAAACTTTTTACGTGCAACCGACTAAAAAATGCAAGACGGGATAATTACCAACGTCCACGACGGATCAAGGGTAAAATACCCGCAATAATAGGGGATTATCGATCAATTGAAACGACGAGACGCTTCTGTGTCCGGATGTGTTTCGACGACGGCTCTCCCGTCCGGTGACCCCTCGATTCGGACGGTTTATCGGGGTGTTTTTCGGCGAACGGAAATTTTAACGAAATTAACAAATCAAATCAATGCAAATTCCCTCGGAGACCACCCCAAAAACGCCACTTCAAAAACACCAACACCTACGGTGGCAGGCCGACATTCGTCAACAATTCAGAGATGGCAGCACTAGACATAAGACTTTTTGTGAGGTTAAATCAGTTACTTAAGTCATGGGGGCGGATCGAAAATTTCGTAAACAATTCAGAGATGGCAGCACTAGACATAAAACTTTGTGAGGTTAAATGAGTTACTTAAGTCACGTGGGGGCGGATCGAAAATTGCGAGTTCAAGCTGTAAACTTTTCGATCGATCCTCGTACAAGAAATGATTTCCAGGCCAAACCGCCACTCGAAAACTTCCCTAAAGACAAATTTCAGGGCCGGGCGAGCTTCGTTGACTTGTTTGTGTAAATGCCAAAAGATTTTTTCGTCGCCTCCGTAAGTCGGGAATAACGGGATGGCAAGGGGAAAAACAGGTGATGCGGGAGAACGTAAGGTAAATCCCGAGGAGCGATGCGTCATCCAGGAAACTCAAAGGGGATCGACCGCGCCAACACCGGTCGTTCTCTCTTCGTTGATAACAATAATTATTTAATAATTATATAAACAATAATTAACAACAATTGTTGTTCATCGTCTCAGTCTACAAAAAAAATTGTGTCACTGTTACTTGTTCTTGAAAGCACTCTTTGTACTTACGTTGTCTTTTTGTTAAATTTTTTATTTAGTTATTTAAGGAGGGTAGACGTGTCAATAATTCTGACTACGTTAGGAAAAAATACGGAAACGAACCGATGAAATCAATTGGGGTTGGTTGTCCATCAGTTATTCATAGAAAACCGATTTCAAGTCGAGGAGGCGTCGATAATTAATTTAGAGGGTTACGAAACAAAAGAAAGTCTGCAACAGTGTCAAGGCTAATTTTTATTTATTATTTATTTATTTTAATTATTTAACATTTAAATTAAAGAAAACAATTATTGGCGTTTCACGCCTCTCATCTATTTTTCCTGTCTAAAAATTAGTTTCTATTGTCGACTAAAGAACGATTCTGAGGGGGTAAGATCTGGTGAATTTAAGAGTAATGTCTAGCGAGCTGAAAAAATTGTTGGCACTGGAAATTAAGTTTGACGTTTTGGTCGTCTTATCGCGACCTTTCCTGGCCGACGATATTTGGTCGGACGGTAAAATTGGTTAGTGGGATTTCGTTTCCGGGACTCCGGGAATTTGAGGGTCGGATCGGGCGGCTCAAGGACAAGGACGCGTCATCCGTCACCGAAAGCACCTCTCGTTCCCGTCGTCTCTTCGTGTTGTTTCCCGGAGGAATTTGTTGGTGACTCGGTATTTTTGGGGGGGTTGTTTGTTGTCGGTGTCGTATCATTAAACTTATCAATCGATCTCGTCGTTTATCTCTATAGGACGGAAATTATCGTGTGCACATCCAGATTTTTGAGGAACTAGGCCAGGAGACGCCGTTAAAAGTTGTTGATCTCGTCGGGCGGCACCGCTTTTCGTAATAAAATCCCTTAAAAATTCTCTCCCGCTGCAAGTTTGTGGCCAATTTGATATCGCCGGCTCTCGGGTTATTTGAGAAATTTCTAACTTTCGCCCTTTTCCACGAATTAAACACTTTTCTAAGTTTTTAAAAGTTATCTTCTATTTTTTATAAAGTTATACTATTCGGTTCCGTCGAAAACTACACCGAACGTCACCAAAATGTTTCACCAATTTTGCTCACTGACTGACATTTCGAAACAAAAATTCTCAAGAATTAGTTTTTTGGAAAAATTTTTCCTCGCAAATAAAAATTTGAGGAATAAAGTGCTATAACATCTTTTAGCATTAATATGCTAATTAGCCAAATTTCAAGCAAAAACTGGGGCTAGTACCTACGATATAATAAAAATGGGCTAGGCGGAAGCGTTGCTGCCGCGGGTCTTGTTGAAACGTGTGCAAAGGCAAACAATCTTTCACAAAGACTACTCTCAATAGGGGGCACCGTTCCTAGTCCGTGCTATAACACTCGACAGTAATTATAATATCAAAATTTAAATTCTATGTTTCTAGCTGATAGTTTAAAGTTATAGAGTTCAGCATTTACAAATTAAAAAATTATAACACCAAAATAACTTAAAATGAGAATGTTATAACACCTAAAATTGTAGAGATTAAATGTGAACAAATGAAAGTAGGACGCAAATTGAAACACAAAGTTGAAAATCAGAAATTTACGAATTGAAGTGTTACAACATCTTATAATGATTATTCTTAGGTATAATAGAAAATTCTAAATAGAAAAATCTAACTGTATAAATAAATAATGAATTATGGTGTTATAAATGCACTGGTGATAAAAAACTTAATATATTGGTGCTATAGCAGTAGAAAATATTTATATATTCAAGATTTTGCTGCTCGTGGAAATTTTAAAGGCTTTGAATGTATAAATTAGAGAACTATATGAATGGAGTGTTATAGCATCTTAAAAGTACACTTGCTAAATTCTAAGTGGAAGAGATTTAAATTCTTTATACGTTGTTAAATTAAAAGACTTGTGTGTTAGAGAGGCACGTTTAGCTAAACTTATAGATGTTATAACACTTAAAGTATTTATATATCAAAATTAAATTTCAACTTATATGATCTGCTAGTTAAGAAGCTGATGTTAAAAAAAATTTACAGATATGACATCAAAAATAACTTAGAGGTTTAATAGATGCAAGTAGTGATGTTATAGCATCTTGTAAACAGATTAGACAAAGTCTATAAAAAAAAAGGTCAATACTCAACATACTAATGAAATTAAGGAAATGTAACGTTCAAAATGCATTTTTGGCAAAAGTTTAAACATATGAATGCCATAACACTTAAATGATTTATACACGATAATTAAAACTCAACTTGTATATCTACTAGTAAGTGTCTACTGGTCTAGAATTTACAGATTTACCTATTATAGCATTACTATAACTTACAAATGTAATAGATTCTAGAAGTGTTATAGTACCTTGTAAGCAGATTAGACAAAATGTAAATCGAATAACGCTCAGTAATTGACAAATTAACGAAATTAAAGAATTGTATGTTAGAAAGATAGTTTTAGCAAAAGTTAAACATATGAATGCTATAACACTTAAATGATTTATACACGATAATTAAAACTCAACTTGTATATCTACTAGTAAGTGTCTACTGGTCTAGAATTTACAGATTTACCTATTATAGCATTACTATAACTTACAAATGTAATAGATTCTAGAAGTGTTATAGCACCTTGTAAGCAGATTAGACAAAATGTAAATCGAATAACGCTCAGTAATTGACAAATTAACGAAATTAAAGAATTGTATGTTAGAAAGATAGTTTTAGCAAAAGTTAAACATATGAATGCCATAACACTTAAATGATTTATACACGATAATTAAAACTCAACTTGTATATCTACTAATAAGTGTCTACTGGTCTAGAATTTACAGATTTACCTATTATAGCATTACTATAACTTACAAATGTAATAGATTCTAGAAGTGTTATAGCACCTTGTAAGCAGATTAGACAAAATGTAAATCGAATATAGCTCAATAATTGACAAATTAACGAAATTAAAGAATTGTATGTTAGAAAGATAGTTTTAGCAAAAGTTAAACATATGAATGCCATAACACTTAAATGATTTATACACGATAATTAAAACTCAACTTATATATCTACTAATAAGTGTCTACTGGTCTAGAATTTACAGATTTACCTATTATAGCATTACTATAACTTACAAATGTAATAGATTCTAGAAGTGTTATAGCACCTTGTAAGCAGATTAGACAAAATGTAAATCGAATAACGCTCAGTAATTGACAAATTAACGAAATTAAAGAATGGTATGTTAGAAAAATAGTTTTAGCAAAAGTTAAACATATGAATGCTGTAACACTTAAATGATTTATACACGATAATTAAAACTCAACTTGTATATCTACTAGTAAGTGTCTACTGGTCCAGAATTTACAGATTTACCCATTATAGCATTACTATAACTTACAAATGTAATAGATTCTAGAAGTGTTATAGCACCTTGTAAGCCGATTAGACAAAATGTAAATCGAATATAGCTCAATAATTGACAAATTAACAAAATTAAAGAATTGTATGTTAGAAAGGTAGTTTTAGCAAAAATTAACAGATGGATGCTATAACACTTAAATAAATCAAAATTAAAATTTAACATGAAGCATGCTATAACACTATAGTAAACAATTTCTGTGAGTCAAAATAAAAATTCTACGCTTTTGGTTATTACCGTAAACTTTGAACGTTTAAAATTATTAGATTAATGAATTATAACACCAATAGAGTGTTATAACACCTTAAAAATTGCAGCTTTGAAACGTAAAAAACTTAACAATTTAAAAGTAATTATTAGTGCAAGAGTCTGCAAAAATTGAAGATTCAAGTAGTGTTATAACACCTTACAAGCAGATTAGACCAAGTCTAAAACCTAAACGGAAGAAAACTCGATACTTGGCATTTAAATAAAATTGAGGAACGTAATGCTATAGAAATGCAATTTTGCAAAAGTTAAAAATAAGAATGCTCTAACACTTAAATGGATTCATGCATATATTAAAATTGAAATTCGACTTGCATATTATCTGGTAGTTAAAAAGCTGATGATTTGTAATCAGTAGATTGAGCCATTATAACGTCAAATAAAACTCACAAATTTAACAGATTCGAGGGGTGTTATAGCATCTTGTAAGCAAATTAGGCAAAGTCTAAATAAAAGAAAAGCTCAGCACTTGACATATTAATGAAATTAAGAAATTGTAATGTTAGAAATGCAATTTTGGCGAAAGTGAAATTTATGGATGTTATAACACTTAAAAATTTGTATGTATCATAATTAAATTTCTGCGTGTTTAGATGTTAGTTAAAAATTTAAATGTCCAGAATTTACAGATTTAACCATAAAAATGACACCAAGCAACTTACAAACGGAATGTTATAACACCTCAAATTGTATAACTAAAATTCAAAAACCGACGCAATACAGTTGAAAAAAAAACTATGAAATATTATAAATAGAAAAGCTGTAGGTTAAAGTGTTGTAGGATCTTATAACTACTTCCTTCAAGTTTTTAAGAGGAAAATTCAGTATAAATAAATATCTCGTTATCAGCAACAAAACATATTGGTGTTATGTTAACACCTGAAAGTTTAGTAAATTAATAATTAAAATTTCTAGATTTTCAGATCAAAACTGTGGGAGTTTTCAAAGCGCTTTAACACGAAAACTACTAAACCTTCCCTCGAATAATATAAACTCCCTAAGTGTTAGCTTTCGAACCCATGCACCCTACTCTTATTCCTTATGTAATGGTTGTCGCATGAAATTTTCAGGGCCTCACAAGCCAGTTATAGGAACGATCGGAAATACGCGCCCCCATCCAGAACCCCGGAAACTGGAACACGTCGCTTCCGAACCCCGAGGGATCATCTCATCCTTTCAACAAATCAAAACCAACGGCCGGTTTTACGGTCACTTTTGGCGTTTTATTGTAAACCAAACGCAGCAACGTTTTACTAACCACCCCCACCCCCGTTTCTCCGTCTTATCAAAACGACCTCCACTGATTGCAACAAAACTGCCAGACAATCCGTGTACGAACAAGCAGCACCCCAATCGCCATAAATCAACCCCTAATTATCATAAATTTCCCGCTGCTTAGACCGACACTCGAAGAATTTATTTACGACTTTGTTTATTGTTTTAATTAATTTACTTGTGATCGCGCCGCCTCGCTTTTTTCCTTATTTACTCGTCGCGTCGCTGATGCCAGTACTTGGTGACTTGTTTGTTTTTTTTTTCCTCAACGGAAAAATCCGGACGCTTTTTCCGGATGTTCCGGTCCATTAAACGTGTCGTACACAGTTTTAAGGTGATGTCGAAGGTAAAAAAAATTTTTTCGGGGCTGTTCCGTTGAAACTTATCGCGAAAAAAAAAATTGCGGCTTTACTTATGCAATCGCAATTATGCCAATGCTGCAAGTTATTTATAACTTGACGATATTGGTTACATCCAGTTTATTTATGAAGGAAAGAGAAATCCCTCTTGAAACGTTGCACTTTGTATCGATTATCCGATCAAATTGTTACTAAACGAATCGCTGTCGACTCGTCGATAAGTTTACGTGCAATTAGCGTTAATTATGAAAGAGCGTCGGTCGATGGAATGCTTGTCGCCAACAACAACAACAGCGAAAAATTGAAACATTTTTGCGCGAAGATTTTGCGGATAACTCCAATCCGAGTTTTGGTGTTTGAATTGAAACGAGGGGAGAAATAGGGTTATCGTGTGAAAATACTACGGTGGTGACATTGGTGATTTGCATGAAACTTTCCGCTTAATTATTCAACGGCCGGCTATAAAGTCAGTATTAAAAATGTTTCAGGACTTTATTAACGGACCGACGATTTCAGGTCTCTCAATGAAACTCGAACGGTGATTTTTTTCTAATCGAGTCGGCCGGGTTTAAAAAACGAAATACAGGGGTCCACAGAAAAATCACCAATAATTCGCTTGCACTCTGTACAGCGCAGGATTTATTTGGTCGACGAAATGAAGGTCTGAAGTAGGGAGGTCCGGTGAACAATTTAGAATACTTATTCAGCATTTTTAAAACAGTCCAGGGCCAATTACTCGTTATAAAGGGTTGTCACAAGCAATTTCCAAAAAAGTGATAGGTGTCATTGAAGAAGTTGACCCCCAAGTATCAAAAATCGACGAAGGAACTCAAAAAAAGAAAAAGATTTTAATAGTTTTTTTTTAATTTTTATTTTGAGCGCAGATGCACAATACCTTGTATAAAAATTATATAAATTTTTTGAAAAATTTTTGCTCGGAGCGAATTGGAAAAATACTGATCACGTGACTATACAGGGTATTTCAACGAGAACCGCAGGTGCCTAATTGTCTTTCCAATGGAGTTAAAAATTTGAAATTTGGCAGAAATAAACTATAATTAATGCACTGCAAGATGACGTTATCGTTTTTTCTCTTTTTAAATGGTGCGAGTTTTCACTTTCGATCGCGATTTCATATCGAAATATTCACTTCATCTCTTTGATTTTCTTTAAGCTCATGATTACGACCTCCAAGATTGATAACGAGTAAGTGAAATATTTTTATATCAAACCGTTATTGAATTACATGGATTTTTAAATTTTAGCGCTGAATGAGTTTTTGATTGACAGCTTTGTGGCCGTTTACCTAGTTCATTTGCGGCTAACCACATGAAATTAATTTCATGATGGCCCCTGTACTGCAAAAATCCTTGAGTAGGTACCGCTATTAGATTATAAATAACCGAACCGTTTAAGCGTCATTGTCATGAAATTTGACTGCTTCACTAAAGCAGTCGTGTCAAATTCGTCAAAATCCCGCAAACTTCTTAAAAACACAATTAGCGATACTTCAACTACAAATTTCAAATTTTTAACAACAGGAACGCATACTTGGCAGTATTACGAACATAATAATAATAAAAAAATATATTGAAAATTTCTGAAAAAGCAGTTTATAGCGTCCCGACGGCGCATGGAATTAATTATGGACCAAACAATGACGCCACATGTAGCGCATTAATTAAAGTTTATTTCTGCCAAATTTCAAATTTTTAACTCCATTGGAAATACGCAATTAGGCACCGGCGGTTCTCGTTGGAATACCCTGTATACAATTATAAAATTAAGACAAGTTCTGAAATTTTTCACGTCGGATTAGCAATTCTTTCAGTAAATTAACATAAATCTTGGATTAAGAATTTTATCATTTTTCTACGAGGGAGAGGCGAAAAAAAATTTTTGGGATATAAAAGCTAAAATCTAAAACAAAAAAATACTGCTTTAAATTGTTAATAACATTAAACTTTCCCGATCTACTTAAAACTGTCAAAGGTCAATCAATTATTTACCAATTTACCCATTTACGTTCTTATGGGATAGCAAAGTTTTAAAACAATACCGTGAGATCCACAAAAACGTCACGCATTTCGTTACATAAACAGTTAAGAATCGCGCATATGTAATTTTAGAAAAGCCGATATATCATTCGAGGAAGTTGAGTCCGCTGTTAATGTAGTTCAGAATTTCCCACCGTATTTGAGGTATTTACCAGATTTAGATTCTTAAGATTTCTATTTAATAGCAAAATTTCAAAAGTTTTTCAGAGAAGAAATTTTCTGATAATTCTGACCTGATCTTGTGAATTACTTTCATCAGTTAAACAAATTACCCTAAAAATTGTTTAAAATGTCAAAAATTGTTGATCACCAACTATGTGTTATAAGTTTATTACAAGTTTGGGAATTTTTCAGATTTTTTAGTGAAACTTTCAGCAAGTTATCATAAATTTTTTGATTAAAATTTTGATAATTTTTCTACGCGAGAAGGATAAAAAGACTTTTTTCGAATAGAGAAGAGAAGAGTTGTTAGCACTCAAGAAAGCTTTACATTGTTAATAAAATTAAAATTTCTTAAGATATTTAAAACAGTACGTACAAGACCAATTATTCATCAATACCGCCTCATATGGAACGAATAGTTTTCTAAATAGTGAAATGTGTCATTTGAAGAAGTTTAATCGCTAAAAATTTTTTTTTTATTTCTGATTCTTAAAACTGTCCGGGATCATTTATTTATCAAAGTAGTATAACTGTTACATCAAAAGAAACGTCACGCATTTCGTTACATAGATAGTTAAGAATTACGCATATGCAATTTTAGAAGAATGGATATGTTGCGTCCACTTTTGTTATAGATAGTTCAGATTTGACCCTGTACTAATACTTCGCGTTTCCTATTTTAAAAATATCAAAACAATTATTATTAACAAAAAAAAATTAGCAAAATGAATGGAACAGCACGAGTTAAAGTTCGAGGTATTTACGAGATTTAGATCACTGAGATTTTTATTTAATAGCATAATTTTAAAAATTACCCAGAAATTTTTTACTTTAATACATAATTCAAATTTGATTCTGTGCCTAATATTTTCATTAATTGAAAAAATTGTTTTATAAAAATTGTTTAAAATGGTCAAAAATCGTTGATTGTCATCAACTAAAAGAAGACAATTCAAATAGTTTTCAGCAAAATTTTTATTATTTTTCTGCGAAGGAAAAACAAACAGAAATTTTCCGAATAAAGAGAAGAGTTAGGAGTAAAGAAAGTTCTTAATTGTTAATCAAATTAAATTTCTCAATATAGTTTAAAGTCAATTATTATGTATCAATATATCCTCTCACTTGAAATGGTATAAGTTGTTACAAGTAATTTTGTAAAAAGTGTTATTTGAAGAATAGTTGACTACAATTAACAATATTGCTACTAAGATGTTTAAAAAATTAGCCAACAGGAAGAGTTAAAGTTCCATTTTATATCAGAATTGTATCCTTGTGACTTCCATTTAATATCAAAAAAATCATGAAGTAACTGAAAAAAATTATTCCGATAATTCTAAAGTGACGCTTTAAATAGGTACCTAAATTGTTATTTTATGCACAAATTCTTTTACAAAAATTATACTTTTTGTTTGTAAAGTTCTTGAAGAATTTTTGCTGGTTGGGAACTAAACGAAGACTAATCAATCAAGTTCTGAAACTTTTCGCGTCGTACTAGCAAATCTTAGTAAATGAACAAACTTTTCGATTAACAATTTTATCATTTTTCTAAGGAGGATAAAGAAAAAAAAAATTTGAGAACAAAAAAAAAATTAGCCCCCCCAAAAAAAATTACAGTTTTAAATCGTTAAAGGAGATTTCCTTAGACAACCTGACACTGCTTTGATAACTTTTGATAACAAAAATTAAAAATTTGTTGGATGTAATTTAATAAGGAGCAACTCATAGGTGATTAATTCCATAGTAGAGAAATTGACAAAAAAATAACAAAAAAAATGTTGCATTTAGGGGTTGTAGACTTGCGGGCGGGCGTAGTCCGGTGAAGTGAGCGCAAGACGCAGTGTTTTCGTGTTTCTAGAAGCGGGCGGAAAAGTTTCTTAATAAAGAGAAGCGCGCCATCAATTTCGTATGAGTTTGGGAAAATATAGAAAGTCGATGAAATAAATTAACTCAATACCGATAAACAATTATTTATAAACATCGTGTCGTCTTACGAAACAATAGCAAAAAAAGCAAAAAAAAAATTTTTTTACCTTGTTCAGCGAAGGAGATGATTTCGGACGTCCTCCCGTAAAAATCGTCGAAATCCATAGTTTCAACGGTCGACGTTCTAGCGCTGGTCGTTGATATATTTTCTTCACTATCAAAGTTTCTAAAAAAATCACTATTATCCTCGGCTCTAAACAGGGTTTCCATGATAACTTCTCTGGGAAGACTGTGCGTGACGTTGGGCTTCTGTCTCAGCCCCAATTTCGACAGTATTTGTCTTTTGATCGCCTCCAACCTCAAATTGTCGGCCTCCGACTTGATTTCGCTGTCGGTCTTATAGAGGCAATTCGGGCAGGAGATGATCGGCGTTTTCGAACTCTCTTCGATGGCGCTCTTCTCCAATTGCGACACGTAAATGTCGTCTTCGATCTTCTGGTGATGGTGGCGTAATCGCTCCCCCGTCACTATCGTTCCCGTTACCGTACTGCACAACAAGTAGAGACAGGAGAAGGTGATTGCCCATTTGCGGGTGTTCCTCGTATAATAGTTCTTGTAAACTGCCATAATTTTTCCTAGATTTATTAATTGGACGGGAATTTCTACTATCGTCGGGGGTGGGTCTGGAGGGTTGAGGTTGTATTATCTGGAAGTGGCGCGGGTGAAATTTTTTCGGGTGTTGGTGACGCCGTCGCTTCTTTTTTGAAAACTGATCTTCTTCAGTTTCTCCAACATCTTCACCGCTCGCGTTTACCGTTGCGTGCGGGAACTGCGGCGGTCGTTGCGGGAAATTAACGGGACGCGCGCGAGTTCCCTTCGACCCTCGTACATTTTGACCACGAAAATCCGACAATAGCAATAATTATCACAATCACTCCCGGAAGTTGTTCTTCCCTCGGGTTCGATCTTCGGATCTGCTAACACCAAAACTTCGACAATCAAACGGGAGAAGTAAAAAAAATTGTTAACATGAGAGCGAGACTTTTTCGCTGAAAGCTCCCAAACACTGACGACGACGACGACGACGGCGGCGGCGACGACGGTGGGGGCGTCCCGGTGCACGTTTGTATCAAGCGGCGTGCCGAACGCAACTGACTGGACTTGGACTAGAATTGGCCACACTATACTCCTCGGGTCTCTGAAGTGCGACTACATGTCTAGAGTGACTGCACTACTACTGGAGGATCCTTCTTACGAACTCTCTGTATATCGAGCTTTTTTCCGTGATCGTGCCCGCTTACGTAACGTTGGCACATCAAAGGGAACGACTTGACGGCCGATCCGTTATCGCCTCATCTGGCAATTATCGTCGGGGGTCCCAACAACGAACGATTCATTATGCCATCGGAAAGTTAGGGTAGGCATGGATGAGACGGAGACAGCGAGGTCCAGTGGCGTAGGGCGAGGACGGCGTGGGCGTGGCGGGGCCACGCGATTTCGCTTTTAAGCCCCCGCGAAGGGACCTGACTGACATTTCGAGGGTTATCGACGGCCGCTCTGGAATTATTTTTAACGACCACTTGCACCACCACCCCGGGGACGGGGGCGGCGATCCCGCTAATTTACTTGCAAAATCGACGACGACGAGAGCAAATTGGGTTATTCGACGATTTTCGACGACAATTACGAATAACAATTATTGAACACGTATAGAAGGAGGAAGTGACGCTCAAAAGTTTAGAGATAAAATTTTCAAATTACTGGAGATGGAGATGAGCGCCTCATCACCAAAAGACACAAGCTGCCAGTGAAATTGAGTCTTAAGTGTTGAAGTGGGAATTGTTAGATAACTTATTAGCTCAAATTAATGCTAAAAATCGGTGTTCAAAAGTGTTGAAAAAATTAGAAATTTTTTTACGAGTTAAGCTATGGCGCAAAAGGCTATATCTGGTGAATAGTCATAAAACATCCTTTAAAATAATTTTTTTTTTTTTTAATATACGTTAAGTCTTCATTTTTTATTTTTTTCACTGTCTCTCACTTTTTTTCCCCTTCTGTTTCCCAATTTTCTGTCTTTTCTTGCAAAAAAGGAGAGAAAATACAATTAAAAACTACAACATACATTTATTAGTTCCTCTAAAGTTAATCTTTCCGAGTTTTCCTCTTCATTTCTCAATTTTTTTCTAACTTTTCCGTTCTTCTGAGAAAAAATAAAAAATACTAAAACTTGAAAATAACAATTAGAAAAGAAATAGACAAAGTAGGAGCAAAACAAAAAAAAATTAAAATTTGTCTGCTTCTCTTCTTTTCATCTTCTCCTCTTCTCTTTTTCTCTTCTTTTCTTTTCTTTTTTTTTCTTTTTTTTTTCTTCTCTTCTTCTGTTCTTTTCTTCTTCTCTTCTTTTCTTTTTCTCTTCTTCTCTTCTTCTCTTCTTCTCTTCTCTTCTTCTCTTCGTCTCTTCTTTTCTTTTTTTCTTATTTTGTTCTTTTCTTTTTTTCTTTTTCTCTTCTTCTCCTCTTCTCTTCTTCTATTTATAAACAATAACCTTTATAAATAATTTCTTTTGAGCAATTTTTTTCTTTTGATTTTTTGCTTTTTGTTATTTTTTTTACTTCTCGTAGTTTTTTTTCTATTTCTCATTTTTTCTTGCTTTTTCGTTCTTCTGAGAAAAAATAAAAAATACTAAAACTTGAAAATAGCAATTAGGAAGAAAATGGACAGAGTAGGAGCAAAACAAAAAATTAAAATTTGTCTTGTTTTTTTCTTTTAATTTTCTTTTTTTATCTTTTTCTCTTCTTCTTTTATTTTTTCTTCTTCTTTTTTTTCTTTTTCTTCTTCTCTTTTTTTGTTTTTTTCTTTTTCTTTTCTTCTCTTCTTTTCTTCTTCTCTTCTTCTATTCTTCTATTCATATATTTTTTTCTTCTTTTCTTCTTCTCTTTATAAACAATAAATAACCTTTATAAATAATTTCTTTTGAGCAATTTTTTGTTCTTATGATTCCTTTTCTTTTTTTTATTTTTTCTTCTTCTCGTAGTTTTTTCCCCTATTTATCATTTTTCTTCTTGCTGTCTTTTTCAGTTCTTTTGAGAGAAAGTAAGAAATATTATAAAAGAGTGAAAAGTAGAAAAAAGATTTAAAAAAAAAAACAAAAGAGATAGAAAAACTGGCAAAGAAGCGGAAAGGAAAAATTAAAATGTACATTATAAAAACATTTATACAGAGTGTTTCGTAATTAGTCTTAATTTTTTCCCACTTTGCGTTCTTCTATCTGTGTATTTTGTTTCTTCACAGTCTTTCCCTGCTTTTCTTAATCTTCCTGAAAGTTAGACATTGGAAAGAGAGGACAAAAAAGAGAAACTAAAAGACACAAAATTAACCAGTTTAACAAAGAATACGATTTTTTTCTCCCACCGTATTTCTCTATTTTTTCATTCTTGTCTCTCTGCACTTTTCGGTTTCTTTGAGATAGAGGAAGGGACTGGGAGGGAGATTGAGAAGATTAAGAAAAAATAGAAAATAAAAAATTGACTGGAAAAAACAGAAACTATTGTAAAAGGGCAGAAAATTGTGTATAACAAAGAAAAACATTTATACGGGCTGTTTCATAATTAGCCTCCCTTGAGCTCTTCTTTTGCTTCTCTTCTACCTCCACTTTTCCTAGTTGTCCATTCTAATTTTTAATTTTTGTGTCAGTGCCTTTTTTAGTCTTTCTGTGAGAAAGAGAAGCCAAGAAAGCCCGGGAAAAACGATGAAATTAAAAAATACTAAGAAAGACTAAAAAATATAAAAGAAAACTAAAAACAAAACCAAAAAAGATAGAGACAAAAAAAGGGGGAGGAAAAAAAAATTAAAATTTAAAATAAAAAAAAAATATGCTGAGTGGTCCGTAATTATAGCCTCTCTTAAGCTAATCTTTTTCCATTTTTTTTCTGTGAATTTTTGTCCCTCCCAGTCGTTCTCTGCCTTTCTCAATCACCCTGAAAGACACACATTGGTAAAGAAAGGCGAGAAAAATTGACAGAGAAGCGAAAAGACAGATAATTAAGAAATTCAACAAAGAAAAGAAAACGTTCCATAATTAGTATCTATATTATTTTTCTCTTAATTTTTTTTCGTTTTTTTCCTTGTTCTTCTTTAGATTTTCTTAATATTTTTCAATCTTTACTTCCCAATATCTTCTTCTTCTGATTTTTTTGGTCCCTTTTAGATGGGAGATGAAGGGGGAAACTGGAAAAGAGAGAGAATAAAAAATATTAAGAATGACTAGAGAATCGAAAAAGAGGAGGGTAAGAAAACAAAAAAAAATATGGGAAAAGGACAGAAAGGTAACGTATATTGAAAAAAATATTTATACAGCGTGTTCCATAATTATTTCTTTTTGTTTACCCCCCTTCCATCTCTGTGTTTCTTCTTTCTAGTTAGCATTTCTTAACTCATCTTTTCATTTCTCAATTTTTCTCTTTCTGCGTTTCTCAGTCCTTCTGAGACAGGAACGAGGAATACTAAAACCTGAAAATAAAGATAAAGAAAAAAATTGAGAAAGTTGCAATGAAACAAAAAAAATTAAAATATTCAACGAGAAAAACATTTAGATTGGTATTCCATAATTAGTCTCTTTTGAGCTCTCCCTTTCTTTGTTTCTATTTCCTTCTCTCTTTCCTTCTCTATTTCTAGTTTTTCTTTATTCTCCCAAGTTTCTTTCTTTATTTTGCAATTTTTTCTTCAGTTTTTTTTTTTGAGTGAGAAAGAGAGGAGGAAACAATAAGAAATATTTAAAATATGAAAACAAAAAAAATAAGAAATAAAATGGTGCAAAAGAAGCAGAGATGGAAAATTAAAATGTACCTACAATAAAAAAAAACATTTATAGGGAATGTCCCACAATAAAATTACTGGTCCTCAGCATTTTTTTTTTCTCCCCAACTTGTTACCTAAGCTTCTCATTTCCCATTCTTAATTTTATCATTGTGTCTTTTTCAGTTCCTCTGAATAATAGAGAGCAAAATTATAAAAATTAAAAGCGTAGAAATAATTTGGAAAAAAATCTTAAAATTAATTGGCGGATTTTCCAAAAGTTAGAAGCTTTGACTCAAAATTTTCTCAAATTTTTATTTTGGGATATTAGAAAAAAAATTTTTTTTTTCGAAAATTGTTTTGTTTGCTAATTCCGTTTCGTGATCGTGAAATCTTTGTGAATCGTTCAATTTTTAAGGAAGAAGTCGATCAATCCGTTCATTGTCACGATTCGGTCAAATTGAATAAATCGTTGGTGTTAAAAAATGCGTTCTGCTTGTCAAATTGGTTTCGATTCGTTAAGGCAAATCGCCGCCTCATTAAAGGGCGTAACAAAACGTAAAAGAACCATCGGGAAGTGTTTAATCTGCCGCAATAAAACCAAATCCCGCCGTATTTTTATCGTCTTTTTTACAGCCGGACTCGTAAAACGGTGTCCATATATAAAATTGATACAGACAACACACACAAAAAAGAAAATTATCAATGACAGATTAAGTTACGTGACCTGTGCCGCCCGTACTGTGCCTACATAAAGAATTATATGGTGTGACGAAAATAATAATAAAAGAAAAATCGGTTTTACGACCCCGACCGGCAAGGTGGTCAGAAAATTCCCAAACAATGTCTCCGAAGACCAAAGAAAGGATCACCTTGTTGCCTCCCGCGTTTCTTCTTGGTTTTCAGTCGATTCAATAGGTGATAACACCTTTGAACCAGAGAAAATTGTGAATCACCGCTGCGGGCTGCGAACCTATGTCGGTCCGACCCACCCTCCACGAATTCGGGATGCTCTCACCTCTGAGCTACGGGACTCACGTACTTTCTCTCTGTTCAATTTCGCTCTGAACTCTCTTGAGTTTCCAATCGTCTACCCAACGATTATAACATTCTTGTATCCAACCCGATGCTCATCGAAGGAGGTCTGATTAGCAATAATATCTAATAATAATGCAGTGCCGGTGGTCACTTTCCGAAACGACTCACTACCAGATGGATGTTGTTTGTTCATCGACTTTCCGATTCCTGGATAAAGTGTCGCTCGTCTGATTTTGGGAGAGTTTGAACTAATTATTTTGTTCTTCTAATTTCGTTATTATCTTGAGTTCTGTGAGTCCAGAAGAGTTTGAAACTGCTCATAAGAACTTTTTTTTTGATCTATTGTCTTACTTTCTTCAAAACCCTAAATTTTCTTTTTAGTTATTATCCAATTTCTCAGATAGAAAAATGATGAAATTGAGATTAAGACATTGATGGTGTCCGCTCTTGGGCAACGGTGCGCCGCTTTATCCGGGAATCACGAACTTGATGATTTAACACCCATCTGGTTGCGAGTCGCGTTGGAAAGTGACCACCGGCACTGCATTATTGTTATTGCTAATCAGGCCTCTTTCGATCCGACCGATCCGACCTTTACCGCATCAGGTTTGATACAAGAGCTGATTGAACTAACTGAAAACCGAGAAGAGACGCGGAATGGCACAAGGTGATCTCTTGGGTCTTTGATATGGTCACTGAAAACACTTAAGAGGGTACAAACGAAAGACAAATAGAAGCATAGAAAAAGAAAAAATGGATTCTTACTTATTATGGAAAGAGTTTATATCTTCCAGCAGATGGTGATTAAGGAATAGGGTTAAGGTTTTGAGAAAAGCAAGATGGAAGATCAATAGAACAATAAAAGAAGAGGAAAAATTGATTCTTATTTGTTATGGAAAAAGTTCAAATCTTCCAGCAGATGATGATGCAGGAAGATTAAGGTTTTGATTAAAACAGGATGGAAAACAAATGTAACCATAAAGAAAGAAAAAAATGGATTCTCATTTGTTATGGAAAGAGTTTATATCTTTCAGCAGATGGTACTGAAAGAAGAGGGTTTAGGTTTTGAGAAAAACAAGATGGAAGATCAATAGAACTAGAGAATAAGAAAAAATGGATTCTTATTTGTTTCAAATCTTTCAGCAGATGATGATGGAGAAAGGTTAAGGTTTTGACAGAAGCAGGATGGAAGACAAATAGAACCATAGAAAAAGAAAAAATTGATTCTTACTTATTATAGAAAGAGTTTATATCTTCCAGCAGATGGTGACTAAGGAATAAGGTTAAGGTTTTGAGAAAAGCAAGATGGAAGATCAATAGAACAATAAAAGAAGAGGAAAAATTGATTCTTATTTGTTATGGAAAGAGTTTATATCTTTCAGCAGATGGTAATGAAAGAAGAGGGTTTAGGTTTTGAGAAAAACAAGATGGAAGATCAATAGAACTAGAGAAGAAGAAAAAAATAGATTCTTATTTGTTTCAAATCTTTTAGCAGATGATGATGGAGAAAGGTTAAGGTTTTGACAGAAGTAGGATGGAAGACAAATAGAACCATAAAAAAAGAAAAAATGGATTCTTACTTATTATGGAAAGAGTTTATATCTTCCAGCAGATGGTGATTAAGGAATAGGGTTAAGGTTTTGAAAAAAGCAAGATGGAAGATCAATAGAACAATAAAAGAAGAGGAAAAATTGATTCTTATTTGTTATGGAAAAAGTTCAAATCTTCCAGCAGATGATGATGCAGGAAGATTAAGGTTTTGATTAAAACAGGATGGAAAACAAATGGAACCATAAAGAAAGAAAAAAATTGATTCTCATTTGTTATGGAAAGAGTTTATATCTTTCAGCAGATGGTACTGAAAGAAGAGGGTTTAGGTTTTGAGAAAAACAAGATGCAAGATCAATAGAACTAGAAAAGAAGAAAAAAATGGATTCTTATTTGTTTCAAATCTTTCAGCAGATGATGATGGAGAAAGGTTAAGGTTTTGACAGAAGCAGGATGGAAGACAAATAGAACCATAGAAAAAGAAAAAATAGATTCTTACTTATTATAGAAAGAGTTTATATCTTCCAGCAGATGGTGATTAAGGAATAGGGTTAAGGTTTTGAGAAAAGCAAGATGGAAGATCAATAGAACAATAAAAGAAGAGGAAAAATTGATTCTTATTTGTTATGGAAAAAGTTCAAATCTTCCAGCAGATGATGATGCAGGAAGGTTAAGGTTTTGAGAAAAACAGGATGGAAGACAAATAAAACCATAAAGAAAGAAAAAAATGGATTCTCATTTGTTATGGAAAGAGTTCATATCTTTCAGCAGATGGTAATGAAAGAAGAGGGTTAAGGTTTTGAGAAAAGCAAGATAGAAGATCAATAGAACAATAAAAGAAAAGAAAAAATTGATTCTTATTTGTTATGGAAAAAGTTTAAATCTTCCAGCAGATGATGATGCAGGAAGGTTAAGGTTTTGATTAAAACAGGATGGAAGACAAATGGAACCATAAAGAAAGAAAAAAATGAATTCTTATTTGTTATGGAAAGAGTTTATATCTTTCAGCAGATGGTAATAAAAGAAGAGGGTTTAGGTTTTGAGAAAAACAAGATGGAAGATTAATAGAACTAGAGAAGAAGAAAAAAATAGATTCTTATTTGTTTCAAATCTTTCAGCAGATGATGATGGAGAAAGGTTAAGGTTTTGACAGAAGTAGGATGGAAGACAAATAGAACCATAAAAAAAGAAAAAATGGATTCTTACTTATTATGGAAAGAGTTTATATCTTCCAGCAGATGGTGATTAAGGAATAGGGTTAAGGTTTTGAGAAAAGCAAGATGGAAGATCAATAGAACAATAAAAGAAGAGAAAAAATTGATTCTTATTTGTTATGGAAAAAGTTCAAATCTTCCAGCAGATGATGATGCAGGAAGGTTAAGGTTTTGATTAAAACAGGATGGAAGACAAATGGAACCATAAAGAAAGAAAAAAATGGATTCTCATTTGTTATGGAAAGAGTTTATATCTTTCAGCAGATGGTAATAAAAGAAGAGGGTTTAGGTTTTGAGAAAAACAAGATGGAAGATCAATAGAACTAGAAAAGAAGAGAAAAATGGATTCTTATTTGTTTCAAATCTTTCAGCAGATGATGATGGAGAAAGGTTAAGGTTTTGACAGAAGCAGAATGGAAGACAAATAAAACCATAGAAAAAGAAAAAATGGATTCTTACTTATTATGGAAAAAGTTTATATCTTCCAGCAGATTGTGATTAAGGAATAGGGTTAAGGTTTTGAGAAAAGCAAGATGGAAGATCAATAGAACAATTAAAGAAGAGGAAAAATTGATTCTTATTTGTTATGGAAAAAGTTCAAATCTTCCAGCAGATGATGATGCAGGAAGGTTAAGGTTTTGATTAAAACAGGATGGAAGACAAATGGAACCATAAAGAAAGAAAAAAATAAATTCTCATTTGTTATGGAAATAGTTTATGTCTTTCAGCAGATGGTAATGAAAGAAGAGGGTTTAGGTTTTGAGAAAAACAAGATGGAAGATCAATAGAACTAGAGAAGAAGAAAAAAATAGATTCTTATTTGTTTCAAATCTTTCAGCAGATGATGATGGAGAAAGATTAAGGTTTTGACAGAAGCAGGATGGAAGACAAATAGAACCATAAAAAAAGAAAAAATTGATTCTTACTTATTATGGAAAGAGTTTATATCTTCCAGCAGATGGTGATTAAGGAATAGGGTTAAGGTTTTGAAAAAAGCAAGATGGAAGATCAATAGAACAATAAAAGAAGAGGAAAAATTGATTCTTATTTGTTATGGAAAAAGTTCAAATCTTCCAGCAGATGATGATGCAGGAAGATTAAGGTTTTGATTAAAACAGGATGGAAAACAAATGGAACCATAAAGAAAGAAAAAAATTGATTCTCATTTGTTATGGAAAGAGTTTATATCTTTCAGCAGATGGTACTGAAAGAAGAGGGTTTAGGTTTTGAGAAAAACAAGATGCAAGATCAATAGAACTAGAAAAGAAGAAAAAAATGGATTCTTATTTGTTTCAAATCTTTCAGCAGATGATGATGGAGAAAGGTTAAGGTTTTGACAGAAGCAGGATGGAAGACAAATAGAACCATAGAAAAAGAAAAAATAGATTCTTACTTATTATAGAAAGAGTTTATATCTTCCAGCAGATGGTGATTAAGGAATAGGGTTAAGGTTTTGAGAAAAGCAAGATGGAAGATCAATAGAACAATAAAAGAAGAGGAAAAATTGATTCTTATTTGTTATGGAAAAAGTTCAAATCTTCCAGCAGATGATGATGCAGGAAGGTTAAGGTTTTGAGAAAAACAGGATGGAAGACAAATAAAACCATAAAGAAAGAAAAAAATGGATTCTCATTTGTTATGGAAAGAGTTCATATCTTTCAGCAGATGGTAATGAAAGAAGAGGGTTAAGGTTTTGAAAAAAGCAAGATAGAAGATCAATAGAACAATAAAAGAAAAGAAAAAATTGATTCTTATTTGTTATGGAAAAAGTTTAAATCTTCCAGCAGATGATGATGCAGGAAGGTTAAGGTTTTGATTAAAACAGGATGGAAGACAAATGGAACCATAAAGAAAGAAAAAAATGAATTCTTATTTGTTATGGAAAGAGTTTATATCTTTCAGCAGATGGTAATAAAAGAAGAGGGTTTAGGTTTTGAGAAAAACAAGATGGAAGATTAATAGAACTAGAGAAGAAGAAAAAAATAGATTCTTATTTGTTTCAAATCTTTCAGCAGATGATGATGGAGAAAGGTTAAGGTTTTGACAGAAGTAGGATGGAAGACAAATAGAACCATAAAAAAAGAAAAAATGGATTCTTACTTATTATGGAAAGAGTTTATATCTTCCAGCAGATGGTGATTAAGGAATAGGGTTAAGGTTTTGAGAAAAGCAAGATGGAAGATCAATAGAACAATAAAAGAAGAGAAAAAATTGATTCTTATTTGTTATGGAAAAAGTTCAAATCTTCCAGCAGATGATGATGCAGGAAGGTTAAGGTTTTGATTAAAACAGGATGGAAGACAAATGGAACCATAAAGAAAGAAAAAAATGGATTCTCATTTGTTATGGAAAGAGTTTATATCTTTCAGCAGATGGTAATAAAAGAAGAGGGTTTAGGTTTTGAGAAAAACAAGATGGAAGATCAATAGAACTAGAAAAGAAGAGAAAAATGGATTCTTATTTGTTTCAAATCTTTCAGCAGATGATGATGGAGAAAGGTTAAGGTTTTGACAGAAGCAGAATGGAAGACAAATAAAACCATAGAAAAAGAAAAAATGGATTCTTACTTATTATGGAAAAAGTTTATATCTTCCAGCAGATTGTGATTAAGGAATAGGGTTAAGGTTTTGAGAAAAGCAAGATGGAAGATCAATAGAACAATTAAAGAAGAGGAAAAATTGATTCTTATTTGTTATGGAAAAAGTTCAAATCTTCCAGCAGATGATGATGCAGGAAGGTTAAGGTTTTGATTAAAACAGGATGGAAGACAAATGGAACCATAAAGAAAGAAAAAAATAAATTCTCATTTGTTATGGAAATAGTTTATGTCTTTCAGCAGATGGTAATGAAAGAAGAGGGTTTAGGTTTTGAGAAAAACAAGATGGAAGATCAATAGAACTAGAGAAGAAGAAAAAAATAGATTCTTATTTGTTTCAAATCTTTCAGCAGATGATGATGGAGAAAGATTAAGGTTTTGACAGAAGCAGGATGGAAGACAAATAGAACCATAAAAAAAGAAAAAATTGATTCTTACTTATTATGGAAAGAGTTTATATCTTCCAGCAGATGGTGATTAAGGAATAGGGTTAAGGTTTTGAGAAAAGCAAGATGGAAGATCAATAGAACAATAAAAGAAGAGGAAAAATTGATTCTTATTTGTTATGGAAAGAGTTTATATCTTTCAGCAGATGGTAATGAAAGAAGAGGGTTTAGGTTTTGAGAAAAACAAGATGGAAGATCAATAGAACTAGAGAAGAAGAAAAAAATAGATTCTTATTTGTTTCAAATCTTTTAGCAGATGATGATGGAGAAAGGTTAAGGTTTTGACAGAAGTAGGATGGAAGACAAATAGAACCATAAAAAAAGAAAAAATGGATTCTTACTTATTATGGAAAGAGTTTATATCTTCCAGCAGATGGTGATTAAGGAATAGGGTTAAGGTTTTGAAAAAAGCAAGATGGAAGATCAATAGAACAATAAAAGAAGAGGAAAAATTGATTCTTATTTGTTATGGAAAAAGTTCAAATCTTCCAGCAGATGATGATGCAGGAAGATTAAGGTTTTGATTAAAACAGGATGGAAAACAAATGGAACCATAAAGAAAGAAAAAAATTGATTCTCATTTGTTATGGAAAGAGTTTATATCTTTCAGCAGATGGTACTGAAAGAAGAGGGTTTAGGTTTTGAGAAAAACAAGATGCAAGATCAATAGAACTAGAAAAGAAGAAAAAAATGGATTCTTATTTGTTTCAAATCTTTCAGCAGATGATGATGGAGAAAGGTTAAGGTTTTGACAGAAGCAGGATGGAAGACAAATAGAACCATAGAAAAAGAAAAAATAGATTCTTACTTATTATAGAAAGAGTTTATATCTTCCAGCAGATGGTGATTAAGGAATAGGGTTAAGGTTTTGAGAAAAGCAAGATGGAAGATCAATAGAACAATAAAAGAAGAGGAAAAATTGATTCTTATTTGTTATGGAAAAAGTTCAAATCTTCCAGCAGATGATGATGCAGGAAGGTTAAGGTTTTGAGAAAAACAGGATGGAAGACAAATAAAACCATAAAGAAAGAAAAAAATGGATTCTCATTTGTTATGGAAAGAGTTCATATCTTTCAGCAGATGGTAATGAAAGAAGAGGGTTAAGGTTTTGAGAAAAGCAAGATAGAAGATCAATAGAACAATAAAAGAAAAGAAAAAATTGATTCTTATTTGTTATGGAAAAAGTTTAAATCTTCCAGCAGATGATGATGCAGGAAGGTTAAGGTTTTGATTAAAACAGGATGGAAGACAAATGGAACCATAAAGAAAGAAAAAAATGAATTCTTATTTGTTATGGAAAGAGTTTATATCTTTCAGCAGATGGTAATAAAAGAAGAGGGTTTAGGTTTTGAGAAAAACAAGATGGAAGATTAATAGAACTAGAGAAGAAGAAAAAAATAGATTCTTATTTGTTTCAAATCTTTCAGCAGATGATGATGGAGAAAGGTTAAGGTTTTGACAGAAGTAGGATGGAAGACAAATAGAACCATAAAAAAAGAAAAAATGGATTCTTACTTATTATGGAAAGAGTTTATATCTTCCAGCAGATGGTGATTAAGGAATAGGGTTAAGGTTTTGAGAAAAGCAAGATGGAAGATCAATAGAACAATAAAAGAAGAGAAAAAATTGATTCTTATTTGTTATGGAAAAAGTTCAAATCTTCCAGCAGATGATGATGCAGGAAGGTTAAGGTTTTGATTAAAACAGGATGGAAGACAAATGGAACCATAAAGAAAGAAAAAAATGGATTCTCATTTGTTATGGAAAGAGTTTATATCTTTCAGCAGATGGTAATAAAAGAAGAGGGTTTAGGTTTTGAGAAAAACAAGATGGAAGATCAATAGAACTAGAAAAGAAGAGAAAAATGGATTCTTATTTGTTTCAAATCTTTCAGCAGATGATGATGGAGAAAGGTTAAGGTTTTGACAGAAGCAGAATGGAAGACAAATAAAACCATAGAAAAAGAAAAAATGGATTCTTACTTATTATGGAAAAAGTTTATATCTTCCAGCAGATTGTGATTAAGGAATAGGGTTAAGGTTTTGAGAAAAGCAAGATGGAAGATCAATAGAACAATTAAAGAAGAGGAAAAATTGATTCTTATTTGTTATGGAAAAAGTTCAAATCTTCCAGCAGATGATGATGCAGGAAGGTTAAGGTTTTGATTAAAACAGGATGGAAGACAAATGGAACCATAAAGAAAGAAAAAAATAAATTCTCATTTGTTATGGAAATAGTTTATGTCTTTCAGCAGATGGTAATGAAAGAAGAGGGTTTAGGTTTTGAGAAAAACAAGATGGAAGATCAATAGAACTAGAGAAGAAGAAAAAAATAGATTCTTATTTGTTTCAAATCTTTCAGCAGATGATGATGGAGAAAGATTAAGGTTTTGACAGAAGCAGGATGGAAGACAAATAGAACCATAAAAAAAGAAAAAATTGATTCTTACTTATTATGGAAAGAGTTTATATCTTCCAGCAGATGGTGATTAAGGAATAGGGTTAAGGTTTTGAGAAAAGCAAGATGGAAGATCAATAGAACAATAAAAGAAGAGGAAAAATTGATTCTTATTTGTTATGGAAAAAGCTCAAATCTTCCAGCAGATGATGATGCAGGAAGATTAAGGTTTTGATTAAAACAGGATGGAAAACAAATGGAACCATAAAGAAAGAAAAAAATTGATTCTCATTTGTTATGGAAAGAGTTTATATCTTTCAGCAGATGGTACTGATAGAAGAGGGTTTAGGTTTTGAGAAAAACAAGATGGAAGATCAATAGAACTAGAGAATAAGAAAAAATGGATTCTTATTTGTTTCAAATCTTTTAGCAGATGATGATGGAGAAAGGTTAAGGTTTTGACAGAAGCAGGATGGAACACAAATAGAACCATAGAAAAAGAAAAAATGGATTCTTACTTATTATAGAAAGAGTTTATATCTTCCAGCAGATGGTGATTAAGGAATAGGGTTAAGGTTTTGAGAAAAGCAAGATGGAAGATCAATAGAACAATAGACGAAGAGGAAAAATTGATTCTTATTTGTTATGGAAAAAGTTCAAATCTTCCAGCAGATAATGATGCAGGAAGGTTAAGGTTTTGATTAAAACAGGATGGAAGACAAATGGAACCATAAAAGAAAGAAAAAAATGGATTCTCATTTGTTATGGAAAGAGTTCAAATCTTCCAGAAGATGATGACGAAAGAGAAGGGCTTAAGATCTGAGAAAAACAGGATGGAACCAAAGCAAAAAAGAAAGAAAGATGTAGGGAAAGGTTTAAAATTCTGGAAAAAAAATTACAGAAAAGGAAGATTCAAAGTTTTGGTTGGACTAGCATTGTTTGTGACTTCGCCTCGTTCGTTGCACGTGTCCCATTTTTCCGCCCATTCCACGTGTTTACCTATCGGGCAGCAACACCCATATGGTCATGATGACGATGATGCCGGTCAATCCCAACCTTCACCGTGCTGTGTGGCGGTGTGGTGTGCCGCTCGTTCTCTGGGCGTGTACTCGTTGCTGTCTCTTTAAGTGGTTAATTCTTACAACTTAATCACGCGCGGTCTTTATGATCTCGCAGAGCACGCCGCCGCACCGCCGTCTTTCTCTCTGCGTGTGTGCGGTCCAGGTCCACCATCCGAAGATAAACGCTCCGACTTATTATCGCACAATCACGCCGGCCGCATTTAATTGGGTTATAACGTACGACTTTCAATTAAGGTCAATCAAAGAGAGAACACCCGCGGCAGACACTGGAAAAATCGTAAACACGAGTGAGTAATGCTTCCAAGAAACCGCTTCCAAATACCCAGAATCCGGCCGACATTTTAATAGTGTCTGTCTGGGTCTTGGGAACATCACCTTGGTCGTCGGTAGTTTTTTTGTTTTTTTTTCTTCGACGTATCGTTTTATTGTTTTTTGGCGAAGAGTGGGCAATAGGCGCCGACCATAAATCCAACACACGTTTTCATAGAAATTAGTCGAGTTTTTTCTTTCGCTGGGCCCGGGAATCAATCAGTATTCAAATCGATTCGGCGCTAAGCACAAAGGAATTCCGTGGGTGGTATTGTTGCAGTTTTTGTTTCGAATACATTATGGCCGCTTTATTATCACGTAGGCCACGAGTGGTTCGAGGGAAAAAATCATAGTTGTTACATCACGCCGATGATTGATGGATGGTCGGTGGCTTGCGAAACAGAATTTCGACCCAGTAAGCGGAATCGGGTCACCTTAGCTTCCAGAGGGTCCCGAAGATATAAGGCGCCGTTGTGGACAAAATGAAATTTTTGCAATTTCATATAATTTTGCCAAATATTTATAAATGCTGTTGATATTTATAAGAAGAACACAACTTTTATTCATTTTCACCATTTATATAGATTTATCTAAATATCATGTCGCGTTAGAAATAATAATAGTGCTGACCGTGATATAAAATTGCGCACTTTTATAAATAAAGTCGGCACGCCCTCGATTTAAATTTGTGCGGCCGTGATATATTTATTGACGTTTGCCACCAAGACGCCAGAGGCCGCCACGAACGGAAGATTTACAATCCGGCAACGCTGGCTGCGGTTTAGTTACATTGCTAGTGACAAATCTGTCAAACTCGAAAGTTGAGGTTAGAGGTTAGATAAGCGACAGAAACAATAAACATTAAAAAGGTGATATGAGTTAAATAGTTATTTATTTGTGTTCACTTGTGGGTAATTGTTAACCACTTCTAACCTCAACTTTTGAGTTTTACAGATTTGTCACTAGCAATGTAACTAAACCGCAGCCAACGTTGCCGGATTGTAAATCTCCTTTCGTGGCGGCCTCTGGCGTCTTGGTGGCAAACGTCAATAAATATATCACGGCCGCACAAATTTATATCGAGAGCGTGCCGACTTTATTTATAAAAGTGCGCAATTTTATATCACGGCCAGCACTATTATTATTTCTAACGCGACATGATATTTATATAAAACTTAACATTTTTCTATATAAATGGTGAAAATAAATAAAAGTTGTGTTTTTCTTATAAATATCAACAGCATTTATAAATATTTGGCAAAATTATATAAAATTGCAAAAATTTTATTTTGTCCACAACGGCGCCTCATACGAAGACCTCGGGGTTTGTCGAAATAACGAAGGTTCATCACTACAGCAGACAGCAAGGTCGGTGCTGGTCCAGAGGGTTACAACTTTTTCGTTGATTCGCTTCTTAAAGAAAGAGTCAGAATTAACAAACTAAATGATAGGAGGACCACCTGGTAAGTGGAAGGAGCTAAATGCAAAATTAAATACTAACCTTCAATACATAAATAATACGATAAAGCAAGTCACGGTTCAGATTGCGGAAGAGATAACATGAAATCACAAAACAAAGAGTTTAAACAAATTTAATTGAAACTTTAAAGAAAAAATTTGAAAAGTAGAAGAATCTATTCGCGAATCTGTTGAAATTAAAAATTGTTGGTAGTTTTTAAAACAAAAATTGTTTATTTAACTTCCTCGTGCAAGCAACTCTTTGTTTAATTAAATTTCAATGTTATAACAAAGACTGGAGTTGGAGTCACTGAAGAAATTGTTGATAGTCTTCAAGACTTTTTTGCTTATAGTCTTGATTAGAACATCCACTGACCGCTAATATGTAAAGTCTCATCCTTCTCGCCTTAAATTCTTTAACTTCTTTTCTCATCTAAATTTTTCAACTTTTTGGCTTTGCCAAAGAAATCTGAAATTTGAAGAAACTATATAATATCTTCCTCATTATTTTCATCTGAGTCTGGCGAAATTTTTTTATAATCCTCATGGCTAATTAAATTCTATTACTTCTTCTTCTGTTCTTACTCCTCCCCCTTCAACATTATTTGCGTGTAGACCAATTGGATGTTTTACATAATTAATTCCAAATTATTTTTTCCTTCTTCTTCCTCCATATAGTTTTCTTTCTTTTCTAAGTAATTTTTTCTAATTTTTGCTCCTTTCTGATTATTTTTATTTGAGTCTAGATGACTTTGATAATATTTATAACACACACTCATTAACTAGATTCTATTTCTTCTTCTCCTTTTCTTTTATTGTTCTCTTTGTTTTCCGTTCTATTATTCTGAAAGCTTAAACGCTTTTGCTTCAACATTATCTAAGTCTAGAAGTTTTGGATGCTCCCATAATTGATACCAGTCTATTTTTATTATTTTTCTCTATAGTTTTCTTTGTTTTCCATGTTATTTTTTTTTAATTTTAGCTCTTTTCTTATTATTTCTCTCTGAGTTTCAGCGAGACGGATGCTTTCCATAACTAATATAATTTTGTTTTCTCTTTCATCGCCTTCTTCTATTGTTTTCTTTGTCTTCTCTGGATATTATTATTTCCAATTTCTGCTTTTTTCTCATTATTTCTATCTGAGTCTAGAAGAGTTTTAGTTTCATTATTCTCATAACTAAGCAAGTTCTATTTCTTTTCCTTTTTTCTATTACCTTCTTTGTCTTCTATCCTATTTTTATTAAAGCTCCAACTTTTCTTTTTAAACATCATCTGAGTCTGGACGAGTCGGATGCTTTCCATAACTAATACAAATTAATTTTTTTTTTATTGTCTTCTAAGTATTTTTTTTAATTTCGTTTTTTCTCATTATTTCTATTTGAGTCTAGATGAGTCTGATAATCTAATTCGGTTTTATTTTTTTTTTTACTGTTCTCCTTGGTCTTTATTTTTATTCTCTTCTTTCCTCATTATTTTTATGTAGATCTAGAGAAATTTGATGCTATTCATAACTAATTAGATTCTGTTAGTTCTTGTCCTTCCTCTTCTATTATTTTCTTGTTTTTTATTTTTTAAAATTTTAAATCTCTTTCTTCATCATTATTTCCATTTGAATCTGGAGGAGAGCATCACGCTCCTCATCAACTGGATTTGCTTTCTCTTTTCTTCAAATTTTTTTTTCTTGTATTCACCAAGACTGACATTAATGAGCGACAATGATTCGATTTTGAAAAGTAACTTCCGTTTCCGTTTTTTTTTTTAATATCAAATTTAACTTTTTTCGGTGAAAGTTGTGGGTGGTGACGCGACTCGACGTTATTGAAGCCCCTGCCAAAAATCTAATCGCACCATCACGGAGAGAAAAGCGTGTCCTAACCTTTCGAACCGTGTCTCTTGACACAACATCCGAATTTAATTTCCTCGTTGCCAAATTACAACGGTCCCGAACAAATTTGGTTTTCGTCAAATGCAATAAAGTCGGAAGTGGCGCGTCAAGTTGATGCGTGTTTTGTTAAAATAATTTCGAGAGAATTCAAGTCGCATCCGCGTCCACCCACGTCACAGGAAGAGGAGACGCTCAAATTTACAAATTGAACGTAGCTTATCGAATTCGCGGGGGAGGAAAAAAAAGGGAATTATCGAGGAGGCATCGGGATGAGAGCCACGTTTCCGACCCCGCAATCGCTAATTTTTCAATTTGAGTGTCGGCACTCGGCAGTTTCGCATTTAGAGGCGACAATGTAACAGATTTAGGTCGGTGACTTTTTCGATAAAGCCGGCGCCTTCTCGTTTCCTTTTACAGACGAATCCAGGTAACGCCGCGACTTTATTCAAATGTTAACGGAGATAATAGCGAATTAGCGACGAGAGTGACCAGTTTTCTCTCTTTGCACGCGTTCGCCGAGAAAGGCCGTATAAATTACGTTTTGCAATAAAATCATGTTGGCCGGCGACGACTACATAAGTTCATAATAAATCGCGTTGTAAAAGGGGGAAACGAAAAGCAAAAAAAAAAGAAAGAAAGAAATTTGAAACGGCGGCGGGTCCCGGAAAGTTAATTATGGCCAAGGGCGTTTTCCGACCATGAGCCAAGATTCTCTTGCTTTATCCCCCGAATTTACTATAGTTGTTCATTATACGTCTTACTCTCATATTTATTGTAATTTTATGTGTCTATGAGTTCACAAAGTTCTTGAACGGCGCGGGTCATGCCCTGCCCTCCGGGACCGGACGGGGCCTCGTTTTTTTGATTTATCTCGTCCCGCCACCCAAGCGCCGGTCACTTTGATCCCGTCCGGACTGACTGGCCGGGGATGGAACGGAACTCTTGAACTCGCCGAAGAGAAAAAAATTCGCGTGGGCGTGTGGGAAATAATAAAAATGTTGACCCAGACAGAAGAGCCGACAATCAGAAGCTGTCGATCGTAAAAATAGAGACGCGGAGGGCGTTGGACCTAATTATTTTTCAAGGGGACACCAGCGCCACCAGGGGGTGGGTGCAACACTTCCACTACTTCTAGCGACTTCGCTGTCAGCCCTGTTCGGAGGTGGTTGCTGAGGTGAGCACCAAGTAGCCAGAAAAGGGTAAAATTGCTGTAGGGCGTCATGCCTGATGACACCCATTTTATTGACATTTTCCAAACTGCCTAACCAACAGATGGCTGTAGTTTTTAAAAGAAAAAATGTTTAGCTTTGGCCCTAAACCATCAAGACGCGCAGCAGCTACGCTGCTTCCTTTCCATTTCTCAAGTTTGTTCTGTTCTTTTTCTAGAATTTTTTTCAACTTTTTTGGTTTCTTACACTATTTTACCAAATTTATCTAAATTTCAACATATGTCACACTTTGACAAAATTTTTTTTGGGGGTAAAATCTTTATTGGTAGTTTTATAAAAAATTCTTTGATTAGTTCAAGCTCTACTTGAAAGCATTTCACGACTGGACGAGCTGCTGGATACATATTTTTAGATTCAACGGCGCTATAATCAGAAACTTACTTAATCACCGGATTTGGCTCCTTCATACTCCCAGATTTTAGTGGTAGCTAGGAAAGGGTAAAATTGCTATGTACGCTAATGAAAGTTCGTGATTCCTGATGACACCTAATTTATTAACATTTTCCTGATTCCGTAACCAATAGATGGCTGTAGTTTTTAAAAGAAAGAATGCTTAACCTTGGCCCCAAACGATTAAGACGCGCAGCAGCTACGCTGCTCCCTTCCCATTTCTCAACTTTCTTCTGTTCTTTTTCTAGAATTCTTTCAACTTTTTTGGTTTCTTACATTATTTTACTAAATTTATCTAAATTTCAACATGTCACACTTTGACAAAATTTTTCTTTTTCTAAGATTTTTTTAGGGGGTAAAATCTTTATTGGTAGTTTTTGGAAAAATTCTTTGATATTTTTAGACTCGACGGCGCTTTAATCAAAAATTTACTTAATCACCAGATTTGACTCCTTCAGACTCCCAGATTTTAGTGGTAGCCAGAAAAGGGTAAAATTGTTATGTACGCTAAAGAAAGAGCGTGATTCATGATGACACCCAATTTATTAACATTTTTCTGTCTCCGTAATCGTAACCAATAGATGGCTGTAGCTTTAAAAAAAAAGAATGTTTGGCCTTGGTCTCAAATGATCAAGACACGCAACAGCTACGCTGCTCCCTTCTATTTCTCAACTTTTTTCTGTTCTTTTTCCAGAATTTTTTCAACTTTTTCGGTTTCTTACATTATTTTACCAAATTTATATAAATTTCAACATGTCACACTTTCACAAAATTTTTCTTTTTCTAAGATTTTTTTAGGGGGTAAAATCTTTATTAATAGTTTTTGGAAAAATTCTTTGATTAGTTCAAGCGCTATTTGAAAGCATTTCACTGGACGAGCGGCTGGATACATATTTTTAGATTCAACGTCGCTATAATCAGAAATTTACTTAAACACCGGATTTGGCTCCTTCAGACTCCCAGGTTTTAGTGGTAGCCAGAAAAGGGTAAAATTGCTATGTACGCTAAAGAAAGGGCATGATTCCTGATGACACTCAATTTATTGACATTTTCCTGACTCCGTAACTATAATAGATGGCTGTAGTTTTTAAAAGAAAGAATGTTTGGTCTTGGCCTCAAACCATCAAGACGCGCAGCAGCTACGCTGCTTTCTTCCTATTTCTCAACTTTCTTTCGTTCTTTTTTTCGAATTTTTTCAACTTTTTTGGTTTCTTACATTATTGTACCAAATTTATATAAATTTCAACATGTCACACTTTCACAAAATTTTTCTTTTTCTAAGATTTTTTTTAGGGGGTAAAATCTTTATTAGTAGTTTTTGGAAAAATTCTTTGATTAGTTCAAGAGCTATTTGAAAGCATTTCACTGGACGAGCGGCTGAATACATATTTATAGATTCAACGGCGCTATAATCAAAAATTTACTTAATCACCGGATTTGGCTCCTTCAGACTCCCAGATTTTAGTGGTAGCCAGAAAAGGGTAAAATTGCTATGTACGCTAAAGAAAGGGCGTGATTCCTGATGACACCCAATTTATTAACATTTTCTGACTCCGTAACCAATAGATGGCTGTAGTTTTTAAAAGAAAGAATGTTTGGCTTTGGCCCCAAACGATCAAGACGCGCAGGAGCTACGTTGCTCCCTTCCCATTTCTCAAGTTTTTTCTGTTCTTTTTCTAGAATTTTTTCAACTTTTTTGGTTTCTTACATTATTTTACCAAATTCATGTAAATTTCGACATGTCACACTTTGATATAATTTCTCTTTTTCTAAGTTTTTTCTAGGGGGTAAAATCTTTATTGGTAGTTTTTGGAAAAATTCTTTGATTAGTTCAAGCGCCACTTGTAAGCATTTCACTGGACGAGCGGCTGAATACATATTTTTAGATTCAAAAATTTACTTAATCACCGGTTTTGGCTCCTTCGGAGTTTTCAGACGCCCACCTATTTTTGGAAGTATATCAAAAATTTTAAAACTCCTCGTCGGGTTGATGGATACTTAAAAATTTGTTCGAGGCAATTTTAGTGGGAAACTCCTCACAGCCACCTTGACCTAACCCAAGCCCGTTGCGCACACCTCCTCCTGAGCAATTGCCCGATCAGAATCGGTCCGACAGTCGTTTATTCATGCAATTTTTCTCTATGACAGCTGAATAATTTAGCGCTTTCGTTCAACCCCGAAACGAATCACTTCCGGTCCAGAATGAAATTCAAATCGTCGTTCTTTATGCCGCATCAATTGATATACGCCACGTGTCTGCAGTCTCAACTTGCAAATCATCGATTTTGACTCACAAATCAACCAAAAATTTGTCAATGGACCACCCATCAATAATTTCCAATTCAATTTCATCTCGCCGATTTCGTTTCAAGAGTTAGGAAAAAAAAACAAAACGTAAATAATAATTATCGAAAATTGCATTAATTAATTGTGCGCAGCGAAATTCTCAAAGTTTGTTTAGTTAATTACGGAGATGAAGAGATGAAGAAGTTAAGGGGTTAATCTTGTTAGGAGGCAGAGCCTCTTGGCGGATGATAGAGGCAACTGTGGAAATGCGCGGTTGTCGGCAAGTTAGTTAGCTGAATTTTGTGGTTGTGTAATGTTGGTTGCGGTTGGTTGTGGTCAAGTTCTGGAGCGCCGGATCTGATTCATGCCACTTTCTGCGAAGACCCGGGTAATTAGTGGATGCCGTGTAATTTAATCGAAAATATGATCGAGACGCGAGACTGGAACACGTAAACTGGTACAATTGACTGTTAAGTTTGTAATTGTAACAACAATTACTGACCTGGAAAGGAAGCGCAAACTCCAAGAAGAAAAAATTAAAGTCATCGACAAAATGTTGTAGAAAAAAATAATTTTTACCTTTATTACTATGCAAGTGAACAAAGAAATTAGTGGAAAATCATAAAACGAAAAAAAGTTGAAATAATGGAATGAGTAATGAATGACAAGAAACGGTCAGTCACAAAAAGAAATTTATAGAATCATATAAAATATGTTGAGAAACACAGTTACATGAAGATAGTGGAAGGTCAAATTGAACAAAAAAAGAGAAAGTAAAAATTAGAAAATAGTAAGTAAATATCAAGAAAATAGCTAGATAGGAATTGTAGAAGATGATAGAAAATTGAAAAAAATAAAATGATAAAGAAACAAGTAAAGACTTTTAGAAAAAAAGAGAATAGTTAAGTATCAAGATACTGAGGCTGATATTGAGGTCGAGACTGAGGATAAGTTTGAAACTAGGAATGGGTCATAAGGACTGATTGTGAGTAATAAAGACCGGAAATAAATTATAAAAATTAGGAGTCAGATATGGAAACTAAAAATTAGTTTGAGACTAAGAATAGGTTATAGATATAGAGACTGTGAATGATTTATAAAGATTGGGAATTAGTTATAACGAGTAGAAATAATCAGAAAAGAGCAGAAATTAGAAAAAATGAAGTAGAAAAGAAAGCAAACTATATGAAGAAAAAAGAAAAAAATTATAAATTGGCATTAATTATGGAAAGCATCCAATTCGTCTAGACTCAAATAATAAGGAGGAAGGTTAAGAAAAATAGGATGAAAGGCAAGAAAAACAATAAAAGAAGTAGAAATAGAATCTATTTAAGAATTATAAAACTCTACTAGGTTCAGATAAAAATAATTAGGAAAAATCCTCATTATGAAACACCTTGTAGAAACTGGTAAAGAGCAGTAGAATCAGAAAAATTGATATCCTTGAAATAATAGTTATTTATGTATCAAGGGAATAAACACCGATTTTAATCCCGAGAATGTAAGTAATGCACGAGGCGAAGCCGAGGGCATTTTCATTCGAGGGATTAACGATGTTTATTCCAGAGATGCATACAAAACTTTCTTCCCAACCGTTTAAGTTAATAATAATAATAAATTAGAGAAGAAATAATTGTTATAATTGACAGATACCTAAATAAAGTTGGCTGACAGTTATTATGGAAACGAGTTTCTTTATGTTATATCGGCATTTTTTTTACTTTATTCTCCAGTAATAAAGTGGCACTTTATTCCCTCAATATGAGGGAATAAAGTACCACTTTATTCCCGGTTGAGAAGAAAATATAAAAACTGTTAATGAATTAAGAATTATAAAGACTGGAAACATGAGATAGAAACTGGAAAAGATATGGGAAAGAGAAATGCTTGAAAATAGTAAAATTTGAAACATATTTAAAATGAAATAAATGCGAGAAATACCAACGTAAATATAAAAAATAAGTTACCAAGCAAAAAAAAAATTATTCCTAAAAATAATTACTGTCAAAAAGACCTTTGCTATAGGAATGTAAGAAATGAAAGTATTAAATTCAACAAGGCAGCAGGCAGCTGTGCTTTATTCAGAAATAACAGTACAACATAAAACACAACCGAAGTAGTCAACAAGTAGAAATTAAACAAGTAAATAAAAGAAGATGTAGTAGTTGAATGAAGAGGAATGAAATGGCAAAGTGTAATGCATATGTATATAAAAATTAGTATAGCTAAAGAATTCGACACAAAAAGAGAAACATTTATTTTAAAAAGGTAAATACCATAGTGTAAATAGGAAGAAATCATCAAAAAATAAAATAATTAATAGAAAAGAACAAATGTTAGTAACATATCTGAAAAATGTGATTGATAAAATAATTATATATAAAGCAAAATGAAAACGATAATATATGCCCATAAATAAGTCAAAATTAAGGAAAACAATCACATTAAATAAAATAAATCAGTGGTCTCAACTGGTCTTGAATAAATACAAAAATTCTTTTTTAAACTGACAGAAACAAAGATATCAAATAATAAAAAAAATTGAAATAGCAGAATTATTTTAAATAACAATATTCAAAGAAAAAAATTACGAGAAATCTTTGCAATAATCAAAAGAAACTACAAATAAGACAACAAAAGAAATAATACATCAAACAAAAATGAGAGAAAAAAAAAGAAATTAAAAACTAACAAAAAATAAACTTATGCATATGTATAAAGAATAATGTAGTTTTTTTCGATCAAGAGCACCAATCAAAAGTGGGACAAGCGTTGTCGTTTCAGACTGTAAACACCCAAAGAATTCCCGACAACTCTTGTCACTTTCAGGTTAAAGTTTGTATTTTGCCTCGTACTTTGCTACTTGAAGAGTTCAGAAGAAACTACAAATAAGACAACAAAAGAAATAATAAACCAAACAAAAGTGAGAAGAAAAGAAAAATTAACAACTAATAAAAAATAAACTTATACAAATGTAAAGAATAGTGTAGCTGTTCTCGCCCAAGCGCATCAATCAGAAGTGGGACAAGCGTTGTCGTTTCAGACTGTAAACACCCAGAGAATTCCCGACAACTCTTGCCACTTTCAAGTTAAAGTTCGTATTTTGCCTCGTACTTTGCTAATTGAAGAGTTCAGAAGAAACTACAAATAAGACAACAAAAAAAATAATAGATCAAACAAAAGTGAGAAGAAAAGAAAAAAGAAATTAAAAACTAATAAAAAATAAACTTATACATATGTAAAGAATAGTGTAGCTGTTTTCGCCTAAGAGCACCAATCAGAAGTGGGACAAGCGTTGTCGTTTCAGACTGTAAACACCCAGAGAATTCCCGACAACTCTTGCCACTTTCAAGTTAAAGTTCGTATTTTGCCTCGTACTTTGCTACTTGAAGAGTTCAGAAGAAACAACAAATAAGACAACAAAAAAAATAATAGATCAAACAAAAGTGAGAAGAAAAGAAAAAAGAAATTAAAAACTAATAAAAAATAAACTTATACATATGTAAAGAATAGTGTAGCTGTTCTCGCCTAAGAACACCAATCAGAAGTGGGACAAACGTTGTCGTTTCAGACTGTAAACACCCAGAGAATTCCCGACAACTCTTGCTACTTTCAAGTTAAAGTTTGTATTTCGTACTTTGCTACTTGAAGAGTTCAGAAGAATCTACAAATAAGACAACAAAAGAAATAATAGACCAAACAAAAGTGAGAAGAAAAAAAGAAAAAAAATTAAAAAGTTATAAAAAATAAACTTATATATATGTAAAGAATAGTGTAGCTGTTCTCGCCCAAGAGCACCAATCAGAAGTGGGACCAACAAAAGAAATAATAGACCAAATAAAAGTGAGAAGAAAAGAAGAAGAGAAATTAAAAACTAATAAAAAATAAACTTATGCATATTATGTAAAGAATAATGAAGCTTTTCTCGCCCAAGAGCACCAATCAGAAGTGGGACAAGCGTTTTTGTTTCAAACTGTAAACATCCAGAGAATTCCTGACAACTCTTGCCACTTTCAGGTTAAAGTTTGTATTTTGCCTCGTACTTTGCTACTTGAAGAGTTCAGAACAAACTACAAATAAAACAACAAAAAAAAAATAATAAACCAAACAAAAGTGAGAAGAAAAGAAGAAAAAAAATTAATAACTAATAAAAAATAAACTTATACATATGTAAAGAATAGTGTAGCTGTTCTCGCCCAAGAGCACCAATCAGAAGTGGGACAAGCGTTGTTGTTTCAGACTATAAACGTTCAGAGAATTTCCGACAACTCTTGCCACTTTCAAGTTAAAGTTCGTATTTTGCCTCGTACTTTTCTACTTGAAGAGTTCAGAAGAAACTACAAATAAGACAACAAAAGAAATAATAGACCAAATAAAAGTGAGAAGAAAAGAAGAAGAGATATTAAAAACTAATAAAAAATAAACTTATGAATATTATGTAAAGAATAATGAAGCTTTTCTCGTCCAAGAGCACCAATCAGAAGTGGGACAAGCGTTTTCGTTTCAGACTGTAAACATTCAGAGAATTCCTGACAACTCTTGCCACTTTCAGGTTAAAGTTTGTATATAAGAGAAACTAAAAACTAATAATGTAAAGAATAATGTAACTTTTCTCGACCAAGAGCACCAATCAGAAGTGGGATAAACGTTGGTGTTTCAGAGAATTTCCGTCAACTCTTGCCACTTTCAGATTAAAGTTCGTATTTTTTCTCGTACTTTGCTGCTTGAAGAGTTGCGTTGCAGGCTAATTTGAAAAAACTAGGAAGTCGGTAGAAATTGCTCGAGATGTCATATGACTGTAGGGGAACCGTAAAAGTGGTCATTTCCTCTAGCGGCAAGGTGTCCATGGTCGAGGGGATGTTGGATGTTTGTTGTAGGCTAATCCGCCCCCGGTTGATGGCGCTCCGCAATCCGATACCTCGTGCATGTTGTAAGTAGACCCCCCGTTGTGCAGGCGAACGCATGTAACTCAATATTTCGCGTGCTGGATTAGTACATGATTAAGTTTGTCATTCAGCGCATTTCCTGAACGCATTAGATGCGATACATTGGCACTGTAAGGTTGCCCTGAACACCTACTTGTGTTGTCATTATTATCTAGCGACGGGGCATCACTACAAAACGACGTCGTGGCGGTCGTCGTCGTCGGCGCCCTCTCAAACAACAAACACCCGTTCAAAATATAATTTTTTGAACTTTGACATTGCACTAAACTCGGCCGTCTAGACTATTAATGTTCGATCCCCATCATCCGTCAATTCAATTAATTATTGCATTGGGTTTGGATGCACATCTCTTCCAAACGCAATTGTTGTTTTATTTTGTTGCTATCTCTTGAACCAGTTTGTAAAATAAGTTTATATACCGGCCCGAGTAATTTATTGGTATTGTTGGTTATTTATAAATAGCACTCGGGGCCTGGAATTTTCTCACACATGTCAACACGACGACGATGGTCACACGACGAAAAACCCGTCCTCAACATCGGCTTATTGACCAAACATGGAACGATTGTTCTGTTACTGTCGTCGGTTCTTCGTAACTAACGGACCGGCGTTCCACTTTTTCGACTTTTCCTCAATAGAAGACGAAAGAAAAATTTTGCGACGGCCGCCTCCTCCAATCCAAACCGACCATGGCCTATCCTACGAACTCGTTATTGTACCCCGAAAACTTCCCGAAATAGATAAGTGGTCTAGCCTAGTGCACGTCACCCAATTACTTTGACAATGTTAGGACGGTCATGGACGAAATTCGAGGTCGCACGCATTATTATATCATTTTTTATTATCAGTAAACAAAACATTTAAAAATTGACAACGGCCGAAAAGTGCATCGGCATCCGCGAAATGACCTCACCTAACACCGACAACGAGCCCCTGGACCGGGCGGAATCGCTTCGGTTCGGGGGAAAAGCCACGGGACGACCGATGGCTCCTGACCGATCATCCCTCCAATTATTTGGGAAACTTCACCAAATTTGCCAAAAATTTTTTTTTTACAACACTTGGTAGCTTTAGTTTACTTTATAGTTGTTGGAGGTTGGAGACAATTTTAGATTGTCGTGAGGTGTGTGTAGATTCTTTGTAATTATGTTAATGCGTTTATGTAACTTGTGGGTTTTTTGGAAGTTTTGTTTGAAGACGTCATGATTGGCGACCACATGGACCATGAATGAATGACAATGTTTTATTACAATTCTTCATAAACCGGATCTGTTTGTACAGTTGACATCAACTGAATTACCATTTGGGGTCTTTGGATGCGTCAAGAGCTAAGATGAAAACCACAAAATACTGACGAAAATAATTAAAAAGATTAAAAAAGTAATGACACTATATTAGAAGTAGCTAGAATTGGGTTAATAAAATATACAACAATAAATTACATTAAAGAAAGTCAAACCTGTACAATACTTGCATTAGCTACAAAAGTAAATTGAAGAAGGTAAATAAATAAATAATAAAGTAGAGTAATATTAGGAAGAAAACGATTTAATTTAATTTGGGAAATCTGAAAAACTTGGAAAAGGAACAAAGAATTTTATTTTTAGAAAAAGCAACTAAAGAAAAAGTGAAATAAAAATGACACGGATTGAAATAACAATGGCAATGAGAAAAAATGTAGCAAAATTTAAATAAATAAAAAATAGTAATGATAGTGATGATTAGTGATGATAGTGATAATTAGAAATCAAATAAGAGACAATCACAAAAAAATTACAAAAAAATTAAAAAATAAAGTTATAAAATTAGTATTTTTTTTTAAAGGGAGAACCTGGTTAGCTCATTGTAGGTGACTAAAAATTATTTTATTGCGACACTTACGTCAAAATAATTTTTTTTAAGAAATTAAATTGCAAAAAGTCACCAAATATAGTGTGAGTAGCCAAGTGAAGATCATGCGATACAAATTCAACGAATAAAGTTGCACAAATGACAATTTTTTTTAAATAGTTTATAATTAGCTTCTTCCATACAGCAAGGAACTACTTTCCAAGAAACTTAAAAAAATTTACAAACGTTTAGAAATATTGATAAATGGTGGGGGACAATTAAAAAGGTTAAATAAATAATGGCACTATATTAGAAGTAGCTAGAATGGAGTTAATAAAATATATAACAATAAATTACATTGAAGAAAGTCAAGCCTGTAAAATACTTGCATTAGCTACAAAGGTAACTGAAGAAGATAAAAAATAGAGCAATATTAGGAAAACCACGATTTAATTTAATTTGGAAGATCTGAAAAACTTGGAAAAGAAACAAAGAATTTTATTTTTAGAAAAAGCAACTAAAGGAAAAGTGAAATAAAAATGACAAGGATTGAAGTAACAATGGTAATAAGAGAACATGTAGCAAAATTTAAATAAATAAAAAATAGTAATAATAGTGATAATTAGTGATGATAGTGATAATTAATAATAAGAAACAATCACAAAAATTTACAAAAAATTAAAAAATAAAGTTATAAAATTGGTATTTTTTTTAATGGGAGGACGTGGTTAGCTCATTGTAGGTGACTAAAAATTATTTCATTACGACACTTACGTCAAAATAATTTTTTTTTACAAAATTAAATTGAAAAAAGTCTACAAATAGTGTAGATCATGCGATAGAAATTCAACGAATAAAGTTGCACAAATGGGGCAAAATGGGGTTTCCGTTAATAAAGATTATTATTATTAAATGTCAATTTTTTTTAAATAGTTTATAATTGCCTTTTTCCAGGCAGCAAAAAAAAAAAACTTAGAAAAATTTACAAACATTTAGAAAATTTGATAAATGGTGGAGGAGTCCGGTAAAGACCATAATTAAAAAATTCACCAAAAATTAATAAATACAGTTACGAAAATGGTAATTTTAGGCAGCTAGAACTATTTTAGAGCGCTAACTATTTCAGAAGTTATAATTTTTTTAGTAGCTTCGTGCAGACACAAAATTTTAAAAAATTAATTCGAGTGTCAAAAATGTCTACTACATAATTATTGAGACAGGAACTAGCTCAAGCTAGTAACAAATATTTGAAGTTTAATCGTTTTGAATTTTTAAGAAGTTGTAGTAAAAAAATGTCATAAAATAGAATTTGTTAGGCAATAAAGTTCGATATTAAACTTTTTTCGTTATTCATTATTTTTAGTTCAAAACTCGAAACCGTTACGGTCGCGAAATTTTATTCGGCCGGTTGTTTCAAAATTTATAACTTTCAATACACCACCAGAACTTCCAACGCACAGTTGATACTGCAATTGAACTGAATTTCGTATAAACCTCCACAGAATGTTGGTAAAAATATCACTGTACTTAAAGTGCCGTCGAACGGCTCCCTATTAGAGTGCCGTTAATGCGCGCGCAACACGCAAGTAATGTCATCACGGAAAGACGAGAGACTACAAAGATCAAACACGTAACGACTAGCGAGGGCGATAGAGCCGTGCAAAACCGGTGGCGTACGATAGACAGGCCTCGCGTTCAAGCGATACTTTTTTTTGTCAGTTCAGGGCCCTGTAATTTTTTTTAAAACCATCATTAAAAATTACTACTTGCCTTAACAAACTGAAGTGCCGTCATATGAATTAACGGCACTTTAACAGGAAGCCGTTTGACGGCATTTTAAGGCCAGTGTAAAAATATTAAGTTCTGAAAAATTGGTTTTCTAAAAAAGTTTTTAGCTCCTTGGAACGAATAAACCGTGAACTTTTTTAAGGGAAAATAATGTTTGTAATTTTATTTCCAAATTTTAGTTTTATGATTCTTTTATCATTTGACAAATGCTTCCAATTTGAACAAATTTTTTAAATTTTTTAAGAAAACTGCTTAGAACAGCAATTTTCTAAAACTTGTGTTAGAATTAGAAAGGAGCGACATAACTAAATTTGTGATATCATTGTTAGTACGTTATCGATTTGTCTTTGTCTTTCTTAAAGTATCACACTCTTTCTATCTTGTCTTTCTTTTTATTTAATCAGTTTCTCCTTTTGTTCCTAGAGTTATGTAAATTATTGTTATCAAACTACTTTTTCTTTGCATCAATTAAAAATCTATTTTTGCAAATAGTAACTTTATTTTTTATTCTTCGTTTTTTTCATGTTTTCTTTAGTAGGTATATTTCTTATTTTAAAAATTAGAATTATTATATTTTTTTCCTATCCTCGAATCTCACCAAAATCTCTTTCACTCTTTTTTTAATGTTTTTTTCTCATTGTGTCACTTTTATTAACGTTATCAATGTCTCTCCTTTTTTTATTACGTTTCTTCAAATTTCTGCTGAATTTGTCTATTACGTCTATCTTTTTTGCATTTCTGTTGCTACCTTTCATATTACCATTTGTAGCTTATAGAAGTTTACTTTATTTTATTGCCATATAATTTATTATTTCTAATACATTTTATATTATTATTTATTTTAATAGTTTAATCGTAGCAACTTCTAATACATGTTTATATATATTTTTTTATTTTTTCAATACATATTTTGTTTTAAATTTTCTACCCTTTGCCTCTTCTTGATAATTATTTTAGAGTAGCAAAAGGAGCAAAATTTACACCATTGTCAATAACTTTGGACATTGGACAATGAGAAGGATGAGAGGTCCCAACATTATTTTTGGCCTAATATTTTTTAACCCTCCGTACAAAACTTTAACACATTCTGACATGAACCAAACAAATTTCTTGGGTTTCTCTGTAAAGAAAAAAAAATTATGAAAAATTCTTCAGTGGCGTCCTCTCGCTTCTTACCGGAGCTCTTCGTCACAACTTACTAAAGACAAATTTTTAAACAATTATCTCGCCGATCATCAGCGGTTCGAAATTAAGTAGTTCCTTTCAGCTTCTAAGCCGCTGATGACGTCACGGTTCCAGATCCGAATCCGGATAAGCGCCATCCACCAGAGTCATTGCCATCGCGGTTGATAGCAGATGCAGAGAGATAACCATGAGAAAGTCGTAAAAGTGCATTTCTAAAAATACAACAGCCTTGGACTCGCCCATTAAAAACATTTCGTTCATCTTGAAAAACGCCATCACTAAATGTCACTTGACGGTCGGTTCTTCTTCATCAACCCAAGCACATAGAAGAACTAAACGAAACCCACCAAAATTCAACTAAATCCACGTAATTGGTAATTCCCCTCATCGTCCAAAATTCGGGCGAAGTCACCTTAATGTCAATGGTTATGCAAGTTGAGGAAAGAAGCAGTGGCGGCGTCACAATTTTTTCGTCAATAAATCGAGTTGAGAAACAACAGTGGCGGCGTTAATTTTTTTTAGATTTTGTTGCTAAAATTTTTGGCTTTGTCGCATCAATTGAAGAACGAGACGAAATTAATTTAAGGGCGTCGATGCGCAATTGGGCAATAAAAAGTGCGTCCGGTGACCCAGTTTTGCAATTGGCCGGAAATGACGGTCGTTGTGTTTTTGATTGTTTATTTTGCAAAATTCTACTTACAACTTTCTAATTTACATTTACAAAAGCGAAAACACACGACACAAACCGGGGGACGCCCCTGGTTGTCGAAAACTAAATGTTAGTTTTTTTTTGGGGGGGTGGTGGGGCATCAGGGGCGGGGTCCGCGCGGGGGCTATTTAGACAATCCAGCTTAATGCGACTAATAAGACCAACGATACAGGACAATTTAGAGATCTACGAGACGGTTTTGCAGTCTTTTTGGCGGAACTTCGGCAACTCTTATCACAAACCCTGAAAATTTTTCCAAAAATATTCAAATTTAAGGCAATTTTTATCACAAAAGCGGCTGCAATTGTGCACTTATCACTCTCTCATTTTCGAAAAAAATTATCACTGAACTTGTCAATTGATTACTTAAAATAGCGCTCTAGCTAATGTACAAAAATAAATATTAAAAAAAATATCTTAGAATCTACACGTATTATCACATATTTTATACAAAATTATTTACAATTGTCGTTAACAGTTTTTTTTTCGTTGCGGTTTCATCACAAAGTCCATCGAAACCACGACGCACGCCACTGGCTCGCAATAAATTACTAGACATATATTTTTCTCTTCCTGCCTCCTCTTCGGCACAGTATCTACGAACACCCGCACCTGTCCACCACCATCCCCGGAAGACTTCCGTACACCACGTTGTAGGTCTGATCGAAGTACAACATGGAGATGGCGCTCATTTTTCGGGGGGCACAACATGGTTGGGCACTGTTCGGCGATGCTATCTTCATCAGATGGGTGTGGGCGTGTCTTTGTAACGTCACATAGGGACATTCACCCGAACAATAGTGCGCATCGTACTTCTTCGGTGCTATGATGAAGTCCCAGCCGAACGACTCGAAGTCCACTATTAGAGGGTAGCGACAGCAAAGGGGTTCGTTCATCTTGTCGTCGCAGTTGAGGCCGACGTTGCGACGGGTGCGACGACGCGCCTCCATGGTCGACACCTCCACGAAGGGAGCCTGCAACAGCACAACCAATAAATTTCAAAGTTGAAGTAACGTTTTCTGGAAATTGTAAAGTTATTAATGAAATGAGAGGATTCAAAATTCATATAATTGTTAAAAACAAGAATCTAGATAGAGCTACAGAGTCGAAAAATTAAAATTATTAATTTGAACTTTTATATATTTTTTTGCTTTCTCTGCTTACAGCACTTCGTTCGAGAAAAAAATTATAAATTTTAATATAATTTTCCACTCTAAAAAATGTTGACTAAAATTAGTCCGAAATATAGTAAATTTGTTGCATCAGTTAGTCGAACTTTTCAAATTGTACATTTATTAATAAAGATGGAGCTACCAAATTTTATATATCTGCCAAAATTAACATTCTAGATAGTGCTACAAAGCTGAAAAATTTCAATTTTGAGTTTAAACTTTTACACATTTTTTTGCCTTTTTACTACAGTATTTTGTAGGAGTTGAGGATTATCAATTCTAATTTAAATAATTCAAACTTTCAAATTTTAATTATCGAGCTAGCGCGCCGGTTTTACGGAGGCCGCCACAAGCTCCCCCTTTAGTGAGCCATTAAAACTTGTCGTTCGGGGCTACGTGCCGATAAGTGGCGTGTCGATTTCGGCGGTGCTCCGGAGGTTTTTGGCCGCGTTCGTGCCTCCCAAACCGTCGCTAATTGGTTAATTGCCGTAACGTTTCGATAATTTAGCGGCACACACGTCAATTCGAAGACACGTGTGCGATTAGATCGTGCTGCTACTCACTTTGCTCCCGTTATCCAGCGTCGTGTCCGTGACGACGACCTTTTTGCCGTTGGCGGTGGCGTTGACGACAAAACCGTAATTCTCCCGGGGATTCTTGAACCATTCCGATACGGTGATGGTCAGATCGACCTTGATCCAATCACCTTTGCCCAATGGTTGGGTGACTTTCTTCGATACCATCCGATAGAGACCGGGCGTGTCGGGATGGTCGGGCACTTTGTACACTTTGAAGATCTCGATGAGGACGTCGGGAACGGGCCGACGGTCCACACCTTTGATGTAGATGTAGAGGGTGGCGTTGCTCACGTGGTATTTGGTGATGCTGTCCGAGAACATGAAGTGGAGGATGTCGTGGCCGCGCCGGCTGTGGCGCAAGTGCGGATCTGGAATGGCAAAGCAGAACAAGATTAGAAAAACAAGAACAAGAGAAGAAATAAGAGGTTTTAACCAAAGAATCTTCTATCATTTGAGCAACTATTAACTGTTAACTGTCAAGTGGGTCGCTGAAGAACAAGTCAGAAATCAGAATCTTCTTTGTACTTAGTATGAGGAAAACCATAAATGTCTCAGAACAGATGTAGGTAGAAAGAGTAGTTCAGTAAAACAGATAGATTGTGAAGGAGAAGGTTAAGTTGTCAAAAAGTAGGTCAGATAGCAGAACCTTCAGAACACCCTATATATAGGAGAGAAAGGTTATTGAAAAATGAATAAGGTTTTAATTAGGGTTGTTAAAAGAAAAGTTAGATCTTCGAGAACGGCCTCAATCAAAGACCAAACTACTGGACTAGCTTAAGAAACATCTAAAAAAAGAAAATAATTAAAGATCAAAACTTTAACTGTAGATAAGTGAGAAAGATATCAGATTTTTAAGAATAAGCTTGATCAATGGTCAGAAGCTGTAGAAGTCATTAGAACAGTTTAAGAAAGGTAACATTCTATCTCTATACGAAGAAAGTTTAAAAAAAAAACACTGTTGAAGAAGAAATTAGATCTTCAAACTCTAGAAGCACTTGAAACAGTCTAAGAAAAATTACGATCTCTAATCTTTAATTGTCGATTCTTGAAGAAGAAGTCTTTGAGAACGAGTTTAATCAAAATTTAGAAGCTCTAAAAGCCACTGAAACAGTTTAAGAAAGATTGCGTTCTATCTTTGGAATAGGAAAGTAATTTAAAAAATAGGTATCTAAGGATTGTTGAGAAAGAAGTCTTCAAGAACGAGCTTATCAAAGATCAGAAACTAGAGAAGCCACTGAAAGAGCTTAAGAAAAGTTGTGCTCTGTCTCTAGAAAAAGAAAGTAATTAAAACAAAAAACTGCAACTGTGGATTGTTAAAGAAGAAATTAGATCTTCAAGAATGAGTTTCATTAAAGATCAGAAGCTCTAAAAGCCACTGGAACAGTTTAAGAACAGTACACTCCATTTCAAGAAAACAATAATTTAAAAAAATCTTTATTTGTGGATTGTTGAAGAAGAAGTCTTTAAAAACAAACTTGATCAGCATTAGAAGCTCTAAAAGCCCCTGAAACAGTTTAAGGAAGAATACCTTCTTTCTCTAGAGGAAGAAAATAATTAAAAAAACTTCAACTGTGGATTGCTGAGGAAAAAATCGAGATTGAGTTTTATCGGAAATTAGAAGCTCTAGAAGCTACTGGAACAGTTTAGAAAGAGTACACTCTATCTCTAGAAAAAGACAATAATATTTAAAAAATCTTCAATTGTGGATTGTTGAGGAAGAAACCTTTAAGAACAAATTTGATTAAAAATTAGAAGTTCTAGAAGCATTTTGAAATAACTTAAGGAAGATTGCCCTCTATCTCTGAGGAAGAAAAATTTAAAATACTTTAACTGCGGATTGTTGAGGAAGAAGTCGCGATCAAGCTCTATTGGAGATCAAAAAGTTTAGGAGCCACTGGAATAGTTTAGAAAGAGTACACTCTATCTCTAGAAATAGACAATAATTTTTAAAAAATCTTTAATTGTGGATTGTTGAGGAAGAATCCTTTAAGAACAAATTTGATCAAAAATGAGAAGCTCTAGAAGCCGCTTAAATAACTTAGTGAAGATTATCCTCTCTCTCTCTAAAGAAAAAAAAAATTAAAAAACTTCAACTGTGGATTGTTGAGGAAGAAGTCGAGATCGAGCTCTTTTGGAGATAAAAAAGTTAAGGAGCCACTGGAATAGTTTAGGAAGAGTACACTCTAGAGAAAGACAATATTTTTTAAAAAATCTTCAATTGGGGATTGTTGAGGAAGAAGTATTTAAGAACCAATTTGATCAAAAATTAGAAGTTCTAGAAACTGCTGAAATAACTTAAGAAAGATTACCCTCTATCTCTAGAGGAAAAAAAAATTAAAAAACTTCAACTGCGGATTGTTGAGAAAGAAGTCTTTAAGAACAACTGTGATCCAAAATTAGAAGTTCTAGAAGCCGTTGAAATAACTTAAGAAAGATTACCCTCTATCTCTAGAGAAAGAAAAATTTAAAAAACTTCTACTGCGGATTGTTGAGGAAAAAGTCAAGATCGAGCTCTATTGGAAATCAAAAAGTTTAGGAGCCACTGGAATAGTTTAGAAAGAGTACACTCTATCTCTAGAAATAGACAATAATTTTTAAAAAATCTTTAATTGTGGATTGTTGAGAAAGAATCCTTTAAGAACCAATTTGATCAAAAATTAGAAGCTTCAGAAGCCGCTTAAATAACTTAGGAAAGATTATCCTCTATCTCTAAAGGAAAAAAAATTAAAAAACTTCAACTGCGGATTGTTGAAGAAGAAGTCGAGATCGAGCTCTTTTGGAGATAAAAAAGTTTAGGAGCCACTGGAATAGTTTAGGAAGAGTACACTCTATCTCTAGAGAAAGACAATAATTTTTAAAAAATCTTCAATTATGGATTGTTGAGGAAGAAGTCTTTAAGAATCAATTTGATCAAAAATCAGAAGTTCTAGAAACTGCTGAAATAACTTAAGAAAGATTACCCTCTATCTGTAGAGAAAGAAAAATTTAAAATACATCAACTGCGGATTGTTGAGGAAGAAGTCGAGATCAAGCTCTATTGGAGATCAAAAAGTTTAGGAGCCACTGGAATAGTTTAGAAAGAGTACACTCTATCTCTAGAGAAAGACAATAATTTTTAAAAAATCTTCAATTATGGATTGTTGAGGAAGAAGTCTTTAAGAACCAATTTGATCAAAAATTAGAAGTTCTCGAAACTGCTGAAATAACTTAAGAAAGATTACCCTCTATCTGTAGAGGAAGAAAAATTTAAAATACATCAACTGCGGATTGTTGAGGAAGAAGTCGAGATCAAGCTCTATTGGAGATCAAAAAGTTTAGGAGCCACTGGAATAGTTTAGAAAGAGTACACTCTATCTCTAGAAATAGACAATAATTTTTAAAAAATCTTTAATTGTGGATTGTTGAGGAAGAATCCTTTAAGAACAAATTTGATCAAAAATGAGAAGCTCTAGAAGCCGCTTAAATAACTTAGTGAAGATTATCCTCTCTCTCTCTCTAAAGGAAAAAAAAATTTTAAAAACTTCAACTGTGGATTGTTGAGGAAGAAGTCGAGATCGAGCTCTTTTGGAGATAAAAAAGTTAAGGAGCCACTGGAATAGTTTAGGAAGAGTACACTCTAGAGAAAGACAATAATTTTTAAAAAATCTTTAATTGGGGATTGTTGAGGAAGAAGTATTTAAGAACCAATTTGATCAAAAATTAGAAGTTCTAGAAACTGCTGAAATAACTTAAGAAAGATTACCCTCTATCTCTAGAGGAAAAAAAATTTAAAAAACTTCAACTGCGGATTGTTGAGAAAGAAGTCTTTAAGAACAACTTTGATCCAAAATTAGAAGTTCTAGAAGCCGTTGAAATAACTTAAGAAAGATTACCCCCTATCTCTAGAGGAAAAAAAATTTAAAAAACTTCAACTGCGGATTGTTGAGAAAGAAGTCTTTAAGAACAACTTTGATCCAAAATTAGAAGTTCTAGAAGCCGTTGAAATAACTTAAGAAAGATTACCCTCTATCTCTAGAGAAAGAAAAATTTAAAAAATTTCTACTGCGGATTGTTGAGGAAAAAGTCAAGATCGAGCTCTATTGGAGATCAAAAAGTTTAGGAGTTACTGGAATAGTTTAGGAAAAGTATATTCTATCACTAGAAAAAGACAATAATTTTAAAAAATGTTTAATTGTGAGTTGTTGAGGAAGAACTCTTTAGCAACCAACTTGATCAAAAATTTGAAGCTCTAGAAGCTTCTGGAACGATTTAAGATTACCCTCTATCTCTAGAAAAAAAATTAATTATTTAAAAAAACTTTAATTGCAGATTGCTGAGGAAGAAGTCGAGATCGAGCTCTATCGGAGATCAGAAGCTTTAGAATAAACTAGAACAGTTTAGGAAGAGTACACTCTACCTCTAGAAGAAGACAATAGTTAAAAAAAATCTTTAATGGTAGATTGTTGAAGAAAAAGTCTTCAAGAAGAAACTCGATTAGAGAAGAGAAATTCTAGAAACCTCATGAATAGCTTAAGGAAGGTTATGATCGATATCTAAAGGAAGAGAGTAATTGAGTGAAACCAAATTTAATTTTTTTATAGAACTCGCCGAACAATAGCAAGATATTTTAAAAAAACAATCTGAATCAAGGGTCAGAATGTTAATTTGATTGCATTCAGGTCATCGAGCAACGACTGGATAAAAAAGTCCAAATATTCTTAGATAAAAAATTAGTATGAGGAAGATGTGAAGGTCATTGGAATTGTTTTGAAACAAGATCAGATCTATCAAAGTCATCCAAAATTTCTACATAGAAGACCAGCGGAAGAAAAACAATAGAGATCAAGGGAGTCAAGTGTCTTTAAAAGAACAACACCGAAATTTTTCTAATTATTCTCTAGATTTAGATCATGCACTGAATAAGGAGGGAGAAAGTGCCAAACTCTCATTCTCATCAACGGGTATATTGGGGATGGATGTATAATTGCTAGTATTTCTATCTTCCTTTATGTTCTTTCTATGCTAATTTCTTTGTATGATTCTAACTGACTAGCTATTTTCAATCTTTTCATGCTAGATTTTCTATACAGAAATTATAGAGATAAAAGTGAAAAAATAGAAAAAATAGAGACTACTAAGTTAATTGTAAAGAATATACACTGCACAAAGACATTGGGTAGAATATTCTCTATAACCTTTTGGTTCTATGGTTGGCAAGCTTTTTACGTTCATCTTACTCCTTATACTTTGTACCTATATTCTCTATGATCTCTTAATAAGCACTATGCGTTCTATACTTTGAACAATCTCCGTTCTTTACATTTATGATAATATTTCTATAGTTTTTAACTCTTTATTATTCTTTTGATTTGTCTTGGTGCTATGCTTTTTATGGCATATTCTCTATGAGTCTATGTAGAATTTATAGAGAATTACTCAAAAAAGAAAGAAGGGGAGTATAAAGATCCCTTAGATTTAGAAAACTGAAGAGTATAGTTGCTAGATTAAATTATGTAGAGAAAGGAGACTAGAGCGATTCGTTTTTTCTGTTCTCTGGAATATCCAGTCTACTCATCGCAAACACTCTAGCTTCTTTATTAATTAATTATATAAATGTTTTGACTAAAGATCCTTGACTTCTTCGACATATAGTTTTTTAATTTAAATCTTAGGGTGCTGAACAGCAATTGGTATACCAGTGGCGTCCCAAAAATGATCACTTTGGTCGAAAATGTCAGGAGCGTCGCGCAAGGGCGGCTCGGGGGTCAGGTGTCGCCTCGTGCCGCCACCTCATAATGAGACGATTAGTCAGTGGCGCGGAAGCGCACACTCGCCGCTATCAATCATTGCGGTTCGTGCCGTCGTTGTACAGGTGTCGCTGTCGAGGCGCGAAACCGTGCCATCATCATCAGTTTAAAGCTGGCGTCAGCGAGTAAAGTGGGCTCTCTCATATCTTGGTCAGTGGTGACCTTGATGGCGGCCCCGACTGACCCAAACACTGACCCCTCCATGCAATTGCAAGTAAATTGCACTTGAACGTGATGTACGGTTTCTACACCCCACACCGGCCAAGTCGTGCACCAGGCGAGGTGGTACCGTTCCGGCGATAACCCCCGCCGCCGCGTCGCGACGTCACGTCCGGAACATTTCCCGAAACGGCCCGGCGCGGTCAGTGGCGTGCCGTCGCCGGGGTTTTCGTCGGACGGAGAGACGGCGGCGTCGGGACGGTGGCGTCGCCTGGTCGCTCGCTCGCCTTGGCGTTGCATCTCGCGAATGTGGTGCATCCATGATGCAGAATTACGGTCAACAGCGGCGCGTCCGTGAACCTGCGGCCGTTAAATAAAAATAGACGGATTATAGAGAGGGCATTGTTTTGTTTTTCGAACGGGGCCCGAACAACAGAACGTTTAACAGTTGCCCCCCGCACCTTGTCCTTCCCTCCCCCTTCTTTCGATGCAAAAGTGCAACGTTCTGTGTGACCCGGCCAAATTGCATCTTGCACAATTTGCCCAAATCTAATGACAATGATATAATAGTTTTTTCGGCAATTGGGCACTTCCTTGCAAGTGCCTTGACCCCGCCGGCCACCCTCCCCCCGAAAAATTATTGGGGCGGCACGTTTGTTCTTGATGTCGTCGGGGACTATCGCGGCCGTACGTCAAATGATGACTTAATTATTAAAAGCACCACCTATCTCGCCCTAATGACGAGAAGAATTTTCGAAATTATTGGTATTGATGATAGTGGTGTTATTTTTTTCAATAATATCGTCTGATTGTTGAAGAGTCAAAGGCCGTAATTACTCACAACTAACAATATCAATTAACTGCGTTCTCTTTATAACAAATAAACTGATTGAAGGGTCGTTAATAATTGTTACAGAGTGTAAATAACGTCTGGCTGTCAATTGTCAAGTTTTCGACGCAGAAGCTTTCTTCTACTATATTTTCCCTTTTATTAAATCTAAATAAGCTCAATGCTCTTTCTTTTTCCTTTATAGCAATTTTTTTAGAGATTCTATAGAATATATCGGTGATAGAAAGCACAGTTTTCTGTAACCATTACTTTAATATATTCTCTCACTTTTTTTGATTCTTTTCTATTTATCTGGGTATGGTTTCAATGCTTCTATTTTCATGTTCATTATCTTCTTTATTTTCATTACAATTTCTGTAGTTTTAGCCCTCGAGCAAAAATAGAGAATAGTCATACAACTTTGAAGGACTGGCTTGTACCTATAGAGAAGATGAAGAAAACATAAATTTTATTCTAATTTCCACCCCAAGAGTCTATACTCTATAATTTCTAGTAGCATGGATTTTTTAAAAAATATAATAAGATAATAGAGAAAATAATAAAGATCTCTATAAATTTATCACTCTTTACAATTTAGCTTACCTACTCTCTTATATAGGTTTTTCTCTCTTTCTCTAGAAATTTAATATAAGTAGAGCATGAAATAATCCAAAAAATATAGAGAATAGAGATACACCTCTGCATAGTTTTGTCGCTTTTTATAATTTAGTCTATTACAGTCACTTGCTCTATTTAGACTCTATTACTAGGGAGTAAAAAATGTGCAGTAGATTATAAAAATTACTACAATAGAGACCAAATTGTTTGAGATATCAGAGATTTGCGGTAGAGTTAGTTACAAAATAGAGCATTGAGCAAGATCTGAGAAAAGTAAAAATTAGTTGTGGAGCTTAGAAGCGGAGACCTGCATAGAGTATATAAAGGAAATAGAACTTCTATTGTAGTGTGTACCACTTTTCAGTACATTCCATACTCTATAATCAAGCCTCAAAGGTTGTTTAAAGATTAAAAATGTAGAATATGCAATACGAAAAGAAAATGTTAAAGATGTAGAAAAAACAAAATATAGAGAGAATCAATTTAGAGAATAGAGGTGCACTCCTCTAGTTTTGGTGCTCTTTATAATTTAGTATACTATCCTCACCTGCTCTATTTAGAGTCTATTACTACAGACTCTACATAGAGTATTATAGACAATAAAAGGGAGTAAGAAATGTGCAGTAGATTATAAAAATTAATACAATAGAGACCAAATTGTTTAAGACATCAGAGACTTGCGGTAGAGTAAGTTACAAAATAGAGCATAGAGCAAGATGTGAGAAAAGTAAAAATTAGTTGAGGAGCTTAGAAGCGGAGACCTGCATAGAGTATATAAAGGAAGTAGAACTTCTATTGTAGTGTGTAAGTACCACTTTTCAGTACATTATGTTACGTACTCTATAATCAAGCCTCAAAGGTTGTTTATTAAAGATTAAAAATGTAGAATATACAATATGAAAAGAAAATGTGAAAGATGTAGAAAAAACAAAATATAGAGAGAATCAATTTAGAGAATAGAGGTGCACTCCTCTAGTTTTGGTGCTCTTTATAATTTAGTATACTATCCTCACCTGCTCTATTTAGACTCTATTACTACAGACTCTACGTAGAGTATTATAGATAATAAAAGGGAGTAAGAAATGTGCAGTAGATTATAAAAATTACTACAATAGAGACCAAATTGTTTAAGACATCAGAGACTTGCGGTAGAGTAAGTTACAAAATAGAGCATAGAGCAAGATGTGAGAAAAGTAAAAATTAGTTGAGGAGCTTAGAAGCGGAGACCTGCATAGAGTATATAAAGGAAGTAGAACTTCTATTGTAGTGTGTAAGTACCACTTTTCAGTACATTATGTTACGTACTCTATAATCAAGCCTCAAAGGTTGTTTATTAAAGATTAAAAATGTAGAATATACAATATGAAAAGAAAATGTGAAAGATGTAGAAAAAACAAAATATAGAGAGAATCAATTTAGAGAATAGAGGTGCACTCCTCTAGTTTTGGTGCTCTTTATAATTCAGTATACTATCCTCACCTGCTCTATTTAGACTCTATTACTACAGACTCTACGTAGAGTATTATAGATAATAAAAGGGAGTAAGAAATGTGCAGTAGATTATAAAAATTACTACAATAGAGACCAAATTGTTTAAGACATCAGAGACTTGCGGTAGAGTAAGTTACAAAATAGAGCATAGAGCAAGATGTGAGAAAAGTAAAAATTAGTTGTGGAGCTTAGAAGCGGAGACCTGCATAGAGTATATAAAGGAAATAGAACTTCTATTGTAGTGTGTACCACTTTTCAGTACATTCCATACTCTATAATCAAGCCTCAAAGGTTGTTTAAAGATTAAAAATGTAGAATATGCAATACGAAAAGAAAATGTGAAAGATGTAGAAAAAACAAAATATAGAGAGAATCAATTTAGAGAATAGAGGTGCACTCCTCTAGTTTTGGTGCTCTTTATAATTTAGTATACTATCCTCACCTGCTCTATTTAGACTCTATTACTACAGATTCTACATAGAGTATTATAGACAATAAAAGGGAGTAAGAAATGTGCAGTAGATTATAAAAATTACTACAATAGAGACCAAATTGTTTAAGACATCAGAGACTTGCGGTAGAGTAAGTTACAAAATAGAGCATAGAGCAAGATGTGAGAAAAGTAAAAATTAGTTGAGGAGCTTAGAAGCGGAGACCTGCATAGAGTATATAAAGGAAGTAGAACTTCTATTGTAGTGTGTAAGTACCACTTTTCAGTACATTATGTTACGTACTCTATAATCAAGCCTCAAAGGTTGTTTATTAAAGATTAAAAATGTAGAATATACAATATGAAAAGAAAATGTGAAAGATGTAGAAAAAACAAAATATAGAGAGAATCAATTTAGAGAATAGAGGTGCACTCCTCTAGTTTTGGTGCTCTTTATAATTTAGTATACTATCCTCACCTGCTCTATTTAGACTCTATTACTACAGACTCTACGTAGAGTATTATAGATAATAAAAGGGAGTAAGAAATGTGCAGTAGATTATAAAAATTACTACAATAGAGACCAAATTGTTTAAGACATCAGAGACTTGCGGTAGAGTAAGTTACAAAATAGAGCATAGAGCAAGATGTGAGAAAAGTAAAAATTAGTTGAGGAGCTTAGAAGCGGAGACCTGCATAGAGTATATAAAGGAAGTAGAACTTCTATTGTATTGTGTAAGTACCACTTTTCAGTACATTATGTTACGTACTCTATAATCAAGCCTCAAAGGTTGTTTATTAAAGATTAAAAATGTAGAATATACAATATGAAAAGAAAATGTGAAAGATGTAGAAAAAACAAAATATAGAGAGAATCAAATTTAAGGAATAGAGGTGAACTCTAGTTTTGGTACTCTTTATAATTTAGTCTACTATTCTCACCTGCTCTATTTAGACTTTATTACTACAAAATCTGCATAGAGTATAGACAATAAAGGGCGTAGAGAATAGGCAGTAAGTTATAAAAATTACTGCAATAGAGACCAAATTGTTTGAGATATCAAAAATTTATGATAGTTAGTCAAAAAATAGAGTATAGAGTAAGATATGGAAAAAATAAAATGTGTAGCTTAGAAGGTCTACATAAAAAGATGTAGGAAGTAGAATTTCTATTAAAGTTTGTAGTCTCCACCACTATTCAGTATGCTCTAGATCTAGAGTCTATAATCTCTGCGCAAAGGTTATCTAAAGATTAAAAATGTAGAATATGCAATTTGAGAAAAATGTCTTAAAATGTAGAAAAGAACAAAATGTAAGGAAAATAAAATTTAAGGAATAGAAATGGATCTCTCTATAGTTCCAACGCCCTTAATATTTAATCTATTATATCTACTAGCTTGTTATATTAGGCGATGCTATTACTATAAGCTCTACATAAAGCATAGACAATGAGAGGCGCAGAAAATGTGCAGTAAATTATAGATATTGCTATAATAAAGATTAGATTGTTTGAGGCTTCAGCAGAAATATAAGATAGAGTTAGTCAAAAATATAGAGTAAGATAGAGATCCTAGAAAATGTGTAGTAGATTATAAACATTGCTATAATAAAGATAGAATGGTTTGAGACATCAGAAATTTAAGATAGAGTTAGTCAAAAAATAGGCTATAGAGCAAAATATGAGAAAAGTAAAAATTTGTTGAGGAGCTTAAAAATAGAGACCTGCATAGGAAACTTGAAGAGAGTAGAACTTCTATTGTAGTATCTACCACTTTTAAGTACATTCTGTGCTCTACAATTGAGGTTGTTCGAAGATTAAAAATATAGAAATGCAATAAATGTAGAGAGAAAAAATGTTAGAGAATATAGGTGCATCTTTCAATAGTTTGAATGCCCTTTACAATTTAATCTACTATACCTACTCTCCTGTTCTATTTGGAGACTCTATTACTACAAACTCTACATAGAGTATACAATGAGAAACAAAGAAAACGTGCAGTAGATTATACCTAAACATTGCTATAATAAAAACCAAATTGTTTGATGCATCAAAAATTTAAGATAAAGTTAGTCAAAGAAATAGAGTATATAGAGTAAGATATGGGAAAAGTAAAAATTAGTTGTGGAGCTTAGAAACGGAGCTTTGCATAAAGAATATAAAGGTAGTAAAACTTTTATAGTAGTTTCTACCACTCTATACTCTATAATTAAGCCACAAAGGTTATTGTTTAAAAATTAAAAACGTAGAAAAAAACGTAGAACGAAATAAGAAGAAAATATGAAAAACGCAAAGGGGGCAATATGTAGAGAGAATAAAATATAGAGAATATAACAGCATTTATCTTCAGTTTCAATAGTCCTACACAGAGTGTTATAGATAAAGACCGTGAAGAGCTTAAAGGATGGAGCAACCGGTTATAAACATTGCTATATAAAAAAAAATTGCATAAAATCAGAGAGATAGAGATTAGTTATAAAACTCTATTGAAAATACAAAGAAAATTTACTGTTTCTTGTAATTTCCACTATTATTCACTATAGTCTACAATCTCAACAAAGTTTATTCAAAAGATTAAGAATTTAGATATTGTACCACTGTACCATGATGACAAGAAAAGGACGTGTGAAAGAATAAAGAGATGAATTTGGAGAATAGGTTATGTAGCAACTAGTAAGGTTATTAAAAATATCGTAACCATAAATAAAGTAGATACAAATAAATAGATGAAAATAAAGAAGTATAAAATAAATAAATAATAATAAAACAAACAAACAAGCAACAGAATGCAAAGTTTAAGTTTTTTTTAAATAAATAGTTAAAAAATAATAAAGTAATAAAAGTTAAAAGCTTTAACGGCTGCTATACTGAATGTATAAAAAATAAGTAAAACAATTTAGACACACAATATTAGAGACAATGGCAAAATTAAGGAAAACTCGATAACATTTAGATATTGTTTTCTATCATAATAATGTTGATAAGACCCTTTCGAAGGGCACATTCCCTGACCCTCACCTCCTCTATCGTAGGTTGAAAATTGTTGGCATGCACGCGTCCACGTCCACCCCCGCAAAATGCACTTTTCCGTCAATAAACCACGTGTGTGCGTTGTTTTCCAGGAATAATAAAGACCTCACTCACGTAGCTGGTAATTTCTGGATAGCAAATTGCAAGTGAAACGCTGCACATGCACGCAACCTCACCCCCTTTTTTTCGGACGGCTTCAGTTTCTTCGATGCCGGACCCTTACCAACAGCAACCGAGCAAGCTGTTTATTTTTTATTATTTCAATAAGAGATTTAGTCAAGGACGTGACAAAGGGGTATAATCATTATTTAGAAGACGAAAGGCCGTTGGCATCAATTTAACGGCATCATTTTTTTTTAGGTGATTCGAAGAAGGGTTGGAGTCAGGTAGAGAGATAACGGGTTTAATCGCAGATGGATTGGAGGGTGGTTTCTGGTCGCGAGAAGGCGAGACATATGCGTGACGAGTGCAACGGATGAAGGAGAAAGATACCGGGGTTTTATTAATTGCCAGGGAAATGTTTGGATTTTAACAAAGGCCTCGCCAAAAGGCAACTACCTGGTTCGTTGACGACTGGTGATTAGTGGGCAATTTTGAAAGCGAACAGGACGGTAATAAAAAAAATTCCCACATTTTTCAAGTCCAAAGATTATAGCTATTAACATAGGTAGGTACCGACAATTGTTATGACATTGATTACAGCCGCAGATGTCGAAGAGCGAGGATTTTAAGACATCTAAGGCTGTAATATGTCATAACATCGAGGTTTGTTCAATATTTTATCGGTTTCAGGCGACCACCTTCGTATTTTGATGAATTATTACGACTGCATTAATAAATCAAAAATTCATTTGCAACTTTTTCCGTAAAAATCAAAATCGTTATACAAGTTGGTTGCTAGGTAGTCACAAAGATGTTTATTTTTCAACAAATATTTTATTTTTTAAAAATTCAATTATTTGTAAAATGAGCGACGCTAATTTGGCCTGAAACCAATAAAAAAAATTACCTGATTTTTTTATCTTAAATAATTTTTTAATTCATTGAAACGTTCTACTGTGGATATTTGAAGGTCTGGAAAACTTTATTATCAATTTTACTAATTTTATAAAAAAAAACGTTTAATACTTTGATTGAAGAAAAAGTTTCAGAATTTCTTTTCTTTAACTTATCACATATTTTTAAGAATTTTTTTAGCCTCTCAATAACAAGAAATAGTAAAATTTGAGAATTTCTATTTTCTTTCTTAACTTTTTATTAGATTTCAAATGATATCTAATAATTAAAATAATTAAATAATATAATATATTATAATATATTTTAATCTTAATTTTTCACACATCTTCTAATGATGGATCTTAGGTTTTAAACTATTCTAGTAAATATTGAAGAAATATTTTTCTTTTTTTTTTAATTCACATTTCTTAAATACTTCTTTGCACGTTTCGACAAATGATACAAAATGGCGATTTGTTTCAAACGCACTGTTGCAACTACCTACCCCTTTGTATGGACTATAATTTCTAGAGTAAAAATTTCTAATAAAAAATGAACTTTGCATCATTTAATTTTGGAAATGATTCAAAATGGCGCGTCCACCATTTTGGGTAAAACTAGAAAATTTTTGCGCCTAATTTAATTGTGGCTTCAGTTTGGCCTCCATAGCAAAAAATGTTTGTCTTGATTCGACGCTATATCGGTTCTTTTTAGCACAGTTACACAAACGTTACGTAAATGGCGATTTTTTTCTAGATACTAACACGACTATCGCGTCGCAACTCTTTGTCTCAATTTACTAAAATTAAATTTTATAACCCATTATCTTTCGTTTTTTTTTTTTAAACATTTTCGATAAAGTTTCCGTTTATAGCCAACTTTTTGGGGCAGAATCGTTGAACCTCGATTTTTTCAAAAATTAAAAATTTCGCCATTTCGGCCTTTCGCCTAATTATATAATTTTCACGACGGAATTAGAATAATTATATTAATAAATCTCTTTATCGCCTCGAACGTTATCGTTTTTTTTCTTCGACCATTTTTGATGCGGCACGTGTACCAAAAACAGATTTGATCGGCAAATTTCGAAAATTCGAAACGGTGCCTCCGGCGGCGGGGTGGATCAACCCCCGTTGGCGGTGTCGCCGAAAAATCGTCACGACGAAATCCCGCCGGTCCCGGTTACAAAATATACCTCGCAGGTCAACACAGATTGGAAGGTCACACATACCAATTGCGCAAGTAAGCCTTACGAATGATTGAAACAGACAAAACCCAGACGAAAATATTTGTCGGTGTGTGTGTTGCAGGTTGAACGGGGGGAGAGGGCGAGGGCCGGAGGGGGCGCTGTTGGCACGGGCTAATTAAAAAAAAATCGTTTCGAATCTGTGTAATTGGCCAAACCTTGACACATAAACGAGATTACGGCAATTTATCAAATTATTCGCACAGTTTTCATTGATGATTATTATTGCCATGTGAGAAGCCGCCGCGCCGCCATCGCCAGCTGACATTTCGGATAAGAACTTGTTAATAAAGATTTTTTGCCATCGCATCACTTTTGGCGGTCCAGGCGGATCTGGCAACTTTTCGCTTTCGGACTTGACATGTTTAATATCAGATGGACCGCCGTCGAAGATATCTAATCCTCCCACCGACTTATGTAATTATCACTTGGTTTTCGTTTTTATCGCGCCGGGCAATAAATAATTGTCGTTCGTGTGTCTCATAAATACGTAAAGAAGACGTGATAATTTTGTTAAGGATGGTCATTTACAGAATTGGCGATAGCCGGGATTTATCGAGGAGGATGCTTCGCAAGGTCTCGGAAATTTTAGCCCAAATTTTCGAATTTATTTGCTGAGTGGACGCGGAAGAGAGATAATGTGCCCCGTGTTCTGTTTGACGGGCAGGTTTATCGGGTGATTCCTTGACGCCATTAGATAGCCGATTGATCTAAGCGAGACCTTTCGAAATTTTGCTTTTGCGTTTCTATCGGCGCTAAATGATGGAAGAAAATTCGGGAAGAGTCCTTTGAGTTACCGAGGAGGATATCGAGGAGTGTTGGAGGAAAAACCCAAGCGATGCTACAAGGACAAATGCTAAATTTTGCAGAAGAAGGGAAAGACTAGACTTAATTATCTATTCAATTTTTTTTTAGTTATCTATCTTTTTAGATAATTGTATTTTACCAAATTTCCATAAAATCCAAAAAAGTTATTTAGATTTGAAAAATTTATAGGAAACAACTTTCGATGGTTGTCTCTCCAGCGACAGCTTCCTGTTCCCAAAAGTGCTCAAAGCAAAAAAATCTTTAAATATTTTGAATCAAAAGAAGATTGAAATTAACACGTGTGTGAATAGAAGATGAGAAAAAAATTATCTCCATTTGTTTTTCTATACTCCCCTTACTTAAGAATCATTAGAAAAATAATTGTAAAATCTTCATGCAGTCTTTACTGTTCAGATTTGGGCCCCTACGACTACTTTTTATTTAATTATCGCGAGCAGTGCAATTTTTGAGACATAAGTGTAAAATTTTTTGATTATTTTGGACCAAAAAATGAATATTAGAAAAAAAATAGTGAAATCTTTTTCATTCGTTTTTCTCTCAATTTAATTTTTTTTTTCTAATACTGAAGTAACCCTCAAAATCAATTGATGATCTTAGCCGAGTAACCACAGTGTTTTAATGTGTTTCCCAAGAACTGGTCCACTTTTTGTGCAGATCTGGACCCTTGCGACAGCTTCCTTGTTTATAGTTTGAAGATTGAAGATTTAATTTTCCGATCACTTTAAAACGAAATAGAAAGATTCAAAATATTACTTAATAAAATGACTGAACAAAGAAAAAAACGTTTTGAAAAAATCTTGTTTATTCTTTTTTTTCTCAATTTTGTACTTCTTTCTATTGTTTTTAGTACCAAACTGTTTAATAAAATTTGAATTCTCAGATCCATAAAACAGTGTAATTAATGTAACTTTCAAAAAATGGATCTTCTGCTATGGTCCAGATCTGAAAACTTGCATCTATTTTTTAGTTTCTAATTTGAAAGAAAATTACGAACAAACAAGATGGTGATAAATTAAAAGTTAAAATTATTAATTATTTCGAACTAAAGTAGACAGATTGAAACTATTAGACAACAAACAAAACAAAAGACAAAAAATATGCACTTCAAAAAAAATAACTTTTTTCTTGTTTTTGAAAATTTTTGTTAATTCTTGGTATAAACTATTTAAAAAATATAATTTTTTAGATTTATAACTATAGAGTCTCTATGTGACTTTCAAAAAAACTACTTTTGATAGTCTAGATTGGGACCCTTGCGACATTTTCTTAGTTTATAATTTGAAGGAAGATCACTAACAAATCAGTTTAAGATAAAAATAGATTAAAAGTTGAAACCATTGATTATTTTGGACCAAATTGAAATGTTGAAACTATTACTGAAGGAGTAGAATAGAAAGTAGAGGACCAATTTTTTTTCTCGGTTTTGAAAATTTTTGATCTACCTTGGTATCTAACTATTTAAAAAATAATAAATTTTTAGATTTATAAGTATAGGGTCTCTATGTAACTTTCAAAAACACTACTTTTTATAGTCCATATTTGGACCCTTGCGATATTTTCTTAGTATTAGTTTATAATTTGAAGGAAGATCACTAACAAATCACTTTTAGATAAAAATAAATTAAAAATTGAAACTATTGATTATTTTGGACCAAATTGAAATATTGAAACTATTACTCAAAGAGTAGAACAGAAAGTAAAAGACATATATTTAGAAAAAAAAATATTTTTTTTAATTTGAAAATTTTGACCTTGCCTGCTATCAAATTATTAGAAAATTTTTAATTTTCTAAATTTATAACTGGAGTCTTTATGACTCAGCTCAAATTCAAATCTTTTATCGTTTGTGCGGGAAAAATTCGACCACAAGTGATGGTTCACCCGGTAAAAAACATTTTATTTTTTCTGAAAATTTTTTACTTTCTTTCTTCTAGCTCTTCAATTAATTTTCTTAGGTTCTGTAATCTTAAATCGAATTTTAACGAATTCGCCCCTTTTTGTATTAATTTTTTTTTCTTTGGAGGGATAACATGGACTTGATTTTGCTGGTATTGATACAATTTTTGGCGGTTCTCTAATTATGAAATCTAATCGGTCAACTGTTTCTTATCTATATTTCTTTTATCTGTTTCAAATTGTACTTAATTCCCCATCTTAACTGCGATTTTGACTAGATATCATTTTGTATCCACTTGATCGCTATCTAACCTCTCATGTAATCTTTAGAGTCACCTATTATCTAACTCGAGATTTTATTTCTGGGTTCAAGAGACTTCTTCGCCTGAATTTCGCCAATATTCAAACCTAAAAAAAAAATTGACAGTATTTTTCTAAGTTAAGTTATTGATAGAAAAATTTGCAAAAAGAGGAAAAACTAAGCAAAAAATGTTTTTTTTTAATTTCTTTCTTGTTCACTTAAGTTACAGTTTTCGTTCTTTTGCGATTAAACCCACCTTAGAAAGCAGGAATTAGTTCAAAAGGGCCAATTCTGGACTTTATGACAGTAGTGTTTTTGGAAGTCAAATCTAGGCTTCAAATAATTTTTGAATATTTATTTTAAAAAAATTTAAAAAACATATTTTTCAATAATAGTTATGTTCACACTTCATTTTTTACATATAAAGATTAAAAATTTTAACCTTTAACTTTCAAATTGGTTTACTGACGATTACTTTTCAAATTATGAACTGGGAAGCAGTTGAGCAGTTGCAAAGGGTCAAATTTGAAATAGAAAACTGCAGTATTAGCTAGTTTTGAAAATGACATGAAAATATTGCAGTTGTTAATATGACACCTCAATTTTTTTTAAACAAATTGGTACCTACCAGAGAAGGTCAAAAAATTCCAGCACTGGGATCCCCGACAAAGCGTCTCGACCGCGTCATCTCCAAAGTGACCAAAAAAAGCGATAGCCTCCCGGAACTCTCTGTTTAACCGATAGAAATGCAAGTCGACTCTGTCGGCATTGAAGCTTTTTGGTCGCTTTGGAAGCGACGCAGTCGAGACGCTTTGTCGGGGATCTCAGTGCAGAACTGAAATGAGTGCATGAAATATTTTTTTAATATTTCAATTATAAACTAATTGAAATAGAAAGTCATACTGGGCCAAATCTATTTTTAACTTAAATTATGAACTAAATGAAAGTCATAGAGGGCCAAATCTGGACTGTAAGAAATATAGTTTTTGAAAAATTATATCTAAAATCGCAGAAAAAAACAAATTATAATTGTGGAAGAACTGAAAGAAGTAAAAGTGCACAAGGTCGGGCAATTAAAAAAATTACAGGGGCGCCTCTGCCTCTACCAACCGGTAGTCGTAGCGAAATCCTGCAAATTACAATAAAGAACAATATTGACCTTAAAAAAAGCGCGCGCGCGTGTCTTTTTTTCTACCGAAAAAAATGACTTGGAAAACCCGACTTGGAAATTTATCGACTTGAAATCGACGACACACGTCAACTGGCCCGCGCCACGATAAAAAAAAACCTCGACGAGATGACCAAAAAAAAAAACAAAAACTATGTCAACCGGCAATTAGAATTGTATAAATCAACCAATTAATGTTTTGTTTATATTTAGAACGTTTTCGCGTCTCGAAAGCAAACATTGATAGCAGCGTTATCATCGAAAGAAAAGAGGAGGGAGAGGACTGGAGATGATGTTAATTATTGGTTATTAATAGACGAACGTGTCGACAATATTATTAAGCAAAACGCGACATTTTTGGCCGAACCCGCGTCAAGTTGTTGGAGAATTAATTATTTTTTTCGTTTCTTTGATGAAGGTGGAAAGGTCTTTTGTTGGTTGTTCAGAATGGAATTTAAACCCGTTTTTTCGCGATAACCCCTATGCAGCGATATTAGAAGAGAGGTTTTTGATGATACGGCAATAATTCCGTTAAAAATGGTAAAGTGCACACGAAACGGACGATGCACTAACACTAGACTATAAATAGATATAGACAAGATCGGTGCGTCAAGCAAGGAGAAAAGGGGCTCCCGAAACTGAATCCGGTCCTGATCAAAAAAGACAATTTTTCACAACTAGATCAATGGTGGCGTTGCATAACTTTTATTATTTAGATTCGGACTTGTTTTATGGTGCGATAACTTGATGGAAAATAGTGCAGTTGTTGTTTCTTGCCCCCACTTCGCCGCCACTGCACTAACTAGATCAGACGTTGCTTGAATGCAACGCTACATTGTTGTCAATTGTGATAACAATTAGTAATTTGGAAAATAAACAATTTAGAAATTTTCTTGTAATTTCCAGTTTGTTGTTTGAGTATTTCTCAACATTTAGAAACAAATTTTGAGTTAACGAAAAAATTTACAGTAATTTGGTGGTCCACTAAATTGCTGTTTAGTAATTTGGTAGTCCACTAAATTGTTGTTTGCACTTTGATTTTTTTTTGTGGAAAAATTGGGGAGTCGCAAAAATTTTCGATACTTATTAGGTTACGTCATTGGGCACTAGTAACATTTTTTTACCAAAAACAAATTGTTACAAATTATTATTTAATCCAATTGCAATTCGTTACGCAAATTTGACATGTCAATTTATAAATAGCAATCTTGATTGATTTCAAAATATAAACTTTTGGATCACTTACAAGCCTATTGAGTTATGCTGTGATTCAAAGAGTTTAGCCAATAGAAAGATTAAGGTTTTCAAAAAACAGTTCTGCGATGGAAAAAATACAACAGAGGCAAATAAAATTGAAAATAATAAAATACAAAAATGAAAAATTATATAGAAATACGTTAAGAATGAAAATTGATACTAAAAACTATTCGTGGTCTTCCTGTAAGTTCTTTGTTGTCATTATTCAAACTTTTTATTTATTTTTAATTGCAGACGTTAATTTTTTGCCTAATTATCTTGTAGAGTTTTCTGGAAAATTGTAGAATGTTGGTGTTTAAAACAATATTTCCCAAAAGATTGAAATTATCATAAATTATCCTTGATCTTTCTCGTTAACAAAAGAATAAATATTAATTACGTCAAGTTAGTGATAAAGTAGCAATTAATTAATTAATTATTTGTTTTTGATTTGTAAAAAACTTCAAATAATTTTTATCGTCCTTGGTGCCAAAGTAATCATTTTGCTTTTAATCATCTACCAAGAGAGTTTGTATTAAGAACTTCATATCCAAAAGCAGTTTGTTATTAAAAAAATATGTCAAAAATTTAATATTAGTCTTTCAACGTAAACTACTTTTTTAAAAAATAATGAAAAATTGTCTCAAACTTTGTTCCAGTAAATGATTTCTTATGTCTCTTATTGAAATTTTGTTTGTCAAATTTGTTTAAAGGAGAATTGGATCAATCCTAAATTATTTTAATAATTTTTGGAGAAGAGAAAAAATTTTATTTGTTGAATATTTAATTCTTATAATTTCTAACTTCTTAGAAGCTCGAAAAGTTTTACTCAAACAAAGTAGGTAAAGATTTCGTTTTATTTATCACAGTTCTCCTAAACTTTTATTTCTAAATGTTCTCCTGAACCTTGAAGAATTTCTAAAACAATCATTAATTTTTTTAACTCTTTTTATACTCTCTGCCCCCAATATGCTTTATAAATAATACGAATTTGTTATTTACTCAAAAAAAGGAAAAGACCGCAAAAAAGTTTTGAAGCTACTAAATAATAATTATTAATGAATTATGCAAACAATTTACTTGTTAACTTTACGTGAATCACTAAATTCAATAATTTAGATTACCAAACTTGTTTCAAAGTATTTACCCAATGAACAATTTTTGAGTCATCTATGTAAAGATTTTGTTTCGTTTGTCACAAATCATGTCTCTTTGGTCTTTAGAAAATTATCTTCAGTTATCGACAACTATTTCTAATTAAACAATAAAAGTTAAAAAATGCTATAAAATATTTTTACAACAGTTTTATTAAGAATTTTCAAATTTTGAAAATCGGAATTTTCAAATAACAATTGATGTACGTAGTTTGAACCACAAGACCATAAAGAAGTCATTTACATCTCGTTGCTTGGACCACAAGATTTATTAGGTTTATTAGATTTTAAAAATTGACGATCATTTTTCGGAAAAAAAAAATTAATGGAAAAAGTCTCTACATAGCTAATTTTAGAAACCTTTAATTTTGTTTAATAATTCTCAAAAATTTAGAAATAAAAAAAAATTCTCAATAAAAATAAAAAGGTATCGTAGTTTATTGGACCACGCAAGAGCAAAAAGTTTTCCAAATTTTAGTGCTTTGAATGACGTTAGTAAAAAAAATCGGTTGGCGCTAAAACAACAAATCAGTAGATGCAGTTGCATTTTGATTTTAAAATTTTCTGTAAAATTGTTAAAAGTTAATAATTTTTTTTCAAAGCAAAAAAATTAATAGAAAGTGTGTAAACCAAAGAAATCATTTAGACCAGAAGATCAAAAAATATCAAATATATTTATTTTGTCAATTTTAGTTTTTTTTTTTAATTTGTAATTTAATTTATTACTTTTGTCTTTAATTTAATTATAAAGAAAAAAAATTACCATAATAAAAATGTAAATTGGTCTCTTTGTAATTATGGAGTAACTGGTAGCTGAAGTTCTATGTTGCATTAACCAAGTAGTAAAATGCTCTCACTAGTACAAAAAATTAATATAGAAAAACAGCAAATTTGAATTTTAATCCAATAGAATAGAACATCTTAAAAAATGACAAGAAGAAATTAGAAAAAAATTAAATAAAATATTTAAAACCATTTCCTCAATTTTGTTTACTCAATGTTTTCGTGTCTCGATAGTTTTGCAGCAACTTTCAAAAATTTTAAATAATTATTTTTATTTAAACGAGATCCTGTTGCTTTGACCTAGTTGTAATAACAGTCTTACCAGATAAATTATTTAAAGTTACAAAAAATTTAAAAATAAATTCAATAAAATTAAATCATTATCAAAGAGCCATAAAAAATGCAGAAAGGGGGTCTTCAATAAAATATTTGAATTGTTTCATTCGCATTATTTTAAAATAATATTTAAAAAATAATTTTTCCAAAAAAGTCGTTTAGACCGGACGTTAAAAATCAGAATCGTTCACCAATTAATAGCCAAGTACATAAATCTTTTATGTATGCAGGTACTTAAGTACTTGATTTTTTTTTTATTTAATTTAATTCGTTGTCTTGAAAATCGCAAATAATGTGCGTCGGCCACCGCGTAATTTGGACTAGCAGTCCAACTGTTGCTTCGTCGAGTAGCACAAAAAATGTACCTAATAATAGAAAATTGCGCGTTCCGGTCCTGGAACGTAGCAACGGCAGTGTGCCGGCGTGCATTTATATAAAGAAGTAAATAGACAGTTTTTTTTGTCGCAAGCCAATGTTCGATAACACTAACGAAAATTTGAGGTCTGCATGCGATCTTGGCGTGAGTACTTACAGGGTTGTGCGAAAGTGAGAACTTCCTGCGTCTTCACGTGGTAGTCGTCTTCCTCCTCGGTGATGGAGTAGCCGGTTTTGAAGAGCGGCTCGTCGCTCTGCATGGCACCGTACTCCATGTCGACTTTGGCCAAGAAATGCGGCGGCACCGGCGGCAACACTCGCCCCGTAACGTTGGGCGCCGTTTGGAACCCCATCCTCCTCAACACCTCCCCTTTGATCACCTCCAAATTTCTGTTCTTGATCTCCTCCCGCATCTTGCACGAACCGCAACCGGGCGACGCCGGCGTCGCCATCGGCGATGCCTCCTCGTCGAAGGCGTCCGCGAAACGTCTCTTAACAATACTGTTCGATCTGTTGTTCAGCGTCTCCTGCTGATGATGGTGTTTGTCACTAAACGTCGGACTAATTAATATCAAAATTATCGAAACCGTCCCCAAAGTTCTCCCCATTTCGTGGCAATAGGGGAATTTCGACGCGGTCCTAGCGATGTAAGTCGAATTGACCATTTTTCGGGAGTTTCTAGTAAATCAGTCGGTTTATCACAAAGTCAGACGAATTTTTTTTTTTTTTTTTTTGTTAATTTTTTACGTTAATTTAATAATAATTATCACAATTTCCCGAATCACTGGAATTTATCACATTTTCGGGAATCGCCGGCTTGAACACTCGCTTTTAGGGACCTCATTCTCCAATACTAATGAATCACATGTAAAAAGGATTTTTTGCGAAAAAAAATTTTTTGTTAGCGCTAATCACAATTTGATCACAATCGAATTTTTGCCATTGGACGAATTTTCGGGGGTTCTCGGTCGCCGGGGTCTATCACAAAATCGCACGCGTGTCGGCCACCAAGAAGAGATCTATCAGTAATAAACCCAGTTGGTTAGAGTTAAAGACCAACACTGAGCTATAATATAAAGCTGAGACTATATATGTGTGTAAACCTCTAGAGTGCGTATCTACTTGTTCGGGCGCTACCGCGTCGATCAAGTCGTCGCCTCCGAATTTGCCCCACCTGAACGTCCGACGCCACCACGTCAATTTTTGCCCGAAAAAATGACTCTCGTTAAAACAAACTGCAATTTCGCGGTAAGCCCGCGTGATGTAACCTCGAATCTTGTTGACTCGAAAAAACTGTCCACTGACGAATTGTTTAATTTTCCGTGGAAACAGAATTACGCAGACACTTGAACAAGTGCATAAGGATTTGTTGTTATAATAAATAAATAAATAACTAGTAACTGGTTTTTGTGCAGCACCTTTCACGGTGAATACCCGTCGGTCACCTTACAAATTCCCCATATTACAATTTGACGGTAAAGGACCAGACAATTGATTACCGGAACAGTGCGAGACAACTTTTTTCGATCAACTTTGAGCTTGAACCGACGACAATAAGCGTGAACCGGAAATTGAATCTTTCGAGATATTTTAATTACGTAATTTCAGTTTCAAGTCCTTGAACCGAAACAAAAAAAGTGGGTTAGCAAAAGTTCTTTTGGTCCATGCCGCATCTTCCAGCATTCAAGTAAGCGTCGGAACGTTGACAAATTTTTTTTCAAATTTCGTACTTTTTTAAATTTTTTAAATAAATAAATTTAATTAGAATAGGGGGAATTTGAAAGAATGTGTGAAAAAATAGTGAAGACGCCGTTGGAATATTTACAAAGTTATTAACAATTCTAAATTATTTAGAATCGAGCAGTATGTAAAAAAATGCAAAAAACTGACAACATTGTCAAGAAACATCTCTTACAAGAACTGTAAAAAGTAGGAGAAACAAGAAAATGCAAAAAACAGAAAAAAAATTAGCCCAAAAAAAAAATACAAATAGTCGATAAAAGAAGAATAAGATGCAAGCGAACAAAAGACTAAAAAAAATTGACAATATTGGGGTACTTGCCTCATGTTTGGAAAATATAATATTTAGAAAATGTAGGCGATTTCATTAGACCCGTATTTTTTTATTTGGTTCTAGGGTCAATATTACGCCCAGAATTTTTTTTTTAATTTTTGGAGTGGGAGATTTGTGACGTAGCCGTTCCCTGCACGGCGTAGTTCTAAAAAAAATTGTATGATGGCGCTTTACTCAGATTGTTTGCGTTCTATTTATAAATCGAATGCTAATCCGCTGTACACATGTCACGCATTCTGGTAGCGGCGCAGCATAGTAGCCAAAAACAAGAGTGCATTCAATACAGGTGTGAGTCTTGGATACGGGGGACCAATGCGTCATCAAAAACAAAAATTGTAAATATTTACGAAAATATAAAATAAAAAAATGGGAAAAAAATATTTAAGTCTCTTTTAGTTATTTACATGCATCTAGCTAGAGAATAAAAAGTGCAATATTTTTTTTTAGGCCAGTACTCTATTCTAAATTATTTAGAAACAAGCATTACGTATGACAAAAAAGATTCAAAAAATACAGCATTGTAAAGAAACATCTCTTACAAGAACTGATAATAGAAACAAGAAAATAAGAAAGATGGAGAAAAAATTTAGATCAAAAAAAATAAAGAGTAGATAGAAGTAGAATAAGATGGAAGCAAAAAAAACTAAAAAAAAACTGACAATAATTGTTGCGAACAAAGATAAGTAAAATAGAGCTAAATAAAAATTGACATTTTTGAACAAAATTCTCTTGCTAATAAAACTCAAGTAAATAAAAAAAGATCTATTGTAGTACGTTTCCTGGGTTACTAAAGATGCACAAAGTACTTAATAATAATCTTTTATTCACTATGTGCTCTCTAGCGCAAAGATCGAACTAACTACTAAATCCTTATCGCTAAATTATATAAAAAAGTATTTACATTTTTTTGCGGAAGAAATACGTAACAACATTATTGAGTAAATTCTGTGCTCCACATCTATGAAAGCGTATTACGTTTACAAAGGGAGGTGATGAGCAATTTAGTAACATTAGAAACCAAAATTAGGTAAACAAAAACCAATAATGTACAAAAAACAAACAAGAAATAAGATGTAAATAAAAAAAAGGCAACAAAAAGTGGTGTTAAAAGGAACTAAAAACAGATGTAACAGGAATAAAATATGAGCAAAAGGAATAATGATGGGGTACTTGCCTAAAATTGCATTTTTTATTCTCTAAAATCTAGATGCATGCAAATAACTAGAAAAGGCTTAAAAAAATATTTTTTTATTTCATATTTTTGTAAATCTTTGCAATTTTTGTTTTTGATGACGCATTGGTCCCCCGTATCCAAGACTCACACCTATATTGAATCGACTCTTGTTTTTGGCTACTATGTTACGCTGCTACTAGAGTGCGCGACATGTGTACAGCGGATTGGCATTCGATTTATAAATAGAACGCAAGCAATCTGAGTAAAGCGCCATCATACAATTGCTTTTAGAACTACGCCGTGCAGGAGTCGGCTACGTCACAAATCTCACACTCCAAAAATTAAAAAGTTAATTCTGGGCGTAATATTGACCCTAGAACCAAATAAAAAAATGCGGGTCTAATGAAATTGACTACATTTTTTAAATATTATATTTTTCAAACATTATAGGCAAGTACCCCACTGTGGACAAAATTTTGTAATCGAATTTATGTTGATAAAAAGAGACGGGGAGAGATTTACTATTCTTGAGAAGAAAATTAAAAAAATACGGGAAAACAAATCGAAACAAGAAAATACGAGTAAAATTGAGAAATTACAAAAGTACAATTGTTTTAAATTATTAAAATTGAAGATAAAATACACGAAAAAAAGTTAAAAACTAAGAAAATTGGAAAGAATAAACTAAGTTGTATCATAAAGTTGATATGTCGGCTCTTGCGTCCAACTCATCATGACCCGCGGCAGCTATGCTGCCGCCTTACTAGGTTTCTCGATTCCTCTAAACGAGGGAGTGCGAGCGAAGGATACTGTCCATTTTTCAATTATAGATTAAAATTAATAATTGAAAGTCCTTAATTTTTAAATTGCAAGTTACTTCATACCACAAGGTTGGTACGTTTTACGCAAAATTCCAAATATGTATAAATAAAACTTACTGACGTCATTTCAAAATTACCGTAACTAGTTTTGGAAATTTCTAGTTTCCGGGTCAAAGATTCCCGGCCATATTGTAAATTTTGACAAATGTAAATAGAGAATCGAAAAGAAATCATTTTCGAGCTACAAAGATAAAAAAAGAAAAAAAAGTAGGTACCTATATGTATGGGTAAAAATTTTTTCAAAATGCCACCAAGATGGCGCTAAAAATACATAACTTTAGAGCTTTAATATTGTTGCAGTTGCTTGTTTTTATATTTTCTTACAGTAGTTTGCCACCCTCAACTTTGTCGCTATATTGACTCTTTCATATGATCACCTCATTGAACTTTCTTCAAATTCAACGTGTCACTCTTGATTATTATATCTTTTGTCGTTATATCTTCTTCGTCTAGCTTCTTTACTTTAATAAGAATTTTTTTTAAACAATGGGAAATTGGCATAAAAAGATACAAAAAAAATATAAAAGAAAAAAGCAAAAACATTGAAGGAACGAATATTTAGACCAACTGCATAACCTGAAAAAAGGGCAAAAATTAGTCTGAAAAAAACGTAAAAAATACTAAAAATAACGAAATAGAGTAAATAAGACCCAAAAAAAAAATACAAAAATTAGTTGAAATAAAAAGTTTTTTGTTTGAACAAAAAGCGTTGTCATCACCGCTGTTGCGCAACTCTCCTCCAATCTGATTTTGGCAATTTGATTGACGGTTGTTGAGTGTTTTTTTTGGCTGTGGCGGCGATTCCCTTTCGTTGGTGCGAAATTTCCGAAATCGGGGTGTGCGTCAATGCCGGTAAAAACTAACAACACCCGTGAAGGTCCGATTTGATCGAGAAACGAAAGTAGTGTGACCGCAACACACGTGGGGGTGCAAATCAAAAAACTATATAGCGTCGACATCCTGTTCGCGACGTCCCTGAACCCGTAGAGGGCGGAAAAAATGGGGAATTTTTTTTTATTGACGCACCATCAATGACTTTACACGTTTCGTCGGTTCTCCTTTTTGCCACCATCATCGTCGTCTTTGGCGGTTTCGCAATTGCGCGACCAGGTGCGCTACGGTTACATAAGTTTCGGGCGATTAAGTGCTCGTGGGAAGGCCATTACCTACCTCAATATTATTTCGGTAAAACCAGATTGAGTTTTTTTTTCTTTTATATATATTTTTTTTTTCGTAGATGGGACGTCATTGAGGCAATGAGTTAGAACCACCGATTTCGGACGGACGAAAGCGGTGGTCAATTGTTTGTTGGTCCTCTTCGAGAGAGACGACGACCAATTCAAGTATAACGAGAAATTTCGAAATTAATTAAACCAGTTTTATGCGATTACTGATGCATCAAGTGGGTGTTGTTGTAAACATTGCGATTTTTTTCCTTTTCGTAATATGGCATTTGCATTGAAAAAGTCGCAATTTGGGAATTTCAGTGTTTGGCAAAAACAACTTCAAGTGCAAAACACAACGTGTTTTTTGACGTTGATTTGGGAGAAGATCAAGGGGAGCAAATAAAATTTTATACCGGTTTGTCGGGAATCAAGAGAAAAAATTCTAAAAAAAATAACAGGGTCAATAGACAAGTCAACAATTAATTCCGCAATAACTCGAAATTCTGATCCTCACTTCTACCTGCATCATCCTCTTCGAATTTCCTTCCAACATCTCCCAGCGCGATGAATCCCACTTCTGAATAGGGTACTTGCCTCATGTTTGGGAAATATAATATTTAGAAAATGTAGGCAATTTTATTAGACCCGTATTTTTTTATTTGGTTTTAGGGTCAATATTACGCCCAGAATTAATTTTTTAATTTTTGGAGTGGGAGATTTGTGACGTAGCCGTCCCCTGCAGGGCGTAGTTCTAAAAAAAATCGTAAAATGACGCTTTACTCAGATTGCTTGCGTTCTATTTATAAATCGAATGGCAATCCGTCGTACACATGTCGCGCACTCTGGTAGCAGTCCATTCAATACAGGTGTGAGTCTTGGATACGGGAGACCAATGCGTCATCAAAAACAAAAATTGCAACTATTTACCAAAATATGAAAAAAAAATGGGAAAAAAATATTTAAGCTTCTTTTAATTACTTGCATGCATCTAGAGAGTAAAAAGTGCAATTTTTTTTTTAGACAAGTACCCCATTGCTGAGAGACGCCCACCGGAAATTGAACCCCTGACTCCACAACCAGAATATTGTTTTAGTTTCACGTATTCAATATTATTAGAGCAGTTTAATGCAATTTTTAAATTTTTTGAAATAAAAAAGTCGCAAGAGATCAAATCTCTCGAAGCAAATTATTTGTATTAACGTTGTTCCAGTAAAACTTATAATTTGAGTAGAGACGTGCAAAAGTTTTTGAGTTGTGGTATAAAGATTCCAATTTTTTTTATCTAAACGTCAACGTAACCATTTATAATTATTACTTATTATCAAAGTTTTTACATAATTGAAAGTCCCAAGGAAACAAATCATCTTCGGCCTTGCAACTAATGACACATGAAACTCGTGCAAGTAGGTACTCGGTATTTCCATTTCGTAACATATACAGGGTAGTCCAAAATAAGGATACCTACCCATAATGAAGAGTAGAGCTTTTAAATTTAAACGTCTTGTCGCCACTGCATTTTTCTCTTTTGTTCAAGAAACGTCAAAAAATTTAGCAACATAACTTTATTTTTGTTTTTTAGAATAACTGCTAACGTTTTAAGTGATAGTTATTTTATTGCTCACCCTGTATTTAGATATTTATCAAAACTACCAAGTGGTTGAAATGAAAAGACTTAACCTCAAAACACCGGTAGGTACCTTTGACATTAAGAAAAATGTTTTCAAAAATTCTTTCGCCATGATTTATTTAATAACAAAGCCAGAAAGAAACTAGTTAATGGATTGTAGAATGGACAGTTTATTGTTATTACTTTCGAAGGTTGCGGTTTCTAACATTCCACCATTAATATATTTGTTCGTTTTTTACATGCGTCGCTTCCTAAAAATAAAACAAGTTTTGCACAAAAAAAAATATATAAAGTTAATTGCAACACGGGCAACAACAAAAACTACAACTGTAAAAACCGTAAGACACAAACAATGACAAAGCTGGTTGCGCTACTCCCAAATTTCGCCACCAAATGGGGGTGGCGCACCCTAACAGAAATTTTGGCCTTAGTGACACCTCATCACCCTTTTGTTGAAATCAACGTTTTCGCTAAAATCCTGGCGATTGTTTTCTTAAATAGTTACCTGTGGGAGTGGGAGCGGCCGAAATTAAGAGGCCTGCTCAGTAGGCGTTAGACGCGTCTGCAAATATCTCCAAAAGTTTTTACTTGATTTTAGTGAGGTTTTTACTAGTGAATAGAGTAAAAAATAAAGAATATTGGCAGTCTATTGTTTTGACAAAAAAAAAATTTTTTAAATTTTGTTATATAAGTAGGTACCGTTAATTCGGATGACAGCCAATAAAAAAAAAAACTAATTATAAGAAAACTGTGAAGTTCTCGGTGATCTAGCGCTGTTTCGCTGCCGTTTCGAGCCCACGACTTTATCGTTGCGATGGCGCCCGTCCACGTTCCATGTGTGTATGTGTTGCGGACAAGTGGGTGATGTATGGTTGATCTTCCTTTTTTCAACTTTTTTTTTTTGTTTTTGTTTTTTGATTGATCTATTAGCCGACGGAGGGATTTCTGCGGGATGAGCTGACTGATCGTAAATTTGTCGATGGCGTTTTGTTCGGGCGGGTATAGGACCGGGTGAAACGGTCGCGGGCGGCCGTGATTTATGCGATTTCGGTAGTCGGCACGCATTTTTGATACTTTTCCAAATTAACATAAACAAGGAAATGGACGGTTTCGCACATATATTAAACAAATGGTCGCGGGGGGCTATTTCGGGAACGGCTGCCAGGCGAGAAAAGCGCGCCCGTCTGGCCAACGTCTCCGTCGCCCCCGGAATTCGGGCCAACAACCACCGCCCCCCAATTGACAAAAAGAACCACTTCCAAGGGGAGCGGGGAGGGAAAAACCGCGGCCAAAGCCCGCAACTCTATCCCAAATAGCTTGACCTTTCGTCAATTTTAATCACGGATCAAGATTGTTCGGATGATTTTTTTTAATTTATAAAATTGACGTCGAGCTCCTGGGGTGATGCTGGATGCTGGTAACTGAAATTGGTGGTTAGGGAAGGGCCCGAATCGCGTGTTGCGTATCTCGGGCCCTTCTCGCATAAATTGCCATCTACCTGACGGCGGCGCGATCTCGGAGCCAGGTATACCGATTAAAATATCCAAAGAATGCCATTCGTGACCCCATCAACCCTTTACGTCGAAAAATCTGGGGGGCTCATTAAACAAGGTGGAAAAAAAGGAGCGGAACGGGCGGTTGTTGGTCCAATCTCATTTTCGGATCCTGAAGCGTGGGAAAGAGCCGAAATCGTTCTGGTCCTGACCAATTTTTTAAATTAGTTTGTTTTCTTTATTTTATTTTTTTCTTACTACTTATATATATTTTTTTTCTCGTCTTTGGGTTTTCGGACCCATCTCGACGGTGGGTACACGCACGGGTTTGACACACCATGCAAATCCGCCTCATGAATTTTAATACTTGGCCCGATGAATTGATCGGCAACGGAAATAAATATCAATAATGAAAACCGTAAAATTATACGGAGGAAAATTTGCAATTTTAATAGGGCGCAACATCTGTAGGTACGGCCCATACGTGACAAGGAAGTTGTGCAATGGAAACGGGCTGATTGATGGGTCGGTGTACATGCATACATGTATGCGTGGCGGCGGCACGTGTACGATTATTAACATTATCTAGAAATTTACCTTCGACAACTTTTTGTTGGTTTTGTTGTTTGTCAACTCGAAATTGACTTCACCGAATAAAAATTTTCCAAACCTTGGAAAAAATTTTGACCAACTTTTTCTCTATTATTTTTTGTTCTTGTTGCTTTGGACGATAATTTTTAAGTCTCTCATTTAACGTAAAAATTCAAAAGTAGAAAGGATTTTGAATTTGTGAAAAAAGTGAACTTTTAATCTTTTTACTAAGGAACGTGGAGACCAGAAAGTAGTTCTACTTCTTCAGTGGCAATTATTGGTTGAACTTTTCTGAACTTGCTCTAGATGTTATAGTTCTTGAGATATAGATGCAGTTTTCTGAGCTCCGACTCAAAATCTTGCACCTACCTTGTGCTTTCCTCTGTAGGTAGAACCACCAATTTTAAACAGCAGCTTTTCTGACATTTCTAAAGTTGTCTTGCTCAAACTCTAAGGTTAGATGCAGTCTTTTGAGCCTCGACCAGATATTGCTAACAGCACATGTTGAAGTATTTGACCATTCCTGGTTAAATTTTCTAAAGTTTTTTCAAGGATTCAGGGGTTTTGTTCTAGATGTTACAGATTTTGGGTTATAAGCAATTTTTGAGCCTCAACTTAAAATTTCAAAAAGCTAGTTTTTGTATTTTTGTCTATAGTTAAGATTGCCAACGTTTCTAAAGTTGAAGTTCTTTGAAGAGAACCGTATATACCTTTCAAAGATGCAATCTGTCTTATTCTAGATGTTACAGGCAATATTTTGAGCTTTAATTTAAAGTTTCAAAGAACATATGTTACATGTTAAAGTCTTGTACTTTCTTTGAGAACTGGAAACACTAATTTTACTGAAAATCATCTCATTTGTAGAAGATTTTACAAACTTTCTAAAAATGCAACCAGTTTTGTAAAAGGTGTTACAATTTTTGAGTTAAACGTAATTTTGTGAGCTTTAACTTAAGATTTTATACAATAAAATGCTAGGAGTTAGTGCTTTCCTTGGTAGTTGAGCTAGCCATTTTTTTTTTAAATGATCTTATATATTTTCCGCAATTTGCTTTATTCTAGATGTTACACTTTTCATATTACATATTCTGAGCCTAAACTTAAAATTTTAAACTGGCAAACGTTGAGATAGTTAATTTCTCTAAAGTCTGAGTTTTTAAAGAAGATCTTATTTACTTTCTGAGGATGTATTCTGCTTTGTTCTAAATGTTACAGTTTATGTGTTTAAGGCAATATTAGGAGCTTCAGCTGAAGATTTTGAACAACGTTATGTTAGTGTCTTTGTTCTATCCTCATTAGTTGAAACAACTAATTTTTCTAAAGCTGAAGTTTTTTAAAGCAAAATTTTATATACTTTCTGAGGATGCAATCAGCCTTATTCTAGATGTTACTGTTTTTGAGTTTGACATAATTTTCTGACCCTCAACAGTTGTAATTGTTATTTTTTTTAAAGTTAAGCTCTTTTAAAGAGGACTTTATGTACCTTTCAAAGATGCAATCTATCTTATTCTTAATGTTACATTTTTTGTGTTACAGGCAATATTCTAAGCCTAAACTTGAAATTTCAAACCGACAAACGTGAGTCTTTGTTCTTTCTTCAATTGTTAAGATAGTCAATTTCTTTAAAGTTTGAGTTTTTGATGAAGATTTTATATACTTTCTGAGAATGGAATCTACTTTATTCTAGATGCTACATGTTATACGCAATATTCTGACCCTCCACTTAAAATTTTAATCTGACAATTGTTGAAATCTTTGTTCTTTTCTCACTAGTCGAAACATCTAATTTTTCTAAAGTTGGAGTTTTTGAAGAAAATCTTATATGGTCTCTAAAGATGGTATCTGCTTTATTCTCGATGTTACATTTTCTTTGTTTAAGGCAATATTAGGAGCATCAGCTGAAGATTTCAAACAACGTTATGTTAGTGTCTTTGTTCTATCCTCATTAGTTAAAATAGCATTTTTTTAAAGAAAATCTTATACTTTCTGAGGATGCAATCTGCCTTAGTCTAGATGTTAGTGTTTTTGAGTTAGATATAATTTTCTTTCTGATCCTCAACTTAAATTTCAAACAACAAATGTTAAAGTCTTTCTACCTTCCTCTATAGTTGTTTTGTACTTTCTAAAGATGCAATCTATCTTATTCTTGATGTTACATTTTTTGTGTTACAGGCAATATTCTGAGCCTAAACTTGAAATTTCAAACCGACAAACGTGAGTCTCTGTTCTTTCTTCAATTGTTGAGATAGTCAATTTCTTTAAAGTTTGAGTTTTTCATGAAGATCTTATATACTTTCTGAGAATGGAATCTACTTTATTCTAGATGTTACATGTTATACGCAATATTCTGAGCCTCCACTTAAAATTTTAAACTGACAATTGTTGAAATCTTTGTTCTTTTCTCACTAGTCAAAACACCTAATTTTTCTAAAGTTGGAGTTTCTGAATAGAATCTTATATGCTCTCTGAAGATGGCATCTGCTTTATTCTCGATGTTACATTTTATTTGTTTAAGGCAATATTAGGAGCATCAACTGAAGATTTCAAACAACGTTATGGGAGTGTCTTTGTTCTATCCTTATTAGTTAAAATAGCATTTTTTAAAGAAAATCTTATACTTTCTGAGGATGCAATCTGCTTTAGTCTAGATGTTACTGTTTTTGAGTTAGATATAATTTTTTTTCTGACCCTCAACTTAAATTTCAAACAACAAATGTTAGAGTCTTTCTACTTTCCTCTATAGTTGTTTTGTACCTTCCAAAGATGCAATTTCTCTTATTCTTGATGTTACATTTTTTGTGTTACAGCCAATATTCTGAGCCTAAACTTGAAATTTCAAACTGAAAAATGTTAAAGTCTTTGTTCTTTCCTAAATAGATGAGATAGTCAATTTCTCTAAAGTCTGAGTTTTTGAAAAAGATTTTATATACTTTTTGAGAATGGTATCTGCTTTATTCTAGATGTTACATGTTACGGTCAGTATTCTGAGCATAAACTTAAAATTTTAAACTGACAACTGTTGGAGTCTTTGTTTTTTCCTCAATAGTCGAGACACCTAATTTCTCTAAAGTTGGAGTTTCTGAAAAGGATCTTACATGCTCTCTGAAGATGGAATCTGCTTTATTCTAAATGTTACGTTTTATGTGTTTAAGGCAATATTAGGAGCCTCAGCTAAAGATTTCAAACAACGTTATGTGAGTGTCTTTGTTCTATCCTCATTAGTTGAAATTGCAGTTTTTTAAAAAATATCTTATACTTTCTGAGGATGCGATCTGTCTTATTCTAGATGTTACTGTTTTTGAGTTAGATATAATTTTTTTTCTGACCATCAACTTAAAAATTAAACAACAAATGTCAAAGTCTTTCTATTTTCTTCTATAGTTATGATTGTTAATTTTTCTAAAGTTGAGCTCTTTTAAAAAGAACTTTATGTACCTTCCAAAGATGCAATCTGTCTAATTCTTGATGTTACATTTTTTGTGTTACAGGCAATATTCTGAGCCTAAACTTAAAATTTCAAACTAACAAATGTTAAAGTCTTTGTTCTTTCCTCAGTAGGTGAGATAGTCAATTTCTCTAAAGTCTGAGTTTTTTGAAGAAAAGATTGTATACTTTCTGAGGATGGAATCTGCTTTATTCTAGATGTTACATGTTACGGTCAATATTCTGAGCTTAAGCTTAAAATTTTAAACTGACAATTGTTGAAGTCTTTGATCTTTTCTCAATAGACGAGACACCTAATTTCTCTAAAGTTGGAGTTTCTGAAAAGGATCTTACATACTCTCTGAAAATAAAATCTGCCTTATTCTAGATGTTACAGTTTTTCTGCTACAAGTTTAATTTTTTTCAAGTCTTCAATTCCTATAAACTGTATCAGGATGCAATCTATCTTCCAGTAAATTTTTAATTTTTGAGTAAAGCTCTCTTAGCTCTGACGAACAAGTTTCAATTTGTCAATATCCTCGCTTCTTCCAACGATGACTCCTCGAACAAGTTTTTCTATTGATAGAAAGTGAAATGGGTCAAATAAATTTTTTAACGTATCTTCTCTAATTCTAGCCCCGCACGTAGTACATGTCTATTCATAAAGTAAAATTTGCCACCATCAATGTACGTTTGTTAAGATAAAAAAAAACTGTTGCTGCCCCCGCGATACTCTCGCGTCAGTCTTAAAAAAAAAAATGATTACTTCAGCGAGTCCATTGATAAGCCCAATTATTTTCTTTTTCCTTAATAACGGACGCCCACAACAACAAAAAAAAAAAAAACTTGTTCTTTTTTCCCCAATCGAAACCCTGAATGAGACGGTGTTTTGTTACTAGGACGGCTGTCCCGACGTCTGGCACTAGGAGGTCACCGTTGCCATTGATGTCCGAGTACCCCGTCGAGTCAGTCGTCTCGTAGTCTACTCGGGACCAACCACCAGGTCAGGGCTCGGGCGTCACACAAACCCCCCCTAAAAATTACCCCATTCCCTAGCCGCGATCTTAACCCCCGCACCAAAGCGGAAATGCCGTATTTTCTAGGTCACATCACATGCGTCCGCCCACTCGTTGCCGGCTGTCTGTAACCAGCCGATAGTAGTTTTGACGTAAGTAAGTACGGGCTTTTTGCCACTGAAATTACGTTATAGGAGACGATTGGTGATCGGGGGTGGTTTTCAGAAAATCTCGTAAAAAACTAACGACGTGGAAAATAATAACAATAATAATGACGATGAGGTTCAGGGTTGGAGTTGCGATGCTCGCCCGCAATGACTACATGGATTATCCATCGATTTATCGGCGTCGCGACGCTTGATTCATTGACGCGGCCGGAGTGCGGAAAATTCCGGAAAACCGTATTTTACAACTTTTTTTTTGTCCCTATACAACTAAACCGTTGATTAAAGCAGTCAAGTTGTGAAATATTCACTGGCTCGTTGCCTACTTGCGACGTAAAATAAAAATTTAAGAAAATTAATTTTAAACAATCAAAAATAACGTGGTACTAAAAAAATCATTTCCTCATTGCCTACTTTCGATGCAATTGATGGCAATGGAAAAATGTAATTTTCTTAATAAAATTTACAAAAAAATTATTTATTTTAGATGTCATTCAAAACGGCACAGTGCACAATTTACAATAAATCTTCATTTTCTCGTTGCCTACTTTCGTTTTTTTCTTTTTTCCTTCCTTCTCTCTTATTTAGTCTCGTAGTCATTAATTAATCTTTTAATTTGTTGCTTGAGTTTCCCTTTTCGTTCATCGATCTTTTGTCATTTGTACAGGAAGCGTTCGTGATGAGTAAAATTACATATTCGCACTTCCGGTCCGCATAAATACGTGATTATCGCAAAAATTATACAACGATGGCCGCTGGTCGTCGATTTGAATTACAAATACGAAATCTCGTGCAGGTACCGCGTTATAATAATTGTCACCCTGATTGATATCGTTTCCGTCGCTCCTGTAACGTCTCGATTTATTCAGGGAACATCCCGAATTAGAACGAATCGATCAAAAATACGTCTATTGTTCAAGAAAATTAAAAAAAAAATGAAGAAATGAAAGCTACGACGTGTAAAAAAATTACGGACGCTACTAGTGACGTATGAAAACTTGTTGGGGAAGTTAAGGAGTTTGGTAGATAAAGAAAGGGGGTTCTGGAGCTACCACATCACCGCACAACCTCTGCGCATGTGTAAATTACGTTGCTGTATATTATGTTGCATACCTGCTGGGCGTAAGCAATTAAAAAACGTAACAGAAATGAAAACAAAAATAAATCGGATGTAACTCTTGATAGAAAAATCATTGTGTGGTCCATAGATGAAAAAAATAGTATCTAGACGTTATAAAAAATTTAACACTGCGAAGAAAAAAGAAGTCGTGTTGATGAGGGTAGCAACGTTTCTAGAAAATATAGAAGAAGTGTCGTTACTCAATGAACTACAAATCGAAGAAAAGGTAAAAGTGTCAAGTGTCTGATAAGAAAGCGTTAGAAGTTAGAAGAAGATACTTGAGAAAAAGTTTTTTTGATGTTTGGTGGCGTTTCGGAGATGGGTGATGGTACTGATGGTAATCGAGGACGATGGTCGCCGGTGAAAACTTTCGTGGGTCCGATGGACTGTTCTCTTCCAATTAACTCGGCAACATCGTGTGCGTCGTAAATCGTTCGTCTTTTGTCCGGACGATTTTTTCTCATGGCCCAGCCTCCGCCACCGGCCCAAAAAACGACGTTGACAAGCCGAGAACACCCACGTTCAAAAAAAGATAAAAGTGCAACAACGTTGTGCGATAATACACCGGCGCACCGTTCAAAGGACCTTGCGTTTAACAACTTTTGAAATTCAGCCCTCCCGTTTTATATTCAAGAGATATCTACCGTATTATTAAATTTATGTAAAAAAATGGTGCAGCGCGATGCATCGGGCCAAATCACTAGTCGACCCGCGGAACGCCCACAACCAAACCAAATTGGTTTGGACCACAACGAATTTCATTTGTTACAAAAAACTGGTTATTGTTGCCCGCATCTCTTTCGGTTTTTTTTTCGTATTTATTTTTAATTTTTTTTCGAAAGCAAAAATAAAGTATGTCATGATTAATGTTGAATTGGCAACGACACATCAAGGCTTCCCCCGTGGAATCAACCATTGTTAATAACAACACAATTTCTAAAACAACAACCAATCATTTTACCATAAACACTAACAACAAAATTATTCTTTGTCACGAGATCTTCTTCGGCAAGATAACTTCTGTAATTCGCAGTTCTCGGATTTCTCTCCGTGGTATCCGTGGTAAAGCTGAGCAGAAGATTATTAGAATCAATGATAGAATGATGAGAGAGTTGATCTTGCAGATATGTAAGAGAGAGAAAGCGAGAAAGCGTGAGAAAGAAGGAGGAGAGAGATAAAGAGAAAAATCTCATAATCTTCCGCTTGATGTTTGTTGTATAAGTTTTTTTACATCCTCAAGATCTAGGTACTTACCATTGTCTCAAACAATTTGATGCTAGGTAGGTCTTCTATTGTGTTAACTGAAGACTTTTTCTAACAATTCCTCTATATCTGCGATATAAAATAATTCATGATAGAGCTCAGCAGAAGATTGTTAGAATGATGAGAGTAAATCTTGAGGATGTGCAAAAAAGAGAAAAAGAAAAAGTATATTGTCTCCTTTTTTCCGCTTGATGTTTGTTGTTTTAACTCTTTCATATCCTCAAGATCATTGCCTCCAACGAATTTATGCTAGGTACTTCTTCTAATGTCTTAACCTCGGTCTTAATTGAAGTCTTTTTCTAATAATTATTTATTTCCCAAGTTTACTCTGAACCTTCTAACGCTTCTATATTTGCAATATCAAATAATCTATGATAGAATGCAGTAGAAGATTATTGGATTCAATTATAGAATAATGAGAGAGAGTAGATCTTGAGAATGTGCAAGAAAGAGAATAAAAGTTTACCATCTACTTTCTTCTTTTTGATGTTTGTTGTTTTATCTTTTTCACATCCTCAAGATTTACTCAACATTGTCTCCAACGGTTTTATGCTGGGTACCTACTTCTTCTATTGTATTACCTAACTGAAGCCTTTCCCTAGCAACTCTTCGTTCCTCAAGTTTAATCTGAACTTTCTAACGCTTCTATATCTGCAATATGAAATAATTTATGATACAACTCAGCAGATGATTGTAGGAATTAATGATGGAATGATGAGAGTTGATCTTGAAGATGTACAAAAAAAAGAGAAAGAAAAAGTTTATTGTCTTCTTTCTTTCGCTTGATATTTGTAGTTTTATCTCGTTCACATTCTCAAGATTTGCTCATCATTGCCCCCAGTAATTTTATGCTACGTACTTCTTTTAATGTCTTAATCTCGGTCTTAACTGAATTCTTTTTCTAATAATTCTTTATTTCTCATGTTTACTTTGAACTTTCTAACGCTTCTATATTTGCAATATCAAATAATCCATGATAGAATGCAGTAGAAGATTATTGGATTCAATGATAGAATAATGAGAGAGAGTAGATCTTGAGAATGTGCAAGATAAAGAGAAAACTTTACTATCTACTTTCTCCCTCTTAAGGTTTGTTGTTTTATCTCTTTCACATCCTCAAGTTCTACTCATCATTGCCTCTAACGGTTTTATACTGGGTACCTACTTCTTCTATTGTGTTACCTAACTGAAGACTTACTCTAGCAACTCTTCGTTCCTCAAGTTTACTCAGAACTTTCTAACACTTCTATGTATGCAATATAAAATAATTCATTATAGAGCTCTAGCAGAAGATTGTTGGAATCAGTGATGGAATGATGAGAGTTGATCTTGAAAATGTACAAAAAAGAGAAAAAGAAAAAGTTTATTGTCTCCTTTTTTTCCCTTGATAATTGTAGTTTTATCTCTTTCACATTCTGAAGATCTACTCATCATTGCCTCTAACAATTTTATGCTGGGTACTTCTTTTCATGTCTTAACCTCGGTCTTAACTAAAGTCTTTTTCTAATAATTCTTTATTTCTTAAGTTTACTCTGAACCTTCTAACGCTTCTATATTTGCAATATCAAATAATCTATGATATAATGCAGTAGAAGATTATTGGATTTAATGATATAAATAATGAAGAGAGTAGATTTTGATAATGTGCAAAAAAGAAAAAAAAAGTTGACTATCTATTTTCTTCCTTTTAATATTTGTTGTTTTATCTTTTTTACATCCTCAAGATCTACTCATCATTGCCTCCAACGGTATCATGCTGGGTACTTACTTCTTCTATTGTGTTATCTAACTGAAGGCTTTCCCTAGCAATTCCTCGTTCCTCAAGTTTACTCTAAACTTTCTAACGCTTCTATATCTGCGATATGAAATAATTCATGATAGAGCTCAGCAAAAGATTGTTAGAATCAATAATGGAATGATGAGAGTTGATCTTGAGAATGTACAAAAAAGAGAAAAAAAAAAAGTTTATTGCCTCCTTTCTTTCCCTTGATGATTGTAGTTTTATTTCTTTCACATTCTGAAGATTTACTCATCATTGCCTCCAACGATTTTATGCTAAGTACTTCTTTTAATGTCTTAACCACGGTCTTAATTGAAGTCATTTTCTAATAATTCTTCATTTCTCAAGTTTACTCTGAACCTTCTAACGCTTCCATATTTGCAATATCAATTAATCCATGATAGAATGCAGTAGAACATTATTGGATTTAATGATAGAATAATAAGAGAGGGTAGATCTTGAGAATGTGTAAGAAAGAAAAAAAAGTTCACTATTTTCTTTCTTCCTCTTGATGTTTATTGCTTTATCTCTTTCACATCCTCAAGATCTATTCATCATTGCCTCCAACAGTTTTATGCTGGGTACCTACTTTTTCTATTGTGTTACCTAACTGAAGCCTTTCCCTAGCAACTCTTCGTTCCTCAAGTTTACTCTGAACTTTCTAACGCTTCTATATCTGCAATATGAAATAATTTATGATACAACTCAGCAGAAGATTGTTGGAATCAATGATAGAATAATGAAAGAGTAAATCTTGGTAATGTGCAACAAAGAAAGAAAAATTTTACTAATCTACTTTCATTTTCTTGATTTTTGTACTTTTATTTCTTTCACATCTTTAAGATCTACTCATCATTGCCTCCAACGATTTTATGCTGGGTACTTCTTTTATTGTATTAAGTGAAGTCTTTTTCTAACAATTATTCAAGTTTACTCTGAACATTCTAACGCTTCTACGTCTGCGATTTCATATAATCCATGATAGAACGCAGCAGAAGATTGTTAGAATAGAATGACGAGAGAGTAGATCTTGAGAATGTGCAAGAAAACGAGAGAAAAAAGTTTATTATCTCATTTCTTTCTTTAGGTGTTGTGGTTTTATCTCTTTAACATTCTCAACAGTAACTTATCATTGCCTCCAACAATTTTATGCTGGCTACTTCTTCTGTAAAATCATTCCTCAAGTTTACTCCGAACCTTTTAACGCTCCTATATCTGCGATATCAAATTCAAAATATTATTCAGAGGTTCTCTAGCAACTTGACATTATTATCTAAGATACTCTAACGCTGTCTCTATATTAGCTTCTTGTTCTTTGAACAGTAATTTCTTTAGATACTGTCAACTCTTTTCTACTTATTTATTCCTCTTGATTCTCTTCTCTAATTTAGCCCTATCTTTTTTTAACGATTTCTTATTTGTTAAAATTGCTTCTACTTCTCCTTCGTCTTCTACTTTTACGTCTCTATCGCATTCTTTTCAACATTTTATTCTTCTTCTAATTATATATTGTTAGACCATTGTTGTTAGACTTATTAGTTACGAATCTCTTGCCTTGTTCTATAATTGCAAAGTTTTACAGCAACATTTTTTTTATAAACAATTTCCTATTTTTCCTGCTAAAAAAATATTCAAAATTTTCCAAATTTTTTTAAAAACATTGCAGGAAACTGTAATACTTACGCAGGTTGCTGGCAGATGGCGCAACTGCTGCTCGTAAATTATTAATAAACCTATTACCAAAATTATTTGCAATTTTTTATTAAAACTGCTAATAAATTATTAATAAAAACTAAAAATTGTTAAAATACTTAAAGCCGTTATTACCTAAATTGAATTTATTAATTGCAGGTACCTGTAGAGTTAAAGGGCCGAAGTGACAGTGACAGGGGTGAGTAGGTGGCGCCACCGTAAACGTCAAAACTAAATTAATAACAATTTAAAAAAACTCGATGGATTTTAATTAAATGAGGCCCTAAAACCGTGAAATAATCGCCAATTACGCCGCAAAAGCCTCCACGTTATTGCCGGTGAGTCAATTGTGGTTTTTGCCCCTCAATTGTCGGCAACACGTTAAGTCGACATTTTAATCAATATTTTAGGACGGTTGTGCTGTTAGACAAACAACCCCTAAATATAACTTAACACACCCTTTAGCGCTTAACCTCGATTTCGTTGCGTTTCCAGAAATGGTTCGAGTGATTTCCGTTCACCATTTCGCCAGTCAACACATCCAGACCGTCGAACAACCGACAGCATGCACCGTGGCGCCCCCCGACAAGTTGCTGTTAGCCCTAACGAGCAATTGCGTGGAAGTTCGCGATTTGAAGAACGAAAGCGACGTTTTGTTCACGTTTCCGTCAGTCGACGAAGTCATTCAAATCGTCCATTGTCGCAACGGTAAAAAGAATTTCCGTTTGAATTTTTTAACTCGTCGCTATCGTTGTTGCAGGCGATTTTGTGGCGACTCTGGAAACGAAATTCAACCGCCAGAACAGAGAGACGAATTTCGTGCGAGTCTACATCAATTGGGACAGCATCGCGGCGCTGCAACAGTCGAAGATGACCAACAGCGGCGTCAGTTTGGGCTCGTCCGAATGCGGGATGGTTCAGCCGATGAGGGCGAGAATTGCGGGCAGAGTCACCCCGACCACCAACCAATCGGAATTGGGGAGTCTGGAAATGATCGAGATCCCCGTTAAAATCAACCCTCACCGCATCGCTTGCTGTCAAGTTTCCGGCAATTTGGCGGTTTTGTCGGGGAGAATTCTCAATTTTTACGAGTTTCGCGTTAAGAACCACGACATTTCCAAAATGAAATTCGTCGATTTCGAAGAGATGGGGACGGCGCTCGAGTTGCCGTTTGTTCCGACGACTTTCGACGTTTGCGAGAATTACGTCGCTTGCATGAGTAAAGACAACATGTTTTTGTTTCAGTGGCGCGACGATGAGGGCGCCACCGGCGCCGACGACAACGAATTCGATTTTCGAAGTAACTTTAATTAATTATTGACCAATAAAAAAAATTATGTTGCGTCGTTTCAGGTTGTCACGACGAAACTTTCGATTACGAGAAACTTCTTCAGGACGAAAGTTTCGATTTTAACAAAACAAAATTGACGGTAAATCTGCCGGGTGTAGTGCGAGACAACAGTATTGTCCACAAACACAGCCCCTTTACCTTCACCGACAAAGAAATGACAGCGTCGACCGTACTTAACTCGGCGAATTGCCAGCATTCGATCAAAAACTTGATCCAGTTGAAGCTGGTTCCGATTTTGGTCGAGAGCGCGCAACGTCAGATCACCGAAGAGTTCAAATGTATGCTGTTGAAGCCGCTCTACATCGATGAGGCTCTCAACAAAAAGGGTGGAGATGGCGGGGTGTTGAGGAGCGATTTTCGGAAATGTCTGGCGGGGCTGGTTTGTATGGTGGCGACCCAACAGGAGGGTTACCTTTATTATTTCGACGAATCCGACAGGGAGGTTGTTGATAATTGTATAGCCGTGTATCCGTTTACGGCACCGGTGCAGCAGTTGGTGATGGAGGATTATTTCTTGCACGCCTTGACCGAAACCGGACTCGAATCGTACACGTTGAGGTTCGGACATCAGCTGTGCAGGAGTTTCGATGTTGTCGATAACGTTAATGTGGTAAGTTTGTTATTAGCAAAATTTTGCTACAAAACAAGCAAAAATGACCATTTGGCATCAACTTTACACATTACCTAGTGTTTTTATAAAATAACTAGTAATTCTACGAAATTGCCATGACGATTTGACGTTAGCAACGTCAGTCTATTGGGTTCACTCTTAATAATGGTGAAATTTATTTTTAAAAAACTGGTATACTTACATTAGATAAAATTATGCAAAGTAACTAGATATTTCATATAGTAGCTGAAATAAGTCAATTCAACAAACATCAGTTTGCTCCGAAAGTTGTAAAAAAGTTCTGAAAAATTTCGTCATTCTATAAAATTACGCAACGTAACTAGTCATTTTACATAATGGCTGTAGTGTTTCTGATAAATGAAACTAAAATTATTTGGTCGTTCTACAGTTATATCTTTGTCAGCAATTTAGACATTTTGTAAATTTTCAGTTTTTTTATGAAATATCTAGTCAATTTGCATAATGTCATATGCATAGTGTTTATTTGTTCACGTTGCCAAAAGTTACAAGAAAAGTTTTTGACGAATTTGTGATTGTATGAAATTGCGGAGTGGCTAGACATTTTATATAGTAACTGAAGAGTTTTTACAATTTCAAATTATTTTTTACGGTCAAATAATCTTTGTTTCCGGAAACGCACCAATTTCGTAAGTTGCCTGCTAATTTTATGAAATATTTAGTCAATTAATGTCATTATGCATGTCTTCATTAATCTATGGCGATTCTATAAAATTATCCACAGTGACTAGATATTTCATATAGTGACGGAAATAAGTCAATCCTACGAACATCAGTTTATTCCGAAAGTTGTAAAAAAGTCCTAAAAGATATCGTCATTCTATGAAATTACGCAACGTATCTAGTCATTTTACATAATGACTGTAGTGTTTCTAATAAATGAAACTAAAATTATTCGGTCGTTCTACAGTTATGATTAATTTGTTTGGCAGCAATTTAGACATTTTGTAAATTGTCTGTTATTTTTATGAAATATCTAGTCAATTTGCATAATGTCATATGCATATTGTCTATTTGTTCACGTTGCCAAAAGTTACAAGAAAAGTTTTTGACGAATTTGTGATTGTATGAAATTGCAGAGTGACTAGACATTTTATATAGTAACTGAAGAGTTTTTACAATATCAAATTATTTTTTACGGTCACATAATTTTTGTTTGCCGGAAACGCATCAATTTCTTAAGTTGCCTGCTAATTCATGAAATATCTAGACAATTTGCATAATGTCATTATGCATGTCTTTATTAATTTATAGCGATTCTATAAAATTATACACAGTAACTAGATATTTCATATAGTAGCTGAAATAAGTCAATTCAACAAACAAAAGTTGTGAAAGATCTCGACATTCTATAAAACTACACAACGTAACTAGTCATTTTACGTAATGACTGTATTTAGTGTTTCTGATAAATGAATCTTTAATTATACAGTTATGCAATCTTCGTTTTTCAGCATCTAGACATTTTGTAAATTGTCTGTTATTTTTATGAAATATCTAGTCAATTTGCATAATGTCATATGCATAGTGTCTATTTGTTCACGTTGCCAAAAGTTACAAAAAAAGTTTTTGACGAATTTGTGATTGTATGAAATTGCAGAATGGCTAGATATTTTATATAGTAAATGAAGAGTTTTTACAATTTCAACTTATTTTTTACGGTCACATAATTTTTGTTTGCCGGAAACGCACCGTTTTCGTAAATTGTCTGCTAATTTTATGAAATTTCTAGTCAATTTGCATAATATTATTATACATGTCTTTATTAATCTATGGCGATTCTATAAAATTATCCACAGTGACTAGATATTTCATATAGTGACGGAAATAAGTCAATCCAACGAACATCAGTTTATTCCGAAAGTTGTAAAAAAGTCCTAAAAGATATCGTCATTCTATGAAATTACGCAACGTATCTAGTCATTTTACATAATGACTGCTGATAAATGAAACTAAAATTATTCGATTGTTCTACAGTTATAATATTTTTGTTTGTCAGCAATTTAGACATTTTGTAAATTGTCTGTTATTTTTATGAAATATCTAGTCAATTTGCATAATGTCATATGCATAGTGTCTATTTGTTCATGTTGCCAAAAGTTACAAGAAAAGTTTTTGACGAATTTCTGATTGTATGAAATTACAGAGTGGCTAGACATTTTATATAGTAACTGAAGAGTTTTTACAATTTCAAATTAATTTTACGGTCACATAATCTTTGTTTGCCGGAAACGCACCAATTTCGTAAGTTGTCTGCTAATTTCATGAAATATCTAGACAATTTGCATAATATCATTATGCATGTCTTTATTAATTTATGGCGATTTTATAAAATTATCCCTAGTAACTAGATATTTTCTATAGTACCTGAAGAGTTTTTACAATACTAAATTATTTTTTAGGTTCATTTAATCCTTGTTTAGCAAATTGCAGCCATTTTTTAAATTGTCAGCTAATTTTGTGAAACATCTAGTCAATTTGTATAATGCCGTATATTTATGTCTATTAATATGTTCACGTTGCCAAAAATTTTGGCGATTCTACGAAATTATGCATAGTAACTAGATATTCTATATAGTATCTGCAGGGTGTTTACAATATTAATTTTTTTTTTACGATCTTGCATTCTTTGTTGGCCAGAATCGCATCATTTTCTTAAATTGCCTGCTAATTTTATGAAACAACTAGTCAATTTGCATAACTTCATATTAGTGCAACCCAACAAACAGTCTATTAGTCTATTAGTTTACGTTATGTCAAAAATTGTAAAACATTTTTAAAAAGTCGGCTATTCCGTAAAATTATACATCTTGACTAGATATTTTGTATAGTAGCTGAAGTATTTCTAAAATGTGACACTTAAATGACGTGCTCTTTCTATGTCCATTCAATCTTCGTTTGCCGAAAACCTAGCAATTTGCATATTGCTTGGCATTTTTATGAAATACCCAGTCAATTTGCATATAATCTTATGTTTATATAAACGCAATGAACATCAGTATTGTATTAATTCACGTTGTCAATAGTCATAAAATATTCTTAAGGAACTGATGGTTTCGTGAAATTATGTAAACTAACTAGATATTTTATATAGTAGCTGAAGTAAATATGAGACTAAATTATCTAGTCTTTCTACGTCCATTCAATCTTTGTCACTATTTTCAAATTGCCTGCCATTTTTATGAAACCCCTAGTCAATTTGCATAATTTCATATTTATATACATAGTGCAATAAATATTACAAGGGTTCTAAAAAATATTTTGGAAGAATTGGTTATTTTATGAAATTATTTAAAATTAGTTTATATAAAATATCTAGTCATTTTGCATAATGCCGTGTTTGTAGAATCCAACAAACGTCAGCATATTAGTTCACGTTGTCAAAAATTATAAAACATTGTTAAGAAATTGGTTATTTCTTGAAATAACGCAAAATAACTAGATATTTTATATAGTAGCTGAAATATTTTTTTCTAAAATACATATAAGACTTCAATTATTTAGTCTTGCTACGGTCGTCCAATCTTTGTTTTTCAACATCCTAGTCAATTTGCAAATTGCCTGGCGTATCTATGAAATACCTAGTCAATTGGCATAATACCGTTTTTCTCTATACTTGATAATTGGACTATTATTATCGCCGCCTTGTAATCAGGAAAAATAATTTAACGGCAATTGTTTCGCAGACTTGTCCCCCCATTTCGGATTCCGTCTGTTTGGTGGGGCTGCGCCCCTTCCTGGGGGTCGAACGCATCCTGTTGTCCGATCACAATCTGGTTTTGTTGGCCAATTCCGAAACGTCCCCCACCCATTCGGTCAGTTCCAACAGCAGTTCGAACGCCGCCTACTGGACGTTGTACAATTTGGAAGTGCCCAACCCCAAAATGATATTCAACGACATCTCCATAGTGGCGAACGTGCATCGATTCACCTCCGCTCAAACCTACTGTCATCTAATGAGCGAGGCGCACGTCATCCTCCGGATGGCGCTCCTGCTGAAACAATGGACTGTCACCGAAGACAACGTTAAACTGATTTGGCCGGCAGAAAGCAACATCGATGACGTCGTCGACACTTACAGAGTTTCTTGCGCCCTGTTGGCCGACCATTTTTTGATGTCAGTAATTCGGTTTTTGAAAAAATTTCCGAAATTTACAGGTTTCTGTTTTTTCGATTTCAGGTGTAGCAACGAAGAGGACTACAGTTTAGCGATTCCGTACTACAAAATGGCGCGAGTTTTACCTTTCGAAGTCTTGAAACGCGTCAAGAAGATCCAGGAACAATCCAACAATCACGTGGGTGTTTCGAAAAAAAAATTGCGGCAAAAAAATTTTTTTTTTTTTTTAGAGCACCAAAGGTTTGATGAATTACGTCCGAACGACGCTACTGGAAACGAAACAAGTGGAAAAATTGACCGGAGGATCGAAACAAAGTTTCGTCGACGCCATCCTGGAATTGCTGGAACACCACGGTTTCGACGACCTGCCCAATTTGATCCTGAAAAGCGACATCCTCAGGGAATACTCCGCCGATAAGTTGATCCACATTTTGAATCGAAAATTATCGAAGTGCGTCACATTTTTTTTGTCGTAACAATAAGTCGTAAATTGTTTGAGTTGAAGTTGACGTTTGTTTGTTTTTTTTCTTTCAGTGAGGGTAGCGGAAGCGAGAAGTTGTTGGCGTTGGCAATTTTGTATATACAAAAGTGTAACGTGCGTAAGGCGCAGGAGTGCGTCGCCGAAATAGGCGATTTGAGCGCCATCTTGCTGGATAACTTTCAACTGCTCTTCGATAATACCGGCACTTTTCATAATAAAACTAGAAATTCTACGACGTTCTCCGAACTGGCCGTGATGTTGATTGGGTCGCAACCCGACACGCTTTCGGACATTCTGGTGTGTCTCATCGAAAAAAGAGCGGTAAATCTAAACAAGGTTCTCAAGGTAATTGCAGTTTTGTAATTTTTTGTTGCTAGTTCTAAATTTTTATTTACATTTGGAAAGTTGGACTTTTTTGACACTAGTTGACACTTATTTGACGCCTGTTGACACTAGTTGACACTTGTTTGACACTAGTTGACACTTGTTTGACGCCTGTTGACACTAGTTGACACTTGTTACAGTTGCTCTAAAATACGAAACTTCAATTATTCGGTCTGTTTGAATTTTGGGAACTTTAATTGCGGAGAATTTAGACATTTTAAAATTGCTTAGAGTTTTTATGAAGTACCTAGTTAATTTGCATAATGCCGTAATCGGTCTTGATACTATTCGTCTGAACCTCCCAATACATTAGGCTCAAGCGTTGTAGACATTTTACGTAACTATAGAAAATAACTAGTTACTTTGTAGAACTCCTAAATTTGAATTGCTCTAATTTTAAAATTTAGAAAGTGAAAGTTTGGCTGCTACACCTGAATCTTTTTTAACCTCATTTTTTTATTGTTTAAACATATTTTTTAATTTTTGAAATAATTTTTTTTGCCGCTTAAAATTGGAAAGTTTGAATTTGCAGGTGTTCCTGGAGTACTTGCCCTCTAGCATCGGCAGTGACAGCAACTCCGCCAGTTTGGTCCTGCAAAAAACCCTAGAACTCTACTTCCAACGGTACCTGGCCAAAGTTGGCAACACTGAAATCTCGAAGGTCGTCTACGAACGTGGCGCCAACGAGGCCCTAAAATTACTAGTCCGCTCCTACCTCTCTCAGTTGCAAATTTTCCAGTTAAAAGAAGACACCAGCGCCAAAAGCGACGAAATGACATCGAGGTACTAAACTTGATTTTTCTCAACCGATCAATTTTGAAGACGCGAAATTTTTTAAAAAAGTTTCAGCAAACTCGAACGCGAAATTTTGGGCGAGAACGACGAGAAGTCGCAGTATTTCGAGGACAGGAGCGACAAGAAAGATTCGTTTCTGTTCTCGTCGTTGCGTTACGATTATCTGGATAAGATGCCGCCGTTTCAAGTTGAGATCACGTCGAAACTGTACGAAGCGTGCGTCGTGGATTATGTGACGTCGCGTCGATCGCATAAGGCGAACGAGGAAGCAGATTTCGTTCTGAAGAAATTGCAGGCGGTGCTGTGTAGTCAGGTGGTGCCTAAACAAGTGGCGGGCGAAGTCAACGCTTTCCTTTCGCTCAACGACGATTTGAGAGGCAGTCAGAGTTTGCAATCGATCATCATGAGTACCAATGATGCCGTCATGTTGTTGATCGACGCCTGTCCGCAGTGTTTACTTCAATTCGGAAAGGTAGGAGTGAACGAGTTCGACTTACTCATTGACTCGTTCGTCAAAGATCCGGATCTTCTTTGGTCCGTTTGCTCATGAATGAAAGAGTCATTTTAGATTTGAGAGCGTAATTTGTTTCGTTCAGTAAAGGTCCGGATCATCGCTCATGAATGATCAAAGATTCGGATCTTTTTTGGTTCATTCGTTTATGAATGGTTTAATTATTTCAGATCCGAGAACGAAAATACTTTTGTTGACTAAAGATCCGGATCCTTGCTTGCCTGTTCGTTCATGAATGAATAAGTAAGTATGTAGATTCAAGAACGAAATTGGTTTCATTCAGTAAAGACTTGAGGATCTGGATCTTTTCTTCACGAATGAACGAGTCATTTTAAATCAGAGAACGAAATTAGTTTCGTTCATTAAAGATTCGGATCTTTTCTAGTCCGTTTGTTCATCGGTGGACACATTATTTTCGATACGAGAACGAAATTGAATTTATTCTATAAAGACATAAGGATCTGAATCTTTTCTTTATGAATGAACGAATCATTTTAAACTAAGAGATTCGGATCTTTTCCGGTGCGTTTATTTATGAATGAACAAGTCATTTTAGATACGAGAACGAAACTAAATTTGTTTTAAAGACAAGGATCTGGATCTTTTGTTTACGAATGAACGAGTCATTTTAAATCAGAGAACGAAATTAGTTTCGTTCATTAAAGATTCGGATCTTTTCTACTCCGTTTGTTAATCGGCGGACACGTCATTTTACATACGAGAACGAAACTGGATTTATTCTATAAAGACATGAGGATCTGAATCTTTTCTTTATGAATGAACGAATCATTTTACACTAGAGATTCGGATCTTTTTCGGTGCGTTTATTTATGAATGAACAAGTCATTTTAGCCATGAGAACGAAACTGAATTTGTTCTAAAGACAAGGATCTGGATCTTTTGTTCACGAATGAACGAGTCATTTTAAATCAGAAAACGAAATTAGTTTCGTTCATTAAAGATTCGGATCTTTTCTAGTCCGTTTGTTAATCGGTGGACACGTCATTTTACATACGAGAACGAAACTGGATTTATTCTATAAAGACATGAGGATCTGAATCTTTTCTTTATGAATGAACGAATCATTTTAAACCAGAAATTCGGATCTTTTCCGGTGCGTTTATTTATGAATGAACAAGTCATTTTAGATACGAAAACGAAACTGAATTTGTTCTAAAGACAAGGATCTGGATCTTTTGTTCACGAATGAACGAGTCATTTTAAATCAGAGAACGAAATTAGTTTCGTTCATTAAAGATTCGAATCTTTTCTAGTCCGTTTGTTAATCGGTGGACACGTCATTTTACATACGAGAACGAAACTGGATTTATTCTATAAAGACATAAGGATCTGAATCTTTTCTTTATGAATGAACGAATCATTTTAAACCAAAGATTCGGATCTTTTTCGGTGCGTTTATTTATGAATGAACAAGTCATTTTAGATACGAGAACGAAACTGAATTTGTTCTAAAGACAAGGATCTGGATCTTTTGTTCACGAATGAACGAGTCATTTTAAATCAGAGAACGAAATTAGTTTCGTTCATTATAGATTCGGATCTTTTCTATTCCGTTTGTTAATCGTTGGACACGTCATTTTACATACGAGAACGGAGCTGGATTTATTCTATAAAGACATAAGGATTTGGATCTTTTCTTCACAAATGAACGAATCATTTCGGATTTGAGAGAAAATTAGTTTCGTTCAGTAAAGTTCCGGATCATCGCTGGTCTGTCTGTTCGTTCATGAATGATCAAAGTTTCGAAACTTCTTTGGTCCCTTGTTTTGTGAATGGGCGAATCATTTTAGATCCAAGAACGAAAATACTTTCGTTCACTAAAGATCCGGATCTTCGCTTGTTTGCAAGAAGTGGGGGCACGCACTACTTAAAATTTTTCTTTTACTTTTAGGACCGCTTCACCAAAACTGACGAGTGGAAATTTTTGATAGCGGCAGTCCAGCGGCGTATCTTGCGGTTGAGCGAAAGTGACGTTTTGAAGCGAATTTGTTTCTTCCACAAGAAAATCTTGAAAGGTACTTTCACGAACAATCGAATTTTATTTTTATTTTTTTCTTTGTTATAGACATCTTGACGCACGTGGCGATGTCGATGACGTTGGACCAGTTAGTTCTGGTGTTTCCCCAAAGATTCAGCACCTCGAATTATTCCAACGACAACCGGAATTGCGACGAAACGAAATCTGGATACGATCTGGGATGTTTGGAGAACGAACTGGAGATTTTGAACGAGATCCAGAATTACGAGCCTTACGTTATTATTTGTAAAGAAACGATGCACGCTAATCAAATCAATAAGCTTATTACTACCACCGGACAACAGTTGTTGAACACTTTGCATCTTTAAGTCTCGCAGAATTTTCTTGCGGTAGTGGCATCGCTTTCGGGGCTTTAGCAGCTCTCGAGATTTTTTTTTGGGGGGGCATTTGCTGTAATAATAACGTAATTTCCTAAGCCTTAGTCACCTAGACTGAACATTTCAATTTTGTCACGTTTTTCTACACTTTTTACCTACTACTTGTTTTTTATATTTGAAAAATTAATTCGATTTTAGGTAGGAAATTTTATTATTGTAATTTTGTTGTTCTATGAAATCAAATTTTATCCAGCATGTTATTCATGTAAGTAAACAAGTTGATGTGATAATAAATACGAGCATTAGTTTTAATCAGTTGCTGTTTTTAGGAAAGCTTTGGTAATTTGTCGAGGTCCAGATTCTCAATCCCGTTTAAGAAAAAAATCATAAAAAAAAAAATTCTGACGGACAATGATATGAAGTAGGTATAATGGCATAAAACGTTTTGATACGATATTCTCTTAAAACGTTACAGATTTTTTTCTTATTCCTTTACGTTATAGTTTGGGGTCAACAGGAAAAAAATCATAAAAAAATTAAAAAATGAAATTTAGACAACGGCAAATTTTCTCCTAATAGACAATGATATACACTACGTAGAATGGTATAAAACGTTTTGTGCGATATTCTCTTAAAAAGTTACAAATTTTTTTCTTACTACTCTACGTCACAGTTTGAGGTCAACAGGGAAAAAAAATCATAAAAAATTAAAAAATGAAATTCAGACAACGGCAAATTTTTTCCTAATAGACAATGATATACACTACGTAGAATGGTATAAAACGTTTTGATTCGATATTCTCTTAAAAAGTTACAAATTTTTCTCTTACTACTATACTCTAACGTCATAGTTTGAGGTCAACAGGGAAAAAATCATAAAAAATTAAATTCAGACCACGGCAAATTTTCTCCAAATAGACAATGATATACATAGAATGGTATAAAACGTTTTGATGCGATATTCTGTTAAAAAGTTAAAAAAAAAAAATCTTACTCCTCTACGTCATAGTTTGGGTTCAACAGGAAAAAGAGCATAAAAAATTAAATTCAGACAACGGTAAATTTTCTCCTAATAGACAACGATATACACTACGTAGAATGGTATAAAACGTTTTGATGCGATATTCTCTTAAAAAGTTACAAATTTTGTTCTTATTCCTCTACGTCATAGTTTGGGGCCAACAGGAAAAAAATCATAAAAAATTAAAAAAATGAAATTCAGACAACGGCAAATTTTTTCCTAATAGACAATGATACACACTACGTAAAATGGTATAAAACGTTTTGATGCGATATTCTCTTAAAAAGTTACAAATTTTTTTCTTACTCCTCTACGTCATAGTTTGGGGTCAACAGGAAAAAAAATCGTAAAAAAATTAAAAAATGAAATTTAGACAACGGCAAATTTTCTCCTAATAGACAATGATATACACTACGTAGAATGGTATAAAACGTTTTGTGCGATATTCTCTTAAAAAGTTACAAATTTTGTTCTTACTCCTCTACGTCATAGTTTGGGGCCAACAGGAAAAAAATCATAAAAAATTAAAAAAATGAAATTCAGACAACGGCAAATTTTTTCCTAATAGACAATGATACACACTACGTAAAATGGTATAAAACGTTTTGATGCGATATTCTCTTAAAAAGTTACAAATTTTTTTCTTACTCCTCTACGTCATAGTTTGGGGTCAACAGGAAAAAAATCATAAAAAAATTAAAAAATGAAATTTAGACAACGGCAAATTTTCTCCTAATAGACAATGATATACACTACGTAGAATGGTATAAAACGTTTTGTGCGATATTCTCTTAAAAAGTTACAAATTTTTTTCTTACTACTCTACGTCACAGTTTGAGGTCAACAGGGAAAAAAAATCATAAAAAATTAAAAAATGAAATTCAGACAACGGCAAATTTTTTCCTAATAGACAATGATATACACTACGTAGAATGGTATAAAACGTTTTGATGCGATATTCTCTTAAAAAGTTACAAATTTTGTTCTTACTCCTCTACGTCATAGTTTGGGGCCAACAGGAAAAAAATCATAAAAAATTAAAAAAATGAAATTCAGACAACGGCAAATTTTTTCCTAATAGACAATGATACACACTACGTAAAATGGTATAAAACGTTTTGATGCGATATTCTCTTAAAAAGTTACAAATTTTTTTCTTACTCCTCTACGTCATAGTTTGGGTTCAACAGGAAAAAAATCATAAAAAATTAAAAAATGAAATTCAGACAACGGCAAATTTTCTCCTAATAGACAACGATATACACTACGTAGAATGGTATAAAACGTTTTGATGCGATATTTTCTTAAAAAGTTACAAATTTTTTTCTTACTCCTCTACGTCATAGTTTGAGGTCAACAGGAAAAAAATCATAAAAAATTAAAAAATAAAATTCAGACAACGGCAAATTTTCTCCTAATAGACAACGATATACACTACGTAGAATGGTATAAAACGTTTTGATGCGATATTTTCTTAAAAAGTTACAAATTTTTTTCTTACTCCTCTACGTCATAGTTTGAGGTCAACAGGAAAAAAATCATAAAAAATTAAAAAATAAAATTCAGACAACGGCAAATTTTCTCCTAATAGACAATGATATACACTACGTAAAATGGTATAAAACGTTTTGATGCGATATTTTCTTAAAAAGTTACAAATTTTTTTCTTACTCCTCTACGTCATGGTTTGGGATCAACAAGGAAAAAATCATAAAAAATTAAAATTCAGACAACGGCAATTTTTTTCCTAATGAACAATGATTACGCAATGACTACACAGAATGGTACAAAACGTTTCGGTACGACATTCTGGCGAAGAGGCACCAAATAGTCTATTTTTTTTATCCAAGAATCTAAGTGTACATTTTCAGGGACTCCAAATGAAACAAGGACAGTGGTAAAGGTTTTATTAAACAGAAATTTCAAATAAATACAAAAAGGTTACTTTGTAACACCCAGACTGTTATTTGAACACTTTGCTTAATGGTAATGGTTCAATTAGGAAGCGACTAGTTTGGAGTGATGCATTAAAAATTTAATAAATAAGTACAAAAGAAATTATTGCCACCTATTAGTTATCACTTAAAATAATTTGTTAGCTCTATATATTAATCTTATTGACAATACACTTGGAACAGAAAAGAGTGGTGTAAATTTCACTTAATAGAACTGGAAAAAAATCAGACATCAACAGGTGAGTCACCCCGTATAGTTGTTCGCTTAGCAAAAAGTGATAAAACTATTAAGTCTACAAACAGGCCACGAGTCACCAATTTCCATAATTCGCACAATTAGCCGAATTTTAAAGCTAGAATTTTAAAAATTGCACTTTTGATATGACACAACAACTTTCAACGACTGCTGCACCCTGTCGGTCGTTTCCTGAGTTTCCACGATAATCGTTTAATAATTTTCACTAACTGACGTGACAACTTTACTCCACTCGACTCTCTCTCACTCACACACAGACACACTTTTTTGGGTAAAAAATCGTGACTTAACTAAAATCCCGGGCACCACAACGATCTGGTTAAATAAATACAATAAAATATTCGATACGTTAACGTTGAAAAGTAAAATTATAACTTAAGACCGCAGAAGCGGACTAAAAAAAAAAAATTCTGGCCTCTATACAAAAAAAAAAAACAAAGACACGTTAAAAAATTGACAACATCGCAAAAGCAACGTTGCAACCGTGATAAAAACCGGTAATATCACAAATCTAGAATCCCGTCACGGGGATCAGTACGTAACGCCATTGCACAAGTCGTTCTTTTCTAGAAAAAAAATTATTTTAATTTTTGCAATAATGGTCGCAAAATTTGAAAAAAATTACCGAATTTACCGGCAACACCGGCGTTAATTTCCGGCAAATTCTGCAAGATCAACGCCAAACATTGGGCGACGCTGGCGTTGGGGGCACAAGATAAGGCTGGGGTCATACCGTCCGAGTCCACCGCGAAGATCGACGCACCTTTCCACAACAAATCGCGGGTGACGTCGACCAGACCGTTCTTCGACGCCAAATGCAGCGGCCTAAACAATAAAACAACGGTCTCAGTGGCGTCCACCTTGAATTAATAGCAATTTTTGGTTGGAAAAGTTATCTACCGTACAGCTAGTTGCAACAGAAACCGGTTGCTGTCAAAGTACAGTTAGTTGTAAAAGAAACCGGTTGTTGTTCAAAGTTTAAATTTGTTCTGACAATGGCGCCCTCTATGTCCGGAATAAGATATCTAACGTACAGCTAGTTGTAAAAGAAACCGGACAAACCCTGCTCTGTCAATTAGACGGTTACTTTTACAATTAGGCGTACCCCTAAAACGACAGAAGTCCGGGGACTTTTGTCGATGTACTTGTGGCGCCTCTCGTGGCCAATTGCCGAACTTACGTCTTTCCCTCGATATTGGCCGCGTTAATAATGGAAGTGTCTTCGATATTTTCGGTCAACAACAGCGCGATTTGGTTGTGTTTCCTCAAACAGGCCCAATGCAAGGCGGTGTTGCCATGTTTGTCGCGCGCCGACCTGTCAACGTCGTGACTCAAGAGACATTCTGAAAAAATCCAAAAATTTAACATCAACTAGTCAGTTCAAGGGCGGGTTCGAAACCGACCGACGACCTCGATTTGGCCGTACTGCGCCGCCGAGACTAAAGGCGTCCTGTCATCGTCGTCGGACGCTTCGATCGCCGCCTCGTTCTCCAACAGGAGTTTGGCGCATTCGACGTGACCGTGCAACGAGGCGATGTGAAGCGGCGTCCTGTCACGACTGTCCTTCAAATGGACGATTTCGGAACCGAACTTGGCCAGCAACAGCTCCAAACAGCGCTCGGAACCTGAAAAACTAACAGCGCGATCAGCAACCGGGCGAAACATTAACCCAATCACTGGGAGGGAGGTCCGTGGCGGCCTGACCACCAACAATTAGAACCAAGACGCTGTCAATGGTTGAAGGAAACTCTATCCTACTCAATGATCCTACTAGAGCAGTGGCGCTCCCTATCAGTCAGTAGCTGAACTCAATGGTTGAAGTGAAACTCTATCCTACTCATTGATTTGCGGTGATTGATCCTACTAGAGCAGTAACGCGCTTTATCAGTCAGTAGCTGAACTAATGAAACTCACGGCGAGCAAACTAGAGCGGTGGCACCCCCTATCAGTCAATAGCTCAACATTAGTTCAGCTACTAACTGATAGGGGACGCCACCGCTCTAGGGTGAGTTTCATTAAAAACTCACGCCGAGCAATGCGCCGGGGTAAAGCTGTTGCCTTCGATGGTCTTGAAGACCTCCTTCTCTAGTAGAAACTCGACGCAGTTGGCGTTGCCGTTGTAGCAGGCCCAATGGAGGGCGGTGCATTGTTGGTTGTCGAACGCGTTGGTGTCGGTGTCGTTCATGTAGCCGAGAATGTTGTTGAGACAGACCAAATGTCCGCAGGCGGCCGCCAGATGGAAAACTGTTTTACCGTAAACGTCGGTCGAAATGACGTCGGCATTGTTCGACAACAACAACTGCACCATGCTGTTCTGGCCGGTCACCACCTGTAAAAATTTTTTTTTCGATCGACGACTTCTCGATTGGGGGAGGACGCGACGAACTTACGGCTCGAAAAAGGCACGAATGTTTGTCGTCGTCGCAAATGTTGGGATCGGCTCCGCACTTCAGGAGAGTCTGGACGCACTCGATGTGATTGCCCGACACGGCCAACATCAGAGCGGTGCGTTGTAGCCTGGAAATTCACCATTATCGTCATAACTTTTAATCGCTAGATGGCGCGCCAACAACGCTATTTTTTTACAGATTCCTACTTTTCTACCATCATTATTCAACGTTACTACTGAGGTTTTTTAGAAGCAAAACCAACTGACCCGTCGACCATGTTGATGACGTTTTGGTCCTCGCTGTTGTGCAGAAGCAAAGAGAGACACTGAGAATGGCCGTTTCTGGCGCTGTAATGCACCGGCGTCATGCCGTTGACGTTATCACAGATGGCGACTTTGGCACCGAACCGGAGGAGGATGTGGACGCATTGGACGTGACCTTCGCGAGACGCCAGAATTAAAGGAGTCAAGCCCTGGACCGTTTGGAGGTTGACGTCGTGGTAGTAGCTCAGGATCGCCCGCATCACGTTGATGTTCCCCAATTTCGCCTGAAAATAGAAGAATCGGCATTCAAATCACTTTTTGTACATAAAATTTCTTCATTGCGATTCATAGATAGGTCCAAGTTTTATCATAAGCGTTTGTGCAACCGAGTTTCTACATTATATAAATTGACGAAACGCTTATTGTTAGGAGAAGCATTCAAGCCACTTTCGAATTAAATGTCATTCAGACCACTGAACTAACGATTCGTTCTATAAATTGACAAGCAACAATTGAGATCATTCAAACCACTATATCGATTATACAGGGTGTTGCAATAGTGCGTCCGAGTTCGATAGCTCGAGTTCTATAATAGGTAGAAAGTTGATTTAAAAACACAGATAAACTAGGGAAAGAAGTCTATAACCGGAAATTATTTTTGAACATACAGGGTGAGCCAAGACAATTATACAGGGGCAACTGATATTTTTTTAAATGGAATGTGGTGTGTAAAAGAAGATTTTTCAGAGCCTTTTCTTAGACTCTTATCAATCCAATATTATTGCTGACTATTTCTAAACCACTTGGATGTAGCGATTTTTTTTTGTTCAAATAATGACATCTGCAGATACATGTTAAAAAAATCACTACAGTCACAATTATGAGTTCTAAGAAAAAATTATGTAAAGACTAGTTAGGAAACATCTGTGGAATGTCTTTGATCTATTTTAACTTTTGAAAAATTTTACAGGGTGGCTAAATTTAATTTTTTAATTTAGAACTTTTTGAATTTAATTTTCTATATTTTTTTAAATAGAACACCCTGTATATTTTTTAATGATATGATGTAGAAACTAAAAACGAACATTCTTTGTATGCACACCCCTATGGCTATTTGTAACCATTTTCGAAATATCGCCAAATAATTACAAAATTCAAGAATAATCCTAAAAAATTTGATCGTTTTCCAAATAACTCGGCAAAAAACTTCAAATGTTTCAAAATTGACACAAAAATGACAATTGACGACAGGTAACTGCGATAAATGTGTATTTCTTGTCGGATAATATAAAATGCAAAAAATGATCAAGATACAAACATAAAGTGAACTTACTAAAAAAATTTATGCTGTTTTTATAAACAAAACATCTGGAACACTTATTACAATTTTATCTGTCGAGAAATTTGAAAAACAATCTAATTATTTAGGATTATTCTTAAATTTTGTAATTATTGGGCGATAAATCAAAAATGGTTACAAATAGCCATAGGGATGTACATACAAAAAATGTTTGTTTTTAGTTTCTACATCATATCGTTAAAAAATATACAGGCTGTTCCATTTAAAAAAAATGGAGAAAATTAAATTGAAAAACTTCTAAATTGAAAAATTAAATTTAGCCATCCTGTATAATTTTTTAAAAGTTAAAACAATTCAAAGACATTCCACAGATGTTTCCTAACTAGTCTTTACATAATTTTTTCTTAGAACTCATAATTGTGACTGTAGTGATTTTTTTAACATGCATCTGCAGATGCTATTATTTGAACAAAAAAAATCGCTACATCCAAGTGGTTTGGAAATAGTCAGTAATAATATTGGATTGAAAAGGGTCTAGGAAAAGGCTCCAAAAAATCTTCTTTTACAAACCCCATTCCATTTAAAAAAGTCACTTGCCCCTGTATAATTGTCTTGGCTCACCCTGTATGTTCAAAAATAATTTCCGGTTATAGACTTCTTTCTCTAGTTTATTTTTGTTTTTCAAACAAATTTTAAGCTATCATATAACTCGAGCTATCGAAGTCGGACGCACTATTGCCCCACCCTGTATATCTATATCCATTAAAAAACAAATTTACATTTGCATTCAAACCACATTGCGGTTTGGAACACTTTTACATCTTCCATGATGCGAACGCTTCCAAATTTCTAAGGTCTTTTTGCACGTTATTAACAATACCAATTAGAGCTTGTGCAACCGCTTAATATTCGAAAAAATTGCAAAAAAATCCAGTGAAACAGTGAAGTTACGTTAGCATTCAAACCACACCTCAATTCTAAAACTAGAACGATGGCCCTGAAACTGTATACCATTATTGGATAAACATTCAAACCACAATGCTAACCTTACCGTTTCCAACCAAACCATTAGTATCAAAGCAATTCAAAAATAAATTCGCATTCAAACCACTTACAATATAGAATTTCTAAAACGACTCATCAAAACTTTATTTATTAACAAGCAATTAACGTCTAATTATCGTTTAGCATACTCAAGAGTAATACTAAAAGTAAAAAGCTGTGAAAGTTCTTTTGTACAGCATTCAAGCCACACTTTCCGAGTTTCCACCAAAACTACTTACAGCCAAATGCAGTGGCGTCACGTCGGGCATGTCGATATCCTGAAAAAGCGACGTGCTCCCGATGGCCCCCAAAAGACAACTAACAGCGCTAATGTTGCCTCCGGCCATCGCGTAATGAATAGGCGTAAAGCCCCGTTTGTCCCTAATAAAAGGATCGGCTTTATGTTGCAACAAATACTCGACGCATTTGCCCTCGTTATCGTAACCCGCAGCCAAATGAAGCGGAGTACAACCCTCCATATCGACGGCGTTAGGAGGACTGCCGATCCCCACCAAAGTGAAAACACACTGGTAATGTCCCTGCGAAGCGGCGTAATGGAGAGGGATGCGCCCGATGCGGTCCACCGTTCGAAAATCACCACCTCTACTCACCAACAAATCGAGACATTCGACCGAACTAAAACAATAGTTAAAAAAAAGAAACCTGTAATTGTCGGTAATTAATCAAAAATACCCTTTGTAGGCGGCACAATGGATGGGGGTTTTCCCCGAGTCATCGCGGGCGTTCTGGTCGACCCCCGCCTGGATCAGTTTGCGGCAACACTCGACGAAACCCGAAAGACAGCACATGTGAAGAGGCGACCGGCCTTCGTAACTAAAAAAAAAAAACAATTGACAAAATTGATTGATGTTTGGAGCCTCGATCTCACCCTCTCTGCGAAGGGTCCGCTCCGTACGTCAGCAGAGTGTTGGTGAGTAGATCGTGGCCGTACCTCGCCGCTATGTGCAACGGCGTACAGTCGTTTTTGTCTTTGCAATCGACGCTGGCCCCTTTGTCGATCAAAATTTTGCTGCGAGTGAAGCGGCCGTGAATCGCTGTCATGTGCAGGGGCGTCCGACCGTCGAGACTCTGCCGGTTAATATCGACGTCTTTCGTCAACAACAACATCATGCAATCGACGCCGTAAGTGCTGACGGCCGCCACGTGTAGGGGGGTCTGACCCCGGTAGTTGACGGCTTCGAGGTCGGCCCCCGCGTCGATCAACTCGTGACATACCAAATGGTGGCCGTTGAGACAAGCTATGTGGAGGGGGGTGTTGCCGAAAACGTTCTGGGAATTGACGTCGGCGCCGCTGTTGAGGAGAACGCGACAAACCGCGTCGGTGCCGCCAGCGGCGGCCACATGAAGCGGGGTGTACTGGTTGCGGTCTTTCGCGTTAATATCGGCCTTGTATTTAATCAAGAGATCGATCGTGTCTAAATGCCCCATTTGGACGGCGCAATGGAGGGGGCGACAGTCCATTTTGTTGAACGCGTTGACGGTGCAACCCTTCGAAATCAACAATTCGGCGCAAAAAGCGTGGCCGTTGTAAGCGGCGTGGTGGAGGGCCGTCCGGCCCGCCCTATCGGTAATGTTAACGTTGAGAACGTGATTCAATAATTGTTCGATGCAATTGTAGGCGCCGTTGGCGGCGGCAACGTGAAGCGGCGTTTGCCATAACCGGTCGCGAGCATTGACGTCCGCCTGGTAGTTCAGAAGAACCGAAACCGTTTCGTTGGAACCGATCGAACAAGCGCGGTGCAAGGGCGTGATCCACTTGCTGTCTTTGGCGTTGACTCGCGCCCCGTTCGCCAACAAAACCGACGCAATTGCTGCGTCGCCCTTAAAAGCCGCCGCGTGCAACGGCGTCCGTTTGTCGGAATCTAAAAAAAATAATTGGTTAATTGAAGGTCGTTATCGACATCCTGGCGACGGTTGGGGGTTACCTAGACAATTGACGTCATGTTTGAACTTGATTAGACCGCGAATGTCTTCCGGGACGCCACCCACGAAGATCGCCTGGACTATCGGGGGCTGCCAAAGACAACTAATTAGTTCAAGCGACATAACCTACAAATTCACCCACCTGTTCTTCTAAACGTAAAATCACCATTTTGGGAGCGTTAGGGACGCCGCTTAGTAGTTGTTGGGGGCCCTAAACCATTATTAAGACAATTCGGGAGTCTATTTACGTGTTTGACGTAAATGTCAAAAGTGTCACAACAACCCAGCAACAGGGCCGCCAACAAAAAAAACTAAGTTTTTTAAAAGTTAGTTTTAAAAGTCACTACAATTTTCCTGAACCTCCTTCTGTTGATCCTGAAACCCGCAGTTTTTGGGTGACAATTTTTCCAAAATTTCGGGATAAATTTTGTTAAAATTGTGGCAAATTTTCAAATTGGCGCTGCCAATGGCGCAGCGCGAAAGTCCCGGTGGCTGTCAGAAGTGTCAATCGGGTGACGTAGGTGTCAAAAGTGTCAAACTTCCCGGAATCCCTTTGTGTATTTACATCAATTATCGGCGTTGTCGCGTTGTTAGGGGTCGCAGCCCTGGTTGAGGGGTGAGTTGGGTGTCGGCGGCGGCCGAGTTTAATTTAAATTTTTGTTTTTTTCCAGGACCGGTGCATCGAACTTTTGCCCTCTTGACCCAAAGCTTCTGGTCGCCGGAATTGGGGCGCAATGCCGCTAGCGTCGTCGTGTTGACACCATGAACCGGCTGTTCTGTTTTGTTCTTTTCGCCTCGTCAACACTTTTAGGTAAGTTTCGGGGGAATAATGGTAGAAAATTTTTATTGAAAATTATATACAACCGTTGCCCCAACAGGCGCACCACGGCACTTTGCCGTTGAGGGGTATGTTGGAAATGTTGGACATTTTGCGAGTTTTGACCGTTTCGCAGCTGCTCATGCTGTTGGTTCGTTCGCGTTCCGATTGCAGACCGTACTCGTCGTAGAACAGCCCCCCCAATCGGTGGTCGTTGGACCTGTCCGTGCACACCGAAAAGGAGCGTTCGCGGTTGAGGCGGTCAACGCTGGTGATGGTGCCTCTTCGAGTCTTACCCCTGTCCCCTTTTTTGTGCTTCTTATGTTTCTTGTCGTGCACGTGCTTGCGATCGGGACTAATCGAAACACTCTTCCTCTGTTTCTTATCCTCACTCTTCTTCTTTTCCGACGCTTTACTCTCGGAACTCGTCGGAGTCTTCGGCTCGGCCTCCATCGACTTCTTGGATTCCAAGGGGGTCTTGGGCGTTTTCTCACTCGACGACCCGAACTTGATGTCGAACAGCGAATTGTGCTTTTTTTCCGCCGCTTTTTTGTCTTTCTTCCCCTTAAAATGGATCGAAACCTTCCTCCGGATGCTGAGTTTGGGTTGTTTCAGTTCGCCACTTTCCGATTTTTGGTCGGGTTGTGACGTTTTGAACTTTAAATTCTCCTCGTTCTCGCTCGAGATTTGCTCGGAACTGGTCGGCTCCAGCAGGTTGGTTTTGGACCCCCCCAACGGGGGTTTGTCGTCGAAACGTTCGGGGTTGTAGCGGGCGTCGAAAGCGGGGTCGTTCAAGTTGCCGAAAAAGAAGGGGTTGGGCTCGATTTGGGGGGAGGTTTCGGCCAGTTTTTCGGCCGATTTCGAATGTAGGCTCTCGAAACTTTTTTGAATCTCTCTGTATTTGTCGAAGCCGATCAGGGGCATTGGGTTTGGCATGAGGACGACGTTCAGTTCGCTCTTGTAGGGCTTGGCGACCGCCTCCTCTTCCTTCACCCACGCCTTTTGGTCGTTGGTGATCTGCAGGATGTCTTGCGAGATCGTTTCGATGTCGTTGAGGAGTTCCTCCAAATTGCCGCCGTTGCTGAAGGTGCTGCGACTGGGGGTGCCGTTGGTGAAATTGTGATTGTCCGTTTTCACTATCAAGTCCGTCGAGGTTTTTTCTTCTTCCGGCACTAGAATTTGGTAATTGTTGGTTTCTGGCGGGTCGTGGTGGTAGAACTGGTTGGGGGGAATTGAGTCGTCGTAACTTTTGCTGATTTTGATTGGGGAGAAGAAATTTTTCGGGGGTGTTGTAACGGGGAGGGTGCTCGATTTGCCGTAGATTTGGGGGTAGCTCTGGTCGGGCTTGATGATGTTGGTGTCGTTGGTCCATTGGTCGTTGGGCAAGGAAGTGCGGTTGGAGGTTTTGTCGGAATTATCACCGGTACTGGTTTCCTCTGGAACTACGGAGAGGTGGTCGAAGGAGGCGTGCAGGTTTTTCATGTTAGTCTTTTGGACGTTCTCGAGGTTTTGGGACGTTTCCACTTCTTCGGATTCTTCGGTGCACGAGCTGCAACTTTCCTGCAAATAGAGAAAGTTTCAATTTTTTAGTTCTTTGTCTACAAAATTTTTGATTCTTGGAAAACGGTAACTGATACTGAGAAACTAATATTATTTTTGAGTTTCTGGTCCTCGATTTACTAAGAAAGGAGTACCGACTCGGTATAGTTAAATTAAAAATTTTATGTTTTATTTGCAAATTTCTGATTTTTGGAAAACGATCAATGCTGCAAAGAAACTATTATTATTTTCGAGTTTCTGGACCTCGATTTACTAAGAAAGGAGTACCCACTCGGTATACTTCAAAATATGAAAATTTTATGTTTTACTTGAAAATTTCTGATTTTTGGAAAACGGTAAATGCTACTAAGAAACTAATATTATTTTTGAGTTTTTAAACCTCGATTTACTAAGAAAGGAGGACCCACTTGGTATAGTTTAAAGCGTAAAAAAATTATATTTTACTTGAAGATTTCTTATTTTTAGAAAACGGTAAATACTGCAAAGAAACTAATATTATTTTTGATTTTCTGGACCTTGATTTACTAAAAAAGGAGTACCTACTTGATATAGCTTAAAGCGTGAAAATTTTATATTTTACTTGAAGATTTTTGATTTTTGGAAAACGGTAAATGCTACTAAGAAACTAATGTTATTTTTGAGTTTCTGAACCTCGATTTATTAAGAAAGGAGGACCCACTTGGTATAGTTTAAAGCGTAAAAAATTATATTTTACTTGAAGATTTCTGATTTTTGGAAAACGGTAAATGCTACTAAGAAACTAATATTATTTTTGATTTTCTGAACCTCGATTTACTAAGAAAGGAGAACCCACTTGGTATAGTTTAAAGCGTAAAAAAATATATTTTACTTGAAGATTTCTGATTTTTGGAAAACGGTAAATGCTACTAAGAAAGTAATATTATTTTTGATTTTCTGAACCTCGATTTACTAAGAAAGGAGAACCTACTTGATATAGTTTAAAGCGTGAAAATTTTATATTTTACTTGAAGATTTCTGATTTTTGAAAAACGGTAAATGCTACTAAGAAACTAATGTTATTTTTGAGTTTCTGAACCTCGATTTATTAAGAAAGGAGGACCCACTTGGTATAGTTTAAAGCGTAAAAAAATATATTTTACTTGAAGATTTCTGATTTTTGAAAAACGGTAAATGCTACTAAGAAAGTAATATTATTTTTGATTTTCTGAACCTCGACTTACTAAGAAAGGAGGACCCACTTGGTATAGTTTAAGGCGTAAAAAAATATATTTTACTTGAAGATTTCTGATTTTTGGAAAACGGAAAATGCTACTAAGAAACTAATATTATTTTTGAGTTTCTGAACCTCGATTTACTAAGAAGGAGGACCCACTTGGTATAGTTTAAAGCGTAAAAAAATTATATTTTACTTGAAGATTTCTGATTTTTGGAAAACGGTAAATGCTACTAAGAAAGTAATATTATTTTTGAGTTTCTAGACCTCGATTTACTAAGAAAGGAGGACCCACTTGGTATAGTTTAAAGCGTAAAAAAAATTATATTTTACTTGAAGATTTCTGATTTTTGCAAAACGGAAAATGCTACTAAGAAACTAATATTATTTTTGAGTTTCTGAACCTCGATTTACTAAGAAGGAGGACCCACTTGGTATAGTTTAAAGCGTAAAAAAATTATATTTTACTTGAAGATTTCTGATTTTTGGAAAACGGTAAATGGTACTAAGAAACTAATATTATTTTTGAGTTTCTAGACCTCGATTTACTAAGAAAGGAGGACCCACTTGGTATAGTTTAAAGCGTAAAAAAAATTATATTTTACTTGAAGATTTCTGATTTTTGCAAAACGGTAAATGCTACTAAGAAACTAATGTTATTTTTGAGTTCCTAAACCTCGATTTACTTAGAAAGAAGGACCCACTTGGTATAGTTTAAAGCGTAAAAAAATATATTTTACTTGAAGATTTCTGATTTTTGGAAAACGGTAAATGCCACTAAGAAACTAATATTATTTTTGATTTTCTGAACCTCGATTTACTAAGAAAGGGGACCCACTTGGTATAGTTTAAAGCGTAAAAAAATATATTTTACTTGAAGATTTCTGATTTTTGGAAAACGGTAAATGCTACTAAGAAACTAATATTATTTTTGAATTTTTGAACCTCGATTTACTAAGAAAGGAGGACCCACTTGGTATAGTTTAAAGCGTAAAAAAATATATTTTACTTGAAGATTTCTGATTTTTGGAAAACGGTAAATGCTACTAAGAAACTAATATTATTTTTGATTTTCGGAACCTCGATTTACTAAGAAAGGAGAACCTACTTGATATAGTTTAAAGCGTGAAAATTTTATATTTTACTTGAAGATTTTTGATTTTTGGAAAACGGTAAATGCTACTAAGAAACTAATTTTATTTTTGAGTTTCTGAACTTCGATTTACTCAGAAAGGAGGACCCACTTGAAATAGTTTAAAGCGTAAAAAAATTATATTTTACTTGAAGATTTCTGATTTTTGGAAAACGGTAAATGCTACTAAGAAACTAATATTATTTTTGAATTTTTGAACCTCGATTTACTAAGAAAGGAGGACCCACTTGGTATAGTTTAAAGCGTAAAAAAATATATTTTACTTGAAGATTTCTGATTTTTGGAAAACGGTAAATGCTACTAAGAAACTAATATTATTTTTGATTTTCGGAACCTCGATTTACTAAGAAAGGAGAACCTACTTGATATAGTTTAAAGCGTGAAAATTTTATATTTTACTTGAAGATTTTTGATTTTTGGAAAACGGTAAATGCTACTAAGAAACTAATTTTATTTTTGAGTTTCTGAACTTCGATTTACTCAGAAAGGAGGACCCACTTGAAATAGTTTAAAGCGTAAAAAAATTATATTTTACTTGAAGATTTCTGATTTTTGGAAAACGGTAAATGCTGCAAAGAAACTAATATTATTTCTGATTTTCTGAACTTCGATTTACTAAGAAAGGAAGATCCACTGGGTATAGTTTAAAGCGTAAAAAAATTATATTTTACTTGAAGATTTCTGATTTTTGGAAAACGGTAAATGCTGCAAAGAAACTAATATTATTTTTGATTTTTTGGTACTTGATTTACTAAAAAAGGAGTACCTACTTGATATAGTTTAAAGCGTGAAAATTTTATATTTTACTTGAAGATTTCTGATTTTTGGAAAACGGTAAATGCTACTAAGAAAGTAATATTATTTTTGAGTTTCTGAACCTTGATTTACTAATAAAGGAGTACCCACTCGGTATAGTTTAAAACACAAGAACGAGTATTTATTTCAAAATTTTAATTTTTTTCGTAGCTTTTACACAATTTTGAAATTTTTTTTTACATTTCGAAAATCTTTCCAATCTTACCGAATCACTGGTGCTGCAAGTAGTCGACGACGACGAGAAATCTATTTCTTTCTCCTTTAACAATTTGTCCAACTTTTCGTATTCGTCCCTCAAACACCAAATCTCCTTCTTCAACATCTCATTTTCTCGTTTCAACTTCTTAATATCGTACTGACCTTCAAAACAAAACAGAAACAACGTTAATTAACCAAAAAGGAAAAAAAAATTACAACACTTGGCAAACTTTGCAAAAATCACCGATAGCAACACCCACCAACATCGATCATCGTCACAAACACGCGCCAAAAGTGGTTGTTAAAACAACCCACGCAACAACCGGAGATAAGAAAAATTAATAAGCAAAAATGATTTATCTTTTTGTCTGTTGGCGTCAGTAAAAATTTTAATTTTAGACCCAAATTGAGGTTTTTCTCTTATTAACCCGGATCGTCTAAAAGCAACTTTCGCCTCCTCCAACTAATTATTTAGGTACCTCTTTCTATTTCTGCGTTGATGTTGATTGTTCTGAGTCTCAACTCTTCATTTTCGTAGATCATCCCTCTCGACGACTTCCGGTCCAACCTGTTACACAGAAAACGTTGTCAGTTTTGATAGGGGAGGATAAAAAAATTAAGGGTTGAAACTAGGTTAGGTCATCAGTCGTTAGGTTTTCATGGTTTCGTCCATGGTTTTTTGCGTTTCGACCGGGATGCGAGGTAACAAAACATCACTCTTGATTAGTAGTCAAAAGAAACATCAGTAACAAAAAAGAAATTTTTTTGTGTATGTCAGAGAGAGAGAGAGAGAAAGAAAAAAAGAGAAAAGAGAAGACAGTCCAAGCGACCTACTGACCTTGTTAGCCTCGTATCCCTGGAAAAATCAAGAAATTAAGAACTGTTATTGTGGCTAATTGATTTTTTTTTTTGTGGTGATGGTTAAGGGGCGGATTTACGTGATTGGGGTTGTCGCTCGATTAGGGGTTGTTTCGACCCCCTTACCTTCTGTTGGGTTTGACGTTGTTGTCTCGCCGCCGGGTCCGCAGCATGGTGGTGGATTTCGACATGGTCAACTGGTCGAAAGGGGGACGACCCCCCGTTACATGTCCGGACGAGCCACCACTGGATCAGGTACCGCTAGCTCTGAAGAACGGACAATCGTACTATGTATGTACTCACATACACGTCAATAATAATTAATTGCTCCCGTCATTTCGATTGTTTATGTTTCGGTTGATGGCGAATATTAACACGTGCGTTGAAGTGCGCTTACATGAAAGAAAATGTAAATTTGAATTATTTCCGTAAATATTTATTTAAACCGCTGTCAGGGTTGTTTAAAGTGTTCGCAAGCACCGGCGTGCGGTTTTATTTCGGTTGATGGCGCTGATGATTCGGTTTTTGGACAACCACAGAGACGAGCATCAGTTGATGTTAGCCAGAGTTCGATTCGAAAACAAATTATTTCGTCAGATTTCGAAATTCTACCAATGATGTTAGCGCTCTAAATCGCGCAGTCTTTCTTTTTGTTTCGAGACGATTAAATAAATAGATTCAGATCGAGACGTCTCTGATTTATCTCTTGTTTTTCCATAGGTTGCGGCAAGTTGGGCCGAAATTATCGTGATAATAAGCAGAAAGGTTGCTGTGGAACGAAATTGACCGAGATTAACACAAATTTCTTCAAAATTGCGCCGATTGTTTTGCGCGGTGTAAGCGTGACGTCACGCGGCCCGCCGAAGCCGCGCATAGAAGCTTTAGGTCAAATTGAGCATCACGGAAATTTCAAATTTGACATTGGATGTTTCAGGAACAAAGAATTTTAGTCATTTATCGTAATTATTGAACTGCCCTCGTAGTAAAAAAAATTTCTGAAGCTTCGAAAGCGTTTTAAACTAATAACACGTCGAGCGATTGACTGAAATTAATTTCTTTTTAATGGAATTTCAAATCTCAAAACAATTGGGAAAAGTATTTTGGGAAAGTGATGAAATTTTTTTTTTAAATTTTTGTAGTAGGCCTTTTTTTTAGTAATGTAGTTGAACTCTTTATTTGAGAGTTTTTATTTTTATTTGCGATACATATTTTTATTTCTGAATCGGGAAAATGGGAAAATGTTAAATTTCAATTCGACGAAAAAGAAGAGATGAGGAAATTAATTAATTGCGAACTTAATTTTTTTTTTTTTTTGGCAGCTTCACCCGGCCTTCACTATGTAGTACTAGAAGTGTTAAACACGAAACCGTCATCAGAGCGCTTTGTCAAGTTGTTTACAAAATAATGAGAGACTTTTTATTTTTAGGCCCGAAAATTGTATGTTTAGAAACGGAAACAGGTGCGGACTCGCCGCCACCATCGTCGAGTTAATAATTTTCAAATCGATACGTCCAGACGTCCGCTTTTTTATTATTAACGAAATGTCGGGCCGGGCGTCATCTTTTAATTATAGATTCTTTTTTTTTTTCAACAAAATAAAAAAATCGAAACGTATGAAAGTACGTGGGCCGATCTGAAGGATTTTTGTTGCGGGGTCCTTGGCACCACGAGGAGAATAACTCTCCCGATAACTAAACAAAGAAACATCACCGCCGGTCTTTATTTTCGAATTGTGTGTGTATATTATGTGAAGAGGCGGCGAGTGGCACGTTTAAATAGTAACTGCACGATATAGTGATGCAACCACAGGTGAATAGCGCAACTTACGAAACGGAATAAATATGTTATGTTCAAATTTAGGTCAATATTTGAAAATAGGAAATAGGAGCAAGTTCAGTCAGGCGGCGTTAGAATGTTTGGGAAAAGACGCAAAAATTTGAGTTTTAGCTGGGAGGGCTCGCCTACTTCTGGCTACCTGGATGATATTTTACTTGAAAATTTTGGATTTTTAAAAAACGGTAAATGCCACTAAGAAACTAATATTATTTTTGAGTTTCTCGACCTCGATTACCTAAGAAAGGAGTACCAATTTGGTGTGGTTCAAAGTATGAAAATTTTATGTTATACTCAAAAATTTTTGATTTTTGGAAAACGGTGTATGCTGCTAAGAAACTATTATTATTTTTGAGTTTCTGGACCTCGATTTACTAAGAAAGGAGGACCCACTTGGTATAGTTTAAAGCGTGAAAATTTTATATTTTACTTAAAGATTTCTGATTTTTGGAAAACGGTAAATGCTACTAAAAAACTAATATTATTTTTGAGTTTCTGGACCTTAATTTACTAAGAAAGGAGTACCAATTTGGTGTGGTTTAAAGTATAAAAATTTTATGTTATACTCAAAAATTTCTGATTTTTGGAAAACGGTATATGCTGCTAAGAAACTATTATTATTTTTGAGTTTCTGGACCTCGATTTACTAAGAAAAAAGTACCAATTTGGTGTGGTTCAAAGTATGAAAATTTTATGTTATACTCGAAAATTTCTGATTTTTGGAAAACGGTATATGCTGCTAAGAAACTATTATTATTTTTGAGTTTCTGGACCTCGATTTACTAAGAAAGGAGGACCCACTTGGTATAGTTTAAAGCGTGAAAATTTTATATTTTACTTAAAGATTTCTGATTTTTGGAAAACGGTAAATGCTACTAAGAAACTAATATTATTTTTGAGTTTCTGGACCTTAATTTACTAAGAAAGGAGTACCAATTTGGTGTGGTTTAAAGTATAAAAATTTTATGTTATACTCGAAAATTTCTGATTTTTGGAAAACGGTATATGCTGCTAAGAAACTATTATTATTTTTGAGTTTCTGGACCTCGATTTACTAAGAAAGGAGGACCCACTTGGTATAGTTTAAAGCGTGAAAATTTTATATTTTACTTAAAGATTTCTGATTTTTGGAAAACGGTAAATGCTACTAAGAAACTAATATTATTTTTGAGTTTCTGGACCTTAATTTACTAAGAAAGGAGTACCAATTTGGTGTGGTTTAAAGTATAAAATTTTTATGTTATACTCGAAAATTTCTGATTTTTGGAAAACGGTATATGCTGCTAAGAAACTATTATTATTTTTGAGTTTCTGGACCTCGATTTACTAAGAAAGGAGGACCCACTTGGTATAGTTTAAAGCGTGAAAATTTTATATTTTACTTAAAGATTTCTGATTTTTGGAAAACGGTTAATGCTACTAAGAAACTAATATTATTTTTGAGTTTCTGGACCTTAATTTACTAAGAAAGGAGTACCAATTTGGTGTGGTTTAAAGTATAAAATTTGTATGTTATACTCGAAAATTTCTGATTTTTGGAAAACGGTATATGCTGCTAAGAAACTATTATTATTTTTGAGTTTCTGGACCTCGATTTACTAAGAAAGGAGGACCCACTTGGTATAGTTTAAAGCGTGAAAATTTTATATTTTACTTAAAGATTTCTGATTTTTGGAAAACGGTAAATGCTACTAAGAAACTAATATTATTTTTGAGTTTGTAAACTTCGATTTACTAAGAAAGGAATACCGACTCGGTATAGTTCAGATTATGAAAATTTCTTGTTTTACTTGGAAATTTCTGATTCTTGGGAAACGGTAACTTTTATTGAGAAACTGATTTTGTTTTTGAGTTCTTGGACTTCGATTTACTAAGAAAGGAGTACCGACTTGATAGGGTTCAAAGCATTAAAATTTTATGTTCACTTTAAATTTTCTGATTTCTGGAAAACGGTAACTGATACTGAGAAACAAATATTATTTTTGAGTTCCTGGACCTCGATTTACTAAGAAAGGAGTACCAACTCGGTATAGTTTAGAGTGAGAATTTTGTGTGTTACTTGCAATTTTCTGATTTTTTGAAAACGGTAACTGATATTGAGAACCTGATTTGATTTTTGGGTTCCTGGACCTTGATTTACTAAGAAAGGACTACCGACTTTGTATGGTTCAAAGTCTATAATTTTCTACAAATTAGTGTTCAGAGTTTCTAGATAAATTGAAGGTTGTAAACCAAACAACTGAACCATATTTTAGACTTTCTAAGGTGTACCGATTTTTTGGCAGATACAAATCAGGTGTATAAGAACAGTCGTCCATTTTTGAAACTATTTTGCGTAGTGGCAACTCTAGCAGTTATAAATAGAATTTATTTGACAACATTATGTAAGAAGTAAAGTTACACATAATAAGTTAGTTACGAGGGCGGTTTGATAATTACGATAAAAGTTACATAGATGGCAGCAGTACTACTACAGGAATCTATTTTTACAAAAATTTTGTTTTTTGGTATTATTACTATTGAAACAGTTTATTGGTGGAGATAAACAACATTTTTTCCCATAATCACAACCACCTTGGCTGTTTCTAGTCGAAGAAGAACATTTGGTTTAAATAATATATATTTATTATCTACCATCACCAAAGCTTAACGCAATCGAAAGACGAGTCAAAAAAAAAAATAAGTCGCGACATTTACCACTAGAGGGAGTCTTTTTTAACCCCGTTGTGACGTCACCACAATTTGCACCATTTGAATCCAACTCGCATTATTATAATAACGTGCAATTTTCCTCCAACTCTCTATTTATAGCATTTATGTTTCGATTCACAACGTTAACATCGCGTTCAATGCCGACAACAAAACTTATTTCGAAAATTGGCACCAAGAATTCCAAAAAAAAAAAATAACTGTGAAATATTTCCGGTACAACTTTCGACACTTTCACTTGTTATCGTGAATTTCGTTCTAGTTGGTGTTTTGTTATTTTTAAATTTTCGCGCACCATAACCTCACGTTTTTGCCGCGACCCCGTTTTTTTGCGCACTCAGAAACGCCTCACTTTCCGCATTTTCTTCAAACTCCCGAAGAAACACTTTTGACGGACGTGGTGATAACTCGCGACGACGTAACGTCATTAATAACGCGACACGATTTTTCGGCCTGTGACACGCGAATTTCGGTTGAGCGTCGCGACGCCTTCTCCTCCGCGCGTCCAACTGGCAACAACTGTTTATAATCTCTGACGATCTAAATATATCGCATTTATTTCGAGAGCGACGCTCGGTGGTGGCACACGGTGGTGGTGGCGGAGAACGTCCTCGATACTAGTGACTCATTCCTTTTTTTCTTTTTTTTTTCTCTTCTAAGTAGTAGGTACTCGAAATTTTTTGTTTCGTTTAGGTCAAGTAACGAACGAGGGATGTTTGTTTGGTTTCAGTGTTCGGGAATGACGGTGGCTCCTGGGATGATTACGATGAAGACGATGACGATATTACGACGATCAACTCCACAACTAACGGCACCATCATGTTCACGGACGTTTTGGAAAACGTGACGGTGGACGCCGGCACCAAATTGGTGAGGTTGGTGTGCGAAGTCCAAAATTTGGACGTCAACAACACCGATGTCAAGATCACGTTCAAATGGATGAAGAACTTCGCCCCAGTCGAGAGGTCCAAGAGGGTCAACTTTAAGACCGCCAAGGTAAAGATCTAATTTCAGAACTAGAGCGCCAAAAGTTATTTTGTTGAACGCTAAAAGTTTTTTTTTTTGAGCGCCGAAAGCTTCTTTGTTGAGCACCAAAAGTTTTTTTTTTGAGCTCCAAAATTTTTTTTCAACGCTAAAAGCTTCTTGTTAAGCCCCAAAAGCTTTTTTGTTGAACGTTAGAAGATTTTTTTGAGCTTCAAAAACTTCTTGTTGAGTGGCAAAAGTTTCTTTTTTAAACGCCAAAAGTTTTTTTTTGAGCACCAAAAATTTTTGAGCTGCTTTGTGGAGCCTCAAAGGTTTTTTTTTCTTTGAACTCCAAAATTTTTTTTTGGGCCCCAAAAGCTTCTTGTTTCAGCGGCAAAAGCTTTCTGTTGAGCGCCAATAGTTTCTTTTTTGAATGCCAAATAGTTTTTTATTGAACGCTAAAAGTTTTTTTTTGAACGCCAAATACTTTTTTATTGAACGCTAAAAGTTTTTTTTTTGAGCGCAAAAGCTTCTTTGTTCATGGCCAAAAGTTTTTTTGAGCGCCAAAATTTTTCTTTGAGCGCCAAAAGCTTCTTTATTGAGCGCCAAAAGTTTCTTTTTTGAGCGCCAAAAGTTTTGTTTTTAAGAGTCAAAATTTTTCTTTTAACATCAAAGCTTTTTTTTGAGCGCCAAAGGCTTCTTTGTTGAGCACCAAAAGTTTTTTTTTGAGCTCCAAAATATTTTTTTTAACGCTAAAAGCTTCTTGTTGAGCCCCAAAAGCTTTTTTGTTGAACGTTAGAAGATTTTTTTGAGCTCCAAAAACTTCTTGTTGAGTGGCAAAAGTTTCTTTTTTAAACGCCAAAAGTTTTTTTTTCAGCACCAAAAATTTTTGAGCTTTTTTGTGGAGCCTCAAAGGTTTCTTTTTTTTCTTTGGGCCCCAAAAGCTTCTTTTTTCAGCGGCAAAAGCTTTCTGTTGAGCGCCAATAGTTTCTTTTTTGAACGCCAAATACTTTTTTATTGAACGCTAAAAGTTTTTTTTGAGCGCAAAAGCTTCTTTGTTCATGGCCAAAAGTTTTTTTTAGCGCCAAAAGCTTTTTTATTGAGCGCCAAAAGTTTCTTTTTTGAGCGCCAAAAGTTTTGTTTTTAAGAGTCAAAATTTCTCTTTTAACATCAAAGCTTCTTTTTTGAAAGCCAAAAGCTTCTTTGTTGAGCACCAAAAGTTTTTTTTGAGCTCCAAAATTTTTTTTTTAACGCTAAAAGCTTCTTGTTGAGCCCCAAAAGCTTTTTTGTTGAACGTTAGAAGATTTTTTTGAGCTCCAAAAACTTCTTGTTGAGTGGCAAAACTTTCTTTTTTAAATGCCAAAAGTTTTTTTTTTGAGCACCAAAAATTTTTGAGCCTCTTTGTGGAGCCTCAAAGGTTTCTTTTTTTCTTTGAACTCCAAAATTTTTCTTTGGGCCCCAAAAGCTTTTTTTTTCAGCGGCAAAAGCTTCCCGTTGAGCGCCAATAGTTTCTTTTTTGAACGCCAAATACTTTGTTAATGAACGCTAAAAGTTTTTTTTTGAGCGCAAAAGCTTCTTTGTTCATGGCCAAAAGTTTTTTTGAGCGCCAAATTTTTTTTTGAGCGCCAAAAGTTTCTTTATTGAGCGCCAAAAGTTTCTTTTTTGAGCGCCAAAAGTTTTGTTTTTAAGAGTCAAAATTTCTCTTTTAACATCGAAGCTTCATTTTTGAGCGCCAAAAGTTTCGTTTTTAAGTGTCACAATTTCTCTTACAACGGCAAAGCTTTTTGAGCTGCAAAAACTTTGTGTTGAGAGGCAAATGTTTTTTTTTGAACGCCAAAAGTTTTTTTTGAGCGCAAAAGCTTCTATGTTCATAGCCAAAAGTTTTTTTAAGTCCCAAAATTTCTCTTTGAGCGCCAAAAGCTTCTTTATTGAGCGCCAAAAGTTTTTTTTTTTGAGCGCCAAAAGTTTTGTTTTTAAGAGTCAAAATTTCTCTTTCAACAGCAAAGCTTCTTTTTTGAGTTCCAAAAACTTCTTGTTAAGTGGCAAAAGTTTCTTTTTTGAACGCCAAAAGTTTTTTTTTGAACGCCAAATTTTTTTTAAACGCTAATAGCTTCTTGTTGAGCCCCAAAAGCTTTTTTGTTGAACGTTAGAAGATTTTTTTGAGCTCCAAAAACTTCTTGTTGAGTGGCAAAAGTTTCTTTTTTAAACGCCAAAAGTTTTTTTTGAGCGCCAAATTTTTTTTGAGCTTCTTTGTGGAGCCTCAAAGGTTTCTTTTTTTTTGAACTCCAAAATTTTTCTTCGGGCCCCAAAGGCAAAAGCTTCTTGTTGAGCGCCAAAAGTTTCTTTTTTGAATGCCAAATACTTTTTTATTGAACGCTAAAAGTTTTTTTTTTGAGCGCAAAAGCTTTGTTCATAGCCAAAAGTTTTTTTTGAGCGTCAAAAGTTTCGTTTTTAAAAGTCAAAACTTCTCTTTTAGCGGCAAAAGCTTCTTGTTGGGCGCCAAAAGCTTCTTGTTGAGCGCCAAAAGTGTCTTTTTCGAGCGCCAAAAGTTTCTTCGTGGAGCAACTTTTTTTCCACTTTTTTGACGAATCTGTTGTGCAGGTCAAGGACGTGGACCACCGCTTCCGCTCGACGTTGCGCATCGCCAACGTGGAAACGCTGGACATGGCTTTCTACGATTGCGTGGCCTCTAACGGCGTCGACAAGATCCGGTCTCAGGGCATGCTGCAAGTGGGCCCCGATTCCAAATGGGGCGGCGACAGTACTTCCTCCCTTCACGTTCCCAAATTCGAGCTGGAGATGACGACGAGTGCCGTCGTCACTTCCGGCATCTTCCAGCCGAAAATTCAGGCTTTTCCGAAAAAATACGAACTTGAAGACGCGATCAAATCCGGTCGGATGCAGAAAACGTTCGATTTGACGTCGAGCGGAGAAGTGGCGACGGCGTCGCGACCCGTCCACAAACCCCCGGAACCGTTTTGTCAAATTTACAGCGGGAAAACGTGCAAAACTTACCTGGAGAACAAATACGTGTTCGTGCAAGCTCCCTTCACCCAGAAAGAGATCGAAGAGAAGTTAATCAACGCTTTTTTGGTCATTTCCCAGTCGAAGTGAGTCGTGACGTCACAACTATAGTTTGACGTTTTTAATTTTTGTTTTTGTTTTTTTCCAGTGATATTTCGTCGAGCTGCAACAAATTTGCGCATCCGAGTCTTTGTTTTTCGGCGTTTCCTTTGTGCGTCGATCCTCTTCAGATCAACATTTATCAGAACGACAGGGCGAACGGCCGGTTGAAAGGTGGCGCCCCCAACAACGGAAGTTATCAATACATCAGAAACGAACTGGCGGCGTCTTTGAGGCGCATCTGCAAAGACGATTGTCTTCTGTTAGAGACTGAATTATGTAGTAAAGAATACGCAATTGCCAAAAGACATCCTGTGATAGGTTTGTCGTAATTTTTTTTTTTCCTGAAACGACGTAATTTACAGTTTTCTGTATTTTTAGGACAAACTCTGGAGTTGGAGGAATGCCAATATTTGCCCGACGAACTCGAAGAGACCTCCAAAAATTGTTTGAGTTTAGGCGTCAATCGCGGCGTGAATAAAGGTAAAAGGTCACTTGACTTGTTGTGAAGTTTATTATAATAATTTTGTTTAGACGACAATTGTTATTGGGACGACGGCCAGATGTACAGGGGCGTTCAAAATGTCAGTACGACCGGAACTACGTGTTTAAGATGGGCCCATCAGTTTCACATTCCACTGTCAGAACATCCGGAGCTAACCGGACACAACTATTGCCGGTATTGTTTTTGGGTCGTATTTAACAGTCTACCAAATTTACCCAATATTTTCATACAAAAAAAAAATACTCTTATTTCCCAAAAATACTAAATGCTCACCAAAATTAAGAAAATACATAATCTTAAAGCGACAACCAAATATTGACTTAATGCTGGCCTCTTATACATTTTGTTCGCCAAAATAACTTTTGTTGACCATAAATACTAAATGTTCACCAAATTTTATTCCGCATTTAATTCTAACATAATACCCAGATATTTAATTTTCGACAGTGTCTTATATTATTTAGCAGTTAAAAATACTATTTGTTGATCAAAAATACACAAGCAATAAAATGTTGTGCAAATGGTAAATAATTTTATGCAAAATTATAGATGTAGATGGGCTAGGGCAAGGAATATAAGAGTAAAAATATAAGTGGTTTGCACAAAAAAATATATTGATTTCCCTAATATATAAATGCTTTGCTGTAATTGGCTTGCATTATGTAAAACGTAAAACTTCTTTTAGTGGTAATTTCTAATCGTGCTTTTAAAAAAAATTACAGGGCCCTGAACTGACCTTGTACAAAACTTTTTTCGCGTGCCTCTTGTCTGGAAGCGCAAGCGGCAAGGAGAGATGCGCGAGCATATTTCATTTTTGGAGTGATAGAATAATTATTTGACGCACAAATAGTTTTTTTGAGAAACACTAAATATAAATGGATAGCGCGAATATTTATTATGTACAGCACGGACGCGTAACTTGAGCGTTCTAAATTTGGTGAACATTTAGCAAAATTGATATACATATAGAATTTAAAATGTAAGCAATGGTAAAACAATACGCAGCATAGTTATTTTAGTGGTGATGTTCTCATTTTCTGATGTATAATAATTTGGGTTTCATTTAGATTTTTTGATGCTCATTAAATTTTCTGGTGGACAGTGCAAGGGATGTATGGTTTAATTTGGTGTACATTATATTTGTTCTCATTGTTTTTATTATTTTTTCTATTTTGGTTTAAGGTCAAAATATTGACACTTTAGATATTTGCAGGAACCCTGGGGGTACTTCTTCTCGGCCCTTTTGTTACGTTGATCAGAACAAGAAGGAAATGTGCGACATTACAAAATGCGGTGAGTTAAGTCAGTAAAAAAGTTTTCTTCTTTACCGACATTCTTCTTATTACAACGGGAACACCTCAAGTTTATTACCACAATTATAGCGATTAAGTAGTGATGGCGGTGATACAGTTTTCTTATTTACTGAACTGCGACATTTAAGACTATTTCTCAATCAGCAACAACGTTACAAAGTCGACATTACAGTTTTCGTATTTATCGACATACTTTTTTTCGGTTTAAAATTTTCAAACTTTTCAAAATAGGTCTACACAATGAAGCCCTTATGGCTATAACAGTTAGGCCAGCGTGTTTGGGAGTAGTAGGCTTAATTTTAATTTTTTTTTCCAGCCCATGTGGTCGCAATGTACGTGATCGCCTCGTTTGCCGCAATTTCCGCGGCTCTCGCCGTCATCATCGGATTGTTTTGTTGCCGGCGAAAGAACAAGACGAGAAACATACAAAACGTGGGAATAAACTAAAAAAAAAAATTACACTTTTTTTTATTTTTATTTTTTTTAGATAAGCGTTCCTAACGCCGACAAAAATATTTACGGCAATCCAGGCCCGAATTCACCAATGGAAATGAACTCGCTGCTACCCCCCAACATTCCGCCCCAAAGGCACCACCATTCGTCCAAGAACGGCTACCAGAACGTCCTCCAGTACACCTACAAAGAAGTGGCTTTCATCGAGGAGTTGGGCGAAGGCGCTTTCGGTTGGTTGATTTTAAGTTATAGAATTTTTTGTGAAAATGCGTAGTTTTTTTAGTTTCAATATGTGACAAAAAAAATCTAATTTTTAGGGAAAGTCTACAAGGGCGAGTTGAAGGCGAAAACCGGCAAAATTTTCGTGGCAGTCAAATCGCTGAAGGAGAACGCCAGTGCCAAAACTCAAGCGGACTTCCAACGCGAGATCGAACTAATTTCCGAACTGAAACATCCCAACATTATTTGTTTGATGGGTGTGGTGGTAAAACAGGAACCTATGTGTATGTTGTTCGAATTCATGTCCGAGGTAATTTCGATCGAGTCGTCGTCGTAAATTGCCGCGTTATCCCTCAACGTTATTTTGCAGGGTGACCTCCACGAGTTCCTCATCGCCAATTCACCGAGCGAAGGCAGAAGTTTGACCCAAAACCAGTTCCTGCACATCGCCATCCAAATTGCCCAAGGCATGGAGTATCTGTCCGACAACCATTACGTCCATCGAGACTTGGCCGCCAGAAATTGTTTAGTTTCCAAAGATCTAGTGGTGAAAATCAGCGATTTCGGACTGAGCAGAGACATGTACAGCTGCGACTATTACCGGTGGGTCTCCGAAAACTTTTTACAGCGACCTGTAAAATTTGTCGCTTCATAATGATGTCAATTGTTTTTTTAAACGTCTACAGAGCGCAGTAAACTTTTTACAGGCTGTTAAATAATTTTAGCCAAGTTTGATTTTTGCTGTACAAAACGTTTATTCGGTAAAACAACTCATTACAATCAAATGGGAGATGTTGCTCGTGTGGCAGCTTCACTAGAACTTAGCTAAGACCAATACGCATTGACCTTATATAGTCAATGCCACCGACCGATATTGCACACGGCACCACGGTACATCCGGTGACGGCCAAAAAACAAAAGATAGTGACCTCGTCTCGGCGACGGGCGGACCAATAAATATCATGCATGAATGAGAGTTTGAATTTTATTTTCAACACAGCCACCTGTAAATTTTACCGCTTCTTGATTGGCAATTTTTTTTTTAACGTCTACAGGGTGCAGTCGAAATCCTTGCTGCCGGTGAGATGGATGCCTCCGGAATCGATTCTTTACGGCAAGTTTACCACGGAGAGCGACGTTTGGTCGTACGGCGTTGTCCTGTGGGAAATCTACAGTTACGGTCTTCAGGTTGGCTAGTTTTGCGTAAACAAGTGAACTTGGTCAGTGATGACGTCACTTTTCAGCCTTACTACGGTTACAACAACCAAGAAGTGATCAACATGATCAGGTCGAGGAAACTGTTGCCACCTCCCGACGCCTGTCCGGGTTATTGTTACTCGCTGATGGTGGAGTGTTGGGCGGAACTGGCCATCAGGAGGCCGAGTTTCGGCGAAATCAGCCACCGGTTGAGGGTTTGGAAACAAAACGGAACGTCCAACGGTAAATTTCGTCTTTTTAAATTACAGGTTTCTGTAATTGTCGATTTGTGCAGGTGCTTATTTTAAAACGCCCGATCACTGCGCCGGCCCCCCGTCGAAGTACGGTCACAGTTCCAAGTCGAGTCACGCCTCCGACTCGCCCACTGTCTGCGCGGCCGAGAGTCAGGTCGACAGTGCCGCCGCCACTTGGGAGCGGCCGTTGACGAAAAGCAACCGTCTCAACGAAAGTCAGAGCAGTTTGACGTCGCGCTCCTCCAGTTTGGGCAATAAAACTCAAAGTACCAGTTTGAGCAACAACGATTCGTCGAATCGACATCGAAGGAGTCACAAACGCAACGAGGACTCTTTGGACCGGATCAATCCCAAGAATACGGTGGTCAGTTCCAACGGGGACAATTTCGAGATTAAAATCACCCATTGATCTTGCCTTAATTGAAACTTTGTAACATATCGCGTTTCCGGCGACGACGTAACCTCGAAATTTTGACAGGTTATGTCCGTGCTGCCGTGTCGAACCTTGCCTCGGTTTTTGGAGTTGGAAGGCAGCGGACTCATAACCTCAATTTTTTCACAGCCGCTCTAACCTCGAAATCTGGACACGTGACTTAATTTTTTCGTCAAACACGTTTTGCAATATAATTATTTTTGTAACAGAAACAATTGAAGTCTTATCTTGTGCACTCTTTACTCAAGTGGAAAAATCAAGTCACTTCCCAAGTGAGGTTAAGTTAATTCTGTTTTGTTCTTTAGATTATCAGTGTTGTCGCAAGTTTTTTGACGTTTCTCCACTGTCAAAATCAATTGTTTTTAAATGTTAAGTGTGACGTCATAACCTTGTTTTAGTTCTGGAGAAAGATCTGTTGTTGTTAGGTTTATTGTAGATGGCTGTTTAAGGATGACGCAATGATTTGAACGACACCCAATTTCGAATCTATACTTATATACGGGGTGTTGCTCTATCAAAGCCTTGCGGACAATAATGCTCAATTAATTCCGGCTTAAAACGATACGTAAAAGACTGAACTAAACCTAAACGTACAAACTAAGAATAGATAAAAATTATGTCAGAATTGTTGATATAATCGTCCATTGCTGCTGGGTTTTGGTGTGACGTCATTGCGAGATTCTTAATTTTCTCAATTATTTCGTGATTTAAGTGTTAAACTGGAGATTGTTAATATGGCGGCTTTAAGTGAGGTTATGGTCGTCCGAATATTTTCTATGGGGTGAATCTAGAGTGCCGGTAATTTTTTGATCTCGTCACGTTGGAAATTTTGACAGAAGGCGTTGAGGTTATGTTAGTTCTGGCTTTCCGGTCCTGTTGGTCCAAATTTAAGGGGATTTTGGGTGTTTTCGAATTTTGTAAATAAATTCAGTCATTTTATGCCAAATTTTAAATTTATATTATTTTTTAAACAATTATTTATTAGGTTTTAGCTTGCGTTTTATCCATTAATCCATGACGTTTCATCGTTTTTATCGTGTCATTCTCCACGAAGTGTAACGTTGTTTCCTTGTATGTTTCTGTGTGTGTTTATAAAAAAAAATATTTGCAGCAACAATTTTTTTTAACCCGATTTGTTTTTATTAACAATTAGTATTTACAGAGGTAACGTTCTCGATTAGGCGGGATTAATCACAATTTAGCGTTTCGTTGTCGGGGGGGCGACAGTTGTCTGTATTACCGACATTTACCCTAGCCTGTTCTTCAGTAGCGTTTTCTTGTTCTTCTTCTGGTCCATTTTCATCACGTAAAATTCCTTATCGACATCGATAAAACGCGCCAAACGCTCACCGTGAAAAGCGTTGTCGTCGCCGGGCGGATGCTGTCTCATCTACGGAACAACCCAAACAATTACCGTTCGTGACGTCATAGTTACCCACTCACCAACCAAAACGCAACCAAGCAATGCCCGCTTTTAATTTTTGTTACGTTAACTCTCCGGATCCTTCCATCGCGCCACAGTTCAACTGTTTTTGTACAATTTACACAAATCGGGATTTTTTTTCCTAAACGCTACCCAACAACCGGTCTAAATAAATTACTATCATCACACTGGCGCCGACTTTAACAAAAAGGGTGAGTAATCTAAGCGTAGGGGTAGGGAGGGGTTATTATTGAATTAATTAAAGCTTTGTTATTGGTTATAGCTTGTCGTTATTCCTCCGAAGCCTTTTTGAGCCGTTTCTGAAAAAAATCCATCTCAATTAAACAATTAGAGGGGGGATGGGCAAAAATTCGGAAGCGAAACCTCATTGACACCAGCCACGTGACGTCGCACAATAATTGACACTAACCACGTGACGTCACACAATAATTGACACCAGCCACGTGACGTCACAATAATTGATACCAGCCACGTGACGTCATACAAATAATTGACACCAGCCACGTGACGTCACACAAATAATTGACACCAATCACGTGACGTCACACAATAGAGCGCCATTATTGGGAGCAACGTAACGTGACGCAACGATTTGTAGCTTTTGACATTTAAATGTGGCTGAAGTTGTGGGTGGCGCCTCGCCCCAATTTGTTCCAAATTTTTGGCGCCCTTTATTAGGTGACCCAGTCCGGTCCTGCCACCTGGCGTCTAGTTACCATGATCCTGTATTTTTCTTTGCAAGCGTAATCGGACTCGTCGACGTCTTGATAACAGTCGCTCTTGTAGTCTTCGGGGAGGGCTTCGCCCTCGAATTCGCAAAGTTTCTTCAGGGGTCGCGCCCTAAAATTTTTTCACAATTTTCGAATCGCACTTTGTTTTTTTTTTTCACAACTTACTTAACGATCAACTTGTCGAATCCGGAAGGTTTGTGGATGGGACAGTAGAAGACGTCGGGGGTGTTTTTGTCGAAAACTATGCTTTTTCTCATCATGTCTTTGGAGGCGGCTAAAACGATGAAAGTGGCGAAAACCACCAGCAGTGACGTTTTCATGGTTGCTGGAAAGTTTGACCAAATTAAGAATTGACGTTGCGCCCACCAGTTCCGTTATTTTAACGAGTTCTTTGTTCGAGGAGATGTTGTGAGGCTTACCTGGAGCTTAGAGGGTCGTTTTTGGGGCGGTTTCGTGGTAAACTTGGAACTGGAGGCGATAATTGACCGCTCGAACTGGCGATGGGATGAAGAAATCGTCGTGGAAGCGAAGGTGAAATTGGTTCGAGAGAAGGAGAGTTGGTGTAATGCGGTGCGTCATAACAGGTAAGTGGTAGGAAGGTGGGACAACGGCCTTGTAGGTTGTAGGTAAAGAACAGTTGCTAGTTTTATTGCTGTTTACATAAGAACAATCAGAATCAAGCAATTGATCTTGGTAATTGCAGAATCTTCAAGGGAGCAAACAACAAACCGAATGGCATTTTCATCATTTTTAGTTTCTTTCTGATTCTTTTGTGTATACAAGTCAATCATTGCAATACACAATCAAAGCTTTTGAGACACCAGGACTCATTTTTAAGTGAAAATAGTTGCTGAAGTGGTTGAAATTAAAAAAAAATTGTTTTGTTTTTTCTGCCCAGGTACAGGTTTGAATTTCCCGGCTTCTTGGCTGATAGTTGATAGTCGTTGTCCGGTCAGGTAAACCGCGAAGAGATGCCGCAGGTAGTTTTGGGGGCGTCCAGCCGAACTATGAGCGCGCTTATTGTTGAAAATTGGCAGAAAAACCAGTTGGTCAACTGCCATCCTTGGTCTGTTGTACTGTTAGATCATGCCACAAAAATTGATCAACAACAGAAGGTCGTTTTGTTATTATCATTGCTCACTTTTACATTCGTTCCGCTCCGTTGTTCGTCATTCTTTTTTGACGATTTTTTTGGCCCAAACGCCCCCGATGGTGAGTTTTTACTTTTTCCATCAACAACTTTAATTCTTGAATTTACGATAAACCGAGTTTTGCGACAAATTGTGACAATTAATTATTGTTGTGGCGCTGCGAGACTTAATTGCTAATTAACGCGGGTCTATGGGGGTTAACGGAATTTTTTTGGAGGGAAAGTCGTTTTGAATTTGGCGCGCATGTGCGGCTGTCGGCTGTCAAATTTGGCACGTGCGTTCTAACTTCTTTTCTTCTGTGCGTTGTTTACCGTTCCAGAGATAAATCGTTATCTTGCAGGATGGAAGAGACGTCCAGTCGCGATATACAGGAGGAACTCGATAAATTGAGTCACGAAGATTTGTGCGAGATCACCCAGAGCAGCTTGAGACGGTTGATAGCGGCCGATTCGCTCCTGCAGGATCTTCCCGGTGACGTCACCGCCGAAGAAGTTCTGGCCCAGATCGCGGTCGCTCAAGGAAGATCCATCACCGTTTACGTCTTGAGACACCTGGAGACGCCTCTGAATGTCGTGGTAGGTATCTCGAAAAGTTAGGTTAGAATCTCTTCCAATCGCGTCATTAACATATGATAAATGTCAAACTAACGCGTTAAATTGTGACAACTGTCAAATCGTTCCGTTAAGGTTTGACAACTGTCAAATGACCGCGTTAAAAATGACCATATTTATTATCATGATCTTAAAAAGCTTTAATGAATGCTATCTTGTTGTTCAAAGCTTTAAAGATGAGGTTATGTTCGTGCTAGAACTGTCAAATCATTGTATTAAAGTTTGACAGCTATTAAATCGACGCGTTAACGTCAAAATGGTGGCTAAATTTGAGGTTATGTTGGCGCTAACGTTTAACAACTGTCAATCATTGAGTTGAAATTTGACAACTTTCTAATCATTACTTTAAGGTTTCCTAACTGTCGCGTCACTGCATTAAAGACAATCAGTTTCATAATATAGATCTTAAGAAGACTTGATGAACGCTATCTTGTTACTCATACCTTGTTGTTTGTAGAATTGGAAGTTATGTTAGTTTGACAACCGTTAAGTCGCGTCATTAATTAACGTATGACAAATGTCAATCATCACGTTAAAGTTTAAATCGTTGCGTTAAAAACGATCAGATTCATAATCATGATCCTAAGGAGCTTTAATAAATGCTATCTTGTTGTTAAGTTAGGTTAGAATCTCTTCCAATTGCGTCATTACGTATGACAAAAGTCAAATCATCGCGTTAAAATGTGACAACTGTCAAATCGTCCCGTTAAGGTTTGACAACTGTCAAATCATCGCGTTAAAGTTTGATGACTGTCAAGTCGCTGTATGAAAGACAGTCAGTTTCATAACAACGATCTTAAGAAGCTTTTATAAACGCTGTCCTAGTGTTCAAATCTTCAAATGTTGCAGGTGGTAGTTACATTTGTTTGACAACCGTTAAGTCGCGTCATTAATTAACGTATGACAAATGTCAATCATCACGTTAAAGTTTAAATCGTTGCATTAAAAACGACCAGATTCATAAACATGATCTTAAGGAGCTTTAATGAATGCCATCTTGTTGTTAAGTTAGGTTAGAATCTCTTCCAATCGCGTCATTAACGTATGACAAATGTCAAATCATCGCGTTAAAATGTGACAACTGTCAAATCGTTCCGTTAAGGTTGGACAACTGTCAAATTATCGCGTTAAAGTTTGATGACGGTCAAGTCGCTGTATGAAAGACAGTCAGTTTCATAACAATGATCTTAAGAAGCTTTTATAAACGCTATCCTAGTGTTCAAATCTTCAAATGTTGCAGGTGGTAGTTACATTTTAGGTTATGTTGGTAATGACGTTTGACAACTGTTAAATCGTTGCGTTAAAAATGACCATATTTATAATCATGATCTTAAAGAGCTTTAATGAATGCTATCTTGTTGTTCAAAGCTTTAAAGATGAGGTTATGTTTGTGTTAGAACTGTCAAATCATTGTATTAAAGTTTGACAGCTATTAAATCGATGCCTTAACGACAACATGGTGGTTAAATTTGAGGTTATGTTGGCGCTAACGTTTAACAACTGTCAATCATTGAGTTGAAATTTGACAACTTTTGAATCATCACTTTGAGGTGTCCTAACTGTCGCGTCACTGCATTAAAGACATTCAGTTTCTTAATATAGATCATAAGAAGACGTGATGAACGCTATCTTGTTACTCATACCTTGTTGTTTGTAGAATTTGAGGTTATGTTAGTTTGACAACCGTTAAGTCGCGTCATTAATTAACGTATGACAAATGTCAATCATCACGTTAAAGTTTAAATCGTTGCGTTAAAAACGACCAGATTCAAAATCATGATCTTAAGGAGCTTCAATGAAAGTCATTTTGTTATTAAGAGCTGTAGATAAAGTTGTGTTTGTATTAGAAATGTCAAGTCATTACATAAAATTTTGACATCTATTAAGTTGATGCGTTAACGACAACGTGGTGGTTAAATTTGAGGTTATGTTGGCGTTAACGTTCGACAACTGTCAAATCATTCAGTTGAAATTTAACAACTTTTAAATCATCACATTGAAGTTCGATAACTGTCAAGTCGCCACGTTAAAGACAGGATAAACTTTATCTGCTTGCTCAAACCTTCAGATGTTGGATAGAGTTGAGGTTATGTTTGTGAGAACTATAAAATTATCGCGTTTAAGCTTGACAATTGTCAAATCACTGCTTTAACGGCAGCAATTTTTTTAATAACTTTAAGGGGGTGGTTACATTTTATGTTATGTTCGTATTGACGGTTGACAACTGTCCAATTGTTGCATTAAAGTTTGATAATTGTCAAATCGCTGGTATCTTGTTGTTCAAAGTTTTAGATAAGGTTATGTTCGCGTTAACGATGACCACTTTTATCATTGAGATCTTAGATGGTAGTTAAATTTGAGGTTATGTTGATGTTAGAACCGTTAAATCATCGCGTTAAACTTTGACAACTGTCAAATTAAACTCGAATTTGAATCTTGAAGGATAATACAGGTGTCTGTTAATGGTTGGACGACGGGGTTTGAATTTTTGTTGTTGGCGCCATCGTCCGTTTGTTATGCGAACTAAGGCCTACATACGTCACGATTTCCATCACAAAGTTTTAAAAATTAATTCTGAACTTAATATTAAAGTTGGAAAAAAAATAAAAAGTCCGGTGTTAACAGTTTAGTTAGCCCCACGTCATTTGCGTCTCGATTCAAAACTTTCAAGCCGAAAGAATAATTTTGAATACGGAACTTTGGAGCAGTGGCATCAAGCAATTCCGTTCGTGACGTAGACTTGTTAAATAACCAAAGAGAACACTCTTTGATCTTATCAATAGAACGCCGCTGGGCTCGTCTCAATAGAAAATAATTCTAAATGGCGGTAATTATTGTTCGGGGGAAATGACTGCGTGCCCACTTGACATGCTTGATGTGTGTAGTAGGAACACTGTTCTCGTCTAATTGTTACATCACGCGTTACGTTACAATCACCGTAATTTGCTTGCTTATTAGTTTTCATCGTAACGAAAAGTGGAAGACACCAGTTCAATTGTTGCAAATTCCTCCTCGTCGATGGAAGAACTTTCCAGATCTAACAAGTGCAGTTGAGAGTGAAAACGAACAAATTTCGAATTAATTACTGTTTTAAGTACGTTGCGTGTCCCACTTTCACGTCGTCAGGTAAATATGTTAATTTAATGATTTTTTCTTGGTTTAAAACAGAAGAAATAACAATTAGAAACGACGTTGCTTCCTTCTGTATAGTCTCTTTTTTTTCAAAAATTTCGACGTCATAGAAATGTTTCAAAATTTTTGGGCCACTCTCTATTGTTGTTGTAATTGTTTGGATTTCCTATCTTAAGGTTGACGACGGTCAGTATTGCGTTCTGTCACCCACAGAGGGCGGGCTATAGACGCGACATTTATTATGTCGTAGAAGAATTTTTCAATTGCAGATTCCTGTAATTTAAAAACTATTAGTAGTTGTATGAGCAAAAATATAGCAATTCTGCAATTCCGAAGATTCTTACGTTAGTAACTATACTTGCAAAGGAAGATTGGGTATTTTTCTTCAAATTTCATCACATTTTGTACCATCGGATTTGCTGATTTTCAGCGTAACGGTTAATCTCCATAATTGAAATAAGTTATAACAAGGGTTTCAGTGGTGACGAAAATTACAGAAACCTGTAATTATGCCCGTTTTTTAGTTTCCAAATGCGGAGACGCCCTGTATACTTTTTCTTCAAATTCCCGCTGCCAATTAGATGATAACCCGCGTTGAAACGGAGCGTTAAATTGTCGATTCATATTTAAATTGGGGTCAACGAGGTGACCGGCATCGAATCGAAGCGGCTCCTCTTAATATTCCATTCAACACTCTCAAACAACATTGATAGAATCAAGCGACAATTTTTTTGTTTGTTTGTAAATTTCAGATCCCGCAACAGGGTACGACGGTACGCGACTTGAAGCGCGCCATCCAACGCAGCTTCACCTTGCGTCAACAGCGCCTGCGCAGCAAGACGAAAATCTCCTGGCGTTACGTTTGGCGCACCTACGACCTCTTCCATTGGGCCAAACCGATGACGAAAGACGACGAATTGGTCAACAGTTACGGGGTGGTGAACAGGTCCGAAATACGTTTCGGTAAACGTTTGAGGAAGGACGCGACATGTTGTTAGGTGTCGTTCCGTTATGGTGGCCGTCGACAAAGTCATATTCGGACAGTTATTGGTGTTGGTGGTCGGCGGGATGGAGGGAAGGTATCCGTGGCTGGAACAGGTGACGAGACAGGAGCAGTTGGTGGCGGGGTGCAGACACGTGTCGGAGGCGACCAAAAAAATTCAAGACACCGGTAGTCTCGACCACGTGCTGGTCGACCACAAGCACAAACTGCTCTACTGTTACGTGCCCAAGGTAAAAAAAAATAATCTTCACGTTTCCTCGAAACTACATTACCCAACGTTTTGGGCTACCAGCGATAAAAAGTTGAAAGGTTATCTTTGTTATTGACAAAATTATGTTATAAAAGTTTGAAATATTTTTTTTAATAAAATTCTGACTTGATCTTTAAAAAATGTTGTAAGGTGGCTTGTACAAACTGGAAGCGGATCTTCATGGTGTTGACCGGAACTGCTCCCAACTCTAACCTAGTCGACATTCCCGGTTCCGTGGCCCACGCGGACAATTCGACGTTGCGCCTCTCTCAACTGGACCACAACCACGTCCGATACTGCCTCGACCATTACACCGCCTTCATAGTGGTGCGCCACCCCTTCGAGCGACTACTCTCTGCGTTTAGAAACAAATTTGAAAACACTTATTCGCACTATTTTCAGGTAAATCTCCAACAATATGCGCATGCGTAATTGGCGGTTGCGCATGCGCGGCAATTATAACCGCGCATGCGTTACAAGCCGTTGCGCGTACTTACGTACAATATGCGAGTGCGCATGCGTTGTCTCATGATCGCTGGTTCAGTTAAGGTACGGCAAGGAGATAATCAAACGGTACCGGCCGAACGCCACCGACGAGGATTTGACGAGCGGCCGCAACGTTTTGTTCCGGGAGTTCGTCTGGTACATTTTGGGGGAAGGTGCGACGGCCAACGAACATTGGGAGTCGATCTACGACTTGTGTCATCCTTGCTCAGTCAACTACACGATCGTCGGACGTTACGAGACGTTGTTGGAGGATGCCAGGACCGTTCTCGATATGATCGACGCCCCATCGATAACGTTTCCGTTCAGCAGAACCTCCAATACTTCGAGCAAGTTAAAATTTTACTTTCAACAGTTGTCGATGACGGAAATTCAGAAACTTTACCGGATGTACGAGTTGGATTTCAAATTGTTCGGGTACACGTTGGAGGACATGTTAGGTTTCGATTTGGCGTAATTTAATTTATTTTTAATAATTTGTTATTTCTTACTAATAAAACAATTCTTTAAAAAAATTTCAGCGAGTAAATAATGACGCGGTTGTGGTTACCTAACACGATATAGAAGAAAGAGAAAAACGAACAAAAAAAAACAAACAAAAACAAATATAGTACAACAAAGAGAAATGGAAAAAAATGATTACGATAAATGCACGAAACTACACATAGAATCCTATTGTCGATGGTGGCCGATGGTAGGGTGGTGGTGTGTTGTTTATGTGATGACGGTGGGGGCGTCGCGACCGGTGAACTCTTTCAATTGGGAAATTTCCAAGCCTACATTGATCAACGGCCTCAGCATCACCTGCACGAACACAACGATATCAGTCAATGGCGAAAACAAATGATGATCAATCACTACAGTACCTGAGCGTCGGCAGTGACGTTGTCCTTCTCGTAACTGTCGATGTAGACGCGGATTGTGGCGCCACTGCTGCCGGTTCCGGAGAGCCGGTAAATCAGTCTCGACCCGTCCGCAAACAAGACTCGGATTCCCTTAAAAAGAAAAAAAAATGATCAAGTCGCCATGTAAATTCAGCATTCAAACCACTCGCAGCATCATTGAAAAAATTACTCAAAACCAAGAGTGCGTTTAAAGTTCCCACAATTCGGGCATTTAAGCCACTGAGCAAAACCTAACTGATCATTCAAACCACTCGCAGCAACATTGAAAACTTGCTTGGAACCAAGAGTCTTACAGTTTAACAAATTCAGCATTCAAGCCATTCATAGCACACAATGAAAAACCTACCCGTGGTTCACATTTTCAGGCATTCACACCACTTAGCAAAAACGTTTAGAAATTCTGCATTCAAGTCACTCACAGCAAATATTAAAAAAAAAACACTTACAAAAAATCTTTTGAAGTTTAACAAATTTGGACATTCAAGCCACTTAACAAACCCTACTTAGATTCCGCACGTCATTCAAGTCACTAAGCTAAACCTGCTAGTGTTTTCGTGACGTCACGCCGCCATCTTGCATTAATTTCGATTGGCTGACCGACGGAAGTTTCTAAAAACTTTAGCGTTGAAAGTTACCTGGTTGCTGACTTCGCTCTTGTCGATCGGATCAACGTAAGAGAAATTATCTGCCTTATCGACCGTGTAAGTTTTACCGCCGCCGTTGTATTTTCTTCCGATGAAACTTTTGTCGGCGATGAGTTTTTCGAGATGCGCCATCATTTTGTTGGCGGCGTCGGTTTCGCATTCTTCGTAATCGTAACGTGAAAAGTAATTTCTGCCGTACAACTTCCAATGTTCAGTCAAAATCGCCTCGATGCTCATGTTTTTGTGTTCGATGATCGACAGCCAGGCCAACACAGCCCAGATGCCGTCTTTCTCGCGGATGTGGTCAGAGCCGGTCCTGCAAAAGACGTAACGACGCCATTTTGAATTTTTCAAAGCTCTACATTTATACAAAGAGGCGTGGCTTAATGGCGTTGTTTATGCAAAATGGCGTATCGTTCCTAACTACGCGTATACAACGAAGAGTTTTTTTAAATACAAAATGGCCGCTCGTAACTGAACTAACGCGAAATGACGCTTCTCATGCACAAATTTAATTATAAAAAGATTATCAATTTTTTTAAAGAACTAAAACCTTTGACGGTGTTATGTATTCAAAATGGTGGCGTAGCCTTAACTTTTTAAAATTGAACGTAACTTCTGAAAATCCTTTTGTTACTGCAATTGAGGAAAATCTCGATAAAAAGTAACTTTTGCATAAATACGCAAAATGGCCGCTCATACAACATAATATACATACTAAGATGATTCAAAGCATACTTTTGAAGACTAAAAGACCATGTTTCTGAAGCCATGATATGTTGCGTATTCTGAAACGCTTCGTAAAAAAGTAAAAATTAAGTGTTAATTGGCAGTATTCAAAATGGCCGCCGTAACTGAAACTCTTTCAAAATAGACGTTATTTATAAAATATTTTCTTTACTATTTTGCTCTTAAGTAAATTAATTTGAATAACACACAACTGTGTTCATGCCGTTCGTTCGTTGCAAATTATTCAAAATGGCCGCTTATATTTTTAATATCGAAATTTTTCAACGTATCCTTTGAACGAAGATGTTATTAAAATTTAGTTTTCTTGAAAATTGAAATTTAGTTTTCTTGAAAGAGAAAAAACTAGATTTATTGACAGTATTCAAAATGGCCGCGTTGCTGAATACTTCCCAATTAAACCTAAGTTTTCAAACGTTTTCTTCACTACTGCCATTGACCATAAAGATACAAAACCGCCAACTGAAGTTAACTATACAAAATGGCCCCTCATACAACATAATACACATACAAACTGTTTCAATGCATATTTTTAGAAACCAAAAGACCATGTTACTAAAGCTATGACGTTAAAAGTTTTCCTAGAATTTTTCGTAAAAAAGTAAAAATTAAGTGTATTGACAGTATTCAAAATGGCCGCGGTACTTATAACTTCTGCCATAAATAAATAAAAAAATATTCTCTTTACTATTGCTGTTAAATAAACTATTAAAAAATTACAACTGCATTCATGCTGCTCGATCCTTGCATATTATGCAAAATGGCAGCTGATATATATCTAGACATACCGAAATTTCTGAACCCGCCGGTTTAACGCAGATGTTATTGAAATCAAGTTTTCTTAAAAAGCAAAAACTAGATCTATTAACAGTAGATTCAAAATGGCTGCACTTACATATACCAAGATTTTACAAGGCACCCATTTAAAAATCATATGGTTTTAAAAACATAAACTAATGCATTCTTTGCGTGCAGTGTCCTAATGATTCGAATTTTTCGAAAACTTATCCTTTTCAATTGTTTACGTATTCAAAATGGCCGTGTTGCCTAAACTCTTCCTAATTGAACCAAATTTTTCAAACGTTTTCTTCACTACTGTCATTGAGCATAACTTTCTTTTAATGGTACAAAACCGCCAACTGAAGTTAGTAGTTAACTATACAAAATGGCCCCTCATACAACATTACATACATACAAACTGTTTCAATGCATATTTTTAAGAACCAAAAAAACCATGTTACTGAACCTATGACGTTAGATGTATTCCTAAATTTTTCGTGAAAAAGTAAAAATTAAGTGTATTGACAGTATTCAAAATGGCCGCGGTACTTGTAACTTCTTCCATAAATAAATAAAAAAATATTTTCTTTACTTTTGCTGTTAAATCAACTATTAAAAAATTACAACTGCATTGATGCTGCTCGTTTCTTGCATATTATGCAAAATGGCCGCTGATATTATACCTAGACATACTGAAATTTTTCAACCCACCGGTTTAACGCAGACGTTATTAAAATTGTTTTCTTAAAAAAGCAAAAACCAAATCTATTAATAGTAGATTCAAAATGGCTGCACTTACATATACCAAAATTTTACAAGACACCCATTTACAAATCATATTGTTTTAAAAACAAATAAACTAATGCATTCTTTGAGTGCACTGTCCTAATGATTCGAATTTTTCGAAATCTTGTTCTCTTCAATTGTCTACGTATTCAAAATGGCCGCGTTGCCTAAACTCTTCCTAATTGAACCAAATTTTTCAAACGTTTTCTTCACTACTGTCATTGAGCATAACTTTCTTTTAATGGTACAAAACCGCCAACTGAAGTTAGTATTTAACTATACAAAATGGCCCCTCATACAACATAATATACATACAAACTGTTACAATGCATATTTTTAAGGACCAAAAGACCATGTTACTGAACCTATGACGTTAAGTATCCTGGAATTTTTCATAACAAAGTAAAAATTGATTGTGTTAACAGTATTCAAAATGGCCGCGGTACTTGTAACTTCTTTCATAAATAAATAAAAAAATATTTTCTTTACTATTGCTGTTAAATAAACTATTAAAAAATTACAATTGCATTTATGCTGCTCATTCCTTGCATATTATGCAAAATGGCCGATGATATATATCTAGACATACCGAAATTTCTGAACCCGCCGGTTTAACGCAGATGTTATTGAAATTAAGTTTTCTTAAAAAAGCAAAAACTAGATCTATTAACAGTAGATTCAAAATGGCTGCACTTACATATACCAAGATTTTACAAGGCACCCATTTAAAAATCATTTTGTTTTAAAAACATATAAACTAATGCATTCTTTGCGTGCACTTTCCTAATGATTCGAATTTTTCGTAATTTTGTTCTCTTCAATTGTCTACGTATTCAAAATGGCCGCGTTGCCTAAACTCTTTCTAATTGAACCAAAATTTTCAAACGTTTTCTTCACTACTGTCATTGAGCATAACTTTCTTTTAATGGAAGAAAACCGCCAACTGAAGTTAGTATTTAACTATACAAAATGGCCCCTCATACAACATAAAATACATACAAACTGTTTCAATGCATATTTTTACGAACCAAAAGACCATGTTACTGAAGCTGTGACGTTAAAAGTATTCTGGAATTTTTCGTAAAAAAGTAAAAGTGTATTGACAATATTCAAAATGGCCGCGGTACCTGTAACTACTCCAAAAATAAATTAACAAATATTTTCTTTACCATTGCTGTTAAATAATCTCATTACAAACTGCATTCATGCTGCTCGTTCCTTGCATATTATGCAAAATGGCCGCCGATATTATATCTTGACATACCGAAATTTTTCAACCCACCGGTTTAACGCAGATGTAATGGAAATCATGACGTTTTCTTGAGAGAGTAAAAACTAAATCTATTGACAGCAGATTCAAAATGGCCACGTTACTCAAAACTTTCAAATTAAAAAAAAGTATTTGAATCTCATTTTGCTGCTACTGTTAACTTATATTATTTTTAAGTACGTTGCTCGTTGCATATACAAAATGGCTGCTCATACATATACCAAGATTTTACAACGCACCCACTTAAAAATTATATCTTCATAAACTAATGCATTGTGTGCGTTTTCCCAATGATCCAATTTTTTTTAAATATTGTCTTCTTCAATTGTCAACATATTCAAAATGGCCGCGTTGCTTGAACTCTTCTTCATTAGACCTACTTTTTAAAACGATTTCTTCGCTATTAGAACTGCGAATAACTTTTTTTCAATTATACAAAATCGACAACTGACGTTATTAGTACTTCTATGCAAAATGGCCGCCTCCTACATTTGCTGAAATAGAGTTTTCAATAAATGTACAAGTATGAGGTAAATAATCGAAATTGTGAAAATGGCGTGAAAACTAGCGGACAAATATACAAAATGGCCGCTGCTGTTTTTTTTACCCGAAACTTTCCTCGCCGCACAGCGACAGCCTTCCGGCATCCATCAAGTTGCCGAAGTACTTCCAGCCGGTGGGAACCTCAAACATTTCATTCTTCAACTTGGCCGCTACCCTGCAACAATTTGTTCAATTATCTAAGTTCGATTGTTTTAGCTTTTGATCCTCACCTATCGACAGCGGCAGCCGTCGGCATCGATCTGGCGAAACCGTGCACGCCGTTCTTCTTAAAATAAGGGATGCAATTCAAATTGTTGGCGATGACAGCTAAACTGTCGCTGGGGGTAACAAAGAACGCGTTTTTACCGATAATCATGTTACGGTCCTGGAAACGTGATGTTGAATTCGACGAAAAAAAATATTTAAGGAATCGCCGGACTTACACCGTCGCCGTCAAAAGCCGCCCCCAAATCGTACGTGGGATCCTCCTTGACGCGATCGACGAGATCACTGGCGTACGTCAGATTCGGATCGGGGTGAATCTCCCCGAAATTATCCAAAGGAATGATGCGGCGCACGTTGTGGTCCGGACTGGCCCCGAGTTCGTCAACGAAAATATACCTGACGTAAACCCCGGTAACTGCAAAAATTCAAAATTGAGTGGTTTGAATGCCGGGAAACAAAATCAAAAGTTGAGTGGTTTGAATGCCGAAACGAAATTTTACCTCCGTTCATCGAATCGATCAAAACGTGGAAAGGCGGCCTCTTATCGGTGCCCCGAATCAAATCGCGAAGTTTCTGGAAATCAAAAATCTCCTTCATCAACGCGACGTAATTTTCCGACGAATCAATCACTTCGACAACAAATTCGCGATCGTCAACCTGAAAACTTTCATCTATAATTCCGTCAGTGAATCGATCGATTTATTTACGGTAAACTTTTGCGTGCCGATGGCGGCAAAATCGCAATCCAAATCGGGCGTGATTTTGTATTCGGAGATCTTCGTGGTGAAATCGTAAATGGCGTTAGTGAAGTTGTCGGGAGCCGGACCGCCATTCTCGCAATTGTACTTAATACCGAAATCGTGCTGGATACCGCCGGGATTGTGAGAAGCCGTCAAAACAATTCCACCTAAAAAAAAAAATTAAAAAATTGTGGTTTGGATGCGGGCAAAAATACCTAAAACGTTGAAAGTCCGGATCAGGCTCGAAACAGCGGGGGTAGACAAGATGCCGCGTTGTCCGATGATTAGTTTCGAAACCTAGAAAAGTCAAGTGGCTTGAATGAGAATTTCAGAACAAGCTCGGGTCGAGTGGTTTGAATGACAAAAATTACAGAAACGTTGATAACGGGCCTCAAACCCAATTTTTTAGCAAGCCAACTACGAGTCGTTAGTTAAAAGGTTTCGAGCATCCCTTGAGATTCAAACTACTGATGGTTGGAGGTTGCTCGGGCAACAAAATGGTTTGAATGTAGGCTTAAATGATTTAAACCCGCTGGCGCTTCGAAACCTCTCCCAACTGGTTTGATGGTTTGGGGGCCCCGTCGGACTTGGTGTTGTTGCGTTCTTACCCCGTTGGCGGCGCTGATGCGGATGATCATGTTGATGGCCTGTATCGAGAAGTACCTTCCGTCGCCGCCCACAACCAACGTGCAACCTTCCACTTTATCCCCTAACGCGTTGATGATGCATTGGACGAAATTCTCGGTGTAGTTCTTCTCCATGAACACTTTGACTTTCTTGCGGAGCCCCGAGGTTCCGGGTTTTTGGCCCTCGAAGGGTTTCGTTTGGACAACGATCGATTTTAGACTCATTTTGAAGCAATGTAGACGACGAAACACCTGAAACTGCGTCGCTATTAGCAAAAACTCGCCTTATCTAGATAACTTACGGATTACGTTTTTGAAGGTTAAGGCGAACGGTGGAATTCGACTGAAGTTGTTGTCGGTGGCGGTGCGTCGGGGGAATTTAAAGACTATCGCCCGGGCAATAGGTGAGGAAAAATTGCCCGTCTTAATCCCGTGGTAATCGCGTCTTTGAGCCTGATGAATTCTTGAAATTTGAACTTTCAATGTCAAAGAGGTCGAAGGAGGCGCTTGCGCGGCCGCCATTACCAATTTCCGACAGATCAAAAAAACGCGCCAAGTTCAAATCGCTAGCGCCAAAAATGACGTACCAAGCCCAAAGTTTGCGTCAAAGAGACTTGTTTGGGCTGTAATTGGTGAAGCGAGTGATTTGGTATGGTGAATGATTAAAAAACTCGAAGGACCTTGTTTAGTTGTGTTTAATAAAAATAATACTAAGAATTGCGAGTTAAAGAGTAAGCGATAAAAGTTAAATATAAGTGATGAACTCGAGATGAGATAAATTGCAATGTAAGAATAAAGTGATGTTGTCTCGAGCTCATGTAAACAGTAAGTGATTTACGAAAAACTACCCACCATGGGCACAGGGCACCAGTCGGGTGGGAAACACCCCCACCACGGTTTGACTGGTGGTGCAGATGGTGGTGCGACTCGACATACCGGCCGCCTTGAAATTACTAACTAAAAATTTCAAAGAAAGACAAAGAGATACAGAATACAATGTACACAATACAAACAAACAAAAAAACGAAAACATGAATATAAAATATTAAACGTAATAGTAGACCGAAATGGCGCACGCACTTTGTTTTTGGATTTTCGAGCGCACGGCACTTCACATCCCCGAAGACGACAGTTCGTTTAAATCGGTTCGCTCAAATTGGCTGGTTGTTCTATAGGAAGCGCACAGATTTTGGTGATAGTACGCTTAATCACACCCCCCTTACACTTCACTGAAACTACACGGGTCAGGCCATCGCGACCTGGATGTAGTTCGATGATGCGCCCCAGGCGCCACTGCATCGGGGGCAGGTTGTCCTCATGTATCAGCACTAAGGTGCCGATTTTCGGTGCACTGGATGACTTATTCGGCCATCGAGTACGTTGCTGCAGGTTGGATAAGTACTCACGGGACCACCTGGTCCAAAAATGTTGCCGCATTTGCTCCATGTGCTGCCAGCGGGTTAGGCGGTTGGAGTTGATAAGTAGCAAATCGGGATCGGCTGGTGCGGTCAGTGCTGACCCGATCAACAGATGACCAGGTGTCAGCGCGGTCATGTCATTTGGGTCATTGCTTAAGGGTATTAGCGGACGGGAGTTTAAAATTGCCTCTATTCGAGTAAGCAAAGTGTAGAATTCCTCATATGTAACAAGTGTATTACCTAAAATGCGTTTGAGGTGCCCCTTTACTGATTTAATACCAGATTCCCATATACCACCAAAATGTGGAGAACGGGGGGGAATAAACTTCCAATCAATATTTTCTGAAACTAATCTTGATTGAATTTCGCGTGAGTTAACTAGTTTTTTGAGTTCTCGATCGGCGCCCACAAAATTTGTGGCATTATCAGAATAGATACGTGAAACGTTACCACGTCTGGCAATAAGTCTTTTCAAGGCATTTAGAAATGAAACTGACGTTAAGTCGCCTACTAGCTCTATGTGGACGGCCTTTGAAGCAAAACATACGAATAAGGCGAAATATGCTTTAACGGACCTCTTTCCGCGACCACGACCTTCTTTGATCAAAATGGGACCCCCAAAGTCAACGCCTAGAATTGAGAATGGTCGAATTGGCTGCAAGCGATCTTTGGGTAGATTGCCCATTAACTGCGTATACGGCCGCGGATTTACTTTGAAACAAGTGACGCATTTATGTATAATTTCTCGAACAAGACTGCGGCCTGAAACAGGCCAGTACCTTTGGCGCACGTGAGCTAAAGTGCCCTGGTGGCCAGCATGTAATTGTTGCTCATGAGCCCGCTTAATGATAAGTTTTGTTACAAAGTGCTTCGGCAATAAAATAGGACATTTCTGGTAATTAGGAAGCTCAGAACTTTGTAATCTCCCGCCGACTCTCAATAAACCATCCTCATCTAAAAATGGGTTAAGAGACCGTAGACTGCTATTGTTGGGTAGCGGGTGACCTTTGCGTAACTGGTTGATTTCGGTAATAAATGATTCGGATTGGATCAATTTTATGATTACCCTGTTAGCATCTTGTAATTCTTGGGTAGACAGCCACCCTGTTTTTCGCGTAATATTTTGATTCTTTATGCTACGCAGGTTATGGAAATATCGCCTCCATATTGCTACAATTTTCTGTAGTTTTGTGTAAGTTGAAAATGCACTTAGCAAATCGAAACTGGTAGGTGCAGCTACCAAACAGGTGGTGCGTCTCTCAACAATTTCAAGATCTTGTGGGGGAAAGTTATTTACAGGGTTGTCAATATTCATATTTGAATCTTTAAGCCAAGATGGCCCATTAAACCACAGCGTTGATTGTTTTAAAGCGGAGGGTAGCACACCTCTTGAAATTAGGTCGGCTGGGTTTTCTTGGCTCTTGACGTGATGCCAACTTGTTTGATTTGTTAAGTTTTGAATTTCTGAGACGCGGTTAGCCACAAAGGTTTTCCAAGAGTTGGGTTCCGCTGATAGCCAGGCCAGAACTATTGTTGAATCCGTCCAGAAATGTGATTCGTTTATGATATCCCCAAATGCTTTATTGACTTTGGTAGCTAAGTGAGCCAACAAAAGCGCACCTTGAAGTTCTAATCGAGGTAATGAGATAGTTTTGATAGGCGCGACGCGTGATTTTGAACAGAGTAATTTTACATGCGTGTTATTGTGTGGATCAGTACTCTTTAGATAAATGACGGCCCCATACGCGGCCTGGGATGCGTCGCAAAACCCATGCATTTGAATATTGACGTAATCGTCACAAATTACCTTACGCGGAAAGCTGAAATCATTTATTATTTTCATTTCCGCTAACAATTCAAACCAAATTTTTGATATGCTGGACGGAACAACTTGATCCCAGCCCAGTTTCTCGACCCAGAGACCTTGCATTATGATTTTGGATTTAATGATTATGGGACCGATTAAGCCTAGCGGATCCCAAATCTTAGCGATTGTAGCAATGATAATTCGTTTAGTGACCCTTTGAGTCATTTGCGCGTTGGATACTGAATAATGTAGCGTGTCTTCTTTGTTATGCCAAATCAGACCTAGTGTTTTTTGAGTCATATCCTTATTGAAAACGATTTGGTGATCGAGATTATTGAGGAAGTCGGCTTCAGGCAGTGCTTGAGAACAATTGGATGCCCATTTTCTCAGTTCAAATTTACCTTGGCCCAATGCGCTTACAAGTTGCTCTCGAATATCAATTAATTCTGAAAGAGAATTGGACCCTGTCAGCAAATCATCAACATAAAAATTGTTCATGATCGCCTTGTGGGCTAAGGGATAACGTTCGCGCTCGTCGATGGCTAATTGTTGAATGCACTGTATTGCCTGATACGCGGATGAAGAAAGACCATAGGTAACAGTATTTAATTGGTAAGTTTTTATTTCTTGATCAGGTGAGTCGCGCCAGAGAATTAATTGGAAATTACGTTGTTCCGGGTCGATCCAGATTTGGCGGTACATTTTGGCTATGTCCGCAGTCAAAACAAATTTGTAAGTGCGAAATTGCAGTATGATTGTGAACAGGTCAGGCTGCAAGGTAGGCCCAACCATTAAGTTTTCATTTAAACTTATATTGTTGGATGTTTTCGCGGATCCGTCAAAGACAACCCTAAGGCGAGTAGTCAAATTGTCCTTTAGTACACAATGGTGCGGCAGGTATAAAGAGATAGTTGGAAGGGTGCCCTCGTTGACAAGCTCCATGTGGCCGAGGCGTAGGTACTCGGCCATAAAATTTGTGTAATCTGCCCTTAGTTGGGGGTCTTTAGAAAGTTTGCGCTCGACACTTTCTAATCGTTTCAGTGCTTGTTGTCGGGAGTTTCCCAGGTTTGGCGGATACAATTTGAATGGGAATTGCAGGGTGAAGCGACCATCTGGAGCGCGACGATGGGTTTCTTTAAAATGTGTTTGGCATTTGGAATTCTCCGAAGACAGCACTGAGTCTTTACTGCCGACTTCCTCAATTTCCCAAAATTTCGTTAATGTTTGCTGTAACCCTTGGGCTTTAGAGAAATTACAATGGCTAACGGACGCTCGAGTATCGGCAAAGGTACCGCCAACGACCCACCCAAGTTTGGTATTTTGAAGAGTCGGCCGTTTATTACCAAGAGCTATTTTCCCCTCTGTTAATAGTTCCCAGAATAATTCTGCCCCCAGTAAAACGTCTATTTGTCTTGATTCGTTGAATCTGGAATCTGAGAGGCGAATATGCCCAGGAATTTTTAATTGGGACGCATTGAAAGTCCTTGCGGGGAGATTGCCGGTGATGTTATTCACTATAAGACAAGATACTGTACGGGAGTATGAGTTAAATTTTGATTTAAAATCGAGTTCGACCGAATGGGTGATTGCGCTTTTGTTTTGATTGACGCCTATTACTGATAAGGAAATCCCTTCTCGATAAAGTTTCAGTTTGCTACACATCTGATCGCTTATGAAGTTGGATTGGCTTCCAACATCGAGCAAAACTCTGCAATCGTGATATTCTCCATTAGAAGCCAATGCCCAAACAGTCGCGCTTGAAAGAAGCGTTTCCGACCTCGCGTAATTGCAGTGAGTTGTGATTATTTGTGATTCAGCTGGAGCAATTTGAATTGGTTCGGGATTCTGGGGCGTATTTGCAATAGCCTCCAAATGCAAAAGAGTATGATGTTTCTTGTTGCATTTCTGGCATGTACGGCCCTGACAATTTGATGAAAAATGACCGCTACGGAAACAATTGGTACAGCGTCTTAATGATTTAATTTTTTGAAGTCTTTGAGGGGCATCTAAATTGATAAAGGCGTTGCAGTGAAATATACTATGCGTATCGTCACAAATAAAGCATTTTGGAAGATTGCGTGGTTGACTTACGTGAAAAGAGTTGATGCGTTTTGGATAAGTTATTTGTGCTTTCTGTTTGAATCCAATTGGTTCCGAAATGGTCTTTTTGTGAAATGCAATAGATTCTAGCATTAGACATCTTTTGTTTAAAAAATCAATTAGTTCTTGAGATGTCGGCAATTCGTCGGACTTTAACGTTTCTTCCCAAGCCGCGGTAGTAAGCATATCTATTTTGGACATAATTAGATATACAATGACGTCGCTCCATTGATCTACAGGTCTTTTTATTGATTTTAATGCCTCTAATTTAGTAGATACAGTATCCACTATTGACCTGAGACTAGCGGCGTCATTTTTCGTTGAAAATGGGAGTTCAAATAAGGATTTGAGATTATGATGTAAAATGATGCGTTTATTTTCGTAACGCTGTTTCAAGAGGTCGCATGCAGTTTTGTAATTCTCATTCGAGGTGGTTATTGAATCCACTGTTGACTTTGGTTCCCCATCCAGACATGATTTTAAGTAATGCAATTTTTGCATGTCAGTTAATGTACTGTTAGAATCTATCAAGCTATTGAAACTATCCCGGAATGAGGTCCATTCCGTATAATTTCCGTTGAATTTGGGTAGTGTGATGACCGGTAGTTTTACTTGAATTTGTGAACTCGTTTCTGATATGGGGGTTGGCGAAGAATTTACCACAGACGCAGTTGCTGATGGAGAAGAGCGCCCGGCGCTCAATTGAAATGATTCAAGAAGTTGGTCGAATTGACAGACGGTCGCGTAATAGTTCGCTTCAAATTCGTCGCGTTCGCGATCGTCCATAACTATGTCGGTTTTAGCAATGGCAGCTTCAGAGGCCTCAATTAAAAACTGAACCTCCTCGTACTCGCGTTTTAGATTTTCTAGTTCTCCCAAACGCCGTTTCATTTCTAAACGCTTTGTTATTACTTGGTTGTCTGCCTTTGTGATATATGTATTCTGCTTAGTTACCTTGCCCTTAATTTGGGCACGCTTATTTTTCTCTGCTTGTAGATCTGCAGACATTTTGAGTAGGTAATTGAGTAATTGTGTTACAATGAAAAATAATGCAGATTGCCGACAAGAATAAAGTAGAGGAATTTGAGAGAGGATGCAAATGACCAAATACCTGGTTTGTTGCTGATGTGTGATGTGTTGTCAGGCCCTGGACTGTGCTGGACCGATGCCGCTTATTTACGGGTGGTTGGTGGTTGCTTTGTTGAAGATCACTCACTTTCACTGACTTTAATTGATTAAGGTCGCTGATCTGGCACGTATTGACCAATATCCGGCTCGTAGGACCAATGTTTGGGCTGTAATTGGTGAAGCGAGTGATTTGGTATGGTGAATGATTAAAAAACTCGAAGGACCTTGTTTAGTTGTGTTTAATAAAAATAATACTAAGAATTGCGAGTTAAAGAGTAAGCGATAAAAGTTAAATATAAGTGATGAACTCGAGATGAGATAAATTGCAATGTAAGAATAAAGTGATGTTGTCTCGAGCTCATGTAAACAGTAAGTGATTTACGAAAAACTACCCACCATGGGCACAGGGCACCAGTCGGGTGGGAAACACCCCCACCACGGTTTGACTGGTGGTGCAGATGGTGGTGCGACTCGACAAGACTTTTGCGCAATTTGCAGATAGAAAACAACAACTTTACGTATTACAGTAATTATTTTATTTTCTTTATCAACAGTTTCATTAATTAATTGTTTTATTTCGACATAATCGCCAGCATAAAACAATCAAATTTGAGGAATTTATTTCGAAATCTCTCCCCGATTATCAAGCCAGCAATCAAAAGGGCGAGGCTGATAAAAACAAAAAAATTAAGATCATTTGAGATTAAATTTAAGTAGCAAAACTAATTTTTTTCCTGTTTTTCCATCTTAGGTACAGTGACTATTAATAAATAAGGCACGCAGTTTAACCAACTTCGTTCATCAAGTTAGCTTTACGATTGTGCGTTATCTTTAGAAATACTGTACTTGGGTACCCAAAGTTATCTTCAATTAACAATAAAGACACTCACCGTTAACGAATTACTGCTTGATAAAGTTTCAAAGAAGTTTCTACGTTGTCAGGTCATCGGTTTAACTAAGATAACTCGAAGAATGGCGCTTGAATAGTTGCGGTCAAAGGGTCGCAGGTTAACAGAGAGATGTTAATTCAATTTATCAATTAATACTATTGATAAGATAAGAGAAGTTGTTACGTATAAACTGAGAAATAAAGAGATCTTGCAAAATAGTTTTAGAACGGGTAATTGGTTGATTAAAACTTATGACACTAATGATATCAACGAGAAGAAATTTTTTTGTCTAGATACTTGATGAAATCTTTTTTGTAAACATGAAGAGGCTGTTAAAGTGGTGAAGTATCTTCTGCATGTAGAAAGAAGACTACGAACAGAGTAGATACTTATGGAGATGAAAGAGTAACTTTTTTTGCTTAGAGCATGGGGGGCCCGGCTAGTCGCCGAGTCGCACACTGAGGCCAAATAGGCCCATTGTGTGCACCTCTGTTAGGTTTCTAGAGACCTCTTTAGAGCATGTCTGTGCTCTTGATGAAGCTCAGTAGCCTGCTCATAGGAATCCTCCTGATCTCACTCACTTCTAGAAAGGGAAAGTCTAGATACCTGGATCTCTGTGCAGCAAGAGCCGGACAGTGACACAGTACATCAGTACATGAAGAGGCGTTTCTTTCTTTCTTCACACCTTCTGCACATAGGGTCCTCAAAAGAGCCCACGATGTAGAGGTGTCTTCTGAGGTGGCAGTGTCCCGTGAACAGTCCAACCGTCTTTCTTAGGTCTTCCCTACTGTTGAGTCTCAGCAAGTCAACTGTTAATGATGATGGTGGACGTAAAGTGGATGTCGCCAATAAATATTTCTACAATATTCTACACCAAATTGTGATTTTTTCTTTCTTTTTCTTTGCTAGTCAAAAGCATTGAAAAAATTGGTGCATAGATGACAAAACCAAAATCGACAAGTACACAAGCTACACTAACAAAAAATCTTCTATCGAGAGTAAAATAGCCAGCTGCTGTGAATCTAGCGCAATGTTTCGTGATCTTCTGTATCAGCAAGTCGCTTTGGTTATCACCAAAAGATGCTAGTTCAAAGTAATTGGTCGCCGTCTTTTTTGCTTCTTTCCCAATCAAATCGACTTGTTCAATGATTAAGATTGCTGCAACCTGCAAATTATTGCATCAAAAAATAAGAAAGTTGCTACAATAGCATCAAATTTAGTTACAATGTTTGTTCCAATCGTCAAAAATAGTGGAATGCTGTACTTCACAGCTTCTAAGTCTCCTGCTGGGTACTGAATGAAAACAAAAATTACCACATAGAAGTCTAGTATGCTGCTGATGATAAAGAAGAAGAGAAAATCTCTATTGACTTTGTTGAAAATCTCAATTGTTTCCAGAAGCAAGTTATGTTGTTGCTGTATTTTGCTCAAAAATTTTGTATTGTCAGTTCGAAATGATAAAGGCAAATTTTTGAGGTTTTCCAATTTCGTCAAAATTTGTTGGTTAAGTTGTTTGAATGCTGTAAGTATCAGTATGATAAAAACTAAAGCGACACAGGTCCAACTCGTAGAAGTAAATTGTTCTGAAAGTGTGATAACCAATGAGAAAGACAGGCCTTTACGAAAATTATACCAAACGATCGTCAACATAGGAAAAGCAAGAAGAGTTATCCATTTTACAAAATATAAAAGATTTATCTCATGTAAGTCAAATGACTGTTTATTTCTAAACTGCTGAAACAGATCTTTCCACATTTTCCTCCTTTTGTACTTTCCCACAAACCTTTCAAACATAAGAAGTATTCTAAAAATCGACCTCAGGTTATATAGCAGAAGGGAATATTGCAATGTTGATGCTCCGACAGAAATGCTTGCGAAGGAGTAGAAAAAAACGGTAATCATTTGAGGAAACCCTTCTAACAACATACAGCAAGTGTGCAGTACTTCAAAATAAATTCTTCTTTTAAAATCGGGCCATGGAATGAAACCATTAACTCTACCAATAAACACCCAAAATGTTAACATGTCCATCATGCACTGGCAGACGAAACTTGTTAGTCCCAAGTAGAAGCGTCAAAAAGCACTACTTATCGTTAATGGTGGCAACCATTTAACGTAACGTTGAAGCATCGATCTCGACGTGAAGTGGTTAATTAAAAGAACATTAGATAATAACAATTTTTTGCTCAATTTCTGCGATCAGGAAATATAAAAATAGAGTTTTCGGTGCCACTACCAATGGAGCCAGAAAACTAATTTTTGTGATTTCGACTTTCTTGTGGCTTTAGTTCGGCCCACAAAAAGGTTTTGGTTCTATAGGTGGAGTTTCCGTGCCTCATTTGGGTAGTTTGTCGACTATTTCCTTTCCTTCAATATCTTGATGTTTTGGCACCCACATGAGGGTGCATCTGTTGCACCAGTTGCTTAAGGCTGCCGCAAAGAGTTGACTAGGTCAGTTTCCGCCCAGATTTTAAATTAGTTAGATCACCAAACATACAGGAAATTGGCGCCACAATGTCTGGGTGAACCACAGCCCAACGAACATTTGAAACCGAAAACAAAATTTTATAGCCCATTAACTTGACCGAGACGTGACTGAAAACCATAACAAATTCAAAGTCTCATAAATAGATGGTCGTCAGCGCTTGTATAGCGGTTTCGATGTGGCGAAAGAGCTCGGTACGTTGCCAAAAATTTTCTTTAGTAGAAAAATAGGAAAAAAATTTTGAACTACCAGAATCTCGTTTTATGACTTTTTTTGGTGGTACCAAAAAAATTTGTGGGCCCTTTAATCTGAAAAATCGCTATTTCCAAAGAGCGCGCGGCTTCAGAAACAATATTTTTTCCTCTGGCCTCAAGTAACGCACAGCGTGGATTTTTATTTTGCTCGAAAAAGCAATAATTGGAGAATCAATATCCTTTTTATGATACAAAAGAATATACACAATTAAATCCTATATGCACTATTTTGTTAGTCACATCTATTAAAATCAGTAAAGTTTCATGTTCAAATAGGTGTCATTTCATTTTTCACGATATGGATTTTATTCTTTTTTATGTAGATCGATAGCCTCAAGTATTAAGATGATATGATCTTGCATAACCCCTAGTCGCGTTTCAAAAATAAAGTTTCTAGAACAAGAAATGTAAGACGCGGTTAATTACGGTTTGGCAAGTTGTGTGAACGCGACGGAGATGGCGTATACGGTAAACGTAGGCACTGAACAAAGAGAGCAACACAGCATTTTTAATGACCGGAAAAATTGTGGTAAGAGGAAAAAATGGTCAAATTATCATAAATAATTTATTTTTCAAATCAATACCATAAAGAGCTGATAACAAGTGATCAAATAAATTCGTCAAAATAGTAGGTTATGAAAAATTACTATTATTTTATATCATCACATTTATATCGTTGTCTTTTATTTTATGGTTCTAAAATAAAAAAATTACGATGTAAATGAAAAATAACTTGCCTTCTTTGTCTTTATCTACCGCCTTCCCACTCGTAATAGCAACGTTTTAATAAAATAATAAAAAAAAATGTAAGAGGAAAGATTGTCGGTGTTTGTCATTAATCCCATTGAAACTGATATCGCAGACAGGTTAGACGTAGAGGAAATAATTAGTGAGTTTTCTTTATTGAAAGTGCAAAAATTGCTCATGTAAATAAATTTTAAACAGAAGTAGCCATTATTATTTCATTAGATATACCTACTTATACAAATTATTACAGGAGTTTTTCTTGCTATACATTTTTGTCCTAATATTCAAATAATGTATACATTTCACATTTTCTCACATATTTAGTTTTTAAATTATAGACAAAAACTTCATTCAAGCTTTAATTTTTTTAAGCAAAAACCATTGGAGTTAGACTTTTTAACGAAGCATTGTCAAGGCACTTTTTACAATAAATCTAAATCTGCCATTCATCCAACTTTGGTTTTTGTTATGGGCGTCATATTGGATTTTAGCATTTATTGATTGACTTTTATTTTTTCATTGCAACACAATACTTTTTTACATTTATGCCTAATTTTTAAAATATTCAATGGTGAGAAAAATTTTTATTCACATTAATATTCAGTATGAAAATGCGCAACTTTGCCCTAATTTAACCGGCTTTGTATCTCTGAGATTAAGCGAGCTCTCGAAAAACGGACACCCTATATAATATGTTAATAAAGATCAATTCATTTATTTATTGTTTTATTTATTTTATTAAATATGTAATGAAATGTGAATATTACTGATATAGTTTGAAAAACACAAACTACATATTCTACATTTTTGGGCGGCAGTTGCTATCTTGCACAGTGCACACACCTCGGCACATACCTCTAGATTTCCTACAGCCGGGCCTGTAGGTACTTTATATTATTTATGTTAATTTGAAAGGGCTTTTATTATTAACATTTGTCAGTCTTCTTCATACCGCTACATCATCCGACAATTAAAGATTGCTGCACGCGATAATTAGCAAGATCCCTTGGATATTGTTTACTAATTATATGGTCGGCCTTATCACATTCCACACTTTTCTCCATGTACAAAGACGTGGAACGAGAAGGAATAAATACGTGATGACTAGGGCAACGTCAGAACTACTTAGTTATATTTAGCTCTTTATCACCGGATCGGAAATAAAACCCGAGACCGATTTCAAAATCTCAAATATAAACAACACGATGCACGCTGGAATCGCAAAATTCTTGTAGAACAGCGCCAAAACGCGCATATGGGAAAACCCCTCAAATACATAACGGTTTTACGTATTGTTGACTGCCGCGATCGGGCGGAATCGTCGAGAGGATCTATTTGGTAGCCCTCCACGAGTTCATGGGGTTAGCAAAAACGGGAAGGCCTAACTCATTTCTGTTTTCAGGATTATAAAGGTGAAGAATTGACCTTTCAGCTAAAAAAAATATAAAAGCAGTAAAAAAAAAATTCCTACGTAATACGTGGCTTCAAAGTTGCCGAACTTTGAAGGGTTGTTACTTTATAACAAAGAAAAAATGCGATTAAAAATTACTTTAGCCAAATCTTTGATGTTTTGTCATTACGTGGGTCAAAGGAGAACTTGATTGTATCATTAGGTTGCTCTAACGCCATGAACTACGAAAGCGTGTTTTGCCGTTTTCTCGCCCGTTTCTTACGGCAGCCTTAAGGAATTGGTTTTATTAAAACCACAATATCATTAGTGTATACCGTATACTTGACCTGACCTGACCATTATACTTAGCCTAAGTTTGTTAGTCTCATCAGGAGGTCGTCCACGATCATTGACCACAGAAGAGGCGATAGAACCCCGTTTTGCGGGGAGCCTTTTCTACGTAGCAAGGTTTGAGTATGAAAATCCAATTAAAATTAGCAGAAGCTCCAACAGAAGTCAAAGTTGTTCCGTACTTTTCCCACGATAACTTCTTACGTCACCCAAATACCCCCTGTTCTCACCCCCTCCCCGATTTGATCCCTGCTGCGCATCCATCTCCGCGAGACAGGTGAAGAAGTGTTGTCGTCAAGTTGGCACTGCAATTAGTGTGCAGTGTGTGTGTGAGTCTGCCGAATTAAAACAAACCCCGTGTGTCAACCCTCCTCAACCGGTTGAAGCCGTCAACCCCAGTCTGCGACAGCACCAGGTTAGTGATTAGTGGCGGTGTCCAATCCTCTACCGTACCCGAAGTATTACTTAGGTGCACCCGGATTATTTGAAAATGAAACACTTGAATCGCTGGTTTGACTGATTTGGCGACATTGTAGACTGCATAGATCATTTAGTGCCGGCGTTCGGGTCGGTTCGATAAAGCTCGGTGTCTTCGACCTTACAATGTCTACAATGTTGTCAAATCAGTCAAACTAGCAACTCGAGTGTTTTATTTTCAAATAATTCGAGTGTATCTACTTACGTTTATTTAAAATATTGTTCTTATAAAACGAACAATATTTCTTTTTTTGTTTATCGGTGAAGAATTTTTCTTTTACTTTTTTGTCGTTGTCAAGTTGTGTTGAATACATTTTTAATTGTTAATTTGCCTATTATCTTATCAAAGTTTAAAGCATCTTTGTCGCCCAATTTGCCCAATCCATTTAAATTAAGAATCGGGAGAAAATCAAAATCGAAGACTACAGACAGAGAACTTATGGAGATGTCAGGTTGATAAGAAAGGAAGAGGGACGGAGGGACCAGTAATGGCAAGGATGTGGGGTGGACATAAAGTTTGATAAAAAACATCGTAGAGCACGCAGCGGAAACATTTTTTGAAGAAAATGGGGAAATGTTCTCAGTAGGAGGAGATGAGGGCTTCTGTCCCAGCTCCTTAACTTTAAACGAAGTTGTGTAGAACCTGTGTAAAGTTGTTTAAAACATAAAAAATGGTAAGTTGAGCAAAACTAGGTAGGCAACGCAACATACAAAAGTGGCGGGGGGAGGAGCAGCAACTGGATCAGAAGCCCTCATCTCCTTCTACTATTCTCTCACGTTGACAATAAATATTTCTTTAATGGGGTACTTGCCTAAAAAAAATATTGCACTTTTTATTCTCTAGATGCATGCAAATAATTAAAAAAAGCTTAAATATTTTTTTCCCATTTTTTTATTCCATATTTTCGTAGATATTTGCAATTTTTGTCTTTGGTGACGTCATCGGCTCCCGTATCTAAGACTCACACCTATATTGAATAGACTCTTGTTTTTGGCTACTATGCTGCGCTGCTAGCAGAGGGCGCCACATTTTTACATTGGATCGGCATTCGATTTATATGGAATCTGAGTAAAGCGCCATCATACGATTTCTTTGAGAACTACGTCGAGCTGAGGTCGCTTACGTCACAAATCTCCCACTCCAAAAATTAGAAAATTAATTCTGGGCGTAATATTGACCCTAGAACCAAATAAAAAAATACGGGTCTAATGAAATCGCCTACATTTTCTAAATATTATATTTCCCAAACATGAGGCAAGTACCCCATACTCCGAGGGAAGGAGAAAAGTTTTTTAGCATTTTTATTTATTAGAGAAGTAATTTGAACAACTACACAAAATTTAAATACCGACTCTTATTTTGCTTTGAAATCAAAAGCGCAGAAGAAACTGGTGCGTAGATGATGATAGCAAAATCGATCAGTACACAGACTACATTAACAAAAAATCTTCTATCTAACGTAAAATAACCAGCTGCTGTGAATCTGGCGCAATGTTTCGTGGTCTTTTGCAGCAATTGATCCAAGTTGTTTTGGTCATCTGCTAAAGATGATAGTTCAACGTAACTGGTCGCTGTCTTGTTTGCTTCTTTTCCAATTGAATCGGCTTGTTCAATGATAAAGATTGCTGCAACCTGGAAATTATTGCTTGAGAGTGGTTACGATAGCATCGAACTTAGTTACAATGTTTACAATAAACAATAAAATAATTGGAATGCCACCCCTCCAGAAGTTAAGGTCTCCAACCGAGTATTGAACGTATCCAAAAATTACCAAATAGAAATCTATTATGCTGCTGATGATGAAGAAGAAGAGGGAACCTCCAATGATTTTGTTAAAAATTTCAATTGTTTCCAGAAGCAAGTTATGTTGTTTCTTTATTTTCTTCAAAAATTTTGTATTGTTGACTTGAAATAAAGGCAAATTTTTGAGGTTTTCCAATTTTATCAAAATTTCTTGGTTAATTGATTTGAACATTGTGAGTATCAGTTGGATAAAAACGAAAGCGACGTAAATGTAACTCGTATAAGTAAATTGATCTAAATATATGAGAAACACCACGAAGAACTTTTGATTATCTTTATAATACTGAGATATCGTTAACAAGACCAAGGGAACAATAAGAAGGGTTAACCATTTTACAAAATACAAGAGATTTATCTCACGTATGTCAAATGTTTGTTTATTTCTAAATTGTTGCAACAAAAGCTTCCACATTTTCTTCTTTTTGTACTTTCCCACAAAAATTTCAACTTTAAAAAGTATTCTAAAAATTCCCTTCAGGTTATATAACAAAAAGAAATATTGCAATGTTGATGGTCCGAGAGAAATGCTCATGTAACAATAGGCAAAAACATAAATCATTTGAGGGATCACTTCTAACAACAGACAGCAGGAATGAACGACTTCAAAACAAATTCTTCCCTTAAAATCGGACCATGGAATAAAACCGTTAATTCTACCAATCAACACCCAAAATGTTAACAAGTCCATCATGCACTGGCAGACAAAATTTGGTAGCCACCAACTAAGAAGCGTCAAAAAACACTTATCGTTAGTGGCAACAACAAACGTTTAACATAATGATAGTTAAGTTAATTGTGCGAAAAGTATCAAACGCAATGTGTACTGTTTAATTAAAAGAACATTAAGTAACTTTATGACGGATCGAGCAAACAACAATTTTTTTGCTCAACGACAATAAATAATAAAGTTTTCAATGCCATTACCAATAAAGCCAAAATAACTCTTCAATACTTCCAATTGAGTGATTCCAGCATTTGCGGTTGTAAAAAAGAAAAGAAAAACTTGCTGGTAATTTCGTCATAAATTGTTTATTGTTATAGTTCAAATCTATGACAGTAAATTTTTAAGAACACTACTATGAAAAACAGAACGGACTTGAGTGGTTACGTGCAATAGGAAAAGTTTATAAATAGAAAGAACAAGACAGATCTAAAATTTTGGCCTATATGGGCAATTTGATGAAAATAAAAGTCTTCGATGCCACTACCAATAGAGCCAGAGTAACTTATTTTCGTAAAGCAATCTAAACTAGACATAGAGTTCTCTACGCTCTTGAAACTGATAAAAAAAATGATTGATGAAGATCTAGACTGTCTTTCTACATTTTAGGTAAAACTAAATTTAAAGTGATGTAAGCATAGAGGGCGCTAATGATAAATACAGTCCACTAATTTCGTTATGTATTCAAGTGTGTTTTTTCTCTGAAGCATACAAAGTATGGTGTGTACCTTAAGGTTCAAAGAAGAGATTTTGAAAATGTCTGTTGAGCCAACTCAGAAACAACAAACTGTTTCCAGTAAGAAACCTCAAAGTTTTATATTTGTTTATATCATTTTTCTTATATTGAGTAAATTAGGTAAGATCTTGAGCAAGATCACGCAATACGGGTTTAATGCTTCAAACTTATACATCATTATTTTAAATAAACGCCTTAACTAAAATTAATGAACTATACAGGGTGATTCACGTAACCCGTCCATTAGAAGTTTTTTAACTTTCAGTTGGATTAGAAATTTGAAATTTGGAAGGCAGTCATTATCAGTTATGCTCATTTTATCTAAAATATTTTGAGCTCTCTAGCTATACAGGGTGTGCAAAAAGTCGGTATCAACTTTCTTATTTTAAATGTAAACGTACCATTTTTTCTACATGGTCTAATTGGTCTTCCAACTCTGAGTTTTTATAACAGTTGTTATGTAAACTTATTTGACAATTTTTGACATTATGTTAATTTATGTGAAAAAAAGGGTCGATGTAGTAGCTTACGAAAAAATTCGTATCTGGCAGACGGTTTTAAATTTATGAAAACCAATTTGTAAAGTACTTAGTTCGAAGTCCAGACTAACTTCTGATATCTTAATGGTAGTTCCATTTCATACCGTATGGGCGCAGACAATTTTCAAATATCGCACCCAAAAATGGTCAAAAACTCATTTTTTTCAAATGGCACCTACGGATTTTTTTTACACCATTCGATAGATAATTGTATTTTGGGATGAGTCACTTAAACATTCCCTATACCTAACTTCATCCCCTATCAAATTAAAAATTAAAATCCAGAAATTCCATCAATCCTGCCAAGAGATTTTTTTAGTTTTTCAAGTATGTCATGGAAACAAAAGACAATTGCAACATTTTAATTATGAAATAAATATGTTACTAATTTTATAAAAAAAAACAACAACAAAAACTACCAAGAACCATCTTAACAAAATTCTAATGTAGGTGTTCAATGTGAGCACCATTTTGATTACTACATACACTCTATTAATCCATTTTCAACAGATTGTGTACATCTTCTAATTTCGTTGGGACCAAGACTGTCGAATGCTCTTATTGTCTCCAGACCTTACCTCATTAGACTTTTATGTTTGGAGTCGAATAAAAGATTTAGTTTATACTTCACTACTTTGCAACATAAAGGAATTAAGCGGGAGAATAATAAGAGCATTTGACAGTCTTGACACCAACGAAATAAGAAGAGCTACACAATGATATAAAATGATAGAATGTAGTAATCAAAATGATGCTCACATTGAACATTTACATTAGAATTTTGTTAAGATGGTTCTTGATAGTTTTTGTTGTTGTTGTTTTATAAAATTAGTAAGATATTCATTTCATAATTAAATTGTTGCAATTGTCTTTTGTTTCCATGGCATACTTGAAAAACCAGAAAAAGTTTGTGCAAAATTGATGAAATTTCTGGATTTTAATTTTTAATTTGATAGGGGATAAAGTTAGGTATAGGGAATGCTTAATTAACTCATCCCAAAATACAATTTTCTATCGAGTGGAGTAAAAAAAATCTGTAAATGCTATTTGAAGAAAATGACTTCTTGATCATTTTTGGTTGCGATATTTGAAAATTGTCTGCGCCCTTATGGTATAAGATGGAACCACCATTAAGACATCAGAAGTTAGTCTGGACTTTGAACTAAGCACTTTACAAATTAGCTTTCATAAATTCTGAACCGTCTGCCAGATACGAATTTTTTCGTAAGCTACCACATCGACCCTTTTTTTCACATAAATTAACATAATGTCAAAAATTGTCAAATAAGTTTACATAACAAATGTTATAAAAACTCAGAGTTGGAAGACCAATTAGACCATGTAGAAAAAATGGGACGTTTCTATTTAAAATAAGAAAGTTGATACCGACTTTTCGCACACCCTGTATAGCTAGAGAGCTCAAAATATTTTAGATAGAATGAGCATGACTGATAATGACTGCCTTCCAAATTTCAAATTTCTAATCCAACTAGAAGTTGAAAAACTTCTAATGGACGGGCTACGTGAATCACCCTGTATAGGGGCTTTAAATTATCAAAAATCACTGGTTCAAAAAATATCAGAAATTATCACCTCTACTTTAGTGTTCCAGAAATTGTTGAAAGCGACAACGGGACTCAATCCTTGCAAAAAGAACAACCAATTTACATCCGAGTAGGTATGAATTTAAAATGGTAACTTTAAACCCAAAATTTCCTCAAAGTAATTAACTTATAACAGGAGAAAAAAAGATGAGTAGGTAACAAAAAAGGCAAAATCCATTTTGCCTCAATCTTTAAGAAAGAAAAGGGCAGTCAAAAGATACAGCATAGGTGTGCTAACAGCTAACAACCGAATGGAAGGATAATAGAATTTGCCACAGAAATAAAACACCTCAGAGTTATCTAGGCAATAAAATGAGTTGCAACGCTCATGTAGATAAAGTTATTTTCAAAGACTACAACAGTACCAACATAAGCCTGATAATAGACAGGATGGAGCATGCACAGAAGAAATTCTTTAATATTCTGAAAAAGAATCTAAAAACGAGCAGTTTCTCAAGGAGTTTGATTTATTAGAAAGGCACAATCACCAACTACACAGAAGTATGGTTTCTGCTACTTTGTTCGAAAAACAATAGCATTGAAGAAACTGGTGTATAAATGACAAGAGCAAAATCGATCAGTACACAAGCTACACTAACAAAAAATCTTCTATCGAGCGTAAAATAACCAGCTGCTGTGAATCTAGCATAATGTTTCGTGGTCTTCTGTATCAGCTTATCCAAGTCGCTTTGGTCATCCTCAAAAGATGCTAGTTCAAAGTAACTGGTCGCCGTCTTTTTCGCTTCTTTCCCAATCAAATCGACTTGTTCAATGATAAAGATTGCTGCAACCTGCAAATTATTGCATCAAAAAATAAGAAAGTTGCTACAATAGAATCAAATTTAGTTACAATGTTTGGTACAAACGCCAAAAGTAATGGAATGCTGTACTTAAAAGCTTCTATGCTTCCTGATGAGTATTGAATGTAACCAAAAACTAACACAAAGAAGTCTAGTATGCTGCTGATGATAAAGAAAAAGAGAAAACTTTCATTGACTTTGTTAAAAATCTCAATTGTTTCCAGAAGCGAGTTATGTTGTTTTTGTATTTTTCTCAAAAATTTTGTATTGTCAGTCCGAAATGATGAGGACAAATTTTTGAGGTTCTCCAATTTCGTCAAAATTTTCTGGTTAAGTTGTTTGAATGTTGTGAGTATCAGTTGGATAAAAGCTAAATTAACACAGGTGCAACTCGTGTAAGTAAATTGTTCTGAAAATCTGATAAACAATTGGAAAGACAGACCTTTATGGAAATCATACCAACCGATCGTCAACATAGGAAAAATAAGAAGAGTGATCCATTTTGCAAAATATAAAAGATTCATCACTTGTATGTCAAATAATTGCTTATTTCTAAGTTGTTGCAACAAATGTTTCCACATTTTCCTCTTTTTGTACTTTCCCACGAACATTACAAACATAAGAAGTATTCTAAAAATCGCCTTTAGACCTTGTAGCAACATAGAATATTGTAATGTTGATGCCCCGATAGAAATGCTGGCGTAGGAATAGGACAAAACTGAAACTATTTGAGGAATCCCTTCTAACAACAAACAGCAAGAGTGGAGGACTTCAAAATAAATTCTTCCCTTAAAATCGGACCATGGAATAAAACCGTTAATTCTACCAATCAACACCCAAAATGTTAACAAGTCCATTATGCACTGCTGGCAGACAAAACTTGTTAGCCCCCAACTAAGAAGCGTCAAAAACACTTATCGTTAGTGGCAACAACAAACGTTTAACATAATGATAGTTAAGTTAATTGTGCGAAGTATCAAACTCAATGTGTACTGTTTAATTAAAAGAACATTAAGTAACTTTATGACGGATCGAGCAAACAACAATTTCTTGCTCAACGACAATAAATACAAAAATAAATTCTTTGATAGAAGCCAAAACAACTTTTTTTCGTGAAACATTTACACCTATAATGCTTCCCATTTCTCGTTAAGACGTATTGTCAAATTGTCTTTCCTCAAGATTTCCAACTGAATAATTGCAGCGTTTACGGTTGTAAAAAAAAAGAAAACTTGTGTCTACTGTTTTTGTACTTTCCTCAACTTGCAGAACTCTCGCTGTAAGGACTCTAATCAAAGAAATATTTAAACTTTGCTGATCAAAGCCTCATTTACTTTTAATAATTTTAATAAAACTTAAAGAATTGTGACACGCAAAATCCAGCTACTGCAAGATTCAAAAGTAGAATGAGATGGGGGCCTTGAGCCCAGAGGAAGAGAAGCAGATCATCCCCCCACCACTTTTGTATATTGTGTTGCCTACCAGTGTGCTCAACATACTATTTTTCATGTTTTAAACAACTTCCCATCTCCTTCTACTCTCAAAGTTTTAAAAATTTTTTTTTAGAATTTTGGAAATACTTTATCTAAATATTTATTTATTTAGAAATATAATTTTTGTAATAAGTAGAAAAAATAGTAGTCTCACAAATAATTCTTGCGCGTATAATTAAATTCGATTAAGTAATTCTGGTATATTATAAATTAGGTAAGATGTTGCGTAAGACCCTGCTGTAAGACCTTTAAATCATTCAAACTTACGTATCATTATGGTGAATGGATGCCATTAGCTTAATTAATGCACTATATATACCTATTGGCGCTTAGGGTTGAAAGCAGCACTTGACGAAGTGTCGAAGAGGCATCACATAATTTTATTCTTTAGTGTATAATGAACATGTTAAAAGTTTTGGTGCTAATTGGCCAAATTAGCGGCTTCATTCCATGGCCCGATTTTGAAAAACAAAAAGTTTTAGAAATCATCCACTCTGGTTGTATGTTGGTACAAGTTGTACCCAATATTAGCGACATTTTCCAGTACCTGACATTTAATGCTTTATTTTCAACTCTTTTCCCAGAACTTACATATTTTATGTGGTTGCTAATAATACCAAAGGTGATTGTTGGCATGATTTTAATATTTCACCTTCATGTACACAAATTTCATAAAAGAAAATCTTGGAAAAATCTTTTGCGTCAAATGGACAACAAACTATTTTCAAAAAGAAGCATCACTATTTGGTATTATATTAAATTCTTTTTCTTCGTGACTCTTTACTTTACATTGTTGATTTATTATTATTTTTTTGCCGGTGTATCGATAGCACCAGAAGGTTATTTTTCTTTGGTAACAGAAATTATTTACATCAATTACGTTATTATAATTTTGATTATCACCAAACTGATATTGTCAGCGTTCGAACAGCTTAATCAGCAAATTTTGACAAAACTCGGAAACTTGAAAAATTTACCTTTATCGTTTCAAGTCGACAATAGCGAATTTATGAGAAGAATCGAAAACCGACACAATTTGTTGCTGGAAATAATTGAAAATTTCAACAAAGCCACCGGAGGTTTCCTCTTCCTTTTGGTCATTAGCTGCATGCTGGATTTCTTACTTACAGTTATGGCTTACGTTAACTACACTGCAACCCAGCCAATGGAAATGGGAGATTACGTATTATACTCGACGTACACTCTAAACATTGTAAATTGATTTAATGGAATTTTAACATAGACATTGTCATCAATCATCTTCAGGTTGCAACCGTCTCCATAATTGAACAATGTGATTTGATCGTGAAAGAAGCAAAGAGGACTGCGGCGAATTACGTTGAATTAGCGTCTCTTTCCGGCGACGAAACTATCGTCGACAACTTGATTGTCCAAGAGACAATACATCGGGCTAAATTCACAGCAGGTGGCGTTATTACTCTTGATAGAAGACTTTTTGGCAGTGTAATTTTGGTACTGGTCGACTACGGTATGGTTATTTTTGGACCATTTTCTTTAATACTATTACGTGATGCGAAAGAAGAAGAAGATGAAGTAGAAAAACTATCTGTGTAGTTATTGGTTCTGCAAATGGGTTGATTGATGTTGTTATTTGTTTACGAAAAAAACAAAGTTTTATTCTCGTTATGTAACTGTCGAGTTGTAAAAACGTTTAACCAAAACACAGAAATTGAATTTCTCGACTGACGGATCTCGGAGAGTTCAAGTTGGAGACGTTGTCATCAGTACGGTTCACGTTAGCACAGCCGGTAGATTTTTGATAGGGGTAATAGTTGTGTGTTCTCTTGTTCTAAAATTAAAATAAAAGTGTGTTGCGTTGAAGGGAGAATTATTTCTTTGTAATGAATCAAAAGCGGGATAGACCCAATTGTCCTCGAAGTAGATTCAAGTGTAGTTTCTATATTTTCTTTATACATTTTTTATTGTTAGCTCAAATTTTAAAAATAAATTTTGAAGAACACCACTTTGTGCAATAAATAAAAAGAACAAGAGAGATCTGAAACTTAAACCTTGAGGTACACATAATACTTTATATGCTTTAGAAAAACACACTTGAATACATAACGAAATTAGTGGACTGTGTTTATCATTAGCGCCCTATATGCTTACATCACTTTAAATTTAGTTTCACCTAAAATGTAGAAAGACAGTCTAAATCTTTATCAATCATTTTTTTTATCAGTTTCAAAAGCGTAGAGAACTCTATGTCCAGTTTAGATTGCTTTACGAAAATAAGTTACTTTGGCTCTATTGGTAGTGGCATCGAAGACTTTTATTTTCATCAAATTGCCCAAATAGACCAAAATTTTAGATCCGTCTTGTTCTTTCTATTTATAAACTTTTCCTATTGCACGTAACCACTCAACTCCGTTCTGTTTTTCATAGTAGTGTTCTTAAAAATTTACTGTCATAGATTTGAACTATAACAATAAACAATTTATGACGAAATTACCAGCAAATTTTTCTTTTCTTTTTTACAACCGCAAATGCTGGAATCACTCAATTGGAAGTCTTGAAGAGTTATTTTGGCTTCATTGGTAATGGCATCGAAAACTTTATTATTTATTGTCGTTGAACAAAAAAATTGTTGTTTGCTTGATCCGTCATAAAGTTACTTAATGTTCTTTTAATTAAACAGTACACATTGCGTTTGATACTTTTCGCACAATTAACTTAACTATCATTATGTTAAACGTGTGTTGTTGCCATTAACGATAAGTGATTTTTAACGCTTGTAGTTGGGGGCTAAAAAGTTTCGTCTGCCATCAGTGCATGATGGAGCTGTTAGCACACTTTGCTGTATCTTCTGACTGCACTTTTCTTTCTTAAGGTGGCGAAGGAGACATTTTGCCGAATTTTGCTCGACTTTATACCACTGTAGTATGAAAACTTATGGCGTTAGAAAAATACACTTTATTAAATATTATAAAGGAATCTTTCAGTTACATACTACCGTAAAATTGAAGTATGCACCTTAATTAACAAAGTGGTAATAGTTAATTTAGAATACGTCTGCAGCAATCTTTTGATCGTCATATCGCGGTTACAAATGAAGATTTTGAGGACTTGATTATTTCCTTGTATACAAAAAATTGTAATCTAAAAAATAACGAGCTCGAAATCCGGCTAAAGTTTGAAATTTTGATTTTATGATTAATTAATCAACGTTGCCATTATTTTTTTCGATGCGGTTATATGTTAATAGCTAGATTTTAAAGCGCTATTAACAAAAGTTAAAGAAATTTTAAAAAAAGTTAATTAGTCTGCTGTCTATCTTAATCGACAACCTACGGTCCTATGCTTGCCATGTTAAATTTAGTTCGGTGTAGAGCCACCACGTGGCGCTTCAAAGTTTGAGCTGTCATGGACCTGTCACCGCCGATCAGGGGTGCACTTGCGGTTAGTTTTATGATCCCTTATCTGTTACTTTGCTAATGTACCATAAATAAATGAAATGATGGGGAACGAAAGCAAACACGACAAACATAATAGTTTATTTTCGTTGCCCGCCGGTTACGGTGGTAATGAAAAAAACAAAATCGGCATGAAGATTTTTTATTTAAATGTGAATAATATGACCATACACAATACATACAACAGCATTTATTTTTATTTTGTACAAAAGCTAGCTACATGTCTGGCAGTCAGATCAAGCAAAATTATAATTTTCTAGATACAAAAATAACTATTGCAGTGCAAATTCGGAAGCTGCTTTTTTCTTCCTTTTTAAAACTACTTCTTTGGCTTTTGTTATGGTGGGAGGGTCCCTGCAAGGCTTACCCACTTGACCTCTACGCAGAACTAATTCTGGCAGCATGCAATCTTTAAAAAAAGCTACTAATTTTGTCTCCATTTTACTTTTCCAGAAATTTCGATCCGCAAATACTTCCTCCACAAATATTTCATTTTCTTCATGTTCGTTATAACCAATGAAATAACATTTAGTCGCATTAGTTATTCTCAATTGGCCCTGAACCTGAAAATAATAATTGTGAGTCTTCTTTAGAGTCAGTCGATCGTCGTCTTCAATTTGTAAACAAAAATTTCGTTTTTTTGAAAGAGCAGCTTCCCGCATCGTTATTTGGTCTCTCGCTAGTGATGGAAAAGTTTTTATTTCAATTATGTTTCCATCCTCTAATATTCCTACAAAAATTAAAAATTCAATAAATTTGGATTTATGTAGATTATTACGTATAATTTTATTAGTACGATTCTGTTTGAGAATGGTTAGACTTGCAATGTTGCCAACTTGTTATTATCATGCATGGTTTTGACTAATAGAAATAATCGAGGCGAAATGGAGTCTGCATTTCTAGTTCCTCATCTTTTTTTCCCATCAGGAGTTCAATCAGATGTGGTGGTGTGGTTCGGAGAGCTAAGAACATTTAATATGATTTTTGGCTTCTTTTTATATGATTCTTAGTTTTTCAATTAATTCCTTATAAATTAATTACTTTGAGGAAATCTGGGGTTTAAAGTTACTATTTTGAATCCATACCTACTCGGATGTAAATTGGTTGTACTTTCTGCAAGGATTGAGTCCCGTTGTCGCTTTTAACAATTTCTGGAACACTAAAGTAGAGGAGATAATTTCTAAATATTTCTTGAACCAGTGATTTTTGATAATTTAAAGCCCCTATATAGTTCAATAATTTTAGTTAAGGCGTTTATTTAAAATAATGATGTGTAAGTTTGAAGAATTAAAGACCGTATTGCGTGATCTTGCTCAAGATCTTACCTAATTTACTCAATATAAGAAAAATGATGTAAATAAATATAAAACTTTGATGCTCCTTACTGGAAACAGTTTGTTGTTTCTGAGTTGACTCAACAGACATTTTCAAAACCACTTCTTTCTGAATTTACTCACATAAAGTTAAAATAAAAAAACAACTTGAAAATAATTCTAAATGATAATTGAAATAGTATGAAGTTTAATAATGCCATTAAAAAGAGTTTCTTAATGAAGATGAAAATATTAATAAAGCACGGTACAAGTTGCGGCGTAAACATACGGGCCAATGAATGAAACCCCTGAATTTGCTCATTAGCAAAGCAAATTTTAACAAACTCATTATAGAGTAGGGGAGGATAGTTATGATATTTTTCCGATCAATGATTTCTTCAAACTCAAAGCACCAAAATAGTTTATTAATTTTAGTTAGTGGCACTCATCTAAAGTAAGTAAGTAAAGTAAGTTTGAAGCTTTAACGACCCTGTTGCGTGATCTTGTGCAAGATCTTACCTAATTCACTAAATATAAGAAATATGATTAGAAGACTCAAAAATCTATATTTTTGATTTGTTTTATGAAAATCCGACTATTGCAAGATTTAAAATTTTTTAAATTTTTTTTAGAACTTTTGCAAATTTTTATTCAAATAATTAGATTTTGATAATTTTTGTAATAAGTATAGAAAATTATATTTCCTTGCGCGTATCATTAAATTCGGTTAAGTAATTCGATTTTCTGGTAAATTATAACTTAGGTAAGATGTTGCAAAAGACTGCTACTTATTCATTATTCATTATTCATTATTCAAACTTAGGTAACTGGGTGCCATTAGCTTAGAGTTGAAAGCAGTACTTGACGAAGTGTGGAAGAGGCATCACGAAATTTCATTCTCTATTGTATAATGAACATGTTAAAAGTTTTGGTGCTAATTGGCCGAATGAACGGTTTCATTCCATGGCCCGATTTCAAAAAACGAAAAGTTTTAGAAATCATTCAGTCTGGCTGTATGTTGGTGCAGGTTGTGCCCAATGTTTTCGACTTTTTCTACTACCTGTCATTTACTACTTTATTATCAACTACTTTCCCAGACCTTGAATATCCTTTGTGGTTGGTAGTAATACCAAAGATAATTGTTGGCACGCTTCTAATATTTCAGCTTCATGTAGAAAAATTTCAGAAAAGAAAATGTTGGAAGCATCTTTTGCGTCAAGTGGAAAACCCACTATTTCTAAAAAACAACATTACTATTTGGTATTCTATTAAGTTCTTTTCCTTCGTGACTCTTTACTTTACATTGTTGATTTATTATTACTATTTTGCCGGTTTATCGATAACACTAACAGGTTTTCTTGCTTTGGCAATAGAAATCTGTTATATCAGTTACGTTATTATAATTTTGATTATCACCAAACTGATATTGTCAGCGTTCGAACAGCTTAACCAGCAAATTTTGACAAAACTCGGAAACTTGAAAAATTTACCTTCGTCGTTTCAAGTCGACAATAGCGAATTTATGAAAAGAATCGAGAATGGACACAATTTGTTGCTGGAAATAATTGAAAATTTCAACAAAGCCACCGGAGGTTCCCTCTTCTTTTTGGTCATCAGCACCATGGTGGATTTCTTATTAACAATTACGGATTACGTTGGCTACACAGTAGGAACCCAGCCAAACTTAATAAGCGATAACGTAATGTACTCGAGATACGTTCTAAACATTGTAAATTAATTTGATGGAATTTTAACATCGACATTGTCATCAATCATTTTCAGGCTGCAACCGTCTCCATAATTGAACAATGTGATTCGATTGTGAAAGAAGCAAAGAGAACTGCGGACAATTACGTTGAATTAGCGTCTCTTTACGGCGACGAAACTGTCGTCGACAACTTGATTGTCCAAGAGACAATACATCGGGTTAAATTCACAGCAGGTGGCTTTATTACGCTCGATAGAAGACTTTTTGTCAGTGTAATTTTGGTACTGGTCGACTACGGTATGGTTATTTATGGACCATATTCTTTACACCTATTACGTGTGGAAGAAGAAGCAGAAATAAGAGAAATTGTATTTGGCGCAACACCTGTTGGCCGAGTGTAATATTTATTGAAACCAATAAATAATAATATAATTTATATAACAAAATTCTAATATAAAAATATATACAGGTGTAAGAGCGATTTATTCAGTAAAGTAGTAAAACAATACATCAGGCGGTTACAAGAGAAACTACTGTATTAGTCGGGGCACACGGGCCGCACCATAATTGTAGGTTGGTTGTTCCGCCAAGGAAATCGTCTTAGTAGTCGTCCGAATGGATGGTGACTGTAGACTGTTGACTCTCGACTTGAGTGTTGAGTACCTTGGGCATCGAGGCCCTGTCCATATATAGGATTATACCGTGGACAGGGTAGCGGGTGATTGTGTGCTGCGCCATCTACGGAGGGGCGCAGTAACGAGCGAGGCGACGATGCAGTCCCCGGACGCTGGCGGCGCTGCATCGTCCAGCTGAGTCGCGCGAAACTGGCGATTCTAGCGGGGGGGCGTGGTCGGTCGGGGAATTAAGTAGAGGCTCGTGTTACACAGGGTATTTGATAAAAGTGTGTTTATTATTCATCATTATTTTATCTTGATTGGCTTTGAAGATATTCACTGCAAACCACTAACAGATATTTACCTTTAGAAAGCTCTAGTATTCTTAGAAAGAATTTTCTGTCTTATGTTTATAGACAACTTTCTTTATGTTTTTAATTGCAGAAGCCGTCAGCAAAGTATTGTACACTTTTTTCGGGACACCATGTATATGTATAGTTTGAACAATCACAATAATACTTTGAGAATAATCAAAATAACGCTAACGTAACACACGTCTTCTACGCACACTTCTTCTACAAATGACGGAAATGTTTCTTTTAATAAAAGTCCTTTCAAGGAAATGATTCAGAAATGACATTAAAGTGTAGAAGGTTAAAAAAGATAAGAATTTAACGAACGCAATATAAAACTTTGATGCTTCTCACTGGAAACAGTTCGTTGTTTCTGAGTTGGCTTAACAGACATTTTCAAAACCACTTCTTTCTGAATTTACTCACATAAAGTAAAATAAAAAATTAACTTACAAAATAGTTCTAAATGATAATTGAAATAATATGAAGTTTAATAACGCCATTAAAAGGAGTTTCTTAATGAAGATGAAAATATTAATAAAGCACGGTACAAGTTGCGGCATAATGAAACCCCTGAATCTGCTTATTAGCAACGCAAATTTTAACAAACTCATTAAGGGAGGAGTAGGGGAGGAAATTTATGATATTTTCGATTAACGATTTCTTCAAAATTAAAGCATCAAAATAGTTTATTAATTTTAGTTAATGGCACTCATTTAAAGTAAGTAAGTAAAGTAAGTTTGAAGCTTTAACCACCCTGTTGCGTGATCTTGCGCAAGATCTTACCTAATTTACTATACAGGATGGGGCAATAGTGCGCCCGACTTCGATAGCTCGAGTTCTATGACAGGTAGAAATTTGATTTAAAAACAGAGATAAACTAGAGAAAGAAGTCTATAACCGGAAATTATTTTTGAACATACAGGGTGAGCCAAGACAATTATACAGAGGCAAGTGAGAGTTTCTTAAATGGAATGTGGTGTGCAAAAGGAGATTTTTCGGAGCCTTTCCCTAGACTCTTTTCAATCCAATATTATTGCTGACTATTTCCAGACCACTTGGTTGTAGCGATTTTTTTGTTTAAATAATGGCATCTGCAGATGCATGTTAAAAAAATCACTACAGTCACAATTATGAGTTCTAAAAAAAAATTATGTAACGAATAGTTAGGTAACATCTGTAGAATGTCTTTGAATCGTCTTAACTTTTGAAAAATTATACAGGGTGACTAGATTAAATTTTTCAATTTAAAACTTTTTGAATTTTATTTTCTCTATTTTTTCAAATAAAACACCCTGTATATTTTTAACGGTATGATGCAGAAACTAAAAACGAACATATTTTGTATGTATACACCCCTATGGCTATCTGCAACCATTTTTGATTTATTGCCCAATAATTAAAAAATTCAAGAATAATCCTAAAGAATTAGATTGTTTTTCAAATTATTCGACAGATAAAATTGTAATAAGTGGTCCAAATGTTTTGTTTATAAAAACAGCATAAGTTTTTTTAGTAAGTTCACTTTATGTTTGTATCTTGATCATTTTTTGCATTTTATATTATCCGACAAGAAATACACATTTATCGCAGTTACCTCCTGTCGTCAGTTGTCATTTTTGTGTCAATTTTGAAACATTTAAAGTTTTTTGTCGAGTTATTTGGAAAACGATCTAATTTTTTAGGATTATTCTTGAATTTGTAATTATTTGGCGATATTTCAAAAATGGTTACAAATAGCCATAGGGGTGTGCATGCCAAAAATGTTTGTTTTTAGTTTCTACATCATATCGTTAAAAATATACAGGGTGTTCTATTTAAAAAAATTGAGAAAATTACATTCAAAAAGTTCTAAATTGAGAAATTAAATTTAGCCACCCTGTATAATTTTTCAAAAATTAAAATAAATGAAAAACATTCCACAGATGTTTCTTAACTAGTCTTTACATAATTCTTTCTTAGAACTCATAATTGTGACTGTAGTGATTTTTTTAACATGCATCTGCAGATGCCTTTATTTGAACCAAAAAAATCGCTACATCCAAGTGGTTTGGAAATAGTCAGCAATAATATTGGATTGAAAAGAATCCAGAAAAAAGCTCCGAAAAATCTTCTTTTGCACACCACATTTTATTTAAAAAAATGTCACTTGCCTCCGTATAATTGTCTTGGCTCATCCTGTATGTTCAAAAATAATTTCCGGTTATAGTTTCTCTAGTTTATCTGTGTTTTTAAATCAAATTTCTACCTATCATAGAACTCGAGCTATCGAACTCGGACGCACTATTGCCCCACCCTGTATAATGTAAGTTTGAAGCTTAACGACCCTGTTGCGTGATCTTGCGCAAGATCTTGCCCAATTAACTAAATATAAGAAATATGATTAGAACACTCGAAAATCTATATTTTTCATTTGTTTTATGAAAATCCTATTATTGCAAGACTAAAAATTTTCAAAATTGTTTTCATACTTTTTCAAATAATTAGATTTAGATAATTTTTGTAATAAGCATAGTAAATTATATTTCCTTGCGCGTATTAATAAATTCGGTTAAGTAATTCGGTTTTCTGGTGTCTTATAACTTAGGTAACATGTTGCAAGAGACTCTGCTATAAGACCCTTAAATAATTCAAACTGGGGTAACTAGGTGCCATTAGCTTAATTAATGCGCTATATATACCTATTGGCGCTTAGGGTTGAAAGCAGCACTTGACGAAGTGTCGAAGAGGCATCACATAATTTTATTCTTTAGTGTATAATGAACATGTTAAAAGTTTTGGTGCTAATTGGCCGAATTAACGGCTTCATTCCATGGCCCGATTTCAAAAAACAAAAAGTTTTAGAAATTATCCACTCTGGTTGTATGTTGGTACAAGTTGTACCCAATATTAGCGACATTTTCCAGTACCTGACATTTAATGCTTTATTTTTAACTATTTTCCCAGAACTTACATATTTTATGTGGTTGCTAATAATACCAAAGGTAATTGTTGGCATGATTTTAATATTTCACCTTCATGTACACAAATTTCATAAAAGAAAATCTTGGAAAAATCTTTTACGTCAAATGGACAACAAACTATTTTCAAAAAGAAGCATCACTATTTGGTATTACATTAAATTCTTTTTCTTCGTGACTCTTTACTTTACATTGTTGATTTATTATTATTTTTTTGCCGGGGTATCGATAGCACCAGAAGGTTATTTTTCTTTGGTAACAGAAATTATTTACATCAATTACGTTATTATAATTTTGATTATCACCAAACTGATATTGTCAGCGTTCGAACAGCTTAATCAGCAAATTTTGACAAAACTCGGAAACTTGAAAAATTTACCTTCATCGTTTCAAGTCGACAATAGCGAATTTATGAGAAGAACCGAGAATCGACACAATTTGTTGCTGGAAATAATTGAAAATTTCAACAAAGCCACCGGAGGTTTCCTCTTCCTTTTGGTCATTAGCTGCATGCTGGATTTCTTACTTACAATTATGGCTTACGTTAACTACACTGCAACCCAGACAATGGAAATGGGAGATTACGTATTATACTCGACGTACACTCTAAACATTGTAAATTGATTTAATGGAATTTTAACATCGACATTGTCATCAAATATTTTCAGGTTGCAACCGTCTCCATAATTGAACAATGTGATTCGATTGTGAAAGAAGCAAAGATGACTGCGGCCAATTACGTTGAATTAGCGTCTCTTTCCCGCGACGAAACTGTCGTCGACAACTTGATTGTCCAAGAGACAATACATCGAGCTAAATTCACAGCAGGTGGCGTTATTACTCTTGATAGAAGATTTGTTGGCAATATAATTTTGGTACTTGTCGACTACGCTATGGTTATTTTTTTACCATTTTCTTTAATACCAATACGTGATGCGAAAGAAGAAGAAGAAGAAGTAGAAAAACTATCTGTGTAGTTATTGGTTCTGCAAATGGGTTGATTGATGTTGTTATTTGTTCACAAAAAAAACAAAGTTTTATTCTCGTTATGTATGTAACTGTCGAGTTGTAAAAACGTTTAACCAAAAAACAGAAATTGAATTTCTCGACTGACGGATCTTGGAGAGTTCAAGTTGGAGACGTTGTCATCAGTACGGTTCACGTTAGCACAGCCGGTAGATTTTTGATAGGGGTAATAGTTGTGTGTTTACTTGTTCTAAAATTAAAATAAAAGTGTGTTGCATTGAAGGGAGAATTATTTCTTTGCAATGAATCAAAAGCGGGATAGACTGATAAGTGATTCAATTAAGTACAGTTTCTATACGCAATATAAAACTTTGATGCTCCTATTAGAAACAGCTTGTTGTTTCTGAGTTGGCTCTACAGACACTTTCAAAATCTCTTCTTTCTGAATTCACTCACATAAGTTAAAATAAAGAAACAACTTGAAAATAATTCTAAATGATAATTGAAATAGTATGAAGTTTAATAATGCCATTAAAAAGAGTTTCTTAATGAAAATGAAGAAAATGTTAATAAAGCACTGTACAAGTTGCGGCATTAACATACGGGTCATTGAATGAAACCCCTGAATCTGCTCATTAGCAAAGCAAATTTTAACAAACTCATTAGGGGAGGAGTAGGGGAGGAAATTTATGATATTTTTTCAATTAACGATTCCTTCAAACTCAAAGCACCAAAATAGTTTATTAATTTTAGTTGAAGGCACTCATCTAAAGTAAGTAAGTAAAGTAAGTTTGAAGCTTTAACCACCCTGTTGCGTGATCTTGCGCAAGATCTTACCTAATTTACTATACAGGATGGGGCAATAGTGCGCCCGACTTCGATAGCTAGAGTTCTATGACAGGTAGAAATTTGATTTAAAAACAGAGATAAACTAGAGAAAGAAGTCTATAACCGGAAATTATTTTTGAACATACAGGGTGAGCCAAGACAATTATACAGGGGCAAGTGAGAGTTTCTTAAATGGAATGTGGTGTGCAAAAGAAGATTTTTCGGAGCCTTTCCCTAGACTCTTTTCAATCCAATATTATTGCTGACTATTTCCAGACCACTTGGTTGTGGCGATTTTTTTGTTTAAATAATGGCATCTGCAGATGCATGTTAAAAAAATCACTACAGTCACAATTATGAGTTCTAAAAAAAAATTATGTACCGACTAGTTAGGAAACATCTGTAGAATGTCTTTGAATCGTCTTAACTTTTAAAAAATTATACAGGGTGACTAGATTTAATTTTTCAATTTAGAACTTTTTGAATTTTATTTTCTCCATTTTTTCAAATAGAACACCCTGTATATTTTTAACGGTATGATGCAAAAACTAAAAACCAACATATTTTTGATTTATCGCCCAATAATTAAAAAATTCAAGAATAATCCTAAAAAATTAGATTGTTTTTCAAATTACTCGACAGATAAAATTGTAATAAGTGGTCCAAATGTTTTGTTTATAAAAACAGCATAAGTTTTTTTAGTAAGTTTACTTTATGTTTGCATCTTGATCATTTTTTGCATTTTATATAATCCGACAAGAAATACACATTTATCGCAGTTACCTGTCGTCAGTTGTCATTTTTGTGTCTATTTTGAAACATTTAAAGTTTTTTGTCGAGTTATTTGGAAAATGATCTAATTTTTTAGGATTATTCTTGAATTTGTAATTATTTGGCGATATTTTGAAAATGGTTACAAATAGCCATAGGGGTGTGCATGCCAAAAATGTTTGTTTTTAGTTTCTACATTATATCGTTAAAAATATATAGGATGTTCCATTTAAAAAAATTGAGAAAATTACATTCAAAAAGTTCTAAATTAAAAAATTAAATTTAGCCACCCTGTATAATTTTTCAAAAATTAAAATAGATGAAAAACATTCCACAAATGTTTCCTAACTAGTCTTTACATAATTCTTTCTTGAACTCATAATTGTGACTGTAGTGATTTTTGTAACATGCATTTGCAGAAGCCATTATTTGAACAAAAAAAATCGCTTCATCCAAGTGGTTTGGAGATAGTCAGCAATAATATTGGATTGAAAAGAACCCAGAAAAAAACTCCAAAAAATCTTCTTTTGCACACCACATTTTATTTAAAAAAATGTCACTTGCCTCCGTATAATTGTCTTGGCTCATCCTGTATGTTCAAAAATAATTTCCGGTTATAGTTTCTCTAGTTTATTTGTGTTTTTAAATCAAATTTCTACCTATCATAGAACTCGAGCTATCGAACTCGGGCGCACTATTGCCCCACCCTGTATAATGTAAGTTTGAAGCTTAACGACCCTGTTGCGTGATCTTGCGCAAGATCTTGCCCAATTAACTAAATATAAGAAATATGATTAGAACACTCGAAAATCTATATTTTTCATTTGTTTTATGAAAATCCTACTATTGCAAGACTCAAAATTTTCAAATTTTTTTTCATACTTTTTCAAATAATTAGATTTAGATAATTTTTGTAATAAGCATAAAAAATTATATTTCCTTGCGCGTATTATTAAATTCGGTTAAGTAATTCGGTTTTCTGGTATATTATAACTTAGGTAACATGTTGCAAGAGACTCTGCTATAAGACCCTTAAATAATTCAAACTTGGGTAACTAGGTGCCATTAGCTTAATTAATGCGCTATATATACCTATTAGCGCTTAGAGTTGAAAGCAGCACTTGACAAAGTGTCGAAGAGGCATCACATAATTTTATTCTTTAGTGTATAATGAACATGTTAAAAGTTTTGGTGCTAATTGGCCGAATTATTGGCTTCATTCCATGGCCCGATTTCAAAAAACGAAAAGTTTTAGAAATCATTCACTCTGGCTGTATGTTGGTACAAGTATTACACAATATTTTTGGCATTTCCTACTACCTGCAAGTTACTACTTTATTATCAACTACTCTCCCAGACCTTATGTATCTTGTTTGGTTGCTACTAGTACCAAAGTTAATTGTTGGCATGCTTCTAACATTTCAGCTTCATGTAGAAAAATACCAGAAAAGAAAATCTTGGAAAAATCTTTTGCGTCAAGTGGATAACAAACTATTTTCAAAAAGAAGCATCACTATTTGGTATTATATTAAATTCTTTTTCTTCGTGACTCTTTACTTTACATTGTTGATTTATTATTTTACCGGTTTATCACTAACACAAGGAAATTTTTTTTCTTTGGCAACAGAAATCAGTTACATCAGTTACGTTACTATAATTTTGGTCATCACCAAGCTGATATTGTCAGCGTTCGAACAGCTTAACCAGCAAATTTTGACAAAACTCGCAAACTTGAAAAACTTACCTTCGTTGTTTCGAGTCGCCCATCGCAAATTTATGAAAAGAATTCAGAAGCGACACAATTTGTTGCTGGTAATAATTGAAAATTTCAACAAAGCCACCGGAGGTTCTCTCTTCCTCTTGGTCATTATTTGCCTGCTGGATTTCTTAGTAACAGTTATGGAATACGTTAACTACACTGGATTGTCAATAAGGGATCACGTAATGTACTCGAGATACGTTCTAAACATTGTAAATTGATTTGATGAAATTTTAACATCGACATTGTCATCAATCATTTTCAGGTTGCAACCGTCTCCATAATTGAACAATGTGATTCGATTGTGAAAGAAGCAAAGATGACTGCGGCCAATTACGTTGAATTAGCGTCTCTTTCCCGTGACGAAACTGTCGTCGACAACTTGATTGTCCAAGAGACAATACATCGAGCTAAATTCACAGCAGGTGGCTTTATTACGCTTGATAGAAGACTTTTTAGCAGTGTAATTTTGGTACTAGTCGACTACGGTATGGTTATTTTTGGACCGTTTGCTTTAATACGGTTACGTAGGCAAGAAGAAGCAGAAAAACTATCTGTGTAGTTATTGGTTCTGCAAATGGGTTTTTTGATTTTGTTCTTTGTTCACAAAAAAACAAAGTTTTATTCTCGTTATGTAACTGTTGAGTTGTAAAAACATGTAACCAAAAAACAGAAATTGAATTTCTCGACTGACGGATCTCAGAGAGAGTTCAAGTTGGAGACGTTGTTATCAGTACAATTCACGTTAGCACAGCCGGTAGATTTTTGATAGGGGTGATAGTTTTGTGTTCACTTGTTCTAAAATTAAAATAAAAGTGTGTTGCGTTGAAGGGAGAATTATTTCTTTGTAATGAATCAGAAGCGGGATAGACCCAAGTGTACCTGAAGTAGATCCTAGTACTGTTTCCATACTTTCTTCATAATTTTTTTATTGTTAGCTCAAATTTATTAGTAAATTTTGAAAAACACCATTTTGTGGAATAGGCAAAATTCGTAAATAAAAAGAACAAGAGAGTTCTGAAACTTGAACCTTGAGGTAGGTACACATAATACTTTGTATGCTTCAGAAAAACACACTTAAATACATAACGAAATTAGTGGACTGTATTTATCATTAGCGCCTTCTATGCTTACATTTCTTTAAATTTAGTTTCACCTGGAATATAGAAAGACAGTCTAGATCTTCATCAATCATTTTTTTTTTTTATCAATTTCAAGAGCGCAGAAACTCAATATCCAGTTCGTTTTGGTTGTGGCATCGAAGATTTTATTGTCATCAATTGTCCAAATTGAGCAAACAATTATTGATTATTTCTCCTCGATCCATCATAAAGTCACCTAATGTTCTTTTAATTAACCACTTCAAGTCGAGATCGATGCTTCGACATTATGTTAAATAGTTGCCACCACTAACGATAAGTAGTTTTGACGCCTCTAGTTGGGGGTTAACATGTTTCGTCCGCCAGTGAATGATGGACTTGTTAACATTTTGGGTGTTGATTGGTAGAATTAACGGTTTTATTCCATGACCCGATTTTAAGGAAAGAATTTATTTTGAAGTACTGCACACTTGCTGTATGTCGTTGGAAGTGATTCCTCAAATGATTTCCGTTCTTTTCGGTTTTTTCGTATTCATTTCTGTCGAAGCATCAGTATTGCAATATCTCTTTTTGTGGCATAACTTGAGGGCGATTTTTAGAATACTTCTTCTAGTTACAATTTTTGCGGGAAAGTACAAGAACAGAACAATGTGGAAACATCTGTTGCAACAACTTAGAAATAAATATTTATTTGACAAACTTGAAAAGAAATTTTTATGTTTTGTAAAATGGCTAACTCTATTTCTTGTTCACTTATTGTTGACCATGTGTTGGCATCATACTAGTGGTGATCTGTCTCTTTTGTTGTTTCTCGCATATTTAGAAATATTTACTTCCACGAGCTACATTTATGTCGCTTTAGTTTCTATTCAACTGATATTCACAATGTTCAAACTACTTGACCAGCAAATTTTGACAAAAAAAGAAAACCTTAAAAATTCGCCTTCATCATTTCAGGCTAACAGTACCAAATTTTTGAGAAAAATATAGAAACAACATAACCTGCTCCTGGAAACAATTGAGATTTTTAACAAAGTCAATGGAGGTTTTCTTCTTTTCTTCATCATCAGCAGCATACTAGACTTCTATGTGGTAATTTTTGGTTACATTCAATACTCAGCAGGAAGAATACAAGATTTGAAGTACCACATAATTCCTAGTATAACACTCTTTCTTGTTCCTTCACTACTGTTGAAAATAAAATTCAAACTCTCCTTCATGCTTGTTATTTATTGATCCGCCTGTCAAACTCTCATTCATGCATATTATTTATTGATCCGGCCGTCGCCGAGACGAGGTCAGCATCTTTTGTTCTTTTGGCCATCACCGGATGTACTGTGGTGGCGTATGCATTAGGTTAGACTATAATATAACGTCAATACGTATTAGTTTTAAATTAGTTGTAGTGAAGCTGCTATACGAGCAACATCTCCCGATTGATTGCAATAAGTTGTTTTGTATAGCAAGAATCAAACTTAGCTAAAATTATTTAACATCTTCTATCAACAGTCTAACGTTTCCACATACAACAGTGGCCGTAATCTTCAAATTTGACTATTACCTTCAAACTAATTACTACGAAAAAAGTTAACAAAACTTAGAAACCAACTCAAGTAGAAAAACGTGGTTAGATATTCGGACGATCTATGAAATTAATTGTTTATCTTTCTGGAAGTTTCAAATCCTCACTTGAACATTTTTCTCTTGTATAATTTAGTTTTGTGCTATAATAACTTTTTTTGTTCTATTTTCTTGAATATTAGATTTATGTAGACAAGTAGACACGACCAAAAGCTTGAGACGGTCAACAATAATTACAACTTACCTAACAAAGCAATTATCTCAATCAGCGGTCATTATTATAGTAAATTTCTGTACGGTTGGTAACACTGCAAGCGACTACTGAGCCCAGACCGACCAAAAATAGAAGTGCCCAACAAGCGAGAAGATTTGGTTCTTCTTGATTTGGTGACACTTTTCTAATAACTAATAACTATTTGTACTCCCTATTATGTTGGTGCTTCTGACTGATAGTATGATAGCGCGTTTCGACAGATTTTTACAAAAATTGTTACCACACTTATAAAACTTACCACTAAAAATTGTTTAGACTGGGTTTAGAAGTTGTTTAGGAACTTGTTACATTAGCAAATTTGATCAGACATTTTTAGTGATTTTCGGTAGTAAGTCTTATGTTGGTAGGTACTGTTGCCTGAACGCTTTTTCGAACCATACTAGTACCAACCTAAAGATGAAGAAAACTACTACAATGTATAGGGTAAAGTCATAATAATATGTTTTGCTTTTGTGCTGTTGCATAATTAATTCAGCACTCTACATCATTATGTTAAATGTTGCCACCATTAACGATAAGTAGTGTTTTTTGACGTTTCTAGTTGAGGGTTAACAAGTTTCGTCTGCCAGTGCATGATGGACATGTTAACATTCTGGGTGTTGATTGGTAGAATCAATGGTTTTATTCCATGGCCCGATTTCAAGGGAAGAATTTATTTTGAAGTTGTTCACTCTTGCTGTATGTTGTTAGAATCACTGCGTTATATTTATACGATCATCAGTTACACTTCAGTTTTTTTTAATGATTTATTTTTGTTCTCAATGTTTTATTACGTTATTCTACTAATTTTGAGGTCTCTATTTAGCCTGCTTCTCATATTTCAACTTTCCTTAGGAAAGTTCAAAACAAGAAATCTATGGAAAGATTTGTTGCTACAATTCAAAAATAAGCAATTATTTTCAATGAAAAACTTTCAATTGTTTTATTGTCTAAAATTGTCGATATTTTTGATTAGCCACCTCTTAATATCAATTAGACAAAATTACGTTGATGGTAGTTGGTCTTCATTATTGTTGCTTGTGTATGCAGAACAATTAACTTACACAAGTTACATTGGTGTAATTTTGATTTTCCTCAAACTGATACTGTCGACATTTAAATCACTTAACCAAGAAATTTCGACGGAACTGAAACACCTAAAAAAATTACCTTCATCGTTTCGGGCTAACAATCAAGAATTTACGAAGACAGTCCAAAAACAACACAACTTGTTGCTGGAAACAATTGAAGTTTTTAACGCAACCAACGGGGGTTTCCTCTTTTTTTTCATAGTTACCAACGTCCTGAATTTCTTCATGTCAATTCCCGTTTACGTTCAATACTGGGTTGGTAACATTGACAGTTTGAAGAGAGACATAACCATATTCTTGGCTTACATTATCAACACGGTCAGTACCTAAATATTGCGATTTTAACAATTTTTGATTGCTGCAGCAATCGTTTCTAGGTTGCAGCAATCGTTATAATTGAACAAAGTTATTGGATTGGGTATGAGGCAAAGAGGACGGCGGCCAGTTGCGTTGAGTTAGCCTCCCTTGTTGAAGACCAAACTGTCGTCGACAAGATGATAGAGCAAACCACGAAACGTCGGAATCAAATTACAGCAGCTGGTTATTTTACGCTGGATAGAAGATTTTTTGTTGGTGCTTTTTGTTTGCTGGTCGACTATGCTATAGTCATCTACGCACCAGTTACTTCAACAATTTTGCTGTCCAAACAAAAAGACGGAAATTAATGTTTTGTGTAGTTGTTAATTTTTCACCCTAACTTTGTGTTGTATCTAATAAATCAAAACTGCTTAATTCTATATTTTATGAAAATATTTACTGCTGATCCCATAGATTGACTAAGAATCATAATTGCTCATCCAACAGGAACATTCATATTCATACATTCATAGGTCATACTTTTTTAGTAACTTTTACTACTACCTTTTATGTTGGTGGTTCTGATTGTTAGTACCATAAAGTTTCTCGACAAGTTTTTTGAAATGTGTTACCACACTTGCCAGTACTATACATAAAAGTTACTAGAAAAAGTCACTAGAAATGGTTTGTTCAGTTCAATGTTTTATATTGGTACTGTTAGCTGTCAAATATGTTACCATTTTTTTGAACCATATCAATAATTAATAGTACCGACATAAAGCTAAAGAAAAGTTAATAGAAATGTCTTGGCAAATTTGCCTCTAAACTTTTTCTAGAAAAGCACAGAGATCAGTACTGGGATCCCCGACAAAGCGTTTTGATCGCATCGCTTTCATTTCGATAGCCTCGTTTCCACAGCGACCGAAAAGCTTCAATGTCGACCGAGTCGACTTGCATTTCTATCAAAATGACGATTAAAAAAAAATTTATGAGTTATTCTTGCACCATTGATGGATAGTGGCATTGAAGATTTTATTTTTGTATTTCCTGACAGTAGAAATTGAGAAAAAATTGTTGTTTGCTCGAGCCGTCATAAAGTTATCTAATGTTATTTTAATTAACCACTTCACGTCGTAATCGATGCTTTAACGTTTTGCCACCATTAATGATAAGTAGTGTTTTTTGACGCTTCTAGTTGAGGGCTAAACAAGTTTCGTTTGCCAGTGCATGATGGACTTGTTAACATTTTGGGTGTTGGTTGGTAGAATCAATGGTTTTATTCCATGGCCCGATTTTAAGGGAAGAATTTATGTTGAAGTCGTTCACTCTTGCTGTCTGTTGTTAGAAGTAATCCATCAAATGATTTCCGTTGTTCTCCATTCTTCCGTAAGCATTTCTATGGGAGCATCAGCATTGCAATATTCTATTTTGCTACATAACCTGAGGGCAAGTTTTAGAATACTTCTTATGTTTGAAATGTTTGTGGGAAAGTACAAAAAGAGAAAAATGTGGAAACATCTGTTTCAACAGTTTAGAAATAAACAATCATTTGATATACATGAGATAAATCTCTTATATTTTGTAAAATGGATAACTTTTCTTATTTCTCCAATGTTGACGATTGTTTGGTCTGATTTCCACAGAGGTCTGTCTTTCACATTGGTTGTCAGATTTTTAGAACAATTTACTTATACGAGTTAGACCTGTGCCGATTTAGCTTTTATTCAACTAATTCTCACAACATTCAAACAACTTAACCAGCAAATTTTGACGAAATTGGAGAACCTCAAAAATTTGCCCTCACCATTTCGAACTGACAATACAAAATTTTTGAGGAAAATACAGGAACAACATAACTTGCTTCTGGAAACAATTGAGATTTTGAATAAAATCAATGGAGGTTTCCTCTTCTTCTTTATCATCAGCAGCATACTAGACTTCTATGCAATAATTTTTGTTTACATTCAATACTCAACAGGAGACATGCAAACTTTGAAGTACCACATTCCATTATTTTCGGCTTTTGTACCAAACATTGTAACTAAATATGATGCAATTGTGAAAGCTTTCTTATTTTCTGATGCAATAATTTGCAGGTTGCAGCAATCTTTATTATTGAACAAGTCGATTTGATTGGGAAAGAAGCGAAAAAGACGGCGACCACTTACGTTGAACTAGCATCTTTTGCGGATGACCAGAGCAACTTGGATAAGTTGATACAGAAGGCCACGAAACATTGCGCTAGATTCACAGCAGCTGGTTATTTTACGGTTGATAGAAGATTTTTTGTTAGTGTAGCTTGTGTACTAATTGATTTTGGTTTCGTCATCTATACACCAGTTGTTTCATCGCTTTTGTCTTTAGAACAAGATTAGAGAAACAACTTTTAATTTTTTTCTCTGGAACATTAAAGAACATGCAGTATTTTGTAGCAATGTGAAAAAAATATTTCAAATGTTCTTCCTCTTCTATCAGGATATTGGCGTATCTTTGCGTAAAACACTGCTCGTAGTTTTGGATTTTGACCTTTCCGATTCTTACCCTCAAACTAACTAAGTAATCTAAAAAAAGTTGACAAAACCCAAAAGCTAACGGACTAACGAGGCAATTATCTCACTCATCGGTCAAAATAATAGTAAATTTTTGTACGGTTGGCAACACTACAAGAGACTGCTTAGTCCAGACCGACCACAAAGAGAAAGTGCCCAATAAGCGAAAAGATTTGGTTCTCCTTGATTTGGTCATATTTTTCCAGTGATTATTTTTACTACCTATTATGTTGGTGCTTCTGACTGATAGTATGATAGCGTTTTTCGACAGATTTTTTAAAAATTGTTACCACACTAAAAAAAGTTACTAAAAATGGTTGAGACTGGGTTTAGAAAGTTGTTACATTAGCAGATTTTACCAGACATTTTTAGTGATTTTCCGTAGTAAGTCTTATGTTGGTACTGTTGCCTGAACGCTTTTTCGAACCATACTAGTACCAACCTAAAGATGAAGAAAACTACTACAATGTATAGGGTAAAGTCATAATAATATGTTTTGCTTTTGTGCTGTTGCATAATTAATTCAGCACTCTACATCATTATGTTAAATGGTTGCCACCATTAACGATAAGTAGTGTTTTTTGACGTTTCTAGTCCAGACCGACCACAAAGAGAAAGTGCCCAATAAGCGAAAAGATTTGGTTCTCCTTGATTTGGTCATATTTTTCCAGTGATTATTTTTACTACCTATTATGTTGGTGCTTCTGACTGATAGTATGATAGCGCTTTTCGACAGATTTTTTAAAAATTGTTACCACACTTATAAAAGTTACCAAAAAACTCACTAGAAATGGTTTAGACTGGGTTTAGAGGTTGTTTAGAAACTTGTTACATTAGCAGATTTAACCAGACATTTTTAGTGATTTTTGGAAGTAAGTCTTATTTTTTTTCACTCTAGAGAATGGGAGGCGAGCGCACCTCGATCAGTAAAGAACAGCTGAGTTTTTGAGACTCAGCAGAAAAGATCTAAGAAAGACGGTTGGCCTGCTCACGGGACACTGCCTCCTCAGAAGACACCTCTCCATCGTGGGCTTTCTTGACGACCCTATGTGCAGACGGTGTAAAGAAGAGGAAGAAACGCCTTTTCATGTACTGTGTCACTGTGTGGCGTTTGCTGCACAGAGATCCAGGTACCTAACAAGGGTGCACACTTATGTTGGTAATGTTGTCTGTCAAATATGATAGCGCTTTTCCGAACTATACTTAGCAATAATTCACGGAGAATATAAGAAGTAGGGAGGGAGAGTGCCGACTCGGACGTGAAGCCGGAAGCCGCCATTTTGGTACGCCGCAGACATTCTGTCACGTGCAAGTGCGATAAAGAAATTATATTGCTTTCCTTTTCTTTCTTTAATATGGATTTCTACGATATTAATGTTTGAAAAATGATTAGTCTAAAATATATTTAGTTTTTTCAACAAAAAAATGTTATTGTGAACATATTTTTATATAGAATTCATGGTTTCTTATGCAAACTTTCAATTATCCGGTTCAAACTTTGAGCGTAGTTTTGCGGGTTGCATACTCAAACGTCTTAAAATCCCCTGCCGTCTCGCGTCATCACTTTTTCTCGCCCATAAGCTTGGTTACTCTCCCTCCCTATTTTTATATCCTCCGTGGCAATAATTAATAGTAATAGTACCAACATAAAAGATAAAGAAAAACTACAAAATTTATAGAGTAAAGTCATACTATATGTTTTGTTTTTGTGCTATTGCATAATTAATTCAGCACTCCACTCACATCATTAATTCAAACAACTAACACTTACTTTTATGGCCCAATTTTAGAACCAGATTTTTTGTAGAAATTGAGTTATTCTGGTTTCATTAGTAGGAAGTGGCTTGGAAGACTTTATTTTCATATTTCCTGATCGTAGAAATTGAGAAAAAATTTTGGAACACTCAAAATTTTTCACATTGCCGTTGAAACCTATTTATCTTCAGTTGACTGTTATTACTCAATAAAAAAATTTATAGAACTTAAAGGAGGCACGAGTCAGCAACGAAGAACCTATGAAAGCCATTATTTTTTTGATAATTTTTCCGCAACATTTAAAAAATTTTTTTTCAAACTTAAATAGACTTTGTCTACCTTTTCTAAAAATATAATTTTTTTAATAAGTACTTACACATAAAAAGTAATAAACTTCTTACTAATGCTTCTTGTGTCTATTAATTTAATGATAGGCGCAAAGTTTATATTTTTATTAAGTAATTCTGTTTTCTGATATGTCATAAGTTAGGTAAGATCTTGCGTAAGACTGTTATAAGACCCTTAATGATTTAAACTTACGTATCATTATGGTAAAATGGGTGCCATTTGTCATTAGTTAAATTAATAATCTACAATAGATTGGCGTTTAGAGTTGAAAGCAGCACTTGACTCTCCGCCAGTGTATAATGAACGTGTTAAAAGTTTGGGTGCTAATTGGCCGAATTAACGGTTTCATTCCATGGCCCGATTTCAAAAAACAAAAAGTTTTAGAATTCATTCACTCTGGCTGCATGTTGATACAAGTTGTACCCAATATGATCTACATTTTCCCCTTCTTGAAATATATTACTTCAATTGAAGTAATTACTTTAACAAATATTTGGGGCCTTTTCTACTTGCTCTTTATAGCAAGCTCAATTTGTGTCATACTTTCAATATTTCAGATTCACGTAGAAAAATTCCGGACGAGAAAATCTTGGAATTGTCTTTTGCGCCAATTGGGAAACAAACAACTATTTCCAATAAGAAGCTTTACCATTTGGTATTATATTAAACTTTTATCGTTTGTGACTCTTTATTTTGTAATATCATTTTGCAAAAAATTTGTTTCCTTTTTGATAAAACTAGAAACTTTTTTATCATTTGCAACAGAAATCAGTTACATTACTTACGTTATTATAATTTTGATTATTACCCAACTGATGTTATCAGCATTCAAACAACTTAACTATCAAATTTTGACCAAACTGGAAAACTTGAAAAATTTACCTTCGTCGTTTCAAGTCGACAATCACGAATTTATGAAGAAAATACAGAATCGACACAATTTGTTGCTGGAAATAATTGAAAATTTTAATAAAACCAACGGGGGTATGCTCCTTTTTTTGGTCATCAGGAGCATGTTAGATTTCTTACTGACAACTACCAGTTACGTTGTGATCACAGTAGGCAGCCAACGAGTTTCAATGAGTGACCTCACATTTTACTCCTTGTACATTCTAAACATTGTAAGTTGATTTGATTTAATTTTAACATCGACATTGTCACCAATCATTTTCAGGTTGCAACCGTCTCCATAATTGAACAATGTGATTCGATTGTGAAAGAAGCAAAGAGGACTGCAGCCAATTACGTTGAATTAGCGTCTCTTTCCAGCGACAAAACTGTCGTCGACAACTTGATTGTCCAAGAGACAATACATCGAGCTAAATTCACAGCAGGTGGCTTTATTACGCTTGATAGAAGTCTTTTTGGCAGTGTACTTTATGTGCTGGTCGATTACGCTATTGTTATTTATGGACCAATTTCTTCACTTGTTTTGCATAATATAAGGAAACAAAATTAATGTTCTGTCTAGAGTTATTAGTTCTTAAATAGATTTATTGAATGTTGTTCTTGTTCACGAAAAACAAAAGGTTTATTTTCGTTATGTAATTGTCGAGTTGTAAAAAAAATCTATAGTAGGCACGGATTAGCTTGGACTAGTGAGTCATCGGCGCAGAAACCAATTTGCGTCGGACGAGTCCTATTCGATACTGTCAAGAAAAGTTGGACTGTCGTCAGCGTCGTACTTTCAGGTGGTTTAGAAAAATTTCCCTGTGTTTATTATAAACGCCGCCACTGTCGGCTGAAGCCAAGCTCCGCCTTGCGCAGCTTTTGATGACTCACTGGTCCAAGCTAATCTGTGTCTACTCTAATCAAACGTTTGACTTTACTATGGTCGCGGCCATTTTTGGCTTGACCACATAGAATGCTATTGTTGAAAATTTAATGTTAGTTTAAAATTATGTTTGTTTCGCTTTGCGCCTTTGAAAGAGGAAGTTTGACGACTTTGACGTCTTTTTGACAAATTAGATAAGAGTGCCAAGAGGTCGACAAGTAAAAAGAAGACTTTGGCGAATTACTTTCCTCTTTTACTGGTATTCACTTATACCTACAATCATCAAATAGGTAAAACACTTTAGAAATAACAGCTATACTATGTTCGCTATGTAAGCTATGTACACTATGTTTACGTTGTTTACTAGCATATGGCTATACTAAAATAAATACCTACACCAATCTCAGTTCTCTTCAAGATACCATCAAGTCGGTTGCCATGGGATAGTGATAGTGGCGATGAAAATGCGTTATTGCTATTTTTGTTGTGCAAAGGAAAAAAAAAAGAAAATAAGTACACGAAGTGAATATGAAGAAGAGAAAGTACAACAAAGATCATCGCTACTTCAAGAAACAATTAAGAAAAAATGAATCAAAATTTAAAGAATAATTTTGAATTATGTTGATTGCGATATGCTTTTACAGGCATCGATGAATTCTTACTTTGTCAATTAAATGTTCCAGAAAAGACATAGCAGATTTTATAGATTATAATTTCTATTAAATACACCACTACAGGAAGAATACACAATAATTTAACTGACCATCTATGCAGCTGCCTTTCAACGTCACCAGCGATGTAGCTGAAAATCAAACTTTATGTATCGTGAATATAGCTAACATCGCAAACATGGTGCGCTCTGGGTGGCCCTAGAATTAGGCATAACCGCAGCGCCTATTGGCCAGACAAGAGAGTAAACAGGCAGCAGCGTAGCTGCTGCGAGTTGTGCTGGTTCGGCGACTAAACTTCTTCATGCTTCTCCGTATACAGTGCAGAAATCGGTGTATAAATAATAATAGCAAAATCTATCAGTAGACCAATCACATTGACAAAAAATCTTCTGTCAAGAGTAAAAAATGAAGCTGCTCTAAATTTAGCCCGATGTTTCGTCTCTTGCACAATCAAGTTGTCGACGATAGTTTCGTCTCTAATAAAGGACGCTAACTCAACGCAACTGGCTGCTGTCTTTTTTGCTTCGTTTCCAATCGAATTGAATTGGTCGATTATCAAAATTGCAGTGACCTGGAAATAAGGGATGACAATAAAATTGTTGCAAAATAGCACCGAATTGTTTTTACAGTGTTTAGGATGAACAACACCCCGATCTTGAGATCCTTCCAAATGACTTGCCTGGGACCAACTGAGTACTGAACAAATAACGTGATTGACATCAAAAAGTCCAGGACGTTATAGAAAACGAAAAAGAAGAGGCAATTTCCGTTAATTTTGTTGAAAGTTTCAATTGTTTCCAGCAAAGAGTTGTGTTGATTTTGGGTTTGTTTCAGGAATCTTGTGCAGTTGTAGGCTCGAAACGAAAAAGGTGAATTTTTAATGTTTTCCAGTTTTGTCGAAATTTGCTCGTTAAGTCGTTTAAACGCCGACAGTATCATTTTGATAACAATCAAAATTATTGTAACGTAACCCAAGTAAATCGTGTCACCTACGAAGAGCAGGAAAGTGTCTAATCCTATCTCATTATCAATGAAATAATTCCAAATTAACAAAAAAAAGTAGAAAAACACGAAAAATAAAAATTTAACGTAATACAAGACATTGATGTCGGTTCTTGGAAACAGTTGCTCTTTTCCGAGTTGGCGCAACAGGCACTCCCAAAACTTTTTCTTCCTGATTTTTTCTACGTACAGTTGAAATGTGAGAAGAGTCCTGAAGATCAGTCTAAATAATATTTGGAACAATAGAAACTCCAATCTTGGCAATAAAATGAGAATAATAATGAAGAAAGTAATATCGATTACATTAGATGTAAGTTGTAATATCACCATGCAATAGTAATAAATTTTTTCGAAAACTTTTAGTTTTGCTAAATTTGGCCATGGAATAAAACCATAGAATCTGCCCATTAACACCGCGAATTTTAACAAAAACATTATACACTTAGCTGAAATTTTTTTGGCAGTGCGCTTGGGGAAGTACTGCTTTCAACTGAAGGCCACAACATAGTTGATTGAGTTTTGCTAATGACATCCCCTTATCATAATGATACGTAAGTTTAAAACGCTAAGAGCCCTATAGCGTGACGTGAAACACTATAAGAAATTAACCGTTTTCGTAAGGGGCGCGCACCTGAAAAGTATACGACCAGTAAAACAGCAACATTAAGACGGGTGAGATAATTTTAAATTTGACGCGCGCAAACTTAAATAGATGGCGCAGTTTGAGGCGGCGAACTTTACAGATTCCTGTACCTGCGATGGAAACCGTGGAGCTAACGGCCGCCGATGACGTCATCAACGCCTGTAGGAAAAAAGAGTAAGTCCAGCTACACAACAAAGAAACTGAATTTGTTTTTCAAATAAACTAACTTCAACAAATAAATATATTGTTGCAATAACTCCATTTTTTTAGATATTGCTAAGAGCTCTATAGCGTGACATGAAACACTATAAGAAATTAACCGTCTTCGTAAGAGACGCGCACCTAAAAAGTATACGACCAGTAAAACAGCAACATTAAGACGAGTGAAATAATTTTAAATTTGACGCGCGCAAACTTAAATAGATAGCGCAGTTTGAGGCGGCGAACTTTACAGATTCCTGTACCTGCAATAAAAACTGTGGAGCTAACGGCCGCCGATGACGTCATCAACGCCTGTAGGAAAAAAGAGTAAGTCCAGCTACACAACAAAGAAACTGAATTTGTTTTTCAAATAAACCAACTTCAACAAATAAATATATTGTTGCAATAACTCCATTTTTTTTTTAGATATTGTTAAGAGCCCTATAGCGTGACGTAAACCACTATAAGAAATTAACCGTTTTCCTGAGGAACGCGCACCTGAAAAGTATACGACCAGTAAAACAGCAACATTAAGACGGATGAGATAATTTTAAATTTGACGCGCGCAAACTTAAATAGATGGCGCAGTTTGAGGCGGCGAACTTTACAGATTCCTGTACCTGCGATAAAAACTGTGGAGCTAACGGCCGCCGACGACGTCATCAACGCCTGTAGGAAAAAAGAGTAAGTCCAGCTACAAAACAAAGAAACTGAATTTGTTTTTCAAATAAACCAACTTCAACAAATAAATATATTGTTGCAATAACTCCATTTTATTTTAGATATTGCTAAGAGCCCTATAGCGTGACGTGAGACACTATAAGAAATTAACCGTCTTTCTAAGGGACGCGCACCTGAAAAGTATACTACCAGTAAAACAGCAACATTAAGACGAGTGAGATAATTTTAAATTTGACGCGCGCAAACTTAAATAGATGGCGCAGTATGAGGCGGCGAACTTTACAGATTCCTGTACCTGCAATAAAAACTGTGGAGCTAACGGCCGCCGATGACGTCATCAACGCCTGTAGGAAAAAAGAGTAAGTCCAGCTACACAACAAAGAAACTGAATTTGTTTTTCAAATAAACTAACTTCAACAAATAAATATATTGTTGCAATAACTCCATTTTTTTAGATATTGCTAAGAGCTCTATAGCGTGACGTGAAACACTATAAGAAATTAACCGTCTTCGTAAGAGGCGCGCACCTGAAAAGTATACGACCAGTAAAACAGCAACATTAAGACGAGTGAGATAATTTTAAATTTGACGCGCGCAAACTTAAATAGATGGCGCGGTTTGAGGCGGCGAACTTTACAGATTCCTGTACTTGCAATAAAAACTGTGGAGCTAACGGCCGCCGATGACGTCATCAACGCCTGTAGGAAAAAAGAGTAAGTCCAGCTACACAACAAAGAAACTGAATTTGTTTTTCAAATAAACCAACTTCAACAAATAAATATATTGTTGCAATAACTCTATTTTTTTTAGATATTGCTAAGAGCCCTATAGCGTGACGTGAAACACTATAAGAAATTAACCGTCTTCGTAAGGGGCGCGCACCTGAAAAGTATACGACCAGTAAAACAGCAACATTAAGACGAGTGAGATAATTTTAAATTTGACGCGCGCAAACTTAAATAGATGGCGCAGTTTGAATCGGCGAACTTTACCTGCGATGGAAACTGTGGAGCTAACGACCGGCGATGACGTCATCAACGCCTGTGGGAGAAGGGTAAGTTCAGCTACACAACGAAGAAACTCAAATAAACAAATTTTAGCAAATAAATTTGTCGCAACAAACTTCATTTCCTTTAGATATTTTATTTTGACAATTGACGGGGCTTAAGAAAAAAATTTTGGGAACTAGGTAAATAGAAACTTGGTGCAACATTAAATTTTGAAAATTGAACAGGGGAAAAGATATGTTTTGGCCTCACAAAGAATATATAAATATATGAAGTTACAATATTTAAAGTTTTCTAAGGTGATTTGAGTTAAACTGTACTGTTACAATAAGGTAAATTATGATGGTGCCCAAAATGTTGAGAATGATGGATTTGTCCACGCAGAAGAACACCCCAGCTCTGAAGCACGGAGGGTTATTCACAAGAAAATCTAGCAACTCGTCAATTTCTTTCTGCCTCTTCTTCCCTCCGCGAGAACATTGATTCTTGAGCAAGAAACACAGCGAAATTGTTTTTTTCGATTCTCGAACGATATCGTCGCACCAAAAAACCACCCAAAATATTCCAATCTAAAACAAGAAATTTAATTAATTAACAACAAAGAGAAATTGATTTTTTTTACAAATGTCGTCGCTAAATAAGCAACGTTGGAAACGGCAACTTGGCAAAAAAACGACGACACTTCGTAGGCATCACTGTCAAAGAACAGGTCACTGCTATAGTCCAGAAACATTAAACACCAAGTGAAAATAACAAAAAGTGTTGGCCAGGCAAAAATTTTGTTATAAGCTCTAACAACACTGTACAAACAACAATAAAAACTTTCGATGTTTTTTAGAGATTCACCGGAATCACAAATAGATCCTACTATTGATGTCAGTTGTAAGTTCAACATTTTGCACTTGGCCGCCAGAAGTCTCAAAATCACCGCCATCAACGTCGATAACAAGAACAAGCAGTACACCTCGAAATTGAACAAACCATAATAAACCAAATAGTTAACCCCCATAACGTCGTACCAAACGTAGAAATCGTAGGTGGCGACGCACCAGAACAACAACTGAGCCGAAAAAAATTCAAAACAATAGAGACGCGTTTCAGTCTCGAAACTACCGTCGAATTTTTCAAGACGTCTCAACAGATGGCGCCACTGTTTTTCGCGAACAACTGCCGCCGTTGTTACGGTAACAACGAACATGAAGGTCAACAAATCCAACAGGATCGCCACGACCAATTCGAGATTATCCAAGGTTACGTAGAAAACCGTCTTAAAGTAGCAAGTGGCGCAAGCGCCGATCGTTAAAAGTGTTATTACTGACGTAGAGTAGATTTTGTGGTTAGAGTTGGGGGCGGGGACCAAGCCCAAAACTCGGCCAAATCCCAAGCCCATCTTCAAAGCCTTCAAACTCATAACGACGGCGACGGAAAAAGTTCAATTGTTACGAAAACAATTGTTTTTCTTGCTGCTTCGTGCACTCTTAATTGCGTTACGTTATTATTAATTCGTTGATTGTGGGGTGGGTGGTGCTGGAAAAATTGTTGCACAATTGACACCATTCTTGTTATTGACCGCGCTCAGTTTAAATTTTTTTAAGGATCGCAAGGACTAGAGAAAAACGATGAGCAAGCGAGGAAAGCATACTGCTAGCGATTGGAAAAACAATTGAACGTCTTGGGGTCACGTAAAGGTGCGAGACATACAAATTATAGTGAACACGGACAAGTATTAATTGGGCGGGGAAAGAATTGACGCCATACAGGGTGGTTCATAAAAATTGGGCCATTTTGACTCTTGATAAATCTAACTAAGTAGGCAATCTATCTCAGTTCTTTCGTTATGATATTGACTAGGAACGGTCAACAGACTGTTTTTCTCTGTTTCTCTCTTTTTTTTTCTTCCTTGCTTTTTCTCTATTTTCCGTTCTTTCTTTCTCTCGCTCTCTCTTTTTTGCTTTTTCTTATTCTCTTTCTCTTAGTCTCTTTTTTTCCCTCTCCCCTTCTCTCTTTCCAGAATTTTATGAAAAACATTAATCTTCTTTCTTTCTTTTTTCTTTATTTATTTTTTTTCCTCGCTTTCTCTGTATCTTATTCTCTCTCTCTCACTTTCTTTATTTTTTCCTAATCCTCCTTCTCTCACTCCCTTTTTTTTCTTTCTCTCTCGGTCTCTACTTCCAGTATTTTCCCCCTATTTTGGTTTCACAAATCCCAAACTGACGTCTTTTTGTTGCTTGATATGTTTAATTTATTTTTGGTGACGAGTGTCGTTTTTTTGTTTATTATTTTTGACCCAACAACAATTATTAGTAACGTAAGGATGTTGAGTAATATTTTTTTGGAAGTTTTGTTATTTCAAAATAACTGAGGCGATTCTAAAAAGTTATCTCCAAGCTCCTTTTCGTCCGAAAGAAAAAAGTGTAAATTGGTCAATAAAACAAACTGTACCGCATCAAGTATGCAACGATTTTTCCGCCCCCGCCACCTACAACAATGAATTAGTAATGTTGTGAAATGAATCATCAATCAAGAGTCCTTCGAAATCAAAAACCAATTGAGGTGAGCTTCATTCGATTAGTGCAACGTTATGAGTCTGAAAGCGTTGAAAATTGGGGTGAATTTAGGCCGAATTTTGGGATTGGTCCCGGCACCCAACTCTAACCACAGAACTTACATCGCGTTATTAACGCTCGTTTTAACGATTTGTGCTTGTGCCACTTGTTGCTATAAGAGGGAAGAGTACGTAACTTTGGGTAATTTCAAGTTGGCTGTGACGATCCTGTTGGATTTGTTGCCGTTCCTGTTCATTGTTACCGCAACGACGACGGCCATCTTTCGGGAGAAACAGTGGCGTAACTTGTTGAAGTCTCTCGAAAAATTCGACGGCACCTTCAAAACCAACTGTCGCTTTTGTTGTTTCCAATTTGTTTTCGCGCAATTGTTGTTTTCGTCGTTCATTATGTACGATAATTACGGTTGGTCGAAAGTTTTCGGCACTTTCGACTGTTTCGCTTATTACGGTCTCTTCAATTTCGAACTGTACTGCCAACATTTTTTCGCCACGTTGATGGCGGTAATTTTGAGATTCCTGGCGGATAAGATCGAAATGTTGAATTTACAACTGACATCAAAAGTGGGATTGACGGAAAATCCTGGTGATATTTTTCAAAAAATTGAAACTTTCTACGTTGATTTGCACAATATTATTGATGTTTATAACGGAATTTTTGCGACACCGCAACTTTTTATTATCTTCACGACAAGTGTGTTGTTGTTGGATTACAGCAGCGACTTGTTTTTTGACAGTTATGGTTACGAAATGGCGCTTTTCTACCACCTCGCCCTTTCGAACATTGCCATATTAGTGGCGACATTTGTAAGAAACTTGCGTTTTTTTTTTTGTTGATTTACATGATTTTTTGTTTTAGGGTGGGGTGTTTTGGGTGTTTTTCAGTTGTGATGCTATAATTCGAAAAGCGAAAAAAACGGTTTCTTTGTGTTTTCTGTTCAAGAATCAAATTCCTTGTCGAAGAATTGAGGAACATGAGGAACTCGCCCAGTTGGTGGATTATCTTATTAATAACCATCCGCGCTTCAGAGCTGGGGCCTTCTTCTGCGTCGATAAATCAATAATTTTGAACATTTTGAGCACCACCATCATGTTTCTACTTGTAACAATACAGTTTAATTCTAGTGAAGTCATCAATTTTTTGCGATGATTCGCATGAAACTTTCATCCGCAGCCATCTACGTCTTGGATTTGACAGAGCAGTTATAGATAAATTTTTGGCAATAAATTTTTACTCCAGGATGAACTTTAAAAATTTCTATTATTTTTAAAACAGTCAATACCAAAAGTTCCAATTTTTAACCCAGAGGTATATATTCACCTCCGTGAGGCTATGTAGGTGTTGAGTATAATCTTTTAACCAAATTATGGTAACAGAATTATATGGACATACATCGAAGCCAACAACTAAAGAAAAATGAAATTAAAATAATTTCTTGGCATTTATTGTCTCACTGTCTATTTCTCACATTCTTCTTTTTTTTTACTATTTTAGTCGCAGATCTTTCATTTTATCGCAAGTTCTTGTTTGGATTTTTACTTTTTTAAATTATATCTAAGCTCCAAAATTGTCTTCTTTATTCTTTTTTACACTCTTTTAGCCTCTTCGCTCTCTAGTAACTTCTACATTTTAGTCAATAACTTCCAGCTCTTCTCTTTCACTTCTCCTTCTTTAACCACTACATAATTTCTCATACTGTTTCTTCTTGATTTCATAATAAGTTTTTCTTCTTCTGTTCTTTACGTTTCTCATTCCTCTATCAATAAATATTGAAGTATTTCTCTTTCTGTTTTCTTTATTGGGTCATCTTTATTTACCTGTTCGTCCACCAATTGCTAGATCCCTTCCTGCCTTTGGTGCTTAAACTTCTCTCCTTCTAAAATAGTTGGTGTTTTCCATTATGTTTCTTTTGAACCTCTATGTCTTTATTTTTCTACTATATACTGTATTATTTTCTACTCTTTGCTTTATATTGTTAACCTTCATTCTAATTCTTCTCCTGTTTTTTCCTATTTAAATTAATCTTATATTACTATTATTTCTTTAGTTTTTTTCTCCATGCTTTCTCATTTTAAAACTCTCTTTCCAATCTTTCTTTCTTTGCTTTTTGTTCTTCAGTTTTTGTTTGGACTTTTACTTTTTGTAATTGCATCCAAGCTCTAAAATTGTCTTCTTTATCCTTCGTCCGCACATTTCTAATTGTTTTTCTCCAACTTTTCACTCGTTTAGCCTCTTCTCCTTCTAGTGACTTCTACATTTTAGTCAACAACTTCCAGCTCTTCCATTTTACTTCTCCTTCTTTACCACTACATAATCCCGTATACTGTTTCTTTTTGATTTCATAATAAGGTTTCCTTCTTCTGTTCTTTACGTTTTCTATTCCTCTATCAATAAATATTGAAGTAATTCTCTCTCTGCTTTCTTTATTGTGTCATCTTTATTTACTTCTTCGTCCACCAATTGCCAGATTCCTTCCTGCCTTTGGTGCTTTCCTTTCTATTCTTTCTTAAATAGTTGGTGTTTTTCATTATGTTCCTTTTGAATCTCGATGTCTCTATTTTTTTATATATACTGTATTATTTTCTACTCTTTGCATTCTATTGTTAACCTTCATTCTAACCCTCCTCCTGTCTTTTTCTATTTAAATATATCTTATATTACTACTATTTCTTTAGTTTTTTCTCCAGGCTTTCCCATTTTAAAACTTTCTTTCTAATGTTTCTTTCTTCGCTTTTTTTTCCTCGCCTGCCGTCCTTTATTCATAACTTTGCTTTTTGTTCTTCAGTTATTTTTTGGACTTTTGCTTTTTGTAATTGTATCCAAGCTCTTAAATTGTCTTCTTTATTCTTTGTTCGCACATTTCTAATTGTTTTCTCCAACTTTTCACTCATTTAGCCTCTTCTGCCTCTAGTGACTTTTATATTTTAGTCAACAACTTTCAGCTCTTGTCTTTTACTTCTTCTTCTTTACCAGTACATAATCCCTCATATTGTTTTTTCTTGATTTTATAATAAGGTTTCTTTCTTTTGTTTTTTACGTTTCTTATTCCTCTATCAATAAATATTGAAGTATATCTCTCTCTGCTTTCTTTATTGGGTCATATTTATTTACCACTTTGTCCACCAATTGCTAGATCCCTTCCTGTCTTTGGTGCTTTCCCTTTTCTTCTTTCTTAAATAGTTGGTGTTTTCCATTATGTTTCTTTTGCACTTCTATATCTCTATTTTTCTACTAAATACTGTTTTATTTTCTACTCTTTGCTTTCTATTGTTAATCTTCATTCTAACCCCTCTCCTGTCTTTTCCTATTTAAATTTATCTTATATTACTATTTCTTTAGTTTTCTCTCCATGCTTCCCCATTTAAAAACTCTCTTTCCAATTTTTCTTTCGTCGCTTTTTCTTCTTGCCTGTCATTTTCTTTATTCACAACTTTGCTTTTTGTTCTTCTACTTGAAGTATATTTTTCTTAGCCAACTTTTCATTTTTGTCTTCTAATTTTTACCTGTTGTTTACTGTGTTAAAGTGACAAGTGCCGATCGTTAAAACAATCATTATTGACGTCGAGTAGATTTCAATTGTTACGAAAACAATTATTGCTTTCATGCACTCTTGATTAATGGCTTATTGCGTTACATAATTAATTCATCAATTGTTAGTAGGGTTGTAGTGGTGATAGAAAAATCATTGCACCCTCGACACCCTTCGCATTATTGATCACTTATTAGTATCTACGGTTTTTATTTTTTTACATGAGGGAAGCGCTGGGGGGAAGACGAGAAACGATTAACAAGCGAGGAAAGCTTACAATAGAAAGGTCTTGAGGTTAAATAAAGTTGCGAGACATCTTAATTATAGTAGCAACTAGGCGCCCAATTTGTTTGAACATCGTGTGGACGAGATTGACATGATACAGGGTGGCTCATCAAAATTAGGCCTGGTTCATAAAGGGTACCACTGAGTCAAAGTTTAAAGAGACGAATCTATCTTCTTATTATATTAATTTAAAAAATCTTAATGTCGACATTGGTCTCACCAATGACGCAATCAAAATTAAACATATCATATAAGGCTATAATTATTGATTGACTCTCGAGAACCCTTGTCAAGCATTATAAAGACAAATTAGGATAAGTTTTCTATTTAAGAGAAAGTTGGAATATAAGGAAGTTGCCCAGTTGGTAAATTACCCCGATTACTTTAGAAATAACACTAGTGCTTCAGAACTGGGGTCTTCTTCTGCATGAACCAACCAATAATTTTTACTTTTAAATTGTCGAGGCAGAAGTAAATTATCTACTTTTATGAGGTCAATATAGATGTTGGATAAATTTTTTAAATTTTCTAAACTTTCTGGAGAATTGTTTTATTCTTCACCAAGAAGCTAAACCAAGAAGTAGCTTAATAATAATTTTGTTCCGTTTTAACTCTTCAGTTTCTTGTCTATAAAATTAATGAGTCTCTAATTGTAGGAGGTTGTTCAACTCTGTTCAATTATTATAAGTCAAATCTTTTCTCGCTATGGAAGTTTTCGTAAACAGGAACTTCCTTCTAAAATTCGAAATGGTAAAAAGATATTACCATGCAAACGTATTCACACCTGAGGTCCTCGGTCGAAAGACAGTCCATTGATCGGGGAATAAATTTGCTTACATCTAGTTTTACCAGACAGAAATTCTACTTAATTAAGTTCGTAACTACGTGACTGATAACACTAAAACATCTAATATACAACGATAGTAGTTTTCTCTTTATTAGGAAACCCTATCTAAAGTTACACTAAGTTGAGGTCGATATGAGGTTATGTATAGGTATATATTTTTCACGAGGCCAATGTGTACGGTTTACGTATATAAGACAAAAATTGTAGCTTCAGACTTGACATTTCAAGTAAACAACTATGCAACCTAAGAAAAAAAAACTAAAATTAAAATGATGATAGTTGCATTATTTTTGAAACAACCTTGTAGAAGTTGTGAGGCCAATATCAGTCTTTATACAGATCTGACAAAGTCGATGTATATGTTGTTACTAAAGCAATTTTCACGTTTAATTGACTTTCTAATATTGCTTTTTCTTAAACTTAAAATGACAAATGACAGCTCCAGTGACAGTTCTCGCTGAAAAAACGTCACGCTCTTAATTTTGTTTCCATGTCCTCCTTTGATCATAACTTCTCATTCGCCGTACCAAGTGTAGGGGGCGCTGATTGTAATACGCTGTTTAAATATTGAACGAAAAACTTGTTGTCGACAAACAATTAATTACGGCAAAAACGCGGCATTTCGAGTAAACAAGTATCAAGGTTCTATCGCCGAAAATAATAGAAATCAAGTTCGTAACCTTAGACGGTGGTCGCGTTGGTATTGAGACTAGAAACGATTACCATAATGAATTATTTAAATCCATTGTTGCAGTACAACGATCTAGCACTAATTACTCTATGCGACGCAACCACAAAATACCGATAATGAAGGTCCTTTAACAGGAACTTAGGGAGACAAATGTGGAAAAAACAAAACAGAAAAAAAGAAGAAAAAATGTTCAAAAATTGTTACATAACTTAGTTTTGGTAAACAATCAAGTTGACTACAATTTGATCAAACAATGCGACCAAAGTTAGCACTGTCATGACTTTTGAAACGACGTTGGTGCATTGAAAAAATGCAAAAATGCTAATACCAAACATCCTCCATATAAAAGCTTCTGCTGGGTCCCACGTCCGCAGAATGTCGTTTCTTAGCAATCAAGAGCAACTCGATCACCCTCAGTTAACAAATCAAAAGTTTGGTGACAGTTCTTGGTGTTTGTAAGTATTTAATTCGGTTGCCCAAAACCAGGTGGAGAAATGGCGCCGCAACAAGATGACGTCAGCACCAATCCGGCAGATGAAGATTCGAAACTGGAAGACTACAGCGAGAGTCTTCGATCCGGCCAGAACCTGGCTAGCCCTCCTCCAGGCGAAGCCGTGGTTATTTCTGGATTATCGGGAGTTTTTCCCGATTCCCGCGACGTCTACCATTTCCGGGATAACCTCTACAACAAAGTCGACATGGTCACCGATGACGACCGCCGTTGGTCTTTGGTCCATCCAGAGATTCCCAAACGAGGCGGCAAGCTTTTCGATATCGAAAAGTTCGACGCTGGCTATTTCGGCGTCCATTGTCGTCAAGCCGACGCCATGGACCCGGTTGTTAGGATTTTTCTCGAGAAAGCCCTCGAGGCCATCATGGATGCCGGAGTTAATCCCGCGGAACTTGAAGGTTCCAACACTGGCGTCTTTGTTGGGGCTTGCTTCTCGGAATCCGACAAGACTTGGTTTCTGGAAAAGCTGTATCCTCAATATTTTGCCGTCACCGGGTAATTGGTCGAAACTTGTTTTGTTGAGGGTCTTTGAGGTTGTTTCCAGGTTGTCGAGGTCCATGATTCCCAATAGGTTGAGCTACCTTTTGAAATTATCTGGACCCTCACATTGCGTTGATACTGCTTGCAGCAGTTCTCTTTATGCCTTGGAACATGCCTACAAGGCAATTAGAAATGGCGATTGCGATAGGGCCATTGTTGGTGGTACCAACCTTTGTCTTCATCCTTTTGTCTCGTTGCAATTCGCCAGGTATTTGCCAGAAGTTTTGCAAAAATTTTTCTTCAACTCTTCTTTTTTAAGACTTGGAGTTTTGAGCAAGGATGGTGCTTGCAAGGTTTTTGACATCGACAGTGATGGTTACGCTAGATCTGAAGCTATCGCCGCCATCTTCCTCGAGAAAGCCAAAAACTCCAAGAGGATTTACGCCGAAATTGTCCACGCCAAAACCAATTGCGACGGTTACAAGCAACAAGGAATCACTTTTCCTTCGAGTGATGCCCAAAAACGGCTCCTGCAAGAGTTTTACCAGGAGTGCAACGTCAACCCAACAACCTTAAGTTTTCTGGAAGCTCACGGAACAGGTTGGTTGTCCCCAATTTTTTCCCAGAATTTTTCCAAAAATTTCTTGAACCAGGAACCAAAGTTGGTGATCCAGAAGAAGTTGAGGCCATAGACGCCGTGTTCTGCCATGGAAGAGAAACTCCCCTCATGGTTGGGTCAGTTAAATCTAACATAGGTCATAGCGAACCTTCCTCAGGTCTTTGCTCCATTACCAAGGTGATGTCAAAATTTTTGGCAACCACCAAGACTGACTTTGGTTCTTTAGGTAATTATAGGGATGGAAAACGGGTTGATCCCACCCAACATGAACTTTACTAGAGCTCGCGAAGGCTTAGAAGCTCTTGAGAAAGGACGCTTGAAGGTTGTTACCGAAAAAACTCCTTTCGAGGACAACCGAGGCCTCATTGGTGACATTTTTGCTAACGAAATTGGAGATTCTTGATCAAAAGTTTTAGGTGTCAACAGTTTTGGGTTCGGTGGTGGCAACTGCCACGTGCTTCTCAAGTGGAACGAGAAGACCAAGACCGATAAGGGTTTACCTCTCGATGACCTTCCAAGACTTCTTTGTGTCAGTGGAAGACTTGAGAGTTCAATCACGTCGATTTTGGATGATGTCAGTGGTAGAGTTCTTGATGCTGAACACGTCAGGCTTTACCAACAGTTGTTTGAGTGAGTCAACTTTTGCCAAAACTGCAGAACCGTATTGGAAATTTTTAGAAAAAATTTGGCCGGTCACTTCTACCGAGGTTACTCGATCTTGTCGAAACGAGGCGAGATCAAGAGATCTTCGGCCCAGTTCCTTGGAACCTCCCAAAATCTTTGCGTAGTTTTCGGAGATTTCGGCAACTCCTGGAGAACTATCATCAACCATTTGGCGATCCTTCCAATTTTTGAAGCTTCGATCCAGAGGTAACCACGAGGTCTTCGACCACACCAAACTCAACAAATTTTTCAGAACCAACAAAATTTTGATAACCAAAGGACTAAATTTTATCGAAACCATCAAGGGGAGCAACGAAACCACTTTTAACCAAATCATCGGAACTGTGGTAGCACAAATCGGAATAGTGGAGGTGTTGAGGGTTTTGGAGGTCAATCCCGACTACTTCTTTGGATACGGCGTCAGCGAATTGGTTTGTGCCTACTTCGATGGTTGCTTGGAACTGAACGAAACCGTTTTGGCCGCCTATCAAATCGCCACGATTTTTGGAAACCTCGAGAAAAATTTTGCCAAAATCAGTGAGTGGTTTCCTCCCCAAAACCTCCAACCAACTTTTGATTGCAGAACCTCAACTTCTCCAATCCTTGAAAGAAATTGTTTTGAAACCGAAACCAAGAGGCACCAAATGGTTGTCTTCGAACGAAACCTCTTCTGCTTCAGCGGAACATTTCGTAACCACTCTCAATATTCCTTTGAACTCCAACCAATTGACGAAGAAGCTGCAACGTAGTGGTGTTGTTGTCGAAATTGGTACCAACCCTCTCAACGGGTTGGACGACAGTTTGAAACGGTTGTCTTTCGATTCTGTTGGAACCAGCAACGGTTTCGTGGTTTTGCTCGAAATTTTGGGAAGGTACCTGGGGAGACCACCAAAAATTTTGTAACTGCTTCAAAATTGTAGTTTGTACGAGTCGGGGTATAACCCCCGAATTGACAGGTTGTACCCGGAAATCAAGTACCCGGTAAGTCGAGGAACCCCCATGATTTCGCCCAAAATCAAATGGAACCATTCCAAAAATTGGTTCGTCACTCATTACACAACTGACAATACCATCAAGAGTGGTGAAAAGAACGTTAGGTTTAGTCCAAAGGAAGACGTTTGGCAATTCTTCAGAGGTCACGTCATCGATGGTAGAGATACAAATATTTTTTTTTAACCCCACTACTGATTGGTTTCAGGTCGTGATTTGTTTCCGGCGACAGGTTACCTCTATTTTGTTTGGGAGGTCCTGGGGTTGGTAATGGGGATGATGACGAGCGACATGCAGGTGGTTTTCGAAAATTGCAAATTTCATCGAGCCACCCATTTGAGTAAAGACAGCAAAACAGATTTGACAGTTCAAATCCAAAGAGGAAGTGGCAATTTTGAAGTGATTGAAGGTGGAAACGCTGTGGCAACAGGTCGCATCTATATGTCGAAAACGATCGATCAAGAACAAGTCCGACTTCCCCTTCCGCAAGATAAACATTTAGACGACGACGCCATTTGCTTGTCGACCAAAGACATTTACAAAGAATTGAGGTTGAGAGGTTACAATTACAAGTTAGAGCGAGTTTTGGGAAGAAAGTGGTGATCGGTTTAACCGTTTCGGTTTTAGGGGAGCTTTCAGGAGGATGAAACAATGTGACGTGACTGCTACTAAAGGTCTTATTCATTGGGACGCCAACTGGATCACTTTTATGGATGGGATGTTGCAAATGAAGATTTTGCAAACCGATACCAGGTTCTTGTATGTACCTACCGAGATCAGAAAGATGTCGATCAACGCCAAGAAACATATCGCACTTGCCCAGTCCTTAGGGGAGAATCCCTGTTTGACGGTCTACACACACAAAGACAATGACGTTCTCAAGTGAGTCTTTACTTCCGATCGATACTGAATCCTGAGAATATAAGTGATGGTTCTGTAAGGTTCAATTGGAAATTCTTCGTAGTGACCCTATGAACCCCTCATATAACATCAAACTACTAGACCAAACCAAGTTACTTTATGTTATTAATATTTTTGAACAAATTCTCATTTTTGAACCCATAAAATTAATAATTCTTTTCGAGGTACATTGTTACGAATTGATACGTGTAAGTGTTTTGTTCCGACACCGTACAATCTTAAAATCTTACGCACTTACTAAGTGAAACCAAATCTTGTTATTGAATCTTTTATATTTTTCTGAAGTACAGTTGGATTGTTGAAAATGTACCTTTAAATTTTAAATTAATTCTAGATTGACGTAGAGTCCTAGTGTATTCAATAATAGTTTTTTGATTAAAGTTCTCAATATTGAACCCCAATAATTCACATGCATATGACAATATGGTTAGCAGCTAAGATTTGCAATTTTTTATATTATTTCTAATTGTTATGGTATTATGGTGACATTATGGCTTGAAGCATTACCAGAATAAACCAAAATCTCACCATTGAGCCCTAAAAATTCGTACTGTTTTGTAAGGTACAGTCAGATATTGTTGAAGATGTACTTTTAGGCTCTACATGAATCTATATCAACTTTTAATTTATAACTTTTAAAATTCTCAAAATTGAACCCTGAGAATTATGGCAAGTAAAATTGTCCTATTTTAATACCATTTTAAATTTAACGGCATATGTTGACATTAATAACAGCTGTTTACTAAAAATTCTCAAAATTGAACCCTTGCAGCTTACATGTATTTGGTAGAAAAGAGGAAGGGCGTTTTTATAAATCTTATTTTAGTATATTTTGGCACATAGTGATGTCTCAATAAATTTACTGAATGAACCTAAATGTGGGATTGAACCTTAAGAATTTATTTCGTTTTTGCGGTACAGTTCAATAGTGTTGAAGATGTATCTTTATGCTCTACATGAATTTTCCTTCAACTTTTAATTTATAACTTTTGATAATAGCGGTATTTTAAGATTTTTAAAATTAAACCCTGAGAATTATGGCAACTGAAATTGTCCTATTTTAATACTATTTCTAGTTTTACGGTATATGTTAACATTATAACAGTTGTTTACTAAAATTCTCAAAATTGAACCCTGGCAGCTCACATGTATTTTGTAGAAAAGAGGAAAGGCTTCTTTATAAATCTTATTTTTGTATATTTTGGCACATAGTGATGCCTCAATAAATTTACTGAATGAACCTAAATCTGGGATTAAACCTTAAGAATTTATTTCAATTTTGCAGTACAGTTGAATAGTGTTGAAGATATACCTTTAAGCTCTACATGAATTCTCCATCAACTTTTAATTTATAACTTTTGATAATAGCTGTTTATTAAGATTCTTAAAATTGAACCCTGAGAATTATGGCAACTAAAATTGTCCTATTTTAATACTATTTCTAATTTTACGGCATATGTTGACATTATAACAGCTGTTTACTAAAATTCTCAAAATTGAACCCTGGCAGCTTACATGTGTTTTGTAGAAAAGAGAAAAGGCTTTTTTATAAATTTTATTTTTGTATATTTTGGCACATAGTGATGCCTCAATAAATTTACTGAATGAACCTAAATCTGGGATTAAACCTTAAGAATTTATTTCAATTTTGCAGTACAGTTGAATAGTGTTGAAGATATACCTTTAAGCTCTACATGAATTCTCCATCAACTTTTAATTTATAACTTTTGATAATAGCTGTTTATTAAGATTCTTAAAATAGAACCCTGAGAATTATGGCAACTAAAATTGTCCTATTTTAATACTATTTCTAATTTTACGGCATATGTTGACATTATAACAGCTGTTTACTAAAATTCTCAAAATTGAACCCTGGCAGCTTACATGTATTTTGTAGAAAAAAGAAAAGACTTCTTTATAAATTTTATTTTTGTATATTTTGGCACATAGTAATGCCTCTATAAATTTACTAAATAAACCTAAATCTGGGATTGAATTTTAAGAATTTATTTCGTTTCTGCGGTACAGTTGGATAGTGTTGAAGATGTACTTTTAAGCTCTACTTGAATTCTCCATCAACTTTTAATTTATAACTTTTGATAATAGCTGTTTATTAAGATTCTTAAAATTAAACCCTGAGAATTATGGCACTAAAATTGTCCTATTTTAATTTTACGGCATATGTTGACATTATAATAGCTGTTTACTAATATTCTCAAAATTGAACCCTGGCAGCTCACATGTATTTTGTAGAAAAGAGAAAGAGCTTTTTTATAAATCTTATTTTAGTATTTTTTGGCACATAGTAATGTCTTAATAGATTTACTGAATAAACCTAAATCTGTGATTGAACCTTAAGAATTTATTTTGTTTTTGCGGTACAGTTGGATAGTGTTGAAAATGTACCTTAACTTCTACATTAATTCTACGTCAACTTTTAATTATACAGTATTCGATAATAGCTGTTTATCACTTTTCTCACTATTGAACCCTGAGAAGTCACATGTAAATGGCAATGTTGCAGCAACTATATTAATTTTGAAATTATCCTTGCCTCTAACTTAATAATATTAATTGAACCAAAAGAAATTTTCAATATTGAACCATTTTGACCAGGTGTGGTGGAATCGAAATTCGAGGCTTGATCGCGGCCTCAATTCCAAGACGAAAACCACGAGGTGATCCAGTTCTGGAAAAGTACGAGTTTGTCCCAAATTTTGGCCGTCTCAACACCAACGAAGCTGTTCGGCTCCAAATCCAATTGATCCTCGAAAACCTCCCAGGAATGAAAGTCAAAGTAGTGGAGTTACTAGATGAAGCTACCCAAGAAAATTCAGAACCTCTAGCGACAATCATCCACGAAGCTTTGGGAGATTTGCCTCTAATTCGGCCAGAAATATTAGTTTTGTCGAAGGAACTTTTAGAAATTCCCAACGTTGCTGTCGAAGATCAGAAGTTAGTTGCACAAACTGACTGTCATTTGGTGGTAGCTTCCAAAGTTTTGCAACGCGCCATAGTGAGTGGTTGAGGTTCCAGAAGATTTGGGGAGGTTGAAGTTGGTTTTTTAGGTGTTGAATCAAGCTTTTGGTGCTATCAAAGAACACGCTTTTATTTTGACAAGAGAACCTCTCGATTTTGAACCGCGAAAAGTTTCCGGTATCGAAATCCTAACAGCTTTTGAAACCCAAAACGAAAAGTTGATATTAATCAAAAAAAGTGTGGCTCCAAAACCGGCGACAATAATCGAAATTGTTAACAGCAACGATGATGAATTTCAATGGTTGCCAAATTTGCAAAACGCTCTTAAAAATGGCGACAATGTTATAGTAGTGGCTCAAAACGAACCATTGAGTGGCATTCTAGGTTTGGTCAATTGCCTGAGAAGAGAACCAAAAGGTAGCAGTGTTAGGTGCGTTTTCCTAGCCGACAACGCACCTTTCTTCGATTCTTCTCTACCGTTCTACGAGGAGCAATTGAAGAAAAATTTTGCCATCAACGTCTACAAGAATTCTTGTTGGGGCACTTACAGACATTTCCTTTTGGAAGCACAATCTGAAATTGAAAGCGAACATTGTTTCGTTAACGTCACTCAAAGAGGTGATCTTTCTAGTTTGAAGTGGATTCAAGGACCTCTCAGTAGCAACTGCAAGGTGGAGCCTGAAGAAGAACTGGTGCATGTACTGACAAAATTTAGAGATTGTCCGATTTGTTGTTCAAAACTTGTTTGCAGGTTTACTACGCTGCTCTTAACTTTCGAGATATTATGACGGCAACTGGAAGAATCAATTCTGATGTTGTTACTAGAGATAGGACGAAACAGGAGTGCGTGCAAGGGTTCGAATTTTCGGGAAGAACAACTGAGTGAGTGGAAAAATTGTGAAAAGTCCTCCTTACGTTTTTGTTTTAGTGGAAAAAGAGTGTTTGGAATGATTGTCGCTGGTGCTTTATCTACCATGGTCAAAGCTGATAAATACATGTGTTGGAAGTTACCAGACCATTTCAGTCTGGAAGATGGTGCTACTATACCAGTGGTATATGGTACAGTTATTCATGCCTTGTACTACGTAAGTACTTCCCTTTGTTGTAAATAAATTATTTTATATACTAATTCTATGTAACTGTGTCGTTTTTTTCTTTAAGAGTATTTTCTTGTATTTTTTCTTTTTTCATTCTGTTTTATTCTTCTTATAGCTCTCTACCTACAGATTTATAATTTTCTTTTCCTCATTGGTCTTACTACATTCAGTTCTATTGACTCTTTGTGTACTGTCTACTTTTTAATAGTTGTTATAGCCTTTACTATCCTTACTGTCTTTACAGTCTTTACAGTTTTTTAGTCTTTACCGTTCTTACAATCTTTACAGACTTTACAGTTTTTAGAGTCTTCACAGTTTATAGTTTTTACAGTCTCTACAGTCTTTATAGTCTTTATAGTCTTTACACTCTTTATAGTTTTTATAGTCTTTACAGTCTTTATAGTCTCTACAGTCCTTATAATCTTTCTAGTCTTTACAGTCTTTACAGTCTCTACAGTTTTTATAGTCTTTACAGTCTTTATAGTTTTTATAGTCTTTACAGTCTCTACAGTCTTTACAGTCTTTACAGTCTTTATAGTTTCTACAGTCTTTATAATCTTTACAGTCTTTACACTCTCTACAGTCTTTATAGTCTTTATAGTTTTTACAGTCTCTACAGTCTTTATAGTTTTTATAGTCTTTACAGTCTTTATAGTCTCTACAGTCCTTATAATCTTTATGGTCTTTATAGTCTTTACAGTCTTTACAGTCTCTACAGTCTTTATAGTCTTTACGGTCTCTACAGTTTTTAGTCTTTAGTCTTTATAGTTTTTATGGTCTTTACAGTCTCTACAGTCTTTACAGTCTTTATAGTCTTTATGGTTTTTATAGTCTTTACAGTTTCTACAGTCTTTATAATCTTTATAGTTTCTACAGTCTTTATAGTCTTTACAGTCTTTACACTCTCTACAGTCTTTATAGTCTTTATAGTTTTTACAGTCTCTACAGTCTTTATAGTCTTTACAGTCTTTATAGTCTCTACAGTCCTTATAATCTTTATGGTCTTTATAGTCTTTACAGTCTTTACAGTCTCTACAGTCTTTATAGTCTTTACGGTCTCTACAGTTTTTATAGTCTTTACAGTCTTTATAGTTTTTATGGTCTTTACAGTCTCTACAGTCTTTACAGTCTTTACAGTCTCTACAGTCTTTATAGTCTTTATGGTTTTTATAGTCTTTATAGTTTCTACAGTCTTTATAGTTTTTACAGTCTTTACACTCTTTACAGTCTTTATAGTCTTAATAGTTTTTACAGTCTCTACAGTCTTTACAGTCTCTACAGTTTCTACAGTCTTTATAGTCTTTACGGTTTCTACAGTCTTTATAGTTTTTATAGTCTTTACAGTCGTTATAGTCTTTATAGTCTTTACAGTCTCTACAGTCTTTATAGTCTTTACAGTTTTTATAGTCTTTATAGTTTTTATAGTCTTTACAGTCTTTATAGTTTTTATGGTCTTTACAGTCTCTACAGTCTTTATAGTCTTTATAATTTTTATAGTTTTATAGGTTTCTTATTTCTTAGTTTTCTCACTATTTACAGTTACAGTCTTCATAGCCTTATTAATCTTCACAGTCTTTAAAAACTTTATAGCTTTTATACTCTTCCCTATAGAATAGTAGTATTTAACGTGGTTTATGTCACTAGCCACTATGTAGGTATTATCTCCTGATTGAGATTACATCCTTTCTTGTACTTTTTTGTTCTTCATTATTTTAGTGTTTAGAGTTTTTTTTTATTATTCTTATCTTCCCGTTCTTCTTATTCTGATTTTTTTATTTAACTTTTTATTTTACATTTAATGAGTATTTAATAGCGGATTTATTGTAAATTCCTTTGCTTTACGGATAAAGTATCACTTTCAGGATCTTCATTCTAATTCTATTCTATTTTCTGATTTTCTATGCTTAATTGTTTTGCCTTTCATTTTCTCACCTTATAGTCTTCTTTTCTTCACTGTTGTACTTGAAGATTTTTGGGCCTTTCTTTTACTCAAGAATTGTATATCCTTTCCACATCTTTTCCTAAGTAGTCACCATTACACTTCTCATTCTAGCGCTTTTCTATAAACGTAGAATTTATTTATTTCTTATTTTTCCTTTATTTGGTTATCACTGTCAACACTTCCATCATGACTCTTTTACTCTTCCTCTTAGTTTTATTTTATTTTTTGTTCTATGCTTTCTGATACAACATCATTATACTTGTTGGTTTGTTTTAGCTTCAATAGTTTTGTTTTTCAGACTTTCACTTTATAGTCTGTTTTTCTTAAGTATTTTAATTCAAAACTTTTAGGTCATTTTTCTCTTTGCCCTAAAAACAAGAATATAATCATTGTACTTCTTTATTCTTTTTTTTGTCTTCTTCTCTTTTGTAAGTTTTGTTTTCATTACTTTTCATTTATCTCTTCATTTCTTTCTAGCTTTCCGCATTGTTTTCTCCTTTCCTCACTTGACTCAGTAACTCCTGTTCACTTATGTTCCATTCTTCTTTCTTTTTGTTTTTAATGTTTTTTCATCAAGTTTTTTTTAATGGAGAAAATATCCAAATTGATACCATTTGGGGCCGTTTCAGGTTGTTACCATCAAAAAAGGAAACACTATTCTGATTCACGCCGGATCTGGAGGAATCGGTCTAGCCGCCATCACCATAGCTCTCCACAAAGGTCTTACAGTGTACACGACAGTGGGAACAAAAGAGAAGCGAGATTTCCTCAAAACCCAATTTCCGCAACTGAAAGGTGGCACAACAAATCCTCAAGTTTTTCTCAAAAAATTTTTTTTTGTTGGCAGATTACCAAATAGGTAACTCGAGAGATACGTCGTTTGAAACTATGATCTTTCAACAAACAAACGGAAGAGGCGTCGATTTTGTCTTAAATTCTCTCGCCGAAGAAAAACTGGAAGCTTCCATTCGTTGTTTGGCGCGTGGCGGTCATTTTTTGGAAATCGGCAAATTCGATTTGGCCAACAACAGAAAATTGCAACTTCTAATGTTGGAAAAGGAAGCGAGTTTTCACGGCATCATGCTCGATGACTTCTTCACTTACAACGTTAAGAAAGATTATTTGAAAAGTGGAATCGAGAAAGCTATCAATGATGGTGTCATTAAACCTTTGGTTAGGACGACGTTTAAATCGGACGAAATCGAGAAAGCTTTTAGGTTTATGGCGTCGGGTAAACACGTTGGAAAGGTTCTGGTGCAAATTCGACAAGAAGAGAACGTGAAAGTTGTGCCACCTCCTCTTAAACTAGTAAAAGGAGTTCCTAGGTGAGTTGTGAGGTTATTTCTGGAAACAATTTCGAAATTTTTATTTTAGGTACACTTGTAACTCTGACAACGTTTACGTCATTGTCGGTGGCTTGGGAGGTTTCGGGTTGGAACTAGCTGATTGGCTAGTGATGAGAGGTGCGAGGAAAATAGTCTTGACCTCAAGAAAAGGCGTCAAAACCGGCTACCAATCTTACAGAATCGGGTAATTATTGCTGAAACTCCCAGAAATTTTGTTCTATTTCAGAAGACTTTTAGCATTTGGACCAGTTACGGTGCAATCGTTCACGTTTCCACCTGTGACGTTACAAAGATAGAAGGTTGCGAAACTTTGCTGAAAGAAGCCAATTCTCTTGGAAAAGTCGAAGCCATCTTCAACTTGGCGGTGGTCTTGAAAGACGCTCTCCTCGAAAACCAAACACCAGAAAACTTCAAATTGTCCCTGGAACCGAAAGCTTTCGCCACCAAACACCTCGATGAGATCTCCAGGAAGTTGTGTCCGAGTCTGAGGTACCTATAACTCCTCTTGAAAATTCCCACGAGCAATTTTAAATTTTCAGAAATTTCGTCATTTTCTCTTCGGTGTCTTGTGGTCGGGGCAATGCCGGTCAGACCAATTACGGCATGGCCAACTCCATTATGGAAAGAATATGCGAGAAAAGAAAAGAGGACGGTTTTCCGGCCTTGGCCATCCAATGGGGGGCGGTTGGTGACGTCGGTTTAGTCGCCGACATGCAAGAGTTGGACACCCAAATCGAAATTGGGGGCACCTTAACCCAGTCGATCACCAGTTGTCTTCAGAACATGGATCATCTTCTCAATCAGAACAACGCTGTGGTCGCCAGCATGGTGGTGGCCGAGAAGAGGCGGGGAGGGGGAGGTGCCGATAATATCGTCGACGCTGTTGCCAACATATTAGGTAATGTTTCCACAACTGTCACTGTCTTTTAAGATTGACTCTTGTATTTATTCTACCTGTTAAATAATTTTAGCCAAGTTTGATTTTTTGCTATACAAAAAGTTTCTTCAACAAAACAACTTATTGCTATCAAAACGTGAGATATTGGTCGTATTGCAGCTTCACTATAACTAACTTAAAACTAATACGCATGGACCTTATATAGTCTAACCTTATGCACACGGCACCATAGTACATCCGGTGATGGCCAAAAGAACAAAAGGGCGGATCAATAAATAACATGAGAGTTTGACGGCCGGACCAATAAATAACGTGCATGAGAGTTTGAATTTTATTTTCAACACTTCTTGGTCCAACTGTTTAAAACTTTTGTGTTACTTCCAGGATTGAGGGATATCAAAACCGTGAGTCAGCATTCGACTCTGGCCGAGGTCGGAATGGACTCGATGAGCGCCGTCGAGATCAAGCAAACTCTCGAAAGAGAATTTGAGGTGTTCCTGACCCCTCAAGACATGAGGGACATGACGTTCGCTCGTCTCCAAGAGATACAAGACGAGAAACTGGCAGAAGGCAGTACTGGCACCAAAATCGAACGACCCGTAACAGGTTTCGAAATGATGCTGAGACTGATAGAGGACGAGGAAACCGCCAAAATACCCCTCGTCGAACTCAAAACGAAAATCAAGAAGAAACAAGAAGCGACGCGAGTCTTTCTGTTTCCCGGCATGGAGGGAGTTTCGAAAGTTTTCGAAAATTTTGCGGCCAACTTAAACGTTCACGCCGTTTGTGTGCAGTTTCCCAACGAAAGTCAAGATGAAACAATTGAAGGCATGGCACGTCGCCTAATAACTGTTAGTATTAAATTAAAAAAAGATTTTTTTTTCAAAAATAATAATATTTTTGAAATCGCCTAATAACTGTTAGTATTACAATTTTTTTTGGGAAATATTTTTTTTTTATAATTTTTTTTAGACAATTGAGCCGAAACTGCCAAAAACCGAACCGTTTCGGATAATTGCCTATTCCTATGGAGTTGTTTTGGCAATGGAAGTTGTCAGTATGTTGGAAGAAATGGGTTATGGCGGAACTCTAGTTTGCCTAGATGGCGCTCCCTACATGTTGAGAACTCTTCTTAAAGCGACGCTAGATGTCGGTTCCGAGGCGCTTTTCCAAACCGGTTTTATTTGCCAACTTCTGTCTCTTCACGTCCCTTTCGAAACTGTCCTCAAAAACAAGGTAATTTTCAAAAAAAAAAAATTTAAAACCATCAAGGAAAAATTTCAGGAGCGACTTCTCAGTTGCAAGACTTTCGAGGAGAGACTCAACGTTAGCGCAGAAATCGTTCCGAACGACACCATCCATTCTACTCAATACTGGAAATTGTTCGCGACTTCGACTTTCAACCGCTTGAGAGCCTTGGACCGTTACCACCCTTCCTACCCCAAGATCAAGTCGAAAGTGAAACTTTTTAAGCCCGAAAAAAGCAGTCTTCCCAACCTTCCCGAAGACTACAGATTGGCAGAGTTGTGCGAGAACCAGGTGGAGGTTAAAATTTTTAAGGGCAACCACGTGACGATGTTGGAAAATTTGGAACTTGCCGACGTTATCAACGCAACTTTTGGGGCCGTCACCACTTATCTCAAAGAATCGATTTTGCTCGAAGGCGCCGGAAAAATTAACACGGCCCAAGCTGAAGTGAAACAAATTTAAATGTCGCAGTATTAACGTTGTTTTGTTCTCTATTGTATTTTGTCGTTCCTCAATAAACAATCATCTTGAACCATTAACCATGAATTAGATTAGGTAAATAACCGCCACCTCTGATCCCAATCCCCTTGCAGTTGTTTATTAATAACTTGATGCGCCATTGTATTCAAAGGTGATATTTCGGCTATAAAAACCTCCAAAAAACCTTCCGGCTCGTCTTTATATTTGCTTCAGTCAGTCTATTTTACGGGCGAGAAGTTTTGGGTGTTCTGCTTCTATTCGTGTTGGTGTTAAGTTTAATTAAGTTTTAATTTCTGGTTTAAGGTGGTGTTAGGTTTAGATTTTTTTTAATCGGTTAATTGGTGAATCAAGATGGCTCCTCAAGAGAATTTAAACAAAAATGAAGAGCTCGAAGACTATCGGCGAGATGAACTGGAGTGCGGGCGAGATCTGGCCAACGCGCCACCTGGAGAAGAAGTCGTTATAACAGGTAGCAACCCGATTATCCAAAATTTCTTCCATTTTTCTTGCGGTTACTTTTTTTTTGAACACTAGTACCGAAGCCAATTTTAATTTGCCACCAACTTTGTCAAAAACATTTCATAAATATATTGTCTAAACTTAAAATTAATCAAAATTTTAAAAATGCCTCACTTAAGAGGAATAATGTGGCAACACATACAAGGCTCGTTTTATAAACTACCAAAAACAAAATTTACAGAATCGCACATTATAGAGGAATACTTTGGCGACCATTTATCATCAACTATTCGAGAAAGAAGTAACTAAAAAGATTTTGTGTTTGCCTCACTAAAGAAGAATAATGTGGCGGCCCGCGCTCTTCTATTACTTGCCATTTCCTTTCGCAATTTATTTTTGAAATTGTGAAATATTTTTGTCAGAGTTTCAATAGCGTTTTAAAAATAAGAATTACCATCAATTTCTAAATAAAATAAAATCTAAAAAATCCCTCACTGTAGAGGAATGTTTTGGCGACCATCTACTATCAACTATTTAAAAGTGGTTAAAACCGAAAAAAAAACGAACAGATTTCACTAAAGAAGAATGATGTGGCGGGCCGTGCTTGTCGTTGCTTACTATTATTTACATAGGTTTTGCACTCCAAAAACATTTGGAATAGAATAGACAATTATTATTAATAATTAACTGTTTTATAAGCATAGAACAAAATGAACAAAAATTGACAAGTTACGTCACTAAAGAGGAATATTGTGACAACCCGTTTTCAGCAATGTTATAAAAATAGGAAAGGCGGGCTAAACCAACTTGGTATTTGTCTTATTGCATAAAATTCTTGTGATGATTGAATTGAATACTTTTACAACGACACAAGGTTTCAAAAATACGTCACTAGAGAGGAGTTTTATGGCAAACATCGCTTGCAATAGCGTTACAAAAATTACTTTCTTTATTAATAAAAATTTCAAATCTTAGTCGAAATTGTTTTGATGAGAGTAAAAATTTGGAAAACAAAATAACATGTTTCTAATGGGTGGCCATGACCTTTGTTTGTTTACTAGAAGAATAAGGACCGTACTTTAAGGTTAAACAGCTACTTTCAATTTCACTGTTACCGATTGCATCAACAATTGGTCTCTTGAATAAAAATTGGGAGGTCGTTAGGTTTCTATATACAGAAATTGCCAAGCAACCTTCACTAAAGGCGGGTGTTGTGCCGACCGATTTTCACCTTTTCTGTTAAACGTTGCAGGTCTGGCCGGCATGTACCCGGACTCCCGTAACGTCTACGAATTCCAGTACAACCTCTACAACAAAGTGGACATGGTGTCCGGTGATGACCGTCGCTGGTCTCTGGACCATCCAGAGATCCCGAAGCGCGCCGGGATGCTGTACGACATTGAGAAATTTGATTGCGGTTATTTCGGGTTGCACTACCGTCAAGCCCACGCTATAGATCCGGTGGTCCGTCTTCTTCTCGAAAAGTCCATTGAAGCCATCATGGACGCCGGTGTTAACCCCTCAGATCTAGAGGGCACCAACACAGGGGTCTTCGTCGGCGCTTGTTTTAGTGAAACCGACAAAACTTGGTTTTTGGAAAAACTCTACCCTCAATACTTCGCCATTACAGGGTGAGTCGCTTCTAATTGCCTCAGGATTTGAATTAAAAAAATTTGCTTGTAGGGTTGAACGAAGCATGATTCCCAACCGTCTCAGCTACTTCTTGAAACTCAATGGTCCTTCGTATGTTGCGGATACGGCTTGTAGCAGTTCTTTGTACGCCCTCGAGCACGCTTACAAAGCGATTCGAACCGGAAGATGCGAAATGGCCATAGTGGGCGGCACTAATCTTTGTTTGCATCCCTTCGTCTCCCTCCAGTTCGCCCGTCTTGGCGTTTTGAGTAACGACGGAGCTTGCAAGGTTTTCGACGCCGACTGCGACGGTTACGCGAGGTCTGAGGCTGTCAGCGCAATTTTCTTGCAGAAGAGTAAAGATGCCAAAAGGATCTACGCTCGTGTTGTTCACACCAAGACCAATTGTGACGGTTACAAAGAGCAAGGGATCACTTTCCCATCGAGTTCGGCCCAGAAACAGTTGATGCAAGAGTTTTATCAAGATTGCAACCTCGATCCCAGATCGTTGAGTTATCTGGAAGCTCATGGAACCGGCACGAAAGTTGGTGATCCTGAAGAGGTTGCGGCGATTGATGCGATCTTCTGTAAAGGGAGAAAGACTCCGTTGATGATTGGTTCGGTTAAGTCCAACATTGGGCATAGCGAACCCTCGTCGGGGCTCTGCTCCATCACTAAGGTATTGATGGAAATGTTTAAGTATTCAAAATGGCGGCTTTACCACCATTACCTACCATTACCTACTATTTAGTAGAGCCGCTTGCTTAAGTTAAGTTAATATGGTGGCGTTTGACTTTTGTCGTCTCTCTCCTTTTTCGAGCAAATAATACTATTATAGGTAACACATCAACGTTGCCACTAATATTTTTCAAAATGGCGGCTCCAAGACTGAAACAGTAGAATTTCTAAAAGTTATCTAGTATAGCCTCTCCCTTCTGTCAAGTGATTAGTACGATTGGAAGTACTCCATACTATTATAGGTACCACATCAACGTTGCCACTAATATTTTTTAAAATGGCGACTCCAAGACTGAAACAGTAGAATTTCTAAAAGTTATCTAGTATAGCCTCTCCCTTCTGTCAAGTGATTAGTACGATTGAAGGTACTCCTCTATCAAATAATTACTTTTAAATCCTCTTAGTAAAAAAGTAATATTTTTCAAAATGGCGGCTTTAGCATAATTACCTACTAGAATTACAATCAGTTCTTGTAAATTATTTTTGTAACTCTAGGTAATCATCGGGATCGAGAATGGAATCATCCCTCCCAACATGCACTATTCGAGACCCAGGGAGGGACTCGATGCTCTGGAGAAAGGACGTGTGAAAGTGGTTGCTGAAAAGATGCCCTTCGAAGATGATCGTGGATTGATCGGTAACAAAACTCTAGACCTAAACTTAAACTAAAACAATATTTTGCAGGCATTAACAGTTTTGGATTTGGAGGTGGTAATTGCCACGTTCTGCTCCATTGGAACCAGAAGCAAAAGTCGATCCAAAACCAACCCAGTGATGGGTTACCAAGACTAGTTTGTGTCAGTGGTCGGATACCAGAGTCCATCACGTCCCTTTTGGACGATATCAAAAAGAGACCTCTAGATGTTGAGTATCTAGGTCTATTTCATAACTTGTTCAGGTACTTTTTAGTGTTGGTGGTTGATTTCTTATCGTTAATGGTCGATTTGCAGAAATGACGTGAGGAATCACCTCTACAGAGGTTACTCGATAGTAGGGGAATCAGGAGAGATAGTTCGCAACCAAAGCGATTTTTTGGAAAAGAAGATTCCTCTTTACTTGGTCTTTAGTGATTTTGGAGACTCTTGGGCAACCATTGCTAATCAACTGTCAGCTGTTGAAATTTTCGCAAACTCCATGCAGAAAATCTTCAAACTGCTAGCTTCTAAAGGCATTGATCTAGCTACACTGGCTTCCAAGAATGGCGAGAGGTTTCTTGTTAACGAAATTCTTGGTACTATGGCGGTACAAGTTGGAATTGTCGATGTTTTGAAGAAGTTGGAACTGGAACCTGACGGTTTCTTTGGTTATGGCATCAGCGAACTGATTTGTGGCTATTTCGAAGGAACTCTTAGTCTCGAGGAAACTGTTTTTTCCACCTACCAATTGGCCAGGGCTCTAGACAACATTAACAAGAACTTAACAACGGGTGTTAGCTCTTTTGACAAAATCAGTAAGAAATTTCTTGGCAACTTCCAATGAATTATTGAGAAATTTTAGAACCTCAACTGCAGAAACTTCTTCACGACATCATTTCGGAGCCGAAACCGAGAGGAAACAAGTGGTTGTCGTCAACCTCAACACCAGTAGCGTCAGCTGAACATTTCGTCAACTCCCTCAATGTTCAGTTACCTTTCAAGAACCTCCACGACAATCTAGAACGGAACAGCAACTTCCTCGAAATAGGCAACCGTCAACTCAAAGTTCCAGACCAAAAGCTAAACTATTTACGTTTGGAGGCCGGGAAGAAAAACAGTTTCGTGGCTTTCCTCGAAATTTTGGGAAGGTACTTTTCAAGGTTTTCCCAAAATTTTGCTAATATCCAATTTCAGTTTGTATAATTGCGGCCACAACCCCCAAATTGCCGAGTTGTACCCAAACGTTAAATTTCCGGTAAGTCGAGGAACCCCCATGATCTCACCATTGATCAAGTGGGACCACCGAAAAGACTGGTTCGTCACCCATTACTCAACCGACCACTCCCTTAAGAGTGGCGAAAAGAACATCAGACTTAGCACCAAAGAAGACACGTGGAAATGGTTGAACGGTCACGTGGTCGATGGTAATTATGGAAACTGATGACCTCAAAAATTTTCTCAATCAAACCAACAGGTCGCAACTTGTTTCCGGCAACTGGATACTTAAATTTTGTTTGGGAAGTCTTGAGTTTGGTTAACGGAATCCTCACCAGCGATATGAACGTAGTTTTTGAAAATTGTCGTTTCTTGAGAGGTACACCGTTATCACCGGATTTCATGACGAATATTACTATCATGATCCAAAGAGGCAGTGGTAATTTTGAAGTGATCGAGAGCGGTGCTGCTGTTTGTACCGGTCGAATCTTCTTGGCTAACAACAAGTCAAAAGAACAAATCACGTTGCCTCTCCCAAATGATGATGATGATGATGAAGTCTTGATGCAAACCAAAGATATTTACAAAGAGTTACGGTTGAGAGGTTATACCTACACGTGAGTTGTTGAATGGTTGAAACTTTCCAAGGATCACTCTGGTAATTTTAGGGGTGACTTCAAGAAAATGAAGGAATGCAATGTTAGCGCTACCAAAGCGACGATCCGTTGGGAGAAGAACTGGGTGACCTTCATTGACAACATGCTTCAATTGAAGATACTGGAAACCGACACGAGGTTGCTCTACGTTCCAACGGGGATCGAACGAATGTCGATCAATTCCAAGAAACATATAGCGTTCGCCAAGCAGTTTGGAGAAAACCCGAATTTAACAGTGTACAACTTCAAGGACAGCGGACTGATCAAGTAAGAAATCTAAAAGGGTCGTATTTAACAGTCTACGAAATTTAGCCAATATTTTCATACAAAAAGAAAATACTTTCATTTCCCAAAAATACTAAATGCTTACCAAAATTAAGAAAATACATAATCTTAAAGCAACAACCAAATTTTGACATAATGCTGGCCTCTTATATATTTTGTTCGCCAAAATAACTTTTGTTGACCATAATACTAGATGTTCACCAAATTTTATTCCGCATTTAATTCTAACATAATACCCAGATATTTAATTTTCGACAGTGTCTTATATTATTTAGCAGTTAAAACTACTAGGTATTTGTTGATCACAAATACACAAGCAATAAAATGTTGTGCAAATGATAAACAATTTTATGCAAAATTATAGATGTAGATGTGCTAGGGCAAGGAAAATAAGAGTAAAAATAGAAGTGGTTTGCACAAAAAAAAGATATTGATTTCCGTAATATATAAATGCTTTGCTGTAATTGGCTTGCATTATGTAAAACGTAAAACTTCTTTTAGTGGTAATTTCTAATCGTGCTTTTAAAAAAAATACAGGGCCCTAAACTGACCCTGTACAAAACTTTTTTCGCGTGCCTTTTGTCTGGAAGCGCAAGCGGCAAGGAGAGATGCGCGTGCATATTTCATTTTTGGAGTAATAGAATAATTATTTGACGCACAAATAGTTTTTTTGAGAAACACTAAATATAAATGGATAGCGCGAATATTTATTATGTACAGCACGGACGCGTAACTTGAGCGTTCTAAATTTGGTGAACATTTAGTAAAATTGATAAACATATAGAATTTAAAATGTAAGCAATGGTAACACAATACGCAGCCTAGTTATTTTAGTGGTGATGTTCTCATTTTCTGATGTATAATAATTTGGGTTCTATTTAGATTTTTTGATGCTCACTAAATTTTCAGGTGGACAGTGCAAGGGATGTATAGTTTAATTTGTGTACATTATATTTGTTCCCAATCTAAAATGCATCTCCTTTAGACCATAAAAAGTTTAAGTGGAAAACTCAATTTTTAACCTATCGCGTAACCGCAAACCAAGTATAGGAAGAATTTCAAAAATTTTAAAATCTACTTTTTTTCAACAATCAGAATTAAAAATCAATATTTACTCACTTTCACGTAGTCAAGAACGAAATATAGAAAAAAAATTAAATTTTAGGTGCGGTGCTATCGAGATTCGCGGACTAACCGCCACGTCGATTCCGCGCCGCAAAAGACGCGTTGAGCCGGTCCTGGAAAAGTACCAATTTGTTCCAAACTCAGCCACCCTTACCACCAATGAATCAATAAGAGTCGTTATCCAGTTGATTTTGGAAAATCTTCCCGAAATTAAAGTCAAAGTTGTCGAATTGATCGACGAAGCCACAGCAGAAGATGCCGAAATTTTAGCACCAATCATCAACGAAGCTTTAGGTGACATACCGCTAATTCGACCAGAAATCACCGTTTTAACCAAACAACCCTTAAAACTGGCCAACATTGAGGTCGAAGACGAGAAGTTAGTTGCGCAAACTAACTGCAACTTAGTTGTCGCCACCAATGCGCTTCAGCGTGTTATCGTGAGGTGCTGCTGGAGTAGCAGAAGTTGTTATTTTGATTGGGTGATTTCAGGTGTTCAACTTGGCACTGGGAGCTATTAAAGAGAAAGGTTTTGTTTTGTCCCGCGAACCAATCGATTTCGAGCCTGCTGAAAACAGCGATGTCAACATTCTGGCGGTACACGTTACGAAAACAGAAAAACTTTTTTTGTTCCGAAGGAAATTAGAAGAGAAACCGCCATCAAGTGTTGTTGAAATCAAAAACAAAACTTTTGATTGGTTGCCAGTATTGCAGAAATCTATCAAAAATGGCGAAAGCGTCACAGTTGTTGCCCAAGAGGAGCCTCTGAGTGGGGTTTTGGGTTTGGTCAATTGCTTAAGAAGAGAACCTGGTGGTGGTAATGTTAGAAGTTTCTTCATAACTGGAGAAGCGCCTCGCTTCGATCCTTCCAATCCTTTCTACAGCGAGCAGTTGAAGAAAAATTTTGCAATCAACGTCTACAAGAATTCTCAATGGGGCACTTACAGACATTGTCTTCTTAATCCAGAACCAAAAGTCGAGAGTGAACATTGTTTCGTCAATGTCACCCAAAGAGGAGATCTTTCGAGTCTGAAATGGATAGAAGGACCTCTTAATAGCACTTCCTCTGTGATTCCAGAAGAAGATTTGGTTCATGTTAGTTTGCAGAAATTTCTGAAATTTTCAAAATAATTTTTGAAAAATTTCCAGGTTTACTACTCTTCGCTAAATTTCCGAGACATAATGACAGCTACAGGTCGAATCAGTGGTGATGTTGTTACTACAGACAGGACGCGTCAGGAATGCGTCCAAGGATTCGAATTTTCAGGAAGAACTAAAAAGTAAGAATTAAACTATCCAGACCTTCAAGTGCTCAAAAGTCAAAATTTTAGTGGAACAAGAGTTTTCGGAATGATCTTATCAGGAGCTTTATCCACAATTGTCAAAGCTAACAAATACATGTATTGGAAGCTACCCGACCATTTGTCTCTTGAAGATGGTGTCACGATGCCAGTAGTATACTCTACAGTATCTTACGCTTTCTTCGAGGTTATTAAAAAAAATTACCAAACAATTTGTGACCATTAAGTTATTTTAGGTTCTCAAAATCAAGAAAGGTAAGTCCATCTTGATCCATGCAGGCTCAGGAGGAATCGGCATAGCAGCAATCGCTTTAGCTCTTCATTTCGGACTAACTGTCTACACCACGGTCGGAACCAAAGAGAAGCGTGAGTTCCTCAAGCAACAATTTTCCCAACTCAGAGGTACTTAGTGAATGAGTATTTTCCAATTGTTAAAACTTTTTTTGGGAATCTAGACCATCAAATAGGCAACTCACGAGACACTTCTTTCGAAACCATGATATCCCAACAAACTGACGGTAGAGGTGTCGATATCGTTCTAAATTCTCTTTCGGAGGAAAAACTGGAAGCTTCCATACGTTGTGTCGCACGTGGTGGGCACTTTTTGGAAATCGGCAAGTTTGATTTGGCCAACAACAAAAGATTGCAATTGTTTATGATGGAAAAAGAAGCCGCTTTCCATGGAATTATGGTTGATGACTTCTTCACTCAACCAACGAAAATGGCGCAACTTCAGCGAATGACGTCTAAAACTCTTGAGTATGCCATACCTTTACCAAGGACGGTTTTCAAAGCCGATGAGGTTGAGAAAGCTTTCAGGTACATGGCCGGAGGAAAACATGTGGGAAAAGTTGTCATACAGGTCCGGAAGGAAGAGAATCAGAAGGTGGTGCCACCTACAATTCGACTGATGAAGAGCATTGCACGGTAAGTCTTTTACAATTCTTGAATATTCCCAAATGGAACGTCCATTAAACAAATTTCACTAGATGGGTAAATACTTGAACCTTTGTTGCCATCTAGAAGAGAATTGTGGTTGTTCCAGAAATCTCCACTACTTTTACTAAGCTTTTCTAATCAGTTACAATGTCTGTGGACAATATCTCTTTATTTGGTTGGCATTTGGTGCATTTTAGATCAGAGTTGTCTCTATTTCAAGCTTTCACTTTTTTCTCCAAAACTCTTATAATCATTTGGATGACTTAGATAACATTTCTGATGGTAACCTTTCATGTGGTTGCTACAAATTTGACATTTGGTGTCTTCCAGATGAGTGTTGTTTCTCTTCTAAGAACTTCCACTACTATTTCCAGGCTCTTCGAATAGTTCTGATGATTTGGATAAAATTTGTGATAATATTTCTTCATGTGGTTGCTCCAGTTTGACATTTGGCTTCTTCTAGATAAGAGTTGTTTGTATTCTTTCTGAACTCTTGTAATTATTGCGATAACTTACATAACATTTCTGATGGTAACTTTTCATGTGGTTATTACTAATTTGACATTTGCTGACGTGCAGATAAGTATTGTCTTTCTTCCAAAAACTTCCACTATCATTTTTAAGCTCTTGGATACAATTTCTGATAGCAGTTCTTCATATGGTTGCTACCAATTAGACATCTGATGTTTTCTAGATAAGAGTTTTTTCTATTCCAAAAACTTCTACTACTTTTTCTAAACTTTTGTAATTATTCTGATGATTAGAAAAGTTTAGAAAAAGTCTGATGACTTTCATCTGAGAATCATCTATATTCTAGAAATTTTCACTGCTCTTTCTAAGCTGTTCCAATCGATACCAATGACTTAACTAAACTTTCTGGTGCTAACTTTTATGTTTCTGCAGTTACAACTGTGACCCTGAAAACGTTTACGTCATTGCTGGAGGTCTGGGAGGTTTTGGCTTGGAGCTAGCTGATTGGCTGGTTCTGAGAGGTGCCAGAAAACTGGTTCTAACATCGAGAAAAGGTGTAAAAACTGGATATCAAGCCTACAGAATACGGTAAATACCAACTCTTTCTGCAGAAAATCCACGATAACCAACCAATTTTTTTTTTAGAATTTGGAAAAGCTACACCACCACAGTCCACGTGTCAACTGCTAACATCACCACGCGATCAGGTTGCGAACAACTACTGACGGAAGCAAATTCTTTCGGCACCGTCGAGGCAATCTTCAATTTGGCTGTAGTACTAAAAGATGCTCTCTTCGACAACCAAACGGAAGAAAACTTTCGACAATCCCTCGAACCCAAAGCTTTTGCCACCAAACATCTCGATGAGGTTTCCAGGAAACTTTGTCCGAATTTGAAGTACCTACCAACCTAACGATTTGTTGAGACTTCACTAAAGTTTTCTGCTGTTTTCAGAAATTTTGTTATATTTTCTTCGGTGTCTTGTGGTCGTGGCAATGCCGGTCAAACCAATTACGGTATGGCTAACTCTATTATGGAAAGAATTTGCGAGAAGAGGAAACAAGACGGATTTCCGGCTTTGGCCATACAATGGGGAGCTATTGGGGATGTGGGCTTGGTGGCGGAAATGCAAGAGTTGGACACTGAAATTGAGATTGGGGGAACTTTGACTCAACCAATCACCAGTTGTCTTGAAGTTATGGATAATCTTCTCAAACAGGAGAATGCCGTTGTTTCGAGTATTGTAGTGGCGGAGAAGAGACGAGGAGGAGGGGGTAGCGATAATATTGTTGATGCTGTTGCTCATATTATTGGTAAAATCATTTGTTTTTTATTGTAATTTGTTTTGATGACGGGGAGTTTTAGGAATCAGAGATACGAATACTGTTAGTCAACACTCAACTTTGGCCGAACTGGGAATGGATTCGATGAGTGCAGTGGAGATCAAGCAAACTCTGGAAAGGGAATTTGATGTTTTCTTAACGCCTCAAGATATGCGCAGCATGACTTTTGCCAGGTAGAGCTGACTTTTTCTGATAGATTCTAGTTATAACTAAACCAACATCTAGATCTAGAAGGATTCACAACTTCTGACTTTCAATTCCTTCTGAACTTTCACACGTTTTGAAATTTTGATAGCTTCACTCACTTTAACCCACCCCTGACTAAGTCTTTGCCTTTAGGTATATAATTTCACTTGCATCTCTCTCTTTTAACACTATATATCTGTTTATCGATGTGTTGTCATTTTTCTCTTTTGTTGCATCATTTAGAGTTGATCAGTTTCTTGGTCTTTTAATTCTGATCTCTTCATTTTCCTGATTGTTCGTGCTGTCTAGTTGTTTAGACCTTTTACCATCTTAAAACCATTCTTTACTTCCTGCTGGTACTTCTAGATCTAGATTCTTCTTTCAAAACTTGCCTACATCTTTTTCTGTTTTTTCTTAAGCTTAAATTACCAGTTGTTGCAAATATCTATAGTTATTAATTGTATTTTTCTTTCCTTCTACCATTCCAGAAATCTGGTTAAATCATAGTTTTTAGTTTTCCATCATCTTCCTTTCTTCTAGAAGTTGAAGATATTTTTCTTATTTGATTTTCTTCTCCTCCTTAGCTTCAACTTCTCACAATGGTCATCTAGAATATTTTTTTAGTTTTCTACTATACTATAGTAAGACCCAAAATATTTTTTCTTTTTTGCTTCATCTGGAGTTATTCAGTCTCTTGGTTTATTCTAGTTTTTGCTATTTCTACATTAATTTTTCTAGTTACGTCTTTACTTTCTATTGCTTCTAAATTGACTAGGCTTTTGCAACAGTAGGAATCTGGTTAAACCATATATCTATTACAGTTCTCTATCTTCTCTTAGAAGTTGGAAATACACTCCTCATTTAATCTTCTTCTTCTCCCTAGCTTCAACTTTTTGCAATCTTTATCTAGTACATTTTGTGGTTTTCTGTTATGCTATAGCAAAACCTAACATATGCTTTCTTCTTTGCTTCATCTGGAGCCATCCAGTTTCTTAGTTTATTCTAGTTTCTGACATTTCTACATTCACTTCTTCAATCACGCTTTTTACACTCTACTCCTTCCATCAATCAGGAAATCTACTTAAACCATAATCTTTACTTTTCTATCTTCTTTTTTCCTATTCATTTGATCTTTTACTTACTTAATTCACTTTCTGTGTATTTAGTATTACTTCTAAATTCACCTTTTTGCCCAGCACTTTTTAGTCTATCTAAAATAAAAGAAAATTGAACTCTTTTTAGAAGTCTTTGGATCTCGCCACGTCTTCTATCTTCAAGACATTAATTTTTTTCTCCTTGCAGACTTCAAGAGCTCCAAGAAGAAAAATTATCAGAAACCGGTACTGGCAAAAAGAAAGACCGACCCGTTACCGGGTTTGAAATGATGCTACGACTGATGGGTAACGAATCCGAAGCCCAAATTCCGTTCATTCATCTAAAGTCAAAAATCGAATCACAAACAACAGCACCACACGTCATCTTCTTTCCCGGTCTAGAAGGCGCACCCAAATGTTTCCATTCCCTAGCAGCTTGCTTGAACGTTCATGTCGACAGTCTCCAATATTCAAACGACCGCACAGAAGAAGCCATCACGGACATGGCCCAGCACTTACTCACAGTAAGCAGTTGACGTTTCTGTTGTTATATCGCCACCTTCATTTGCTTTGATTAATATCGGTTTTGGTAGTTCTTGTTTTTGAGGCAACATGAAAAGCTAATAATTATGCAACTCGTAATTACCGCGAGGAAGGTGGTGAAATGATGACCTAACTGTCAAATGAAATTTTTTTTATGTTTGCAGGTTGTGGAACCCTTGGTTACGAAATCGAAACCTTTCCAAATAGTTTCGTATTCTTACGGAGTCGCTTTGGCGATGGAAGTTGTAAGTTTGTTGGAGTCGAAGGGTTACGTTGGCAATCTCGTCTGCATCGATGGCGCTCCTTACATGTTACGAATCCTCCTCAAAGGTTACTTGGACGTGGGTTCTGAAGCCCACTTCCAAACGGGTTTCCTCTGCCAACTCCTATCTTTGCACGCACCCATCGAAATTATTTTCAAAAACAAAGTAAGTCAATTTGTAGAAAAAGAAAAAATTCTTCAACTCCTAATTAAAAATTTAGGAACGAATTCTGGCCTGTTCAACGTTCGAAGATAGACTTGTGGTTTGCGAAGAGATCGTTCCCAACGACACCATGTATTCGACACAGTATTGGAAGCAATTCGCCACAGCTTCGTTTAATCGTCTCAAAGCTCTCAACCGTTACCATCCAGCTTACAATAAGTTAAAATCGAAAGTGACCCTGTTCAAACCTGAAGAGAAAAGTGTTCCGAATTTGCCCGATGACTACCGATTAAGCGAAAATTGCGAGAATCCCGTCGAAATTAAGATTTTTAAGGGCAACCACGTCACGATTTTAGAAAATATTGAAATGGCCGAATGTATCAACGAATTGGTAGGAGTTCCAAGTATGATAAAGAAGGAATCTATTAGGCAAGAAGAGACGCCGTTAATAGTGGCTGATGGAATCAAACAGAGATAGGTGAATAGCTTGTTTTGTTTTTAGTCAATAGTAACTTGTTTTGTATTATTCTAATTAGTTTTAATTAATTATAGTTATTAATTAATGTAGGTATGTAATAAAGAAATTGATGTAGTAGAAAATTTTGAATTGTCTCAAAATTTGTGTACAGCCGTGGAATTAAGTAATGCACAGGGGATGATTCTTTATACATAATCATCAAATGTAGCGTGGAAAAAGTTGTAGGAGACAAAAGGACAGGGGAATCACCGTTGTTAATTTGCAATATGTGTTTCGTAATGTATACGCACGACCATGTCTCCAGCCAGCATCAATAGACCTGCTTTTATGAAGAGCCAAAATAATGCCATAAGAACGACGAAAAATATTAATTTCTATTAGGGTTTGAACTTATCTTATAGTGGCGAATGTTGTGGTGTAGTCGGCTGCGGATGCTTGGAAACGGGGTGCTCTGTAACCGTGAGAGGTTTCGTACAAACTAGAACCCCTTTGACCGACTCGACTATACGACTGTCCCTTTCAAGGATTGTAAGAGAAGTGTTAATGTAACTTGTGCTAAGGGTAGACGGGAAGTGCAAGATGGAGGCTTCCTAACCACCACCCTTCACCATGTCACGTGGGTCCCACCCTGGGGGGCAATTTAAACGCGATCGCGAGCATGCAACTAAACTATTTGTTCGTGTAATAAACTAAACTAATTTAAATAACCAACTAACGATAAAAGGAAAAAATGAACTATCTAAGTGAGGGTACCGAACAATATGATACCATAACTAACTCTTCGTGTCTTTGTTTCTTTGTAATTTTCAAGTCAATTAATTCATTACTACGCTACGATTGATTGAGTTCGACCGAGCAACAAGCGTGACCGTCAAATAAATGTTGATTAGCTCATTTGAATTTTGAATATGAATATGTTTGAAAACAATAGATTTAAGTCTCAGGGAACCGAAAAGAAGAATTATTATTGTAATGTAATGGAAATTTATTTCGACCCAAACCAACGAGAGTAATAATAATTTCTACACTTCGTAATAATTATTGATCTCCTCTGCAATTTCATGTCAATTCAATCATAATTTGTTTTCAGATCAAGACACGACAGTTATTCACTTTATTTAAGCTTGAAACAAAAACAAAGAGATATTATAAATAAGTTTTTTTTTTTGTATTTATGTATTTAGCATTAATTATCAAGATTTCTAATTGTCTACTTTCCTTGGTAGGTGCCGATTACGTTGTTAAATAACCTCTGATCCCAATCCCCTTGCAGTTGTTTATTAATAACTTGATGCGCCATTGTATTCAAAGGTGATATTTCGGCTATAAAAACCTCCAAAAAACCTTCCGGCTCGTCTGTATATTTGCTTCAGTCAGTCTATTTTACGGGCGAGAAGTTTTGGGTGTTCTGTTTCTATTCGTGTTGGTGTTAAGTTTAATTAAGTTTTAATTTCTGGTTTAAGGTGGTGTTAGGTTTAGATTTTTTTTAATCGGTTAATTGGTGAATCAAGATGGCTCCTCAAGAGAATTTAAACAAAAATGAAGAGCTCGAAGACTATCGGCGAGATGAACTGGAGTGCGGGCGAGATCTGGCCAACGCGCCACCTGGAGAAGAAGTCGTTATAACAGGTAGCAACCCGATTATCCAAAATTTCTTCCATTTTTCTTGCGGTTACTTTTTTTTCGAACACTAGTACCGAAGCCAATTTTAATTTGCCACCAACTTTGTCAAAAACATTTCATAAATATATTGTCTAAACTTAAAATTAATCAAAATTTTAAAAATGCCTCACTTAAGAGGAATAATGTGGCAACACATACAAGGCTCGTTTTATAAACTACCAAAAACAAAATTTACAGAATCGCACATTATAGAGGAATACTTTGGCGACCTTTTATCATCAACTATTCGAGAAAGAAGTAACTAAAAAGATTTTGTGTTTGCCTCACTAAAGAAGAATTATGTGGCGGCCCGCGCTCTTCTATTACTTGCCATTTGCTTTCGCAATTTATTTTTGAAATTGTGAAATATTTTTGTCAGAGTTTCAATAACGTTTTAAAAATAAGAATTACCATCAATTTCTAAATAAAATAAAATCTAGAAAATGCCTCACTGTAGAGGAATGTTTTGGCGACCATCTACCATCAACTATTTAAAAGTGGTTAAAACCGAAAAAAAACGAACAGATTTATTGTTTACTTCACTAAAGAAGAATGATGTGGCGGGCCGTGCTTGTCATTGCTTACTATTATTTACATAGGTTTTGCACTCCAAAAACATTTGGAATAGAATAGACAATTATTATTAATAATTAACTGTTTTATAAGCTTAGAACAAAATGAACAAAAATTGACAAGTTACGTCACTAAAGAGGAATATTGTGACAACCCGTTTTCAGCAATGTTATAAAAATAGGAAAGGCGGGCTAAACCAACTTGGTATTTGCCTTACTGCATAAAATTCTTGTGATGATTGAATTGAATACTTTTACAACGACACAAGGTTCAAAAATACGTCACTAGAGAGGAGTTTTATGGCAAACATCGCTTGCAATAGCGTTACAAAAATTACTTTCTTTATTAATAAAAATTTCAAATCCTAGTCGAAATTGTTTTGATGAGAGTAAAAATTTGGAAAACAAAATAACATGTTTCTAATGGGTGGCCATGACCTTTGTTTGTTTACTAGAAGAATAAGGACCGTACTTTAAGGTTAAACAGCTACTTTCAATTTCACTGTTACCGATTGCATCAACAATTGGTCTCTTCAATAAAAATTGGGAGGTCGTTTGGTTTCTATATACAGAAATTGCCAAGCAACCTTCACTAAAGGCGGGTGTTGTGACGACCGATTTTCACCTTTTCTGTTAAACGTTGCAGGTCTGGCCGGCATGTACCCGGACTCCCGTAACGTCTACGAATTCCAGTACAACCTCTACAACAAAGTGGACATGGTGTCCGGTGATGACCGTCGCTGGTCTCTGGACCATCCAGAGATCCCGAAGCGCGCCGGGATGCTGTACGACATTGAGAAATTTGATTGCGGTTATTTCGGGTTGCACTACCGTCAAGCCCACGCTATAGATCCGGTGGTCCGTCTTCTTCTCGAGAAGTCCATCGAGGCCATCATGGACGCCGGTGTTAACCCCTCAGATCTAGAGGGCACCAACACCGGAGTCTTCGTCGGCGCTTGTTTCAGTGAAACCGACAAAACTTGGTTTTTGGAAAAACTCTACCCTCAATACTTCGCCATTACAGGGTGAGTCGCTTCTAATTGCCTCAGGATTTGAATTAAAAAAATTTGCTTGTAGGGTTGAACGAAGCATGATTCCCAACCGCCTCAGCTACTTCTTGAAACTCAATGGTCCTTCGTATGTTGCCGATACGGCTTGTAGCAGTTCTTTGTACGCCCTCGAGCACGCTTACAAAGCGATTCGAACCGGAAGATGCGAAATGGCCATAGTGGGCGGCACTAATCTTTGTTTGCATCCCTTCGTCTCCCTCCAGTTCGCCCGTCTTGGCGTTTTGAGTAACGACGGAGCTTGTAAGGTGTTCGACGCCGACTGCGACGGTTACGCGAGGTCTGAGGCTGTCAGCGCAATTTTCTTGCAAAAGAGTAAAGATGCCAAAAGGATCTACGCTCGTGTTGTTCACACCAAGACCAATTGTGACGGTTACAAAGAGCAAGGGATCACTTTCCCATCGAGTTCGGCTCAGAAACAGTTGATGCAAGAGATTTATCAAGATTGCAACCTCGATCCCAGATCGTTGAGTTATCTGGAAGCTCATGGAACCGGCACGAAAGTTGGTGATCCTGAAGAGGTTGCGGCGATTGATGCGGTCTTCTGCAAAGGGAGAAAAACTTCGTTGATGATTGGTTCGGTCAAGTCCAACATTGGGCACAGCGAACCCTCGTCGGGGCTCTGCTCCATCACTAAGGTATTGATGGAAATGTTTAAGTATTCAAAATGGCGGCTTTACCACCATTACCTACCATTACCTACCATTCAGTAGAGCCGCTTGCTTAAGTTTAGTTAATATGGTGGCGTTTGACTTTTGTCGCCTCTCTCCTTTTTCTAGCAAATAATACTATTATAGGTAACACATCAACGTTGCCACTAGTATTTTTCAAAATGGCTGCTCTAAGACTAAAACAGTAGAATTTCTAAAAGTTATCTAGTATAGCTTCTCCCTTCTGTCAAGTGATTAGTACGATTGGAGATACTCCTCTATCAAATAATTACTTTTAGATTCTCTTAGTAAAAAAGTAATATTTTTCAAAATGGCGGCTTTAGCATAATTACCTACTAGAATTACAATCAGTTCTTGTAAATTATTTTTGTAACTCTAGGTAATCATCGGGATCGAGAATGGAATCATCCCTCCCAACATGCACTATTCGAGACCCAGGGAGGGACTCGATGCTCTGGAGAAAGGACGTGTGAAAGTGGTTGCTGAAAAGATGCCCTTCGAAGATGATCGTGGATTGATCGGTAACAAAACTCTAGACCTAAACTTAAACTAAAACAATATTTTGCAGGCATTAACAGTTTTGGATTTGGAGGTGGTAATTGCCACGTTCTGCTCCATTGGAACCAGAAGCAAAAGTCGATCCGAAACCAACCCAGCGATGGGTTACCAAGACTAGTTTGTGTCAGTGGTCGGATACCAGAGTCCATCACGTCGCTTTTGGACGATATCAAAAAGAAACCTCTAGATGTTGAGTATCTAGCTCTATTTCATAACTTGTTCAGGTACTTTTCAGTGTTGATGGTTGATTTCACACCGTTAATGGTCGATTTACAGAAATGACGTGAGGAATCACCTCTACAGAGGTTACTCGATAGTAGGGGAATCAGGAGAGATAGTTCGCAACCAAAGCAATTTTTTGGAAAAGAAGATTCCTCTTTACTTGGTCTTTAGTGATTTTGGAGACTCTTGGGCAACCATTGCTAATCAACTGTCAGCTGTTGAAAATTTCGCAAACTCCATGCAGAAAATCTTCAAACTGCTAGCTTCTAAAGGCATTGATCTAGCTACACTGGCTTCCAAGAATGGCGAGAGGTTTCTTGTTAACGAAATTCTTGGTACTATGGCGGTACAAGTTGGAATTGTCGATGTTTTGAGGAAGTTGGAACTGGAACCTGACGGTTTCTTTGGTTATGGCATCAGTGAACTGATTTGTGGCTATTTCGAAGGAACTCTCAGTCTCGAGGAAACTGTTTTTTCCACCTACGAATTGGCCAGGGCTCTAGACAACATTAACAACAACTTAACAACGGGTGTTAGCTCTTTTGACAAAATCAGTAAGAAATTTCTTGGCAACTCCCAATAAATTATTGAGAAATTTTAGAACCTCAACTGCAGAAACTTCTTCACGACATTATTTCGGAGCCGAAACCGAGAGGAAACAAGTGGTTGTCGTCAACGTCAACACCGGTGGCGTCAGCTGAACATTTTGTCAACTCCCTCAATGTTCAATTACCTTTCAAGAACCTCCACGACAACCTGGAACGGAAAAGCAACTTCCTCGAAATAGGCAACCGTCAACTCAAAGTTCCAGATCAAAAGCTAAACTATTTACGTTTGGAGGCCGGGAAGAAAAACAGTTTCGTGGCTTTCCTAGAAATTTTGGGAAGGTAGATTCTCTTCAAAGTTTTCTCAAAATTTTACTAACGTCCAATTTCAGTTTGTACAATTGCGGCCACAACCCCCAAATCGCCGGGTTGTACCCAAAGGTTAAATTTCCGGTAAGTCGAGGAACCCCCATGATCTCACCATTGATCAAGTGGGACCACCGAAAAGACTGGTTCGTCACCCATTACTCAACCGAACACTCCCTTAAGAGTGGCGAAAAGAACATCAGACTTAGCACCAAAGACGACATGTGGAAATGGTTGAACGGTCACGTGGTCGATGGTAATTATGGAAACTGATGACCTCAAAAATTTTCTCAATTAAACCAACAGGTCGCAACTTATTTCCGGCAACTGGATACTTAAATTTTGTTTGGGAAGTCTTAAGTTTGGTTAACGGAATCCTCACCAGCGATATGAACGTAGTTTTTGAAAATTGTCGTTTCTTGAGAGGTACACCGTTATCACCGGATTTCATGACGAATATTACTATCATGATCCAAAGAGGCAGTGGTAATTTTGAAGTGATCGAGAGCGGTGCTGCTGTTTGTACCGGTCGAATCTTCTTAGCTAACAACAAGTCAAAAGAACAAATCACGTTGCCTCTCCCAAATGATGATGATGATGATGATGAAGTTTTGATGCAAACCAAAGATATTTACAAAGAGTTACGGTTGAAAGGTTATACCTACACGTGCGTTGTTGAATGGTTGAAACTTCCCAAGAATCACTCTGGTAATTTTAGGGGTGACTTCAAGAAGATGAAGGAATGCAATGTTAGCGCTACCAAAGCGACGATCCGTTGGGAGAAGAACTGGGTGACCTTCATTGACAACATGTTTCAATTGAAGATAGTGGAAACCGACACGAGGTTGCTCTACGTTCCAACGGGGATCGAACGACTGTCGATCAATGCCAAGAAACATATAGCGTTCGCCAAGCAGTTTGGACAAAACCCGAATTTAACAGTGTACAACTTCAAGGACAGCGGACTGATCAAGTAAGAAAATTAAAAGGGTCGTATTTAACAGTCTATCAAATTTACCCAATATTTTTATACAAAAAAATACTTTCATTTCCCAAAAATACTAAATGCTCACCAAAATTAAGAAAATACATAATCTTAAAGCGACAATCAAATATTGACATACTGCTGGTCTCTTATATATTTTGTTCGCCAAAATAACTTTTGTTGACCATAAATACTAAATGTTTACCAAATTTTATTTCGCATTTAATTCTAACATAATACCCAGATATTAAATTTTCGACAGTGTCTTATATTATTTAGCAGTTAAAAATACTATTTGCTGATCAAAAATACACAAGCAATAAAATGTTGTGCAAATGGTAAATAATTTTAGATGTAGATGTGCTAGGGCAAGGAAAATAAGAGTAAAAATAGAAGTGGTTTGCACAAAAAAAGATATTGATTTCCGTAATATATAAATGCTTTGCTGTTATTGCCTTGCATTATGTAAAACGTAAAACTTCTTTTAGTGGTAATTTCTAATCGTGCGTTTAAAAAAAATACAGGGCCCTGAACTGACCCTGTACAAAACTTTTTTCGAGTTGTTGTCTGGAAGCGCAAGCGGCAAGGAGTGATGCGCGAGCATATTTCATTTTTGGAGTAATAGAATAATTATTTGTCGCACCAATAGTTTTTTTGAGAAACACTAAATATAAATGGATAGCGCGAATATTTATTATGTACAGCACGGACGTTTAACTTGAGCGTTCTAAATTTGGTAAACATTTAGTAAAATTGATAAACATATAGAATTTAAAATGTAAGCAATGGTAAAACAATATGCAGCCTGGTTATTTTAGTGGTGATGTTCTCATTTTCTGATGTATAATAATTTGGGTTTTATTTAGATTTCTTGATGCTCATTAAATTTTCTGGTGGACAGTGCAAGGGATGTATAGTTTAATTTGGTGTACATTATATTTGTTCCCAATCTAAAATGCATCTCCTTTAGACCATAGAAAGTTTAAGTGGAAAACTCAATTTTTAACCTATCGCGTAACCGCGAACCAAGTATAGGAAGAATTTCAAAAATTTTAAAATCTATTTTATTCAGTGTTGGGGGAATAAGCGAAAAATTTTTTTTTCAACAATCAGAATTAAAAATCAATTTTTACTCACTTTCACGTAGTCAAGAACGAAATATAGAAAGAAAATTAAATTTTAGGTGCGGTGCTATCGAGATTCGCGGAATAACCGCCACGTCGATTCCGCGCCGCAAAAGACACGTTGAGCCGGTCCTGGAAAAGTACCAATTTGTTCCAAACTCAGCCACCCTTACCACCAATGAATCAATAAGAGTCGTTATCCAGTTGATTTTGGAAAATCTTCCCGAAATTAAAGTCAAAGTTGTCGAATTGATCGACGAAGCCACAGCAGAAGATGCCGAAATTTTAGCACCAATCATCAACGAAGCTTTAGGTGACATACCGCTAATTCGACCGGAAATCACCGTTTTAACCAAACAACCCTTAAAACTGCCCAACATTGAGGTGGAAGATGAGAAGTTAGTTGCGCAAACTAACTGCAACTTAGTTGTCGCCACCAATGCGCTTCAGCGTGTTATCGTGAGGAGCTGCCGGAGTAGCAGAAGTTGTTGTTTTGATTGAGTGATTTCAGGTGTTCAACTTGGCACTGGGAGCTATTAAAGAGAAAGGTTTTGTTTTGTCCCGCGAACCAATCGATTTCGAGCCTGCTGAAAACAGCGAGATCAACATTCTGGCGGTACACGTTACGAAAACAGAAAAACTTTTTTTGTTCAGAAGAAAATTAGAAGAGAAACCGCCATCAAGTGTTGTTGAAATCAAAAACGAAACTTTTGATTGGTTGCCAGTATTGCAGAAATCTATCAAAAATGGCGAAAGCGTCACAGTTGTTGCTCAAGAGGAGCCTGTGAGTGGGGTTTTGGGTTTGGTCAATTGCTTAAGAAAAGAACCTGGTGGTGGTAATGTTAGAAGTTTCTTCATAACTGGAGAAGCGCCTCGCTTCGATCCTTCCAATCCTTTCTACAGCGAGCAGTTGAAGAAAAATTTCGCATTCAACGTCTACAAGAATTCTCAATGGGGCACCTACAGACATTGTCTTCTTAATCCAGAACCAAAAGTCGAGAGTGAACATTGTTTCGTCAATGTAACTCAAAGAGGAGATCTTTCGAGTCTGAAATGGATAGAGGGACCTCTTAGTAGCACTTCCTCTGTGATTCCAGAAGAAGATTTCGTTCATGTTAGTTTTCAAAAATTTCTGAAATTTTTAAATTTATTTTTGGAAAATTTCCAGGTTTACTACTCTTCGCTTAATTTCCGAGACATAATGACAGCTACAGGTCGAATCAGTGGTGATGTTGTTACTACAGACAGGACGGGTCAGGAATGCGTCCAAGGGTTCGAATTTTCAGGAAGAACTAAAAAGTAAGAATTAAACCGTCCAGACCTCCAAGTGCTCAAAAGTCAAAATTTTAGTGGAACCAGAGTTTTCGGAATGATCTTATCAGGAGCTTTATCCACAATTGTGAAAGCTAACAAATACATGTATTGGAAGCTGCCCGATTATTTGTCTCTTGAAGATGGTGTCACGATGCCAGTGGTATACTCTACAGTATCTTACGCTTTCTTCGAGGTTATTAAAAAAAATAATCACCAAACAATTTGTGACCATTAAGTTATTTTAGGTTCTCAAAATCAAGAAAGGTAATTCCATCTTGATCCATGCAGGCTCAGGAGGAATCGGCATAGCAGCAATCGCTTTAGCTCTTCATTTCGGGCTAACTGTCTACACCACGGTCGGAACCAAAGAGAAGCGTGAGTTCCTCAAGCAACAATTTCCCCAACTCAGAGGTACTTAGTGAATGAGTATTTTCCAATTGTTAAAACTTTTTTTGGGAATCTAGACCACCAAATAGGCAACTCACGAGACACTTCTTTCGAAACCATGATATCCCAACAAACTGACGGTAGAGGTGTCGATATCGTTCTAAATTCTCTTTCGGAGGAAAAACTGGAAGCTTCCATACGTTGTGTGGCACGTGGTGGACACTTCTTGGAAATCGGCAAGTTCGATTTGGCCAACAACAGAAGATTGCAATTGTTTATGATGGAAAAAGAAGCCGCTTTCCATGGAATTATGGTTGATGACTTCTTCACTCAACCAACGAAAATGGCGCAACTTCAGCGAATGACGTCTAAAACTTTTGAGTATGCCATACCTTTACCAAGGACGGTTTTCAAAGCCGATGAGGTTGAGAAAGCTTTCAGGTACATGGCCGGAGGAAAACATGTGGGAAAAGTTGTCATACAGGTCCGGAAGGAAGAGAATCAGAAGGTGGTGCCACCTACAATTCGATTGATGAAGAGCATTGCACGGTAAGTCTTTTACAATTCTTGAATATTCCCAAATGGAACGTCCATTAAACAAATTTCACTAGATGGGTAAATACTTGAACCTTTGTTGCCATCTAGAAGAGAATTGTGGTTGTTCCAGAAATCTCCACTACCTTTACTAAGCTTTTCTAATCAGTTACAATGTCTGTGGACAGTATCTCTTCATTTGGTTGGCATTTGGTGCATTTTAGATAAGAGTTGTCTCTATTTCAAGCTTTCACTTTTTTCTCCAAAACTCTTATAATCATTTGGATGACTTAGATAACATTTCTGATGGTAACCTTTTATGTGGTTGCTACAAATTTGACATTTGGTGTCTTCCAGATGAGTGTTGTTTCTCTTCTAAGAACTTCCACTACTATTTCCAGGCTCTTCAAATAGTTCTGATGATTTGGATAAAATTTGTGATAGTATTTTTTCAAGTGGTTGCTCCTATTTGACATTTGGCTTCTTCTAGATAAAAGTTGTTTGTATTCCAAAGACTCCTTCTATTCTTTCTGAACTCTTGTAATTATTGCGATAACTTACATAACATTTCTGATGGAAACTCTTTATGTGGTTATTACTAATTTGACATTTGCTGACGTGCAGATGAGTATTGTCTTTCTTCCAAGAACTTCCACTATCATTTTTAAGCTCTTGGATACAATTTCTGATAGCAGTTCTTCATATGGTTGCTGCCAATTAGACATTTGATGTTTTCTAGATAAGAGTTGTTTCTATTCCAAAAACTTCTACTACTTTTTCTAAACTTTTCTAATTATTCTGATGATTAGAAAAGTTTAGAAAAAGTCTAATGACTTTTATCTGAGAGTCATCTATATTTTAGAAATTTTCACTTCTCTTTCTAAGCTGTTCCAATCGATACCAATGACTTAGCTAAACTTTCTGGTGCTAACTTTTATGTTTCTGCAGTTACAACTGTGACCCTGAAAACGTTTACGTCATTGCTGGAGGTCTGGGAGGTTTTGGCTTGGAGCTAGCTGATTGGCTGGTTCTGAGAGGTGCCAGAAAACTGGTTCTAACTTCGAGGAAAGGCGTAAAAACCGGATATCAAGCCTACAGAATACGGTAAGTACCACCTCTTTCTGCAGAAAATCCACGATAACCAACCAAATCTTTTTTTTAGAATTTGGAAAAGTTACTCTACCACAGTCCACGTGTCAACTGCCAACATCACCACGCGATCAGGTTGCGAACAACTGCTGACCGAAGCAAATTCTTTTGGCACCGTCGAGGCAATCTTCAATTTGGCTGTAGTACTAAAAGATGCTCTCTTCGACAACCAAACGGAAGAAAACTTTCGACAATCCCTCGAACCCAAAGCGTTTGCCAGCAAACATCTCGATGAGGTTTCCAGGAAACTTTGTCCGAATTTGAAGTACCTACCAACCTAACGATTCGTTGAGACTTCAGTAAAGTTTTCTGCTGTTTTCAGAAATTTCGTTATATTTTCTTCGGTGTCTTGTGGTCGTGGCAATGCCGGTCAGACCAATTACGGTATGGCTAACTCTATTATAGAAAGAATTTGCGAGAAGAGGAAAGAAGACGGATTTCCGGCTTTGGCCATACAATGGGGAGCTATTGGGGATGTGGGCTTGGTGGCGGAAATGCAAGAGTTGGACACTGAAATTGAGATTGGGGGAACTTTGACTCAACCAATCACCAGTTGTCTTGAAGTTATGGATAATCTTCTCAAACAGGAGAATGCCGTTGTTTCGAGTATTGTAGTGGCGGAGAAGAGACGAGGAGGAGGGGGTAGCGATAATATTGTTGATGCTGTTGCTCATATTATTGGTAAAATCATTTGTTTTTTATTGTAATTTGTTTTGATGACGTGGAGTTTTAGGAATCAGAGATACGAATACTGTTAGTCAACACTCAACTTTGGCCGAACTGGGAATGGATTCGATGAGTGCAGTGGAGATCAAGCAAACTCTGGAAAGGGAATTTGATGTTTTCTTAACGCCTCAAGATATGCGCAGCATGACTTTTGCCAGGTAGAGCTGACTTTTTCTGGTAGATTCTAGTTATAACTAAACCAACATCTAGATCTAGAAGGATTCACAACTTCTGACTTTCAATTCCTTCTGAACTTTCACACGTTTTGCAATTTTGATAGCTTCACTCACTTTAACCCACCCCTGACTAAGTCTTTGCCTTTAGGTATATAATTTCACTTGCATCTCTCTCTTTTAACACTATATATCTGTTTATCGATGTGTTGTCATTTTTTTCTTTTGTTGCATCATTTAGAGTTGATCAGTTTCTTGGTTTTTTAATTCTGATCTCTTCATTTTCCTGATTGTTCGTGCTGTCTAGTTGTTTAGACCCTTTACCATCTTAAAACCATTCTTTACTTCCTGCTGGTACTTCTAGATCTAGATTCTTCTTTCAAAACTTGCCTACATCTTTTTCTGTTTTTTCTTAAGCTTAAATTACCAGTTGTTGCAAATATCTATAGTTATTAATTGTATTTTTCTTTCCTTCTACCATTCCAGAAATCTGGTTAAATCATAGTTTTTAGTTTTTCATCATCTTCCTTTCTTCTAGAAGTTGGAGATATTTTTCTAATTTGATTTTCTTCTCCTTCTTAGCTTCAACTTCTCACAATGGTCATCTAGAATATTTTATAGTTTTCTACTATACTATAGTAAGACCCAAAATATATTTTCTTCTTTGCTTCTTCTGGAGTTTTTCAGTCTCTTGGTCTATTCTAGTTTTTGCTATTTCTACATTAATTTTTTTAGTCACGTCTTTACTTTCTATTGCTTCTAAATTGACTAGGCTTTTGCAACAGTAGGAATCTGGTTAAACCATATATCTATTACAGTTCTCTATCTTCTTTGCTTCTCTTAGAAGTTGGAAATACACTCCTCATTTAATCTTCTTCTTCTCCCTAGCTTCAACTTTTTGCAATCTTTATCTAGTACATTTTGTGGTTTTCTGTTATGCTATAGCAAAACCTAACATATGCTTTCTTTTTTGCTTCATCTGGAGCCATCCAGTCTCTTAGTTTATTCTAGTTTCTGACATTTCTACATTCACTTCTAAATTCACCTTTTTGCCCAGCACTTTCTAGTCTATCTAAAATAAAAGAAAATTGAACTCTTCTTAGAAGTTCCTGAATCTCGCCACGTCTTCTATCTTCAAGACATTAATTTTTTTCTCCTTGCAGACTTCAAGAGCTCCAAGAAGAAAAACTATCAGAAACCGGTACTGGCAAAAAGAAAGACCGACCCGTTACCGGGTTTGAAATGATGCTACGACTGATGGGTGACGAATCCGAAGCCCAAATTCCGTTCATTCATCTAAAGTCCAAAATCGAATCACAAACAACAGCACCACACGTCATCTTCTTTCCCGGTCTAGAAGGCGCACCCAAATGTTTCCATTCCCTAGCAGCTTACTTGAACGTCCATGTCGACAGTCTCCAATATTCAAACGACCGCACAGAAGAAGCCATCACGGACATGGCCCAGCACTTACTCACAGTAAGCAGTTGACGTTTCTATTGTTACATCGCCACCTTCATTTGCTTTGATTAATATCGGTTTTGGTAGTTCTTGTTTTTGAGGCAACATGAAAAGCTAATAATTATGCAACTCGTAATTACCGCGAGGAAGGTGGTGAAATGATGACCTAACTGTCAAATGAAATTTTTTTTATGTTTGCAGGTTGTGGAACCCTTGGTTACGAAATCGAAACCTTTCCAAATAGTTTCGTATTCTTACGGAGTCGCTTTGGCGATGGAAGTTGTAAGTTTGTTGGAGTCGAAGGGTTACGTTGGCAATCTCGTCTGCATCGATGGCGCTCCTTACATGTTACGAATCCTCCTCAAAGGTTACTTGGACGTGGGTTCTGAAGCCCACTTCCAAACAGGTTTCCTCTGCCAACTCCTATCTTTGCACGTACCCATTGAAATTATTTTCAAAAACAAAGTAAGTCAATTTGTGGCAAAAGAAAAAATTCTTCTACGTCTAATTAAAAATTTAGGAACGAATTCTGGCCTGTTCAACGTTCGAAGACAGACTTGTGGTTTGCGAAGAGATCGTTCCCAACGACACCATGTATTCGACACAGTATTGGAAGCAATTCGCCACAGCTTCGTTCAATCGTCTCAAAGCTCTCAACCGTTACCATCCAGCTTACAATAAGTTAAAATCGAAAGTGACCCTGTTCAAACCTGAAGAGAAGAGTGTTCCGAATTTGCCAGATGATTATCGATTAAGCGAAAATTGCGAGAATCCCGTCGAAATTAAGATTTTTAAGGGCAACCACGTCACGATTTTAGAAAATATTGAAATGGCCGAATGTATCAACGAATTGGTAGGAGTTCCAAGTATGATAAAGAAGGAATCTATTAGGCAAGAAGAGACGCCGTTAATAGTGGCTGATGGAATTAAACAGAGATAGGTTAATAGCTTGTTTTGTTTTTAGTCAATAGTAACTTGTTTTGTATTATTCTAATTAGTTTTAATTAATTATAGTTATTAATTAATGTAGGTATGTAATAAAGAAATTGATGTAGTAGAAAATTTTGAATTGTCTCAAAATTTGTGTACAGCCGTGGAATTAAGTAATGCACAGTGGGTGATTCTTCATACATAATCATCAAATGTAGCGTGGAAAAAGTTGTAGGAGACATTAGAAAAGCACGGAGGAATCACCCTTGTTAATTTGCAATATGTGTTTCGTAATGTATACGCACGACCATGTCTCCAGCCAGCATCAATAGACCTGCTTTTATGAAGAGCCAAAATAATGCCATAGGAACGACAAAAAATATTAATTTCTATTAGGGTTTGAACCTACCTTATAGTGGCGAATGTTGTGGTGTAGTCGGCTGCGGATGCTTGGAAACGGGGTGTTCTGTAACCGTGAGAGGTTTCGCACAAACTAGAAGACCTTTGACCGACTCGACTATACGACTGTCCCTTTCAAGGATTGTAAGAGAAGTGTTAATGTAACTTGTGCTAAGGGTAGACGGGAAGTGCAAGATGGAGGCTTCCTAACCACCACCCTTCACCATGTCACGTGGGTCCCACCCTGGGGAGCAATTTAAACGCGATCGCAAGCATACAACTAAACTATTTGTTCGTATAATAAACTAAACTAATTTAAATAACCAACTAACGATAAAAAGAAAAAATTAACTATCTAAGTGAGGGTACCGAACAATATGATACCATAACTAACTCTTCGTGTTTTTGTTTCTTTGTAATTTTCAAGTCAATTAATTCATTACTATGCTACGATTGATTGAGTTCGACCGAGCAACAAGTGTGACCTTCAAATAAATGTTGATTAGCTCATTTGAATTTTGAATATAAATATGTTTGAAAACAATAGATTTAAGTCTCAGGGAACCGAAAAGAAGAATTATTATTGTAATGTAATGGAAATTTATTTCGGCCCAAACCAACGAGAGTAATAATAATTTCTAAACTTCGTGATAATTATTGATCTCCTCTGCAATTTCGTGTCAATTCAATCATAATTTGTTTTCAGATCAAGACACGACAGTTATTCACTTTATTTAAGCTTGAAACAAAAACAAAGAGATATTATAAATAAGTTTTTTTTATTTGTATTTATGTATTTAGCATTAATTATCAACATTTCTAATTGTCTACTTTCCTTGGTAGGTGCCGATTACGTTGTTAAATAACCTCTGATCCCAATCCCCTTGTAGTTGCTCATTAATAACTCGATGGGGTATTGTATTCAAAGCTGAAATTTTGGCTATAAGAATCTCCAAAAAAAATTTCGGCTTGTCTCAGTCAGTCTACTTTACGAGCGATAAGTTTTGGGTGTTCTGCTTCTATTTTGGTGTTAAGTTTAAATAAGTTTTAATTTCTGGTTTAAGGTGGTGTTAGCTTTAGATTTTTTTTATTGGGTAATTGGTGACTCAAGATGACTTCTCAAGAGAATTTAAACAAAAATGAAGAGGTCGAAGATTATCGGCTAGATGAACTGAAGTGCGGGCGAGATCTGGCCAACGCGCCACCTGGAGAAGAAGTCGTTATAACAGGTAGCAACCCAATTATCCAAAATTTCTTCTTCCTATTTTGTTGCTGTTACTTTTCTTTTTCGAACACTAGGAGCAAAGCTTATTTCAATTTGTCACCAACTTTGTCAATAACTTTTCATTGTCTAAATTTCAAAATTAATCAAAATTTAAAAAATGCCTCACTTAAGAGGAATGATGTGGCAACAATGTACAAAGCTTGTTTTATAAATTACTAAAAACTCGTTAAAACCAAATAACTTTCATATTTGCCTCTCTAAAAGAGAGTAGTGTGGCGGCCCGCGCTTTTTTATTACTTGCAATTTGCTTCCGAAATCTATTTTGGTGACCGAGAAATTACTTGGTCGCTGCTTCAATAACGTTCAAAAATTTAAAATCTGTCAATTTTTAACTGAAACAAAATTTCCAGAATTCCACACTATAGAGGAATACTTTGGCGACAGTTTACTATCAACTGTTTGATGATTGAGAAAGAAGTAACTAAAAAGATTTTGTGTTTGTCTCACTAAAGAAGAATAATGTGGCGGCCCGCGCTCCTCTATTGCTCTATTACAAAATGTTATTTGCTTTTGCAATTTATTTTTCAAATTGTGAAATATTTTGGTCAAAGTTTTAATTGCGTTTTAAAAATAAAAATTACCATCAATTTCTAAACAAAATAAAATCTAAAGAATCCCTCACTGAAGAGAAATGTTTTGGCGACCATCTACAATCAACTATTTAAAAGTGGTTAAAAAAAGCGAACAAATTTTGTGTTTAATTCACTAAAGAAGAATGATGTGGTGGGCCGTTCTTGTCAATGCTTACTATTATTCACATGTTTAGCACTCCAAAAACATTTGAAAGAGAATAGAATAGACAATTATTTAGCAACTGTTTTATAAGCATAGAACAAAATAAACCGAACCAAAATTGATAGGTTATGTCACTAAAGAGGAATATTGTGACAACTCGTTTTGAGCAATGTTATAAAAATAGGAAAGGCGGGCTAAACCAACTTGGTATTTGCCTTACTGCATAAGATTCTTGTGACGATTGAATTGAATACTTTCACAACTAACAAGGTTTCAAAAATACGTCACTAGAGAGGAGTCTTATGGCAAACATCGCTTGCAATAGCGTTACAAAAATTAATTTCTTTATTGATGTTGAAAATTTTCAAATCCTGATCGAAATTGTTTTGATGACAGTAAAAATTTGGAAAACAAAATAACATGTTTTTAATGGGCGGCCATGACTTTTGTCATGACTTTAAGGTTAAACGGCTACTTTCAATTTCACTGTTACCGATTGCATCAACAATTGGTCTCTTGCATGGAAATTAGGAGGTCGTTTGTTATCTATATAGAGATATTGCCAAGCAAGCTTCACTAAAGGCGGGTGTTGTGGCGGCCCGTTTTTACCTTTCTTGTCAAATGTTGCAGGTCTGGCCGGCATGTACCCGAACTCTCGTAACGTCTACGAATTCCAGTACAACCTCTACAACAAAGTGGACATGGTGTCCAGTGACGACCGTCGCTGGTCTCTGGAACATCCAGAGATCCCGAAGCGCGTCGGGATGCTGTACGACATTGAGAAATTTGACAGCGGCTATTTCGGGTTGCACTACCGTCAAGCCCACGCTATAGATCCGATGGCCCGTCTTCTTCTCGAGAAGTCCATCGAGGCCATCATGGACGCCGGTGTTAACCCCTCAGATCTAGAGGGCACCAACACCGGCGTCTTCGTTGGTGTTTGTTTCAGTGAAACTGACAAAACTTGGTTTTTGGAAAAACTCTACCCTCAATATTTCTCCATTACAGGGTGAGACACTATTAATTGAGTCCTCAAGATTTTAATTAAAAAAAAATTTTTTAGAGTTGAACGAAGCATGATTCCCAACCGCCTTAGCTACTTCTTAAAACTCAATGGTCCTTCGTTTGTTACCGATACGGCTTGTAGCAGTTCTTTGTCCGCCCTCGAGCACGCTTACAAGGCGATTCGGACCGGAAGATGCGAAAAGGCAATAGTGGGTGGCACGAATCTCTGTTTGCACCCCTACGTCTCCCTCCAGTTCTCCCGTCTTGGCGTTTTGAGTAACGACGGAGCTTGCAAGGTTTTCGACGCCGACTCCGACGGTTACGTGAGGTCTGAGGCCGTCAGCGCTATTTTCTTGCAGAAGAGTAAAGATGCCAAAAGGATCTACGCTCGTGTTGTTCACGCCAAGACCAGTTGTGACGGTTACAAAGTGCAAGGGATCACTTTCCCGTCGAGTCTGGCCCAGAAGCAGTTGATGCAGGAGGTTTATCAAGATTGCAACCTCGATCCCAGATTGTTGAGTTATCTGGAAGCCCATGGAACCGGCACGAAAGTTGGTGATCCTGAAGAGGTTGCGGCGATTGATGCGGTCTTCTGCAAAGGGAGAAAAACTTCGTTGATGATTGGTTCGGTCAAGTCCAACATTGGGCACAGCGAATCCGCGTCGGGGCTCTGCTCTGTCGCAAAGGTATTGATAGAGATGTTTTAGTATTCAAAATGGCGGCATTACCACCATTAAAGTTAATCAGTAGAGCCGCTTGTTAAAGTTAAGTTAATATGGTGGCGTTTGACTTTTGTCGTCTCTTTCTTACTTCTAGCAAATAATACTATTATAGATACAACATCAACGTTGCCACTAAAATTTTTCAAAATAGCGACCTTAAGACTCTAAAACAGTAGAATTTCTAAAAGTTATCTAGTATAGCGTCTCTCTTCTGTCAAGTGATTAGTACGATTGAAGGTAGTCCTCTATCACTTAATTATTTTTAAAACCTCTTAGTCAAAAAGTAATATTTTTCAAAATGGCGGCCTAAACATAAGTACCTACTAGAAATACAAAAAGTTTGCTTTTTAAAATGGCTGCTCTAATACAGTAGAATTTGAAAAAACTAGCAATTCTGTCACTACTTTTTTAAGTATTTCATTGATATTCTTATCATCAGCTCTTGTAAATTATTTTTGCAACTCTAGGTAATCATCGGTATTGAAAATGGAATCATCCCTCCCAACGTGAACTATTCGAGGCCCAGAGAGGGACTCGATGCTCTGGAGAAAGGACGTGTAAAGGTGGTTGCTGAAAAGATGCCCTTCGAAGATGATCGTGGATTGATCGGTAACAAAACTCTAGACCTAAACTTAAACTAAAACAATATTTTGCAGGCATCAACAGTTTTGGATTTGGAGGTGGTAATTGCCACGTTCTGCTCCATTGGAACCAGAAGCAAAAGTCGATCCGAAACCAACCCAGCGATGGGTTACCAAGACTAGTTTGTGTCAGTGGTCGGATACCAAATTCCATCACGTCGCTTTTGGACGATATCAAAAAGAGACCACTAGATGTTGAGTATCTAGCTCTATTTCATAACTTGTTCAAGTACTTTTTAGTGTTGATGGTTAATTTCATACCGTTAATGGTCGATTTGCAGAAATGACGTGAGGAATCACCTCTACAGAGGTTACTCGATAGTAGGGGAATCAGGAGAAATAGTTCGCGATCAAAGCGATTTTTTGGAAAAGAAGATTCCTCTTTACTTGGTCTTTAGTGATTTTGGAGACTCTTGGGCAACCATCGCTAATCAACTGTCAGCTGTTGAAATTTTTGCAAACTCCATGCAGAAAATCTTTAAATTGTTAGCTTCTAAAGGCATCGATCTAGCTACCCTGGCTTCCAAAAATGGCGAGAGTTTTTTTGTTAACGAAATTCTTGGTACTATGGCGGTACAAGTTGGAATTGTCGATGTTTTGAGGAAGTTGGAACTGGAACCTGACGGTTTCTTTGGTTATGGCATCAGTGAACTGATTTGTGGCTATTTCGAAGGAACTCTCAGTCTCGAGGAAACTGTTTTTTCCACCTACCAATTGGCCAGGGCTCTAGACAACATTAACAAGAACTTAACAACGGGTGTTAGCTCTTTTGACAAAATCAGTAAGAAATTTCTTGGCAACTCCCAATGAATTATTGAGAAGTTTTAGAACCTAAACTGCAGAAACTTCTTCACGACATCATTTCGGAGCCGAAACCGAGAGGAAACAAGTGGTTGTCGTCAACGTCAACACCGGTAGCGTCAGCTGAACATTTTGTCAACTCCCTCAATGTTCAATTACCTTTCAAGAACCTCCACGACAATCTAGAACGGAACAGCAACTTCCTCGAAATAGGCAACCGTCAACTCAAAGTTCCAGACCAAAAGCTAAACTATTTACGTTTGGAGGCCGGGAAGAAAAACAGTTTCGTGGCTTTCCTCGAAATTTTGGGAAGGTACTTTTCAAAGTTTTCCCAAAATTTTGCTAATATCCAATTTCAGTTTGTATAATTGCGGCCACAACCTCCAAATTGCCGAGTTGTACCCGAAGGTTAAATTTCCGGTAAGTCGAGCAACCCCCATGATTTCACCATTGATCAAGTGGGACCACCGAAAAGACTGGTTCGTCACCCACTACTCAACCGACCACATCCTTAAAAGTGGCCAAAAGAACATTAGACTCACCACGAAAGAAGACAGGTGGAGATGGTTGAACGGTCACGTGGTCGATGGTAAGTATAGAAACTGATGACTTCAATTTTTTTTAAATCGAACCAACAGGTCGCAACTTGTTTCCGGCAACTGGATACTTAAACTTTGTTTGGGAAGTTTTGAGTTTGGTTAATGGAATGCTCACAAGCGATATGAACGTAGTTTTTGAAAATTGCCGTTTCTTGAGAGGTACACCGTTATCACCGGAAATCATGACAGATATGACTATTATGGTTCAAAGAGGTAGCGGAAATTTCGAAGTGATTGAGGGCGGTGCTGCTGTTTGTACCGGTCGAATCTTCTTGGCTAACAACAAGTCAAAAAAACAAATCACGTTGCCTCTCCCAAATGATGATGATGATGAGGATGAAGTTTTGATGCAAACCAAAGATATTTACAAAGAGTTACGGTTGAGAGGTTATAACTACACGTGAGTTGTTAAATAGTTGAAACTTCCCAAGGATCACTCTGGTAATTTTAGGGGTGACTTCAAGAAGATAAAGGAATGCAATGTTAGCGCTACCAAAGCGACGATCCGTTGGGAAAAGAACTGGGTGACCTTCATCGACAACATGCTTCAGTTAAAGATACTGGAAATCGACACGAGGTTGCTCTACGTTCCAACGGGGATCGAAAGGTTGTCAATCAATTCCAAGAAGCATATAGCGTTCGCCCAGCAGTTTGAAGAAAATCCGAATTTAACAGTGTACAACTTCAAGGACATCGGATTGGTCAAGTAAGAAATCTAAAAAGAATTTGCTTTAGGCAATAGAAAGTTTAAGGGAAAAACGCAATTTTTAACCTTTCGCGTAACCGCGGACAAAGTATAGGAAAAATTTCAAAAATTTTAAAATCTGTACTTTATTTAGCATTGAGCAAAAAAAAAACAATAAAAAACGTTATCAACCGTTAATTAAAAAAAATACATGTTTACTTATTCTCACGTGGTCAAAACAAAGTATAGAAAAAAAATTAAATTTTAGATGCGGTGGTATCGAGATTTGCGGGATAACCGCGATGTCGATTCCGCGTCGCAAGAGACGCGTTGAGCCGGTCCTGGAAAAGTACCAATTCGTTCCAAACTTCGCCACCCTCACCACCAATGAATCAATAAGAGTCATCGTCCAGTTAATTTTGGAAAATCTTCCCGAAATCAAAGTCAAAGTCGTCGAATTGATCGACGAAGCTACAGTAGAAGATGCCGAAGTTTTAGCACCAATAATCAACGAAGCTTTAGGTGACATACCGCTAATTCGACCGGAAATCACCGTTTTAACCAAACAACCCTTAAAACTGCCCAACATTGAGGTGGAAGACGAGAAGTTAGTTGCGCAAACTAACTGCAACTTAGTTGTCGCCACCAATGCGCTTCAGCGTGTTATCGTGAGGTGCTGCTGGAGTAGCAGAAGTTGTTATTTTGATTGGGTGATTTCAGGTGTTCAACTTGGCACTGGGAGCTATTAAAGAGAAAGGTTTTGTTTTGTCCCGCGAACCAATCGATTTCGAGCCTGCTGAAAACAGCGATGTCAACATTCTGGCGGTACACGTTACGAAAACAGAAAAACTTTTTTTGTTCCGAAGGAAATTAGAAGGAAAACCGCCATCAAGTGTTGTTGAAATCAAAAACGAAACTTTCGATTGGTTGCCAGTATTGCAGAAATCTATCAAAAATGGCGAAAGCGTCACAGTTGTTGCCCAAGAGGAGCCTCTGAGTGGGGTTTTGGGTTTGGTCAATTGCTTAAGAAGAGAACCTGGTGGTGGTAATGTTAAAAGTTTCTTCATAACTGGAGAAGCGCCTCGCTTTGATCTTTCCAATCCTTTCTACAGCGAGCAGTTGAAGAAAAATTTCGCAATCAACGTCTACAAGAATTCTCAATGGGGCACTTACAGACATTGTCTTCTTAATCCAGAACCAAAAGTCGAGAGTGAACATTGTTTCGTCAATGTCACCCAAAGAGGAGATCTTTCGAGTCTGAAATGGATAGAGGGACCTCTTAATAGCACTTCCTCTGTGTCTCCAGAAGAAGATTTGGTTCATGTTAGTTTGCAGAAAATTTTGAAATTTTCGAAATTATTTTTGGAAAATTTCCAGGTTTACTACTCTTCGCTAAATTTCCGAGACATAATGACAGCTACAGGTCGAATCAGTGGTGATGTTGTTACCACAGACAGGACGCAACAGGAATGCGTCCAAGGGTTCGAATTTTCAGGAAGAACTAACAAGTAAGAATTAAACTATCCAGACCTCCAAGTGCTCAAAAGTCAAAATTTTAGTGGAACAAGAGTTTTTGGAATGATATTATCAGGAGCTCTATCCACAATTGTCAAAGCTAACAAATACATGTATTGGAAGTTACCAGAACATTGGTCCCTTGAAGATGGTGTCACGATGCCAGTAGTATACTGTACAGTAGCTCACGCTTACTTTGAGGTTGCTAAAAAAATATCACCAAACAATTTGTGACCATTAGGAAATTTTAGGTTCTCAAAATCAAGAAAGGTAACACCATCTTGATCCATGCAGGCTCAGGAGGAATCGGCATAGCAGCAATCACTTTAGCTCTTCATTTCGGCCTAACTGTCTACACCACGGTTGGAACCAAAGAGAAGCGCGAGGCCCTCAAGCAACAATTTCCACAACTCAGAGGTACTTGGTGAATGAGAAATTTTCAATTGTTAAAACTTTTTTTGGAAATCTAGACCACCAAATAGGCAACTCACGAGACACATCTTTCGAAACTATGATTTCCCAACAAACTGAGGGCAGAGGTGTCGACATCGTTCTGAATTCTCTTGCTGAAGAAAAACTGGAAGCTTCCATACGTTGTTTGGCACGTGGTGGGAACTTCTTGGAAATCGGCAAGTTCGATTTGGCCAACAACAGAAAATTGCAATTGTGTATGATGGAAAAAGAAGCTGCTTTCCATGGAATTATGGTTGATGACTCCTTCACTCAACCAACGAAAATGGCGTACCTCCAACAAATAACGTCTAAAGCTTTTGAGGCTGGCATACCTTTACCAAGGACGGTTTTCAAAGCCGAGGAAATTGAGAAAGCGTTCAGGTACATGGCCGGAGGAAAACATGTGGGAAAAGTTGTCATACAGATCCGGAAAGAAGAGAATGAGAAAGTGGTGCCACCTACACTTCGATTGACGAAGAGCATTGCACGGTAAGTCTTATACAATTCTTAAACGTTTCCAAATGGAACATCTATTAAACAAATTTTACTAGATGGGTAGGTTGAACCTTTGTTAACTTCTAGAAAACAATTGTGGTTGTTTCAAAAATCTCCCCTACTTTTGTTAAGCTTTTCTAATTAGTTACAATGTCTCTAGTGAGAGCCTGGCAGTATCTCTTTATTTGGTTGCTGCTAATTTTACATTTGGTGGCTTTTAGATAAGAGTTGTCTCTATTTCGAAAGCTTCCACTACCGTTTCTAAACTCTTGTAATTATTTTGATGACTTAGATAACATTTTTGATGGTAACGTTTCATGTGGTTGCTACAAATTTCACATTTGCTGTCTTTCAGATGAGTGTTGTTTCTCTTCTAAGAACTTCCACTACTACTTCCAGGCTCTTCTAATCATTCTAATGATTTAGATGACATTTCTGATGGTAACTCTTCATGTGGTTGTCATTATTTTGACATTTGCTATCATGTAGATGAGTATTGTCTTTATTCCAAGAACTTCTACTAGATACCATTTTCAAGCTTTTCAAATCATTCTGAAAATTTGGATAAAATTTCTGACAGTAGTTCTTCATGTAAGTAGTTGCTGCCAATTGGACATTCTCTTTTTAAACTCTTTTAATTATCCTGAAGACTTAGATAACATTTCTAATGGTACCTAACTGTTCATGAGGTTGCTGCCTATTGGTGTCTTTTAGCCAAGAGTCATCTATATTCCACAAATTTTTATTTTTTTTTCTAAGCTCTTGCAATCGATACCAATGATTTAGCTAAACTTTCTGGTACTAACTTTTATGTTACTGCAGCTACAACTGTGACCCTGAAAATGTTTACGTCATTGTTGGAGGTCTGGGAGGTTTTGGCTTGGAGCTAGCTGATTGGCTGGTTCTGAGAGGTGCCAGAAAACTGGTTCTAACTTCGAGGAAAGGCGTAAAAACCGGATATCAAGCCTACAGAATACGGTAAGTACCACCTCTTTCTGCAGAAAATCCACGATAACCAACCAAATCTTTTTTTTAGAATTTGGAAAAGTTACTCTACCACAGTCCACGTGTCAACTGCCAACATCACCACGCGATCAGGTTGCGAACAACTGCTGACCGAAGCAAATTCTTTTGGCACCGTCGAGGCAATCTTCAATTTGGCTGTAGTACTAAAAGATGCTCTTTTCGACAACCAAACGGAAGAAAACTTTCGACAATCCTTCGAACCCAAAGCTTTTGCCAGCAAACATCTCGATGAGGTTTCCAGGAAACTTTGTCCGAATTTGAAGTACCTACCAACCTAACGATTCGTTGAGACTTCACTAAAGTTTTCTGCTGTTTTCAGAAATTTCGTTATATTTTCTTCGGTGTCTTGTGGTCGCGGCAATGCCGGTCAGACCAATTACGGTATGGCTAACTCTATTATGGAAAGAATTTGCGAGAAGAGGAAACAAGACGGATTTCCGGCTTTGGCCATACAATGGGGAGCTATTGGGGATGTGGGCTTGGTGGCGGAAATGCAAGAGTTGGACACTGAAATTGAAATTGGGGGAACTTTGACTCAACCAATCATCAGTTGTCTTGAAGTCATGGATAATCTTCTCAAACAGGAGAATGCCGTTGTTTCGAGTATTGTAGTGGCGGAGAAGAGACGAGGAGGAGGGGGTAGCGATAATATTGTTGACGCTGTTGCTTATATTATTGGTAAAGTTATTTGTTTTTTTATTGTAATTAGTTTTGATGACGGGGAGTTTTAGGAATAAGAGATACGAATACTGTTAGTCAACACTCAACTTTGGCCGAACTGGGAATGGATTCGATGAGTGCAGTGGAGATCAAGCAAACTCTGGAAAGGGAATTTGATGTTTTTTTAACGCCTCAAGATATGCGCAGCATGACTTTTGCCAGGTAGAGCTGACTTTTTCTGGTAGATTCTAGTTATAGCTAAACCAACATCTAGATCTAAAAGGATTCACAACTTCTGACTTTCCATTCTTTCTGAACTTCCACATGTTCTGCAATTCTGATAGCTTCACTCATTTTAACCCACCCCCAACTAAGAAGTCTTTACCTTTAGGTATATAATCTCACTTGCATCTCTCTCTTTCAACACTAGGTACATATTTGTTTCCTTAATTTTAATGATGTCTTCTCATTTTTTTCCTTCATTGCTTCATCTAGAGTTTATTAGTTTCTTCGTCTTTTAATTCTGATCTCTTCTTTTTGTTGATTGTTGAGTGCTGTCTAGTTGTGTAGACCCCCTACAGTTCTTCTTTACTTCCCAGTACTTCTAGATCTAGACTTTATTCATTCACTTTCTGTGTATTTAGTATTAATTCTAAATTTACCTCTTTGCCCAGCACTTTCTACTCTATCTAAATTAACCGAAAATTTGACTCTTCTTAGAAGTCCCTGGATCTCGCCATGTCTTCTATTTGCAAAACATTGATTTTTTCTTCTTGCAGACTTCAAGAGCTTCAAGAGGAAAAACTATCAGAAACCGGCAGTGGCAAAAAGAAAGACCGACCCGTTACCGGTTTCGAGATGATGCTACGACTGATGAGTGATGAATCCGAAGCGCAAATTCCACTCATCCATCTAAAATCAAAAATCGAACAACAAGCAACAGCACCACACGTCATCTTCTTCCCCGGTCTAGAAGGCGCACCCAAATGTTTCCATCCCCTAGCAGCTTGCTTGAACGTCTACGTCGACAGTCTCCAATATCCAAACGACCGCACAGAAGAAACCATCGCGGACATGGCCCAGCAATTACTCACAGTAAGCAGTTGACGTTTCTGTTGTTATATCGCCATCTTCATTTGCTTCGCTTAACATCGGTTTTGGTAGTTACACTTGTTTTTGAGACAACACAAAAACCTAATAATTATGCAACTCGTATGTTTCAATGTTACCGCGAGGAAGGTGGTGAAATGATGACCTAACTGTCAAATGAAATTTTTTTTATGTTTGCAGGTTGTGGAGCCCTTGGTTACGAAATCGAAACCTTTCCAAATAGTTTCGTATTCTTACGGAGTCGCTTTGGCGATGGAAGTTGTAAGTTTGTTGGAGTCAAAGGGTTACGTTGGCAATCTCGTCTGCATCGATGGCGCTCCTTATATGTTACGAACCCTCCTCAAAGGTTACTTGGACGTGGGTTCTGAAGCCCTCTTCCAAACAGGTTTCCTCTGCCAACTCCTATCTTTGCACGCACCCATTGAAATTATTTTTAAAAACAAAGTAAGTCAATTTGTGGCAAAAGAAAAAATTCTTCTACGTCTAATTAAAAATTTAGGAACGAATTCTGGCCTGTCCAACGTTCGAAGAGAGACTTGTGGTTTGCGAAGAGATCGTTCCCAACGACACTATGTATTCGACACAGTATTGGAAGCAATTCGCCACAGCTTCGATCAATCGTCTCAAAGCTCTCAACCGTTACCATCCGGCTTACAATAAGTTAAAATCGAAAGTGACCTTGTTCAAACCTGAAGAGAAGAGTGTTCCGAATTTGCCCGATGATTATCGTTTAAGCGAAAATTGCGAGAATCCCGTCGAAATTAAGATTTTTAAGGGCAACCACGTCACGATTTTAGAAAATATTGAAATGGCCGAATGTATCAACGAATTGGTAGGAGTTCCAAGTATGATAAAGAAGGAATCTATTAGGCAAGAAGAGACGCCGTTAATAGTGGCTGATGGAATTAAACAGAGATAGGTTAATAGCTTGTTTTGTTTTTAGTCAATAGTAACTTGTTTTGTATTATTCTAATTAGTTTTAATTAATTATAGTTATTAATTAATGTAGGTATGTAATAAAGAAATTGATGTAGTAAAAAATTTGGAATAATCTCAAAATTTGTGTACAGCCGGGGAATTAAGTAATATACAAGGGGTAATTCTTTTCACATAATCATCAAATGTAACGTAGAAAAGTTGTAAGAGACACATTAGAAAAGCACGGAAGATACACGGTTGTTAGTTCACAATATGATACGATAACAGATTCTTTGTTTCTTTGTAATTTTCAAGTCAATTCATTACTATGCTACGATTGATTGAGTTCGACCGAGCAACAAGTGTGACCTTCAAATAAATGTTGATTAGCTCATTTAAAAATGTATATGTTTGAAAACAATAGATTTAAGTCAGGAAACCGAGAAGAATTATTATTGTAATGTTATGGAATTTTATTTCGGCCCTAAACCAACGACAACAATAATAATTTCTACTTCGTGATAATCATTGATCTCCTCTGCAATTTTTCAGATCAAGATACGAGAGTTATTCATTTTATTTAGGCTTTAAACAAAAACAAGATATTATAAATAATTTTTTTTCTTTGCATTTATGTATTTTGCATTAATTATCAACATTTCTAATTGTCTACTTTCCTTGGTAGGTGCCCTTTACATTGTTGCTGTTGTCGATGCAGCTTCGTTGATGGCTTCCGCCACGGCAAGGTTATCCAGAATTGTCAGGTGATTTCCCTCAAACACTCTGATTTCTTCAACATTTCCACAATAAGTTGACAAATTGTAGTCTTCTGGTAAATTGGCAACACTAACGTGTTGGGGCTTAAAAAGTCTAACTTTTGATTTTATCTTGTAACTGGGGTGGTAATTGTCGAGAGCTTTAATGCGATTGATCGCCGAAGCAAACCATTTACGGAAGAACTCTTTAGACAAAAAAGAATTCCTTTGAATGATCTCTTCACAAATTTCCAGTCTTTCATCAAAGCTTTGACAGTCGACAATAGATTTTTTCTAAAAAGTGAAAGATGAGAATGTTGTTAGATTGTTGTTCAACTTACAGTGGCTGTTGAAATTGTTTCCGTTGGTGCTACCACTGATATAATTTGGCAAAGAAAACTGGTCTCCAATTGGGCAATTGAACTGAAATCGAGAGACCTAGAGACTATAACTTTTATCATTTCAGGAGCACCATCAATGCATATTAGGTTGCCAACGTAACCCTTGGCTTCTAACAAACTAACGACCTCTAACGCCATTACGGTTCCATAAGAATGTCCAACAATGTTAAATGGTTGCGATTTTGTCAGTAGAGGTTCCACAATCTATATTAACATAAACTTTCTAATAAGAGTTGTGACTTGGTAAGAAATTTTTACTGTTAATAAATGTTTTGTCATGTCCTCGACGGTTTCTTCTGAACGATCGTTAAGGTATTGAATGCATTTAGCGTCAACCGACAAATTTACAACTAAAGAATCAAAAACTTTAGAAGCTCCTTCTAGACCAGGGAAGAAAATTACTCGTGGTGACTTTTGGATGTCTTCACTTTTGGACTTCATTTGGACAATTGGCAACTGTGACGTTATCTCGTCGTTCATTAATCTAAAGATCATTTCGAAACCAACAATTTGATGTTCCTCGGTACCTCCCTTTGCTGATTGTTTTCCTTCTTGAATTTCTTGCAATCTACGAGCATGAATTTTTGTAGAATAATTAAGTAAGTTAGTTCCCGAACAACTAAGTCAACTGAGAATGAGAAGAGTAACGAGACTTCACTTACTTGGAAAAAGTTATACTGCGCATATCTTTAGTAGTTAGAAATACATCAAATTCTCGTTCTAGAATTTGCTTGATCTCCACTGCACTCATGGAATCCATACCGAGTTCAGCTAAACTCGAGTATGGACTAACTGTCTTTACGTCACGAATTCCTAAAAGATTCTGTTAACAATTGTTGAAACAATAAAATATTTTACCAATTATATTAGCAACGGCATCGACAATATTTTCGGTTTCTACCCCTCCTCGTCTCTTCTCCGCCACTACCATACTAGACACAATGACGTTCTTTTGGTTGAGAAATTGATCCATGACTTGAAGACAACTGGTGATTGATTGTGTTAACGTTCCTCCAATTTCTATTTGAGTGTTTGGTTCTTGCATGTCGGCGACTAAACCGACGTCACCGACGGCGCCCCATTGGATGGCGAGAGCCGGAAATCCATCTTCTTTCCTCTTCTCGCAAATCCTCTCCATGATGGAGTTCGCCATACCGTAATTGGTTTGACCGGCGTTGCCACGTCCACAGGAAACGGAAGAGAAGACGACAAAGTCCCTGATAATTAAAAGTTTCTTACAAATGCTAGTGTTCACCTTAAATCATTACCTTAAGCTCGGACATAACTTCCTGGACACTTCATCGAGGTTCTTGGTGGCTACAGCTTTTGGTCCAAGAGATTCTTGGAAGTTTGCTATTGTTTGGTTTTCGAGAATGGCGTCTTTTAAGACTACAGCTAAGTTGAAGATCGCCTCAACTTTTCCAAGACTGTTAGCTTCTTTTAGCAAGTCTTCGCATCCTCTCTTGGAGGTAATATCAGCGGTTGAAATGGTAACAATGGTACCGTAACTTTTCCAAAATCTAGCAAATTAAGCAATTTGTAAAGAGGTTTTTAAAATTTAGTTAAGAATAATTACCTTATTCTGTAAGATTCATATCCAGTTTTAATACCTTTTCTTGAGGTCAAAACCAGTTTTCTCGCCCCTCTTAAAACCAGCCAATCCGCGAGTTCTAACCCGAAACCTCCCAAACCTCCAACTATAATATAAACGTTATCAGGATTGCAGTTGTATCTAGAATTGGTCGTTAAATTATCTTCCTTAAGTGTTAAATTTAAGGTTTACCTGGCAACTCCTTTAACACGCCTGACAACGGGCGATACACTTTTCTTCTCTTCTTCGTCTCTTATTTTAATCAAAACTTTTCCTACATGTTTTCCGCCAGCCAGAAACCTGAAAGCTGTTTCTACTTCTTCCTCCTTGAACACCGTTCTGATTAAAGGTTTAATTATTCCATTCTCTAAAGCACTCTGCAGAAGTTTGTGCACGTAGTTCTTTCTCGGGAGGTTCGTAAACATATCATCAAGCATTATTCCATGGAAACTGGCTTCTCTTGCCATGAACAACAATTTCAAATTTCGGTCTTGGGTCAAATCAAATTTTCCAATTTCCAAAAATTTTCCTCCGCGAGCCAAACAACGTATTGAAGCTTCCAGTTTTTCTTCTGCGAGAGAATTTAAAACGAAATCGACACCTCTTCCATTAGTTTGTTGGAGGATCATAGTTTCGAAAGAAGTGTCTCTCGAGTTACCAATGTGTTCATCTGCAAAAACCAGAGCGATTAGAACAATTTTAAGAATAAATAATTAATTACCTTTCAATTGAGAAAACTGCTTTTTGATAAAATCTCGTTTTTCTTTGGTTCCTACTGTAGTATAAATTGTTAGTCCACAGTGTAAAGCAACGTTGATGGCAGCTTGTCCAACTCCTCCTGAACCGGCGTGGATGAGAATACTGTTACCTTTCTGGATTTTTGCCACCTAAAAATATAAACCAAAAGTAGAAAAAATCTAATATAACTTCGACCAGTAGGGAAATACGGAAGAGGTAAAAAAATAAAAGTAAGATAGAAGTCGCTTTTGATAAAATTGAAAAAAAAAACTCACTGAAAAGAAAGCGTCTAGAACTGTGGCATAAACAACAGGAATTGTAGCGCCATCCTCGATGGTAAAGTGATCAGGCAATTTCCAAAGCATATCTTCTTCAGTTTTGATAAGAGTAGAAAGAGCTCCTGTTATTGTCATTCCACAACATCTCGTTCCGCTAAAACGGAAATTTAACAACATTTCTTTATTATCTCTTAACTTACTCAATAGTTCTTCCGGAAAATTCAAGTCCTTGAACGCACTCCTGTTGAGTTCTGTCTTTAGTGATGACTTCAGGAGTGATTCGTCCAGTTGCTGTCATCACATCTCTGAAATTCAGGGCGGAATAGTAAACCTGGAAGAAGTTTAGTGATTTATGATAACTTCCACAAAAAAATTGCTTTAGTTTACATAAACCAACTGTTCTTTTGGTTTAAGAAATGTCTCGTTGGTGAGAGGCCCTTGGATCCACTTCAAACTGGAAAGATCTCCTCTCTGGGTGACGTTAACGAAGCAATGTTCGCTCTCCACCTCCAATTGAGGTTCTAGAATGAGATGTCGGTAAGTTCCCCATTGGGAGTTCTTGTAGATGTTGATTGCAAAGTTCTTCGCCAATTGCTCGCCGTAGAAAGAGTTGGAAAGGTCGAAAGGTGGTGCGTTGTCAAAGATGAAAACGCACTTGACGCCACCACCTCCGGGTTCTCTTCTAATGCAATTAACTAAACCCAAAATGCCACTTAAGGGTTCTTTTTGGGCTATAATAATAACACTTTTGTTATTAAAGAGGGATTTCTGTAAAGTGGGCAACCATTCAAATTCTTCGGTAGCCTTGGTCACGTCGATAACGGTTGGTGGTTGAAGTTGAACATTTTTCGCTAATAGAACTAATTTCTCAGTTTCTGTAGTGTAGACTGTTAAAATCTCAAGACCGGGAGCTTTGCAAGGTTCAAAAGTGAGATCTTCACGTGATAAAATGAAACCGCTGTCTTTGATGGCCACTAGAGATTGATGCAACATCTGAAGCGAGACTGGTTAGAAGTAATTGAAACTTCACAACCCCCTAACTTACGGTAGGTCTTTGCAATAGATTAGTACCCACAGCTAAAGTCCAATCTCTTTGCTCTATCAATGTCTGGTTTTCAACAGTAACGTTGGGAATGTTCAGGGGTTGCTTTGACAGAACCTTAATTTCTGGTGTTACAAGAGGCAAATCTCCCAAAACTTTGTGGACAATAGTCGCTAGAGGGTCCCCACTGTTTTTAGTAGCGTCATCAATTATTTCCAAGACTCTCACTTTAAAACTTTGAATATTTTCCAATATCAACTGAACATTGACTCTTATTGCTTTCTTAAGCTTGAGTTGGGTGCAATTTGGAACAAATTCGTGCGTTTCCAAAACTGGTTCTCTTCGTAGTTTCCGCTTTGTAATTGAGACAGTGGTGAGGCCAAAAATTTCAATTCCTCCACAACTAAAATTAATATATTACTACCCTTGTTGTACTTTTTTTCTGATTTGATGTGAGTTATACTTAATCAAGTTTAGGTTTTGATGGCTGTAGACAGGTAAGTTTGGAGATTTTCCAAACTTTTGAACGTAATCCAAATGCTTCTTAGCTTCAATTGAAACGCGTCGAATGCCAGTAGGAACTTGAAGAAATCTAGTGTCATTTTGAATTATTTTTATTTGAAGCATGTTATCCATGAAACACACCCAGTTATTTTCCCATTGGATCAAGCCTTTTGTTCCTTCAATATCGCATTCTTTAATTTTCTTAAACATATCTCTGTGAAGAGAAAAAAGAGATCAACTCATTTAGTTTTAACTAATTTCCAAATTTACTTGTAGGAATAACCTCGAAGTTGCATTTCTTTGTAAATATCCCTGGTCTCCATTTTTATCGATTCTTTACTATCACCTTCTTTAGGAACTGGAAGTGAGCCCTGTTCCGAAGACCGTTTATCTGGAACGTAAATTCGACCGGTACAAACAACATCATCATTTTCTGAAATTTCGAAACTTCCACTTCCGCGTTGAATCATCACAGTCAATTCGTTGATGTTTTCAGGTGTTAACTGTGTTGCTCTTAGAAACTTGCAGTTTTCAAAGACCACACTCATATCATTAGTCATCATTTCAAGAATAACACTCATCAGTTTCCAAACAAGATACAGATAACCTGTAGCTGGAAACAAGTTACGACCTGTTGGCAAAAACAAATATCGAGTTATGAGTCTTTAACAATTCATATATTCACCATTAATTATGTGACCAGCGAGCCAACTCCACTTGTTTTCTTTGATATTGATCTTGATAACATCTTCACCATTTTTGACAGACCCTTCACTAGAGTAACGCATCACTTGCCAGTCTTTATGATGATCCCATTTGATCAATGGGGCAATCATTGGAGTTCCGCGACTTACTGGGAATTGGACCTTTGGGTACAGCTCGTCGATTTGAGGGTTTTGGCCATAAATGTATAAACTAGAAAGTCGCTTTGACGTTAACAATTTTGTAGTTATTACGAAAGTACCTTCCCAAAATGTCAAGAAGAGAAATAAAACTATTTGTGTTTTCTGCGTATTTAAAGCGTAAATGGTTGACCTGCTGGTCAGAAACTTTAAATCGACGATGTCCTACTTCAAAAATAACTCCGTTTTTGGTTAAATGATTCCGGAGATTCTGAAATGTTGACTGGAAGTTGCTGGAATTGACAAAATGTTTGGCTAACGTTAACGGTGCCGTTGAAGAAAACTTCCATCTTCTTGGTTTCGGTTCCACGATAATTTCGTGAAGAAGTTTTTGTTGCTGAGATTCTGAAACTTTTCCATTAGTAACCTCAACTTAATTCTTGTTGAAGTTGCTACCTGTTAAATTCTTATCATCGTTCTGAAGCATCTTCACCATTTGGCAGGTGGAACGAACCGTTTCCTCAAGGGTGAGGGTGCCTTCAAAATAACCACAAACCAGTTCGTTGATGCCAAAACCGAAAAGACTACCAAAGTCGAGTTTCATTTTCTTTAAAATCTCCGCAATTCCGATTTGAACCGCCATATTACCCAAAATGTCGGTAACAAACGATCTGCTGCTGCCATTTAAGGGCAGTGTTGATAAATCGAATCCTTCAGAAGTCAACAATTTGAAAACGTTTTCTATTGAAACTTTGAAAATAGAAACAATTGTTAAATGACTTGCGATTCTTGACCAAGAAGCACCGAAATCGCTCAAGACCAAATAAATAGGTTTCTTGGATAGAGAGAAATTGACTTGATTGCGACTCAACTCGCCTGATTGCGAAACTATTGAGTAACCTCTATAGAGATGATTCTTTATGTCTTGTCTGAAAATTTCTAATTAGTTGAAGAAGTTTAAATGTTGACAGTAACACCGGAACAAGTTGTGGAAGAGCGCTATATACTCAACATCTAGAGGTCTCTTCTTGATGTCGTCCAAAATTGAGGTGATTGAACTTTCTAGTCGTCCACTGACACAAATCAGTCTTGACAAGTCATCAGTTTGGATGTTGTTACGTTCTTTTTCTTTATGGTTCCTTTCCAATAGAACATGACAATTGGCTCCTCCAAACCCAAAACTGTTAATGCCTGCAATGATAGATTTTTATTAACTCGAGCCCACGCCATTAATTTCTGTACCAAACAATCCTCGATTGTCTTCGAAAGCTGTAGGTTTTGTAACAACCTTCAAGCGGCCTGTTTCCAAAAATTCGAGTCCTTTCCGAGGTTTCGAAAAGTGGAAGTTGGCTGGTATCAAACCATTCTCAGCAGCAATGATAACCTAAATTTTAATAAGAACATGGTCACTGTAGCAAACTGATAAATACCTTAGTGATGGAACTAAGACCTGCCACTGGTTCAGTGTGTCCAATATTCGACTTCACTGACCCTAACATCAAAGGAGTGACTCTTTCTTTACAAAAAGTCGAACTTATAGCCGCAATTTCTTGAGGATCACCAACTTTGGTACCTACAACAACCAACTTGTACCTTTTCGATTAGTAACTTCACCAATTACCAGTTCCGTGTGCTTCCATGTAACTAAGCAATCTTGGATCAACGTTGCACTCTTTGTAGAAAGCTTGAAAAAGTTGGTTTTGTCCAAGACTCGACGGAAAAGTGATACCTTCTTTGTAACCATCGCAATTGGTTTTGGCATGGAGAACACGAACGTAAATTCTTTTAGCGTCTCTACTTTTTTGAAGAAACATTGCAACACATCCTTCAGACCTTACATAGCCATTAGCGTCATCATCAAAACATTTGCAGGTACCATCAAGACTTAAAACACCGAGACGAAAAAACTGAAGGGTCATAAAAGGGTTCATGCAGAGATTGGTTCCACCAACAATTGCTCTGTCACAAATACCATCCCTAATAGCTTTATAGGCGTGTTCTAGAGCATACAGAGAACTGCTGCAACCAGTGTCAACCATAAAAGAAGGTCCTTTAAGTTTCAAATAGTAACTAATTCGATTCGAAATCATACTTTTGTGATTTCTAAAAAAAAAACTTAATAGATTTGTCAAAAAATAGGAAACAATCGTTTTTACCCTGTTGCTCTGAATGTTTGAGGAGCACAACTGTTTTTGTAGGAAACGATTTGATTTTCAGAACAGCATGAACCGACAAAGACTCCGGTGTTGGTGCCTTCGAGTTCTGAAGGATTGATGCCCGCATCCATGACAGCTTCTACAGCTCTTTCCAGAAACATCCGAACTAGAGGATCCGCAGAGTCAGCTTGTCTGTGATGAATCCCGAAATAACCTGGATCAAACTTTTCTACGTCGTACAGCATTCCCGCACGTTTGGGAATTTCTGGATGGTCCAAAGACCAACGACGCTCGTCATCGGAAACCATGTCAACTCCATTGTAGAGGTTGGACTGAAACTCCTGAACATTTCTGGCATTCGGGAAATTTCCAGCTACACCTGCAAATTAACAAATTCTGGTAGCGGAAAACGTCAAGACTTGTTATTACCAGTGATCACAACCTCATCTCCGGAAGGAGGGTTGGCCAATTTTCGTCCGTAATTTAGTTCCTCTTCTGGATAACCTTCGAGCTTTTGGTCTTTGATCTCTACTTGACGCGTCTCTTGTGGTGGCATTTCAACAATTCGTTCTACCACTAAATGGAACCTCGTTGAAGTAGCAACTTGTTACTGCAAAGGCAAACCAAAATGTAAAACTTCTCTTTCTAAGCTTCACTTTCAAGCAATTGACTTTGACAAAAAGGTTTTTGCTTAAATTTAACGAATTGTGCTATTCAAAAAGAAAACCTCATTGCCCGAAAATAAATTATTAGACAAACCGTCAATTTTTTGAATTTTTGAAATAATAATTATTTCTTATTTACCTTACCGGTAATTTTGACTCGGAAGTAGGATGCACAACAGTATTCACTGCTGCAGTTGATTGAAATAAAAGGTTGATCTTTGACTTTGCTATATTTATATGTTTTCATTTTTGCTTTGAATACAATAGTTTGTGCAAGTAATACCATTTCTAATTCGATTTAATACAATGAAATTTTTTATTTTAGCAAACAAAACGTTTTTCACGTATTTTAATATCTAACTAAACAAAGTTTCAGCAAAAATTATCAACTTTAATCATTCTTTGTTTTTTTTTCTACTTCCAAGTCAATTCATTACCTTCATTACTTCGATTGATTTGATCAAGTATGACCTTCAAGAGGTGGTTGATTAACATTTGATAACGGGAAATGCTTAACGACAATGGATTTAAGTCAGTGATTAGAAGGGACGTGGCAGAAATCTATTCCGACTCTAAACCATAAGCCAACGACAGTAATAACAATTATTATTGTTGGTCATCATTTCTACTTTGGGATAATTTGGTTTGTTTTTCAAAATTCGGAACTTTTTGACAGAATGTTGTCACGAAACGTTATCTACGTATAGTAGGTATGTAATTAATTTTTAGGAAACAATTTTATTCGTTAATTTTTTACAATTTTCTTTTTATTAGTTCCAAATTATTACGTTGAACTATTATCAAGAAAAAATTTGTAACTCTTTAACAGAATGTCGTATCAAAAGGTTTTATACCACTCTATGTGGCGTTCATCATTATTTTCTTAGGAAACTGCTTAGGAATCGGCAAGATTTGATTCTCAAATTTTTTCACGTTGACCTACTGCCTTAAATCTATTGTTTTCAAATGAAGCAATCGTGAATAAAGTCTGGTCAAAGCATGACTTAAATAGGTACCCTAATAACATTGATTCATTGTGTTGGTTACTAGACGGAAAGGACAAATTTGCATCATGTATTACCTAGATATACAACAAAAATTTCAAGTTAGAGACTGGAAAAAAACAGTAACTTAGAAAAATTCTTGCAAAGACCAACAATATTTTTGAATCAAAGCCATACAATCCAATGACGCTGTCAAAATGTCGAAATCGATACGTAGTTGGGGCATTTTTCAGTCCAAACGGCATCGTTCTGAAACAACCAAGTCTCTCCAATGTAGAGGTTGCTTAGCGCTCTGCCGTATTTAGTTATGGAAAAAATAAAGTTTGTCCACTGCGATGGAATTATTGAGATCACCAATAGCAATAATGTACTTAACAATAACACTTTATTAACAATAAGTCGGCTCAACGTTAGCTCTCTTGTTGGTAACGTGGTGGCATCAGTTGGTTGGAAGCTGGAAGAGTAAAAATCATTCTTCCTCTACAGTATGTCTTTTAAATTATAGTTAATACTCTTAAATACATGATATAATGCCAATCTTAGATAATCAAATTTGAACTACTTTCCTAAATAAATATTAATATTTTTAACCCTTGACTACATTTTAGTTCCTACACTCTGCTATACAGGGTGTCCGTTTTTTAAGCAAAAACCATCAAAGCTAAACGTTTTTAACTAAGCCATAGGGCAAGCACTTCTTTACAAGGCAGATCTCATAATTTTCCTAAACTAATTTGCAACAAATATTACAACTTACAACAAGTGAAAGTTTGCAGAACTCCGAGCACTGACACCTAATCAAGTAATAGTTGCACAAAACTATTTTTTTCTAATAATTGCTATATTTATACTTTAATTTGGTTTTGAATACAATCGCTAATAATAATAGAATTTACAAAATTACCATTTACACATTGTAGTTAATAAAGTCTTTTTAAACTAGATATTTTCTTGTTTTGAATACAAAGCCTATTAAAAAAATTATTGAAATATTTTACATGCGAAGGTTTATTGACGCGACTTTTACATCTACTTAACTGTCTGTCGGTGTCCCTTACCTGAATTACTTACTTTTGTTAGAATTATAAAATAAATTACCAATATTGTGAGACCGAAGTACGGGTTTTGTAGATTTGCAAGTTTAATGTGGAAAAATGCTAGATTGATGAGGTCAAAGTTCTATCTATCAATCAATCTTTTAGATTATTGTGATTTATGAAACAGTATAATTTTAATGAATCAACTTACAATATTACGTTGTCAATAATATTATTGAAGTGCATGTAAAATTATTATTTACATAAGCTTTTGTATTCAGACCTTTATAAAAATGGCAAAACTAAAAACCAGCATTTGGCAATCAGCTCCACTCCGGTAAGTTGTGATAGTTGTTGCAAAATTTTAAAAAAATTAGTTCTAGAAATTGACTGAATATATTAGTCTTAACCCTCTATTGAATCACGGGTCATGAGTATATGACCATAACTGACTTTAAATCTTTTTTAAGTGCTTCAATTCAAGTCAGGTATCTATGTACTGTTTATTACATCCGATCTGGAACAATGTATTTTATTCGCAATCATATAGGTAATATATCCATTCCTAACCTTTTAAGAAGTGGGGAAGTTAATCATTCCTGACAATCCAATCCTGACCTTACTTTCCATCTCTAGGATAGGAATGGGCCCATTCCTAACCTGCTGTGAGTACAAAAATAGTTCGGTAGATGACGCAGAGTGAAAATCTATTAGTCTATTAGTTTGTTGAGATTCATGAGATAGTGGAATTTCAATGACTCAATTTACAATATTACAATGTTAAATGCGTCTTAATTTTATTGAAGCAGATGTAAAATTATCATATACATAAGCTATTGTATTCAGGCCTAAAATAGCACCTTATAAAAAAGGTAAAACTAAAAATTAACATTTGACAATCAGCTCGACTCAATCGACGTACGAGTACAAATTTCTGGTGAGTTGTGCTAGATTGTTCATTTAGATTCAATATTTAATAATTTTATATCTGTCTCAGAAAAAATTTATCAGTCAACTCACTAATTATTAACTTTTGTTGAATTTCGTGACTTTCGTACTAAAAATAAGAAAAAAAAAACATTCTAATTTTATCAACATTAATTGCCTAAAGGTTAGGAAGGAATCGCCAGTTGCTAACTGACTTGACTATTATCAGGCAACCCAACTTGAATTATGTATGAATTTCTAACTACTTTTATTAGAAGAATTGTTGCAAGGTTTAACTAGTTTCCATTTTAGTAGTACAACAAATTGTTGAAATGCTATCACAAGAAACGAGGCAAGTCGAAATCAAAAATCAAAAGCGCGAAGAATATCCAGAAGAGGAACTAAATTATGGACGAAAATTGGCCAACCCTCCTCCCGGAGATGAAGTTGTGATCACTGGTAATAGCAAGTTTTGATGCTTTCGGCTACTAGAATTTGTTAATTTGCAGGTGTAGCTGGAAATTTTCCGAATTCCAGAAATGTGCGCGAGTTCCAGTCCAACCTCTACAATGGAGTTGACATGGTTTCTGATGACGACCGTCGTTGGTCCTTGGACCATCCAGAAGCACCAAAACGTACAGGAATGCTATACGATATCGAAAAATTCGATGCAGGCTACTTCGGGATCCATCACAGACAAGCTGACTCGGCGGACCCTATGGTCCGGATGTTGCTAGAAAGAGCAGTGGAAGCTGTCATGGATGCCGGCATCAATCCTTCAGAACTGGAAGGCACCAATACTGGAGTCTTTGTCGGTTCGTGCATTTCTGAAACTCAAATCACTACCTTCACCAAAAGTTGTGATCCTCAATCGTTTCTTGTGACAGGGTAAATATTTTTATTTTTCGTATTTAGTTATTTATTTACTTATTTTAGGAACCACAAAACAATGTTGGCGCATTGGATCAGTTACTATTTGAAACTCAAAGGGCCTTCTCTTGCTGTTGATACTGGTTGCAGCAGTTCTTTGTGTGCTTTAGAAGTCGCTTATAGGGCTATTAGAGATGGAAGTTGTGATTGTGCAATTGTTGGTGGTACTAATCTCTGCATGAATCCTTTCCTGTCCATTCAGTTTGTTCGTCTTGGTGTTCTAAACCCTAATGGCTCGTGTAGAAGTTTTGATGCCAACGCCAATGGTTTCGTAAGATCCGAAGCTATTGTTGCAATTTTTCTTCAAAAAAGTAGAGATGCCAAAAGAATTTACGGTCGTGTTGTTCATGTCAAAACCAATTGCGATGGTTACAAGGAAGAAGGTATCACTTTTCCGTCGAGTTTTGGACAAAAACAACTCTTACAAGCTTTCTACAAAGAGTGCAACGTTGATCCAAAGTTGCTAAGTTACATGGAAGCTCATGGAACTGGTGATGGGTAAAGTAATGATTATAGAGCAAAAGTAACTGGTAGTTGTAGGTACTAAAGTTGGTGATCCTCAAGAAGCTAAAGCTATAGACTCAATTTTGTGTAAAGGAAGAAAGACACCTTTATTAATTGGTGCAGTTAAGTCGAATATGGGTCATTCAGAGCCAGTAGCAGGTCTTTGTTCTATAATTAAGGTACTATTAATGTTGTTGTAGTAACAAATGGTAATGTTAAGATTTAGGTCATCATCAGTGCTGAGCATGATTTGATACCACCTAACCTCCATTTCTCCAAAATTCGAGAAGATATCAAAAGTTTAGTAGAAGGACGCTTAACGGTAGTTACCAAACCGACCCTTTTTGAGGACCATCGAGGATTATTTGGTAAAAAAAATTCTGTTTCAAAATGAGCTTTGTTGTGATTTGATCTTGAAGGAATTAACAGTTTTGGATTTGGTGGCGCAAATGCTCACGTGTTACTGGAATGGAACCAAAAACAAAAAAGCATCCACGACCAAGTAACTGATTGGTTACCAAGACTTGTATGTGTTAGTGGTAGAACCGAAAGTTCAATCACTTCGCTTTTGGATGACATCAAGAAGAGAACTTTTGATGTTGAGTACATAGCACTCCTCAACAACTTGTTCCGGTATTCCAATTATTGACTGTTAAATTTCTACAACTAATTAGAGATTTCTAGGCAAGCCATAAAAAATCATCTCTACAGAGGTTACTCGATAATTTTGGAGTCAGGCGAATTAAGTCGTTGTCAACACTTTTTCGCAGGACGTAAACGACCTCTTTACTTGGTCTTCAGCGATTTTGGTGATTCTTGGCCATTTATCGCCAATCATTTCGAAGTTGTTCCTCTTTTCGCCACCGCAGTGCAAAAAGTTCTCAAAGTGCTGAACTCTAAAAATTTCGAAGTACCTACACTAGCCTCTAAAGGGAACAATCAAAACATCATTAACAAAATGATTGGTAATTTGACAGTACAGATCGCAATTGCGGATATCGTCAAGAACTTGAAACTTGAACCTGATGGCTTCTTCGGTCAGGGCGTCAGCGAACTTGTTTGTGGTTATTTTGATGGCACTCTTAGTCTCGAGGAAACGGTTCTTTCCACCTACCAAATCGCGAAGACTCTAGAGAACGTTGACCAGAACTCGAAAAACCACAAAACCTTCAAAGAAATTGGTAAGAAATTTTTGGTAATTTCCAGTAACAAAACGAACAATTTTAGAGTTGCAACTGCAGAAAATAATCAGCGAAATTATTTTGGAACCGAAACCAAGAGGGCGCAAATGGTTGTCTTCATCAAAGACCATTTTGGCATCAGCTGAACATTTTGTCAATTTCTTAAACGTCGAGTTGTCTTCCAAGAATCTCCACGACAACTTGAAGGAAAACAGTATGATCGTCCAAATTGGAAATGGTCAATTCAAAGTTAGTAACAAAAAAATCAAATGGTTACGTTTAGAAAATGTTGAGAACAAGAACAGTTTTGTCAGCTTTCTCGAAATTTTGGGAAGGTACTCTTACTAACCCTTTAAAAAATTGTTAATTAGAAAACCGGCTTCTAGTTTATACAATTGTGGTTATAATCCTCAAATCGCCGAGTTATACCCAAAGGTTCAATTTCCGGTAAGTCGTGGAACCCCAATGATTGCACCATTGATCAAATGGGATCATAGCAAAGATTGGTTCGTAATTCGTTACGCTAAAGAAGAGGGTTTCAAAAATGGTGTAACTAGCTTCAAGTTTGATCCCAAAGATGATGCGTGTAAATGGCTCAATGATTACGTAATTGATGGTAAATTTGATAATAGTTCCAAAAACTTAAGTCAAGCATGATTTCCACCAACAGGTCGTAACCTGTTTCCGGCTACAGGTTACTTGTATCCTGTCTGGGAACTAATGAGTGTGATTGTTGGAATGATGTCTAATGAGATGAATGTGGTTTTCGAAAATTGTAAATTTTTCAAAAAGACACGTTTAACTGAAGACATCACGGTGCTAGACGTGATGATCCAGCGAGCTAGCGGAAATTTTGAAGTTTGCGAGAATGGAGTTGCGGTTTGCACAGGCCGAATTTATATTGCAAGCAAACATTCTTCAAAAAGACTTTCTCTACCACTTCCCAAAGAAGATGATGACCAACTGGTGATGAACACCGAAGATATTTACCAAGAATTGCGACTTCGGGGCTATCACCACAAGTCAGTTGAGAATGTACTTGGTTAAAACCAATAACTCGATTCCTTTTGTTTCTAGAGGAACGTTCAGAGGACTTAGGCAATGTAATATTGCAGCAACAAAAGGTTTTATTCAATGGGACAAAAATTGGACAAGTTTTATTGATAACATGCTTCAAATGAAGATTCTTCAGAGTGACACTAGATGTCTCTATCTTCCTACTGGCATTCAATACTTATCAATTAAAGCTCAAGAACACTTGTCTTATGTTAAGAAATTTGGAGAATCCCCAAATTTACCAGTCTACAACTTTAGTGACAACAACTTTATTAGGTACACATCAAAAGTAGAGCAGATAATTTAATAAACGTAATTTTAGATGCGGAGGAATTGAAATTCGGGGCCTCACCACTGCTTCAATTCGAAGACGCAAGCAGAGAGGCGAGCCTGTTTTAGACAAGTACGAATTTGTTCCGAATTTTACCAAACTCAAACTGGAGGAGGCAATAAGAGTCAATGTTCAGTTGATAATAGAGAATCTTCCAAATGTTAAATTTACAATTGTGGAAATAATTGATGAAGTTACCAGGAAAAACTCGGAACCTCTAGCAACAATGATCCTTGAAGCTTTCGCAGATTTGCCTCTAGTAACACCAGAAATTACGATTCTCTCTAAACTACCATTAGAAATTTGTAACGTCACCGTTGAAGACGAGACTTTGCTAGCAAAAAGTGATTTGACTTTAACTATAGGCACTAATCTCTTACAACGTGCCACAGTAAAGTTGATGAGGTGTAAAGTTTTAATTTGTTCTAACCAGTTTTGCTTCAGATGTTGCACCAAGCTCTTGGCGCTATCAAGGACAACGGTTTTATTTTATCACGTGAAAGTCTTAATAATCTTGAACCTTGCAAAGCTCCTGGTCTTGAGATTTTAACAGTCCACACAACAGAAACTGAGAAATTAGTTCTATTAGCGAAACACGTTCAACTTCAACCACCAACCGTCATCGACGTGACCGATAAAACTCTTGAGTTTAAATGGTTGCCTGCTTTACAGAAATCTCACAAAAATGGAGAAAATATCATAATAGTAGCTCAAAACGAACCCTTACACGGCATTCTGGGGTTGATTAATTGCATTAGAAAAGAGCCAGATGGTAGTACTGTTAAGTGCTTCTTCATTCTCGACAACGCACCACCTTTCGACCTTTGCAACCCTTTCTACGACGAACAATTGGCGAAGAACTTGGCAATTAACATCTACAAAAACTCTCGGTGGGGAACTTACAGACATCTTCTTCTAGAACCTCAATTGGAAGTGGAAAGCGAACATTGTTTTGTTAACGTCACTCAAAGAGGAGATTTTTCTAGTTTAAAGTGGATCCAAGGACCTTTCACCAACAAAACGTTATTGAGGCCAAAAGAAGAGTTGGTTTATGTAATCTGCTACAATAGTTTCTTGAAACATTCAAAAATTACTAAATTGCTTCTAGGTTTATTACTCAGCAGTAAATTTCATAGATGCTGTAACAGCACATGGAGGAATTAATCCAGACGTCGTCACAAAAGACAGGATCCAACAAGATTGTGTGCAAGGTTTCGAGTTTTCTGGAAGAACCATTGAGTGAGTAAAAGAGTAATAAAAACTTTTTAATAAATTTCTCTTATAGTGGAACGAGGTGTTTTGGAATAGTAACAGCTGGAGCTCTTTCAACCCTTGTTAAAGCTGACAAAGATTTGCTTTGGAAATTACCCGATCACTTAAGTCTTGAAGATGGAGCTACAATTCCTGTAGTGTACGCCACCGTTTTACACGCTTTCTTTTCAGTAAGTTATTATACATTACTAAATTTTTCACATAACGAGCAACTATCAACAGCTCTCAAATTTATTTATATACTTAATTGTCAAAAGTTGTTTCCCAACGCCCAAATAGACTATGACAAAAGCAGGATAGGGTCATACACTGAGAATTGAGGATTGCCGTTGGAAATAAATGTTACTAATTTGGTGGTGCTTACTAACACTTTGAAAGTGCTGTCAAAAAAAGACTGACAAAATTAGAAATAAATCAAGAAAGTCCAATTTTTTTTCTAATTTGTTCAAACGGTTCCTGTAACGTTTGAGTGACAGTCAAGCCTTGATGATGAATTGAAAATTTTTTTTTGTAAAAATTTTGTCTTTCTCTTCATTTTAGAGTTGTCCGATTTTTATTTTTAAAACCTTTTAGGTAACAGATATCCGGAAAGGCAGCAGCATCCTCATCCACTGTGGTTCGGGAGGAATTGGACAAGCTGTCATCACCATTGCTTTGCACTACGGTCTTACAGTGTACACTACAGTAGGAACGCAAGAGAAGCGAAACTTCATCAAAGACAACTTTCCTCAATTGAAAGGTGTCAAGACTGAATTCCTCAATTTCCACTCCAACTGATGGCCTTTTTGTAGATCACCAAATCGGCAATACGAGAGACACTTCCTTTGAGACAATGATTCGTCAGCAAACTCACGGGAGAGGTGTCGATTTCGTTCTCAATTCTCTTGTGGATGAAAAAGTAGAAGCTTCGATACGTTGTTTGGCTCGTGGTGGAAAATTCTTGGAACTTCGCAAATTGGATTTGGTCAACAATCAAAACTTACAATTGCTATTAATGGAAAGAGAAGCCAGTTTTCACGGAATTGTAATGGACGACATATTTAGGGACGTCGAGAAAAAGAAATACTTACGGAAACTCATTCAAGATGGTTTAGATAATAAATTAATTAAACCTTTAGTCAAAACAGTTTTCAAAGAGGATGAAGTTGAAACAGCGTTTCGGTTCATAGCCGGAGGAACACATATAGGAAAAGTTTTGATAAAGATAAAGAAGGAAGAAAAAGAAAAATTGATACCGCCATCAATAAAGCGCACTAAAGGAGTTGCCAGGTGATACTACTTAGTAAATTGAGACAAAGTAACTGATCAAGTGATTAAAGGTACAATTGTAATCCTGAAAAAGTTTACGTCATTGTTGGAGGTTTGGGAGGTTTCGGGTTAGAACTCACGGATTGGCTGGTATTACGAGGGGCGAGAAAAATTGTTGTGGTGTCGAGGAAAGGTGTGAGAACTGGATATCAATTGTACAGAATCAGGTATTGATTGGACAAAGTAGGTAATAAGGGAATTGAGTCAAACCTTCCTATATAATTTATGTCGGTACCAATGGCTGCCAAATTAAAGACCTATTCCACCAACTTTAGTCAAGACAACAGTATAGGGGAGCCCAGAAGCAAGTAACTCTTGCCAGTACACCAGATTTCAAACTTAACAGCCAATTATATACAACATAAAAATCACTAAGGAAATTTGATTCAATCTCCTCATTAGGTACCTAGTAAGTGATTTTACAATAATTTTATATCAAATTGATAAACCTGTTAGAATTTGGAGAAGTTACGGAACCACTGTTAACATTTCGACAGCTGATGTTACCTCTAAGAAAGGTTGTGAAGAATTACTAAATGAAGCCAACAGTCTTGGGAAAGTTGAAGCAATTTTTAACTTAGCTGCGGTCTTAAGAGACGCCATTCTCGAAAATCAAACCATAGCAACCTTCAAGGAAGCCATCGAACCAAAAGCTGTCGTTACCAAGAACCTCGATGAAGTCTCCAGAACCTTATGTCCGAGTTTAAAGTAATGATTTGAGTAAACGCCAGAATTTTTTTAAGAAAAAATTTGATTTTTTAGAGATTTTGTAGTCTTCTCTTCTATAACTTGTGGACGTGGTTACGCAGGTCAAACCAATTATGGCATGGCCAATTCCATCGTAGAAAGAATATGCGAACAGAGAAAACAAGAGGGATTTCCGGCTCTAGCCATACAATGGGCGGCCGTTGGTCAAGTTGGTATCGTCGCCAAAATGCAACAAAACGATAGTGAAATAGAAATAGGAGGAACTTTGCCTCAACCAATCACCAGTTGTCTACAACTCATGGACCGTTTCCTCAATGAGAAAACTACGATAGTGTGTAGCCTGGTAGTGGCGGAGAAGAAGCATGGGATTAAAGCCCACAATATCGTAGACGCCGTTGCTGACATTATTGGTAATAACAATTATGACCTCAACGGGTTTTAAGAGAAATTTCCAGGAATTCGAAACCTCAAGACTATTAGTCCACACTCGACTTTACCCGAACTCGGATTGGACTCAATGAGTATAGTGGAGATCCAGCGTACTCTAGAAAGAGAGTTCAATGTAGCCATGACACGTCATGATTTACGTAGAATTACCTTTTCCAGGTGAGTAAAATCTACACCTTCTTTTCCTATTCCTGTTTTTATCAATCTTTTGAGAAATAAGTTTTTGAGTCTGTGTTTGGAAGAGATTGTAACAAGGTAAATTTCTATGTTTGCAGATTACAGGAAATCCAAGAAGAGAAATTTTCTAAAAGTAGTAAAAGTAACGATAAATACAATCCAATTATTGATGTAGGCCAGCTTGAAAAACTTTGACGAGTGATTTCTTGACGAAAGACCAAGTCTTTTCTTTCGAACTGTTGCCAACAAGTTGGCGTCAAATCACAACAGCTTTGAACTAATTGTAACTATTTAGTGTTAATAAATAAAATGTTACCAAACTCTTCGTGTCATTGGAAATTATAGTACCTCTTGTCTGTTCCATTAAGAAAACTATCAACAAGATTTGCTCTTAGCATGTCAAAAACGAAAGAGATTGCCGACTAACAATTGCTATGTATCAGACACGCTGAATGAATAAATAATTCTAAAACTGCAAACAAACTTGCAACATGGTGTCAGAAGAACAACCATATCAACTTGAGGTAAGCCACAGTGTTGTCTCATTATTATTCTTCAATAAAATAATCACCGTCAAAGATCATTGTCAATAGGGAGGCACCGTTGCCAGATTACAATATGATACGACAACAATTTCTCTATATCTTTATTTTCCAAGTCAGTTCATTACCATACTTCAATTGATTGAGTTCAACCAAGCGAAACCTTCAAGAGATTGTTGATTAACCAAATTTGAGTACAGAATATGGTTAAGAACAATCGATTTAAGTCAGTGAATGGAAAGAAACAATTATTGTGACTCTAAATCAACGACAGTAATAACAATAATTATTGTTGGTAGTCGTTTCTATTTTGAGATAATTTTTTCTTTTGTGGATTCCTTTTAATCTGCAATGGTAAAAATTTTGCAGACGACGCCACAGTTAAAAACTGAATGAAGTTTGGTTAAATATGTAGGTACCTAAATAACAGTGATTCATTGTGTGGGTTATTAGAAAGGCTAAATTTGCCTCGTATGTTATTAGATACATAACAAAAATCCCAAACTAGAGACTAGAAAAAAAAGTATTAATTTCTTAGTTAACTGGGAAGAATTCTTTCAAGAAACAACAAAATCTATAGACTAAAGCCCTACAAACTAATAACGTTGTCGAAATCGATACGTTATCGTCAAAATGTAGTTGGGGCATTTCCCAGCCCAAACGGCATCCTCCTGAAAGTGTTAGCTCTCTAGTTGTTAACGTGGTGGCATCAGATGGTTGGAGGTTGAAAGCGTAAAAAGCTTACTTCCTATATGTATGACTCTTAAATTATAGTTGGTATTCCTAAATACATGATGTAGTGTCAATCTTAAATATTTGAGAATTTGAGTCACTTTTCTAAATAAATATTAATATTTGTACCTCAACACCTTGACACTTGAGGTATATTTTATTTCTTACGCTCTATTATTTGTAGCAATAAGTGAAACTCCCTTCTTAGTACCACGATACAAGTTGAAAACACAAGTTGAGTTATAGCAAAAATTAAAAAGTATCATGAAGGTAAAACCTTTACCTGGAAGAATTCAACCTGCCAACGTCATAACTTGTTACAAAGACGTAAAACTCTCTTTTCAGCCTGATTTTCTGCGAAGTCATCGAATCCATACCGAAGCAACGATGGTCGTCGTCCAAAATTATATCAACTCCATTGTAGAGGTTGGACTGAAACTCTTCCAAGTTTCGACTATTCGGGAAGTTTCCAGCAATACCTCTGTTGAAACTTCCACGCTTCAAGATCAACAATAGGCCCACCGGTTGCCACTACTTCGTCTCTATGAGACGTCTTAGCTAGGCTTCGTCAATAATACAGGTTGAAGTAGTATAAGACGAGGGTTTCTGGTCTAGAGGAGAATAATCATCCCCCCACCACTTTTGTATATTGCGCTATCTACCAATTTGCTCAACTTAGGTATTATTTTTCATTTTCTAAACAACTTTACACATGTTCTAAACAGCTTTGTTTAAAGTTGCTTAAAGTTGTTTAGGACATATTTAAAGTTGTTTAGAACATAAAAAAGTAAGTTGAGCAAACTGGTAAGCAACACAATATACAAAAGTGGTGGGGGGATGATCCTCATCGTCCTCTGGGCCAGAAGCACTCATCTTATACTACTGATTGAGATTCTCATTTTTGGTCGCGTCTTATATTAGAACGTCACCAATTCAAGCAACTACTCCAAGAAAGCAATCAATTTGGAAAAATTCTCTATTAAGGTCAAGATTCTATCTATCAATCAATCTATCTGTTAAGTTTGTTATGATTCTAGAAATTCAATGACTACATCTAGGTTTATCTCTTATACAATAGTAGACAGTCTGTTGAATTAGAAGATATTTCGGTTTTAAACTTGTTGTATGTCATTGGTGAGGTTCCATTTAGTGTGGACAACACTTCAAAGGAGGTGTTTTTTTTTAAGTAGTCCACAAAAGAAATCGTCCTCTTTGACATTAGATACTCGTGGCCGTCCTGATCTTGACCTTAAATCTTCCAGTTTCATTTAGGACTACATTGGACTAGAAAATAGTGACGCCTGACATATTTATTCCTTTTTCTATTGATTTTTTTCTATTGTAAGCAATCGAAGTTTCTTAATTTGATCTTCGACCCTTGGAAAAATAGTTTACTGAGACGCTCTAGGAGCCAAATTTGCAATGTCAAACGTGTTTTACCCCGAACACTATTGAAACAGATTTAAAACTATAATTTGCATAAAACTATTGTATTCAAACTTAAAATGGTACCTTATAAATCGGAAAAATTCAAAATTAACATTTGCCAAGCAGCAGTAGTGCGGCGTACGAGAACAAACTTCCGGTAAGCTGTGATAGTTGCAAAATTAAAAAAAAAATTAGTTTTGAAAATTGAACGCTTTTCCAGCATTTTCTTCGAATGACGCGGATCTCTTTTTTAATGGTTATTATTATTATCTCACCTCAACTTACGGCTGTTCTATCGATTGTTTATCTAGATTCTATTTTACAACAATTTTGTTCTATCTCAGAAAGAAAATTTATCACTCGACTCACATTAATTATTAACTTTTGTAAGTTTTGTATGTACTAAAAATTAAAGAAATAAAAATCCTCGGAAAATCACTTTTCTTAACGTCTTGAACATGCTATTTTTTTCGTGTATTTGACCAAAAGGACTAAAATGTAAAAATGAAGAAAAATTAATTGATTGATGAAGGTCTCATATTTTGCTAACATGGTAGCAAAACAAGAGAACGATGTTTTTAGTAAATAAATTTTTCATTCAAAATCGTGAAGAAAAGTGTTGCTAACAATCAAAGTCCCAGTTTTCTTTACGATTTTGAATTGAACAATGTACTATATTTCTATCAAATACACAAAAATAGTTACTGAGACGCACTAGGAAAATTTGCAATGTCAAACGTGTCTTACCCCAGACACTATTGAAACCATAATTTACATAAACTATTGTATTCAAACTGAAAATGGTACCTCATAAAACGGAAAAATTAAAAATTAACATTTGCTAAGCAGCTGTAGTAGTGCGATATACGAGAACAAACTTCCGGTAAGCTGTAATAGTTGTTGCAAAATTTAAAAAAAATTAGTTTAGAAAATTAAACGCTTTTCCAGCATATTCTTCGGATGACGAGAATCTCTTTCTTAATGGTCTAACCTATTTCACCTTAACTTACTGCTATTCTATCGATTGTTTATCTAGATTCAATTTTAGAACAATTTTGTTTTACCTCAGAAAGAAAATTTATCACTCGACTCACAATAATTATTAACTTTTGTTAGTTTTGTACTAAAAATAAAAAAAACAAAAAAAAAACAATTATTTCTTTTTTTTCTTATGCTGCATCTAAGCTTCTTAAGTTGTCATGTTTTCAATGTATGAGGCGCCGTTGTGGACAAAATGAAATTTTTGCAATTTTATATAATTTTGCCAAATATTTATAAATCCTGTTGATATTTATAAGAAAAACACAACTTGTATTTATTTTCACCATTTATATAGAAAAATGTTAAGTTTTATATAAATATCATGTCGCGTTGGAAATAATAATAGTGCTGACCGTGATATAAAATTGCGCACTTTTATAAATAAAGTCGGCACGCTCTCGATATAAATTTGTGCGGCCGTGATATATTTATTGACGTTTGCCACCAAGACGCTAGAGGCCGCCACAAAAGGAAGATTTACAATCCGGCAACGCTGGCTGCGGTTTAGTTACATTGCTAGTGACAAATCTGTCAAACTCAAAAGTTGAGGTTAGAAGTGGTTAACAATTACCCACAAGCGAACACAAATAAATGACTATTTAACTCATATCACCTTTTTAATGTTTATTGTTTCTGTCGCTTATCTAACCTCTAACCTCAACTTTCGAGTTTGACAGATTTGTCACTAGCAATGTAACTAAACCGCAGCCAGCGTTGCCGGATTGTAAATCTTCCGTTCGTGGCGGTCTCTGGCGTCTTGGTGGCAAACGTCAATAAATATATCACGGCCGCACAAATTTATATCGAGGGCGTGGCGACTTTATTTATAAAAGTGCGCAATTTTATATCACGGTCAGCACTATTATTATTTCTAACGCGACATGATATTTATATAAAACTTAACATTTTTCTATATAAATGGTGAAAAAAAATAAAAGTTGTGTTTTTCTTATAAATATCAACAGCATTTATAAATATTTGGCAAAATTATATAAAATTGCAAAAATTTTATTTTGTCCACAACGGCGCCTCATATCAATTGATCTTGGCAAAGAAAGAAATTTGAACCCTTAAGATTAATTGGCTAAAGGTGAGACTTAGGTAATCACCAGTTGCTGACTGATTTGCGTTTGGCGTGCAACCAAACGAATTATGTAATAAATTATTCTGATAGCTTTTATTCGAAGAATTGTTGCAGTAACGGGTTGTAGTTTAATTAGATTCCATTTTAGTGCAGAACAAATTGTTAAAATGCCACCACAAGAGACGTGCCAAGTCGAGATCAAAAACCAAAAGCTCGAAGATTATCCAGAAGAGGAACTAAATTATGGTCAAAAATTGGCCAACCCTTCTCCCGGAGATGAGGTTGTGATCACTGGTAACAACAAGTTTTGACGCTTTCGGCTGCTAGAATTTGTTAATTTGCAGGTGTAGCTGGAAACTTTCCGAATTCCAGAAATGTTCGGGAGTTTCAGTCCAACCTCTACAATGGAGTTGACATGGTTTCAGATGACGACCGTCGTTGGTCGTTGGATCATCCAGAAATTCCCAAACGTTTAGGATTGCTGTACGATATCGAAAAATTCGATCCAGGTTACTTCGGGATCCATCACAGACAAGCCGACTCGGCGGACCCAATGGTCCGGATGTTGCTAGAACGAGCAGTGGAAGCTGTCATGGATGCCGGTATCAATCCTTCAGAACTTGAAGGCACCAATACTGGAGTTTTTGTTGGATCGTGTATTTCCGAAACCCAAATCACTACCTTCACCAAAGATTGTGATCCTCAATCGTTTCCTGTGACAGGGTAAATATTTTTAATTTAATTTTTTCCGTTTAGTCAAACTAATTTTAGAAACCACAAGACAATGTTAGCGCATTGGATTAGTTACTATTTGAAACTTAAAGGACCTTCTATTGCTGTTGACACTGCTTGCAGCAGTTCTTTGTTTGCTCTAGAACACGCGTATACAGCCATTAGAGATGGAAGTTGTGATTGTGCAATAGTTGGTGGCACCAATCTTTGTCTGCACCCTTTCGTTTCGTTACAATTTGCTCGTCTTGGTATTTTAACTCCTGATGGTTCATGCAAATCTTTTGATGCTGATGGTAATGGTTATGCAAGAGCTGAAGCTATTGTTGCAGTATTCCTTCAAAAGAGTCAAAACGCTAAAAGAATTTACGCTCGTATTGTTCATGCCAAAACCAATTGTGATGGTTACAAAGAAAAGGGTATCACTTTTCCGTCAAGTTCTGGACAAAAACAACTCTTTCAAGATTTCTACAAAGAGTGCAACGTTGATCCAAAGTTGCTAAGTTACATGGAAGCTCATGGAACTGGTGATGGGTAAAGTAATGACTGGAGTGGAACTGTAACTAGTGGTTGTAGGTACTAAAGTTGGCGATCCTCAAGAAGCTAATGCTATAGACTCAATTTTGTGTAAAGGAAGAAAGACGCCTTTGTTAATTGGTGCAGTTAAGTCAAATATGGGTCACTCGGAACCACCAGCTGGTCTCTGTTCAATAATTAAAGTACTATTAATGTTGTTGCAGTAACAAATGCTAATGTTAAGATTTAGGTCATCATCGGTGCTGAGAATGGTTTGATACCACATAACCTCCATTTTTCCAAAATTCGAGAAGACATCAAAGCTTTGGTGAAAGGAAGCTTAAAGGTGGTTACAAAACCTACCCCTCTTGAGGACCATCAAGGATTGTTTGGTAAAGAAATTTCTGTTCCAAAAATGACTTTGTTGAGACTTGATCTTGAAGGAATTAACAGTTTTGGATTTGGTGGGGCAAATGCTCACGTGTTACTGGAATGGAATCAAAAACAAAAAACCACTCACGTCCAAGTAACTGATTGGTTACCAAGACTTGTATGTGTTAGTGGTAGAATCGAGAGTTCAATCACTTCGTTTTTGGATGACATCAAGAAGAGAACTTTTGATGTTGAGTACATAGCACTCCTCAACAACTTGTTCCGGTATTCCAATCATTGACTGTTAAATTTCTACAACTAATTAGAGATTTCTAGGCAAGCCATAAAAAATCACCTCTACAGGGGTTACTCGATAATTTCGGAGTCAGGCGAAAGAAGTCGTTGTCAACACTTTTTTGCAGGACGTAAACGATCTCTTTACTTGGTCTTCAGCGATTTTGGTGATTCTTGGACTTTTATCGCCAATCATTTCAAAGTTGTTCCTCTTTTCGCCACCTCAGTGCAAAAAGTTCTCAAAGTGTTGAAAACTAAAGATTTCGAATTATCTACACTAGCCTCTAAAGGAAGCAATCGAGGCATCATTAACAAAATGATTGGTAATTTGACAGTACAGATCGCAATTGCGGACATCGTCAAGAACTTGAAACTTGAACCTGACGGCTTCTTCGGTCAGGGCGTCAGCGAACTTGTTTGTGGTTATTTTGATGGCACTCTCAGTCTCGAGGAAACGGTTCTTTCCACCTACCAAATCGCGAAGACTCTAGAGAATGTTGACCAGAACTCGAAAAACCACAAAACCTTCAAAGAAATTGGTAAGAAATTTTTGGTAATTTCCAGTAACAAAACGAACAATTTTAGAGTTGCAACTGCAGAAAATAATCAGCAAAATTATTTTGGAACCGAAACCAAGAGGACGCAAATGGTTGTCTTCATCAAAGACCATTTTGGCATCAGCTGAACATTTTGTCAATTTCTTAAACGTCGAGTTGTCTTCCAAGAACCTGCACGACAACGTGAAGGAAAATAGTATGATCGTCCAAATTGGAAATGGTCAATTCAAAGTTAGTAACAAAAAAATTAAATGGTTACGTTTAGAAAATGTTGAGAACAAGACCAGTTTTGTCAGCTTTCTCGAAATTTTGGCAAGGTACTCTTACTAACCCTTTAAAAAATTGTTAATTAGAAAACCGGCTTCTAGTTTATACAATTGTGGTTATAATCCTCAAATCGCCGAGTTATACCCAAAGGTTCAATTTCCGGTAAGTCGTGGAACCCCAATGATTGCACCATTGATCAAATGGGATCATAGCAAAGATTGGTTCGTAATTCGTTACGCTAAGGAAGAGGGTTTCAAAAATGGTGTAACTAGCTTCAAGTTTGATCTCAAAGATGATGCGTGTAAATGGCTCGGTGATTACGTAATTGATGGTAAATTTGAGAATAATTCCAAAGACTTAAGTTAATATTGATTTTTTCAAACAGGTCGTAACTTGTTTCCGGCTATAGGTTACTTGTATCTCGTCTGGGAACTAAAGAGTATGGTTGTTGGAATGATGACCAATGAGATGAATGTGGTTTTCGAAAATTGTAAATTTCTCAAAAAAACACGTTTAACTGAAGACATCACGGTACTGGACGTGATGATTCAGAAAGGTAGTGGGAATTTTGAAGTTTGCGAGAATGGAGTGGCGGTTTGCACAGGTCAAATTTACATTGTAAACAAAGATTCTTCAGAAAGACTTTCTTTACCGCTTCCCAAAGAAGATGATGACCAACTGGTGATGGACACCGAAGATATTTACAAAGAATTGCGACTTCGTGGCTATCACCACAAGTCAGTTGAGAATGTACCTGGTTAAAACCAATAACTCAATTCCTTTTGCTTCTAGAGGAACGTTCAGAGGACTTAGGCAATGTAATATTACAGCAACAAGAGGTTTCATCCAATGGGACCAAAATTGGACAAGTTTCATTGATAACATGCTTCAAATGAAGATTCTTCAAAGTGACACTAGATGTCTCTATCTTCCTACTGGCATTCAATACTTATCAATTAAAGCTCAAAAACACTTGTCTTATGTTAAGAAACTTGGAGAATCCCCAAACTTTAGTGACAACAATTTGATTAGGTACGAATCAAAAGTAGAAAAGATAATTTTAATAAATGCAATTTTAGATGCGGAGGAATTGAAATTCGGGGCCTCACCACTGCTTCAATTCGAAGACGCAAGCACAGAGGCGAGCCAATTTTGGACAAGTACGAATTTGTTCCGAATTTCACCAAACTCAAACTGGAGGAGGCAATAAGAGTCAATATTCAGTTGATGATAGAAAATCTTCCAAATGTTAAATTTACAATTGTGGAAATAATTGATGAAGTTACCATAAAAGACTCGGAACCTCTAGCAACAATGATTCTTGAAACTTTCAGAGATTTGCCTCTAATAACAGCGGAAATTACAATTCTCTGCAAACAACCATTAGAAATTCCTAACGTCACCGTTGAAAAAAAAACTTTGGCAGAGAAAACTGATTTGACTTTAACTATAGGCACTAATCTCTTACAACGAGCTACAGTAAAGTTGATGAGGTGTAGAATTAATTTGTTCTTACCAGTTTTGCTTTAGATGTTGCACCAAGCTCTTGGCGCCATCAAGGACAACGGTTTTATTTTATCACGTGAAAGTCTTAATAATCTTGAATCTTGCAAAGCTGCTGGTCTTGAGATTTTAACAGTCTACACAACAGAAACTGAAAAATTAGTTTTATTTGCAAAACACGTTCAACTTCAACCACCAACCGTCATCGACGTGACCGATAAAACTTTGGAGTTTAAGTGGTTGCCTGCTTTACAGAAATCTCACAGCAATCGAGAAAATATTGTAATAGTAGCTCAAAACAAACCCTTAGCTGGAATTCTGGGGTTGATTAATTGCATTAGAAAAGAGCCAGATGGTAGTACTGTTAAGTGCTTCTTCATCCTCGGCAACGCACCACCTTTCGACCTGTCCAACCCTTTCTACAGCGAGCAATTGGCGAAGAACTTGGCAATTAACATCTACAAAAACTCTCAATGGGGAACCTACAGACATCTTCCTCTAGAACCTCAAATGGAAATAGAGAGCGAACATTGTTTCGTTAACGTCACTCAAAGGGGAGATTTTTCTAGTTTAAAGTGGATCCAAGGACCTCTCACCAACAAAACGTTATTGAGGCCAGAAGAAGAGTTGGTTCATGTACTCTGCTTCAAAAGTTTCTTGAAACTTTAAAAAATTACTAAATTGCTTCTAGGTTTATTACTCAGCAGTAAATTTCATAGATGCTGTAACAGCACATGGAGGTTTCAATCCAGACGTCGTCACTAAAGACAGGATCCAACAAGATTGTGTGCAAGGTTTCGAGTTTTCTGGAAGAACTATTAAGTGAGTAAAAGAAAAATAAAGATTTGTTACTTAATTTCTCTTATAGTGGAACGAGGTGCTTCGGGATAGTGACAGGTGGAGCTCTTTCAACTCTTGTTAAAGCTGACAAAGATTTGCTTTGGAAGTTACCCGATCACTTTAGTCTTGAAGATGGAGCTACGATTCCTGTAGTGTACGCCACCGTTTTACATGCTTTCTTTTCAGTAAGTTATTATGCATTACTATAAAATCGAGCTATTTTGGAGAAATTTTGTCTTTCTCTTCATTTTAGAGTTGTCCAATTTTTATTTTTGAAACCTTCCAGGTAACAGATATCCGGAAAGGCAGCAGCATCCTCATCCACTGTGGTTCGGGAGGAATTGGACAAGCTGCCATCACCATTGCTTTGCACTACGGTCTTACAGTGTACACTACAGTAGGAACGCAAGAGAAGCGAAACTTCATCAAAGACAACTTTCCTCAATTAAAAGGTGTCAAGACTGAATTCCTCAATTTCCACTCCAACTGATGGCCTTTTTGTAGATCACCAAATCGGCAATACAAGAGACACTTCCTTTGAGACAATGATTCGTCAGCAAACTCACGGAAGAGGTGTCGATTTTGTTCTCAATTCTCTTGTGGATGAAAAAGTAGAAACTTCGATACGTTGTTTGGCTCATGGTGGAAAATTCTTGGAACTTCGCAAATTGGATTTGGTCAACAATCAAAACTTACAGTTGCTATTAATAGAAAGAGAAGCCAGTTTTCACGGAATTGTAATGGACGACATATTTAGGGACGTCGAGAAAAAGAAATACTTACGGAAACTCATTCAAGAGGGTTTAGATAATAAATTAATTAAACCTTTAGTCAGAACAGTTTTCAAAGAAGATGAAGTTGAAACAGCGTTTCGGTTCATAGCCGGAAAAACACATATAGGAAAAGTTTTGATAAAGATAAAGAAGGAAGAAAAAGAAAAATTGATACCGCCATCAATAAAGCGCACTAAAGGAGTTGCCAGGTGATACTACTTAGTAAATTGAGACAAAGTAACTGATCAAGTGATTAAAGGTACAATTGTGATCCTGAAAAAGTTTACGTCATAGTTGGAGGTTTGGGAGGTTTTGGGTTAGAACTCACGGATTGGCTGGTGTTACGAGGGGCAAGAAAAATTGTTGTGGTGTCGAGGAAAGGTGTGAGAACTGGATATCAATTGTACAGAATCAGGTATTGATTGGATAATGTAAATAATAGAAGGATTAAGTCAAACCTTTCTGTATAATTTATGTTGGTACCAATGACTGCTAAATTAAAAACTTATTCCACCAACTTTAGTCAAGACAACAGTAAAAAAGAGCCCAGAAGCAGGTAACTCTTGCCATTAGAGCAGATCCCAAGCTTAACAGTTAGTTGCACCAACATAAAGATTACTAGAAAAATTTGATCCAATCTTCTCGTCAGGTACCTAACAAATAATTTTACAATAATTTCATAAATCTGCTAGAATTTGGAAAAGTTACGGAACCACTGTTACCATTTCGACAGCTGATATTACCTCAAAGAAAGGTTGCGAAGAGTTACTAAATGAAGCCAACAGTCTTGGGAAAGTTGAAGCAATTTTTAACTTAGCTGCGGTCTTAAGAGACGCTATTCTTGAAAATCAAACAATAGCAACCTTCAAGGAAGTCCTCGAGCCGAAAGCTGTCATTACCAAAAACCTCGATCAAGTTTCCAGAACCTTATGTCCAAGTTTGAGGTGATGATTTGAGCAAATGCCAATTTTGTTAAGGAAAAATTTCAATTTCTAGCGATTTCGTCGTCTTCTCTTCAGTGACTTGTGGACGAGGTCACGCGGGTCAAGCCAATTACGGCATGGCAAATTCCATCATGGAAAGAATATGCGAACAGAGGAAACAGGAGGGATTTTCGGCCCTAGCTATAGAATGGGCGGCCATTGGTCAAGTTGGTATGGTCACGAAAATGCAACAAAACGATGTTGAAATAGAAATAGAAGGAACTTTGCCTCAACCAATCACCAGTTGTCTACAACTCATGGACAGGTTCCTCAAAGAGGAAACCACGATAGTCTGCAGCATGATATTGGCGGAGAAGAAGCAACACGGAGTTAAAGCCCATAATATCGTGGACGCCGTTGCTGACATTATTGGTAATAACAATTATGACCTCAACAGATTTTAAGAGAAATTTCCAGGAATTAGAAACCTCAAAACTGTTAGTCCACACTCGACTTTACCCGAACTCGGGTTGGACTCTATGAGTATAGTGGAGATCCAGCGTACTCTAGAAAAAGAGTTCAATTTATCTATGACACGTCATGATTTACGAAAAATTACCTTCTCCAGGTGGGTAACAGCTATGCCTTCTTTGTCTATTCTTTTTTTTTACAATAATTTATTCAATGCTTCGAGAAATAATTTTATGCTTGCAGATTACAAAAAATCCAAGAAGAGAAATTTTCTGAAACTGGTAGAAATAACGATAAAGACGATCCAATTGTTGATGGTGGCCAACCCTAAAAACTTTGACAAAAGCCCAACCTTTTCTTTCCCAGTCTTGCCAACAAGTTGACGTCAAATCACAACATATTTGAAGTAATTATAATTATTTAGTGTTAATAAATAAATAATATAAATAAATAAATAATATAAAAATATTATCAAATTTTTCTTTGTCAATAAATTATAGCACTATACAAAAACTATCAAAAGTTTTTGCCTTCAAAATTAGTCATATTGCCAAAGTTGGCGCAACGACTAATTTAACACTCTTCACAGTTTGAAATCTACTGTTAAGAAATTAAAATTAAAAGCAGAGAGTCGTCAATTTTTTCCGCTACAACAGAACCTTGAAACGGAGAACCACCCCAACCTGCAGGTTTTTTTAGCAATTTTGCTTCCGATAGTTGTAGAGAAAAATAAATGACTGAGGAAGAAGAATATCATAGTGTTAAAGTATCGTAGTAGCAGAAAAGAAACGCAGAGAGGTTGTACGTACGTACAAAATTACAAAAAAAATTATCTCAAAATAGAAATGATAACAAGGAATAATTATTGTGATTGCTGTCGTTGGTTTAGGGTTCCAATAAATTTCCATTACGTCCAACAACTGTTCCTTGCAATTTTCTGATTTAAATCCATTGTTTTCAAACATATTCCATTCTCAAATGTAGTTAGTCAACAATCGCCTGAAGGTCGCGTGTGATGGAACTCAATCAATCGTAGTATGGTAATGAATTGACTGTGAAAAAACATAAACATAAATAAACCGCTACTAAACTAGCAACGGTGCCCCCCGTGATCTTTGATGGTAATTGTTTAATTGAAGAATAATAATAAGACAACACTGTGGTTTACCTTATCTTAAGTTGATATGTCTGTCCTCACCCCTAATCCATCAAGACGCGCGGGAGCTACGTTGCCTAAATTAAGACGAAAATCATTAATTTTAACTCTTGCGTAAGTGTATGCAACCAAGAATACAATGGTAATTTCTTGAGTTGAGAGATGCCGGTGAAAGATGATGAAAATAAAAATGTCAATTCAATATGATAATCAAACCTCTCTACAACTTATAAATAGACAATAAATAGACAAAAGTCCGAAACGACTTAGATGCAAAGATCTGTTAAAGGTGGAAAAATGAAGAAAATTTTTTTGGTATAGAGGACAGCCTCAGAACCCAACGCATATCTGCAAAACTGGAGATGATAGAAGAAACTATAATAACACAGTTAGGTACAGTCACCATCAATAAATAAGGCGCGCTGTTTCTTCCCAGTATAAACCAATTTGGTGATCAGTGGTAGGTAACTATTGAGAAAGGCGTGAACCTCAAATGAAATAATAGTTAATTGTCCACTCTTAATAGTTAAGATGTTTAAAATTCGTCAATCGCTTAGTCATCAAGAATTATTTATGAGTAATAGAATTTTTTTAATTATACATTTTACATTATACGACATTGATAATTATTAATAAACAAAGTTACAGATTAGGTTGGTGAGGTTTGCTGGACTCTGGGTAAAATTTTAAATTATTTGGAAAACTTTGTTGCAAAAATTTCCAATGTCAGACCTGTTTTGCTTGAATACTAATAAAACAGATTAAAAATTATTATTATTTGCATAAGCCATTGTATTCAAAGCAACAATAAAACCATATAAATATGGCAATTCAACATTTAACATTTTGTTTGAATCAGCTGTGAGTGTCATAAGTTTTTGACATACGCCTACAAATTTCCGGTAAGTTGCGATAATTGTTGCAAAGTTAAAAAAAATTGGTTTAATAAAAATGGACTGCTTTTCTAGTAATTTATTTTCGGATTTCGGGTTTTTGAATGACCCACCAATAAAATCTGCTAGTTTTGTACTAAGAATGGAAGTAGTTGAGAAAAATTATTTTTTCATTCTTCTTCTGCTGCCAAGTTTTTTAAGTTCAGTAGGTCCTTCTTCTAAATGCATCTTTCCAAAAGAAAACAATTTGATCTTTAACCTAAAGTAAAAATCTTTTTAATTTTGCCCTAGCTAATTGTTTAAGAAGAAAAATAGTCACTAGTTGCTAACTGACTTACCTTTTGGAATGCAAACAAACTTGAATCGCATAATAAATTCTGATACTTTTTATTAGAAGAATTGTTCCGTTTCAGTAGTAGAACGAATTGTTGAAATGCCACCACAAGAGACGTGCAAAATCGAAATCAAAAATAAAAAGCTCGAAGGCTATCCAGAAGAGGAACTAAATTATGGACAAAAATTGGCCAACCCCCCTTCCGGAGATGAAGTTGTGATCACTGGTAATAACAAGGCTTAACGTTTTCGGCTACTAGAATTTGTTAATTTGCAGGTTTAGCTGGAAACTTTCCAAATGCTAGAGATGTCGGCGAGTTTCAATCCAACCTCTACAATGGAGTCGACATGGTTTCTGATGACAACCGTCGTTGGTCTCTTGACCACCCCGAAGCTCCAAAACGTTCAGGAATGCTGTACGATATTGAAAAATTCGATCCAGGTTACTTCGGGATCCATCACAGACAAGCTGACTCGGCGGACCCTATGGTCCGGATGTTGTTAGAAAGAGCAGTGGAAGCTGTCATGGATGCCGGCATCAATCCTTCAGAACTCGAAGGCACCAATACTGGAGTCTTCGTTGGTGCGTGCGTTTCAGAAACTCAAATTATTTCTTACACCACCAGTTGTGCTCCTCAATCTTTCGCAGTAACAGGGTAAAAACGACTATGGCTCGTTTTTGCCAATTATTAATTTTTTTCTTTTTAGAAATCACAAAAGTATGATTGCAAATCGAATTAGCTACTATTTGAAACTCAAAGGACCTTCTATTGGTGTTGATACTGCTTGCAGTAGTTCTCTGTATGCTCTAGAACACGCCTATAAAGCTATTAGAGATGGAAATTGTGATGGAGCAATTGTTGGTGGTACCAATCTTTGCTTGCACCCTTTCGCGTCCATTCAGTTTTTTCGTCTTGGTGTTTTAAGTCGTGAAGGTTATTGCAAATCGTTTGATGATGATGGTAATGGTTATGCAAGGTCTGAAGGAATTGCTGCAATATTTCTTCAAAAAAGTAAAGACGCCAAAAGAATTTACGCTCGGGTTATTCATGCCAAAACCAATTGCGATGGTTACAAAGAAGAAGGTATCACTTTCCCGTCGAGTTCTGCACAGAAACAACTTTACCAAGACTTTTACCAAGAGTGCTTGGTCGATCCGAAATCGCTAAGTTTTTTGGAGGCTCATGGAACTGGTAATGAAATAAGTTATTAGTTAAGGAAGAACCTTGAGGAGGAACCATTTGGTTGTTGCAGGTACTAAAGTTGGTGATCCTGAAGAAGTTTTGGGTATAGGTTCGACTTTTTGTAAAGGAAGAGATACTCCTTTACTGATAGGGTCGGTGAAGTCGAATATTGGACACAGTGAACCAACTTCAGGTCTTTGCTCCGTCATTAAGGTATTTTCAACATTGCTAAAATGGCCTCGTTTAAAATAAAATTTAGGTTATCATCGCTGCTGAGAATGACTTGATACCACCTAACCTTCATTTTTTGAAACCTCGCAAAGGACTCAAATTTTTGGAAACAGGCCGCTTGAAGGTTGTAACAAAACCTACAGCTTTCGACGACAATCGAGGATTGTTTGGTAAAGAAAGTGTACTTAATAAAGAGAGTATAATTAATAAAAATCCATTCTTGCAGGCATTAACAGTTTTGGGTTTGGAGGGGGCAATTGTCATGTTCTATTGGAGTGGAACCATAAAGAAAAAAAGTATAACAACATCCAAACTGATAACTTTCCAAGACTGATTTGTGTCAGTGGACGACTAGAAAGTTCAATCACCTCAATTTTGGACGACATCAAGAAGAGACCTCTAGATGTTGAGTATATAGCGCTCTTCCACAACTTGTTCCGGTGTTACTGTCAACATTTAAACTTCTTCAACTAATTAGAAATTTTCAGACAAGACATAAAGAATCATCTCTATAGAGGTTACTCAATAGTTTCGCAATCAGGCGAGTTGAGTCGCAATCAAGTCAATTTCTCTCTATCCAAGAAACCTATTTATTTGGTCTTGAGCGATTTCGGTGCTTCTTGGTCAAGAATCGCAAGTCATTTAACAATTGTTTCTATTTTCAAAGTTTCAATAGAAAACGTTTTCAAATTGTTGACTTCTGAAGGATTCGATTTATCAACACTGCCCTTAAATGGCAACAGCAGATCGTTTGTTACCGACATTTTGGGTAATATGGCGGTTCAAATCGGAATTGCGGACATTTTAAAGAAAATGAAACTCGAGTTTGGTGGTCTTTTCGGTTTTGGCATCAACGAACTGGTTTGTGGTTATTTTGAAGGCACCCTCACCCTTGAGGAAACTGTTCGTTCCACCTGCCAAATTGTGAAGATGCTACAGAACGGTGATAAGAATTTAACAGGTAGCAACTTCAACAAGAATTAAGTTGAGGTTACTAATAGAAAAATTTCAGAATCTCAGCAACAAAAACTTCTTCACGAAATTATCGTGGAACCGAAACCAAGAAGATGGAAGTTTTCTTCAACGGCACCGTTAACGTTAGCCAAACATTTTGTCAATTCCAGCAACGTCCAGTCAACATTTCAGAATCTCCGGAATCATGTAACCAAAAACGGGGTCATTCTTGAAGTAGGGCATCGTCGATTCAAAGTTACTGACCAGCAGGTCAACCATTTACGCTTTGAATTCGTAGAGAACACAAACAGTTTTATTTCTCTTCTCGACATTTTGGGAAGGTACTTTCGTAATAACTACAAAATTGTTAACGTCAAAGCGACATTTTAGTTTATACATTTATGGTCAAAACCCTCAAATCGACGAGCTGTACCCAAAGGTCCAATTCCCAGTAAGTCGAGGAACCCCAATGATTTCACCCTTAATCAAATGGAATCATCACAAAGACTGGTCCGTGATGCATTACGCTAGCGAACGGTCCATCAAAAATGATGAGGATGTTATCAAGATCAATATCAAAAGCGATACTTGGAGTTGGCTCGTTGGTCACATAATTGATGGTAAATTTAAGAAACTTTCTCAAAACTCGATATTTATTTTTGCCAACAGGTCGTAACTTGTTTCCGGGTGCTGGTTACTTGTATCTCGTTTGGGAACTAATGAGTGTTACTCAAGGAATGTTGACAGCTGATACGAGTGTCGTCTTTGAAAACTGCAAATTTCTAAGAGCAACACAGTTAACACCTGAAAATTTAACTGAACTAACTGTGATGATTCAACGCGGAAGCGGAGAATTTGAAATTTCAGAAAGTGGCGATACTGTTTGCACGGGTCGAATTTACTTTCCAAATAATCCGTCTTCAGAAAGTGTTTCACTTCCAATTCCAATGAAAGGTGATGGCGAAGAATCGATCAAAATGGAAACTAGAGACGTTTACAAGGAAATGCGGCTTCGAGGATATGGCCACGCGTAAATTTAGATCTTAGTTAAAACTTTGGGTTGATTATTTTTCTTTTGCAGTGATTGGTTTAAGAGAATTAAAGAATGTAATGTTGAAGGAACAAAAGGTTTGGTCAAATGGGAGAACAATTGGGTATGTTTTATGGATAACATGCTTCAAATGAGAATACTTCAAGGTGACATGAGATCTCTTCACATTCCTATTGGCATTCGACGTTTATCAATTGATGCTAGAAAACATTTGACTTATGTTCAAAAATTTGGAGAATCCTCTAATTTACCTGTCTACGGCTATCGACACCTAAACATGATTAAGTATAATTAACGTTAAATCAAAAGTGAAACCAGAGTCATAAATTGTAAATTTTAGATGTGGAGGAATTGAAGTTCGCGGTATCACCACTGCTTCGATTTCAAGACGAAAACAATGCGAGCAACCAGTTTTAGAAAAGTACGAGTTTCTTCCAAATTGTAGCAAACTGAAAATAGAAGAAGCAATAAGAGTCAATGTTCAGTTGATATTGGAAAATCTTCAAAGTGTTAAAGTTAGAGTCTTAGAAATAATTGATGACGCTACTAAAGACAGTACGGACCCTCTAGCGACAATTGTCCACGAAATTTTGGGAGATTTGCCTCTTGTAACACCAGAAATTAAGGTTCTGTCAAAGCAAAGCCTGCCCATTCCTAACGTTACTGTTGAGAACCAGACATTGATAGAGCAAAGAGATTGGACTTTAGCTGTGGGTACTAATCTATTGCAAAGACCTACCGTAAGTTAGTGGGTTGTGAAGTTTCAATTACTTCTAACCAGTCTCGCTTTAGGTGTTGCATCAAGCTCTAGCTGCCATCGAAGACCGCGGTTTCATTTTATCACGTGAAGGTCTCACTTTTGAGCCCTGCAAAGCTTCCGGTCTCGAGATTTTAACAGTCTACACTACAGAAAGTGAGAAACTAGTTCTATTTGCAAAACATGTTCAACTTCAACCACCAACCGTAATCGACGTGACCAACACTACCGAGAAGTTTGAATGGTTGTCTACTTTACAGAAATCGCTTGCCAATAACAAAAGTGTTGTTATCATAGCCCAAAAAGAACCCTTAAGTGGCATTTTGGGTTTAGTTAATTGCATTAGAAAAGAACCAGGAGGTGGTGGCGTCAAGTGCGTCTTTACTCTTGACGACGCACCACCTTTCGACACTTCCATCCCTTTCTACAGCGAGCAATTAGCGAAAAACTTGGCAATTAACATCTACAAGAACTCTCAATGGGGAACTTACCGACATCTCCTTCTAGAACCTCAAATGGAGGTGGAGAGCGAACATTGTTTCGTTAACGTCACCCAAAGAGGAGATCTTTCCAGTTTAAAATGGATACAAGGACCTCTAACTACCAACACTCTTTTGAAACATGAACAAGAGTTGATTAATGTAACTAAGAAATTTTTCTTAATTTTGAGTTTTTACAAAAACTTTTTGTAGGTTTACTATGCTGCACTCAATTTTCGCGACATTATGACAGCTACTGGACGAATCAACCCTGATGTTGTTATTAAGGATAGGACTCGACAGGAGTGCGTCCAGGGTTTAGAATTTTCCGGAAGAACTTCTGAGTAACTAAATAATGATATAATTAATTGTTTGCTAACTTTTAGTAATTTTGATTTTTAGAGGGAAGAGAGTGTTTGGGATGATTGGAACAGGAGCTATCTCCACTATGGTTGCTGCAGATAAGCAAATGATTTGGGAGTTACCAGACCGCTTTACCTTAGAGGAGGGTGCCACAATTCCTGTAGTCTACGCCACAGTCTTACAAGCGTTTTTTCATGTAAGTTTAGCTCTATGGGAAAACTTGTGTGACTAAACTATCTTGTTTTAACAATTAAATCCCTGAAAAGAGGGAAAGAGTTTTAGTAACTAAGAAGCTTTTGCTAATACATATTTTCTTTCATTATGAATTCAGACTACAACAATCAAAAGAGGCGACACCATTTTGATTCACGCAGGTTCTGGAGGAGTGGGACAAGCTGCCATTACCGTAGCTTTACACTGTGGATTAACAATCTACACTACTGTAGGTACAAAGGAAAAAAGAGATTTCCTCAAAAAACGTTTTCCTCAATTGAATGGTACTATCAAAATTTCTCAAAATTTTTCAATTAATTTTTTCCTTCGACAGATTGCCAAATTGGTAACTCGAGAGACACTTCATTCGAAACAATGATCCTCCAACAAACCAAAGGAAGAGGTGTCGATTTCGTTCTAAATTCCCTCGCCGAAGAAAAACTAGAAGCTTCGATACGTTGTTTGGCACGTGGTGGAAAATTTTTGGAAATTGGCAAATTCGATTTAGTCAACAATCGAAATTTGCAGTTGTTGTTTATTGAAAAGGAAGCGAGTTTTCATGGTGTTATGTTAGACGACATGTTCGAGCATGTCAATAAGTTAGCTACGTTGCAAAAACTCATGCAGACAGCTATAGAAAGTGGCATGATCAAGCCATTGGTACGAACAGTTTTCAAAGAGCAAGAAGTAGAAGAAGCGTTCAGATTCATGGCTGGAGGAAAACATATAGGAAAAGTTTTGATAAAAATCAGGGAAGAGGAGGAAGAAAAAGTTATACCGTCGTCAGTTAAGCTTGCGAATGGGATTCCAAGGTAATTGTTAATTGAATTAATAGCAATAGTTGACTGAGTAATTGTAGGTACTATTGTGATCCTGATAACGTCTACGTCATAGCTGGAGGTTTGGGAGGTTTCGGGTTAGAACTCGCGGATTGGCTGATTTTAAGAGGGGCAAGAAAAATAGTTTTAGCCTCGAGGAAGGGCCTTAAAACTGGATATGAATCGTACAGAATAAGGTAATTATTCTTAACTAAATTCTAAAAACCTCTTTACAAATTGCTTTATTTGTTAGATTTTGGAAAAGTTACGGTACTATTGTTACCATTTCAACCGCTGATATTACCTCCAAGAGAGGATGCGAAGACTTGCTAAAAGAAGCTAACAGTCTTGGAAAAGTTGAGGCAATCTTCAACTTAGCTGTAGTCTTAAAAGACGCCATTCTCGAAAACCAAACAATAGCAAACTTCCAAGAATCTCTTGGACCAAAAGCTGTAGCCACCAAGAACCTCGATGAAGTGTCCAGGAAGTTATGTCCGAGCTTGAGGTAATGATTTAAGGTGAACACTAGCATTTGTAAGAAACTTTCAATTATCAGGAACTTTGTTGTCTTCTCTTCCGTTTCCTGTGGACGTGGCAACGCCGGTCAAACCAATTACGGTATGGCCAACTCCATCATGGAGAGGATATGCGAGAAGAGGAAAGACGACGGATTTCCGGCTCTCGCCATCCAATGGGGCGCCGTCGGTGACGTCGGTTTAGTCGCCGACATGCAAAAACTCAATACTCAAATAGAAATTGGAGGAACGTTAACACAATCAATCACCAGTTGTCTTCAAGTCATGGATCAATTTCTCAACCAAAAGAACGCCATTGTGTCTAGTATGGTAGTGGCAGAGAAGAGACGAGGTGGGGTAGAAACCGAAAATATTGTCGATGCCGTTGCTAATATAATTGGTAAAATTTTTCATAGTTTCAACAAATGTTAACAGAATCTTTTAGGAATTCGTGACGTAAAGACAGTTAGTCCATACTCGACTTTAGCTGAACTCGGTATGGATTCCATGAGTGCGGTGGAGATCAAGCAAATTCTAGAACTAGAATTCGATCTAGTTCTAACTACTAAAGATATGCGCAGTATAACTTTTTCCAAGTAAGTTAAGTCTCGTTACTCTTCTTATTCTTACTTCACTTAGTTGTCCTGAAAATTCTGTCACAACAAAGTTAATTATTATTCAATAAAATTGCATTCTCGTAGATTGCAGGAAATTCAAGAAGGAAAACTATCAGCTAATAGTGGTACCGAAGAACGTTTGAATGTTGGTTTGGAAATGATTTTAAGATTAATGAACGACGAGATGACGTCACAGTTGCCAATCGTCCAGATAAAGTCCAGAAGTGAAGACATCAACCAGTCACCACGAGTTATTTTGTTCCCTGGTCTTGAGGGAGCCTCCAAAGTTTTCGATCCTTTAGTTGCTAATTTGTCCGTTGACGCTAAATGCGTTCAATTTCCTTGCGATCGTTTAGACAAAACCATCGAAGACATGGCAAAACATCTATTAACAGTAAATATTTCTCTCCAAGTCACCAACTTTTATTTAGATAACTATGTTAATATAGGTTGTGGAACCTCTGGTAACGAAATCAAAACCATTTAATATTGTTGCCTATTCGTTTGGAACCGTAATGGCGTTAGAGGTTGTTAGTCTGTTAGAAGCTAAAGGTTATGCCGGCACCTTAATCTGCATTGATGGTAGCCCTGAAATGGTAAAAACTCTAGCAACTAGATCCAACGATTCAAGTTCAATTGCCCATTTGGAGACCAATTTCCTTTGCCAAATTTTATTGGTGATGACACAGGCGGAAACAATTTCAAAAATTACTGTAAGTTGCACAACAATCCAAGAAGCCCTTTCTTATCTTTCGCTTTTCAGAAAAAACTTCAAGACTGTCAAAGCTTCGATGAAAGACTAACCGTTTGTGAAGAGATCGTTCAAAATAACAGTTCTTACTCCAAAGAGTTTTTCCGTAAATGGTCTACTTCAACAATCAATCGCATCAAAGCCCTTAATGGTTACCATCCTCGTTACAAGATAAAATCAAAAATTAGACTTTTTAAGCCCAAACACCTTAGTGTTTCCAATTTACCTGAAGACTACAACTTGTCAAATTATTGTGAAAATGTTGAAGAGATCAGAGTGTTTGAAGGAAATCACCTGACAATTCTGGATAACGTTGCCGTGGCTGAAGCCATCAACGAAGCGGCATCGACAGCAACAACGGAATGTAATAGATGGCAGGGAAAATAGAGAATTAGAAATGTTAATGATTGACTCAAAAAACATTACATAAGTGTAGAAGAATAACATTTTTTTAAGAAATCTTTTGTGTTTGATTAAATAATCTCAACAACCATCCTGAATTCATTGCAATGCTTCTCGAAGAAGCAAATATTGATTTTTGATTTGCGTCCGATCTTTCAATCGACTCACGACGTTTTTCAAAATCATTTCTTAAAAACAAATTTTTTATAGTCGCAACTGCAATAAATAAAGATATAACAGTTATAGATATAATAAATATATTCCTACCACGTTTAATAATAATGGCGTAATAAAAAATGTAATGAAACGCTTAAAATTAGTTCTTGTTTCTTCTCCGGATAGTAAGTTTGTTGGTCTTTGGTATTTTAAGACGACCGGATTGCATGAGGGAATAAAGTGCCACTTTATTACCGGGGAATAATAGTTATTTATGTATCAAGGGAATAAACACCGATTTTAATCCCGAGAATGTAAGTAATGCACGAGGCGGAGCCGAGGGCATTTTCATTCAAGGGATTAACGATGTTTATACCAGAGACGCATACAAAATTTTCTTCCCGACCTTTTTAAGTTAATAATAATAATAAATTAGAGAAGAAATTGTTATAATTGACAGATACCTAAATGAAGTTGGCTGACGAATATTCTGGAAACGAGTTTCTTTATGTTATGTCGGCATTTTTTTTTTATTTTATTCCCCGGGAATAACCACATTATTAGTCAATAATGAGGAAATAAAGTGCCACTTTATTCCCGGTTGGGAAGAAATTCTCTTTTCCGCCGACTGTACAAGTTACAGTTTTCAATCTGGCACGTAATTTTTAAATTTTCTCTTTCGCTTAGTCACCACGAGTAGATAAGTGGACAAGTAGAAATTTTTTGAATTCTGTTGTTTAGTTGAAATATTAATTTATTTAAAAAAATTTGACCAATGTCAGAAATGTGTTTGGCCTGAATACTATTAAAATGGATTTAAAATTATTATTATTAATATTTGCATTCGCCATTGTATTCAGAACAAAAATAGAAGTATAAAAATGACACATCAACTCGAACAGCGCAATAAAGTTTTCCACTTACGAGTGCAATTTTTCGGTAAGTTGTGATTGTTGTTTCAAAATTTAAAACAATTATTTATTTAATGAAAATATACTGGTCATCTTTGGGTAAGAAAATTCTCTTTTTGAATGGCGTAAACCATTTCACCTGCCTAGAATACCCTCGATTGCATCTAGATTTAATATTTTGACAATTTTACTTTTATCTCAGAAAGAAAATGTATCACGTTAATTATGAACCTTTGTTAGTTTTGCACTAAAAATGGAAAAGATTAAGAAATTATATTTTTTTATCTAGTATGTTTTAAAAGCAACTTGACAAAAAAAAAAACAAATTGACCCTTTATCCACAAGTAAAAAGCTTTTCAATTTTGTCAAGATTTATGAGACTTATGAAGAGAAATAATCACCATCAGTTGTTGACGGAAATATCTTTTGGCCGGTTACCAATCTTTTGAAGTAAGTAATAAATTCTGAATGGTTTTATTGAAAGAATTGTGGTTTAACCAGATTCGCTTTAGCAGTAGAACAAATTGTTAAAATGCTACAACAAGAAACGTGTAAAGTAGAGATCAAAAACCAAAAGCTCAAAGGCTATCCAGAAGAGGAATTAAATTATGGACAAAAATTGGCGAACCCTCCTTCCGGAGATGAGGTCGTGATCACTGGTAATAACAAGTCTTGACGTTTTCCGCTACTAGAGTTTGTTAATTTGCAGGTGTAGCTGGAAATTTCCCGAATGCCAGAAATGTTCAGGAGTTTCAGTCCAACCTCTACAATGGAGTTGACATGGTTTCTGGTGACGAGCGTCGTTGGTCTTTGGACCATCCAGAAATTCCCAAACGTGCGGGTATGCTCTACGACATCGAAAAGTTCGATCCAGGTTATTTCGGGATCCATCCCAGACAAGCTGAATCAGCGGACCCTTTAGTTCGGATGTTTCTGGAAAGAGCTGTAGAAGCCATAATGGATGCCGGCATCAATCCGTCAGAACTCGAAGGCACCAACACTGGAGTTTTTGTCGGTTCATGCTGTTCTGAAAATCAAATCGTTTTCTACAAAGACAGCTGTGCTCCCCAATCTTTTAGAGTAACAGGGTAAAAACGATTGTTCTCATCTTCGACAATTATTTTTTTTTTTTTAGAAATCACAAAAGTATGATTGCAAATCGAATTAGTTACTATTTGAAACTTAAAGGACCTTCTTTTATGGTTGACACTGGTTGCAGCAGTTCTCTCTATGCTCTAGAACACGCCTATAAAGCTATTACAGATGGTATTTGTGATTGTGCAATTGTTGGTGGTACCAATCTCTGCATGAACCCTTTTATGACCCTTCAGTTTTTTCGTCTCGGTGTTTTAAGTCTTGATGGTTCCTGCAAATGTTTTGATGATGACGGCAATGGCTATGTAAGGTCTGAAGGATGTGTTGCAATTTTTCTTCAAAAAAGTAGAGACGCCAAAAGAATTTACGCTCGTGTTCTCCATGCCAAAACCAATTGCGATGGTTACAAAGAAGAAGGTATCACTTTTCCGTCGAGTCTTGGACAAAAACAACTTTTTCAAGCTTTCTACAAAGACTGCAACGTTGATCCAAGATTGCTTAGTTATATAGAAGCACACGGAACTGGTAATTGGTTAAGTTACTAATCGAAGAGGAACAAGTTGGTTCTTGTAGGTACCAAAGTTGGTGATCCTCAAGAAATTGCGGCTATAAGTTCGACTTTTTGTGAAGGAAGAGGAACTCCTTTGATGATAGGGTCAGTGAAGTCGAATATTGGACACACTGAACCAGTGGCAGGTCTTTGTTCCATCATCAAGGTATTTATTAGTTTGCTACAGTGACCATGTTCTTATTAAAATTTAGGTTATCATTGCTGCTGAGAATGGTTTGATACCACCCAACATCCACTTTTCGAAACCACGCAAAGGTCTTGAATCTTTGGAGACAGGAAGCTTGAAGGTTGTTACAAAACCTACTGCTTTCGAAGACAATCGAGGATTGCTTGGTACAGAAATTAACTGCGTGGGCTCGAGTTAATAAAAATCTATCATTGTAGGCATTAACAGTTTTGGGTTTGGAGGAGCCAATTGTCATGTTCTATTGGAAAGGAACCATAAAGAAAAAGAACATAACAACATCCAAACTGATGACTTGCCAAGACTGATTTGTGTCAGTGGACGACTAGAAAGTTCAATCACCTCAATTTTGGACGACATCAAGAAGAGACCTCTTGATGTTGAGTATATAGCGCTCTTCCACAACTTGTTCCGGTGTTACTGTCAACATTTAAACTTCTTCAACTAATTAGAAATTTTCAGACAAGACATAAAGAATCATCTCTATAGAGGTTACTCAATAGTTTCGCAATCAGGCGAGTTGAGTCGCAATCAAGTCAATTTCTCTCCATCCAAGAAACCTATTTATTTGGTCTTGAGCGATTTCGGTGCTTCTTGGTCAAGAATCGCAAGTCATTTAACAATTGTTTCTATTTTCAAAGTTTCAATAGAAAACGTTTTCAAATTGCTGTCTTCTGAAGGCTTTGATTTATCAACACTGTACGCAAATGGCAGCAGCAAATCGTTTGTTACCGACATTTTGGGTAATATGGCGGTTCAAATCGCAATTGCGGACATTTTAAAGAAAATGAAACTCGAGTTTGGTGGTCTTTTCGGTTTTGGCATCAACGAACTGGTTTGTGGTTATTTTGAAGGCACCCTCACCCTTGAGGAAACTGTTCGTTCCACCTGCCAAATGGTGAAGATGCTTCAGAACGATGATAAGAATTTAACAGGTAGCAACTTCAACAAGAATTAAGTTGAGGTTACTAATGGAAAAGTTTTAGAATCTCAGCAACAAAAACTTCTTCACGAAATTATCGTGGAACCGAAACCAAGAAGATGGAAGTTTTCTTCAACGGCACCGTTAACGTTAGCCAAACATTTTGTCAATTCCAGCAACGTCCAGTCAACATTTCAGAGTTTCCGGAATCATTTAACCAAAAACGGGGTCATTCTTGAAGTAGGGCATCGTCGATTCAAAGTTACTGACCAGCAGGTCAACCATTTACGCTTTGAATTCACAGAAAACACAAATAGTTTTATTTCTCTTCTCGACATTTTGGGAAGGTACTTTCGTAATAACTACAAAATTGTTAACGTCAAAGCGACATTTTAGTTTATACATTTATGGTCAAAACCCTCAAATCGACGAGCTGTACCCAAAGGTCCAATTCCCAGTAAGTCGGGGAACCCCAATGATTGCCCCATTGATCAAATGGGATCATCGTAAAGACTGGCACGTGATGCGTTACTCTAGTGAAGGGTCTGTCAAAAATGGTGAAGATGTTATCAAGATCAATATCAAAGAAAACAAGTGGAGTTGGCTCGCTGGTCACATAATTAATGGTGAATTTATTAATTATTAAACACTCATAATTCGATATTTGTTTTTGCCAACAGGTCGTAACTTGTTTCCGGCTACAGGTTACCTGTATTTAGTTTGGAAACTGATGAGTGTTATTCTTGAAATGATGACTAATGATATGAGTGTGGTCTTTGAAAACTGCAAGTTTCTAAGAGCAACACAGTTAACACCTGAAAACATCAACGAATTGACTGTGATGATTCAACGCGGAAGTGGAAGTTTCGAAATTTCAGAAAATGATGATGTTGTTTGTACCGGTCGAATTTACGTTCCAGGTAAACGGTCTTCAGAACAGGGCTCACTTCCAGTTCCTAAAGAAGGTGATAGTAAAGAATCGATAAAAATGGAGACCAAGGATATTTACAAAGAAATGCGACTTCGAGGTTATTCCTACAAGTAAATTTGAAAATTAGTTAAAACCAAATGAGTTGATCTTTTTTTTTCTCTTCACAGAGATATGTTTAAAAAAATTAAAGAATGCGATATTGAAGGAACAAAAGGCTTGATCCAATGGGAAGATAACTGGGTGTGTTTCATGGATAACATGCTTCAAATGAAGATAATTCAAAATGACACTAGACTTCTTCAAGTTCCTACTGGCATTCGACGCGTTTCAATTGAAACTAAGAAGCATTTGGATTACGTTCAAAAGTTTGGAAAATCTCCAAACTTACCTGTCTACAGCCATCAAGACCTAAACTTGATTAAGTATAACTCACATCAAATCAGAAAAAAGTACAACAAGGGTAGTAATATATTAATTTTAGTTGTGGAGGAATTGAAATTTTTGGTCTCAATACTGTCTCAATTACAAAGCGGAAACTACGAAGAGAACCAGTTTTGGAAACGCACGAATTTGTTCCAAATTGCACCGAACTCAAGCTTAAGAAAGCAATAAGAGTCAATGTTCAGTTGATATTGGAAAATATTCAAAGTTTTAAAGTGAGAGTCTTGGAAATAATTGATGACGCTACTAAAGACAGTGGGGACCCTCTAGCGACTATTGTCCACGAAGTTTTGGGAGATTTGCCTCTTGTAACACCAGAAATTAAGGTTCTGTCAAAGCAACCCCTGAACATTCCCAACGTTACTGTTGAGAACCAGACATTGATAGAGCAAAGAGATTGGACTTTAGCTGTGGGTACTAATCTATTGCAAAGACCTACCGTAAGTTAGGGGGTTGTGAAGTTTCAATTTCTTCTAACCAGTCTCGCTTCAGGTGTTGCATCAATCTCTAGCGGCCATCAAAGACAGCGGTTTTATTTTATCACGTGAAGGTCTCACTTTTGAGTCTTGTAAAGCTCCCGGTCTTGAGATTTTAACAATTTACACTACAGAAAATGAAAAATTAGTTCTATTTGCAAAATACGTTCAACTTCAACCACCAACCGTAATCGACGTGACCAACACTACCGAGGAGTTTGAATGGTTGCCTACTTTACAGAAATCGCTCGCTAATAACGAAAATGTTGTTATCATAGCCCAAAAAGAACCCTTAAGTGGCATTTTGGGTTTAGTTAATTGCATTAGAAAAGAACCAGGAGGTGGTGGCGTCAAGTGCGTCTTCACTCTTGACGACGCACCACCTTTCGACACTTCCATCCCTTTCTACAGCGAGCAATTAGCGAAAAACTTGGCAATTAACATCTACAAGAACTCTCAATGGGGAACTTACCGACATCTCCTTCTAGAACCTCAATTGGAGGTGGAGAGCGAACATTGCTTCGTTAACGTCACCCAGAGAGGAGATCTTTCCAGTTTGAAGTGGATCCAAGGGCCTCTCACCAACGAGACGTTTCTTAAACCAAAAGAACAGTTGGTTTATGTAAACTAAAGCAATTTTTTTGTGAAAGTTATCATAAATCACTAAACTTCTTTCAGGTTTACTATTCCGCCCTGAATTTCAGAGATGTGATGACAGCAACTGGACGAATCACTCCTGAAGTCATCACTAAAGACAGAACTCAACAGGAGTGCGTTCAAGGACTTGAATTTTCCGGAAGAACCATTGAGTAAGTTAAGAGATAATAAAGAAATGTTGTTAAATTTTCGTTTTAGCGGAACGAGATGTTGTGGAATGACAATAACAGGAGCTCTTTCAACTCTTACCAAAACTGATGAAAATTTGCTTTGGAAATTGCCTGATCACTTTAGCATCGAGGATGGTGCTACAATTCCTGTCGTCTATGCCACAGTTCTAGACGCTTTCTTTTCAGTGAGTTATTTTCAAATCAAGGGTTTTTTTGAAAATTTCTGAATTGTTATCAATCTTATTACTTTATTTTTTTAATTTCTTCCTACTAGAAAAAGTTATATTAGAGTTTTTAGATATTTTTTCTACTTTTGGTTTATATTTTCTAGGTGGCAACTATCCAGAAAGGTAACAGTATCCTCATCCACGCCGGTTCCGGAGGAGTTGGTCAAGCTGCCATCAACGTTGCTTTACACTGTGGACTAACAATTTACACTACAGTAGGAACCAAAGAAAAACGAGATTTTATCAAAAAGCAGTTTCCTCAATTGAAAGGTGACCAATTATTTACCCCGATTTTGTTTAAATCGTTTTTGTTTCTGCAGATGAGCACATAGGTAACTCAAGAGACACTTCTTTCGAAACTATGATTCTCCAACAAACTAATGAAAGAGGTGTCGATTTCGTTTTAAATTCTCTCGCAGAAGAAAAACTGGAAGCTTCGATACGTTGTTTAGCCCGCGGAGGAAAATTTATGGAAATTGGAAAATTTGATTTGACCAAAGACCGAAATTTACAATTGTTGTTCATGGCAAGAGAAGCCAGTTTCCACGGAATAATGCTTGATGATATGTTCACGAACCCCCCGAGAAGAAACTACTTGCACAAACTTTTGCAGAGTGCTTTAGAGAATGGAATAATTAAACCTTTAATCAGAACGGTGTTCAAGGAGAAAGAAGTAGAAACAGCTTTCAGATTTCTGGCTGGCGGAAAACATGTAGGAAAAGTTTTGATTAAAATAAGAGAGGAAGAAGAGAAAAAAATTGTATCGCCCGTTGTCAGGCGTGTTAAAGGAGTTGCCAAGTAAACCTTAAATTTAACACTTAAGAAAGATAATTTAACGAGCAATTCTAGATACAACTGCAATCCTGATAACGTTTATGTCATAGTTGGAGGTTTGGGAGGTTTCGGGTTAGAACTCGCGGATTGGTTGGTTTTAAGAGGGGCGAGAAAACTGGTTTTGACCTCAAGAAAAGGTATTAAAACTGGATATGAATCGTACAGAATAAGGTAATTATTCTTAACTAAATACTAAAAACCTCTTTACAAATTGCTTTATTTGTTAGATTTTGGAAAAGTTACGGTACTATTGTTAGCATTTCAACCGCTGATATTACCTCCAAAAGAGGATGCGAAGACTTGCTAAATGAAGCTAACAGTCTTGGAAAAGTTGAGGCAATCTTCAACTTAGCTGTAGTCTTAAAAGACGCCATTCTCGAAAACCAAACAGTAGCCAACTTCCAAAAATCTCTTGGACCAAAAGCTGTCGCCACCAAGAACCTCGATGAAGTGTCCAGGAAGTTATGTCCGAGCTTAAGGTAATGATTTAAGTTGAACACTAGCATTTGTAAGAAACTTTTAATTATCAGGAACTTTGTCGTCTTCTCTTCCGTTTCCTGTGGACGTGGCAACGCCGGTCAAACCAATTACGGTATGGCCAACTCCATCATGGAGAGGATTTGCGAGAAGAGGAAAGACGACGGATTTCCGGCTCTCGCCATCCAATGGGGCGCCGTCGGTGACGTCGGTTTAGTCGCCGACATGCAAGAACTCAATACTCAAATAGAAATTGGAGGAACGTTAACACAATCAATCACCAGTTGTCTTCAAGTCATGGATCAATTCCTCAACCAAAAGAACGCCATTGTGGGTAGTATGGTAGTGGCGGAGAAGAGACGAGGAGGGGTAGAAACCGAAAATATTGTCGATGCCGTTGCTAATATAATTGGTAAAACATTTCATAGTTTCAACAAATGTTAACAGAATCTTTTAGGAATTCGTGACGTAAAGACAGTTAGTCCATACTCGAGTTTAGCTGAACTCGGTATGGATTCCATGAGTGCAGTGGAGATCAAGCAAATTCTAGAACGAGAATTCGATGTATTTCTAACTAGTAAAGATATGCGCAGTATAACTTTTTCCAAGTAAGTGAAGTATCGTTACTCTCTTCATTCTCAGTTGACTTAGTTGTTCGGGAACTAACTTACTTAATTATTCTACAAAAATTCATGCTCGTAGATTGCAAGAAATTCAAGAAGAAAAACAATCAGTCAAGGGAGGTACCGAAAAACATCAGATTGTTGGTTTCGAAATGATCTTTAGATTAATGAACGACGAGATAACGTCACAATTGCCAATTGTCCAAATGAAATCCAAAAGTGAAGACATCAAGAAGTCACCAAGAGTTATTTTCTTCCCTGGTCTAGAAGGAGCCTCCAAAGTGTTCGATTCTTTAGTTGTAAATTTGTCGGTTGACGCTAAATGCATTCAATACCTTAACGATCGTTCAGAAAAAACCGTCGAGGACATGACAAAACATTTATTAACAGTAAAGATTTCTTACCAAGTCACAACTCTTATTATGTAGAAAGTTTATGTTAATATAGATTGTGGAACCTCTACTGACAAAATCGCAACCATTTAACATTGTTGGACATTCTTATGGAACCGTAATGGCGTTAGAGGTCGTTAGTTTGTTAGAAGCTAAAGGTTATGCAGGCACCTTAATCTGCATTGATGGTGCTCCTGAAATGGTAAAAGTTCTAATATCTAGGTCCCTCGATTTCAGTTCAATTGCCCATTTGGAGACCAGTTTTCTTTGCCAAATTATATCAGTTGTGGCACCAACGGAAACAATTTCAACAGCCACTGTAAGTTGAACAACTATCCAACAACATTCTCATCTTTTGTTTTTCAGAAAAAAATTATTCTCGACTGTCAAAGTTTTAATGAAAGACTGGAAATTTGTGAAGAGATCATTCAAAGGAATTCTTTTTTGTCTAAAGAGTTCTTCCGTAAATGGTTTGCTTCGGCAATCAATCGCATTCAAGCTCTTGACAATTACCACCCCAGTTACAAAATAAAATCAAAAGTTAGACTTTTTAAGCCGCAACACGTTAGTATTGCCAATTTACCAGAAGACTACAATTTGTCAAATTATTGTGAAAATGTTGAAGAAATCAGAGTGTTTGAGGGCAATCACCTGACAATTCTGAATAACGTTGCCGTGGCTGAAGCCATCAACGAAGCGGCATCGACAACAATAACGGAATGTAATGAATGACAGGGAAAATAGAGAATTAGAAATATTAATGATTGACTCAAAAGATATAACATAAAGTGTAATAAAATAAAATTTATTTAAGAAATCTTTTTGTGTTTCATTAAATAATGTAAACCACCGTCTTAAATCGCTTGCAAGCCAGTTTTGATTGAATCAACACAAAATTGCAATCAATGATTATCTCAAAGTAGGTAAGTACGTTAGAAATGATATACAGGCTGAGCCAAAAACGTGGAACCAAGATTCTCTTTCCTAAACTAAGACTCACAGAAAAAGTAAAAACTTGTTGTCAAATGTCTAATTTGAGGGAATGTTAGAACATATTTTTTATAAAGTGACACTCTTCAAGCCGCAACAATTGAGTGTCAGTAACTTACCTGAAGACTACAGTTTGGCGAAGTACTGCCAAAATTTTCAACAAGTCAAAGTGTTTGAAAGGAATTACTTGACGATTCTGGAGAACCAAGCAGTTTATCTCGCCCCCCTGCTTCCTTCCTCACCCCGTGCTCTCTTGCTCCGTATTTAAAAAGATCGCTTCGGAGCTTTGCCAGAACCAAATGGCAGACGACAAAAAGCAAGGAAAACAATTTGGAAAAATTACACAATAATTAAAAATGCATATAGTTAAGATCACCATTACTATATTGCTAGATGCTCTCGATAGGCTTCAGCGGCAGTGTTGCCAACGGAAAATAATTTGCCTCAGCCTGTTTCCAATTGCAGCATTTCAGCACTGGGATCCCCGACAAAGCGTTTCGACCGCGTGGCTTCCAAAGCGACCGAAAAGCTTCAATGTCGACTTGCATTTCTATCGGTTAAACAAAGAGTTTCGCTTTTTTTGGTCGCTTTGGAAGCGACGCGGTCGAAATGCTTTGTCGGGGATCCCAGTGCTGAGGAGTAGTTATCGTGTCAGGACTTGAAAATACTCAATTTAAAAATGTCCTTTTATTTCATAACAAAATTGCCAGCGCCTTCGCTTGCAACCGCAAAGAGAAGTTAACAACATAACTACGATAAAACTTATGTAACGATAACATCATCCACAAAATAAATTATAACAATTCGACGTAAATATGTACAAAATAGTCTAAAAATTTTTTGTTAATCAACCTGTACACTCTTCCTTGTAAAAATACATCATCAAAAATTTTTAGAAAAAAAAAACTACTGAAACCCTAATCAATATTCTCGCCAGCCCCTAAATGCGACAACGTCCGGATCACTTCCGCCTTCTGGTTATCGCTCAATTTCTGGATAATCTGCACGACAGCATCCAGAGCCACATCGGGACAATCCTGCAACACCCCAAATTAACAAAAAAAAAATTCCAACCCCAAAACTAAAATTACTTCGAGCGTCGACTTAATTTGATTGATGACCGCGTCCTTTTTCACGCAATGTATATTGTAGCTAATTATCGACTGGTTCTGCGGCATCTTCATTTGATCCTCCATCCAATGCACGACGGTTTCGTTGTTGTCCCATTTGTAGCCTTCGGTAGCGCCGCGATCTTCAATGAACCACCTCCGCAACATCGCCTCGCCCTGTCCGACCGCCAGCAAAGGTTGCGCCTCCTGCAACGCCCTAACCACGCGATCTTGAAGGAGAAGACGGCGCAAGCGCCAGTAGAGAATCGAGCGCGATTTGCGCCAAGGCACTATTTCCTGAAACCGCAATCAATCACTAAAGAGGACTACTGCGCGAAAAATCCTTACGTTAATCGCTCCTTTTTCGAGCATCCTCTCGGGGGTGTCGTGCAAGTCGGCGAAATGCACCGAAACCTGATGGTACATCGGCAACAAAAAGTTCTCCCGCTCCGCCATTTTCATTTCCAATTCGAGAGCTTCCGGTTGTTTTTTTTGTTTTTCGGTCGTTTGGGAGATGCTCGACGTCCGTTCACGTGGCGGTTGGGTCTGATTGAAAACGTTCAGTTGATCGTCCAACTCTTTCAGGATCGGATCGATCCGGTGCATCGTTTTGATCAGATCTTTTTTGCGGAATTTTATTTCGACGATGCCTTCCGGTTCGAGAACTCCACCGCGAGAGTCGGGATCGGCGTACAGTTCCATGTAACGGGAATTGATGGTGGGGTCGACCACCGCCCACGCGCCCCCCCGAAGTTCGCCGTTCGGAGGGATGTAGATCAGGATCGGTTGTTTGTACTGACGCAGACCGTCGACGATGTAAGCGCCGAACTTCATTATTTGCTCGTACATGTCCTTCATGCCGCCACTGAAACCGCGCCAGTTCGCGAAGATTATCAACGGAAGGTCCTCGCGAGAGAAGTCCTGGATCGCCTGCGCGGTCTTGTAGGCCGAGTCCGGAAACCACACCTGCCCGGCCTGCGAAACCGTCTGAAAAAAAAAAAAACGAAAGATAAAACAGGTGATACAAAATGGCGCCAAATCCCGTTGGTTTTTATTATTAAAAAAAAACTGAACAACAACAACAACAACAACAATGTGCCAGATTGCAGTAGTAAAAGTGTGAGACTTCAGAACTAGGTTATTTTATTTTCCCCTCCCTGGCCAACTGAGATAACTTTTGTACCTTGGCCTCCGAGTCCAGGTTGGCGGGGTCGGCGGGAAGGTTCAGTTCGACCGTTCTAGTTTCCACGGCTATCACTCCTACGGGAATGCCACCTAATCGGGCACGTCCCGTCACCACGGTTTGCGCCCAAGGTCGCATGATTTCGCACCAGGAGTCCTTGTCGAAGAAGCCGCTCTCCCAAATGTTCGGATCGGCTGCAACACACACAATCAAGCACTCCGCGAGAAAAACAATACGCACGGACTTACTTGGAAGAGGCCGACCTTCCAACATCCATCTGGGGTCGTAAGGGGCTTTGGTGGGGGTGTAAATGACCTCCCTGTTGATGGGGTCGACGGGGTTGATGATAGGAATCGGCGACGTTTTGTCCTGAAGAGAAAAAAAAATTAATACCGGTAAAACCGCACGAAGTTACAAGTACTCCCCCCTTAGCGACTGACTTCCGCTATTAAAACTAAAATTAATACCGCTGGAACCGCTTAAAGTCACAAGTACTCCCCCCTTAGCGACTGACTTCCGCTTTTTTTTCAGAAAAATATTGATAAAGCGCACCTTAGGAATATATGACAGCCATTTGAGGATTGTGTAGATTCCGTCGAGATCGCCCTGTTCGACTTTGTGCGAGATTCCGTTGTTGTACATGATTTGGATGCCGCCCAACTGGTTGTTGGAGGCGTAAACCTCTCTTCCTAGAAGCTACAAATAACGGTTATAACCGGACGGTCGGTCGGTACAGTAGGTAACTTTACTTTATTTAAGGCACTGTAACCGGTCAAAATGATGTGAGAATTTTCGATTTGGATGATTCTTTGTCCCAATCGCACCAAATAGGAACCGATGCCGATGGCCCGACACGTTACCATTGAAATCGTTACGACTTCGTCGTAGGCACGAGAGGTTTCACCGGCGATCATGCCGGCGTATCTCAGATTCTCAACGCCCAAACCGTCCTCTTTCCCTGCAATTAAAAAAAAAGATCTTCAGTAAATTGTGATTTAAAGTGTTGTGGCGGTGAGCCGCTAGAGGGCGCAATTAACTTAAAAAAAGTATTGTTTGCGTAAGTTTCCTTGATCTTTAGTGGTAAATTGTGTTGTGGCGCTGCGTCGCTAGAGGGCGCAATTAATTAACTCACCGATGATATCTGTGAGTTTGTACCTGGACTCCCCCTCGTCCTCGATGAGTACGGCCCTGACCGAATTCAGGGACGCAACTTTGGCGTAGTCCTCGGGACTCAGATACAAATACCTGAAACCTTTGTCGGGTTCGTTGTTATCCTCCCAGGCGATCTTAAAAATGCTTTTAACTTCTTCGGCCAATCCGATCCTGGCACCGCTGTTGGCAGAGATGTAAACCTAAAAAATCCCAACAACAAGTTCAGTCAAGTTGAATCCAAATTCAAAATGGCCGACAAATTACCCTCGGAATTTTAAGCGCACGCGCTATTTCGCTGGCCAATCCGAACACTTTATCTTCTCTAGGTCCGAACGATCCAATGAAATAAGTGATGTCGTTCGCTATGACGATGACGTCACGACCTTCGGGATATTCGGGAGTGTAGAACGTTAAACGCCAGGCGACCATTCCGACGTTGTTCTCGCCCGGAACGCGTTTCTGTTCGATCAGACGACTCTCGTTCTCCGGATCCAGGATGAGCTCCACGAAGTCCATGAGTTTGTCCGGGATCTGGACGGTTTCTGGAACGGGAAATTACAAATAGTTACAGATCCGCCATTTTCGCCGGCGAGTTCGTTAGTTATCGACTGAGAACGTTATGATGTCATCTGGCAAATTTCCATCAACTAGGTAATCGCACAATGATACAAAATGGCGGACCAATAAGTAATACTCTTAAAAACAAGAAATACTTCTTCAGGTATGGGAGATATTAAAAACTGTAGCTAGCAGTTTTGAGGACTTCTACTGGTCACTGAACAGTCATTTTGTATCCATAGCAATTTGGAACTTATATACAAATATACACGAAAAGAAATGTTACAATAAAAAAGTCAGCAATTCTAGTGATCGTCCATTTTGTATCAAATCATATGTTTATTTAGAATGTCTATTATAATCATAAAGTTTTAGTCTAAAATCTGAATAGGATTCCAAACTGTAAAATATTGAAATTTTGGATTTGATTCAAAATGGCCGACAGTTTCCAAATAATTAACTAAATTAAAATATATTCTTTTTCAACCACATACTAGTGGTGGACATTTTGAATCAGATCATTTGCCTGTGCGGATAAAGCTTGAGCGTTATGTCATCTGGCAAATTTCCGTCACGGAGGTAATCGCACAATGATACAAAATGGCGGAGCAATAAGTATTACTCTTGTGGCTAATCTTAAAAACAAGAAAGACAGAAAGACTGCTTCAGGTATGGAGATATTCAAAACTACAGCTTGCAGTTTTTGAGGACTTCTACTGGTTACTGGTCACTAAACAGTCATTTTGTATCCATAGCAATTTGCAACTTATATACAAAGTCTCCAAAGTTACGAAAAGAAATGTTACAATGAAAAAGTCAGCAATTCTAGTGATCGGCCATTTTGTATCAAATCATATATGTTTATTTAGAATGTCCATTATAATCATAAAGTATTAGTCTAAAACCTGAATAGGATTCTAAACTGTAAAATATTGAAATTTTGGATTTGATTCAAAATGGCCGACAATTTCCAAATAATTAACTAAATTAAAATATATTTTTTTTCAACCACATACTAGTGGTGGACATTTTGAATCAGATCATTTGCCTGTGCGGATAAAGCTTGAGCGTTATGTCATCTGGCAAATTTCCGTCACGGAGGTAATCGCACAATGATACAAAATGACGGAGCAATAAGTATTACTCTTCTGGCTAATCTTAAAAACAAGAAAGACAGAAAGACTGCTTCAGGTATGGAGATATTAAAAACTACAGCTTGCAGTTTTTGAGGACTTCTAACTGGTTACTGGTCACTAAACAGTCATTTTGTATCCATAGCAATTTGCAACTTATATACAAAGTCTCCAAAGTTACGAAAAGAAATGTTACAATGAAAAAGTCAGCAATTCTAGTGATCGGCCATTTTGTATCAAATCATATATGTTTATTTAGAATGTCCATTATAATCATAAAGTATTAGTCTAAAACCTGAATAGGATTCTAAACTGTAAAATATTGAAATTTTGGATTTGATTCAAAATGGCCGACAATTTCCAAATAATTAACTAAATTAAAATATATTTTTTTTCAACCACATACTAGTGGTGGACATTTTGAATCAGATCATTTGCCTGTGCGGATAAAGCTTGAGCGTTATGTCATCTGGCAAATTTCCGTCACGGAGGTAATCGCACAATGATACAAAATGGCGGAGCAATAAGTATTACTCTTGTGGCTAATCTTAAAAACAAGAAAGACAGAAAGACTGCTTCAGGTATGGAGATATTAAAAACTACAGCTTGCAGTTTTTGAGGACATCTACTGGTTACTGGTCACTAAACAGTCATTTTGTATCCATAGCAATTTGCAACTTATATACAAAGTCTCCAAAGTTACGAAAAGAAATGTTACAATAAAAAAGTCAGCAATTCTAGTGATCGGCCATTTTGTATCAAATCATATGTTTATTTAGAATGTCCATTATAATCATAAAGTATTAGTCTAAAACCTGAATAGGATTCCAAACTGTAGAATATTGAAATTTTGGATTTGATTCAAAATGGCCGACAGTTTCCAAATAATTAACTAAATTAAAAAGTTTTTCTTTCAACCACACACTAGTGGTAGACATTTTGAATCAGATTGGATAAAGCTTGAGCGGTAAATTACCTGATATGCGTTCTTGACTGTACTGCTTCCATTGCAGATCCACCATTTGGCGAAACATATCGGGATAATCATAGACGTACGTCGTACCGACCGATTGCGCCTGAAACCGTTTCTGTTGCAAATAGTCCTTGGCCAGGTAAGGTGTGGAAATGGGCAGACCGTGCATCGGACCGTGCTTTTTACCGTAAGCTTGAAACTTAATCTGTCAAAAAAAAAATGTTCATTCAAAACAATAATCTCGCCAAATACCCAACCAACGTACAATTCCCGTTTCCGGATCCACAACTTCCGTGTACATGTTAATGTCCAAATAGTAACCGCTATCGTTGGCGAGACAAAGACGTATCGTTTGGGTGGGCGAATTGGGGGCCAGTCGAATGATCAATTTCAACTCGGCCTGGAGCACCCGCAACTTCCACAACCTCGGACCGTAACGCATCACCATACTGGTGACGGCCTCCTCGATCTAGGGAAAGAAAGTAGCAATAAATAAAAATTAAAAAAATAAAGAAAAAAATAAAAAAATAACAAAAAATTAAAAAATAAAGAAAAAATAAAGAAATAACAAAAAAATAAAGAAAGAAATAAAAAAAATACCTTCGTTGGGTCCATGATGACGGTCGGGATAAAATTGAGAAAAATGTGGTTGCAATCCGTCCGTCTGGAGTGGGGATGGCTGAAAGCAACTTCCAACTCGTCCATGGCTTCCAGCAGCACTCGCTCGCCTTCGTTCTGGAGATACTCAAACGAAGCTTCTTTCGTTATCAAGTCGGAATGGCGGATGATGCTTCGAATAAAGAAGCGATAATCGGTAACCTCTTTGCCTTTCACGCCCTGAAACGAAAAAATAATCAACCCCACTTTTGGTTGGTAAACAAGTTTCACCTTGGCTTTCCCCAAGTACAGATGCATCTTCTGGTTGGAAGTGGGTAAAGCTTCCAAATTGTAGTTCCTCATCCGGTTAAGTTCCAATTGGAACGCACACGCCGGTTCGAGATGTCTATAAATCTTGTCCTCCTTGAAATCGTCCCTGGCCCGGTACGTGAAGAATTTCGGCGATTGTTTGTGCTTTAGCGCAGCCAAAGTGACCCGTCTCATCCCGCGACTGATCAACTCTTCTTTGTGGCGCAGGAAGAAACTGCCGAAAATTTTGCTCATCGTCGCGTCATCACTGTCACCTTTATCCTTGATGCCGACGTGAAGGATGTGGATCGGTTCCTGTAACCTGTCGTCTTCCCGATGATTCCCGGTACCCTCCACCGACAGACTGACATTGATCGAGGTGCTGTTGCGCGATTCCGAACCGCTTTCCATCGCGATCAGATCTTTGGCGTTAATCGTAGCGGGACTCGCAAAATCCTCGATTAAATCGAGGATTTCGTCGGCGTACTGTTCGAACTGTTGGAAGTTCTCGAACGCCGCCATGCAACCGGTTCGTTGGAAACTGTCGACGGTCGAGGGTTGTTCCTCGTTTTCCTCGACGAAATTGTCGAGTTTTATCAAACGATTCGGGTGAGTGGGGGGCAACATGAACTGGAAATGGATGACGGGCACTTCGCCGCTCAATTCTAAATGTTGCAGGCAAGTTATGTCGTAACTGGTGTACGCGCGCCGCACGTACACTTCCAGTGCTGCGTTACAAACGGCCCTGTTGGCGTGATAGAAAAAATCGTGCAAAATGTCAAAAATCGACGTTTCCGAAACGATCAACTTCTGCAGGTTCTCCGGATGGAACTCGTGTCCGTACATGTCGACGGCCGAAAGAAAAATACTCTCCATTTGGTTGTGACGCAACTCGTACGCGGGTTGGTGCGCGGCGATCAGGACTTGACGCGCCCTCAAAGCGACCCGCGAGTGCTCGCTGCGATTCAACGACGTCAGTTCCGTCAGGGCCGGCGCCAACTCGTCAGTTAATCCCGGCTCGTTCGACCACAAATGGTCGATCAACATCGTAATCAGCAAATTTTTTTTGGCAACTTGAGCGTGCGAGAAAATCGTCTCCGAAACGGTTTCCATATTATCTTTGTGTTTCTCCCGCAATAACGCGACGCATTTATCGTAGGAACCCTGCTGGAATTGACTCTCGACGTCGTAGTATTGCCGCAGAAGTTCCTGGACCGCGACCTTCATCCTCCCCCTGATCCCGTTCCTGTACCTCTGCACCAACTGAACGATGCCTTCGGTGGCGAGGAAAAATCCGTCGCGTTCCGCCCGCTTCTGCATGGAAGCCGCGTGACTGTCGATGACGCTGGCGATCTGTTGACTGGGAAATTGGGCGAGAACCGACGTGATGTTCCGTTCGTACAACGACATGAGACGGCGGATCTTTTTTTCGACGGCCGGAGGAATACGGCCGGAAATCGACGCCATCACCTGCTGCAACTCCAACAGAGGCAAGGAGGGGTCGCGGAGACTCGACATGAATTTTTCGATCACCTCCCGTAACCTGGGGGCGTTGTAGGGATCCGGCAAACAGTAACCCGACAGAGTATTTTCGAGAACCGCCTTGTAACTCATGTGGATGTGGTTTAGTTTCTCCGACAACACGGTGGGTTGAGAGACGTCCAGATCGGGAAACGGTCCCGTATAAGGAGAAGCTTTCGAAACTAAAGACGGATCGTCCAGTTCGAGAGAGGCGATTATGGAACCGGCGTCCAGCACGGCTCCGGGACGTTTCGTGTAGAAAACCGATCCCGGTTCGTTGGCGGTCAACGTCATCACCATCTTCATCACTTCGATTTCGGCGTAGGCTTGACCCTTCTCGATGTGGCCGCCGTCTTCGACCAGAAAACCGATCAGTTTGCCGGCGGAAGGTGAACGCAGGATGGTCGGGTCGTTTTCTTTTTCGAAAACGCACGTCTGATTGCCGATCACGATGCGGTAACGGTCCACTTCTTCCTTCATGTAGGTGGTGAAGGAGGCGCCATCTACCGACAGTAATATGCCTGCCGACAAAAAGACAATGTTTTAACGATCGACCAAAACAAGTTGGGAGTTGAGCCGCAAGGTCGGTGCCGGCACCGAACGACGAACGGGGATGCAAATCTTCAATCGAGCGTTCAAACTTTCAACAATCACATCAGTAATGACATAAAAACGTGCCCCCTCGGTTTAAAACAAATGAGAGTTACCAATATTTTATAAATGAACAATACAATGACAATCAGTGTATCTATAGCATTTTCTATACCTACAGGGTGTTCTATAATTTCTCTTACATTTCTAAAAATGAGAAGCCCGTATGTGGATTTTTCTAATACTGAAACTCTGCCGGTGGGATTCAAAATGACCGGCTAGTAAGACAGACTTTTTTTTGTTTAGACAGACGTTAAGTAACCCAGGAAGGACCTTTATATCCCCTGAGTTCCTATTGTTAATCAAAAGATTTTTTCTAGAACTCCACGATCCATTATGGACCTTCGGCCATTTTGTATCAGGCCTGAAAGCAACTTTCTCGCCTCTTTTCTAAAGTTTCTAAGTAGCTGGGTCACACAAATGATAAAATTTTTATCGGAGAACATTGAATCAATTGAAACAATTTCTGACGGCCATTTTGCATCAAATTATCCGTTAATATTTATGTAAAGTATCTACAATAATACAGTCCTAATTTCTCTTTTAAGCTGTAACAACAGCACTACTAATCATAAGTAGATTTTTCTAAACTTCTGCAGGTGATTCAACATGGCCGGCTAGTTAGACAGACGTTAAGTAGCCCAGGAAAGAACCTTTATATCCTCCGAGTTGCTATTGTTAATCAAAAGATTTTTTCTAGAACTCCGTGATCTATTATGAACCTTCGGCCATTTTGTATCAGGCCAGAAAGCAACTTTTTCGTCTTTTTTTCTAAAGTTTCTAAGTAACTGGGGCACACACATGATAAAATTCTTATCGGAGAACATTGAATCAATTGAAACAATTTCTGACGACCATTTTGCATCAAATTATCCGTCGATATTTATGTAAAGTATCTACAATAATACAGCCCTAATTTCTCTTTTAAGTTGTAACAACAAGGTTTCATTAAAAACTGACTGGCTTAGATTTCAACAAAGAAAAAGGTTGCAAAGTGGACTTCTATAATACGTATTGCGATTATACGAGTGATTCAAAATGGCCGCCAAGTTATAAAAGCATATGGCAACTTGAGGTTTTTTATGCAGTCGATTCCATATTTACAATTCAAAAATCTTATAAATTAATTCTCGTTCTAGGATCTATTACAGACCATTGGCCATTTTGTATCAATCTTTAAAAAAACGTTCTATCCTCTTTTCTCCAAATTTCTAAATAATTCAGGCACACAAATAAAAAAAAATCATCGGGCCCTTTTAAATTCGTTCGATGGTAACGGTTTCTGGCCGTCATTTTGTATCAAATCATTCGTCTCTATGTAAAGTGTCTACCTACAACAATAAGGTTTCTTTAAAATCTGACTGACTTAGCCATCGACAAAGAAAAAGGTTATAAAGTGGACTTCTATAATACGTATTGAGATTATACGAGTAATTCAAAATGGCCGACAAGTTATAAACGCATATAGCAACTTGAGGTTTTTTATATAAGTCGATTCCATATTTACAATTCAGAAATCTTATATATTCCTTCTAGTTCTAGGATCTATTACAGACCATCGGCCATTTTGTATCAATCTTTAAAAAAACGTTCTCTCCTCGTTTCTACAAATTTCTAAATAATTGAGGCACAGAAATAAAAATTTCACCGGGCCCCTTTAAATTCGTTCAAAATTAAGATTGTAACGGTTTCTGGCCGCCATTTTGTATCAAATCATTCGTCTCTATATAAAGTGTCTACAATGATAGGATGTCATTAAAAACTAAATTGCTCCTTTAGGCCGCAACAAAGGAGAAAGCTATAGTTAGGTGGTTCTTAATAAAATTCTACAAGTGATTCAAAATGGCCGACAAGTTATAAAAGCATATGGCAACTTGAGGTTTTTTATATAAGTCGATTCCATATTTACAATTCAGAAATCTTATAAATTCCTTCTAGTTCTAGGATCTATTACAGACCATTGGCCATTTTGTATCAATCTATAAAAAACGTTCTCTCATCTTTTCTACAAATTTCTAAATAATTGAGGTACACAAATAAAAAAAATTTCATCGGGCCCCTTTAAATTCGTTCAAAATTAAGATTGTAACAGTTTCTGGCCGCCATTTTGTATCAAATCATTCGTCTCTATATAAAGTGTCTACAATGACAGGATGTCATTAAAAATCAAATTGCTCCCTTAGGCCTCAGCAAAAGAGAAAGCTATAGTTAGGTGGTTCTTAATAAAATTCTACGAGTGATTCAAAATGGCCGACAAATTAAAAAACCATTAAGTAACGAAACAAAAACTTTCTACGCACCAAATACCCATTATTTACAATTCAGTAAACCTTCTAAGATTTTCTAGACATCTGCCATTTTGTATCAGGCCAGTAAACAAAATATTTCTTCTCTTTACTACAAGTTTCTGAGTAGATGGGTCACACAAATGCTAAAATCTTAATCGAAGCGTTTTGAATCCGTTCACAATTGAAACTTTCATTAATTTTTAGCGGCCATTTTGTATCAAATCGTGATGTATGATCCGTAGATAGACTATTGGCCATTTTCTATTCTGCTACAAACAAACTTCTTCCTTTTTCTACAAATTTGGGGGAGTTATAACTTTTTCCTAATAACTTGGTCTTAATTTGGCACTTTTGGCTCACCCTGTACAGTGAAATTAAACCATTACAAATATGTTAAATAACAAAGAATAGGATGACAAGAACGCTGCTGAAATCGATTTTGACTCGGAAAATAAAAATATAAAACCCCCGTTACGGCCTCGTGTATGTCTCGATAAAATATGCAAAACAATTGATAATTACAGGGTTGTTATCGTTCACTTGTTCGTCTCCCCGACAAGATTGACATCTAGGTACACAAAACTGGTCGTTCAGTTAGTTGTCGTTTCACAGATTCGGCACGAATCATGACGACCAGCATAAAATCGTTCGAGTGTTTCTACAATTTTGGAAAACTCCTCGCGACAACACCCTGGAGCCCCAAGCCCCCGACTTTCACCCAAAAAACGTACGCCCTAACCCTAACAAGTTTCGTTGCAGTCGCCTCGATAACATCAACAATCTTCAACACCCCCCACCTATTAACCCTGAAACAAATCAAGTTCGTCAGCAACATTTTAGCGGACTTGACGAGATCCCTTTTTCTAATCTACGTAGTTCTCTCCGGCGTTTTTTGGAACCGCAACAACTGGCACCGACTATTGAGTCTATTGAAAACGACCAACTTCAGAAGTGGGACTAAAATCAAAAGTGGGACTAAAATCAGAACTAGACCGTACGGAGAATTTGTGTTGGCACAACTGGTTTTCGCAACATTTTTAGGTTATCCCATAATCAATTGGAGTCGCACCATAGGAACGGAATACTTGAAACAATACGCCATCGAAACGTTACAACTCTACTACCAACTGTTTTATTTACATTTTTCTTCGGTCGGAATCAAAATGGTGGTCAACAGGTTCAAATTTTTGAATCAACAACTCGAAAACCAGAAAACCGACGAAAATCTCGACACTTTCATGAGAAAACTCGAAAAACATTTTTATTTACTCAGAGACACCGTCGACACTTTCAACGAAATCTTCGGTTGGCCTCTCCTTCTAAGTTTATTTTACGCCGGTCTCTTGGTGCTAAACCTCTTAGATGACGTCGTTCGAGGTTCGGAACGTCAAAGCGTCGTTTCGAACGTCGGAATTATTCTACTGTTGGCGGTTCGATCATTTAATTAACGTTATCGAAATTTGCTAGTAATTTTTCCATTTTTAGATTGGCAACATTGCAATTACGTTATCGTGCGATCGACTGCGAGAAGAACAGGCACGAATGGTGTCGCTGTGCGACGCGTTGGAAGCCCAAATGGGCGAAAATTCGAGGGAAAGGGTGGATATTGGGGAGTTTGTTGGTTTAATTAAGGGCTACGGGCCGGAATTCAGCGCGGCCGGGTTCTTCGGAATCAACAAGAGGAACTTTACGACTGTTATGGCAACTCTTGTTACGTATCAGATTGTTATCGTTCAGTTTAACGCCGATATTATTGTTGGTTAGAGAAAATTTGGGGAAGAATGCCGTTTGGTTCGGTAAATTCCCCAATCCTTATTTTAAATTTTTTAAGGATGCCGTTTGGTGTGATGAATGCCCCCACAAGGTTCTCTAGAACGTACCTCCATCACTGAGCCGATGCACTTCGATTTCCTTGAAAGTCCCGTTCATCATCAAGAAGTAGGTGTTGGGGCCGCTCTTGGTGGCCTGCACTTTGTACTTGTGCCTAAAAAACATACCACTATTACGTTTAATCGTTTCAATAGCCACCACTCACCCCCCGTTAACCAGTTCAACGTCAATAACGTTAGTGAGGGTGTTCGACCCTTGAATCTGTCCTCTCTCCAGCGAATTTTGAAACTCTTGAAACGCCGTCGTGATACTTTTATCGGCGATATGCAGCGCCCCGCAAATCACCCCCAACATAATGTTAGGTTTCTCAGTTTCGACCTTCTCGCTAATCAAAATATCCAACCAAGCCGTGTCGATAGTGTTCTCCTGAAACGACTTCGTCTCCAACAACGTTATCAAATATTCGACGGTCGTCCGAAAATCGCCCCGAATCGACAACTCCTTCAAAGCAATCACCAAATTCTCCCTGGCCTGTTCCCGATTCTCGCCCCAAGAGAAACAATGACCGAATTGCGAATCGGCAAATTCGTGCAACCCCCCCGACGCCGCTACCGAAAAGTAACCCCAAACGTTCTTCGACGACCTAAAGTTCAACTCCTGAACCGTCCCCGAACTTGGTTTGAAACCTTCGTCGGGATTCTCCGAAGTGATCCGGGCCGCTATCACGTGACCCCAAGGTTGAGGTTTGTGGCGGGGTTGGTCGAAATCGATCTCGGAACTGCCCCAAGGCGACTCTCCGTACAACAACCGGATGTCTTTGATGTAATGCAACGGTAGACCCATGGCGATCTGTAATTTGTGACGTCACCAATCAAAACAACAAAGATAACTGTATTACCGACCTGTAGTTGGGCCGCCGGTAAATTCACGTCCGACACCATTTCAGTGCAGGGATGTTCCACTTGAAGACGGGGGTTCAATTCGAGGAAATAGTAATGGCCGGAAGTGTCGTACAGATATTCTACGGTACCGGCCGAAACGTAACCGACCATTTTGGCTAATCTCACGGCCGCCTGGCGGCAATTATCAAAAATTAATTAGTTCGAATCGAAAAATGGTCGAGATTTACCTTTTCCATGTCTTCGAACACCGATTGTTCGGCGATGACGGCGGGAGCTTCTTCGATGATCTTCTGATGACGTCGCTGGATAGAACAGTCCCTGCCGAAAAGAGAGATGGCGTTGCCGTACTGGTCGGCCAAGAGTTGAACCTCGAGATGGCGGGCGCATTTCGCCAGTTTCATCACGAAAATCGGGGAACCCGGTATCTCGGTTTGGACCTGAAACGGAGAGGGGGATGATTCAAAATGGCCACCTGCGACACCAACGAGAAGGGGGATGATTCAAAATGGCCACTCCGCGCCAGTCATTAAATAAACACGAATCGCCTTCGGTCCAACTACGATTATTAGTGACACAGAAAATGGCGGTTGTCGCAGTAGTTATTCAAAATGGCGGCGTTTCAAAGTACTATTCAAAGCTTTTTGTTTAAAACATCGGCACCTCGAGGTAGTATTTAAAACATGTTATTCAAAAGAACCACTGGCGTCTTGACTATTGGTAGCTGGATGCAAAATGACCGCCATTATCAATATATTGACGTAATCTCGTCAGTGGGTAATTCCAATAAATTACAAAACGGACGATTTATAGTTTGACACAATAAGATTCAATATGGCCGTCACGACTTCTTCATTTTCTTTAAAATACCTGCCAAACATTCTTGCGCTTATTCAAAATGGCGTTCGTGACAAACTCTACATTTATAGTTGTTGTTCCTACCCAGAAAAATGATCGCTGACATAAAACGTATTTTATGGTGACCAACACAATTCAAAATGGCGATTGTCATTCAAATAAGACGCGGCTTCAAGATGGCCGCCAAAAGCGCAGCTTACTTGTCGGAAAGCCGCCGGAAAATCGTCGCCGTTCTCCACTTTCCTGATCCCTTTGCCCCCGCCCCCTTCCGACGCCTTGATCATGACCGGAAACCCGATCTTCTGGGCAGCCACCAGTCCCTGTTCGGCCGTTTGGACGCAACCTTTGGCGAACAGTTCCGACGATATCTTAATTTTTTTGCCTGAATATTGAGCTCTCAGATCTGAAAAAAGTGAGTGTATAGAAAAAACAATCGAGTGGGGAGGAATATTACCGGAACCGGACCAGGGTAAAGTGGGAATTTCGGCGGTTTGAGCGACAATTGAGGAGGCTATTTTATCGCCCAGAGCCCACATGGCCTTCTCGGGGGGGCCTATGAAAGCGATGCCGTTCTTGTTGAGCAACTCGGGGAGTTTGGGGTTTTCGGAGGCGTGGCCCCAACCCGCCCACACAGCCTGCACAAAAAAAAAATTGTAAAAAATTTAAAAAATATTACGACAATGAGTCATAAAGCAACTGCGGACAACAACTATGAGTTATAAAGCAACTGTGGATCGCTATTGACATTACTATTACTACCCAACTAAACTACTATTGAAGCGGTTTCATTAATAAAAATTTGGAGCGCAACTGATTTATGACTCAATGTCATTGTCGCGATTATTTCTTCGGTCCCCACCTGGACTTGTAGTCTCAGTGCGATATCTACGATCAATTCGACGTTGGCGTAGTTGTTGTTGTTAGTGCCGCCCGGTACCGGAACGTAATGGTCGGCCATTTTGATGTATTCCGCGTTAGCTTTCAGATCTTCCGGTGTTACCATGACGACGAAACGGACGGACCTTTCGTTCTTGAACATCTCGTAGGACCAGCGGCGCACGGACCGCATACATTTGACCGCCGCTATTCCGTTGTTCGCTATAAGCACCTGGAGAAAAACAATTGAAAAATTAAAATAAAAAAATCAATTATTTGCACTAAAATATTTGTAGTTGTAATAATCTAAAAAGCAGTAACGGGTGAATCGCGAGAAAAAAGTTCGAGTTTTCACTGGGAGGGGAGTAGCATGAAAATTGTAAATTTGGGAACGTTCTTCATGTATTGCGGGGAAGTCACGTGGTGATGAATTATTGAAAAGTAGAGAAGGCTATAATTTGGTCTACTGCGCACCCTCCCGCGCACCCATTAAGGAGACTTTTGCTGGTTAGTACTCCTGTTCCGTCCAATTATTTTCGAAGCAAAAAATATATCTTTGAAGCTGTAGTCCATCACCATAAAAAATTAAAAAAAATAGCACGTCACCTTGTTGATTACTTTGGTCCCATTGAAGCGCTTCACAAACTCTTCGGGGGTGGCAACGGTGAAGTCCTTCTCCTGCAGCCGGTTCTGTATCATGACGGTACCTTGCGACATGCTGGGCCTGCAAAAACCGCCAGAAAAACGTCAATTTTAAAAATTTAGCTATTCGACAGAAAAGAGCGACACCTATGAGGAGCTACCAGAAACTCGCCGCAACTCTCCACACTTAAGTCAGTTTCGCAATCTACCATCATCAATTTAATGGAAGAAGCGACAAACTTCCGTCAAAATTTTGAAACCATAGACCATCCGTCAGTTTTTAAATCTAACCCCTAACCTATCAATTTGACGGAAAGTGGCGGCGTCACCTACGGGGTGAGTTTTCCAGAACTTTCTTCGGAGTTTCCCTAACCTACCAATTTGACGGAATGTGGTGGCGCCACCTTTGGGGGGGTTTCTCAGAACTTTTCCCTAACCTATCAATTTGACGGAAAGTGGTGGCGCCACCTTTGGGGGAGTTTCCCAGAACTCTATCAATTTGACGGAAAGTGGCGGCGCCACCTGTGCGGAGTTCCCCAGAACTTTCGTCGGAGTTAGTTCGAGAGTCGGCGCCACCTTCGGGAAGTTTCGACGAACTTACGTCAGAGTTTTGCCCGGTTTCAATCTGGACGACTCCAGCATCCATTCGGGACTATGAACGGGTTCTTCGGTGTCGGCATGTTCCGAGATAGCGTCGGCAATCGTAATTTGGATAGATGGCGTTGCCGTCTCGTCTTCATCTCCTATCACGAAACGTTTGCTGTTGCGTCTATTCAACGGTCGCTTCAACATTTTGACAGATTCTTCTTTGACTTCTTCGTGTTCTTTTTCCTCTTCTTCTTCTTCTACTTCTTGATGATGGTTGTATCCCAAAAAGTCGGAGAGTTTACCGGCGAAAAAATCCATAAGACGTTAAGAGGGTGACGCGTCCATCGACGAAATCACCTGTCAGGTAAAACGTCATAGTGACATACGTCATCGTCACGTGATTTTAGTCCGGTTTCGAACCAGCGAATTGTCGACCGAATCGAAGTGTTGTTTGTTGTTGTCGGAAAAAACTAAACTTTTAGGTCGGTTGGTATTACTGTAACTGATGTCGGTAAACAGTAAAAGTGGCTACTTAAATGCTTTTTTCGTGTTTAATTTTGATGATTGCGGTTTCAGGGCCGGACAACAGCACGTGAGATCATCAAAAGACAATTTTAACTTATTATGACCTTCCACCGGCCAATTGTGTTTTTCCATCCTTCCGTTCCTTATTGTTAATGCATGATCTAAACAAAACTTTTCAGACCCCACTCAGCACTGGGATCCCCGACGAAGCGTTTCGACCCCGTTGCTTCCAAAACAACCAAAAAAAAAGCGATAACCTCTCGGAACTCTCTGTTTAACCGATAGAAATGCAAGTCGACTCGGTCGACATTGAAGCTTTTCGGTCGCTTTGGAAGCGACGCGGTCGAAACGCTTTGTCGGGGATCCCAATGCTGGACTAGAATCGATACTGTAACATCTATAATTTAGAGGGTGAGTTGAGAAGGAAAATTGGATGTCGTAACTTGACTCGTGCATTTATTTTTTGACAACTGTCAACTAATGCCATTAGAGACCTAGAGGCATTTATTTATAGCAATTTCTGCATTAAAATCGTTTTTTTTTTCGAACAACCCTTAAAGAAACCAATCAAACTACCAAAGTATTGTGAGGTTATCTTTGCATTTTTGACATTTCTTGGAGAAAATGGTGAATGTAGCAACGACAAACGTCCGAAATTTCGTAGTTCTTCTTGCTAACAGATTTTTTTTAATTAAAAAGTCTTTGACTTTAGAAACAGTTCAACCAACCCAACAGAAAATGGCAGATTAAAAAACTAGAAATTGTACGAAAAAAACGTTACATAATTATGCAATTACCCACGACCTTGAACTTTTATGATGGCCAAAAAACCCGTCATAATTTATTAATTTTCCACATTTTTTTTCGAATAAGAAACAACAAAATTACCTATGCATGACGTCAGTGCGGTCGCGGCTATCTTGATTACGAGTATCGGCGAAAACATTTGCACATCATTTAAATAAATGATTAAACAAGCAATTTGTACGAGATAAATCAAGAACGCGATCGCAATCATCGCAATAATTATTATCGATCAGTTAAAAATTTCGATCGAGCCACCTTGAGATTGCCCGAAACAAAACGATAACGTAAACAAAAACAAAAGAAACGCGACGATTTTCCGCCAACTATTAATTATTTTCAGTCCCGACAATTACCCCCTCCACCACAACCAAAGAAAAACGTTTGATAGTCCTATCGCGTCAATAAAATCGCAACAGTAATTAGTTTATGTAGTTGGCGGTAAAAAAACAAGTTTCGTCTCGAACGTTTTTTGAGGGTGGTTGGGCGTCGCGACGCCCTCATCGACGGGGTAGGGTTGCAATCGATCATTTCGGTCGCGTTGCATTTGCTAACAACAACAACAAACAACAACATGTCGATGACAAAACACTGTCGCAACAACTATCGTGGCACACTCACGGAACTTGTCGGGGGCACGGATGGAAAGTTGTTTATAATTTGCGACATAACCTAGAAACGTGTGCGTTTGTTTCTGGGGATTGTGACACTTGAAGGGCGGCGCCACTGAACGGGGGCGCACCACTGGCGGACGAAAAGGGGTTGTGGGCGAAGAACGACGATTCGCGTTGTAGTCGTGGCGAATTGTTGTAAACGCGACAACATCGACGTACGTCAATGAACGACTGACTGAAAGAAGGACGGGTTCAGGTGCGCTGCTGGAACAGCAGCGACGTGCAACAGGTGGCGGAGGGTCAGGGCCGGCTCCGCCTCCCGATGACCCCCCCGAAACGATTCGATCGAATCAAGTTTACTTGAAAACGATTGTTTTATAAATTTGACACATCAACAAATGAAGGCGCAACATTGAAATGTCAAAAAAATAGAGCGACACTTCTAAACGTCATAATCATAGAAAGAAATTGTAGTCGACAAGAAAGGTTGGATTTGTTAGCGTCAATTCCTGGTTAAGGTTGCGATATGTAGGTCGAAACGTCAAATGTGTTTCGTTTATAAAATCGAATATCTCTATAATTTCTTAATAAAAATTGGCGAAAATTGGGCTAACACGGTCCTGTTTATCAAGGTCAGTTGTGTTGATGTTGTTGATGAACGAAGATGCACTTCTAGAATCCATCGATAGTTGCACAACGTTAATTTTCCATTAAAAATCGCAAAATGGCGCGTCATAATTATTTAAAGTCCCCAAACAATACACAAAGTTGCTATACCAAAAAAAAAAAAAATTCTGGGAAACTTTTGCAGGTCCGCATTTAGCATAATTAACCTGCCAACTGTTAAAAAAATTGTCCTACATATTATTGGAACTTCTCCTCATAGGTGTCCAAAAGAAAAAAAATTGCTTAGTTACTTGAGTCTTTTTCGTTTTTCGACGAGGGCCTTTTGGGCCGTCATCGAGAGCCCTCCCTGTCCGTCGGACGGCGACGCCGGCGGCATGCTGTCGACGGAGTTGCCATTTTCTGGAAAAACGTCGTCCTGTTCCCGACTCTCATCCCCCAACGTCCACTGCACCCCGTTCTCCTTCGGTTGTTCCCCCATTTCTGGCCCGCGTGACGCCAACTCGATCGAATCACCGTCGGAATCCGACACAGCGCTTTCTGAAAAAACAAAACAATTTCACTCTATTTTTTTTTCCTTTCACTTTCTTCTTGAAAAAAAAAGTTATGTTCCATTTTTTTTTTCTTAGGGCCGGTTTTACAAAAGGATATACCAGGTATAACGCTATTCCGAAATAACTTGTGATAAGGGGTGGTTTACAACATATCCTCGGTCCACAGTTTATACCTGGGTTTATCCTATCCGCCTTTCGTAAAAGCCTATTTAGTTCGAGTTATTCCGGAATAGCGTTATACCTGGAATAACGTCCTTTTGTAAAACCGACCCTTAACGTAAGAATTTTTTTTTAATAGAGAAATAAAGTTTTAGCCCCTAATCTTAGTGACGTCAAAAATTGTCGCAAAAGAGTGTGATTGTCATTTTTTATTTGTGGAATTCGGGAAGAGGCAAGTCCCTAATTAGGTGCCGAAACAGAAATAGTGGCCGTGACCTTGTCGGACGTGCGTATAGATCGCGGCAGGCCGGGCCTGTTCGTCCCTCACGATCGCAGTAGGCGCGAAACGGATGGGGAACGCGTGACGTCAACCCGAGACTGCACGGCGTGGCGTCATCGGCACCTCGGCATTCAGTTCGTTTGTTTCTCATAACAACCTCGCCGACGTTCGTTTGTTTATCGACGAGAAAAGGAAGGAAGGTGCAGTTTGACGCAAATCTTCACACACAAAACGTCCGTCGTAGATTAACCGAAGATAATAGGTAAATATCGTTTACAGTAAGTATACGATAACGTGCGTCAGCGCCGCCATATTGTCATTACAACAACATAGTTGGAGGGAATGAGTGAGAGGGAGAGAGAGAGAGAAAGAAGGGTAAAGTGTCGTCACAGGCGCCTTAATAACGTTCAAGAATTTCGTCCACATTTATAGGTCAAAAAGTTTAAACGAGTCCTTGAAGTGTCGACGCCATCTTGGAATTATAAGTTGAATTTAAATATGCGAGTGAAGTTTGATCAAACGAGTCCTTGAAGTGTCTATCCGCCATCTTGGAATGTCAAACAATCCAAGTTCGACGTAATTTTTGACAAATGACAGTTGAGCCAAGGTCCAAAAAAGGCATAAAAACGGTGGTACCAACCAAAACTCTGAACTGAACTAAGAAACTATTCAAGATGGCGGCAATTTGTGCTTTCTGACTGAACTAAGTGGCCTGGACTTCACTGTTATACGAGAATAATTTACGCCAATAATTGGCGCCATCTTGAATAGTCATTAGTCCAACTATTTAACTAACGTCTATTCAAGATGGCGCACATTTTTACACTTTTATGACGTTCTAACTGGACTATATCTCACTGGAGGTAATTGAACTAATTATTCAAAATGGCGTCAGCGCGCCTACAACATATTTTTGAACTATATTTCTTTCCAAAGCCAAATTTCGTCGATTTGCGACTAACTTTTGCTTTGGTTGTCAAAAAAAGCTTATTGTTCTCTCCTTTTTGCTGTGACCTTGAAATTGTTACACGTGCAGGACTCTCGTGGAGATGACGGGCCTCCGGTGCAACGTCTCTTCTTGTCGCAATAACCGTTTGAAAACGAAAAAATCTAACCAGGACATAAGCTACCACGCGTTCCCGAAGAACGCGTCCATCCGGAAGGTTTGGATCGAAAGATGTAATCGTCCCGGTGAATGGAACCCGAAAACCTGTCACGTGTGCTCCATCCATTTCGCTCCTGAAGACTACCAACGCGATCTACAAGCCGAACTGCTCAATCTCCAACCAAAACGGAAACTGAAACCCGATGGTGAGTTGTCAAAAATTTTGACAACCACAACCAAGAGATTGTTTCAGCCGTACCAACCCTCCATTTGAACGAGAAAATCTCTTGGGAGCATCAGGTCAAAACAGAACCGGCCTTGGTCCAAGGTGAGTCACGTACCTATCAAGAAGAAGCGAAACGTTCTACCGTAACACTTGTAAGTTTGGTTGACTGAAGTGTTGATTTTTTTTTAGGGGAGGGTCCGAACGAGATTTTTCTGGTCGACTTGGAAGGGATCAAAATGGAGAAAGAACCAGATGACTGCGCAGAAAACCTAGTGCCAAACCAAGAAAACGAAATTTTTATCAAGACAGAAATAGACGACCACCAAGACGATCCTCTCGACGTTCGCGAGTCTTCCAGCACGAAAGTTCGGACTTTACGACTGGCAGACGACACCGCTCACATGTACGAAGTTCTGATGAAGAGATACTCGGCATTGGTGGAACAGAACGCCGACATCAGGAAAAGGTTGAAATTTAGTGAAAGTGTGGAGAGAGAACAAAGAAAATTGATCAGACAACTGCAGAACAAAGTGAAGGATTTGGCGAAGAGAGACGGTAGAAAAAGACTGGGCAACGAAAAAGAATCGTGTTTTTGTTGTTCTAATAAAAAATAACGAAATTGTCCATTGGTCATTTGGTTTCTGGAGGAAAAACAATCGAGGTCCCCAAATTGTGCCTTGCAAATCCCCAAATTTTCCTCGAGACAATCGATTAAGTTTTATGTATTACTCAACTTACTCTTCTTTGAGGAAGAACAATCGAGGTCCTCACATGGTGTCTTGCAAACCACTCAATATGCCTTTGAACCGCCTAAAACGGCGTATTTCCAAAATTTTGACAATTCTAGAATTCTTCTATTGCCTAGAACTCTTCTTTGAGGAAGAACAATCCAAGTCCTCACATTGTGTCTTGCAAACCCTTCAATATTCCTTTGAAACCGCCCAAAACGGCGGATCTCCAAAATTTTGACAATTCTAGAATTCTTCTATTGCATTGAACTCTTCTTTGAGAAAGAACAATCGAGGTCCTCACATGGTGTCTTGCAAACCTTTTAATATTCCTTCGAAACCGCCCAAAACGGCGTATCTCCAAAATTTTGACAATTCTAGAATTCTTCTATTGCCTAGAGCTCTTCTTTGAGGAAGAACAATCGAGGTCCTCACCTGGTGTCTTGCAAACCCTTCAATATTCCTTCGAAACCACCCAAAACGGCGGATCTCCAAAATTTTGACAATTCTAGAATTCTTCTATTACCTAGAACTCTTCTTTGAGGAAGAACAATCGAGATCCTCACATGGTGTCTTGCAAACCTTTTAATATTCCTTTGAAACCGCCCAAAACGGCGTATCTCCAAAATTTTCACAATTCTAGAATTCTTCTATTGCCTAGAACTCTTCTTTGAGGAACAACAATCAAGGTCCTCACATGGTGTCTTGCAAACCCTTCAATATTCCTTTGAACCGCCTAAAACGGCGTATCTCCAAAATTTTGACAATTCTAGAATTCTTCTATTGCCCAGAACTCTTCTTTGAGAAAGAACAATCGAGGTCCTCACATGGTGTCTTGCAAACCCTTCAATTTTCCTTTGAAACTGCCCAAAATGGTGAATCTCCAAAATTTTGACAATTCTAGAATTCTTCTATTGCCTAGAACTCTTCTTTGAGGAAGAACAATCGAGGTCCGCACATAGTGTCTTGCAAACCCTTCAATATTCTTTTGAAACCGCCCAAAACGGCGGATTACCAAAATTTTGACAATTCTAGAACTCTTCTATTGCCTAAAAATCTTCTTTGAGGAAGAACAATCGAGGTCCTCACATGGTGTCTTGCAAACCTTTTAATATTCCTTTGAAACCGCCCAAAACGGCGGATCTCCAAAATTTTGACAATTCTAGAATTCTTCTATTGCCTAGAACTCTTCTTTGAGGAAGAACAGTCGAGGTCCTCACATAGTGTCTTGCAAACCCTTCAATATTCCTTTGAAACCGCCCAAAACGGCGGATCTCCAAAATTTTGACAATTCTAGAATTCTTCTATTGCCTAGAATTCTTCTTTGAGGAAAAACAATCGAGGTCCTCACATGGTGTCTTGCAAACCCTTCAATATTCTTTTGAAACCGCCCAAAATAATGAATCTCCAAAATTTTGACAATTCTAGAATTCTTCTATTGCCTAGAATTCTTCTTTGAGGAAAAACAATCGAGGTCCTCACATGGTGTCTTGCAAACCCTTCAATATTCCTTTGAAACCGCCCAAAACGGCGGATCTCCAAAATTTTGACAATTCTAGAATTCTTCTATTGTCTAGAACTCTTCTTTGAGGAAGAACAATCGAGGTCCTCACATGGTGTCTTGCAAACCCTTCAATATTCCTTCGAAACCGCCCAAAACGGCGGATCTCCAAAATTTTGACAATTCTAGAATTCTTCTATTACCTAGAACTCTTCTTTGAGGAAGAACAATCGAGGTCCTCACATGGTGTCTTGCAAACCCTTCAATATTCCTTCGAAACCGCCCAAAACGGCGGATCTCCAAAATTTTGACAATTCTAGAATTCTTCTATTGTCTAGAACTCTTCTTTGAGGAAGAACAATCGAGGTCCTCACATGGTGTCTTGCAAACCCTTCAATATTCCTTCGAAACCGCCCAAAACGGCGGATCTCCAAAATTTTGACAATTCTAGAATTCTTCTATTACCTAGAACTCTTCTTTGAGGAAGAACAATCGAGGTCCTCACATGGTGTCTTGCAAACCTTTTAATATTCTTTTGAAACCGCCCAAAACGGCGTATCTCCAAAATTTTGACAATTCTAGAATTCTTCTATTGCCTAGAACTCTTCTTTGAGGAAGAACAATCAAGGTCCTCACATGGTGTCTTGCAAACCCTTCAATATTCCTTTGAACCGCCTAAAACGGCGTATCTCCAAAATTTTGACAATTCTAGAATTCTTCTATTGCCCAGAACTCTTCTTTGAGAAAGAACAATCGAGGTCCTCACATGGTGTCTTGCAAACCCTTCAATTTTCCTTTGAAACTGCCCAAAACTGCGTATCTCCAAAAATCTAGAATTCTAGAATCTTTCTATTGTCTAGAGCCGATCTCAAAACCCACATCTCAATACTGGAGAACAAATCAAGCAATTGAAGGAAGATGCAAAAATTTTGCAAGGGAATGGACGAATCAAAAATTTTGACAAGAGGATGGGGAAATCAAAAATGACATTGGTGCTATTACGCGAATTCATTTAGTCGTTTCTTTGACAAAGAACAATCGAGGTCCCTAAATGGCGCCTTGCGGACCCCCTTCCTTAAACCAACAAGAAAAAAAATCAAGATTGTCGACACGCTATAATCTTTCAAACATACACTCAGGTACAAAGCGGAAAAACAATTAAGTATACTCCTAATTAAAGTTGATAATGAGGGGATAGGGCCATGAACCGATCCTTGCGGTACCCCTTGGGTCGTGATCGCGACAAAAACATGCAAATGTTATTTAACATTATCGTAGACGATAACTTATAAGTAAATATTGTGTAGCGACCTAGCGACATTGCTTGACCGCATGTACCGACCTCCAGGCAACACTTTTGGGCCAAATTTTTGGGAAAAAACTTACAATTGGCCAAAAAAAATCCCAATTTTCCCCTAAACATAATTAGTAGTCAAAGTAGTAATTAAAGAAATTTTTTATTTTAAACTTACTGTTGTGGTTAACAGTCCAAAATTTCGTCCACCTCTCTTGGCAACGAAGAACCAAAACAATTGTCGACCCAACCACTTTTTGGCAGTATCGTAACACGACTAATAACCGAAAACGTTGACAGACCGAGATCGTTTGTTAGTCCGAAAAGCATTCGACGATAACCTTGATCGACATACCCTTCTTTTGACATTTGTTACATTGAAACTACCGCAGAAAAAAAAAATCAACCAATGACTCCCAACGTCACCATCAAGCAGCCGATCGTCGTTTGTTATGGCAACGTGAAGACTGAGTGGTGGAGGCGGCGACTGATTACATTTTTACGACCTTATCAAACCTCCCGCAACAACACTCGAACGCGTGGAAAAAAACACGTGGTCGCCACGGATTGGTCGGCAGATAACATGCGGGTGACAGCAAGAAAAAAAAACAATCGATTGTCTCAACGCGATACCGATGGTGACATCAAAAAGTTGATAGAAATTTCGAAAATAAAATTAAAGCGACACTTGGGTCCAAATTTGATCGAAACAAAAATTGAGGGTCGCTACTTTTTGAACGACCCTTGTACAGTGGTTGGTGGGATTATCGATAACACGTGAAATCAAAGGCGGCTTTGATAGTTTTATTGAAGAAGTGTCAACCTGTCAATAGTTTGACAGTTCTGCAATAAACAAATGAGTTTCGTTTTCTCTCCCTCAGTTGTTTTTAATGTCATGCAGCGCCAGCTCATTCAATAAAAACCTAACCTACCTTAACCATGACTATGAGAGGTGCTTGACTTTCACTACTTGACAACAGCTACTTACAGTTGCACCTTCGACTTAATCTAGTTGGAGAAAAAAATTGTAAACAATGAAATTACGCGACAAATTAATAAATGTAGGCAACCAACTTTACAATATCGTAATTAGTAGTGCGGGGAATTTGATCGAGTCCGGTCCTGGACGTCGTCTCGTGCACCGCCGTCAATTACCCATGTGGCATGTTCAAATTGCACCAATCACGTGGCCGCACGCCGAACTGGTGACGTCAATCGACCAATGGCGGGCCACTTCTCCATAATCGAACAATTTCAATGATTAGATTGTGGGAAATTTTGCAAAAATTAAGATGCCGAAAATCGCGTGCGTGATCCAAAAGATAACTGTAGAGATGGGAGAATAACCGGCCAACTTGATTTAGAGCCCGCGAGCAACATCCGACAATTACAACTAAGGTTGCGGGCGAAAGTCAACTGATCCAGTTCCGTCAAATCGCAGCATTCTTGATGTAAAAATTTTGTTGCAAAAGTGTCAAATTGGCACTCGCGCCATAGGCAAGTGTCAACTGGACCAAAGTGTCACTCCGCCTAGTAGCTTTTTTGAGGGAAACGTCAATTGGACAGCAATTGACACTTAGAAATGATGCAATTGGACCAAACTGGACGTGACTTTGGTGCCCACTTGGGAATAGGGGGCTCTACCATGTGCTAAAAAAAATATTTCTAAAAACTCTGATGACGCCGGGAGGCGAGAGTCAATTGGACAGATTTTGTCCGATGGTGGAAACGTCAAAAATAACAATTGAAAAAGTGCCGTTAAATGTTGGAATTTTCGCCAAAAAGTCGAAACTTTGTCGGTAATTAGCAAATTGAGTGTTGGGGGGCTTCAATTATTGACAAAACCAGTTGTTAGATAATAAACTAACAAGTGTACTTTAATGGTTACGATAATAAACAGTACACAAATAAACAAATGACAGTTATCGCGTTCTGTTAAACCTATTACTGGTTATACATGTACTGAGGATAAACCACTAAAACAGTTTTGGTACTGCAAAGTCAAAAATTTTTAAAATGTCACTTTGACAGTTGTCCCTAAAATTAAGGAATTGACACTAGATCTGTAGAGATCCAGTTGGCAAGTGTCACTTTTGGCCGTCAAAACTCCTTATGTTAAAAAAGACAGTCACTTGAACATTAGTTGAAATGACAATCCAGGGCAACTTAAGTAGATAATTTGCATGAACAAACACCTAACCGGACTAATGAGTTGTTTACCATTAACAACCAATTAACGCGACATAACGACCCAAAATATTCCAAAATTCGACCGAAACGTCACTTTCCATTGACAGTTGTTGATCCAAAAAAATAATTCCAGCAAATTAGGGAAAAATTGGGGAATTTTGTGGCGGTGGTGGAGTCAAAAGTTGCGCAATTGCCGGTTTTGAAGAATTTTCAACAAATAGTTGTGACGTCACAAATATTCGCGAGCAATTAGCGATCGCCCTCGCGGTGTCGCGGCCAACTAACTTTATTTTCGAGAAACAAACGAACATTGATTGACGTCACTATTATTTGGCACAATTTGGCCAAATGGGCGGTAATGGCCGGAAATTGCCGAGACTTTTATTTAAAATCGCCGCTTCCGGTCCGGCCGATCTCTAATTGTTTGTTCATTGTCGGTATTGTTCAACAATCACTCACCCAGCCAATTCCCAATTTTGCAACAACGTCCAAATCGGCGTCGCGACTCCGGTCACATAACCTAACAATTCGGAGACACTGTACGCGTTGACGCGACCGTTTCGAAATTGAAATGGACGTACTTCGGTCGAGCTATTACAATGTCGGAATATTCATTGTCGTGTCAATTTAACATACAATCACACATTTTTCTAATTCGAAATTATGCATTGTAAACATCAAGGTGCCTGCGTTCGCTCGCGGACCGTGCGCGTTTGTTTTTCGCCGGACGCGCCGATTGGCCGCCGCCAATCGGAGGGGTGGCAGTCGCGGGCGCCGGTCAACTGCACCCAGTCCGCCAAATACGAGGGACGACAGAAACGTCGGATAAGAAGTTTTTTTATCGAACACCCGTGTCCGCCAAATACGAGGGACGACAGATAGAAACATCGAAGAAGTTATTTTATTGAAAACCCGTGCAAAACTTCACAACCAAAACATAAAATTAAATAACGTTAGCTGTGAACGATAAAGTGACGATCAAGTAGGTGATGATGGTGCTCATGATGTCGACGACGGTGGTTTTGTCGATGATGAAGTAATCGCCGGCGGTGAAAGAGGGAAAGTGATTTTGGGCCAGAAGAATGAGTTGATCCACGTCCTTCCATTCGAGCGATTTGTTGTCACCGAAAGACCTCTGCAGACGAAAGTACAACGCAATTGTGACTCTAGCTTCGTCCAAAACGGCGTCACACAACAAAATAATCACCATCGCGGCTATCTGTAAAAACAAAACAATTTTAGCGCCAAATTCGAATCAAAAAACTTCATTTTTGGCGCCAAAAACTTACACAAGACAAAACTAGAATAACAACGTTGGACGCGATGATATCGTGGACGTTCTTGGCCCCAATCCCGAAATCTCCCTTAAAAAGAGTATCCAGATACCCCAAGAGCAACGCTCCCGAATAAAAGATAATCAAGAGCATGGGGAGGCCGAAAATATCGTTGAAAATGTCGACCAAATCCTTGACGTAATAGTTGTACCGTTCGACTTTTCTCAAGAAATCGTGGAAATTCTCCAGAAAAACCGCCGAAATTTTCAGCTCCTCCAACTCGTCGAGTTGGTGGTCGATCATCCGGTTCAAATGTTGGTATCTGGCCAACAACAGACGCAGAAAGACCGAAAGAAGAAGAGTGTAGAAGAATTGACAGTAGAACTGAAACAGAAACATCGTGTACTGTTTGAAGTAATCAGTTCCCATCGCTTCCACCCAGGCGACGATGTTGTAGGCGATGGCGGCGAAGAACAACAAATGAAGCACCGCCATTTCCCGCCAAAATGGCGGCGACCTTGATTTCGGTTTGTCCTTCGATTGGTGGTCGTCGGTGGTTTTGAGTTGTCGCAACAGATGGTGCCATTGTCGCGTTTTTAAAAATGCCGCTCCCAGGATCGTTTGAACGCTGAACCAGTAGGCGATGATGTCCGTCAGGACGCTGACGATTAATTTGATTTGTTTGAAGTCGGAATAGTACGGTTTCTTATAGATGGAGGAAATTACGGTGCAGATGGTGATTAGGGTCAACATGCAGACGGCGTAGAGCTTTTGGATAGGATTCGACGTTCTACTCTCGAAAGAGGGTCGGGAAGGGGTAATGGCCAGAACGTTGCCCATTCTAAAAATCAACTTCAACAGCTTCAAACGCATCATCTTGATCGAACAATTGATGAGCGATCAGTGGCGACAATTGACCGTGTTTTGTTTTGCTGTTGTCGAGGAAACTAATTGGAGTTGTATGAGGTTGCGACACTTGCGTAACTTTAATAGGGGCAGTTACGAAGTTTAAGTGATGAAACCGTTCACTTATATCAAAAGCTTTTAGTATCCAGTTATAACTATGATAATGTATTTCCTTCTTGCTAAACGATTGGGGTGTAGATTCCTAGATTACCATCTGTTGGTAGTATTGCTGACAGTGACGCCACGACACCATCCTGACAGTTCTCTTTCTAGTACACTCCAGCTACCTCACAGAGGAGCAACCAATTGCTCTCTTCTTGGTCTGACTTTTCTTTACTAGGTACTTGTTTCATCCACTTCCGTATATTCTTTCTAATTTTCCTACCAGTCTTTTGTTTTCATGCTGCACTTTCGTTCTTTCGTTTTCTTCCGTTCAAAATCTATTGTTTTTCTTCCTTTTACTACCTAAATGTTGTAATCGTTACTCTTGCTTCTCTACGGCTTTCCTTTCCATCTCTGCTTCTGTAAATGAGCTTTATTTTCTCTTTTATTATTATTTTCTTTTTTTCTCCCGCAATCTATTTCCTTCAATCAAAATATGACAGTTGAGGTCTTTCTTTCTTCTCTTCATTCTAGTATCATTTTTTATTTTTTCACTTTTAGCTTCGATTCATTCATTTCTGTCGCTTTTACATTCTTTCATGCTCTTTTCTACATTCTTCCATCTTTCTTCTAGATTTTTTCTTTTCTTCTATTCTACACACTTCCTTCATATCTTATTTTTCTAGATCATTTCTTTTTCTTATGTAAATCCTTTTCTTCTCTTTTCTACATTCCTTCATCCATTTTTAGATCCATTATTTTCCTCTTCTATATTCTTCCTTTCACTCTTCTACGCTTTTTTTTCTTCCTTCTTTTTTCTAGATCTTTTGTCCTTCTCTTCCAACTCTCTCCTTTCTTTTTTCTACATCTTTTCCTTCTTTTTTTTCTACAACTATTTCTCTTCTGTCCTCTACGTTTTCTTTTCTGTCGTCTACATTTTCTCCTATGTCTTCTATATATTTTTCCTCTTTTCTACATCCCTTCTTTCTCTTCTAGATTCATTATTTCCCTCTTCTATATTCTTCCGTTACTCTTCTACGCTCCTCTTTCCTCCTTCTTTTTTCTAGATCCTTTCTTCTTCTCTTCCAACTCCCTTCTTCCTTTTTTCTATATCTTTCCCGCTTTTCTTATCTACAACATTTTCTCCTCTGTCCTCTAAATTTTCTCCTTTGTCCTCTACATGTTCTTCTCTGTCCTCTAAATTTTCTCCTTTGTCCTCTACATGTTCTTCTCTGTCCTCTACATTTTCTCCTTTGTCTTCTACATTTTTTCCCTCTTCTCTACATTCCTTCTGTAGTGTATGTTAAGTTAGGTAGTTAAGTTAAATAGTTAGCGCCAGTAGTTAAGTGGTACCGACGTGGTACCAATCTTGTTCAACCACCCTGTTCAACGGTTGTGGGGAAGCGGAAGCGGAAGCCAGGTCGTCCTCTTCTGCCCCAACCGTCGACGAGATTAGACGCTGTTCATTATTAGTTGGTAAATATAAATATTGTTAATTTCCAAGTGTTTAATTTATACTTGCAAGTGCAAATATAACACCTTCTTCCTCTTCTAGATCTATTATTTCTCTCTTCTATATTCTTCTTTTTACTCATCTACGCTCTTCTTTCCTTATTCTTTTTTCTAGATTCTTTCTTCTTCTCTTCCAACTCTCCCTTCTTCCTTTTTTCTACATCTTTCTCTCCTTTTTTTTCTACAACCTTTCCTTCTCTGTCCTCTAAATTTTCTCTTTTGTCCTTTACATTTTTTCCTCTGTACACTATATTTTTCCTTTGTCTTCTACACTTTTTCCTTGTCTACATCTTTTCTTCCTCTTCTAGATCCATTATTTCTCTCTTCTATATTCTTCCGTTTACTCTTCTACGCTCTTCTTTCCTCCTTCTTTTTTCTAGATCCTTTCTTCTTCTCTTCCAACTCCCTCCTTTTTTTTCTCTACATCTTTCCCTTCTTTCTTTTCTACAACGTCTTCTCCTCTGTCCTCTACATTGTCTCCTCTGTCCTCTAAATTTTTTCCTCTGTCCTCTACATTTTCTTCTATGTCCTCTACATTTTCTCCTTTGTCTTCTACATTTTCTTCTCTTTTCTACATCTTTTCTTACTTTTCTAGATCTATTATTTCCTTTTTCTATATTCTTCCTTTCACTCTTCTACGCTCCTCTTTCTTTTTTTTACTAGATCCTATCTTCTTCTCTTCCAACTCCCTCCTTTCTTTTTTCTACATCTTTCCCTCCTTTCTTTTCTACAACCTTTTCTCCTCTGTTCTCTACATTTTTTCTCTGTCCTCTAAATTTTCTCCTTTGTTCTCTAAATTTTCTCCTGTTCTCTAAATTTTCTTCTATTCTCTAAATGTTCTCCTCTGTCTTCTACATTTTCTTCCCTGTCCTTTAAATTTTCCCCCCTGTTCTTTAAATTTTCTCCTCTGTCCTTTACATTTTCTCCTCCGCCCTCAAAATTTTCTCCTCTGTCCTCTAAATTTTCTCCTCTGTCCTCTACATTCTCTCTTCTGTCCTCTACATTTTCTCCTTTGTTTTCTACATTTTTTTCTCTTTTCTACATCTCTTCTTCCTCTTCTAGGTCCAATATTTCTCTCATTTATATTCTTCCTTTTACTTTTCTACGCTCTTCTTTCCTCCTTCTTTTTTTTAGATCCTTTCTTTTTCTCTTCCAACTCCTTTTTTTCTTTTTTTTACATCTTTTCCTCCTTTCTTTTCTACAACATTTCCTCCTCCGTCTTCTACATTTTCTTCTCTGTCCTTTACATTTTCTTCTCTGTCCTCTAAATTTTCTCCTCTGTCCTCTACATTTTCTCTTCTGTCCTCTACATTTTCTCCTTTGTCTTCTACATTTTTTTTTCTCTTTTCTACATCTCTTCTTCTTCTAGATCCGTTATTTCCCTCTTTTATATTCTTCCTTTCACTCTCCTACGCTCTTTTTCCCTTCTTTTTTTTCTACATTCTTTTTTCTTCTCTTCCAACTCCTTCCTTCCTTTTTTCTAGATCTTTCCATCCTTTCTACATCTTTCCCTCCTTTCTTTTCTACAACCTTTTCTCCTTTGTCCTCTACATTTTCTTCTCTATCCTCTAAATTTTTTCCTCTCTCCTCTACATTTTCTCTTCTGTCCTCTACATTTTCTCTTTTGTCTTCTACATTTTTTTTCTCTTTTCTACATCTCTTCTTCTTCTTCTAGATCCATTATTTCCCTCTTTCATATTCTTTTTTTCACTTTTCTACGCTCTTCTTCTTTTGTCTAGATCCTTTCTTCTTTTCTGCCAACTTCTTCCTTTCTTTTTTCTACATCTTTTCCTCTTTTCTTTAACCTTTTCTCCTCTGTGCTCTACTTTTTCTTCTCTATCCTCTAAATTTTCTCCTCTGTCCTCTACATTTTTTCCTGTCCTCTACATTTTCTTCTTTAACCTTTAAATTTTCTCTTCTGACCTCTACATTTTCACCTCTGTCTTCTACATTTTTTCTTTTCTTCTACATTTTTTCCTTTGTCTTCTACATTTTTTTTCTTTTTTCTGCATTCTTATAATCTATATTTTTTCTTTTTTTGTGATCTTCGTTTGTATTTTCTGTTTTTTACATTATTACTTCTTTTCTTCTCTATATCTTTTCTTACTCTGTGATCTCCCTTCCCACGTACCCTTTTTTATCATACACTTCCATTCTAATTTCCCATTTTCTTCGTTACTTCTTGAAGCACTTCTCCCCCTGTGCATTGCACTCTCCTTTGATATGTTGTCTACCTCTACTACCTACTATGCGCTATTCTCACTTTTCTCTCTTTATTGTATTATTTTCGGAGCGGAAACCGCCATAACACCCTCCCCCAAGTGAACTACTTTATTAAAGTTTAAATTAGTTTTTCAAGGATTTGGAACTAACAAATCAATTTCTGCAATAACGTTATTTATTTCAACAAGTTTCACGTCTTCATGGTCCTGTAGACCCCGACTAGCATCACAATATGGCATAAATGCAGCAAGCCACTCGAAACATCAGTGCTAGGATAAACATTCCAGCAATACTCCATAACACCCAATATCAAAAACATAACGGGCTTCCGAAAACCAGTAGAAAAGACCAAATACAACAAACTGTGAAAGTACCAACTGTAAAACTGATAATGCAAAGACCTGGAACAAGCGATCCCGATCAAGTTGGTAACGAAAAACGGCAACACAAACAATTGCGTCACTTTACTCATTTTATCTTCGAATTTTAAATCCTCAAGAACATCATCGCCGGTCGCCGACCGATTCGGATCGTCCTTCAGTTGTCTTTCGAACGACTCCACAAACGCCCTCTCTTTCTTCGTCAGTTTCTCGTTCTCTTTTCTTTTAATTTCGAGTCGTTTCTTCCTCTCGTCCTTCATCTGTTTGCGGACTTCCCCCGTGACGATCCGCAATTTCGCGTAACTACTCAAATAGCGCTTCAGAAGCGGGAGAAAAACCAACAACAAACCGACGTGAAGCAGCAGAAGTGCGACGTGGAAATAGCGACTCTCAAAAATCTCTTTGGGTAAAAACCGGTAATTCACGGTCCATTGATGTTGGAAGACGCGACCGAAATCGAAACTTCCCCGAAGATACGAAACGGGGTTGCCGTAAATGAAAGGGAGACCCAAAATTAACTGGATCGATGCACAAATCGTTAAGTTAATAAAAGTTTCGATCAACGTTAAGTTGGTTAAGTACGCCAATAGGAGAGAGGGTGCGTAAAGGAGGATGTTCATTTTTATCGAGACGGCCAACGAGAAGAAGATGCTGCCTAAAATCCATTTTTCGGAAATTAAAAAATTGAGACTGACGTAAAAAAGAAGGACGGCGATCGGGTCGTTGAACAGCCTCAAAACAAAAATTGAGTGAATTCGGTAGGAAGTTAACGTCGCGATTATTAGGGCGTAAGGGGGAATTTTCAACGTTTTTTTAAAAATTCGAAACGTCAATAAAGTTTGGATCAAATACAGGACCAAAAAAAAGTACTGCGCTACGTAAATGTTGGTCCCTCTCGACGTGGCGTAGTAAAGTATCGAATAGACGTAAACGAAGCCAGCTGGATAAACGAGGGGGCCGGTGTCACCTAAAAAAGTGGAAATTAGTGGAGTCACAACGAAAGAAGCTCACCTTTCAATTCATGGTAGTCGAGAGTGCCGTTGAGGAAACCCTCGACTTCCTGCATGTAAGCCTTCCAGTCAATTTCGGTGTAGCCCACTCGCTCGATGATGACAACGTTGAGGAGCAGCTCGAAGACAAGAAGCAGCCAACAAGTTGGGGTTAAAAAATGGGGGTCAAAGAGCAATTTTTGAGCGAAGTCCGGGGTGAAGTACTTGCGTAAGCTCCCCATCGCCGGCGGTAACCCAGATTTTGGCTTATTTTTAGTCGGAGCCATCGCTGCATCTTAAAAAATTTGAGGTTAAGTTGGAGGTAAACAGAAAATCCCCAGATACATGTCAAGATTTAGCTGGGGATAAACGAGAATTCCCCAGTTTACATGTCAATTTCTTTTCATCCGTCAATATTTAGCTGGGGATAAACGAAAAATCCCCAGATTACTTGCCAATATTGTCAAAAAAAGTTTTTTTGCTCTAGCTCATTATGGAAAATTGTGAATTAACAGGTAATTTCTGCAAAATTCCCCCTTTAGTTGTTTCACAATAAGTTCTAGGGCCTCCCGCGGAGATGTTCGGGCCCCTGAATTTCGCTGAGGCGGCCTTGGATTCTGACAACTCTCCCTGTTTATTATGCGAAGACACCTTCAACTTGGTTATTGGTTTCGAAATTTTTGTCAAGCATCTCTTCGAGGTCCATAACGTGGTCGTGGAGGACGTCCAAAATATCCACAATTTGCCGGAGTAAGTTGGGAAAATTTCTTGAAAATTGAGGTTATGTTTTAACGTTTCAAAGGTACGTCCAATTTTGGAGGTCTAAATTCAAGGATTTCCCAATAGAAGAGATAATTCCGTCGATAAAAATTGAAGGGACAGGCCGCAACTATTACCTCCTCTCGACGCTACTCAAAGAAGATAAAGAGTTGCGCCACAAACTGAAACTGGAAGCCGCCATAAAAGTTTACGAGTTTGAAAGAACTGACGATAAATACTGCAGAGAGTGTCTTTTTTGCCGAACTAACTTTGAAGGTGAATTCTCTTTTTAAGGTGACCCAAAATTGATTAAAATTTTAGGTAAAAGGCACGATTTTCTGGAACACCTATCTTCCCGCCACAATTTGTACTTGGGAGACCCCAACAATCTCGTCTACATTGAGGAATTAGTTGAGAAAATCGATAAGAAACTTATGGACTTGAAATGTCTTTATTGCGATAAAACTTTCCCTGAACGAACTGTACTTAAGGAGCATATGCGAAAGAAGCTGCATAAGAGGCTCAACGAAGACATGAGCCAGTACGACAAGTATTTTATCATCAATTACTTGGAGGTTGACAAGACTTGGAAGGATCTTCTGAAGAACAAAAGAGAATCTTTAACAAACCCCACAGGTAATTTTAATTTATTTTATTTTACATATTTATTTTTAATTTATTACTTGAACTCTGCAACAAATTTAAGTCAAATCTTTGTCCAATGAAGAGTGAAATTTATTTTAGATGCGGACTGGAACGCCGATGAAGAATATAGAGATTGGAACGAGACCGACGGCCCGATCACTTGTTTGTTCTGCGACAAAAGAGAGACCGACATCAACGTCCTTTGTCTGCACATGGACGCCGATCACGATTTCGATTTTGCCGAAACAACGAAAGATTTCGATTTCTACAAAAAAGTCAAATTAGTCAACTACATCAGGAGGCAGGTCCACAACAAAAAATGCGCGTTTTGTCACGTCACTTGCGAGACTTCCGCCACCCTCCAACAACACTTATTTGAAGAGAAACATTGTCGAGCTCCCGACGTCAAGTTTTTCGATCAACCAGAGTAATTTATTAAAAAATTTTTTTTGTTAAATCCTATTTATTTTGTTTTTAGGTATTATTTCCCGACTTACGAAAATGACTATTTTCTCTACCTAATCGATGACGTCGTCGACGACGACGAAAACACTTCGAATTCTCAATAAAGTAATTAATTGTTTGTTTTTTTGAAATTGGCGCGCTACGCGCTACCAACCAAAACCCCCGAAATCTCCAAATTCAAAATGGCGAGTTATTTGTTGACATTTACTTCGCCCCACATCTTCCCCCGTTGAAGATAAAGTTTTATTGCTTCTCAATGATGAATTACTCTTAACTCGATATTGGTGCAATTGCGAGATTAAACTCGAATTGATCCGGAAATTATGGTTTAATCACCTGCCAATCAACAGTGAGTATTTAGGGAGATGAAAGAAATTGTGGGCAGCAATATGTTTTAGGCCTCCGTCATGACCAGAATACGGTGGTGGACGAGAACGTCGCGAATTGTGGCGCTATGTAGCGCCGCCAATTTCATCAATAGCGCCGATCGCGTCATTATGCCCATCGCGATCGTCCCAATGACAGATATTTTCCAATGGTCGCTCCACGCACAGGGCTGGATCCTGTCGGCGTTCGCTTTCGGATATTTCACTAGTCAAATACTCGGTGAGTGACCCTCAACCCCCGGGGGGCCCCGCAAAAATTGTGAGGTTATGGCGGAAACGTCACGGCTCCATCTATCCAAGGGTGCTGTGGCGTTTGCGCATGCGCAACAACTTGTCTGTAGCAAGCAAAGCCTACTTGTCAAAATTTTAACAATAACAATAGAGTATTGTAAATAAGAACCATAGATTGTTGTTAATAAGAACAATTGATTGTTGTTAACTTTGAAGATTAGGAAATCCTGATTGTTGCTTTGATTTTTTTTATTAATTGGTGTCGATTTCAGGTAGTTTCTGGGCGAGCAAGTTGGGCGCCAAGAACGTGTTGATCTGCAGCGTCCTCTTGTGGAGCGTCGCCACTTTCGTGACGCCGTTCCTGGCCCACAGCATCGCGGCTCTGGTCGCTTGTCGGATAGTGTTGGGTTTCGCCGAAGGTCTCGGTCTGCCGACGATCTTCCATTTGTTCGCTCACAGCATCCCGGTGGAGGAGCGTTCGCGGGCTTTCAGTTATTTGCTGGCGTCCGGTTCTGTGGGTCAAACTGTCGCTTCGGTCCTTTGTCCGCACCTCTCCTGGGAGGGTTGTTTCTATTGGTTCGGATCGTTCGGTTTCGCTTGGGTTCTGTTGTGGTACGCTTTCTATCCTGAAGACGCTTTCAGCGGGGAAGAAACGATCCCGTTGCACATGCCTAAAGTGATATCGCGCAGCATCCGTTGGGCTGATTTTATTTTAAGTAAACCGTTGTGGGCGATTTACGTCGCTCATTTCGCAATGAATTGGTCGTCTTACATAATCATGCAATGGTTGCCGACTTACCTGTCGCGCTACTTGGGAGGGAACAGTCACAACCTGAGTTTGACCGCAGTTCCCTACATTATCAACTCGATTTTCGGCGTTATTAGCGGACACGTCGCCGACGGTTTGTTGTTGAACAAAAATTGGTCGGTTCTCAACGTAAGGCGATTGATGACCAGTATCGGACTCGTCGGACCGGCTCTCTTTTTGGCGATTTTTTGCGTCGTCGACCATCTACCCTTCGCCGTGGTACTCGTCAGTATTTCGATGGGATTGTCAGCGTGCAACTCGGCGGGTCACTTGAGTAACCACGTGGACGTCGCACCCAACTACGCCGGTACCACTTTTGCGATCAGCAACACCATCGCCACAATTCCGGGGATATTATGCGGACCGGTCACGGCGTCACTGGTCACCGCCTCTGACGGCAAGTGGATGACCGTCTTTTTGGGCGCCACTTTCGTCAATTTGATGGGGGCTTTTATCTATTTTACCAACAGCGTCGCCACGCAAGTTTTGTAAATTACGTATTTTTTCAACATTTTTTTTTTCGCCTATGATTTGTTTATGTACAATAGAAAATTGTATATTTATGTAGATAAGACTAAATACAAAATGTTGTTTTAACAAAAATACCGTCGACAACTTCCCGACCATTTCGCTATTAACAATGCAAGAGCGGGCCGGGGAACAACGGAAAGGCCGAACATAGTTGTGACGTCATCAATAGTAGCTGAGTAACGTAAACGTAAAACACGAGAACCGGCGGAAAAGGCCGAGTCGCGCTGTGACGTCACCAATGGTCGCCGCGGGATGACGTAAAGTAGGTTGCGCCCCCCGTAGTTCTAATAAAGTTCCAACAACGTTTCGTTTAACAAATTTATATTGGAATCCTACTAAACGTTTCTAATCACCAAAAGGTTCTAAGACAGCTGTGAAGTCTCATTAGAAAAATATCCAGTAGACTTTTTTTTCTTTTGTACTTTCACAACCCAACAAATCACTCGGCGGCCTCGATGGTGTTGGTAAAATCCCTGGCTTCGATGTGATTCTGGACCATGTGTCTCGTCAACGAAGAAATAAAATTGTAAGAACAATAACAAATATCACACCTGCAACATTACAACAAAATTAGCCTCCCCGATTCGTTCGAACCAAAAAAAAAAAAAAACTTACTTGTACGAGGCCCCCGAGCTCTTGTGGATCTCGGCGTGCCTCAAAAGATTCGAGTGTCTAGAGAACGTCCTCAGACAGATATTGCAGGCGTAGTGTTTTTCGGGAAAATGTATTTTCTTGTGAAAATTGACGTCGTACTGACTCAAAAACTGTTTCTGACAGATATCACAAGAATAAGGCTTGATGCCGGTGTGGGTGAGTAGATGTTTCTTCAACGCCCATTCGCTCGAACATCTCAATTCGCACACCGAACATTCGAGCGGTCTCAAATAGAGATCGTGGACGGGCAAATGTTTCTGGAGACGGGTCTGTGACGTAAAACACTTGTTGCAAACGGAACAAATGAACAGTTTACCCTCTTCGACGTGGACGGTCCGGTGGGCGGCGAGTTGTTGGGGATCGTCGAAAATTTCACTGCACACCTCGCACGATGTGTTCAACGCCGAATGGACTGTATTCATGTGCGTGCGCAATTGAACGCCGGTTTTAAAGTATTTACCGCAAATCGTACAGAGATTGCCACGGAGCGAACTGAGATTGACGCGAATCGATTTGCTCTCTTTGTTGGCGGCGTTGTTGTAGGACACCGACATCGTCAAACTGGTCGTCGACGGAAACTTCCTGCAAAAAATTAAACTTTTAAAAATTGATGCAGTTTCACTTTTCGTTACGCATTGTTTAACGTTGGTCAAAAATTTAATCGCGAAGAATTCAAACAATGAACCGTCGAGACGTCAACAAAAGTATCGTTACGTCAAACTTATATGAGAAACGTTCCACTTTTCGTTACCAATACTTTAAAACATTAACAGACTTTTCTAATTTAGAATTAATTTTCAACAAATCAACCGACTTGAGTCGTAGACCGAGCGAGGAGCGTTTCACTTTTCGTTACGCATAGCTTAACGTTGGTCAAAAACTTAATCGCGAAGAATTCAAACAATGAACCGTCGAGACGTCAACAAAAGTATCGGTTACGTCAAACTTGTGTGAGAAACGTTCCACTTTTCGTTACCAATACTTTAAAACATAACCAGACTTTTCACACTTAGAATTAATTTTCAACGAATCACCCGACTTGAGTCGTAGACCGACCGAGGAGCGTTTCACTTTTCGTTACGTATACTTCAACATACAAAACTCCTTACGCTTGTTTCGGTTGCAACAGTTTCGGTTGATCATCATCGTTCTCGTCGCCGTTTTCGTGTTCGTTGATCGAGGCATCTTGGGCGCCTTGATCCGGTACGAACCGCCATCGTTCCATCGTCACTCCTTCCAAATTCTCTTCCGTTATTTTCTCCATGTAACCGTGAACGTACGATGTTGTTTTCACGATCCCCGCCGCTTCGCCGATGTGCTTTTTTTCGACGAATTTTACGATAATATTTTTATTTTGCATCTTTTTCCGTGCCGCTTCCATCTCCATGACGCCCCCCAAAGTTTTGCAGATTTCTTCTAAACATTCGGGGGAAGGCCGACATCGTTTGACGACGGTACGAGTCGGCGGTTTGGGCACGACGAGAGGCGGTTCGGGGGCGGAGAGGGGTGGTTCGAGGATGGCGGCTTCGCGACCTTGAAAAGTAAAAATTAGTTTAAAAAAAAATCGGATTGAGAAGTGGACATTTTCTCAAAACAGAAACAAAGTCGTGAAAAGAGTCAAAATTAATTTCTACAATTTTTCTTATACAGGGTGAGTCACCTAAAGTGAATCAACCGAAATTTCTTCGTAATTAGTAAAATTACAGCTTTAATAGATAATACAAGAACATACCCAACTTAAATGGGCGGATCTAACGCAACTATCAACGTGAAACTAAATAAACTACTTTTGTGGTAGTGGTCAAAAAGTTGAATTTTTTTTACAGAATCGACAGTTGAAAAGACAATTGGGCGACTCGTGACAACACTTGCCATTATTATCAGTAACGACGTCGTTAATGACTAAAGTATCTTCATCTTCCTCGATCGTGGGCGTCACCACCATTTCTTCGACAGCAACTTCCGGTTCAACTTGATCTTCTTTCCTTCCGACTTGGATGATTTTGGCGACGATATTCTTGCCGCTTTTCGTCTTGCCCAACGGAATTTTCTTGTCCAACAAGGAGACCAGGGGTGGTGTCGAATTTTTATTTACAGCGTCCTGTTTGACCGGCACATTTTTGTTTTGCTGACAGAAACGCGATATGTCGTCGGTGTTAAATTTCTTTTTCAACTTCTCCATGTAACTGTGCAGAGTGACCGTTTGACCGGTGATCAAATTACGACCGGTAATCTTGGAAAGGTCGAACATGCGAGGCTCGGCGACGGCGGAATCGGGCGGCGCCGACGCCGCCACCTCCCCCGTCTCCTCTTCCAACACGGTGAATTGCACACTGGAAAATTGACCACCAATAAAATTTACAGCACGATCCAAGAGTGAGATGACGTCATTCATGGTCTTTAGACGTCACGTCACTCTTGGAGACTACTGCGACAATTGAAAAATTTTCAGCAAAATTTAAGGGCGAGATGACGTCATCAATGTTCGCTGGTCATCACTTTTGAAGGCGACTGTACCAATAATAGAGACCCCAAGAGTGATGTGACGTCATCAATGGTCATTGGACATCATTCTTGGAGGCTACTGTACCAATAACTAGTGACAGTTGAAAAATATTCAGCAAAATTCAAGGGTGAGATGACGTCATCAATGTTGAAGACAAGTGTACCAATAATTGCTGCTGACAATTGAGAAATAGAAGGACCTAGGAGTGATGTGACGTCACCGATGGTCGCTGCACATCACTTCTGGAGACTACTGTAACAATTACGAGTAAGATGACGTCATACATGATTATTGAACATCACACTCTTGGAAACTACTGTACCAATGACTAATGACAATTGAAAAATTCAAGGGTGAGATGACGTCATATATGCTTACTAAACATCACTCTTGGAAACTACTGTACCAATGACTAATAACAATTGAAAAATTCAAGAGTGAGATGACGTCGTCAATACTTGACAGTCATCACTTTTGAAGGCGACTGTACCAATAATAGAAACCCCAAGAATGATGTGACGTCATCAATGGTCCTTGGATATCACTCTTGGAGACTACTGTACCAATGTCTAATGACAATTGAAAAATTTAAGGGTGAGATGACGTCGTCAATGCTCGCTGGTCATCACTTCTGAAGGCGACTGTACCAATAATAGAGACCCCCAAGAGTGATGTGACGTCATCAATGGTCATTGGACATCATTCTTGGAGGCTACTGTACCAATGACTAGTGACAGTTGAAAAACATTCAGCAAAGTTCACGGGTGAGATGACGTCATCAATGTTGAAAGCAAGTGTACCAATAATTGCTGCTGACAATTGAGAAATAGAAGGACCTAAGAGTGATGTGACGTCATCGATGGTCGCTGCACATCACTTCTGGAGACTACTGTACCAATTACGAGTGAGATGACGTCATATATGATTACTGAACATCACACTCTTGGAAACTACTGTACCAATGACTAATGACAATTAAAAAATTCAAGGGTGAGATGACGTCATATATGCTTACTGAACATCACTCTTGGAAACTACTGTACCAATGATTAATAACAATTGAAAAATTCAAGAGTGAGATGACGTCGTTAATACTCGCTAGTCATCACTTCTGAAGGCGACTGTACCAATAATAGAGACCCCAAGAATGATGTGACGTCATCAATGGTCCTTGGATATCACTCTTGGAGACTACTGTACCAATGTCTAATGACAATTAAAAATTCAAGGGTGAGATGACGTCGTTAATGCTCGCTGATCATCACTTCTGAAGGCGACTGTACCAATACTATAGACCCCCAAAAGTGATGTGATGTCATCAATGGTCATTGGACATCATTCTTGACGGCAACTGTACCAACAACTGCTATTGACAATTTTATTGAGAAATAGGAAGATCTGATGTCACCGATTGCTCTTGAGAACTGCTGTACCAATTTCTCTTGACAATTGGTACCTACTCTGGGTTGTCGGCGCAAAGTTGGTTGATGAAGTTGCTCTCGTTGGCCTGCTCCTGGACGAATCCCTCGAAATCCATCATTTGCGTCTCCAATTTGATCCGTTTCAGCGGGTAAATATTGCCGTCCTCATCTTGGATGCTCTCGACTGCATTGCCGTCGCCTATTACTTGATCGAGGTCGAATTGGGTTTGCGAGGTGTCCTCGTTGGTGTAGTAAATGACTTGTTGGCTATTGCCGGCATCATCTTCCACGAATTGCACGATTTCCGTCCCGTCGAATAAGTTGTTAACGGAAACGTCCTCGCCGCCAACCACGAAGGTTTCTGTGAACGTCGGGGATCGTTTTGTTAGAAATTTGAGTAGTTTGGGGCGAATTTTGAAAACATAACCTCAAAATTTTGACAATTGACAGTTGTCAACGGGGGATGAAAAGTTGAGTTTTTTATTGTTAGGGGCACTCACCGGGGCTGTCGTTGGTGTAATAAGGGGTTAAATCCGCGTCGCTTCCTTGGAACAGTATCGTTTGACTGTTATCCGTTAAGTAATACTGGCCGTTGATCAGAACCGCCCGGGATCCGTCCGAACAAATTATCTGCTTGAACAAAATCATTAATTTCGATGTTTAGTCGGAAACGGGGCGCTTACCTCCCCTAATTCGGGGTTATCACTTTCGTTTCCTAAAACGTACTCTTGGTCCCCGTCCCCGTACACGTAGTGAATTTCTCCATTGCTCAAGTCCATAGTTTCTTCGGGAAATTCGTCGACGTTTGCTGCAAAAATTTTCCGCACTTTTCATTTAAGAACAACGAGAACTTTCCCGGGTAAATCAAATTTTTCAATTTTCGGCACAATCGGTAATAATGACGAACTTACCAACAACACAACCGATACGTCGGAGAGGTCCTGTCGGTATCGACAAAATGGCGTTACCGACCGATCGAACAAATCACCCCAAATAATGAAATTTTGCACAACCACCACCGTTGCGGGGCCCGCAACGACTACACCCCGACCAACCGGAAGTTTTGCCAAATTTCAAGCCCCCTTTGCGGAAGTTCGCCCCAATATTAGCAAAATTAACTAAAATGTCGGTTTTAGGAGCGCCACCTGGCGGAATTTGCGTGCAACACTTGAAGGTTTGCGTCCTAGCTGCATAAAACCTCACAGTTAATTTCTAATTACTGTTATTAATGAGATACGTAAATGTAGACTGGGTTAATTGATTATTGCTAGCAAGTTACTAATAGTTTTGTAATTATGGGGACTACTAGTTGTTACAGTAGTCCATGGAAAATCGCAAAACTGTGGTTCTGCCTACCGTCACGTGAAGCAAAGTGTGCCTTTTTGAGCTAAGAAAGTTAAGAAACAACGTCGATTACCATCAGAAGTGGGATTAATTAATTTAAATTATTGTATTTCTAGAATTGACCGCAAGGGGTCGCTTACAGCGCCACTTTTGACGTTTTTGGAATTCGAATTTAATTTGAATTTGGCTGTAGTGGCGTTGCAATTACGAAATTTGCCCCAAAAGCCACAAAACTTAAAGACGGCGGTCTTTTGCCTTAAGACAACAATATTTATTTCGCTATGAACAAATTTTTTGCTGCCTGTCAAACGTCAAAAATTTGAGGTTATGTTGGTGTCAACAACTTTCTTTGGGGCCGATTTCTGGGTTTAAATAAATAAAATAGACTTTTTGGACGACAATGGAGGGCCAGTGCGACATTTGCCTGGAGTTGCAACAAAATCCCATCAAAATCAGCGAAGTCGACCCCACCAACGAACAATGGATTGCGAAACTGAAACTAATCGTTCCTGAAGTGGTAAGTCGCCCCCGTAATGGGTGTTCGGGGCTGTTTTGCTGACGTTTTTTTCTAGGAATGGTTGGGCGATTATATGATGTGCGAAAACTGCGCCAATTTAGTGAGTAGCACCATCAGTTTCCGGCAGAAATGCATCGAATTGGAGGAGAAGCGAAGGAGGGTTTTTGTGAAACTGGAAACGCCGATTTTTGAAAGTTTCGACGATGAAGACGCAGATTGTCCAGAAGCGGAACCGCAACCTTTCACTTGTTACCATTGCGACAAGGGGTTTAGGAGTAAAGGCAATTTGACTCTTCACATTCGTTGGAAACACGCAACGAAAGTGGAAATTGACGCGAAAAATCCTCCCGAAAATACCAGACGATTCAAGTGCGATTTATGCAACAAACTTTACACGACGCGAAAAATTTTGAAGGCCCACCAGAAACGTTGTGCGACCCTCGAGGTGAAGCCGGCCCTGAAAGGCGGTCGCAACCCCAGTCGTTGTTTCACTTGCGAGGTTTGCGACAGCGAAATGCGTTACGCTAAATTGATAGTGCAACATTGCGTCGAGTCTCACGGCATGGACGCCAAATCGGTTAAACCGTACACGTGCGACCTCTGTCCCAACCGCTTCTCGTCATCGGCCAACTTGATCCAACACAAAAAGTACCACGACGGCAGTCGCAGCCACATTTGCAGTTTTTGCGGCAAATCTTACATAACTAAGAGCGACCTGACCGTTCACGAGTACACTCACTTCAATCGTCGCAACTACAAGTGCGAATTTTGCGACAAAGCTTTTAACACTAACAAAAATTTGCGGTCGCACAAACTCGTCGTCCACACCGATTCCAGTTTTTGGAAGTACGAGTGCGGGATGTGCGAGAAACGTTTTCCTCTCAAATCCGGTTTTGAGCAACATAAGCGCCGGCATGCCGGCGACAAAAGATTCTCTTGTCACATTTGCGAAAAACCCTTTATCAGTCGCAGCGAGCTGCAACGACATATCGGCTTTCATTCGAAAGTTAGGGCGTTTCAATGCGAACATTGCGAGAGGGCTTACAAAGAAAGGAAACTGTACGAAATCCATCTGGCGAAAGTTCACGGTCTAGGGGATGCGAAAATTCCCGTCAGGACCAAAAAGTTTGCTTGTCACGTCTGCCCCAGCACCTTCTTCGACAAACAGAAGCTAACGCGGCACTTGTGCACGCACACGGGAGAGAAACCTTTCGGTTGCCACCTGTGCGACAAGAAGTTCACCGACAAGTACTACCTGAAACAGCATCTGAAAACCGCCCACAACCTCGAGGAGGGCTGTGAACTCAAGGAATTTTAATCAATAATTTTTACTATATAAACAATTGAAGTTTATTACTATTATTGGTGTTAACCCCCTCAGGTGAATTCCCCAATGTTTTTACTATATAAACAATATAAGTGTATTTGTTCATCCCCCGGTGGTGAATCCCCTAATGTTGAGGCGCGGTAGCGAAGTTGCCCGGCAGGTGTCGCTCCGCTAGTTAGAATTCTGTAATTTCTTTGACATCCGAAATTGAGGTTAGATGAATTTGGGGCGAAATTGTTGCGTTTGTTTGGGGAATTGGCGTCGATTTCCCGAAAATTGGCGTCGAAATTGCGCTAATGCGTCCCGGAACTGGTAAGTGTTGTTGTTGTCGATGACATAACCTCAAACCACAAAGTTGCAGGAATGGGACGAAAATTACGCCATTTGTCCCGTTAACCCCCTCAAGTGAATCCCCCAATGTTTTTGCTATATAAACATTTGTTCACCCTCCGGTGAATCCCCTAATGTTGCGGCGCGGTAGCGAAGTTGCCCGGTAGGTGTCGCTTCACCCGTCAGAGTACTGTAATTTTTTGTTGACAGCCGAAATTGAGGTTATGTCGCCAGGAATTTGGGGCGAAATTGTTGGAGAATTGGCGTCGATTTCCCGAAAATTGGCGTCGAAATTGCGTCAATGCGTCCCGGAACTGGTAAGTGTTGCTGTCGTCGATGACATAACTTCAAACAACAAAATTGCAAGAATGGGACGAAAATTACGCGATTTGTCCTGTTAACCTCCTCAGGTGAATCCCCCAATGTTTTTACTATATAAACAATTTAAGTGTATTTGTTTACCCTCCGGTGAATCCCCTAATGTTGAAGCGCGGTATCGAAGTTACTCGGTAGGTGTCGCTTCGCTAGTTAGAGTTCTGTAATTGTTTCGATATTTTAAATTGAGGTTATGTCGCGATTAATTTGGAGCGAAATTGTTGCGTTTGTTGGGGAATTGGCGTCGAAATTTCCGAAGTATCATCGAAATTGCGCCAATGCGTCCCGGAACTGGTGAGTTTTATTGTCGTCGATGACATAACCTCAAACAACAAAATTGCAGGAATGGAACGAGAATTACGCGATTTGTCTTGTTAACCCCCTCAGGTGAGTCCCCCAATGTTTTTACCATATAAACAATTTAAGTGTATTTGTTCACCCCCCGGTAAATCCCCTAATATTGAGGCGCGGTAGCGAAGTTGCCCGGTAGGTGTCGCTCCGCCCGTTAGAGTCCTGTAATTTTTCGTTGACAGTCGAAATTGAGGTTATGTCGCCATGAATTTGGTTCAAAATTGTTGCGTTTGTTGGGGAATTGGCGTCGATTTCCCGAAAATCGGCATCGAAATTTCCGAAGTGGCGTCGAAATTGCGTCAATGCGTCCCGGAACTTGTAAGTGTTGTTGTCGTCGATGACATAACCTCAAACAACAAAGTTGCAGGAATGGGACGAAAATTACGCGATTTGCCCCTCGTGCAGTTCCGATTTGGACCTGGTCCACCGCTTCCGTCTTAAATGTCTCGAAACCGAAACGATACGAAAGCGACAACAGCTCGAACCGGAACACTCCCGTCTTGACCCCGATCGCAGTGACGACGTTTCTGGCGACAATGCCGGTGAATTTTCTTGTGATTATAGCGACGACGCCAAGAAACTGGTCAAGGAGAAAAAACGGTTCCGGTGTGATTTGTGCGAGAAAACTTTTGTTAGGTCCTCGAATCTTCGCCAACACGTCAAGTACCACGAGGGCAATCGCACCCAAATTTGCACTTATTGCGGGAAAAGTTACATAACTAAAAGCGACTTGGTCATGCACGAAAAACCCCATTTGAACAAGCGCGAGTACCGTTGCGATTCTTGTTCGAAAAGTTTCAATACTTGTAGAAATTTGAGGTCGCACAAACTCGTCGTGCATTCGGACCCGACCACTTGGAACTTTGTTTGTGGGGTTTGCGGCAAGAGGTTTCCGATTAAGTCGAATTATGACGGGCACATGAGACGGCACAACGACGACAGACGCTTCTCGTGCCATTTGTGCGATAAAAAGTTTATCGATAAGTGCGTCCTGCAGAGACATTATCGGTCACATTCGAACGTTAGGTTGTTTTCGTGCAGCGTTTGCGGAACCGAGTACAAAGACAGGAGGGTTATGGGGATTCATATGGCGAAAATTCACGGGGTCGGTGATGTTAAGGTGCCGCTTAAGGTGAAGAAGTATTTTTGTCACGTTTGTCCCAAGTCGTTTTGTGCCAAGAACAAGTTGACGAGGCATCTCTGCACGCATACCGGGGAGAAACCATTTTTTTGTTTGAAGTGCGATAAGAAGTTTACAGATGTCTCGTATCTCAATCAGCATATGAAGAAGATTCACAATATTATCGATAATAAAGGGGTTTAAGCTTAATTTCACTCTATTGATTTGCCTCTACCTCTAAATTGGTTTTGGTCACCCAGCAACATGAAAAGTCTCTTCCGTCGACCGCACGGATTCCTGTTATAACAATTTTTTGGTTTTAATCGTAGTCAAGATTTTTTTTTTGACGTGTTTTACTGGTTGCATTGGTCACGTTTTTGATTATTGCTGTTTGAGTTTTAATTTTATTTCTTCTCATTGAAGTGGCAATTCCTGATCTCTGTACCTACGTTTAGAAATTGATATTATCAACACTTGAAACTTTCATCTGTGCCACACAGTCACCAAGAGATAGTGTCAGTGCACTAGAACTATTTTCCAGGAAAATCTCGAGCATCTCAAGCACTTCGAAGAAATTTTGGTTCAAAAATTTATCCTACAAATAAATAAAGCAAAAAATTTCTAGTAACAATTCGAAATTTCTCATTTTCAATCTGCACTCACTATTGATGATAATCCACGAATCGAGATGATGTCGAAAATTTGTCTCGTTTTTCTTGTCGTCGCCATCTAGAAATTTTCGGTAAGTTTCCAACCCGTAATACCGTAATTATTTTCATCCCCAAGAAAGTTGGCAGATGACGTCATCGTGGAAATATCCAACGGCCAAATAAGAGGACGTGAAGCTGTGACGTTCAACGGCAAACAGTTCTTTGCTTTCGAAAAAATACCGTACGCAGCGCTCCCTACCGGAAACTTACGGTTTAAGGTAATAGGAAATAAGTGAAGAACGACTCGTTTCGCTACTTAATTTGAGCGTAATAGAGGTAAAGTGGTTGTAGCTTAGGGGGAGTGCGCAGCGAGCTAAACTATAACGTTACCTATTGCTCCACCAATCAAATTAGAGACGGTAACTGCGCTTGCGCGTACTTACCACCATTGCTAGTCTTCTACCTAAAGTATTTACTTCAGTGAGGATATCATGTTAAATACTCACTGGTCACGTGTATAATGAAGATGTAGCTGTCGAAAAACAACTTGATGCTAAAAGTCTATAATTTAAGAAAATTTCGAATAATTAAAAAAAAAAAATTCTAATTAGGCCCCGGTGTCCCCGCCCAGCTGGGAGGGTATTCTCAACACCACCGAAAACAACGTCATTTGTTTCCAAACCAGTTTCGATTCGGATCTAGAGAGCGAGGATTGTCTCTACTTGAACGTCTTCACCCCTGAGGTAACTCAAAAAAATTACCAAAAATTACGTTGCAGGTCAGTTGTTTTAGTTGCGTAATGGCGACGGTTCCATTCATCCGGTGATGTTGTTCATCTACGGTGGCGGTTTCGTAGATGGTAATTGTTTATATTCAAGTTGCGGTCCAGAATTCCTTATCGACTACGATGTGGTTGTCGTTACCATCAACTATCGCGTTGGGCCCTTTGGTAAATTTGATTTTTGAATTTGGATTTTTTCGAAATTTCAAATTTTCAGGATTCTTATCGACCGAAGATACCGTAATTCCTGGAAATAACGGGTTGAGAGACCAGCAAATGGCGATTAAGTGGACGCACGACAACATTATGATGTTCGGGGGTGATAGGAACAGGATCACGATTTTTGGACAAAGCGCAGGGTCGGCTTCGGTCGGTTATCAGTTGCTACACACAAAATCTGAAGGTGATTGCGAAATTGATGCTTATTAGTAGTAAGAATTGGCGAAGATTCGTCAAGTTTTAGCGTCTTTTTAAAACCGGAAATATGTTCCTAATAACTCAGATTCCACAAATTAGGTTTGTGCGCAACGCCATCTCCAGTTTCATTTAAATTGATCCAAAATTTAGTAGCATAGTCATTTTTGAAAGAACTCAGGATGTTGAACTTAAGATGGAATTTAGATCCCTCAATTCAAACCCCTCAAAATTTCGGCATCCATTTCGGGTCTCCGACTGGTAATAGGTTGAACCTATTGTGACGTGGCAGCATCAAAATTCTTGCTACTAGCGTTACAACTAAAGCAACTGTTAATAATCTAGACGCCACAAATTGCGTTTGGACGCATTTCAACTTTCCGAATTTATTAAATCTATTTAACTAATTTTTGAGGGTTTCTTCTGCGTGACTTTCCCGAAAACTTGTTGTTTCAGGCTTGTTCAGAGGGGCGATAATGGAGAGCGGCTCTCCCTTGAGTCCTTGGGCCTTCCAGAGACGGTCTAGGGAGTATGCGTTCAGAACCGCCGGTTTCATCAATGAAACTTTCAACGACAGCGACGATTCCCAGCAACTCCTCGACTTTTTACTTTCGGTTACAGACAGAGAACTGGGCGCTGCGTCCAACCAACTGAGAAGCACTGTAACAAAACATTAAAAACTTAAAGAAAAAAATTACTAAAACTTTCCTGTGTTAGGTGACTTTGGAAGATCGAGAATTGTCGCAAGGTTTTTTCTACGCCCCTGTCGTCGAACCTGAACACGAAGAAGCTTTCATAACCGAAAAAATGTATGTGAGTTTGAAGAACGGGAATTTTTTAAAAGTTTCGATTTTGATCGGAATCAATTCCGAAGAACAAATTGATAACGCTGGAGGTATTTTTTAAAGTTTGAAAGACTTGTCTTTGAATATTTTTTTCAAATTATAGATTTGAGCGGTTTCAAGTCGGTTATGGCGGTTTTCGACGAAAATCCTTCATGGTTGGTGCCAGACGACATGAAAATTCAAACTCCATCACTAAGAGAAGAAATGGGAAAAGCGATAAGACAAGTCTACACCACCGGACTTTTACAAGGCGATTTGGTGGCGGGAATTCGCGTAAAAAGGAATTCTACATTATCGACGTCAATTAACGAAAAACTTTCAGTACTTCAGCGACACCGCTTTCACTAGATCCGTCATCAAACACGCCGAATTACAATCGCAATTCACCCCCGTTTACTTCTACCAATTTTCTTACGACGGCACAATAGGAAACGTCAGCGTAACTCTCGATGGTAGGTACAGGATGATTCAAAGATTTCCGGACAAAACGTCCAGTAGTTCCCCAGCCGATTGTACCATCATTTAAATTCTTCAAAGAAACTTGCCTAACCAACAATTTTTGCCTAATAATATTTGAATCACTCTGTAGTAATAGAAGTGTAAGTTTTTAGACGAAATTTTTGTTAATTTTGTGCTTTGACTAGGAGCGAAGAGTGTTAATCACGGTGAAGAAATTAAGTATTTGTTTGCCCAGAACTATGGTGGTTATGACAATAGAGACATGAGTATCTTCCCTGAAGCGGACGTTACTACCCATCTTCGTCTGCTACAAACCTGGACGGATTTCGTTAAAACTTTGTAAGTTGTTTTGGGATTTTTTTTTTTGTTTTTTAGACATCCTACCCCATGACCGACTGATATAATGCAAAATATTAATTGGCCTGAACTTACGTCTGAAGGTGTTGACAGTTTTGCTTACGTTGACATTAGAGAAAATTTAGAGATAACGCAATATCCCAAAGAGGAGACTTATCGAGGATGGGTGGAGTTGTATAATAGTTTAGGATACAACGATTTCGACACTTACTGAAGCGAGAATTTTGTAAAAATTATTTGATACAATTAAAATATTAAGCATACTTATTATGTTGATTGAATTGTCAAACAATCAACAATATTGTACATGTGCACGTCATTGCACTGAATTAACTTTAACTTTGAAACTTGATTTTGAGGTAGAAAAGAAAATCAGAACGGTTTAACAGAATGTCGTATCGAAATCTTTTATACCATTCTGGGAAGTGCTTTTTATTATTTTACGAACAAAATTGGCCTCGAGATTTCATTTGTTATTTTTTTATGATTTTTGTTTCATTGTTGTTAAAAATATGTAGGTAGTTGAGGTAGAAGAAAAGAATTCGTTACTCTTTAACAGCATGATGTATCAAAACATTTTATACGCTTTTAGTTAAAGTTTATAAGCTGTATTGAGAAAAAAAAGTGGCGTCGTCGAAATTGCATTTGTTATTTTCTTATAATTTTTTTTTTGTTGGCAATAATATGAGAAGGAAAAAAATCATAACTCTCTAACAAAATGTCGTATCGAAACGTTTTATACCACTTTATGTAGCTTACGTCATTCTCTATAAGAAGAAAAATTGACCCAGTCGAGATTTTATTTGTTACTTTTTTATGATTTTTTTCTCTGTCGTCAATAGTTTAATATTAAGATAAAAGAAGAAAATTTGTAAATTTTTTACAAAATATCGCATCGAAACGTTTTAAATCATTTTTGGTAGAGTACCTAATCCGCTCAGAAAAGAAATTTCGGTCGTCGGGACTTCATTTGTTATTTTTTTACGATTTTTCTTTCATTGTTATCAAAAGTATGATGTTAAAGTAGAAAGAAAAAATCAAAACGTTTTATTTATTATGCCGTCCGTATATTCTTCTATTTTTGAAAAAAAATTTGCCGTTTTTTAAATTTTATTCGTCACTTAATTTAATGACGCTTCCAATATTGCTCGACTTTTTTGTTTATGGACTATTTGGACCTTAGTTCCTAAGCAAAACAATAGGTATTGTTCCATTGATTAACATTTTAGTTATTTAAATCTCTTTATTTTCTTGGTTTTTGCAAACTTTTTATTTTAATAAGTGTCAAAATCGTCGTATCCCAAGCTATTATACAACTTTACCCATCCTCGATAAGTCTCCTCTTTGGGATGTTGCGTGATCTCTAAATTATCTCTAATGTCCACGTAAGCAAAACTGTCAGCACCTTCAGACGTGAGTTCAGGCCAATTAATATTTTGCATTATATCAGTCGGCCATGGGGTAGGATGTCTAAAAACAAAAAAAAATGTCTCTTTCATTTCCCAAAACAACTTACAAAGTTTTAACGAAATCCGTCCAGATTTGTAGCAGACGAAGATGGGTAATAACGTCCGCTTCAGGGAAGACACTCATGTCTCTATTGTCATAACCACCATAGTATTGGGCAAAGAAATACTTAAGTTCTTCGCTGTGATTAACACTCTCCGCTCCTAATCAAAACACAAAATTAACAAAAATTTTGTCTAAAAACTTACACTTATATTAATAAAGAGTGATTCAAATATTTTTAGGCAAGAATTGTTGCTTAGGCAAATTCTTTTTAAAAATTTAAATGATGGTACAATCGGTTGCGAAACTCCTGGACGTTTTGTCCGGAAACCTTTGAATCATTCTGTACCTACCATCGAGAGTTACGCTGACGTTTCCTATTGTGCCGTCGTAAGAAAATTGGTAGAAGTAAACGGGGGTGAATTTCGATTGTAATTCGGCGTGTTTGATGACGGATCTAGTGAAAGCGGTGTCGCTGAAGTACTGAAAGTTTTTCGTTAATTGACGTCGATAATGTAGAATTCTTTTTTACGCGAATTCCTGCGGCCAAATCGTCTTGTAAAAGTCCGGTGGTGTAGACTTGTCTTATCGCTTTTCCCATTTCTTCTCTTAGTGATGGAGTTTGAATTTTCATGTCGTCTGGCACCAACCATGAAGGATTTTCGTCGAAAACCGCCATAACCGACTTGAAACCGTTCAAATCTATAATTTGAAAAAATATTCAAAGACAAGTTTTTCAAACTTTAAAAAATACCTCCAGCGTTATCGATTTGTTCTTCGGAATTGATTCCAATCAAAATCGGAACTTTCAAAAAATTTCCGTTCTTCAAACTCACATACATATTTTCGGTTATGAAAGCTTCTTCGTGTTCAGGTTCGACAACAGGGGCGTAGAAGAAACCTTGCGACAATTCTCGATCTTCCAAAGTCACCTAACACAGGAAAATTTTAGTAATTTTTTTCTTTAAGTTTTTAATGTTTTGTTACAGTGCTTCTCAGTTGGTTGGACGCAGCGTCCAGTTCTCTGTCTGTAACCGAAAGTAAAAAGTCGAGGAGTTGCTGGGAATCGTCGCTGTCGTTGAAAGTTTCATTGATGAAACCGGCGGTTCTGAACGCATACTCCCTAGATCGTCTCTGGAAGGCCCAAGGACTCAAGGGAGAGCCGCTCTCCATTATCGCCCCTCTGAACAAGCCTGAAACAACAAGTTTTCGGGAAAGTCACGCAGAAGAAACCCTCAAAAATTAGTTAAATAGATTTAATAAATTCGGCAAGTTGAAATGCGTCCAAACGTAATTTGTGGCGTCTAGATTATTAACAGTTGCTTCAGTTGTAACGCCATTAGCAAGAATTTTGATGCTGCCACGTCACAATAGGTTCAACCTATTACTAGTCGGAGACCCAAAATGGCTGCCGAAATTTTGAGGGGTTTGAATTGAGGGATCTAAATTCCATCCTTAATTCGACATCATGAGTTTTTTCAAAAATTACTATGCTACTAAATTTTGGGTCAATTTAAATGAAACTGGAGATGGCGTTGCGCACAAACCTAATTTGTGGAATCTGAGTTATTAGGAACATATTTCCGGTTTTAAAAAGACGCTAAATCTTGACGAATCTTCGCCAATTCTTGCTACTAATAAGCATAAATTTTGCAATCACCTTCTGATTTTGTGTGTAGCAACTGATAACCGACCGAAGCCGACCCTGCGCTTTGTCCAAAAATCGTGATCCTGTTCCTATCGCCCCCGAACATCATAATGTTGTCGTGCGTCCACTTAATCGCCATTTGCTGGTCTCTCAACCCGTTATTTCCAGGAATTACGGTATCTTCGGTCGATAAGAATCCTGAAAATTTGAAATTTCGAAAAAATCTAAATTCAAAAATCAAATTTACCAAAGGGCCCAACGCGATAGTTGATGGTAACGACAACCACATCGTAGTCGATAAGGAATTCTGGACCGCAACTTGAATATAAACAATTACCATCTACGAAACCGCCACCGTAGATGAACAACATCACCGGATGAATGGAACCGTCGCCATTACGCAACTAAAACAACTGACCTGCAACGTAATTTTTGGCAATTTTTTTGAGTTACCTCAGGGGTGAAGACGTTCAAGTAGAGACAATCCTCGCTCTCTTGATCCGAATCGAAACTGGTTTGGAAACAAATGACGTTGTTTTCGGTGGTGTTGAGAATACCCTCCCAGCTGGGCGGGGACACCGGGGCCTAATTAGAAACTTTTTATTTTTAAATTAATCGAAATTTTCTTAAATTATAGACTTTTAGCATCAAGTTGTTTTTCGACAACTACATCTTCATTATACACGTGACCAGTGAGTATTTAACATGATATCCTCACTGAAGTAAATACTTTAGGTAGAGGACTAGCAATGGTGGTAAGTACGCGCAAGCGCAGTTACCGTCTCTAATTTGATTGGTGGAGCAATAGGTAACGTTATAGTTTAGCTCGCTGCGCACTCCCCCTAAGCTACAACCACTTTACCTCTATTACGCTCAAATTAAGTAGCGAAACGAGTCGTTCTTCACTTGTTTTCTATTACCTTAAATCGTAAGTTTCCGGTAGGGGGCGCTGCGTACGGTATTTTTTCGAAAGCAAAGAACTGTTTGCCGTTGAACGTCACAGCTTCACGTCCTCTTATTTGGCCGTTGGATATTTCCACGATGACGTCATCTGCCAACTTTTTTGGAGATGAAAATAATTACGGAATTACGGGTTGGAAACTTACCGAAAGTTTCGAGATGGCGACGACAAGATAAACGAGACAAATTTTGGACATCATCTCGATTCGTAGGTACAACAATAGAGAGTGAGGATTGAAAATAAGAAATTTCGAATTGTTGCTAGAAGTTCATTGTTTTATTTATCTGTAAGATAAGTTTTTGGGCAATAATATCTTCGAAGAGTTTGAAGTCCTCGAAACTTCTCTCTTTAACTCTTACGAAATAGTTCAAGTTATTCTGATTGCATTGACACTATCTCTTGGTAATTGTGTGGCATAGATGAAAATTTCAAGTGTTGATAAGTATCAATTTATAGACGTACAGAGATTAGAGATTGCCACTTCAATAAGAAAAAATGAAGTTAGAACTCAAGCAGCAATAATCGAAAATGTGAGGGAGTGAAGATAATTATGGAACTGTGGATTAGAACCAAAAAAGCAATAATTCTAAATAGAGATAGGCAACCAGTAAAACACGCCTAACACATTCAGCGCCTTCCACTCATCAACTAATAGCAAGGATTTATCTTTTTTATTTCTAATGGTATTAAAATTACTTAAGGTTATTGTTTCTACAGCTAGATTTAGTAACAATACGGATTATGGTCGACATTTTCGCTTTCAGGCACCTCCATGTTACCGGATAGCGGATGCGAACCGTCGCCATGTTTCAATATATATTTCTGAACGAGTTCTTTTGATGGTGTCTTGAAATCGTAGGCCCATCCAATCTTGCCGAATCCATCAAGCAGCATCGTCGTCACGTTCAACTTGTAATCACCCAATTCGGCCGTTTTGTAATCCCAAGGGAACACGTGATGGTAGTTGTGCCACCCCTCTCCCAGTGAAAGAAATGAGTACACCGCGTTTTGAGCACCGCTGATTCCTCTGGAGTAACAACAAACGTTTGAATTTGTTAATGTTGAAAAAGTTTTTCATACTCACTTTTCGTAGGGTTTAGACCCGAATCTGTGAGCTACACTGTTGACGGCTGTGGCGATGTGGAGGATGACTATAAATCGAATTGTGGCTATCATAAACGACCAGTAGAGGGTTTCACCCCAGAAGTACACGGGAACTCCGAGGGGAATGGCGACGTGGAGCAGCAACGTCAAAGGCCAGTAGTGTCTAGAAGAAAAAAGAAAAGACAAAAATAAATGAAGAAGAAAGGTAGAGTAGGTACACACAAGAAGAGAAAGAGCGAAGGCGAGAAAAAATTTGCTACAATAAATAAAACATAAAAAAAGAACATACAATCAGAGAAAAAATTAAGAGAAGTTGTCAAGACTCACTTCTTAAAAAACATGACGACAGGGTTGGCCTTTAAGTCACTCATGTCCATGGCGGCCGCTTTCCTCAACATCTCCGGATGTCGCTTCATGAACAAGAACCCGATTTGTCCAAAGAAGAAGCCTCTTCGCGTATCGAAAGGATCGGCGTTCGTATCAGTATACTTATGATGAACTCGATGGTCTTTCGCCCAACTGAATATACTGTACTGCAATCGATTTCTAAATAAAGTTACGAAAGAAAAAAAAGAAAAAACTTACGTGACCACTCGTGGTGTAGAGACTGGCAAGGAGAATCTGCAAAGGGAGGGTGGCTTTGTAACTTTTATGGCTCCAAAGTCGATGGACACCACCCAAACCTCCAAAGAGTGAAGTTACCCCCAGGACGTAATCTACAAAAAAAATACATGAGAATTCTGAAAAATTTACCAAAAAAATTACTCCAAAAAATCGTCGCTTTCTTCTCGAAAATTGGAAGGGTAACGAGACCTATCCCGGCAATCATATGGTAAAGTATTACTTGGAAGACAATTGCCCATCGTATGGGTTGCCCAACATTTCCCCATAGAGTGTGGATGGTGTTGTCGTATTTGGTGTAATCTTCGGGGATGGACTTTTGATTTTTGGAAACTTCTTGAAAATTGCCAGAGTCATCATTGGTTTGGACATTGGGCGCCATAGTCAGTCGATGTCACTTTGCGAAGTTACAAATGAAAATTTGTACGTTTCGCAAGTAAGTAACCCAATTGTTAACGTTGATTGTTTTTATTGAGTGGACTTTACCGTTTTAATTAACCTTTGGTTTTTAAATTAGGTCCAGGTCGTCAGTGTTTCAATATTTTGACGCAAGTCCATTTGCGGTTTACGTTTCCGGAATAACCAGCAAAAGAAAAGCACGTCACTAAGTTGACTAAAAATGTTAATTTACGTTCAACAATAAGAAGTTGCAAAAACTGGGGATGAACTAAAGATCGAAAATGAGTTATAAAGACTGAGATTTAAAATCAGTTATAGAGACTGAGAATGAGTTATACACTGGGATTGAGTTACAGAGGTTGTAAATGAGTTAGGAATATAGGAATGAATTTAGAGACTGTGAACGAGTTCTAAATATTGCAACTGAGCTAGAGACCGAGAATTAATTATGGAAGCTGTAGAAACTGCAAATGAGTGTCAAGAGTGAAGCTTATAATGAGTTAATAGAGACTGTAAGTGAGCTAGACCCTGGAAACATGTTATAGAAACTGTAAATTAGGAGACCGGGAATGAGTTATACAAACTGTAATGAGTTAGAGGCTAAGATTGAGTTATATAGCCTTCAAATAAGTTAAAGACTGGGAATAAGATATAGACACTGGGAATGAGTTTAGAGACTGTCAACGAGTGCGAGACCGGAAATAAATTATAGAGACTGTGAAAGAGTTATAGGCTGGGAATGAGTTATAGAAACTTGGAACGAGTTAGAAACCTGGAAAGAATGATACAAACTGTAGGTAAATGAGTGCCACAGCGAAAATAAATTATAGAGACTCTGAAGAGGTTAGAGGCTGGGAAACAGTAAATGAGTTAGGACCTTATAATGAACACAGGCTGGACCCTGGGAATAAATTATAAAGGCTGTAAATGAGTTTTAGATTTAAAGTCACAGAGAGGCTATGAGTTAGAGATTGAGAATGAATTATACAAGTTGGGAATGAGTTACCTACAGAAACCAAAAATGAGTTATAAAGACCGTGAAGTAGTTAGAGCCTAGAAATAAGATATAAACGCTGGAAATGAGTTTAGAGGTTTTGAATCAGTTAGAGACCCAGAATGAGTTTGAGACCGAAAATAAATTATAGAGACTGTAAAGGGGTTAGAGACTGAGAGTGAGTTAGAGACTGGGAAAGAGTTATAGAAACTATAAATCAGTCAGAAACTTTAAATAAGTTATAAACTTTATAGTGAGTTTTAGAAACTGTAAGTGAGCTAGACCCTGGGAATAAATTATAAAGATTGTAAATAAGTTTGAAATTTAAAGTCAGAGATAGACTGTGAGTTAGAGACTGAGAATACAAGTTGGGAATGAGTTATAGAAATTAAATAAGTTTGATACCAAGAATGATGAGTTATAAACACTGTCAAGTCGTTAGAGACTGAAAATGAGTTAGAGGCTGGAAGTGATTTATAAAGAATGTAAATAAGTTAAAAACTGCGAATGCATTGTAGAGACTGGAAATGAATAATTGGAGAGATTAGAAATGAGTCCGAGACTGGGATTGAGTTATAGAGGTAATAACAATAATAATAAGTTAGAGCGAGAATAAGATAAACTTGGAATAAATTTATTAAAAATATTCAGATTGATTCAGGCAGAAACAAATTATAAAATAAAATAATATTTTTTTTTTAAAAGCACAAAGGAGTTTACGTATACACACATATGTATACCCACTTACCTGGTGAGTTACAAAAAAAGTTTTCTAACTAAAGACGGTTGTTGGTGTTAAAGCCAAATTTTTCAGTCAACTCATACTTATTTGTAAATTAATAGGTACTTACAAAGAAAGTATGCATAGACGGTTGAACTTTTTTAAAAAAGGTCGTTGCTTACATAAATAATTTTAATTTTGAAATAGAGCCCCCGCTTGTCTACCAACGTAATAATTATCTTGTCAAATTTTACTACTGATAATAATGTGTGGTGGAAGTAAATTAACTAAATACAGTTATATATGGCATTTTTCTAGAAATTAAACGGTCATCTTCAATTCCATCTAAATATATTTCTGAAGCTTCTTACAGAGTTCAGGATGATCGAATGTGACGTCGCAGCGTACCGTTCCGCTAGAATAATCAAATCTCACGTTCATTTGGTTACTTTGGACGCACATTTGACGATTGACAACTGTTAGTTGCGTCGTGTTTTACAACTATAAGTTTGTGTGAAATACGTGTGAGATTAGGTAAAGTTGAACAAAGCAAAAGTTGCAAATGAGCGGCACGTTCAGTCATTGTGGATGACCCTGCAAGAGGTATTAATAGCTACTAAAAATTCAGTACCTACTTATTAATTTAATAAATAAATGAATAAATAAATAAATCAACAAACTGTCACTGTGGGTTTTGCAAATTACGTTTGTCTGTTCTGTTGTTTTATTTAAAGTGTTTATTAAAATAGAAAGAGTCATTGAATAGGTATTGACGTGTGTCCACGCACGTGCCCGACATATTTAATTTTTAACTCCGAAGCAACCGTCTCGCTTTACACCCCTAACCAACGGAAAGACCATTTGCCGACCTTTCTTTACCATGCGGTTTTGTCTCGCTTTTCTTCCACAGGAAATAAAATAATCAAAAAAAAAAAGAATACTGCAAGTAAGTAATAATATTATTAGATAAATTGTATACATAATCCTTGAACAAAGAATTTATTAATTGATTGATTGACCTCGCACTTCACAGTTGTTCTCTTGTTGCTACTCTCTCTTACCTTTTGCTTTACTATTGTTACACTTTTTACCATTTTTATTATCTTTATTTTATTTTGTGCACGCCTGACTTACTCAACAACCTTTTTAAGGCGGTTTACGTAACTATTACGTTGACTATGTTACATACATTATTAGAAGAAATAATAGGTCTTTTCAACGTTCTGACATTTAATATATATTTTCTACTTCTTTATCCTCTTTCTCGCTATTAGGTACTAGTTTCCTTTATGCATTCAGCATTCTCATAAAGTTCTATCTTCTATACTATTCTTACTCTTCTTCTTTGTTTTATCTTTCCCACTCCCGCTCTTCTATTATTTGTCTTATGCTCAGTTGCACGAAACTTAACGGTGGTTTAATCGTTACTTGTTGTTGTTACTTGTGCTTTTACCTCTTCTACAACTTTTTATATTCTTTGACTTTTTCTTCTTTCTTGCGTTTTTTTCCAATTTCTAATCATTCTGTACAGTCAGTTGCAGAAGTAATGTTTATCTCACAAATGTAAAATTTAAATTTCTTCTACAGATGATGTAACTAGCTAAAGAGAATACAATGTATCTGTTCCTGTTCTATCATTTTATATGCTTAGCATAAATATGAATTTTAATGTCTGTGTTGGTTTTATGTGGAAAACAAACGAGTTTAAAGTTTAACAGGTCGACATTACTTTTGAACTCGGCTGTACGTTTTTGATGGTCAGTTTATTGTCTTTCTCAGTGCCTTTTTTTTGCTCATTTCTGAATCGCCTTCTCACCACTTCTACCCCCAATCTTTCTCCCTTCCGTTATCTCTACCTCAATTTGGTTTCTTGGCACCTCAATTGAACCGAAAAAGAAAATCAAACAAAACTGAATAAAATTTTGATAAAAAAATACGATTTCTAAAGAATTTGGTGCCAGCTGAGGCACTCGCAGAATTTGGGAGCAGAAACGTGGGGCGTTCGTTAAACCAAATGGCATTCACTAAGTGAATAATTGGTTGCCTATCTTTGATGATGAAACAGTTTCTAAAGAATTTAGGGCTATTTAGTTCTAAGTTAGCAATAAGTAAATAATTGGTTGCCTATCTTTGACCAATGGAGAAAATAATTTTATAAACTTTAGCTCACAGTAACTTTTGATTTACACAAACAATTAAGATTGATTTAACAATATTATTACCTATAATAAATAATTGATCACAAACATTGCCCGGTCACAATTGAGACCATCAACCGCTGACTTGACTTCCGGCATGACTTCTTGGCAAAATTAGAAGAAAAACTACCAACGAGCCGAGTCATGGTCGACGATTTCAGTTTCGGGTATTTCCATATCGCCGTAAATCGGATGCGAACCGTCACCCTTTTTAATGGTAAATTTCTTGACCAAGTCAGGAGAAGCCGTCTTGAAATCGTATGCCCAACCGATTTTCCCGAAGAGATCCAACATCAAAGTGGTAAAGTTAACGCTGTAATGACCAAATTCCGCCGCTTTATAGTCCCAAGGGAAGGCGTGATGGTAGTTGTGCCAACCTTCTCCTAAAGCGAAGATGGAGTAGATCATGTTCTCGACAGCTTTGTGGTTTCTAAAATTTTAGAAAATAAAAAAAATAAAAAAAAATTCTTAAGAATTAGGTACTGACTTGTCGTAAGGCTTGGTACCGAATTGATGCGCAACGCTGTTGACGGCCGTCAAAATGTGCAAACAAGCCACGAACCTAACGGCCGAGATCATGATGGACCAATAGAGCGACTCGCCCCAAAAGTACACCGGCACCCCAATAGGGATGGCGAGATGCCAAATTATCTGCATGGACCAGTAGTGTCTGTTTAAAAAAAAAAAAAAATTTTAGGACCCCAAAACCTCTTTACCGCCTCCAGAAGTACCAAGAAGCAGTGACGTCACCTGCTGTTAACGGACATACGTTCCTCGTTGCGCGCGCCGTTAAGTGACGTCACCCGCCCCTAACGAACATACGTTCGTTAAGTGACGTCACCTGCTTCTTGGTAACTTCTTGTTTTCGGGAATTTCGAAGAGAAGCAACTTACTGTTTGAAGAACCGGATGACCGGATCTCTGAGCAAATCGGTGTTGTCGATCCCTGCGGCCCTTTTGAGTACCGCTGGATGCCGTCTCAAGAACAAGAACCCGATTTGGGCGTAGAAGAAACCGCGCGAAACATTGAAAGGATCCGCTTCCGTATCGCTGTACTTGTGGTGCACTCTGTGGTCCTTGACCCAACTGTATATACTGTACTAAAATTTTAAAAAACATTATTTGAGTTTTGTTTTTTTTTCGAAAATTACGTGTCCGCTCATGCTGTAACAGCACGCCAGGATCACTTTGAGTGGCAGGATAGCTTTGAAGGACTTATGGGTCCAAAGCCGGTGAACTCCCGCTGTTATCCCGAAAATTGTGGCGACTCCGATGACGTAATCTGCAAATTTTTATTAGGAATTTTCGAAAAAAAAATTTTTGTAATTACTCCAAAGAAGTGTTCGTTTCTTTTCGAAATAAGGGAATGTTAAGAGGCCGATGAGGGCAACCGTGTGGTAGGTGAGGATGTGGACCAGAACGCCCCATCGTAAGGGTTGGTCGAAAGTGCCCCAAAGGGTGTGGACGGTATTTTTGTATTTGCTGTAGTCGTCGAAGACTTTTTCTTCACGACGTGGCTCAAGAGTGGTCTCGGACGAAGCGGTAGTCGTTACGGTGTGAGGCGGCATTTTGATCTACCTAAAAAGCATACAGAGTGTTTGAGAAAAAAATTAAAATATTTATTACGACCAAATAATTAATGATATTTTGATGAACCTAAAAAACATACAGGGTGTTTTAGGAAAAATATTTATTGCAACAAAAGTGATTAGTAAACATTTAATAAAAAAAATCAAAAAACTAGAAAATGTAAGAAAGAGAAAAGTAGAACCAAATGGTCATTTTTGTGGTTAGATAAACAGTTGCTAGAGTTTCTGTAAAATTTCTTATTAATAATCCAACCAGTGGCCCTTCCAGAAATTTTTAAAAATTTTATACAAAAACTGAAAAGTTTTTAAGAAGAGCAATGAAATGTTCAGAAAAACTCTATTAGTCTGACAAAAACAAAAACTTTAAAATGAAAACCTCAAAGACTGAAAAGTGACAGTCAAATAACAGTTAAGTAAGTAATGACAGTTCTCTTCAAGCAATAATCAGTTTTATTTCCAAAGCTGCCTTCGATTGATAACTATAGAATTAAAAGATACAACTTTACCGATAGTATTATACAGGGTGGAATAACTTTTTGTCATCTAACAATTAAAGAACGTTTAAAATAATATTAAAGAAGAAACAATTTGAAGAATAGAAAATAATAGTTAAATAAGTAATGACAGTTCTCTTGAAGCGACCATCAGTTTTATTTCCAAAGCAGCCTTTGATTGATAATTATAGATTTAAAAAATACAACTTTACCGCTAGTATTATACAGCGTGGAATAACTTTTTGTCATCTAACAACTAAAGAACGTTTAAAATAATATTAAAAAAGAAACAATTTGAAGAATAAAAAATAATAGTTAAATGAGTAATGACAGTTCTCTCGAAGCGACCATCAGTTTTATTTCCAAAGCAGCCTTTGATTGATAATTATAGATTTAAAAGATACAACTTTACCGCTAGTATTATACAGCGTGGAATAACTTTTTGTCATCTAACAACTAAAGAACGTTTAAAATAATATTAAAAAAGAAACAATTTGAAGAATAAAAAATAATAGTTAAATGAGTAATGACAGTTCTCTCGAAGCGACCATCAGTTTTATTTCTCAAGCAGCCTTTGATTGATAATTATAGATTTAAAAGATACAACTTTACCGATAATATTATACAAGGTAGAATAATTTTTTGTCATCGAACAACTGAAGAAGATTTAAAATAATTTTAAAAACATTTTGCTAACGTTATTGCCTTCAACCGAGAAGTGCTTTTAAAAAACATTAAAACAACTACGCAACAATGTACGTTGAGGATGAGAACAAAAGCCTAATTGAGATTGTATTCAAATCAATAGATCATGAAAAATTCATTAATCATAAAATCCATAGCTGATAGGATGACGTCGCAATATAAGTAAGTTATTGATGACATTAGTAGAAAATAATAAATATTTAAGGGCTACATTCGAACAGAGACAAATTTCAAATTAGCCTTTAGTCGTCCAGGAAGTCTTAATGAAGCCATATCAATCACGCGACATTGTCCCCTGAATGGTCCAAGCTCTCCTCACGCGCCACTCATTATAATCGCTATTGATCTCTGTCTCCCACAATTTTTTTTTAAATTACCCTTTAACTTCCGGAACCGGAAACGTGTTATCACTCATCAATATTATTCAATCGACATACAGGAAAAAGCAACAAAATTGTTATTTAATAAAAAAAAATAATTTAATCAACGACTTAAGTCTTAAGCTAATAAATTTTTAAAGCCGGTTTAAAGCTATTACGAAAGCGACTTACCGGCAAATGTTTGACGTGGATTCGTGATGGGGCTTCGTGTGACTCGTCCGATGGTTACTGCACAACAATGAACTTGGTTGGTGATCTAATTTGGGCTTCCGAGCAAGGCAATGGGAATAATTGGCGCCTTTATAGAACAGTGTCCCGACCTGGAACGCGCATGCGCAACTCAGTCACCAGATCGGACCGAACCGGTCTCTCGTGATCATTTCTTTTCTTTCTCTTTCTCTCTATTGACTCTCCTTCTCCGAATCGTCTCGTCCGACCTTTTCGCGGTTTTGGCACGACCCATCTCGGTGCAATTGCAATAATTGTGCAGTTGTATGCAATTTTAGATATCGACGTGTCGATTAGACCGAGCGCTGACGTTATCTGTGAGATTGATAAGAAAAAAATGGACAATTTACTTAATGGACATTATTTTTGAAAATTTGTGATTACGGTCAGCATCGCCTTACGTAGATTTGACACGAATCGAGCCTTATACAAATGTAATGAAGCGTTACCTACTAAGTAACTAGGAGGCGTTGACACGACAATTGTTTCTCCTTTTTTTTTTCTTTTGTTGTCACTTGTTCTAGATTATTCAGACTTTTTTCTAATTAATTTTTTGTCTTTTACAACTTGATGATTATTAATATCTAAAAATGTATTTTTTTTTTTTAGAAAAATCTAGAACTCTTAAACAATAGGTCTTGAGAAAATAATGTTATACAAGGGTAAATCTGAATGTCCAGTTTTCACAAAAATAAATTTATGGTTTCACAAAATTCAAACTAAAAAAAAAATAAAAATGAGAAATGAAGAAACTAGCTTTTGTAGTATAGAAAAAAAAATATTTTTGAGGAAAAGAACAGAAAAAAAATTAAACAATAATTTAAAAATATTTTTGATTAAACTAATACGTATTTATCAATTTTTTTTAAGAGTCATCAAGGTAAAAAAAACAAAAGACAGAACAGTGGCAAATTGCAGAGACGAAAGGAAGATAATATGGCAATGATTGAATCACTTAACTTCTATTTTTAAAAATGCGGAAAAAAGAAAAAGTACTGCATTTAACAAATTGTTAATAATTCAAAATTATTTTAAAAATAAAAATTAAATTGATTCACCATTTTTAACATCACAGTTGATAAAATATTAAACTAAGACAGGCCTTGAAAACAAAAAAAATGTTGCATTTTTTTTAAAGAGCCCTTGATGTTTGAAGTCACGGTTATGAAACAATGGTGCAATCTTATTTTTAATTGTTGCATCCACAAAGTAACGTTTCCTTATCTAAGTTTCGAAATTGAATCTAAAATTTTCCTTGTGCTAATTCAATTTCACTTAAGTGCAAAAGAATTTTTTTCTCCAACTCTCGAAACAATTTCACAAATCTACTGATAATAATTAATTAATTAAAAGAACAGTAATTGTCGGATTGCAATCGGAATATTCGGTTGAGAGGTCGAAAGCCGAACATGCGCGTTGGTCATGTTGTCAGGTATTCGGTCACACCACCTCGGGTACAGCTCACACCATCACATCAACTTATCTTTCGCTGTCTGGTCCAGTCTCTCATCCCGGACACGGACACGGTCTCGTCATTCATCAACTTATCTTTTGCTGTCTGGACTCTGGTCCAGTCTCATCCCGGACACGGGCTCGCTATTCATCTTGTGAATTTGGCGAGTGAGTGATAACGTGATTCGCTTCTGCCCGGCCAAATTACGTAATAATTATTGTAACAATAAATTTCGCACATTGCCCTATTCTCTCTCTATAGCCACGGTACAATTCAAAGTTAACATCATCGTAGTGACGTTTCACAATTATTAAAGTTTGAAAATAAGTACTAATTACCTGTGGGGAGAATTAATAATTATTTTTTATTCGTAAGTTAATCTTGCTAAACTTCCAATAATTTTATTATTTAAATAAATATGTAGTTTTTTTTTTATTACAAGTTTCTCTACCTAGTAAATTCTCTCTTTTTATAATTTGATAATTTTGAGTTCTTATCTTTGATTAGTTTGTTTTTGCTTATTTATGTACATTGAACTGGTTGGTTAGTGAGTTATTCCAAGTCACGAGGTTAAGGTATTCACCAGTAGTATTTTTGGTAATTATTAACCTTAGGGTAAGGATTACATAATTTTTATACTTTCTGTTGTTATGTTCTCGCTTTTTTTTTTGACTTTTAAACTAGCTCAGAGGTTAGAGGTTGTGAAAAAGCAAACATATTCAAGAATTCAAGTAAGTCCAGCAGTTGAGCATTTTTACAATGGAGAACTTACATTCTTACATTCTGAAGTAATGCAGTTACCATTAAAATTATGTACCTACATACTTACCTAAAATATCTGTAGAGCGGGAACAACTATTAAAACTAAACATATAACCATTTGAAAAAATTGCCTGATATTTATGGAGTAAACTAAAAAAAGTAAATTGAGTAAACTAGAAAAAAATATCGAGAGTGGAGAAAAAAATTGGAATGAAAAAAAGAACAGAATGTTAAAAAGAGAAAAAAATTAACATGATAAAAAAAGATATTTGAAATCTTATTTAGAAAGAATGTAACTAGATAAAATTGAAGTTTTTTATTTAATCAAAAAATAGAAAAAGGGGGAAAAAGAGTAAAAAAAAAACAAAAAAAGAATAGAGAAAAAGTTAAAAACAAGAGCCAAAAAGGAAAGTTTTTACAAATTTTAACAAGTTTTTTTTTAAAAAAGCTAGCTAAAAATAAACGCATAATTTAATTTAGACATTTAGAAATGGGAAGTTGTTGAAAAATAGCGACCAAATAAAAAAAATATATAATTATTTATTTTGAAAAAAGAAAAAAATTAAAAAGGTTAGTAGAAACAATGATTAGCTCTTTATAGACTGCTTCAAATTGTTTTGATGCGACACCTGGTGTCAGGTTTATGAATTCTTCAATATCGACAATTGATAAAAGTGTAATGTGATGATAAAAATTGATCAAAAATTAACGAATATAATTGTCAAATTTTTTCTAAAATTTTAAAGAGTTAGTTAATAGGTAAAATTTTTGTGTTTTATCAATTTCCAGTTAGTAAATAGCTACAGTTATTAACAGAAGTTCTAGTTACAATGGGATACTTGCCTCATCTTTGGGAAATATAATATTTAGAAAATGTAGACGATTAGACCCGTATTTTTTTATTTGGTTCTAGGGTCAATATTACGGCCTGAATAAATTTTTTAACTTTTGGAGTGAGAGATTTGTGACGTAGCCGTCCTCTGCATAGTGTAGTTCTAAAAGAAATCGCCGTATGAAAGCTCTTTACTCAGATTGCTTGCGTTTTATTTATAAATCGAATGCAAATCCGCTGTACACATGTCGCGCACTCTGGTAGCAGAGCAGCATAGTAGCCAAAAAGAAGAGACCATTCAATATAGGTGTGAGTCTTGGATATGGGGGACCAATGCGTCATCAAAAACAAAAATTGCAAATATTTACGAAAATATGAAATAAAAAAATGGGAAAAAAATATTTAATTCTCTTTAAGTTATTTGCATGCATCTAGAGAATGAAAACTGCAATATTTTTTTTAGACAAGTACCCTATTCAGAATCCATACTTTTATACCACTATACATGAAAGTTTTCTCATTCTTGTCCATACAAATTTAAAGAAAAAAATTTACTCAACCCCCAATGATTCAGTTATTTTTTAATACTTCTATTCATGCCACTTCCATTCATCACTACCGGAAATACGTAATTGGTTGCGAGGAAATGACACATTCAACAAAATCTGACAATTTCATATTTTGCTAAAATTATTGTCACATCAACACTTGCAGCTTCACAACCAAATAAAAAGTTTCACTTCCATTTTATTAATTTTCCTAACAATTTTGATAAACTTTCCAAAATTTTAGGTTAATTTTGGTAATTTTTCTCAACTTTTTAGTGTCGTCCAATAAAGGAAGAAGAAAAAACTTGTCTTAAAGACAGCAACGCTTCAATCGAGATGATTTTCAACTACAGACCCGGCCACGATGTACAGTCAGTTTCAAAAGTGATGTCCATCTCATTCTTTTAAAATTAAAATTTTTTTTTACAGACGATGTACTACTAGCTAAAAATTTGTTTTGGGTCTCGTCTCTTTTTATAAAGAATTTTTTTAAGGTCTTTGATTTATACCTACACCGTTAAAAAGACAGATTAATTAAGAAACAACAGTTTCACAAAAGTAGTTAAAGAATTTGTTATTATACAAAAATTAATCTATTTACTAATTTAATTTTAAATTTAAAATATATTAATAAAATTAATTAAGAATAAAAATAAAATTGGGGCAAAAGAATAACACAAAATAATAAGCAACATTTTTTATTTATTCTACTCATTTAAGCAAAATGAAATTAATGTCTTCTTCAAAATTTTCTGTTGTAAAATTTCTTCAATAATGACAAGAAAAATGCAAAAAATACAAAGTTTTAGTAATAATTTGTATAAGTGATGAGTACTAAAACAGTTACAAAATTTTGCACTAATTAGAAATTGCAATTTTACATTTTTGCAAAGTTTTAAAAAACAAAGGTAAACTAAGAATTTTGAAAATTTCAAGTTAAAATATTATACATTTCATAAATGTAAGTTTCACAAAAAAATTTTGCAAATTATACGATTTCGTATTTTTTTAAAATAAAAATTTTGAAAATACAAATTAGTTTTTGCAAAAAAAATTCTGTTGTTAAACTATTTTCTGCAACTTTTTACGGTTCCAGACAATTGATGAATTTAACAACATCTTGACAAGATTCTACTTTCTTGATAGTTCTGAAGCATTTCACCGCCTTCTTGGTATCATCTCCGTAGCTGTCAAAAATTCCATCCATCCTCAGACCATCCAGATAAATCGAACCATCATTATTCAAATAGCCTCCTTTAGTGACGACGCATTTAAAAAAACAATCAACTCCTTCAATCAGAACTCTATTGTCAGAGTACTGTGTTAAAGTCTCTTCAGTAATGTTGGCTTCTTTCACACAAACTTCTCTTAAGTAGCCCGAAATCCGTTCCTCCAAATAGTGTCGATGGTAGCAACTTAAACCCTTCTTTTTATTATTAAGAATTAGTTAAGATTTTGTTAGAATTTTACGTACCTGGAAAGAAAAAAATGTTAAAATTATAACTGGGAATAAGTTGAGTGATGGGATCATTGCAAACAGTTACGGTTCTAACTGGTAAATAATTCTATGGTTTTGATTACGATTGACATGCGAGTTTAATGGTTGCAAAGAGCCGCTAATAAAGTGACAACTTAATGAAGCATTTTCCTGTTATTATAAAATGTTTCATATTTTTAGTTTTAACGTTGACATCCCCATTTCTCACACTAAGAGTTGGAGAGCCAAGTGACAAAAATTCATAAAAAATTAACAAAGTAAATTGAAAAAAATGTATTTTTTTTCTAAAAAAGTTATAATTGGTTCTTTTGAGGTAACTAGGACCTGTTTTAGTGCAACACCTGGTTTAAGATTTATGATTTTTCTAAAATTGACAAGTGATAGAAGAACCATCAAGTGGTAGTGTTAAAAGAAAAATTCATAAAAAATTAACAAATTAAATTAACCAAATAGTAATTTTGTTCTAAAGAGACTATGATAAGCTCTTTCGAGGTAACTAAAAGCTGCTTTAGTGGGGCATTCTTTTCAAGACTTATGATTTTTTTAAATTTAAAAATGATAAAGGAGTCATCAGGTGGTGATCCTAATAGAGATATTAATTAAAAATTAACAAAATAAATTTAAAAAAATGACAATTATTTGTTAAAGAGATTATGATTAGTTCTTTCGGGGTAACTAGGATCTGTTTAGTGCAACACATAGTTTAAAAATTATGATTTTTTTTTTAAATTGACAAATAATTGAAGAACCACCAAGTGATAATGTTAATAGAAAAATTCATAAAAAATTAACAAATTAAATTAACCAAATAGTAATTTTGTTCTAAAGAGACTATGATAAGCTCTTTCGAGGTAACTAAAAGCTGCTTTAGTGGGGCATCTTGTTCAAGACTTATGATTTTTTTAAATTTAAAAATCATGAAGGAGTCATCAGATGGTGATCTATAGAGATATTAATTAAAAATTAACAAAATAAATTTAAAAAAATGATAATTTTTTTCTAAAGAGATTATGATTAGTTTTTTCGGGGTAACTAGGATCTGTTTTAGTACAACACTTGGTTCAAAAATTATGATTTTTCTAAAATTGACAAATAACACATCAAGTGATAATGTTAATAGAAAAATTCGTAAAAAATTAACAAATTAAATTAACCAAATGGTAATTCTGGTCTAAAGAGACTATAATAAGCTCTTTCGAGGTAACTAGAAACTGCTTTAGTGGGGCATCTTGTTCAAGACTTATGATTTTTTTAAATTTAAAAATGATGAAGGAATCATCAGATGGTGATCCTAATAAAGATATTAATTAAAAATTAACAAAATAAATTTAAAAAAATGATAATTTTTTTCTAAAGAGATTATGATTAGTTTTTTCGGGGTAACTAGGATATGTTTTAGTACAACACTTGGTTCAAAAATTATGATTTTTCTAAAATTGACAAATAACACATCAAGTGATAATGTTAATAGAAAAATTCGTAAAAAATTAACAAATTAAATTAACCAAATGGTAATTTTGGTCTAAAAAGACTATAATAAGCTCTTTCGAGGTAACTAGAAACTGCTTTAGTGGGGCATCTTGTTCAAGACTTATGATTTTTTTAAATTTAAAAATGATGAAGGAATCATCAGATGGTGATCCTAATAGAGATATTAATTAAAAATTAAAAAAATTGATTTAAAAAATGACAATTTTTTTGTAAAGAGATTTTAATTAGTTCTTTTGGGGTAACTAGAATCTGTTTTAATGCAACACTTGGTTCAAGATTTATGATTTTTCTAAAATTGACAAATAATAGAAGAACCATCAAGTGACAATGTTAATAGAAAAATCATAAAAAATTAACAAATTAAATTAGCCAAATGATAATTTTGCTCTAAAAAGACTATGATAAGCTTTTTCGAGGTAACTAGAAGCTGCTTTAGTGGGGCATCTTGTTCAATACTTATGATTTTTTTTAATTTAAAAATCATGAAGGAGTCATCAGATGGTGATCTTAATAGAGATATTAATTAAAAATTAACAAAATAAATTTAAAAAAATGATAATTTTTTTCTAAAGAGATTATGATTACTTCTTTCGGGGTAACTAAGATCTGTTTTAGTGCAACACTTGGTTCAAAAATTATAAGGTTTTTTCTAAAATTGACAAATAACACATCAAGTGATAATGTTAATAGAAAAATTCGTAAAAAATTAACAAATTAAATTAACCAAATGGTAATTTTGGTCTAAAGAGACTATAATAAGCTCTTTCGAGGTAACTAGAAACTGCTTTAGTGGGGCATCTTGTTCAAGACTTATGATTTTTTTAAATTTAAAAATGATGAAGGAATCATCAGATGGTGATCTTAATAGAGATATTAATTAAAAATTAAAAAAATAAATTTTTAAAATGACAATTTTTTTCTAAAGAGATTTTAATTAGTTCTTTCGGGGTAACTAGAATCTGTTTTAATGCAACACTTGGTTCAAGATTTATGATTTTTCTAAAATTGACAAATAATAGAAGAACCATCAAGTGACAATGTTAATAGAAAAATCATAAAAAATTAACAAATTAAATTAGCCAAATGATAATTTTGCTCTAAAAAGACTATGATAAGCTCTTTCGAGGTAACTAGAAGCTGCTTTAGTGGGGCATCTTGTTCAATACTTATGATTTTTTTAAATTTAAAAATTATGAAGGAGTCATCAGATGGTGATCTTAATAGAGATATTAATTAAAAATTAACAAAATAAATTTAAAGAAATGATAATTTTTTTCTAAAGAGATTATGATTAGTTCTTTCGGGGTAACTAGGATCTGTTTTAGTGCAACACTTGGTTCAAAAATTATGATTTTTCTAAAATTGACAAATAACACAGCAAGTGATAATGTTAATAAAAAAATTCGTAAAAAATTAACAAATTAAATTAACCAAATGGTAATTTTGGTCTAAAGAGACTATATAATAAGCTCTTTCGAGATAACTAAAAGCTGCTTTAGTGGAGCATCTTGTTCAAGACTTATGATTTTTTTAATTTTAAAAATGATGAAGGAGTCATCAGATGGTGATCCTAATAGAAATATTAATTAAAAATTAACAAAATAAATTTTAAAAATGACAATTTTTTTCTAAAGAGATTATAAACAGTTCTTTCGGGGTAACTAGGATCTGTTTTAGTGCAACACTTGGTTCAAGAATTATGATTTTTCTAAAATTGACAAATAATAGAAGAACCATCAAGTAATAATGTTAATAGAAAAATCATAAAAAATTAACAAATTAAATTAACCAAATGATAATTTTGCTCTAAAGAGACTATAATAAGCTCTTTCGAGGTAACTAGAAGCTGCTTTAGTGGGGCATCTTGTTCAAGACTTATGATTTTTTTAATTTTAAAAATGATGAAGGAGTCATCAGATGGTGAACCTAATAGAAATATTAATTAAAAATTAACAAAATAAATTTAAAAAAATGATAATTTTTTTCTAAAGAAATTATGATTAGTTCTTTTGGGGTAACTATAGGATCTGTTTTAGTGCAACACTTGGTTCAAAAATTATGATTTTTCTAAAATTGACAAATAACACATCAAGTGATAATGTTAATAGAAAAATTCGTAAAAAATTAACAAATTAAATTAACCAAATGGTAATTTTGGTCTAAAGAGACTATAATAAGCTCTTTCGAAGTAACTAGAAACTGCTTTAGTGGGGCATCTTGTTCAAGACTTATGATTTTTTTAAATTTAAAAATGATGAAGGAATCATCAGATGGTGATCCTAATAGAGATATTAATTAAAAATTAAAAAAACAAATTTAAAAAATGACTATTTTTTTGTGAAGAGATTTTAATTAGTTCTTTCGGGGTAACTAGAATCTGTTTTAATGCAACACCTGGTTCAAGATTTATGATTTTTCTAAAATTGACAAATAATAGAAGAACCATCAAGTGACAATGTTAATAAAAAAATTCATAAAAAATTAACAAATTAAATTAACCATATGGTAATTTTGTTCAATAAAGACTATGATTAGCTCTTTCGAGGTAACGAGAAGGTGCTTTAGTGGGGCATCTTGTTCAAGACTTATGATTTTTTTAAATTTAAAAATGATGAAGGAAAAGAGAAGAAAAGAGAGAGGAAGAAAATCAACAAATTCACAAAGAAAAATGATCAATATTAGACAAATTGGTTCGGATAAAAAAAACTAAATTAATAGAAATAAATGGAAAAAACGCAAGTTGTGTCATAAGAACAAGAATAAGAGAGTGACGAATAAAATCATAGTAAGGACAATTTAAAGTTTAGAAGAAACAGTTAGGCAGCAGGGAAAAAAATCCATATTAAAGGGAGTTGAAAAAGGTTAAATTAATACTGCGGGTAACCTTTCTAAAAATGGTGGATTGACCCTCGATTATCGCTTTGGGTAATCGTTCTAAAGAAGATTATGCTAAATAAGTTACAATTGCATAATTAAAACTTTTTTAAATTACCTCAAGTTCTAGCAACATTAACCCACTCAAAATTTACAAACAATTATAAAGAAGCTATTTCTGGAAGAATTAAACCTTCATAAATAATAACAATAAAATAATTTGGGAAATGCAATTTTTTTTTAAATGAAATTTAAACCTACATGAATTTTGTATCTTTGCACTTTGGTACTGTTGTCAATTCTTTGACCTCTGACATCCGAATCGTCACACAGCTAAATGCAAAAATGTGTTTAGATTGCGGCAAAAAACTCTTCAACGAATTTTTATAACAATAAGTTACGGAAACAGCAACCCAATCAACAAATGCAAGTGGGCGCCATTTCCGCTATATTATTGTTATTCAAATTAAATTTCGGTAAACATCAATATCGTATAAATACAGCGACAAAATTGCCGGTTCTGCAAATTAAGTGAAACAACGACATGAAGTACTTGTCAGTGTTAGTTGCTATCAGTCTCATTTGGGGAACAACAGTAAGTTAAGTTTTTTTTTTTAAACAATTTTAGTTTTTTTGGATTGCAGGCCGTTACTCAAGTGACTGAAGCAATTAAGGAAGAATGCAGAAAAGAAATTGGGGTGCAGCGTAACGAGATCGATGGTGTAGATACTGCAACTTTGACCGAAAAGCAGATGTGCTATATTAAATGTTTATTCACGAAAGGCGGTTATTTGGGGGTTGACGGCGAATTGGAGACTGAAAAGATGAAAAAAGACGAGATTGCTGACGGTGACGCGGCTAGATTGAAGAGAGTCTTCGATTGCGTTGAAAGTTTGGATAATATTAAGAAGTGTAATGATATTGTTGGATTAGTCCAATGTTTTAAAATTCGATAAGTCAAAATCGTGTTTGTTAAGATTTTTTCAATAAATTTCGCACAAAATAAGAAATTTTTGCGAAATTTTTTATGGTTTGCAAACTTCTCCTTAAAGAAAAATCCACAAAAATTAACAAACTATATTAGCGAAGTGATAAATTTTTTCTAGGAAGACCTTGATTAACTCGTTCTAGACACCTAAAATCTGTTTTGATGGGACACTTTGTTCAAGAGTTATGAATTTTTGAGGATTAACCAAAGATGGAAGAGCCAAGTGAAAATGATTGTAATTAAAAAATTGATAATAATTAGCAACTACACCCAGCATAAAAATACTTTTTTTTATATAGGGAGTGTACTTAGCTCTTTCCAGGTCGTTAAAAATGGTTTTACTACAATATCTCGTTTAAGACTTATGATTTTTTTTTATTGACGAATGATGGAAGAGTCTGATGGTAATAATATCAATAGAAAAATTTATAGAAAATTAACAAATAAAGTTATAAAAATAGTAATTTTTGTCCAAAGACTTTTTGGTTAGCCCGTTCTAGACAGCCAAAGTCTGTTTTGATGTGACATTTCGTTCAAGACTTATGAATTTTTTAGTATTTACAAAAGATGAATGAGTCAAGTGATAATGATCCTACTTGAAAAATTTATAAGAAATTAACAAAAAAATTATCAATACAACATTTTTTTTAAAAAAACCTTGATTAGCTCGTTTTAAACAGTTAGAACCAGTTTGATGTAATACCTCGTTCAAAACTTATAACTTTTTTAGCAAATTGACAAAGAGAGAAACATCCAAATAGAATATTTTTTTAAAAATTAACAACTACAGTCAGCATAATAGTAATTTTTTTATATAGAGAGTGTACTAAGCTCTTTCCAGGGAGTAGAAAATGGTTTTACTACAACAACTCGTTCAAGACTTATGATTTTTTTTAAATAGACAAATGATGGAAGAGCCAAGTGATTATGATTCTAATAGAAAAATTTATAAAAAGTTAACAACTGCAATTAGCAAAATAGTAATTTTTTCCTATAAGAACTGTGGTTAGCTCTTTCCAGGCAGCTAAAGGCGGTTTTAATGCGATATCTTGTTCAAGACTTATGATTTTTTGAAAATAGACAAAAGATGTAACAACCACAGGATAGTGATCCTAATAGAGAAATTTATATAAAATTAACAACTGCAGCTAGCACAATCGTAATTTTTTCCCATAAAAACTGTGGTTAGCTCTTTCCAAGCTGCTAAAGGTAGTTTTAATGCGATATCTTGTTCAAGATTTATGATTTTTTGAAAATAGACAAGGGATGTAAAAATTACAGGATGGTGATCCTAATAGAAAAATTTATAAAAAATTAACAGCTACAGCTAACAAAATAGTATTTTTTTTTCAATAAGAACTGTGATTGCTCTTTCCAGACAGTTAAAGGCGGTTTTAATGCGATATTTTGTTCAAGACTTATGATTTTTTGAAAATAGACAATTGATTTAAGAGCCATAGGATAGTGATACTAATAGAAAAATTTATGCAAAATTAATAACTGCCGCTAGTCAAATTGTAATTTTTTTTTATAGGAACAGTGATTAGCTCTTTTCAGGCAGTTAAAAGCAGTTTTAATGCGATATCTTGTTCAAGACTTATGATTTTTTGAAAATAGACAAAAGATGTAAAAGCCACAGGATAGTGATCCTAATAGAAAAATTTATACAAAATTAACAACAACAGCTAGCAAAATAGTAATTTTTTTCTAGAAGGACTACGACTAGCACTTTTCAGGTAGCTAAAAGCAGTTTTAGTGCGACACCTTGTCAAACACTTATAATTTTTTGAAAATTGACAAATGATGGAGAACCTATGATGACGATTCTAATACGAAAATTATAAAAAATTAACAAATCAAATTATTATTTATCACAACCGGAAATACTTAATTCGTCGCGAGGAAGTGACACATTGAAAAAAATCTGGCGATTTCATATTTTTGTATAAATATTTTATTACAACTATTGTCCCAACACTTTCAGCTTCACAGCCAAACAAAAATGTGCACTTCCGTCCTACTAATTTCGCTAACAATTTTAATAAATTTTGCAAAATTTGAGGTAAGTTTCAATAACTATATGAAAAATTTTTTGGTCTAACAACTTTTTTAGTGTCGTCCAATGAGGGAAGATGAGAAAACTTGTCTTAAAGACAGCAACGCTTCAATCGAAATGATCTTCAACTACCGACCCGGCCACGATGTACCACCCCAAGAACTGTTGTGTTTCGTTAAATGCATCTTCACCAAACGAGATTTGATAACACCCGATGGGGTTGTTGCTGTTGAAACGTTAAGAAATTTGGGACTTGTTAAAGGTGATGAACCGCAAAAGGAGAAGATTTACAATTGTTTAGAAGCAGGGCCTAAAATTACCAGTTGCATGGACTTGTTACCTTTGGAGAAGTGTTTCACGGACCAAAGAATCAACGAGCCCTAAACCACATGGGGGTCAACATTGAATATAATTGAAAAAAATATTTGTTAAATGTAAGGATGAAAGAGCCACGTTTCTCCAATAATTGTTTTGGGTCTTGTCCAAATGTTGTTTTAATAAAGAATTTTTTTATAACGTCTCTGACTTATCCGCAAAGTTAAAAGAAAAGAATAATAATTAAGAAGATATGGAAAATTTGTTATTGGAAATAGGCTGCAAAAATCATTATTAAATATGAATAGCACGATTATTATAAAAAGAACTGCGACCACTTATTAATTTAGTTACGTCAGCTATTTTTTTGTTAAGCCACGTTATTATTGTTATTTTGGAATTCTTTGGGCCCGGCCCTGGATTGACACGTCGGCGTGACCTGTAATACCGACAACTGCTAGTAGAGGTTTTTGCCGCTAGGTGACCGCTGTCGTCAGGTAAGTAATCAAAATTATTATTTGGCGATTTCCCAATTGTAGTAATAACATTTAGTAATACTAATAAACCAAAGCGTAAGGTGATAAGAACTATCAACAAACAGCTTGTTATTATTATCACTGGAACTTTGTTGCGACATTGGACGAAATCCCGGCGCTTGCATGCCAACTTAACAGAAGTTTCAAAGTTTGAAGCAAATTAGTCGTAACCCGATCTTTTTCGAACATAAGGGAAACGGAATTTTTGCAAATTGACGAAATTAATAACAATAACGTTGTCGCAATGATGTAATTTTGCCAAATAGCGATTTTGCGTGGGTAATTTTATGTTGGTAGACGTGTTTCTATTTTTCTGTTTCCGTCGCTCTCGTTGGCGCTGCATCGCGCTTTCTTTGTTTAGTCCCAATGACGGCTGGTTTGACAGCAAAATGGAAGGGGCTTTTCTGTAAAATCCACAGGGGGAAATCCCTTGTTAAACGACAAAACTGTGTCGTCAAGTCTTACTACTCAATTACTAAATGTTCGCAGGAGTAAAGGTCAGTTGTCGATTAATATTTGAGTCAATTACAAAAATTTTGGAGCCTTTATAACCTAAACTAACTTTTTTCGCATTTCTTCAGATTTGGGGGTGAAAATGGAAAGTGGCGTAGTTTCCACAATGAAACCGAATCCAGAAGTTAAGGAGAGCATTCTGGCGATCGCTCTGAACACTAAAGTAGAAGTGAAAGCAGAGGAGGTGGAACCTGGTGATAATTCGAAAGATAAGATAGTAATATCGAAACAATCACCACCTTTACCTAATTTAACCAAAGTGGTGGTCAGAATGGATCCAATAACCGGCAAAAAGTACATATGGAAAGACGGTAAAAAGTTCGAGATAATGTCAACGCCACCTTTAGTGAGTCTGACGAAAACCGGCACTCAACTGAAAGTCAACGCTCTACCACCCTCGAAACCGCCCCCGAAATTCGTAGCCAAACTGAAACCCACTCCGCCACCCCTAACGAATTTGGCCAGCCCCAAAAAGTTGAAACTTCGAGCAATTCCGGTCGCGAAACGTGAAAACATCACAATCCCGGCTTCGATGACGATCGAAGAACAAATCAGGCCCAACATTATCATCAAACAAACCACCATCGGGGATTTCCTCAACGGCAAACTCATCCCCGCCACTCGAGCTGCCGTCCAACTGAAAGACACCGATTCTTTGGTTATCAACAAGGAAGTTTTGACGACGAAAACAGTCGACGACCTCAAATATCACGTGTTGTCCCTCAACGTTCGCAAACAAACAGGGGAGACGACGACGACGATTGCCACAAATTCCGTTGGAACAATGACGGATGTGGGGGTGACGTTCCATCAGTGTGCACAAACCGAGTGTTTGATGGGTAAACAGGACTCGAGTACGCAAACCGAAGTGCCCTATCCGGAAAGCAGGGAATACCCGCTTGACGACCGTTTCGTCGATTTTATTTTGGGAGGTGGAGAGTTCAACGATAGGGAGAGTGTCGATTTCAACCGGAGCTCCACCATGGGCGATCCGGCCAAGCCGAGGAGCAAACAGGAAATTGACAAACTCAACTTTTTTCTCGACATGCAGAAGGCGTTGAGGTTCGACAGGTCCGGCAATTTGTAAGTATTTTGATTTTTTTTTTCCACTAAATTAGTGTGACGTCACCAGCTACACTGTTTCTTGTTTGACTGTCATTCCATGACCACCTTTTTTAGTGTTGTTACTGACACGACACGTGTCACTGTAACGTCACTTGTTTTCGAGCCAGGCACCCACGATGAAACAATAGTTTTTTATGCGTAAATTAATGGAGAAAAAAAATTTTTTTTGTTGTAAGCTTGAGATTAGATTGGGATAGTAGTGTCAAGGTTACGTAGAAATCTGGCTTTGTCAGCAAGCAATTTTTTGATAACCCATTCCAAACTTTTTCTTTCGCTAGATTCTTTTTAAGAAGAAAAATTGGCCTCGTCGAGGTTTTATTTGTTATTTTTTTATGATTTTTCTTTCTATTACCAAAAGTTAACATGTTGAGTATAAGAAAAAAAATCGTAACTCTTTAAGAAAATGTCGTATCGAAATGTTTTATACTATTTTATATAGCGTATATGTTTCCTTTTTAGAAAAAAAATTGGCCTTGTTGCGTTTTTTTTTATTATTTTTTTATGATTTTTTTTAATTGTCTAAAGTTTAATGTTGAGTATAAGAAAAAAAAAGTAACTCTTTAACAAAATGTCGCATCGAAACGACTTATACGATATTATGCAGTGTATATGATCCTCTTTGAGAAGAAAAATTGATCTCGTCGAGATTTTATTTCTTATTTGTTTGTGATTTTTTTTTCATTGTCCAAAACTTGGTGTTGGGTATAAGAATTTTTTTTTAATTCTTCAACAAAATGTATCGAAACGTTTTATATTATTTTATGTAGCGTATATGATCCTCTTTGAGAAGAAAAATTGACCTCGTCGAGATTTCATTTGTTATTTTTTCATGATTCTTCTTTCCATTATCAAAAGTTTCATGTTGAGTATAAGCGTTGTATAAGAAAAAAATTCGTAACTCTTTAAGAAAATGTCGTATCGAAATGTTTTATACTATTTTATATAGCGTATATGTTTCTTTTTTTAAAAAAAAATGGCCTCGTTGAATTTTTTTTTTGTTATTTTTTTATGATTTTTTTTAATTATCCAAAGTTTGATGTTGAGTATAAGAAAAAAAATTGTAACTCTTTAACAAAATGTCGCATCGAAACGATTTATACGATATTATGCAGTGTATATGATCCTCTTTGAGAAGAAAAATTGGTCTTGTCGAGATTTTATTTCTTATTTTTTTGTGATTTCTTGTCTTTTTCCAAAAGTTGGTGTTGGGTACAAGAATTTTTTTTTTAATTCTTCAACAAAATGTATCGAAACGTTATATACTATTTTATGTAGCGTATATGATCCTCTTTGAGAAGAAAAATTGACCTCGTCGAGATTTCGTTTGTTATTTTTTTATGATTTTTTTCCATTATCAAAAGTTTGATGTTGTGTATAAGAAAAAAATTAGTAACTCTTTAAGAAAATGTCGTATCGAAATGTTTTATACTATTTTATATAGCGTATATGTTTCTTTTTGAAAAAAAAATGGCCTCGTTGAGTTTTTTTTGTTATTTTTTATGATTTTTTTTAATTGTCCAAAGTTTGATGTTGAGTATAAGAAAAAAAATTGTAACTCTTTAACAAAATGTCGCATCGAAACGTTTTATACGATATTATGCAGTGTATATGATCCTCTTTGAGAAGAAGAATTAGTCTCGTCGAGATTTTATTTCTTATTTTTTTGTGATTTTTTTTTCATTGTCCAAAACTTGGTGTTGGGTATAAGAATTTTTTTTTAATTCTTCAACAAAATGTATCGAAACGTTTTATACTATTTTATGTAGCGTATATGATCCTCTTTGAGAAGAAAAATTGACCTCGTCGAGATTTCATTTGTTATTTTTTTTATGATTTTTTTCCATTATCAAAAGTTTGATGTTGTGTATAAGAAAAAAATTCGTACTCTTTAAGAAAATGTTGTATCGAAATGTTTTATACTATTTTATATAGCGTATATGTTTCTTTTTGAGAAAAAAAATGGCTTCGTTGAGTTTTTTTTTTGTTATTTTTTATGATTTTTTTTAATGGTCCAAAGTTTGATGTTGAGTATAAGAAAAAAAATTGTAACTCTTTAACAAAATGTCGCATCGAAACGTTTTATACGATATTATGCAGTGTATATGATCCTCTTTGAGAAGAAAAATTGGTCTCGTCGAGATTTTATTTCTTATTTTTTTGTGATTTTTTTTTCATTGTCCAAAACTTGGTGTTGGGTATAAGAAATTTTTTTTTTAATTCTTCAACAAAATGTATCGAAACGTTTTATACTATTTTATGTAGCGTATATGATCCTCTTTGAGAAGAAAAATTGACCCCGTCGAGATTTCATTTGTTATTTTTTTATGATTTTTTTCCATTATCAAAAGTTTGATGTTGTGTATAAGAAAAAAATTCGTAACTCTTTAAGAAAATGTCGTATCGAAATGTTTTATACTATTTTATATAGCGTATATGTTTCTTTTTGAGAAAAAGAAATGGCTCTTTGTTGAGATTTTTTTATAATTTTTTTATGATTTTTTTTGTCCAAAGTTTGATGTTGAGTATAAGAAAAAAAATTGTAACTCTTTAACAAAATGTCGCATCGAAACGTTTTATACGATATTATGCAGTGTATATGATCCTCTTTGAGAAGAAAAATTGGTCTCGTCGAGATTTTATTTCTTATTTTTTTGTGATTTTTTTTTCATTGTCCAAAACTTGGTGTTGAGTATAAGATTTTTTTTTAATTCTTCAACAAAATGTATCGAAACGTTTTATACTATTTTATGTAGCGTATATGATCCTCTTTGAGAAGAAAAATTGACCTCGTTGAGATTTTATTTGTTATTTTTTTATGATTTTTCTTTTCATTATCAACAGTTTGATGTTGAGTATAAGAAAAAAATTCGTAACTCTTCAACAAAATGTTGTATCGAAACGTTTTATACTATTTTATGTAGCATAATGATTCTCTTTGAGAAGAAAAATTGACGTTGCCGAGATTTTATTTCTTATTTTTTTTTTGATTTTTTTTTTCATTGTCCAAAGTTTGATGTTGAGTATAAGAAAAAAAGTTGTGACTTTTTAACAAAATGTTGCTTCGAAACGTTTCATACTATATTATGTAACGTATATGATCTTTTTTGAGAAGAAAAATTGACCTCGTCGAGACTTTATTTTGATATTTTTTTATGATTTTTTTTCAAAAGTTTGATGTTGAGTATAAAAAAAATTTATAACTCTTCAACAAAATGTCGTATGGAAACGTTTTATACTATTTTATGTAGCGTGTATGATCCTCTTTGAGAAAAATTAGTCTCTTCGACATTTTATTTGTTATTTTTCTAGAATTTTTATTCCATTGTCAAAAATATGACGTTGAGGTAGAAGAAAATTCGTAACTTTTTAACAAGCTGCCATATAGAAACGTTTTATATCATTTTATGTAGGGTGTATAATCCTTTTGTAGAGAAAAAATTAATGTTGCCGAGATTTGCATTTGTTATTTTTTTATGATTTTTTTTTCAATGTCAAAGTATATGATTATGAAATGTATGAAAAGAATTCTTAACTTTTTAACAAGTTGTCGCATCGAAACGTTTTCTACCATTTTATGTAGCTTATCTCATCTTCTTTCAGAAAAAAATTGCGTTGCCGAGATTTTATCTGTTATTTTTTTATAATTTTTCTTTTTTTGTTCTCAAAAGTATCATCTTGAGACATAAGAAAAAACATTCGTAACTCCTTGACAAAATGTCGTATTAAAACCTTTTACGTCATTCTGCGTAGCGAATATCATTCTCTTTTAGAAAAGAAAAATGGCGTTGTCGAAATTTAATAACTATTTAATTTTTTTACAATTATTTTGAATTGGCGCCTCCACCATTTGTTAAACTTCTAGTTTTATTGAAAATTAGTTGGAAGACTGAAGATCTACAAAAATTTTCTTAAAAATTCCAGTTGACTAAGTGAGATCACGACTTAGAAGAATTTTCGTTTCTACGCATTGAAAGATGAGGTGACTTTTGAATAATCTGTTTAAACATATTTTTTTATTAAACTTTATTATTGTTTGTTCAATACTTGCAACAGTCAACAGGGAAATCTTTACATTTGATACTACGTTATCGTTCATGGAAAATAATTAAAAAGCTTAATGAAGTAAATGTTGATAAAGCTTAAGTGGAATCGATACAAGCAATAAAAAAATGTAATAAATGAAAATTTCAAGGAAAAGATTTTAGTCAGAAATGTTTGAATTCAGCGTAATCTTCAGAAAAAAAATTGAGTTGATTTCTTTGTTATTTAGAACTTACGGCTTAACAGTCAAGAACGTGGCAAATTTTAACAAAATTGATTGTTGTTGCAGATTGGCTTACAAAAAAGGCAGTTGGTTGGTAATCTTAATTTCACGCTTTTTAACGGAATTTCCAACTACTCAATACCATTTATCTATACTACACTTTTTTTTCTTCTTCCAGACCGATTCATGAAAGCGTCATGCAGAACAACGCAAAGGCCGTCAAGAAGAATTGCATCATATTGAGGGCGCGACACGAGTCCCTGGATATCTACAACCATCAGCGATTCGTAAGTACTTAATCTATTTTCGTAGAATAAACGCAAAATCCCGAGAATTCGTTGAGCTGACTGAAAATACAGCACTTCACCGCATTCTGGGAAGTCCCCTATCGATACCGTTGGATTTCTATTTGAAGCGACTCGAGGGGGACAACCAAGGGGAAAAACCTAGAACGATAACGTTATCATGAAGCATGAATGACAAGCCGGAAATAGTATTTGTTAAATCAGGAAAAAACTTTGTTGCTATCCACTCGAAAATTGGCACTATCTCATTTGCGTTTAGTTCTACGATAAAAATTGTTATTATCAAAATCAAAGAGGCGGAAATTACGGACAAGATACTTTACTTGACATTTTTTGTCAAACCGCCCTTTTAGCAAAAAAAATTTTTTTTTCTTATTTCAAGATGGCGACCATTTTTTTTTTTCATAATTATCAATAAAAATTTTGACGCCAACTCGAGGTAAGTATACGACGATTAGCTTCTTTTTCCCGCTTCACCGTAAGTATATTTTTTTATTTTAACCGTGGGCGAGAATTTTTAGACCCCTCTTCCCTTTCCGGAATGATCGAATTTTGAGGATGTTCCTGAGTTCCCGGATTTGATTGAATGTTGTGACGATTGAAAATTGGACGAGTGAGCCTCTCTCGCTTTCGGTATTTATTCGTTAATTATTTTTTTTTACTTTTCTTCCCCCCATACAGACCCCCCTCCATTTGGCTATTCTGTACGACGTTACCGTGGAGGTTTTGAGGACGTTGTTGCAGTACGGGGCGGATTTGAGTTCGAACGACAGCGAAGGCAACACCGCTTTCCATTTGGCCGTCGAACATAATCGCGTCGCCCTCCTGAAGGTTCTCCTCGAAAAAGCCAAAGTTTTTCAGTTCGACGTCCATAATTTCGAAGGTTCGACGCCGTTGATGATGAGCTGTTGCTGTCAGTCGTACGACATGACGAGGATGTTGTTGGAGAAGGGGGCCAATCCCAACGTGAAAGATTTGAAATCGGGCCGGACGGCCCTGTTTCATGCGGCAGAAACGCACAACGGTGAATATCTCTCATAGTCAAATTTTTTTGTGAACCAGTCAATTGCATTTGTTTTAAATTGGGTAGTAGGGCGAGATGTGCAAACTAACTGTCATTAAAAGTGCAACATTTTTAAATCTTTACCGAAAAGTTCAATTTTATAAAATTGCAGGGTGAGAAATTGATTCGAATTTTTCTACAGTAAAATGTGCAAAATGTTGGTAGTTGCTAGTAGAATGTGCAAAAGTGCAATCTAATCAAATCAGCAGTAGAACATTCAATTTTTGTTAATATCAATAAAAGTAGGTAATAAGATGTGCAAACTAAAAAATGTGGTTTGAATGTGCAAAATTTTGTAAATCTATGGTTTTAGGAAAAACTTGTATATTCTAAATATAGGAGCAATAGTCAATTTCTAAAAGGCAGTGAAGTTTAAATGGTTCATAAAATCTGAAATTTGTTGCACATGAAATGTGCAAAGTAACTGCCGCCAAAAGTGCAAAATTTTCGATTACTCGATTATTTAATACTCTAAACTAGGAAATTCGAGTTTAAAAAATAATATATGAGATTCGTAATAAAATGTGCAAACTAAAAGTTGGCATTGAAATGTGCAACATTTTCTAATTCTACGACAACTTATATATTTGAAATACAGCGGTGACCGTAGTTACAGTTTTTAGAAAAGAATAAAGTTTAGATATTTAATAGAATTTAGAACTTAATGCACATTAAGATGTGCAAAGTAACTGCCATCGGAAGTGTAAAACTTTCGATTACTACTAGAATATGCAGGTTTTTAAAATAAGGAATTTGAGTTTGGAGAAATAATTTATTAAATACATAATAAGATGTGCAAACTAACTGCCACTAAAAGTGCAAAATTTTTAAATCTACTGAAACGTTCCATTTAATAAAATAGGGTGAGACTTTGATTCGAATTTTTCTACAGTAAAATGTGCGAAATGTTGGTAGTTGCTAGTAAAATGTGCAAAAGTGCAATCTAATATATCAGTAAAAGTAGGTAATAAGATGTGCAAACTAAAAAATGTGATTTGAATGTGCAAAATTTTGTAATTCTATGGTTTTAGGAAAACTTCTATATTCTAAATATAGGAGCAATAGTCAGTTTCTAGAAGGCAGGGAAGCTTAAATGGTTTATAAAATCTGGAACTTGTTGCACATTAAAATGTGCAAAATAACTGCCGCCAAAAGTGCAAAATTTTCGATTACTTGATTATTTAATACTCTTAACTAGGAAATTCGAGTTTAAAAAATTATATATGAGATTCGTAATAAAATGTGCAAACTAAAAGTTGACATTGAAATGTGCAACATTTTTTAATTCTGCGACAACTTGCATATTTGAAATACAACTGTGACAGTAGTTAGAGTTTTTAGAAAGGAATGAAGTTTAAATATTTAATAGGATTTAGAACTCAATGCACTTTAAAATGTGCACAGTAACTGCCCTCGAAAGTGCGAAACTTTCCATTAATACTAGAATATTTAGGTTTTTAAAATAAGGAATTTGAGTTTAAAGAAATAATTTATGAAGTACATAATAAGATGTGCAAACTAAAAGTTGGCACTAGAATGTGCAAAATTTACAATTCTAAGACTCTTGGACAACTTGTGGTTATATTTTAGGTGCAACGGTGACAGTAATGGCAGTTTCTAGAAAATAATAAAGTTTTGATATTTAGTAGAATTTAGAACTCAATGCACGTTAAGATGTGCAAAGTAACTGCCATCGCAAGTGCAAAACTTTTGATTACTACTAGAATATGCAAGTTTTGAAAATAAGGAATTTAAGTTTAAAGAAATAATTTATGAAATACATAATAAAATGTGCAAACTAAAAGTTGGCATTGGAATGTGCAAAATTTTCTAACTCTAAGACTCTTGGACAACTTGTAATTATATTTTAAGTGCAACAAGGAGAGTAATAGCCGTTTCTAGAAAAGAATGATGTTTGGATATTTAGTAGAATTTAGAACTTAATGCACATTAAGATGTGCAAAGTAACTGCCATCGAAAGTGCAAAACTTTCGATTACTACTAGAATATTTAATTTTCTAAAATAAGAAACTCGGGTCTGAGAAGATAATTTTAGTCAAATCATAATAAAATGTGCAAACTATAAACTGTCATTAAATTGTGCAAAATGTTTTCTATTGCTCTAAGAATATTTCAAGTATAACGTCAGTAATCGCCGTTTTTAGAAAGAAATGAATTTTGGATAATTCATAAAGTTTACACCCCGATGCACATTGAAATGTGCAAAGTAATTACCACTAATAGTGCGAAACTTTTAATTATTTCTAGGATATTCAATTGTCTGAAATAAGACGTATAAGAAATAAGATAATTTATAATGAAATGTGCAAATTTAGAGCAAATGCTATATACTAATAGATAGTGCAAATTATCAAATTGATGAGATGGTAAAAGTTTTACGAATAACGTGTAGACACTGACAGGATAATCTTCAGTAAAAATGAAGTTTGGAAATTATAAAATGTCAATAGAATGTGCAAAATGTTTTATTTTTATGGATGTAGAAAAACTTATATTTCTAGTATAGCGGTAGTAGTCGCAGTTTTTAGAAAGAAATGAAGTTTCGATAATTAATAAGATCTACAATCCAATGCACATTGAGATGTGCAAAGTAATTGTCACTAACAGTGCAAAACTTATTATTGGTAGAATTTTTAATTTTCTATAGTAGGCAATTCGAGTTTGAAAACCTAATTTTACTAAATTATAATGCTATATTATAACATAATGGAATGTGCAAAATTAGAGCAATTGCTGTCACTAACGGAATGTGCAAATTATCAAGTTAGAGGTAAAATTGAAATTTTTAACAACTTGTAGAGCTGATGAGCCATAAGTAAAATTTCAAAATGAGATGTGCAAACTATAAAGTTTTTTCAGAATACATTTTTTCCAAACACATAGAAAAGGAGAATTCAGTTTAAATAATTCTAGAGCAACGTTAACATCGAAATGTGCAAACTTACTGCCACTAATAGTTCAAAATTATCAAGTGGCTACTCCAAAAACCTCATTGTTCTAAGGCACGAGTTTTTGACGATATTGTGGATAATTGTACAGTGAAATGTGCAAAAATAATAAAAATAGACGTGAACGGAAGCAAAATTTTTATTAACAATATTTCGTTTTGCAGTGTCAATCGTTCAATTGCTGATGGAATACAAGGCCGACAGTCGAATGCGAAATTTCTTCGGTACCAGTCCGCACGACGCCATGTTCGAACTAGACGACATTCCCGTCCAGATAAGATGTTTGATTTTAGGTCGTGATAACGTGAGATTACAAATGAAAAAGAAAATCGGCGTCGATCAGCCGGAGGACGGAAAGAAACGACGTAAATTAGAAACTAGCCGCGTATTAAGAAAAGTGACTTGCAAAGACATTTCGATGATGATCAGCAAGTCGTAGAAGGAAAAAGAAAAAGATTTGTTTTGTATATTTTAGATAGGTGTTATTTAAAAGAAATTTATATTATATTGCGTTGGATAAGTTACTTAAGGCAACTTATTTTTATTGTATGTATATCTATTTTTTTTACCGTTTACCTCGTCGATTTTGTTTGTACCTACATATTTGTAGGTTTTCACATGCAGTTTCTTTTTACTGCTCTACTGTTCAAATGTCTTTCTTTCCGTCAAGTAGTTATATTATGTATAATTTAGTAATTTTAGTTTTAGATGTATTTACAGAATGCTAAGGTTTAGTTTGAAGAGCTAGATTTTTTTTATATATATATTTTTGGGTTACAATTTCTATAATTATTTAACAATGATGTAACTTTTGTTTCCTGATTTTTACGCTTTGAACGCTGTACGCGTGACGTCATTACTATATATTTTTTGTTGTCAAGAGGCGTGGCTCTCGAAGAGTTCGTTTTTTTTCTTTTTACAAATACTAATTATTTCAGGAAAAAACAACTGCCAGTTAGTTTTGTTTCGTTAAACTATTGGTTAAGTGTAGTTTTTGTAATAAAACAAAATGTTTAATTATATTGCGGTGAACTATTGTTCAAAACGACGATTTTTTATAATGTACCTTAACAGATCCATCCTTAGTTGGCGAACAGAAGTGGGATCGGCTGAAAATTCAAAAGTGGGGTCTGGTCAGAAGTGGGATCGGCTGAAAATTCAAAAGTGGGGTCGGGTCAGAAGTGGGATCGGCTGAAAACTCAAAAGTGGGGTCGGCTAAGAAGTGGGATGATGGGTGAAGCGACGACTGTTGGTGATATAAATTTTATTCATAATATCAACAATAAACCTTATCCAAATACAAAATACTTCCATAGTGCTAAAGCTACATAATAAATAGTAAAATTTCGTACGACATCTGCAACGTAACTTCTTAGCTTGTCATATTGGTTTGCACATAATCGTACGAAAACACCCGGTTTTCGTTAAAAAATTAAAGCTTGCTCGAACTCTAGCCTCGTGTCTTGCCATCGTCGCCGATCAAATAGTGACCGCTTTAACCGCGGCGTAAATCGCGAGCGCCTGGACCACCTTCTGGAACCAGTACAACCTGCAACAGGCGTCCGTTTAGCACTCCCGAACTTTTTTTTTTTTTTGGAGTCATTACCTGTTTAGTTTGATTTTGGCACCCGGCAAACTGCTCATGTCGTCCTTCAGCACGTACTGTCTCACCCCTAATGTGAAATCGCACAAGTAGGAGTCCCAATCGAAACCGTTGGACGTCGTCAAGTCAACGTCGAATTCGCTACCGTCGTCGGCGGTCTGCACCGCCTTCACCAACGACGTCATCGTGGCGGTCTTGAAGTTCCACTCGTTCGTCGAAAAAAACCTTCCAGCTTCCAAGGCGGCGTAGAATTTGCGGCTGATTTTTAACATTCTAGAAAAAAAAAACAATTAAAAAACTTTTTATTGGACCAGTTCAAAGTCTTTCTTTTGTTCACGTGCCGGCGCCAGAATTGTCAAACAAGAATTTCGTTTGTTGTTAATTTTTTTTAATTAGCGTATTTGCTTTAGATTTCAACGGTCAACAATGTAAAAAGGATAACGAATGTCCTCTATCTTCAAGGATTCTCGATCGAGATGGTTAATATTGAAACAATTGGCCGTAATTACATAATCAATACTTCGGTATTCATCATTATCTATTTGTTTCTAAATAGGAAGAAGTCACGGAAAAACTGGCACGAATCGAAATAATTGCGTCGACAACCAAAAGTCCGCATCACGCCGGGCCAAATAAAGAGAAGAGTACAGTTAACCGCTGCAAATACGGAACAAACCCGTTTTACACTCGAATAAAGAAAAGAGTACAGTTAACAGCTGCAAATACGGAACAAACCCGTTTTACACCCGAACAAATAGTGTCGATACCAAAGAAGCGAGAGACCGTCGTCGCTAGATGAAACAAAAGAACTTACATCGGTCTCTGTTTGGTGCAGTAGAGGAACACGTCCAGGAGGGCGGACGGCACCATGTGCAGCAACATGACGTAGATCACGTGCATGAAGGTGTTGGTGCGATAGGTGAATCCCGGATACCACGTGACGTACTTGCTGGGATACTTGAGCCAGTACTTTTGCGTCAATTGTCCCATCTCTTTCCAGGTGATGGGATTGGTGGTGCCGCTGGTACAATTGTAGACTCTCATCGTGTTGGATCTGTAAGCTGCCGTGTGCCATGCCGCCGTTATGATCGTGTTGACGACGATGTCGACTGGGATGAGGTCAATGACGCATTTGTCGTCGCAAATGATACTTTTGATGGTACCACGACCGCACTCCATGAAAATGCCGGTGATACCACTCATATTGTCGACCCATCCCGGATACGGTTCTTTCCAGGCGGCTGTAACTATAGCTACAATTAGGAGGAGGGGGGGGGGGCGATTTTTTTTCCAAAAACTCACTGATCGAGGGTCGTACTATCGCCGCCGGTAACGTCGAGGAACTTTCCAACACTAGGTGTTCGGCCATCGCTTTCGTTAACGTGTACGTGTTGGGGTGTTTTCCCTAAAAAAAAATTTTTCTGTTTTTTTTTCCAAAATTATTTTTTTCAATTTACCATTAATTTTTTTGATAACATTTCTATTCCTTCCTGTGGGAGAATCTCGATGCAGTTGATGATGGCGTTGGGGTTGTGGGGTGGTTTGTAGACGATCTCGTCGATTGTTTCTTTGTCTGAATTGCTGTAGGCTGTGGATACGTGGACGAAACTTCTGAGGTGCTTGATTTCATGGCACAATTCGAGGACTAGTTTGGTACCCAAGGTGTTTAGAACTACGGCGTTTTTGAGGTCTTCGTTGAATCTGTGAATTTTGGTTGTTGAGATCGAAAGGGTGCGAGATGAGAAACTCACTTGACTGTGGCTGCTGAATGAAATACTATTGTGACGTGGTCGATTAAGGTGGCACGGTCCTTTGCGGCTAGACCTAAATTGGGACAGGAAACGTCGCCAGGAACGGCTTTGATTTTTTCGAAGGCTTCCGGTCGTTTCTCACGGACCCTGTTGAACACCTGGAAGAAGTTAAAAATTTAGAAGAAATTCCTGAATCTGTTCGTGGACTGCTTAAACCAAAGAGGTCAACGCTAGAACCGTTCAGTTAATGAAACAGCAAAAACTGGTTGCCTACCGGATTCTTCAGCAGCTCCTTAAGTCGATCATCCACAGCCATCCCTTTCTTCGGCCTCATCAAAACGTAAATCGTGTCGATTTGATCGCACGACCGCAACAATTTCTCCACTAGTGCCTTACCCACGAAACCAGTGGCGCCCGTTAAAAAAATGTTGGCCCCTTTGTAAAAATCGGCAATATTGTTGATAGTAGTGTCGGTATTGTCATGCAGGTGATGGCTGTTGCTGTCGGACGGTACATCGTACAAACGTTGTTGAGGTTTAGGAACACCCATCTTGGTCGTGACGCAGATCTAAAAAAAAAAAAATTACAAAAATTGTTACACCCCAACAACTGATCTAAAAGGAAAATGTGCAGACAGAGGAATAATTATTTGTAAAATTAGAGTATTGATTATGGCATATAAATATAACTAATTCAGGGGATGAGTCACGGGGGTAGTTGGTTGATGTGGCCATCTGGTTTGTTCCCGTGTACAGCCCCTTTTTAGCGTTGGCCGATGCCGGCACCGTGTGGGTTGATTGAGGGGGCGATGCCGATGGGGGGCTTCTAATTTTGGTTTGTTCGACGGACGGAAAAACTGTATCAAAGTTGATTGCGCAATTTTCTCTCGGTTCATTAACAAGGTTTCTCATTGTTTTCTGTTGCTCAATCTCTAAAATTATATAAACAAACGGGAGGCGTTAAGTAAAGACGTTATTCGAGGGTTTTATCCTTGATTAAATAAATGATAATGTGACTTTTTGTTTTCTGGGAATTGTTTTTGCCGATTTACGTCACGATTATCGCGGATCGTTGCGAATCTAAACGAAAATCCACCCAAATCCAAGATGGCGACGGAGAGAACTTTTTGTGAGGTTATGATCTCTCGCCAATTTTAATTACACAAAAGAGCAGAAAAAAAATTGGAAAAAGAGAGAAACAAAGCGATAAAGATAGAAAGAGAAAGAGGTAGAGAAAAAAAATGAAAAGGAAACATGGAGGCCCAAAAGAACATAAAAACATGCTTTCTCTTCAAAAAAATATGGCTCCTCCCCTAAGAAAACCATGCCCGCCCCAAAACAGTCGCAGAAAACAAAATTTTTTTTGCAGGGCGCGAAGGGGCACTTTAAAACACCCGAAGGAACCTCCCGGGGGCGGCATGTGGGGGAGCAGCGCAGCTGCGAACCCGACTTGCAACATGACCTCCATTCGGTCCCAAGGCAAAGAGACCTAATGGGGTGCAACAAACATGGGGGCTCAAAAAACATTGGTATCTACAGCACTTCTATTCAGTCGACTTTTGATGAACATTCTGTATATATTTTTGAAATGATGGCCCAATGAACTAAATAGGGAAGAATAGAGAAGAAACGTAGAACGCCAATTTTTTTTATTTAAAAAAATTTTTTTTGGCTAACCCTGTATATGTATTTTTATTCAATTTTAATTCGAAAATATGTTTTTGGTAACACTTTCAATTTTTTGTCAACAGTTCTCTTTTCAGCTTTGCCCACAACGTGACACGTAAAGGGTGTGTAATAAATACAGCAATGACAGTTCAATTGTCAAGGTGAGCCCTCCGGATATTCTTAGTCAAAACATTTTGAATGACACCTGTCAGTGTTACATAAGTATATTATTGGAAACACTATTACGTCGTTCAACTTCTCCACGAGTTTCACAGATTACTCTCCAACACGATGTAGAGGCTGTGCAATGAAGACAGCAATGGCAGTTTATAGTCAAGGTAATCCCTAACTGGAAAGAAAATTCTTCCCCACCCTATACCTAAATATTTTGTTAGTTTATTCAAAAAACACTATCAAGAGTCTCAAAAAATATGAAGTTTATTCAAAAAACACTATCGAGTCTCAAAAAATATGAGTCACGTTTAAAAACTTTTTAGCAAAGAATTTTTTCAAGAATAACTTTTATTTTGACAATAATTTTTCTAAATTGGTCAAAATACAAAATAGCGGGGTTTTCAAAACATCGCAGCTTTTTATGTTGCTATAATAATTTGTGACAAAGATGCGAAAATTAATTTTTGGAAATTGTCATGTCCACCTTGTAGATGTTCGAGTTGAGAGTAACTACATAATTTTGTTTTGTTTTGAGAAAAACTATTATTCACTTTTTGAATATTAACAATTTTTGTTGCAAGTTTTTTTTTTTTGAAAAATTCGAAATGGCGGTTTCGATTTTAATAACCAACAGTTCGTGCTACTTCGAGAAGCATTTAATTAAGAGTTGTGATCCATGAATGTCGTTACGTTTCGCTGTTCGTGACCGCAACTAATTTTTCGCAATTAGACCGCAGAAATGGCGGAGGCGCCAAAGCGTTTCAAGGTGCAAATTGTCCGCTAATAACTTAAAGAGACTCACTTTTTCGAGATAATTAATTATTGAAACAATTTTAATCCATCCACGTTCACCTATGCAGCCGGTCCGTTCGAGCACTGCGCCACCACTGACTTGAAGTTGAAGATGCCGCCTCCGGATGATGACTGAAACTTAAATCGCGCCGCTGTGACGGTCATGAACCGCCCCACCTGCACCCGCCGAACACGTGGTCCTTATCAATCAAAACTCTTTTTTCGCGGAAAAAAAATTTTACTTTGTCTCACGAAAATTGACGTCAAATTTTTTTTTATCACGAAAATTAGCGACAATTTTTTTTTATTTTGTTTCACGAAAATTGACGTCGCGACGCCCACAACCGTTCGGTGCAATTTCTCTTCGGCATTCGACAAAGTGAAATCATCATCTAGCCGGCTAGACAAGGCGCAGCACCCTGCGATTTGTCCGGAAAATTCACGAACGTCACTGGCGGTTCTAGAATATATTTTCTAATAAGTTCACGAATTTCTCTTGACAACTGACTATCAAATTCCGGGTAACCTAAAAAATTGCCAACGGATTATTTGGGGTCAACAAAAAAAAAAGAATTTTAATTGAGAATGAGTAAACAACTTTTAAGAGGTGGGATAAGTGGGTCGTTAGTTTAGTTATAGCCGCTTTCGTTGTATTCTTTTGGTTCGTGGCAACTTCGAGAAGAGATTGCTTAGGAAATCGAAGAAAATTGTCTTATCGTAGATATACAGGGTGAGGCAGTTAAAGTGAATCAACCGAAAAATTTTCGTTATTAGTAACAACTTTAATATACGATACAATTAAATAGCTAAAATTATTTCCAGTACCTAGGTGTCTTCAGTTGTTACTTAGTTTTATTCTGTTTAATTACTGAATTAAATTGTCAAATTATTTTTTTAATTTCTCAAATTCAACTATTTTTTTAGCTGAGATGTAAAGGGAAAAAGCCTTGACTATGATACTGGCGATAAAATTAATTAAAAGATGCAATTAGTGTTATAAATGAGATCAGGAACTGCGACTGTTGAATGCTGACCGCTCATGGTGAACTTCAAAGTGGGCCCCGTTGTATTGTCAAGGGCGAGGAAGGGCGGTCAGTTGGGTGGATGAATTTTAGAATTTCAGAAATGATCAACGACATGCTATGCGGAGCAGACAAATTTGAACCGTTTGTAGCAGAGCTTTTAAAATCTTACAATGCTCATTATTGCAACTTTTAAAAAATTTAAACAATTTCATTGTGATAGTATGTACATATTGCGTTTATTTTTGACCTCAGCTAAAAAAATATTATTGTCTGGGAAAATTAAAAAAGAAATTGAGTTCGCTGACTGACCTGGATACATTGTTTGTTTACAGGAAATTGTTTTAAAGTACAGCAACGATCATAATGGAATTTTTTTTTTGCTATAAGAAAGAGCATTGAAATTGACAGTTAACAATAATAGTTGTTGTGTACTGTACACAACAGCTACAAGTTGTGTACAAGAACTCGGGAACAACCCATAACAGTTGGATTGTTGCACTTACGTCACTCTAATGGGCTATCGATAAAAAAAAGTATATAGCGATCGTAATTCATGCTTGATAGGTCGTTCCCTACGCATAGTGTGCAACTGTACTCAGTTCATAGCGATCGTAATTTGGTCGCTCCTTATTTATTGTGACCAACTGTACTTTCAAGTTGCAACTCCAACTAAAGTTCTTGGCATCCAAGGTATCCCACTTCTGACTTTATTAAATTCTCGTTTTACATAATTATACCTTTACATTATGTAAAAGTTGTGACGCAACAGTTTGGCCGGTCCCATGTTATACGTGTCGCCCGTTGTTTGGGACCTCAGTTGTTGCTCGCCGCCCCCTCGAAACCACTTATCGACCCTTCGTCAATAAGTAGGTAATTCGTATTGATTTTTCCGCGACGACACCGTTCTTAAATATTTATACAGAATGATCGTTACTTTAACAGGAGGTGGTGATCCGCCCTTCCGTTGTCGTGAGGGTTGGTAAATTGATTTTCTTCTTCTTGGCCGGCGGAATTTTTTTTTTTTTTTATCGTCAGACTTCAAGGCCTCTAATCTTTACAACCCAACGCGGAATAATGCGAGGAGCTAATCGCTTCACAAATAAATCTTTTTCTCATTTCCTTGAATTTTTGCGTAAGCAAACAACGATTTTTTTCCGAGAAAAAAAAAATTTTTAGTGACGAAAAAAATAGTTTCTTACGTTGAGTTGTCTCCTTCTCAAATTTTGCTTTGGTACTTCGACCCCAGACGAAAATTAATTTTTTTTTGCTTTATTGCTTTGTCCATTTTAATGAATTACAGAACTACAATCAATGAAAATTTTTTACAAAACTCTGACCTCATAGAACGAGCCATATGGTTTAAATATGGCTTTAGTTCGGGCACCCGGAACATGCCATATTTTTCTATAAAAATAAAAGATGGTCAGCAATCAAAAAACGGTTCCTAAGGCCGCGGTCCGAACGCCCACTCCGCCACTGCAGTATCAGCGACAAATTGACGGCCAACAATCACGTTTAGTTAACCGTCGGTTACACCGATTGACAATTGACAAGTGTTACCTATTTACCGAAACTCGTTGTCGTCGTCGCTAAACATCTTCTGTCATTGTTTCTTTCGTAAAGCCACCACCTTTTGTTTTTGAACAGTTCGTGTGCGGGTAACAGACGCGATTATTTGCCGGCGGATTGGGTGCGTTTTCAAGGACACCGACGGTCGTTTGTTTGTTCGATTGACACTACTGTTTGAATTTTCGGCGATGTTATGACGACGACCGACGACGACGCCGGGCGTTGCGACGACGTGTAAATATAATGAAATCGGCGTCGGTGGTCGGCAACACGTTTAAGAACGTGCGATTGGCACGAAACGTTCTATTTTGGACGCGCCAACTCGACCGGCTATGGAAGTAAATCGATGGATGAAGGTGAAAGTGCGCGATAAAGTTTTGAGGTAGGTTAGAAAGAAAGGGGACAGACAGACGGAGAGGGGTGGATCGGTTCGTTATATCAATATTTGTTCCAGACGGTTATGAACTTTGACACTTTGACCTACTTATTGGAGCTTACGCATCAAGTTAGCAGGTGTCCCCCTTTTGATATTAGTTTGCGGTAAAACGCTTTGGTCTTTGGTACTTCTACAGTTTGTGGCTTAATTCCCGCAACTTATCGAGAGAGTGACGTTTGACGTGTCGTTCTGCAGACATCCCACTTCTGAAAAAAGTTTTGAGCCTATTCTAGAATGTTATAGTGAAAACTTGACGCAGTGTCTTCGATTATTCTGCAGATATCCCTCTTCTGGAGTTAGTTTTGACTAATTTAAACTGTTAGAGAGGACACTTGGTGCATTGTTTCGATTATTTTGCAGATATCCCTAGTTTTGAGTCCAATTTAGGATGTTAGAGAAAACACTTGGCGCAGTGTCTTCGATTATTTTTTAAATATCCCTTGTCTGATGTTAGCTTGAGTAATTTACCGTTCTGGGGATGACGTCATTTGAACTTAATTTAAAGAAAATTACATCTCGCGCATCATTCTGTAAATATCCCACTTCTGAAAGTAGTTTGAGGTAATTTAAAAAAATTAAAGAAAAGTGATTTGAAGCAAATATTTCCCTTTGAAATAATTTAGAAGATTAATCAAAACACTTGACGTGATAGCTTTAATTATTTATAGATATTTCCACTCCTGATATTAGGTTTGCATAATTTACCGTACTGGAGGCGGCTTATTTGGCATTATTTATCGAAAAAATGTTACTTGGCCCATTATTCTGTAAATATCCCACTTCTGAAGGTAGTTTTGAGTAATTTAGAATGCCAAAGAAGGCAGTTGCTGTAATCCCTTGGATTCTTTTGCAAATATCAATCGTTTGATGTAAGGTTTGAGTAGTTTAACATACTGAGAGCACCTCCTTTGGAGTTAATTGCCATAATCTCTCTAAAAATTACGCTTGGTGTATCATTCTATAATTATCCCGCTTCTGAACTAATTTTTGAATAATTTTAAAAGTTACGGAAAACATTTGACGCAATGCTTTCAATTCTTTTGTAGATATCCCTTTTCTGATGGTAGCTTTTTTGTAATTTAAGACGTTAGAACATTTGGCGCAGTGTCTTGGATTATTTTTGAAATATCTCGCGTCTGATGTTAGCTTGAGTAATTTACCGTACTGGGAATGACATCATTTGAACTTAATTTAAAGAAAATGACATCTGGTGCATTGTTCTGTAAATATCCCACTTTTGAAAGTAGTTAGGGTAATTTAAAAAAATTAAAGAAAAGTGATTCGAAGCAAATATCCCCTTTTGAAGTTATTTTTAAGTAATTTAGAAGGTCAATCAAAACACTTGACGTGATAGTTTTGACTATTTATAGATATTCCCACTCCTGATATTAGGTTTGCATAATTTACTGTACTGGAGGCGACTTATCTGCGAATATTTATCGAAAAAAATGTTAGTTGCCCCATTATTCTGTAAATATCCCACTTCTGAAGGTAGTTTTGAGTAATTTAGAATGCCAAAGAAAGCAGTTGCTGTAATCCCTTGGATTCTTTTGCAAATATCAATTATTTGATGTAAGGTTTGAGTAGTTTAACATACTGAGAGCACCTCCTTTGGAGTCAATTGTCATAATCTCTCTAAAAATTACGCTTGGTGTATCATTCTATAATTATTCCGCTTCTGAACTAATTTTTGAATAATTTTAAAAGTTACGGAAAACATTTGACGCAATGCTTTTAATTCCTTTGTAGATATCCCTTTTCTGATGGTAGTTTTTTTGTAATTTAAGACGTTAGAACATTTGGCGCAGTGTCTTGGATTATTTTTGAAATATCCCTCGTCTGATGTTAGCTTGAGTAATTTACCGTACTGGGGATGACGTCATTTGAACTTAATTTTAAGAAAATGACATCTGGTGCATTATTCTATAAATATCCCACTTTTGAAAGTAGTTTAGGGTAATTTAAAAAAAATTAAAGAAAAGTGATTTGATGCAAATATCCCCCTGAAGTTATTTTTAAGTAATTTAGAAAATTAATCGAAACACTTGACGTGATAGCTTTGATTATTTATAGATATTCCTACTCCTGATATTAGGTTTGCATAATTTACCGTACTAAAGGTGGCTTATTTGCCATTATTTATCGAAAAAAATGTTACTTGGCCCATTATTCTGTAAATATCCCACTTCTGAAGGTAGTTTTGAGTAATTTAGAATGCCAAAGGAAGCAGTTGCTGTAATGTCTTCGATTCTTTTGCAAATATCAATCGTCTGATGTAAGGTTTGAGTAGTTTAACATACTGAGAGCACTTCCTTTGGAGTTAATTGTCATAATCTCTCTAAAAATAACCCTTGGTGTATCATTCTATAATTATCCCGCTTCTGAACTAATTTTTAAATAATTTTAAAAGTTACGAAAAACATTTGACGCAATGCTTTCAATTCCAGTGGCGGCTGGTCAGGGGAGGCAAGTACGGCCCTGCCGTACCAAAGAATTCAGAGACAGAAAAAAACTGTTTCTTTTTAATTTTTACTTTAAAATTGTAATACATATTTGAAAATTTGAAAAACTCGTGCCGCGGAATGTAGATACAGGATTCGTGGCGGCTCGGAATAATTCGCTTCATTCTCGGAAACGCTACGGCACGGCGATGTTTGGCCGATGCTGAGCGTCAAGAACACGCGTACGTCTTTGACCCAGCTCCGTGTGTTTGAGCAGCACGTATGTCGAAGAATACTCCCCAGAGTCGGCCAGGGCCGAGAGTGCCGGCTTAGGTCACGTGTTTTCCATTTGTTTTAACGATAAAATAACAACAGGATTTTAACTGCATCCAAGTTCACCCGAAATCAAGTCTCCATCAAAGGAAATTTTAAAAGGACATCCCAGAATTCCAGAACTTTTTAACAGTAATGAATTAATAAATTTTCTGAATCAACGATTTTAGCAGCTAGGTCCGGCACGGCGTCTTACATTTAAACTTACCGCAACTTCTGGACATTTATTCGATTGGTCATTGAGTTCACCAATGCCTGATTGATATTGAGAAATGACAATCCTGGCAAGAAAACTCTTAGACCTCCCCGTTGGTTCTTGCTGGACAACTTGAATTTTTGGTAATAATTGTTTACAATGCCCACTATTCGCTTTTTGCGGTGTTTTTTTTGGAAATCATCGTGAAACATCATTATAATGCCATTTTAAGCAATAAAATGTACAAACGATCAATAATTTTATACAATATTTATAGATGTACCTAGATGTGCTAGGGCAAGGAAAATAAGAGTAAAAATAGAAGTGATTTGCACAAAAAAAAGATTTTGATTTTCGTAATGTATACATGGTGAGGAATGCGTTGGTGTAATTAGTTTTTTGAAAATTGAAGAGTAGGTAAAGTAAACAATGACCGAATTTTTTCGCATAATAGAAAATTCAAGTTGACAAACTAGAGAAAAAATAGGGGTATTGTTATTACATATTATTATTATTGGCCGCCTCAACTCTGAGGGCCACGGGCCGCCACTGTTCAATTCCTTTGTAGATATTCCTTTTCTGATAGTAGTTTTTTTGTAATTTAAGACGTTAGAACATTTGGCGCAGTGTCTTGGATTATTTTTGAAATATTCCTCGTCTGATGTTAGCTTGAGTAATTTACCGTACTGGGGATGACGTCATTTGAACTTAATTTAAAGAAAATGACATCTGGCACATTATTCTGTAAATATTCCACTTCTGAGAGTGGTTTAGGGTAATTTAAAAAAATTAAAGAAAAGTGATTTGAAGCAAATATCTACTTTTGAAGTTATTTTTAAGTAATTTAGAAGGTTAATCAAAACACTTGACTTGATAACTTTGATTATTTATAGATATTTCCACTCCTGATATTAGACTTTAATAATTTACCGCACTGAGGGCGACTTATTTGCAAGATTATTTATAGATATTCCCACTCCTGATATTAGATTTGAATAACTTACCGCACTGAGAGCGACTTATTTGCAATTATTTATCGAAAAAATGTCGCTTGGTTTATTATTCTATAAATATCCCACTTTTGAAGGTAGTTTTGAGTAATTTAGAATGCCAGAGAAACCAGTTGCTGCAATCCCTTCGATTCTTTTGCAAATATCAATCTTCTGATGTTAGGTTTGAGTAGTTTAACATACTAGAGAGTATCTCCTTTGGAGTTAATTGTCATAACCTTTCGAAAAATGTCGCTTGGTGCATCATTCTATAATTATCCCGCTTCTGAACTAATTTCTGAGTAATTTTAAAAGTTACGGAAAATATTTGACGCAATGCTTTCAATTCCTTTGCAAGATATCCTCTTTCTGATGGTAGTTTTTTGTAATTTAAGACGTTAGAACATTTGGCGCGATGACTTTAATTATTTTGGAGATATCCCTCTATTGATGCAAGGTTTAAATAATTTATTGTACTGCCGGTGACGTCCTCTGAATTCAATTGCCATAACTTATCGAGAAAGTGACATTTAGTGCGATTTTCTTTGAAAGTGGCTACGCTAGCTATGTTACCGTGGTGCTGGCCAATAGAAAAGCGGGTTGCCATAGCTAACAAGATTGTTAATTTAACAATTCCGAATCAGAATTGCACCAATTGTCTCATAATTCTGCAAATATCCCACTTCTGAAGATAGCTATATTCTAAAATGTTAGGGAAAACTCTTGGCGCAGTATCAAAATTTCCAAATGTAACATTTTGCTGGTGTCTAAATTATTCATCTTGTCTTTAATCAGTTGTTCTAACCTCACAAATTTAGTTTGACGTTTTACTGTTATACAAATCATCAATCTTGACGTTTCAAATTTGACGTTTGACAAGCAAAAAGAAGCGCCGGCGCCTGAAAGCGTGTGGATTTTTAAATTTCAACTCTCGAAAAGACAGCTCTATGGGTCGTTTGCTGAGTGCCTTTGTGGCTACCCACCATTTATGTTTATGATGGTTTCTCTGCCTTCATTGGAGCTTATACCTGGTCATAAGCGTTTAGGCGTCATTGTCATGAAACTATTCTGGTCTTGTCTTAAATCCTTCAAAATTTACAGGAACTTCTTAAAATTACAGTTAACGATAGGTACTTCAGTTAAAAATTTCAAATTTTTAACATCAGGAACGTGTAGCTGACGATACATTTCAACTGTCATTTTAACTTAAATTGAATTTGGTGCGGCGACTTCGATTCCTGTGCCAATCCCACTTTTGATGTTAGTCTTCTGAAGTGCGACATAAAGGAACGCTGACAAAATTTTTATTACAGTTATTACCGTTATTCGCTAACGTAAAAAAAATTAGAAGTTTAGTAGGTTATGAGGCTGTAATTAAGTTGAGACTCTCTTTGAAATCGATTTACATTTTTTTTTCTAAATGAACTCTGTAATAATCAATCATCAATCCAATTGTAATTCTAATGAATTCAAGACATTGTTATTAGCTCTCTAAAAAATTAGGAGAGATCCTTTCCAAGTAGCTTTCTTGGCTTAGATTTCTTCGCTGTATCGTCCTCAATGTTTATTGAAATTAAGGCAACCACCTCTTACTCACTTGAAGAATTCTGCGAAACTCACTTTCATACTTGTTACCAAAATCAAGTGACCTAAGTATAATTTGAACTCTAGATCCGGTTTCGATTCATCCCGTTAGTTCCGGCTAACGAAACATTCTTCCGACGAGGAAGAAGGGCTACCACGCAACGTCGCGACGCCACCGCCGCCACTGTCGTTTCAATGCAGTAGATCTCGGTCAAATTAGAACCGCAACGACCAAACGGCATTCTCTTCCATCGCGTTCGTGAACGGGGCCGACAATTAATTATTACCGTTGAATTTTTTTATTTAAAAGAAACCATTAATTAACGGGTCGTTAGTTTTAACTTCTGAAGGTGTTAGAAGAAATCACGATAATAATTTTGGGATAGGTGCTCGGTTACAAAAAAAAAATAAAAATGACGCGTTTGGCACATAGAAAATTATGCAACGAACATGACGTAATTACTTGCGTTAAATCGGCCTTCTTATAACTAAAATTTAAATTAGGTACTTAGAAATAATTACCCAACTGTTAGGTAAGTAGTGTTTTCGTGCTAATTGAAGTTGCAACAATCACGAGGTAACAAACAAAAATTTTGTTGACATTATTATTATGTACTTCCCTTTTGTTAAGTTCGAATAATATAATTTTTTATTACGGGTAGAATTTGTTTTTTTTATTTACTTGACTTACCTCGTTTGAAAAAAATTAATTCCTTCTTGGAAACTGCACTGGATAACTAAAAATACGTTTTTAACCAACCGATAAACGCGCTTGCATCGTGGAAGCACGGGTTGAGAAAAAAAACTTTTTTTTTTTTGGTCGGACCGTGATGCTGGAGCTCGATCGACTGGCGTCTTGGTGTGGTGTTCCACTTTTGACGGAAACGCCAGTACTGAAGAGAAAGCAGGAAGAAAGTGCTATTATGTAAAATAACGAAAATGCACAGTTAGCAGGATGGGGGCCAGGGGCGGCCGTCACATCTCGATACAACAAGAAAGCGACGAGTTTCTGACCCTAATTCCTCGACGGTTCTAGACGAGAGATTAGGGTCAAGCAAGTCCGTCGAGACCACAGAATCGGTGCTCTTCATTCAATTTTCAGAAATGTTGACGTTCCAGAAGGTGGCTTCAATTATTTTTTCATAATTAGCAAATTGGCAAAACACCCAGAAGAGGAGAATTTTTTTTTTTTGAAAAACTACCAAAATTTAGAACCATTTACGTTTTTTTTACTTTTTAGACTGAAAACTTTACTCGTGGAGTTTTCAAAATGGTGGTGTTTTTTTGAAAAAATTTTCTGAAATTTGTTTGTTAATTTTCATGAAAAAAAAATGGGCCTTTTTGAATTTTTTTTTGTTCCGCCCCTGGATTACTGGCCAAACAGTAACCGCTTCAGCGAGGTATTTTCCACTTATTTGGCGGAAATTGCATAAAACTCTCACGTAACGCTTTCAACCTGCGAGGTTTTTCCATCAACAGAGGGCGCGCCCCAAGATACAACATTGGACCAATTCTTTCCTAAAGTCTCTAACAAAGAAAATCAGACGTGCTTTATGTCAATGTCTTTTTTTTTGGAACGTTTGTCTTATTGGTTAAGAGTTAAAATTGTAGGGATGGAAGCAATCTCCAAAATTTTTACTTTTTGATAATTGTCATTTTGGAAAAATTTTGGAAAATTTTGAAGAGCTTCTGGAATTTTGCTACTATTTGAGGGAAATGGACGACATTAAAAAAATTGGCTAAACTCTAAGCAAGTTACGTTTCAAGAACAAAGAGTGTACCACAAGGTGCGACTTTTGGCTAATTCTGATCAATTGAAGACCAATTATTTTCAATAACATAAGAGAAAGGTGTCGAGGAAGCGCGTATAGTTCTTGTCAGAGCTTTTGGTCAACCACTGAAGAAGTTAGAAGTTGATAACAGTTCTTGGAAGTAATGCCCAAAAATGCTACTTCTTAAAAATCACTGGAATTTCTAGAAATTTTTGAAAGCTCTTCTGGACACTTGCTATTATTTGAGGTAAATGAACAACAACAAGAAATTTGTCAAAATTTACTTCTCAACTACAAGGAGCGTACCACAAGATACAACCTACCTATTCTCTTCAATAGAAGACCAATTACTTCCAATCACATAGAAGAAAAGTGTCGAGGAAGTGCTTAAAGGTCTTCTGAGAGTTTTTGGTCAACCACTGCAGAAGTTAGAAGAACCTCGTTACGGTTCTTGGAAGCAATGCTCAAAAATTGCTGCTTTTGGAAAATTACTGGATTTTTCTGATGTTTCTGAAAGCGCTTTTGGACACTACTTGCTGCTATTTGAGATAAATGAGCGACATCAAAAAATTTGGCTAAATTCTACGCAAGTTACTTATCAAGAACAAGGAGTGTACCACAAGGTGCGACTTTTGGCCAATTCTCATTAATTGAAGACCAATTATTTTCAATAACATAAGAGAAAGGTGTCGAGGAAGCGCGTATAGTTCTTGTCAGTGCTTTTGTTCAACTACTGAAGAAGTTAGAAGTTGATTACAGTTCTTGGAAGTAATGCCCAAAAATGCTACTTTTTGCAAATTATTGGAATTTCTAGAAATTTTTGAAAGCTCTTCTGGACACTTGCTATTATTTGAGGTAAATAAACAACACCAAGAAATTTGTCAAAATTTACTTCTCAACTAAAATAAAGGAGCGTACTACAAGGTACAACCTAATAAATATTCTTTTAAATAGAAGACCAATTACTTCCAATCCCATAGAAGAAAAGTGTCGAGGAAGTGCTTAGAGGTCTTCTGAGAGCTTTTGGTCAACCACTGCAGAAGTTAGAAGAACCACGTTACAATTCTTGGAAGCAATGCTCAAAAATTGCTGCTTTTTGAAAATCACTGGATTTTTCAGAAGTTTCTGAAAGCGCTTTGGGACACTACTTGATGCTATTTGACATCAGAAAATGGGGCAAAATTTACTTCTCAAGAACAAAGAGCGTGCCACAAGGTACGCTTCTTGGTCTATTCTCTTCAATAGAAGACCAATTATTTCAATCGCATAAGAGAGAGATATCGAAAAAATACGTATAGTTCTTTTGAGAACCTTTGGTCAACCATTGAAGAGGCTAGAACTTAGGTAGAGCTTTTGGAAGCAATGCCAATAAACTCCTACTTTTTGAAAATTACTAGAATTCTCAGAAATTTTTGAAAGCTTCTGTGAACATCTACTACAAAGTGAGGCAAGTGAACAACACCAGAACATTTGGCAAAATTTTCTTTTTAACTACGAGGACCGTACCACAAGGTGCGGCGTTTGACCATTTCTCTTCAATAAAGACCAATTATTCCTAATCACATAAGAGAAATGTGTCGAGGAAGCGCGTATAGTTCTTGTCGGAGCTTTTGGTCAACCACTGAAGAAGTTAGAAGTTGATTACAGTTCTTGGAAGTAATGCCCAAAAATGCTACTTTTTGCAAATTATTGGAATTTCTAGAAATTTTTGAAAGCTCTTCTGGACACTTGCTATTATTTGAGGTAAATAAACAACACCAAGAAATTTGTCAAAATTTACTTCTCAACTAAAATAAGGAGCGTACTACAAGGTACAACCTAATAAATATTCTTTTATATAGAAGACCAATTACTTCCAATCACATAGAAGAAAAGTGTCGAGGAAGTGCTTAGAGGTCTTCTGAGAGCTTTTGGTCAACCACTGCAGAAGTTAGAAGAACCACGTTACAGTTCTTGGAAGCAATGCTCAAAAATTGCTGCTTTTTGAAAATCACTGGATTTTTCAGAAGTTTCTGAAAGCGCTTTGGGACACTACTTGATGCTATTTGACATCAGAAAATTTGGCAAAATTTACTTCTCAAGAACAAAGAGCGTGCCACAAGGTACGCTTCTTGGTCTATTCTCTTCAATAGAAGACCAATTATTTCAATCGCATAAGAGAGAGATATCGAAAAAATACGTATAGTTCTTTTGAGAACCTTTGGTCAACCATTGAAGAGGTTAGAACTTAGTTAGAGCTTTTGGAAGCAATGCCAATAAACTCCTACTTTTTGAAAATTACTAGAATACTCAGAAATTTTTGAAAGCTTCTGTGAACATCTGCTACAAAGTGAGGCAAGTGAACAACACCAGAACATTTGGCAAAATTTTCTTTTTAACTACGAGGACCGTACCACAAGGTGCGGCTTTTGACCATTTCTCTTCAATAAAGACCAATTATTTCTAATCACATAAGAGAAATGTGTCGAGGAAGCGCGTATAGTTCTTGTCGGAGCTTTTGGTCAACCACTGAAGAAGTTAGAAGTTGATTACAGTTCTTGGAAGTAATGCCCAAAAATGCTACTTTTTGCAAATTATTGGAATTTCTAGAAATTTTTGAAAGCTCTTCTGGACACTTGCTATTATTTGAGGTAAATAAACAACACCAAGAAATTTGTCAAAATTTACTTCTCAACTAAAATAAAGGAGCGTACTACAAGGTACAACCTAATAAATATTCTTTTAAATAGAAGACCAATTACTTCCAATCCCATAGAAGAAAAGTGTCGAGGAAGTGCTTAGAGGTCTTCTGAGAGCTTTTGGTCAACCACTGCAGAAGTTAGAAGAATCACGTTACAGTTCTTGGAAGCAATGCTCAAAAATTGCTGCTTTTTGAAAATCACTGGATTTTTCAGAAGTTTCTGAAAGCGCTTTGGGACACTACTTGATGCTATTTGACATCAGAAAATTTGGCAAAATTTACTTCTCAAGAACAAAGAGCGTGCCACAAGGTACGCTTCTTGGCCTATTCTCTTCAATAGAAGACCAATTATTTCAATCGCATAAGAGAGAGATATCGAAAAAATACGTATAGTTTTTTTGAGAACCTTTGGTCAACCATTGAAGAGGTTAGAACTTAATTAGAGCTTTTGGAAGCAATGCCAATAAACTCCTACTTTTTGAAAATTACTACAATTCTCAGAAATTTTTGAAAGCTTCTGTGAACATCTACTACAAAGTGAGGCAAGTGAACAACACCAGAACATTTGTCAAAATTTTCTTTTTAACTACGAGGACCGTACCACAAGGTGCGGCTTTTGACCATTTCTCTTCAATAAAGACCAATTATTTCTAATCACATAAGAGAAATGTGTCGAGGAAGTACGCACAGAGGTCTTGTGAGAGTCTTTGGACAACCAATGAAAAGGTTAGGTCTTCGTTACAGTTCTCGGTGGGAATGCCAAAAAATTTGTTGTTTGAAAAAAAAATTGAGTTTTTAGAAATTTTAGAAGCGCTTTTGGACAGTTGCTACTATTTGAGATAACTTAACATCAAAAAACTTGGCAAAATTTGACACAATTTACTTCTCAATAAGCAGCGTACCCCAAGGTGCGATTTTGAACCAATTTTCTCTATAAAAAATAAAAACAATTTATCTTATTTCCAATCATATAATTGATTACAAATATACAAATATAATATATATAATAAATATAGAAAGTCAAAAGGATAGAAATATACAAAACTACCAAGGTTACAAAAAGCTTATGATTACCAATACTCAATCAACACCAACAGCCGGAATTGTCATCATATAGGCGAAAGCGAGTCGCTAGGGTAAAAACACAACCAAATAGGTAATTTGTCAAAAATCGAACCATTCTTTGGTCAACTGTAGTCAAACAGTAAATATTTAGCGAGACACCTGGGCAATTCCAGATCATCGACGGTGTCCATCAATTTACGACCGCCCAAGAACCGTCTCATCCTAATACGGACCTGTCTTTTTAAGCTCAACGGCGATTTGGCCAATTCGAGCAACGTCGCCTTCTGTTCAGGCGTGATCGTGTTGTTTCTTCTGATCATGCAACGATCAAACGATTCGCAAGCCTCCAACAACAAACGAAACGTCGATTCGCAATCGTTGACGATGACGTAATGGAGGGAGTTCAGAATGCCGTCCGGATCTCTGAATTGAGTCTTCATCACGACACGAGCTCCATACTTGATCAGAAGATTCACGACGGAATACAGGGGCGTCTCGTTACTGGCCACGTACTCGACCAGGACCGGCCTCAATTGAGAGTTGTGGTCGAGGATGTCGTTGTAGACCTTCAAGTTGGGGTCGGCGCCAGCCTTCAACAACATCTAAAAAGAAAAGAAAAACACCAAGTTTAATTATCTACAGGGTGGGAAAAAAAACACCAAGTTTAGTTATCTATAGGGTGAAAAAAAAACACCGAGTTTAATTATCTACAGGGTGGTCGCAACAACTTACTTGCAGGATGTCCAACCTGTTGGGGATGTTGTCGGCGCAGGCCACGTGCAAAGGTGATCCTATGATGGGCGAGCTGCAATTGACGTTTGCTCCTGAAACAAATCACTGCCGGTTAGTTGTGGGCGTCTAATTTTAGACGAGATGAAGAAACGACGCCGACCTGATTTGATAAGCAGCTCCACTATTTTCGGATCTCCTTTGAGTATGGCCAGGTCCAGAGGGCTGGGCTTGCCCAAATCGTATTCTTCGTCGTAGTTGAGTTTGGCTCCTTGTTTGATCATCAAATTGATTATTTCGAAATTGCCCGACAGAACGGCGTAATGGAGTACGGTCCTGTAGTCGTGTCTTTCGTCGGCCAACGCGTTGACGTCGGCACCGTACTTCAGCAGCAACAAAACTGCCTCCATGCCCTGCAACAATTCTTCAAACTGTACCGTCATGGTGACTGTTGGTTCCCAAATTTTTCACAAATTACAGCTCGACCACTAACAGTTGGTCAAAAGTGTTACGTCTCGATGACCCAACGTTGTTTCAAAAATTACAGCTCGACCACTAAAAGTTAGAAAACTTTCTCGATTACATCTCGATGACCTAACGTTGTTGTCGTTGGCCGCATTAAAGCGCGACGACCAACAGGTGCTATCGATAATAATTTCTGAATTATCAGCATTTCTCCTGCCTCTCGACCGATTCATTGAGCATCTAAATAGAGTTGGCAGACTCTCCAGAAATCTCCGGTATGACTTGACGTTGTACAGAATTCGTCACGAGGCCCCACCGACGGCCACTTGGCCGAATTAGCGAGATTCAACGACCCCCATTTTCAACGATGAGTCACGATTTTTTTTTTTTGTGTTAGTGGTGCGGTACGCCACTGGCAGAATGGTCAACGCCAGTGGCGTACCGTGCCGAAAATTACCTGCGGTTGACGCACGGCCTTCATCAGGGGCGTAAGGCCGGACCTGTCGCGGCTGTCGGGATTGGCGCCGAAAGTCAGCAACAAATCCAAAAATTCCAGGTCCGTCACCAGGTTGATTTCGGCCCCGAAGAAATAACGTTTGTTGGGATCGGCCCCGTGTTCCAGCAACAACCTGGCGATCTCCATGTGCTTGTTTCTGATGGCGAGCCGTAAGGGTTCGTCGCATTGGGTGGTGCGGGGGAAATCCTCGTCGGTGTCCGGTCTGAAGTTGACTTTAGCCCCCGATTTGAGCAGCAAACGCACCACGTCTGTGTAACTAAATTTTGATTTTTTTTTTGGTTTTTTAATAATTTTTTTTTGATTTTTTTTAAATTTTTTTTTAATTACCCATGTTCGGCAGATAAGTGGATGGGGCTGTAACCGCACTCGTCGACTGCATTGACGTCGCCTCCTCGAGTCAGTAGAAGTTGGGCGGCTTCGTAGTAACGTTGCCAGACCGCGTAGTGCAGAGGGCTCAAACCTTGGGTCACCGGCTCGTTGACCTTGAACCACAAAAACGCGTAATGGAATTTTCAAAAATTTCCAAAAATTCCTCACTTTAGCACCACACGCCAGTAGAATACGTATTTCGTCCAGCGGCACCATCCGGATGATGGAGTCGGCGAGTTCCCTCTGTAGAGGGTTAGTTATGCACTCGGTGGGCATCTCTGGAAACAAAAAATGACGTCTTTGTGATAAATAGTGTTGTGACGACCGAACGAACGAACTTCCGCGACCTTGTCGGCCAATTATAGCAACACGCCGAGTTATTTCCAGAAAGTCATCAGTCGTTGAAACAGCTGGCTCGTTCCGTGTTTGCCAACAAACCAAAATTACAACGCAACAAAGAGATTTGCGGTAATTAACCGTCGAACTCGTTTCACCTTTTGAGCTGAGGTGTCGCCAGATGGATAAGCGTCGAAATTCGCGACGATTTCCGCCAATTTCGCCACTTGGTGCCTTACCCAAGGCACCGCTCGGGGACCTACTTTATAGTGAAAAGTTGCGCTACAAGAACGCGACGCGGCTCAATCGTCGCGTTATCGCCTCCCGATTTCGGGGGTGTGCGTGTCGATTTGGGAAAATCTCTACAAAAACTTACTTTTGATCGTTGTCGGGCCGGCGACGACTCAACAGTTTGTTTAACGACGCAAAGAACATGCACTAGCAATAACGGATTCACTAGCGAGAACCACGTCAAACTGATCCCGAAACGTCCACGCTTTTCTATTTATATGCCCGTTTTCCCTTCCGCCCGTTGTCTGGTCGCGCTTTTCGAAATGTCAACGGGGTTTTTCGGGGAATTGGCGACGTCGAAACTTTGTAAATGAGGCGATTGCGACAATGTTGTCTCTCGCCGGGGGTTGGTCGATTTTTGGATTTTTCCGGGTGGTTTTGTTTCGATCGCGTTTCTTTGGTTCGCAATCGAGTTGGCCGGGTGCCAAGTACGGAGTTGTTTCTTTGTTAGGTATACGAAGTTCGCAAAGGTGCGGCGCAGCATTGTTTTTCGGTCAAAGAGACAACAGCGCAATTGGGACGATTTAGAAATAGACGAAAATGCTAAATCGGAAAAATTTTGCAATATTTTTTTTTTTTAAATTTTTGTTGATGTTTTTTTCTTTTCCTCGATTTGGTTTTGTTGACGTCCAGAAGCTTTGTTGTTGTTTATTATTGGGTTCTAGTGATCCGGATTCGTCCTCGTGTCGTCGTTGCATAGTTTCATGACTAGCTATACACTTTTTTGATTGCACTTAAGTAAACGGGTCACTGCCTTAGTTAAAAATAACTCACAATGGTTGTTTTGGGTCTTCATTGTTTGTTGTTGAGGTTATTCCCTGATCTTTGTTGATAAATTCTCAACAGGAGAGAGAAGGTCAAAATTTTGGAAATTCCACTAACCATCAAGTGATCGCAACAAAAGTAGCACTACTGTACTAATAATATTATGAAGTGTAAATTGATTGTGCCATCTTTTAAATGTAATTTTTTTATTCCTTTCGTATTTATTATAAATTGTTTACATTTATTAACGTCATTATTCACACAAAATTGCGGTATTTTCTTAATTTTTTAATGGTTTTATGTTTAAAATCCTTGTCTTCCTATTTGACAGGTCTATCATGATTTGACATTAACAAGTAGCTCTTCTCTATTTTTTTTTGTTAATCTTTACAATCAAACTATTGCTTCGTCTTCATTCCATAAGTTTCTTTGTATCTCACAAAGTGTTTTCTGTTCGTTGCTTGTTGATAAAAATTATTTATGCAAATCGATAGTTTTTGTTGTTAACAAAGTTTACATTTGTTCATTTTCCCAATAATTTTCTATTAAAGAAAGCTAAAAAAAAATTGGCTACTTACAGATTTGTCAAAATTTTTGAAAATCTGCTCTAACCGCCTTCAAAGATTTGATTTTGCAATGTTTTGAAGGTAAGGACAAATCCGTCAAGTTTTTGGTTATATAGCAAGGTAAGTGAGTTGTCGCCATTTTGAATCTTGGATTTCAAAACCAAAACTTAACAAATGTCCACCAGAGATAAGGAATACAACAAAAGGAAAGTCTCATTGAGATATTAAAAAGAAGTATTTAATTTTTTGCCATCATTTTGAATCACTTGCATCAGTTTACACTTGTTGCAGCGCAAATTTCTGAGTGTGAACCATTTAATACAAATTATTTACATGTTTGGAATTTTAAACATAACGGCCATTTTGTATCCGTCGTAACTAAATTTTTGACAATCCACAAACGCAACTCGAACAGTGACGCTACAAATGTTGGCGACAAACTTGATTCGTCACAAAATGTGATGCAACAACTAAGTTGTGGATGTTCCATTTTGTATAAAGTATGTTTAAAGGTCCATTAAATAGATACAAAGTGACTTGCAACCGAAATAATGCGAAAATTAAGAGTTATCTAGAAAATAGATTCAACCAGTAGTCACTAAAAACAGTACAACATTAAATTGATTCAAAATGGCGAATTGTGTTTGTGCTTCAAAAAAATTCTTTCAATTATAATGTTCTTTATAAAACTTTGATATGATTATAGTTATTGCGTCTTAAATTTGTATTTGAACAATTTTAATGCAGTCGAGAAATTATACAATATGGCCGATGATATTTACAGAATAAACGCGTACTTAAGCCAGGCGGCAGCGTAGCTGCCTCACGTCTTGATAGATCGGGATGAAGGCGTCCATATCAACTTGAGATATGTAGCAGAGTTGTTAGGTGAGGTTAGTTTCCATAATTATTCTTCAGTAAAACAATCGTCGTCAGAGTCTACTCTTAATAGGGGGCACTGTTACTAGTTTTGCAAACTAAAATATGTTTGTCCCCTGAAAAAAATTTTTTTTAATATAATATTTCTTATAAGACACAATATTTTAATGTAGCCAAGAAATTATACAATATGACCGATGATATTTACAGAATGAACGCGTACTTAAGCCAGGCGGCAGCGTAGCTGCCTCACGTCTTGATAGATCGGGATGAAGGCGTCCATATCAACTTGAGATATGTAGCAGAGTTGTTAGGTGAGGTTAGTTTCCATAATTATTTTTCAGTAAAACAATCGTTGTCAGAGGCTACTCTTAATAGGGGGCACTGTTACTAGTTTTGCAATCTAAAATATCTTTGTCCCCTGAAAAAAAAATTTTTTAATATAATATTTCTTACAAGTCACAATATTTTAATGTAGCCAAGAAATTATACAATATGACCGATGATATTTACAGAATGAACGCGTACTTAAGCCAGGCGACAGCGTAGCTGTCTCACGTCTTAATAATTGTCAAAGACTACTCTCAATAAGGCCACCGTTACTAATTGTGCAAACTAAAAGGGGTTTGTCCCCTGAAAAAGATTTTTTTAATATAATATTTCTTATAAGACTTTGACACAGTTATAGTTATTGCGCCTTCCATTTGTGTCTAAACAAAATTTGGATACAGTTAAGAAGTGATACAATATGGCGCTATGACGTCAGGGTAAACGAATATTTTAGTAATATTAATTAATTATTGACGACGTATGAATCTATATTTAGTACATATTTATTATCACAAAATTCTTTGATACAAAATGGCGACATTTTCTAATCAATCACAACTTTGTATTGTCCGCGTAGTTTTTTTTTTTGTTGAAACTATTAACAAGTAGTTTGGTAGCTCGCAATCTTCGAAAATGTTGTAAACTTTCTTGAAGCCAAAATATTAGTAAGTTGAATCCTTATTTTGTATCTAAACATTTTACAATATCAGAAAATAGATACAATATGACGGATTATTTTTATAATGGAAATTTAACGCTCAAGTTGCGGCCAATTATTGATGATGATCAAACAACTGGATACAAAATGGCGAACTTTTGTACTAAGGTACGTCGACTTTTAGTTTCCTAAAGGTGATATTAAAACTTGATTTAACATTTTGACCAAATACTCCTCTAAGTACTTCTTTTGTATTACAACGAGTAATTACCTACTTGTAGAAATGCATACTCCATTTTGTATATGTATAATCTCAAATAATTTTTTTTTAAACTTAATATTTTTAAGTAGATGCCATTTGGAGGGTTTTATCAAATTTCTTGGAATAAAAATTAAAATTTTAATAACCCTTTCTTCCATTTTGCACTTTCTTCTTAAAACACTTTGGATACAAAAGAATTCTGTTATGTTTCAGTGTACATCGACTCTTATTGGTTCTCTAAAAGTGATATTAGAACTTGAATACTCCTGTAAGTACTCCTTTTGTATTACAACAAGTAGGTACTTGTAGAAATGCATACTCCATTTTGTATATGTATAATCTCAAACAAAATTTTTTAAAGCTTAATCTTTTTAAGTAGATGCCATTTGGAGGGTTTTGTCAAACTCTTTGGAATAAAAATTGAGATTTCAATGACCCTTTCCTCCATTTTGTATTTTTTTCTTAAAACACTTTGGATACAAAAAAAAATTCTGTTATGTTTTAGTGAAGCAAGTAAATTTTTTTATCTAACATTTTGATAAAGTCAACTGTCTCATCTCATAATCTTATATGATATACAATATAAATGTTAAAAGAGATGGTCAATAATAACGAAACTAAAAATAGCTAATAAAATCGCTTTCTTAGAATGAGACAAGGATGCTAATTAAGAGTCGGTGGAGCACGCGCTCTACGACTAAACCTTATCCAACATGTGCTTGCCAAAAATAACACGATTCACGTGTAATTTCTATTAACAACAGCCGTTCAAAAAATCTTGACACTTCCACCACAAATAAACAAACAAACAACCGAAGATTGTTTTTTTTTTAAATTTTTACTATAGAGGGCGCTACCGTTACACATCAAATCATTATCTAGAGACAAAACTTGATCTTATCGCAAATTTTTGTAAAAATATTTATTAATTCAACGAAACCCCCCCGATTGTATAAGTTAAAAAAAAAACGTTTAATTGTCCTGATAACTATCAGAGCGCGTCATCAACGGATTACTTATTTAATTGTTCCAAATAGTGTCTAGTACCTAAGTAGGTGGTTAAAACGTAATTCAAGTTCAGGCGGGCGCTCGTGCAATTGTTTCGTAAAAACAATTATTTGCTTATCATTATGGGTAAGTTTTATGTTTTGTTTTGATCACCATATCATTTTTGATAACTGGGGAGAATCGTCTGAGACTATTATTAATTATTATTTAACGCTATACAGGATGTGCCAATATTATGGACGTCTGCACTAGTCAATAAAACTAATTTTAGTAGGGCTCAACTCGACCTAAACAAGTCAAAGATTTTTTTTTTTAATAATTATTTTTTCATAATTTTTACCAACATTTTTTTTAATTCCAAAATATTTCAAAATTTAATAACTTTTTTGTTTGTTTAAATTTTTTATTATTTTTAACACTTTTCTTTAATGATTCTAAAACTATCCCTAGTTTTCTCGATAACTCAACTTGCGGCACATCCTGTATGGCTATTGCTTGCGTTAAAGCGGAACCTGTAAAGTCACTCTATATATCATCCTGATAAGAAGCGGACTAATGGAATTTTAAAGGTTTGTCTGGCGATAGTAATAAAATTAATAGAAAAAGCGATAGCAAATTAGTTTCTAAGTTCAATAGCAGCAACAATGGCGCTGATTTTTTGGGTGATCGCAGTCTCGACTGTCGCCAATGTAAACTCAAAAGGTAGGACATCAATTGTTTTGTAATCGCCAAATTCTTCTCTACAGAGACGGACTCGAGAAAATTAGAATTAATCAAAGATTTTGTAAAATATTAAAAAATTTGATTGATTCTTACTCTTGTCCTGAACTTTATTGCACAATTGTTTTTTTGACGTTGCTGATTATTGTTTTTTTTCCTATTTTATTTGACGTTGCTGATTATTGTTTTTTTTTCCTATTTTATTTGACGTTGCTGATTATTGTTTTTTTCTTTTTTAAATTTCTTCTTCTTCTTTTTGTAATAATAATAATAGTTATTTATAATTTTTCCAGCCCACACCGAGGAGTTTTTGCGTCAAGTACCGCCAGTGGACTTCAGTTTAGCGGACGCCGAACCGTCGGACGTCGTCTACTATCTCTTCACGAACTCCTCGCAAAAGGAAGGATTGCAGGTGACAGCCGAAACGATCGGATCGTCGATCAACAGAAACCTACCGACAAAATTTTTTTTTCACGGTTTCACCACCGACCTAACCAGCCCCTGGTACGACCTCCTGAAACGCGAGTACTTCCTCAAAGGCCCCCACAACGTAATCTACGTCGATTGGTCGAAAGCCGGCAACTTAACGTACCCAGTTTCCGCCGCCAACATAAAACCGGTGGGGAAATTTATCGGGAATTTCCTGGTGAATTCGGGAATTCCCCCCGAACAAATTCATTTGATCGGTGAGTAATTTTTTTTTTCTTAAATTTTCTTAAAACAATTTTTGACAGGTCATTCTCTTGGTAGTCATTTGACCGGGTTCGTGGGTAAGAGGTTTACGAGGAAAACCGGAAAGAAAGTGGGAAGAATCACCGCTCTAGATCCGGCCGGACCCGCGTTCAACGGCGTTTTTGACGATTGGAGACTCTGCCGTCACGACGCCGATTTCGTCGACGCCATCCACACCGACATCAATTATTACGGTTACACCAAACCGATCGGACATGTTGATTTCTATCCCAATGGCGGCATCGATCAACCCGGCTGCGCTCCCCGCCAAAAAGACGGTAGTTCGATAGTAATTTGTGTCAACCCATGATTTATAACTCATTGCACGACTTTAAGTTGCCGCCAAAAAGATGCTCGTTTGAAAGTTTTATTAGTAATTTTTGCCAACCTATGATTTATAACTCATTGGACGACGTTTAGTTGATTAAAAATTGGGGTTTCAGATAATTGCCACCATGCCAGGTCGACCTTGTTTTTCGTCGAAAGCGTCAACACCAGAGATGCGATGGCGAGAAGGGCGGAACTGACCGAAACTGGGATGTTGGCCTATATTTTGGAGGGTGATGTCGTTTTCGGCGATGCCACCCCAACCACCACCAGAGGAACTTACTACCTCAAAACTAATTCTCGCGAACCTTACTTGAAGATCTAGTTCTCCAAAAATATTTATTGAAAAGAAAGAATTTTTGTTAGCACCAATTCAATGCCGTTTCCTGTTAGTTTTTGCGTCTAATGTTTAAAATCTATAACAAAATCGCCGGAATGGACATCACGAGACTTTTTTCTTGGTGTATTGTTGGCTGCCTACATTTGGGTAATTTCAAAAAATTTGAAAGTTTTGCAGTGATTTAAGCAAAATAGTTGACAGGTACTGCTTCCTATTAGTCAATGGCGTCCAGCGCCTAAAAACTTTACTAAAATTATTATTGTTGGGGTTAAGTTTCGTAAAATTTCTCTAAAATGTATTGTTGGTTGCAGACATTTGGGGTAACTCAGTAACGTTAGTTTGCAGCGATTTAATTAAAATGATGGACCAAACTTGGCCCTAAGACGTTATCGACATAGTGATAAAGCTCCAAACATTTGCTTTTAGTGTTGACGTCGTTGCTGCTGCCCCAAATGATCAAACCGTCGATTTCGGCCGTGGACAGATACAGAATCGAATTGAACAGATCCTCCTGAAAGAAAAACGTTGAAAACAAAACAAACTTAAATTCGTCGGGAACACAACAACCTTAGACACGAAATTCTTGGTGGCGTCTTGATATTTGTACCAAAAGTATGGCACGATTTTCGGAACGTGCGACTTTTTTTTAACGTAACTGACGATGCGATGTGACTCGTTGATTCGTCCTTCGATCATTTGCACCTTCTCTTTGGGACTGAGCCGCAACCCGCTCAAGTAGAGCGAGGGGTGCAGATTATCGGCCAGGTCGAACAACCAGTCGATTCTGCAAAATAGCGACACCTAACGGCGAGAAAGCGAACAATAGGATTTGTGACGTGCAAAATAGCGACACCTAACGGCGAGAAAACAAACAAAGTTTGCGACGTCACAACTGGGAACAAATAAACAATTTTCTGCACCCCGTAAAGTAGTTACTCAATTTAAAAGTGTGACGTCACTACTAAGAGCAGCAATTTTGGGTGTCAACGAACCTGTCGTTTTCTTTCGTCACTTCGTTAGGACAGCTCATTTTCATGTTGCTGGGTGACATGTTGAAGCAATACGGATAAGCGTAGTAGCCCCACGTGGCGTTTCTCCTGGTGTTTTTGGCCACCGACAGCGTTTCTTCCATGAATTGTCGGGCGTAGAATTCGAATTTTCGCGTCGCTTCCTTCTCGATCAAGAATGTCGGCCAGAACGGATGAGTTTGACGTTCCAGTTCGAAGGCGAGCTCTCGGTAAGGGGCCAGAGTGCCGAAATTTTGACGGAAGATCGGACGCCAACTCTCAAAATCGATCACGGCGACGCCTGCAAAAAGCTTCGAGGAATAATTGTCTCATTTTTCTCCTTTTCAATGACGACGTCACTGAAGAGGAATAATTGTCTAATTATTTCCCTTTTTCAATGACGACGTAATTGTCGCGATTTCTTTTTTGTAATGACGACGTCACTGAAGAGGGATGTTGCGGCGACCTGATACAAATTTAAACGTAACGCCGTAAGAAGAGGGTAGAATGAATGTAGACGTTTCGATTGTTATGTTAGGAGAAGATTGGGAAGTACATAGAAGCAATAGGAGTAAAATAATGAATGAAAAATGATTATTTGAAGGAAGAAAGGACGGCTAAAAAAATTAATAAATTAATAATAAATTGAAAGACAAAAGAGCGTTTACATAAATAGAGATTGGACATAGAAGTGTCAAAGATAAAGAAAGAGAAAAGAGTTGAATAAAATTTTTAAGTGATAGAAAGGTAATAATGGTAATAATAATAGTAAAGACAAAACATAAACGAAATAAAGAAAAAGATAGATGAGAAACTGTTACGCAAGTCAAATTTTAGAGATGGAAGAGGAGACAGACCAATTTAAAAAAAGAAGGAAAAATATTGGACTAAGAGGAACGAAGAATAAAAAAATTAATCGAACAAATGATGAAGTTGTTGTCAATGAACTTGTTGTTAATTTTAGACAAGATTGTGACACTGGTGCTGAGAGGATTAGATTTCAATATTTATCTTTACTAATAATAATAATTGATTTACAGGAAGAAGAAACTTTAGAGCGTCATTGGCCAAAGAAGCGGGGAAGAGATGAAAGTTGAGCACCAACGCGAATACGAAGAAGAGTGAAAAATAACGTGGTCTACCTGAAAATTGTTCATCCGGCACCAGTTGCTCCACCAACTCCTTGAAGATTTTCAGGTGCAACTTGAGGTTTCCGGCTTGAGGGACTCCCCCATTTCGCAACACTGTTTTCGCGCCGTCCTTCAGGATAGCAGGAAAATTTCCGGGATCGTACAGAATCACGATTTTCTCCCCCCGAAACCTGTCGTTGTCGTTCTGGACGATATTGTACTTTTCTGCCAGTTTCGTAAAATTGACCTTGTGCGAATCGCATTGAAAAGTCGGGACGTTCCAGTAATACTTCATCCCCGTTTTCGGGCCTTGCCGAATTTCGTTACTGCAATTAAATTAATTAAATTAATTAGGTATCATTGACGTAGGTACTTACCTGTTGAAGTCGCTTCGAGTTGTGGCAGTGAATAAGGCGAGAATCGTCACTAAAACCCAAACCATTGTCGGACTTTATTGGCAGTTTTCTTACGGTTGTCGACCAACAACAGTTCGGTGGCAATGACGATTTTAAAATTTCCAAAACAATATATCGCACAGTTCCTGCGGAAATATCTAATTTAAATATGGGAAACAATTAGTATGCGCATATTCCACACTTCATTCCGTATACAATGAAGCGTGTAACTAATTTCGGTCGATAAAGAAAACAATTATCGTTGTAATCGTCACCCAGTAGCAGCCCGACGCTACCAAGAACCACCCGAACAAAGCCTCTACGCCACTGGTTTTTACCTAAGAACATTTTTTGTTTTGCTTACACGCGATTCTTTGATTAACAATACAGTTAGAAATTGCAAAATTTGCCCCAGTTATTCTATGCATACTATAATCCGTAATTATACAGAGTGGAGTTTGGATAATTATAACGTTATCGCCTTGTAAACGAAGCCATAAAAACTCACCGGTACTAAGTGCGACCTATTTTTTCTCCCCATTATCTTAATTTGATGCCGATTTTGCTGGCAATAACGCTGTTGGCCGGTGGTTTCGAAATTTTGATTGCCAGGCCGAAATGGTGGAGGCGCCCCGAATTTTTTTTCTTTTCCTACTCCTCAAATTGACCCAAATTGTTGCGCAATATTTACGAAATTATTATTGTTGCGAGTTATTGTTGTAAGTTAGTGATAATTGTGCTTTTATTGTAAAATTTGGGTTAAAAAAGTTGAGGCACGCCACTGTTTTTTGCAAGTTTTTTGCCGCCTCGGCGCAATTCCGCTACAATTTTTCAATATTTACAAACAATTATCGTCAATTTCGCTCCACTTTACGCGTTTGTCGCCCGAAATAGTTGTTATTGTTGTAATTGTTGTTTGGAGATTGCGTAACCTCAACCGCTGGCGCGGCATTTGCGCCACTTCCACCACAATTGTCAATTCTGTCATCTGTCAAAAATGGCAATGTTGAACACAATTTTGCGAAAATCTTTGGGATTTTCGCTCTCTAAACTGTTGTTGAACAACGGGGCTGCCCTAATACACACGAGGTACTTTGCCCCCGAACTTGCCGAGTTCCCCGAATCGAGGGGGCAATTATGTAACAAAAGTGAGGTTATGTCGTAATTGGGGTTGTTTTTGTAGCGCCGATAACCGGGCGAAATGGTATCCGGACCCGGAATACTTGAAACAGTTTGATGGTCCCGTCATGTATCCGGACGAGGTGACGAGCAAATGGGCGTTGCAGCCGTGGAACGCCCAAAAAGCTCCGATCGAGCGGTCCGTTAGGAATTTAACGTTGAATTTCGGCCCCCAACATCCGGCCGCTCACGGAGTGCTGCGACTGGTTCTGGAACTTGACGGAGAGGTTTGGGGTTGTTGTTTGGGGAATTTTTCGGGGTAATTTCTGGTGAAAATTTTAGGTGGTGAGGAAGGCGGATCCTCATATCGGGTTGTTGCATCGCGGCACTGAAAAGTTGATCGAATACAAAACTTACACGCAAGCTCTTCCGTATTTTGATCGACTCGATTACGTTTCGATGATGTGCAACGAACAATGTTATTCGTTGGCGGTCGAGAAACTTCTCAATATCGACGTGCCGATGCGGGCCAAGTACATCAGGGTGTTGTTCGCCGAAATTACTAGAATTCTAAACCATATTATGGCGATTGGGACGCACGCTCTCGATATTGGCGCGTTGACCCCCTTCTTTTGGTTGTTCGAAGAACGCGAAAAATTAATGGAGTTCTACGAGAGGGTTTCGGGGGCCCGAATGCACGCAGCTTACATCAGACCCGGCGGCGTTGCTCTCGTAAAATTTTCGCGTCAAAAAACTAATTTCTCTTAACTCACTTGACGGTTCCAGGACCTGCCGATTGGTCTGATGGACGACATTTACGATTTCTCCGCCAAATTTGGGGAGAGACTAGACGAAGTCGAAGATCTCCTGACGACAAACCGGATTTGGGTGCAAAGAACTGCCGACATCGGAATTGTCTCCGCCGAAGACGCTCTAAATTACGGATTTAGGTGGGGGTAGTTTCAATTTTTTTTTTAAATTTATATATATTTAATTATTAATTAAACTCCGATAATTCACAGCGGAGTGATGCTGAGAGGCTCGGGGATCAAGTGGGACTTGCGCAAAGTTCAACCTTACGACGCCTACCATTTGATGGATTTCGACGTGCCGATCGGCACTAAAGGCGACTGTTACGACCGGTACTTGTGTCGCGTGGAAGAAATGCGACAATCCCTTCGAATCATCGAACAATGTCTCAACCAGATGCCGCCGGGCGAAGTCAAAACTGACGATGCGAAACTGACGCCACCTAGTCGAGCCGAAATGAAAGTAATTTTTCTCTTAAAATTTTTAGTTTTGTTGTTGGTAACATTGAAACGTTTCAGACTTCGATGGAGGCTTTGATTCATCATTTCAAATTGTTCACGCAAGGTTATCAAGTACCGCCCGGTGCTACCTATACTGCTATTGAGGCGCCGAAAGGGGAATTTGGGGTTTATTTGGTTTCAGATGGTAGTTCCAAGCCGTACAGATGTAAAATTAAGGCGCCGGGTTTCGCGCATTTGGCGGCGTTAGAAAAAATTGGCAGAAACCACATGTTGGCCGATATCGTTGCCATTATCGGCACTCTTGATGTTGTGTTTGGCGAAATCGATCGATAAGTTAGAGTCTAGGGCGATTGTAAATATTTATGGTAATTCTGATAAGGACAATTGAAAATTAATTAAAGTTAAAAAGCTTTTTGGTTGCGAGTCATTTTCGTAGTGTTGTAGAATACCTGCATCCAAACCACTATTGTTATCCAATTGCATTCAAATCATTAATGGTTACCATTCAAACCACATGGAGACTCAAAAAATTGCATTCAAGGCATTGCCGCATTTAAGCCACTGCTCCAATTGAAGTTTATTAGCTTCACTTGTTTCATAGTTATTTGTAGTGCTCTTAACTACCTACATTCAAGCCACTTTTAATACCCAAGTTTTAATTTGACGTCACTTTTTAAAAAATTCTAATTGCATTCACACCATTATTGGCTACCACTATAATAATTACATTCAAACCACAGGAAGGCGATTGTAAATATTTACGGTAATTCTGATCATAACAATTGAAAATTACAGTAAAAAAAGCTGTTTGGTTGCAGTTATCATTTTTGTATGTTTATATTGTAGAATACCTGCATTCAAGCCACTTTTATTATCGAAATTGAGCTTCATCGTCGGTTTTTAAACGATTCTAGTTGCATTCAAATTTTTATTTAGACATTGCGATGAGGTGTAAAAAATTGCATTCAAACCACTGCCTTTCGTTTGCGCATTTAAGACTCTAGTAATAGTTTTAAAGCCAATGATTTGATCGTTTCTCTTTTTAAATTGACATTAAAGTCATTGCCTAGTGCTGCATTTAAGCCACTGCTGGAACTTGAGGTTTATTAGCTTAACATGTTTCATAGCGACTGGGCGCAGTTATTCGTACTACTTTTGACCATCTGCATTCAAGCCACTCTTAATACACAAGTTGGAATTTGACGTCACTTTTTAAAATATTCTAATTAGTAGTGGCTACCACCGTAATAATTGCATTCAAACCACATGGAGACTTACATTTTTGTTTCTACATCGCAATATTGTTTAAAAAAAATGCATTCAAACCACTGCTATTTATTTGGTTTAAGACACGGACTCGTTTCACTTTTTAAATTGGCATTCAAGCCATTGGCGAGTGCTACATTTAAGCCACTGCTGCAATTGAAGTTTATTAGCTTAACTTGTTTCATAGTTATTTGTAGTGCTCTTAACTACCCACATTCAAGCCACTCTTAATACACAAAACTCTAATTGCATTCACACCATTATTGGCTACCACTTTAATAATTACATTCAAACCACAGAGAGGCGATTTCATTTACGGTAATTCTGATCAGAACAATTGAAAATTAAAGTAAAAAGAGTTGTTTGGTTACAGTTATTATTTTTGAATGTTCATATTGTAGAATACCAGCATTCAAGCCACTTTTATTATTCAAGTTGAGGTTTGTCGTCAGTTTTTAAACGATTCTGGTTGCATTCAAACCATTAATGACCATCACTCTAATAGTTGCATTCAAGCCACAGCGAGACTCAAATTTTTATATGGAGATTGCGATGAGGTTTAAAAAATTGCATTCAAACCACTGCTTTTCGTTTGCGCATTTAAGACTCTAGTAATAGTTCAAAGCCAATAATTTGATTGTTTCACTTTTTAAATTGACATTAAAGTCATTGTCGAGTGCTGCATTTAAGCCACTGCCAGAATTTCCGGTTTATTAGTGTAACACGTTTGAACACAATTATTTGAATACGTACATTCAAGCCACTTTTAATATTAGACGCAATTATGAATGTTGAGAAGTTTTTTTGGTCATACCAAATGGCATTAAATCAATTAAAAACAACGAAATAACATGCATTCAAGTCACTGCTAATATATAAAAATTTTCTTTGTTAATAAATAATCTAGAAAAGGTTTTTTTTAACCGAGGCAAAAGTCAGGTTTCCAAATATGACGTCACTTTTATTGCATTCAAACCATTGTAGTTAACATACCGACTTTATGGGTCAACTTTTTAAATTGCGTTCCAAGAATTGTCTTATATTTTTCAGAACCAAGTACTTTCAAACAACAAACACATGCGAACTGGTGGCGCCCCCTTGTGCTGATTCCCGATATAAAGCAGCTACTAGTATGAGAGTAACTAGCCGATTTCATTTATTTCATGACCAAATTCTTCATTCTAGCCTCCTAAGAAACTTGCGATTGGAAAAGTTCGCTGGCGCCATCTAGGTACAGTTCGATAAGTAATCTACAGGTAGGTTCTAATATCTAGATCCTTCACGTCATCAAAAGTTGAAGTCAAGTGTTTTAATGGTTAATTTTCAATTGTTTTAAATAACGAAACAGCCACTATCATCTTTGTTAAAAAAATATTTTTCGGGGTTTCTTAGTATAAATTCGTAATTAAGTTAAAAAACAATCACTTTATGTACAACACATCGGATTTACATTTTATACAAACACTTTGCATTGAAATGCCGTCATGAAGACTTGGAATTTGTCGAACTACCCGACCCGGACCGCCTCCGTTTCTTCTTCGACTTCTTCTTACTTCTCGATTCGTGCTTGCTTTTGGAATGTTTTCTTAAAATCAAAAAAAAAATAATTGTAGATTTATTAAAAAAATAAATAAAAATAATGAGCGGAAACATTTTATACCTTTTGTGCGACTTTTTCCTTTTGGAAGACTTCTTTTTGCGCTCGTTTTCGTCACCGGAATCTTCAACATTGACGACTTCTTTGCTTTTCTTCTCTTTACTCCTCGAACGTTTCCGGCTGCGACCCCGAACCGTTTCAGACTTGTTCTCGTCGGGAAGCACCGTTTCGGCCGATTTCAATTTCAGGAAAGCCGCCGCCTTCTTCTTGCGCTCCAACTGCAAGGCGCGGTCGCGAGCCACCGACGTCATCTTCTCCCGGGCCGCCGCCGCCAACTTATCTTTGATTTTGTCCTCCGCTAAAAGAAAAATTCTGTAAAGTTCCAACATTTTTTTTTTGACCGCCACGTCCAAAAACCGTTAAATTAACTAGCAAAAAGTACAGTGAGAAAAAAAAAGTTTAAAATTCCAACTTTTGAAAAGTAATAAAAATTAGTAAAAAGTACAGTGAGTGACAAAAAAGTTTAAAATTCCAACTTTTTTTTTGGCCGCCACTGTACCCTTCACGTCAAAAACCGAGTGGCAAAATCGTTAAATTAATTAGCATTACGTCCGGCAATTAAAAACTTATTGTTAAATTGTAAAAAGTACAGTGAGGACCAAAAGAAAGTTACCTCTCTTCGCGTCTTTTCTCTCTTCGATGTCGTCGGTTAAGTCGATCATTTCCAGTATCGGATCGTCGACGTCGAAAATTCCGTTCTTGTGACTGGACTCGTTCGAGGTCTCGTTCGACGTTTCGACGATCTCTTTGGTGTCTTTGTTGTTTTCGATGGGCGGCACCGCTGCCGTTTCGCCCGTCGTCGTCTCGTCGTCGTCGTCGCTCTCCTCGACCGGCAGGGCACTCTTGATTTCTTTGGGACCGTCATCTTTCGGTTTCTTAATCGAGAAACAAACGGGAGCTGCAACAAACAATTAAAATTTGACGTTCGTTTTCAATTTTTTTTTTTTACCGATAACTTTCTTTTCTTTCTGTTTGGGCGGGGAGGGGGGCACGATGATTTTCACTACGCGTTTCTCGCTCGTTTCCTGACCGCTCTTCAATTCTTTGATTTTGTTCCGGTAATATTTGTGAAGTTCGTGACGCGTTTCGAGAAATTCGAATCGAGGATCACCTTTCGCCTTGACGATCTCCTCGAATTGCTCCCCGTTCTTGGCGACGTAACTCGCCATTTTGTCGATGACGACTTTCGTTTCGCCAGTCGGCACTTTAAAAACTTCCTTCGTTTCTTTTTGTTGTTGTTGTTGTTGTTGTTGTTGTTGTTCTTCTTCTTCTTCGTCTTCGGAATCTGAGCCGTACTGGGCTAGAGAGAGGAGAGGTTTTTGCGGTTCCGGTTTCGAATCGAGCGTTACGATGCGAGTTTCTTCTGATGGCGCTGCCGTCGCCGCCGCCGCTGCCGCCACGATCGGTTCTTTGACGGCGTTGCTGGCGCCAGAACGGTCGGGTAAATGGTGCTGGAGATTGGCCAGTAATGCCGAGTAAGGATTGGCGACGTCCTTGTTGACGTTCGAAACAATTTGGGCGTACGGATTCGTGTTGGTGGACTGTTGTTGCATGTATTGCGTGTACGCCATCTGTTGGATGTAGTTTTGGATGCTCGGGTCCAGTTGCGTGTCGGGTGGCTGGACAGTTTGTCCTAAAAAAGCAACGACTTTAAATTAAAGACTCTATAATGGTTTGAATGATGGTGTCATTACTTTATCGACTAAACTTACTAGGCTTGAATGAGCTTGAATCAACATAAAATAATAGTTTGAATGATGCTGTGATCTCTTTATCGACCAAACTTGTCAAACTTGAAACTCACGAGGCTCGAATGAACGTTAAAAAAAATCCAACACTTTTTGATGGTTTGAATGCTGTCACTTGTTAAACATATCGGATTGAAATAGACTTTAAATTAAATTACTCTATAATGGTTTGAATGACGTTGTCACTTCTTTATCGACTGAACTTAATGACGCTTGAATCAATCCAATGTTGGATAATGGTTTGAATGATGTCACTTTCTTTTAACTAAGCTTACTATCACAGTTGAATGAATCCAAGACTGAATAATGGTTTGAATGATGGTGTCATTACTTTAGCGACTAAACTTACTAGGCTTGAATCAACATAAAATAATGGTTTGAATGATGCTGTGATCTCTTTATCGACTAAACTTGTCAAACTTGAAACTCACGAGGCTTGAATGAACGTTAAAAAAAATCCAACACTTTTTGATGGTTTGAATGCTGTCACTTGTTAAACATATCGGATTGAAATAGACTTTAAATTAAATACTCTATAATGGTTTGAATGACGGTGTCACTTCTTATCGACTGAACTTAATGTCACTTAAATCAATCCAACATTGAATTGGTTTGAATGATGTCACTTTTTTGACTAAGCCTACTATCACACTTGAATGAGTCTAGCTAGACTGAATAATGGTTTGAATGATGGTGTCATTTCTTTATCGACTAAACTTACTATAAGCTTGAATCAACATAAAATAATAGTGTGATCTCTATATCGGAAACTTGTCAAACTTAAAACTCACGAGGTTTGAATGAACGTTAAACAAAAATCCAACACTTTTTGATGGTTTCAATGCTGTCACTTGTTAAATATAACGGATTGAAATGGACTTTAAATTAAATACTCTATAATGGTTTGAATGACGGTGTCACTTCTTTATCGACTGAACTTAATGACGCTTGAATCAATCCAATATTGGATAATGGTTTGAATGATGTCACTTTTTTTAACTAAGCTTACTATCACACTTGAATGAATCCAAGACTGAATAATGGTTTGAATGATGGTGTCATTACTTTAGCGACTAAACTTACTAGGCTTGAATGAGCTTTAATCAACATAAAATAATGGTTTGAATGATGATGTGATCGCTTTATAGACTAAACTTGTCAAAAACTTAAAACTCACGAGGCTTGAATAAACGTTAAAAAAAATCCAACACTTTTTGATGGTTTGAATGCTGTCACTTGTTAAACATATCGGATTGAAATAGACTTTAAATTAAATACTCTATAATGGTTTGAATGACGGTGTCACTTCTTTATCGACTGAACTCAATGACGCTTGAATCAATCCAATATTAGATAATGGTTTGAATGATGCCACTTTTTTTAACTAAGCTTACTATCACAGTTGAATGAATCCAAGACTGAATAATGGTTTGAATGATGGTGCCATTACTTTATCGATTAAACTTACTAGGCTTGAATGAGCTTGAATCAACATAAAATAATGGTTTGAATGATGCTGTGATCTCTTTATCGACCAAACTTGTCAAACTTAAAACTCACGAGGCTTGAATGAACGTTAAAAAAAATCCAACACTTTTTGATGGTTTGAATGAACGTTAAACAAAAATCCAACACTTTTTGATTGTTTCAATGCTGTCACTTGTTAAATATAACGGATTGAAATGGACTTTAAATTAAATACTCTATAATGGTTTGAATGACGGTGTCACTTCTTTATCGAGTAAACTTAAAGACGCTTGAATCAATCCAATATTGGATAATGGTTTGAATGATATCACTTTTTCACTTTCGAGACTTGGATGAAGTTTGAGTCGGTCCAACACTTGATGGTTTAAATAAGGATGTAGTTTCTTCATTGACTAAATTTAGTGGTTTGAATGAAGCTCAAATCAACGCGACACTCAGTGTTGGTTCGTTACCTGTCTGGCCGTTGCCTTGCTGGTACTGGGCCAGTTGCTTGTAGTACTCGTAGTACTGGGCCGCGTAGTAATATTGGTAGTACTGTTGTTGTTCGTACGTCATTTGTGCGTAAGCTTCCGAAGTTTTGGGCGGTTCAACTTGCACCTCCGGCTGGTTCCCTTGTATCCTGTTAACCAATTGAGAATACGAACAATTGGCAGAGGGCTTGTACGGTATTGACGGTATTGAACTCGTTTGTACATCCTGTCAGACAATAATTACAGTTATTTTTCAATCAAACAAGCCCGGCAACATCATCAAATAAATTCTCTCCCCCCCCCCAAAAAAAAAAACGTGTCTTCGTTCGTTCGACGTTGTTCGGCCGAATTTCGATCACTAATTTAATCATCAATTTTTTTTTTCACTAAAATCAAATTTTCTTTCAATGTTTGCCGGACGGACCGCTAGAATTTCGCATCAAAAAACAAAAATTCCTAGTGTTCGGCGGCTCTCTCTCTCTAATTACTACAAAGGATCAGTCGCTAAACTTTGGACACAACAATCACCTTAGCACCTGCAAACAGAAAAAAACGTTATTAGTTGTTCACGACAACAAAACAGACGAAGATTATTATTATTATTGTCAAAGCGATCATTCAATGTAGCTGTGGTAACGGTTATCGACAGTGGCGGGGCAAAGCGCCGGGAACCTACCGGATGCGAGGTCGCCGAAACCAGACTCGGGTGCAAGTAATGGTCGCTATCCGAACCGTTGTCCGCACTATCCTCGTGTTTCTCCTCTAAAAATTTTCGTTTAAATCAACCCTTTCCCCGTTAGATGGCGCTCGACTCACCGGTTTGACTCGCCGAAGGCACCTGATACCGACCGCTCTTGATGGCCGACAGCACGTGCCGATAAAACTTGTACAAGTTGTGGCCCTGGTTCAAGAACCCAAATTGGGGATTGTCGCTCTGTTTCGCTTTAATTAAAATCTCCATTTGGGGGCCCTGTTTGCAAACGAACAACGCCGTTTTCTCGATTCTGGCACTCTCCTTGACGGTTTTCGGCTAAAATTGCGCGTTACACAAAAATTGACTCGAAATTATCAATTCACCAGAGCAATATCGACGGGGACGTCGAGACTGAGAGGGGGCGTGTACTCTTCGTCTTCCTCTTCGGCTTCGGGGACTGTCGGTGGCATTTCTTGAGCCGGGTCGGTAGGAACGTCGTAACTGTACTGAAACTCGTTGGCTTTCTGCCGCTTTTCTTCTTCCTCTGCGCAATTATTTAAGTCATTACAAGTAGTTTTAATAACTGCGTACACCGGCAAATTTAAAGCGGGGAAAGAATTTTGACAGTGGCTTGAATGCGGTGGTTTGAATGCAAAAAATTAAATTTGTCGGTGTTTCCGTTACCGAAAGTGTTACCTTTGTACATTTGTTCTTCTTCCTCGTTAATGTGGAGAGAATAGTATCGCTCTTTGTCGCATAATTGCTCGAGTTTTCTTTCAGACTCGTTCAAGCCTAACCAGCGCATTGTGTCGAAATCTTCTCGGTTCGCCTCGTAAGGTGAAATGTCGGATAAGGCCCCCCGGCAGTCGTACCTAGAAAATTTGAGGAGTTTAAATGGGGAAGTGCCGGCGTTGTCACCGAAACTAACCTATCAATTTTGAGTTTTTCATCGCCCATCCAAGGGATCAAATGTTTGCCTTTGTCAACGAAAGAAGCTTTGTCGTCGTCCCGGAACAGTTTGCAGGCATATCCGAAAACCAGGAGGTCTTCGTGGTTGTCTTTTGGCTTGTTTTTGCGCAAAATTCCCGATTCCGAACTGACACCCCATTGCGCCATGGTTGTTTTGACAAGTGACTTGACATTACATTGACACTTGAGACAAAACACCAACCTAACAACCTAACGTCTGGCCCGAAATTCCCCCAGGAACCCAGAAATTTTACTGGCAAAATTAAAAATTAAAATTGAATTTTGCTACAAATTAGTAACAGCAGCTTAATTCTTCAAAAACTAATCAAACTATTAAACGTAGAACTCTTTTCGAAGACAAAATTCTTCAAAAAGTGACCTAACTTCAGACTTTGGACGTAAAATAGGGAAATTTGTCCAGCAGCGCCAACTTCACTTCAGGCGAGAATTCACTAGATTACTAACCTGTCTCGTTCGGGGTGCAGTGAAATCTGTTGAGTTAAATTGCGCAAATTTCGGCAAATTTGTCATAATTGGACCCAAATTCGGTTAATTTCGCACCAACTTAGGTCTGAATCAGGTAAGTCGCGGGTTTGAAACAAGATTTTGGGCCCCATGAAACCGCCACATGTTGACTTGAAAATCGGTGTAACCCCCCGAATTTCGGGGTGTTCGCCGTAATTCCGGTCAATTTTCGTCGCTATTGACCTCCAATCACCTTTAAAACACCGGAAATTCTTTTCGAATTGCCAAAAATTTTGACAGTTAATTTGAGGTTATGTAGTTTTTTAGCCAAAATGAGTCGTTTTTTCGCCGGTTCGGACTCGGATTCCGACAGCTCGAGCGAGGAGGAGCAAGTTCAGCGCACTGCGGCCCCCGTCTACACCGTAAGTCGTTTCGGGCAATTTTCAACAATTTTCGATTAATTTTGATTTTAGTTCAGCGACGATGAGGAAGAAGTTAAACGGGTTGTCCGTTCCGCCAAAGAGAAGCGTTACGAGGAACTCACCAACATCATCAAGCAAATCAGAAATTTCAAAAAAATCAAAGACATGAGCAGCATGCTAACAAGTAAGTTTCGAGTCTCGTCAGTAACGCGAGAGTAGAGAAGAAGCTTTTCTGCCACATTAATTTAGGTTTATAACAATTTTAATTAGACATCAACAATTAACTAAAAATAAATAGAAAGTGACACGAAAATTTTCCGAAGGTTTCGAGGATCTCCAGAAGGCCTACGTCAAGGCTTTGCCGGTGATCTCGAAAGAGGAAAACGGTCAAACACCGCGATTCTTCACCCGTTGCCTGGTGGAGGTGGACGATTTCGTCACGGAAATGTGGGAGGATCGCGAAGGTCGCAAGAACTTGAGCAAGAACAACAGCAAATCGCTAGCTTCCATGCGCCAAAAGTACCGGAAGTACATCAAGGACTTCGAGGAGGACATCGCCAAGTTTCGCGAAAATCCCGACCAACCGGACGACGAAGAAGAGGAGGAGAAACGTAATCAATATTTGTCAAAAAAAAATTTTTTTGGTCGTTTCAATTTTTATTTTACGTGTAACTAGGTGAAAACCATGACTTTACAGCCAGCGGGCCGTAAAACAGACTTTACAGCCCGGCGGGTCGTAAAATAGACTTTACAGCCTGGCGGGCCGTAAAATGGTACTTTACGTTCCGCTCTTAATAAATTGACCATGGCTAGTTGTGTGGTAACACGAAGCTTGGTAACGTCAATCAAAACGTCTTGAGGGCATCTTGGGCCGAAAGTAAAACTTTACATGCGCTGACGAAGTCCAAGGGTTGAAAGTACAATTTTCCATCCTCGGACTTGGTTCGTGGACAATTTTTTTTTTTTTTACTTTTGGCCCTCGTTACGTGAAGAACCGTTGTAGATGAGCCGGAGCCCGATTCCGACAACGAAAACTACGTGGTGACTCCGAAGGCGGCCGCGAAGCCGTCGATGGTCATCGACGATGGTTCGTCGGATTCTTCGTGGCCGTCAGACAGTGATCTTAGCTCGGACAGTTCGGACGATGACGAGAGTAAATATCAGAGCATGAGAGAGCGATTCTTGAAGAAGACGGGACCGTCGCACGAAGAGGACGAAGAGAAGGAACGCAGAAAAGAGGAGCGCAGAAAGGAGAGGAAGGACAAGGACAGGAGGAAGATCAAGAGAGAAGACGAGGAGGATGGCGAAGGGGAATGGGAAACCGTCAAGGGTGGCATTGCTATTCCCAGTGTAAGTTGATTTGTCATTGAGTTAAAATAAAATTTATTTTTTGTTCAAAGTTTTATTAATTTTTTTCGTCAATTTTTTTCTTGTTTTTTTAAAGTTAGGAGAAGCCGAAGATGTTCGCGAAGGACGAAAGTTTTATTAATTTTTTGGTAATTTATTTTTTTTTTTTTTGTTAGGAGAAGCCGAAGATGTTCGCCAAGGACGCCGAGATCGACCTCAGTCTCGTCATCAAGAAACTCAGCGAGATAATGGCGGCGAGAGGCAAAAAGCGGACGGATCGTCGTGAACAAATCGAACTTCTGCACGAGCTCCAGAACGTTGCCGAACAACATCAATTGGGGCCCGCCATCAACGTCAAAATTAAAATCGCCATAATTTCGGCCGTCTTCGATTACAATCCGAAAGTTTCTGACGCGATGAAACCGGAATATTGGGCGAAACTGCTCGAACGCATGTCGGAAATGCTCGACGTCCTCCTCGCCAATCCTCAATTGCACGTTTCCGAAGCCATCACCGAAGAAACTGAGAATCTGGAAGAGGCTCCTTATAAGATTCGCGGTTGCGTTCTGACGTCGGTCGAACGACTCGACGACGAGTTCACGAAACTGTTGAAAGAATGCGATCCGCACAGCAACGAGTACGTGGAGAGGTTGAAGGACGAGGCTAAAGTTGCCGCTATTATCGGCAAAACGATGCAGTATTTGGAGAGGTCCAACGTCGCCTCTGAGATTTGTCGCATTTATTTGAGGAAAATCGACCATCTCTACTACAAGTTCGACCCGAGAGTCCTTCAACAGAAGGCCGTGAGTCTAGAGTTTTTAATTTTATTACGTTGTCGTCCTCTCGGTGCTGACGTAATTGATGTTACGCATGCGCTGTCGCATCATCCTGGTCACGGCACCAAAGTTACGGTTCCCCGCCTTCTTTTGGATTTATTTATAACTACTGTTGTTGAACTGGGATTTTTAATTTCTTTACGTTTCATCCCGTCCGCACTGGGATGCGCATGCGTGACTTTACGTTTCAGCACTGGGATGCGCATGCGTGATTGTCGCGTTTGTACCAAATTTTACGATTTTGACTGATGTTGCTTTTGTTTTGTGGCAGGGGGAGGTGGCGAAAGACGTTTACACGTCCGTCCAGGAGATGGAGAAGTTGTGCAAGTTCGTCTACGCCAAAGACGGTACGGATCGGCTCCGCACGAGGGCGATACTGTCGCACATCTACCATCACGCCCTCCACGACAACTGGTTTCAGGCGCGTGATCTGGTGTTGATGTCGCATCTCCAAGAAAACATCCACCATTCCGATCCCAGCACCCAAATTCTCTATAATCGTACCATGGCCCATTTGGGTCTGTGCGCTTTCCGTCACGCCAACATCAAAGATTCGCACAACTGTCTCGTCGACCTGATGATGACCGGCAAACCGAAGGAACTTCTGGCCCAAGGACTGTTGCCTCAACGACAGCACGAGAGGAGCAAAGAACAAGAGAAGATCGAGAAACAAAGACAGGTGGGGGAATCTGTCCTTGTCCCATCTTTCTATCTATTAATCCGTCCTTGTTGTTGTTGTTGTTGTTTTTTTAAAATCCGAATCTCTTTATTTTTGAACCTTTATATATACAGGGTGATTCACGTAGCCCGTCCATTAGAAGTTTTTCAACTTCCAGTTGGATTAAAAATTTGAAACTTGGAAGGCAGTCATTATCAGTCATGCTCATTCTATCTAAAATATTTTGAGCTCTCTAGCTATACAGGGTGTGCGAAAAGTCAGTATCAACTTTCTTATTTTAAATAGAAACGTACCATTTTTTCTACATGGTCTAATTGGTCTTCCAACTCTGAGTTTTTATAACATTTGTTATGTAAACTTATTTGACAATTTTTGACATTATGTTAACTTATGTGAAAAAAAGAGTCGATGTGGTAGCTTACGAAAAAATTCGTATCTGGCAGACGGTTTTGAATTTATGAAAACCAATTTGTAAAGTACTTAGTTCGAAGTCCAGACTAACTTCTGATATCTTAATGGTAGTTCCATTTTGTACCGTATGGGCGCAGACAATTTTCAAATATCGCACCCAAAAATGGTCAAAAAGTCATTTTTTTCAAATGGCACCTACAGATTTTTTTTTACATCATTCGATAGAAAATTATATTTTGGGATGAGCCACTTAAGCATTCCCTATACCTAACTTCATCCCCTATCAAATTAAAAATTAAAATCCAGAAATTCCATCAATCCTGCCAAGAGATTTTTTTAGTTTTTTAAGTATGCCATGGAAACAAAAGACAATTACAACATTTTAATTATGAAATGAATATGTTACTAATTTTATAAAAAAAAAAACAACAACAAAAACTACCAAGAACCATCTTAACAAAACTTTAATGTAGGTGTTCAATGTGAGCACCATTTTGATTACTACATACATTCTATTAATCCATTTTCAACAGATTGTGTACCTCTTTTAATTTCGTTGAGACCAAGACTGTCGAATGCTCTTATTATCTCCAGATCTTACCTCATTAGACTTTTATGTTTGGGGTCGAATAAAAGATTTAGTTTATACTTCACCACTTTGCAACATAAAGGAATTAAGCGGGAGAATAATAAGAGCATTTGACAGTCTTGACACCAACGAAATAAGAGGAGCTACACAATGATATAAAATGATAGAATGTAGTAATCAAAATGATGCTCACATTGAACATTTACATTAGAATTTTGTTAAGATGGTTCTTGATAGTTTTTGTTGTTGTTGTTTTATAAAATTAGTAAGATATTCATTTCATAATTAAATTGTTGCAATTGTCTTTTGTTTCCATGGCATACTTAAAAAACCAAAAAATCTTGTGCAAAATTGATGAAATTTCTGGATTTTAATTTTTAATTTCATAGGGGATGAAATTAGGTATAGCTTAAGTAACTCATTCCAAAATACAATTTTCTATCGAGTGGTGTAAAAAAAATCTGTAGATGCCATTTGAAAAAAATGACTTCTTGACCATTTTTGGTTGCGATATTTGAAAATTGTCTGCGCGCATATGGTACAAGATGGAACCACCATTAAGACATCAGAAGTTAGTCTGGACTTTGAACTAAGCACTTTACAAATTAGCTTTCATAAATTCTGAACCGTCTGCCAGATACGAATTTTTTCGTAAGCTACCACATCGACCCTTTTTTTCACATAAATTAACATAATGTCAAAAATTGTTAAATAAGTTTACATAACAAATGTTATAAAAACTCAGAGTTGGAAGACCAATTAGACCATGTAGAAAAAATGGTACGTTTCCATTTAAAATAAGAAAGTTGATACCGACTTTCCGCACACCCTGTATAGCTAGAGAGCTCAAAATATTTTAGATAGAATGAGCATGACTGCCTTCCAAGTTTCAAATTTTTAATCCAACTAGAAGTTGAAAAACTTCTACGTGAATCACCCTGTATACACCCCGTTTTGTTCTTGTTATTGTTATTGTTGTTTCTTTAAACTCGAATCTTTTTATTTTTAAATCTTTAAATATATACGGGGTGTTTGACGGTTGAAAAATTTGCCGCCAGATGCCGTTCCACATGCACATCAACCTGGAGTTGTTGGAATGCGTCTATTTGGTGTCCGCCATGTTGATCGAGATTCCCTACATGGCCGCTCACGAGTTCGATGCGCGTCGTCGCATGATTTCGAAGACTTTCTACCAGCAGTTGCGCAGTTCGGAACGTCAAAGTTTGGTCGGTCCGCCCGAGAGCATGCGCGAACACATGGTGGCTGCGGCGAAAGCGATGCGTAACGGCAATTGGGCCGCTTGCAACAATTACATCATCAACGAGAAGATGAACGCGAAAGTTTGGGATTTGTTCTATCAGGCCGATGCCGTTCGAGCTATGTTGACTAAACTGATCAAAGAAGAATCTCTTCGAACTTATCTGTTTACGTATTCGCACGTGTACGATTCGATTTCGATGGCGACGTTGGCGCAAATGTTCGAATCGGAAAAACCCGTCGTTCACTCTATTATTTCCAAGATGATCATCAACGAAGAATTAATGGTAAAATTAATTGTTTGAGGTTGTTTCATTTAAAAAAAAATAAAATAAAAATTGTTTCAGGCGTCGCTCGATGATCCGACTCAAGTTGTGGTGATGCACAGAAGTGAACCGTCGCGTTTACAGTCGTTGGCTCTACAATTGGCGGATAAAATCAACAATTTTGTCGATTCTAACGAGAGGATTTTGGAAACGAAGCAAGGAAACTTCTTTTCGAGGGGCGTTAATCAGGTAATTTAGCGGTAATTTTGGTGTTTTCGCAACGACAATTTTTTTTCTTTTTAGGGCAACTTCAGAGGAGACAGGCAAAACTATCGAGGCAACAACCAAGATTGGAACAGGCAACGCAGAGATCATCGTAAAGAGAATTATTGACGGTTTTTGTAAACATTTGTATGGAACTAATTATACTTAGGTTTCAACTTTTTACTTCTTTAAAGTGGATCTTAGAAAAATTTGCGTTTTTATCTGAAACTACCCTTCTTTTCCAGGGCTATTTTACTCCTCCAAGTCTCTTAGCGATCATAAAAACCAAGAAGGTCGCTAAAGCGCGTAAGACAGGTGGCGCCCTCTATCAAACACTCTCGAACTGCATGTAGACTTCTTTAATTGAAAAACCATTTGATAAGAATGAGTTATAAAAGCTGCAAATGAGTTAGAGAGTATAAGAATAAATTATAAAAACTAGGAGTGAGTTATAGTAACATGAAATAGGTTAAGGAGAATGAGTTATAAAAACTGGGAATAAGTTAGAAATTAAAAGTGAGTTCTAGCAACTGAAAATGTGTTATAAAACTGAGAATAAGTTAATGACACTGAGAATAAGTTATTGACACTGAGAATAATTTAATGACACTGGGGATAAGTTAATGACACCGGGGATAGTTAATGATTCTGGGGATAAGTTAATGACACTGAGAATGAGTTATAGAAACTATACACACCTTCAGAAAAAAGTGCTCGAATAAAAATTAGAAGATGTAGAAGGAATAAAAAAATCCAATTGTTATTAAAATAAGCGGAAAAACTACCGTCATTTATTTATTGTTAAATTACAACAATAAACAGGCATACTTCAACAAAAACAACATGACAATATCCAAACAAAAATTAACAACATGGCCTTTTAAAAAAAAAATGATATTATTTACGTCCTTAAACTTTAGAAACAATATTTCGAAAATAACAATTGCACGTATTAGTAAATAATTACAAGAATTCTAATGAGAGACTTAAAGACTAAAATTGCCAACATTCCAAGCGACTACCGTCACGTGATCAAGTTTCCCGGGTAAATTCTGCACTTTTTCCAGCCCCTTCTTCCTTCTCGACTTCTTCTCTTGTTGCGACACCTCCACCATCACCCCGTTCCTGTTGTCGAAATACAATTCCAGATCTTCAAGTGTACGTCTCTTGGCCGCTGTTATACTCAACGTGAAACTGACCAAATTCTCGCACAACTTTCTGGCGGTATCACAAGGCGAATCGCGACCCGTAATGCCGTGCATCAGAACATCTTCGATCAACAACAATTGCAACTCGTACCGTTGTACGGGCGTTACGAACGGAATTCCGTCTGGGTTCCGGAGAACTTGCCGCAACGGCGGCATCGTCGCCGATGACGACCGCATTTCGATCGTAGTTTTCGACCGTAAAAACTTGTAACTTTGTTGAGGCGGCGGCGCTTGTTGTTGTGATTTTTTCGTACTTTGAGTACTGCGACCGCCGTGAGACGACGTCGTCTCTTTTTTGTTTTGACTAGAAGCTTGACGACGCAGACTACTAGCGCGCGTTTCGACTATTACAGGTTTCTTTTTTACCGACGCGCTATCAACAGCGTTCTCTTTCACGAAATGCGCCACCAAAGGATCGAGATTTTCAACGGGTTCAACCGACGACGACGACGTCGAAGGTTCAACTTCCCCTTGCGGTTGTGGGTCGGTCGTTTTGTTTTTTAAATGTTGTGAACGTCGCGGCGGTTTAACCGGCGGTTTGGCGTTTTGCGACGGTGTCCGTCGAGGTTCTTGAGGTTTAGTCAGAACGCGATTCGCGCTCGACATGTGAATTCTCGGTTCGTTAGTGTTAACGGTGAAACGACAAACGTTCGGATCGAAATTGTCGGTCATGCCGTCGCTGGCCACCATAACGATGTCGCCCTTCTGAAGGGTGGTCACCGATAAAGTTAAGTTGCTCAATTCCGGATTGATGCCGTCGACAGGACCTAGAGCTCCCAACGCGTCTCTCATATCCCGATTGCAGTTGATATCGTGCGAACCTGTAATACCGACAATTCCGTTAACAACTCCCAACGACCAAAAAAAAAAAAATTTACCTTTAGTCAACTCCCTCAAGCCGTACTTTTGCGAATAGACGTACGCCAATGTGTCGCCGACGTTACAAACGCAACAAACGTATTGAGTCGGCCTTTCCGGTCCTTCCTCCCCTTCTCTGCGCAGGCGCGGCTTTAGCGGCAGAATTACAGCTACCGTTAGGGTCGTTAACATTCCTTTGTTTTCCAGGATGAGATCGTGGGCGCAATTGAAAGCGCGCAAGAGACAAACGAAAATTTCCTTCGTGTTGGCGACCCTGTGAGCGTTGAGGGGAGGTTCGGAAATTCCGTCGCTGTCGTCCGATTTGACGGTCAAACTTTCAAACGGTGTCGTGTCGCTGAAGATGGTTTTGTTGAGGTAGTGAAGACAGCCGTGGACGGCCGACTTGGCGGCGATGCTCGCTTTTTCTCCTGGCAAAAGAAGAAAAAAAAAAAACAAAAATAGCAAACAAAAAATAAATAAAAATAATTTTATAATGACGTCACAACAAATAAACCGTAATAAACGATCAAAATTATTATCAAATTATAATGACGCCACTATGTGAAGGTATATACCCCAATTGACGCCGTCGGCCACCGCCAAAATGGACGAGTCGCCCCTGGATATGACGCCGAAACAATCGGCGATCGGATCTCCGTTCTTGTTATTGGTCACTTGATTCCTGTCGTACAACGAATCGGAGATGCCGTACACCAAATCTGATTTCCGGCTCCATTCTTTGGGCAGGGCCGAATCGTCGACGGCGCCATGATTCACTTCCGTCTCGTCCCCGCTTCCTGAAACTGTACGTCATCACATCAGCAAAAATTCGTGTCAAAACTGACAAAATCAAAATCAAGCAACATTCCATTCAAAAACAAAAACAAATCGACCGCAAAGAGCATGCGCGAAAAACCAGTGCGGTCTGTCCTGTTATATCGTGCGCCACCAGTGGCGTCCGTCAAACCACCAACACTCGTTATTTGCGAAAACAAAACAAATTACTGTAAGCGTCGCTGCATTCCAGTGGCGTCCAATCAAAGAAAGTTTACATATTGATAATATGTACAAATTTAGTGTCATTACGAAACCAGTGAAGTTCGTCACTAAAAAAATTGATTCTACCACCAGTACGGTTCGTTCAATACAAATAAAATAATTAATAAGTCAGTGCAGTTCGTCTAGCTAACGGTTACTGAAAAATTTACGTTAATGTAAAAGTTCAGTGGCGTCCGTCAGACAACTTTGCAAAAACAAAACCAATTAACATGCGCATTCAAAAATAAATCAGTCGCTAAATTCCAGCGGCGTCCGATCAAAGAAAGTTTACATATTAATACGTACAAATTTCGTGCCATTACGGAGGCAGTGCAGTTCGTCACTAAAAAAAATTGATTCTACCACCAGTACGGTTCGTTCAATACGAATAAAATAATTAATTAGTCAGTGTAGTTCGTCTAGCTAACGGGTACTTAAAAATTTACGCTAACGTAAAAGTTCAGTGGCGTCCGTCAGACAACTTTGCAAAAACAAAACCAATTAACATGCGCATTCAAAAATAAATCAGTCGCCAAATTCCAGCGGCGTCCGATCAAAGAAAGTTTACATATTAATACGTACAAATTTCGTGTCATTACGGAGCCAGTGCAGTTCGTCACTAAAAAAAATTGATTCTACCACCAGTACGGTTCGTTCAATACAAATAAAATAATTAATAAGTCAGTGCAGTTCGTCTAGCTAACGGGTACTGAAAAATTTACGTTAACGTAAAAGTTCAGTGGCGTCCGTCAGACAACTTTGCAAAAACAAAACCAATTACATGCGCTAAATTTCAGTGGCGTTCGTTCGAGGAAAGTTTACAAATTTCCTATATTAATTATGTACAAATTTGGTGTTATTACTGGACCAGTGCGGTTCGTGAATAAAAAAATATTTGATGTAGAAATCTGAAAAAACGCGTCGCCAAAGAGGAAATTCGGTGGCAAAAAAATTACATTGCTATAAAAAAAAAACAGTGGCGTCCGTCGAACAAGAAGTGGCAAGATGAAAGAAACTACACAAATCTACAAATAGCAAGCCGACAAAAATCCATGCTTTTTACCCCGCGTAATGTCGGGCCTGTTCGCCACCCTGATAATTCTGCCCCTTTTCCCGTGTCGGAACGGATCCCCTTCGCTTTTCGACTTGGCCAAGTTGCGATTCGTCTGTTTTTCACCGGCTACGTCGCCGTTTTTCGTTTCACCCTCGTTACCACCACCGCCGACGCCGCCGCTATTAGTTTCGACCAGAACGTTATTTCGACACGGCACCTCGTCCGAATTATTGTTACTGTTGTTGTTGTTGTTAGTGTTATAGAATTCCCTATCAATTTTGGTCGTTTCGATTTCCAAATCGAAATCTGATATGCTCCCGAGACTGTGACTTTTGTTGTGTTTTTTCGTGCGATTCGTGACGCAATACTCCTGACCCGCCACCTTGATGACCATTGTGGCGTTATCGACTGGTTGGCCGCCCCGTGAACGTTGCGGGGACTTTTTCGGTAAAACAACTGCAAAAAATCAACAAAAAAGAGAGAGGTAGAAGTGGGTGTGCGTGAAGGAGGAACGTAGAGAAAAAAATTAATTAATATCAACCGACACTTACCGGCGGGCTCTTCGACGGCGACGGCCGTATCGATGAAGTCGATGTCGGCGTCGAGAACGGAAAGGTGTTTCTCGCTGCGTTTCACCGTGGTCAGGCCGCCGTTGGGGCCCGAATAACAACCGACGATCGTGCCGGAACCGGTCTCGTAGACGCCCAACTCGTAGTTGGGCAGGTCCGTCGGCGTCTTGCCATAGATGATCGGAGGGCCCTCTCTCAAAGTTATCTGTCTGTAACAGTCAGTTATTAATAATCCATTAAAAAAAAAATAGAAAATTTTCAATAAAAGTGTCATTAAATCAAAGACTCGCCCTTGCAGGTACTTGGTGACGAAAGAGTTCTCGTTAACGTTGTGTCGTTTGTCCCTAGTCTCGTTGTGGAAGCTCAATTGTCTCAAGTAGCTAGACACCCGCTTCCTGAGGGATGGCATGACGACTCTGCAAATGCGTCAAAGAGTTTAGAGTTATAGTTGAGAAGACCGAGATGAGAATGAGTTACAGAAAATTAGTTAAAAAGACTGGAAAAACTTCAAATGGGTTAATGAGTAATAAACACTTTGAATGGGTTGAAGAGACTGAAACTGAGTTATAAAAGGTGGGAATGAATAAATGAGAATGCGTAATAAGAACTGGGAATGAGTTAGAAAATGAGAATAACTTATAGAGACTTGGAAGGAGTTAAAGAAATTAGGAGTTAGTTAAAAGATTGAGAATGAATTATAGAACCTGAGAATGAGTTATAGAAACTGAGAAAAGATTAAAAAGAAGCAGTTATAAAAACTGGAAATGAGTTAAGAGATTGAGAATAAGTTGTAGAGACTTGCAATGCGTTAAAAACTTGAAATGGGTTAAAGAAACTGGGAATCAGTTAAAGACAGAATGAGAATAAGTTATAAAAACTTGGAATGAGTTAAAAAGATAGAGAATGTGAGAATGAGTTAAAGAGAATACGTTATAGCGACTGGAAATGTATTATAAAACTGATAATAAGTTAAGGAACATGCTGAGTTATAAAAACTAAAAATTAGTTAAAAAGAATCAGTTATAGAAGATGCAAATGGGTTAAAGAGTATGAGAATCAATTATAAAAACTAGGAATGAATTATAGTAACATGAAATAGGTTAAGGAGAATGAGTTATAAAAACTGGGAACGAGTTAGAAATTGAGAATAAGTTATAGAAACTGGAAATGAGTTGAAGATTGAAAATAAGTAAATAATAGATACTTGAAATGAGTTAAAAGGACTGAAAATGAACTATAAAAACTACAAATAGATTAATGAGTTATAAACATTTTGAATAAGTTCAAGAGACTGAGATTGAGCTGTAGAAACTAGAAATTAGTTAAGGAGATAGAAAATGTGAGAATGCAAGACTGAGAATGAGTTATAGAAACTGGAAGTTAGTTAAAAAGACTGGGAATGAATTAAACAGAAAGCATTATAAAAACTAAGAATGAGTTAGAAAGTGAGAATAACTTAAAGAGATTTGGATCGAATTAAAGAAATTGGGAGTTAGTTAAAAAGATTAAGAATAAATTTAAAAAACTAAGAATGAGGTACAGAAATTGAGAATAGATTATAAAAAAGTGGTTATAAAAACTGGAAATGAGCTAGAGATTGAGAATAAGTTGTAGAGACTTGTAATGAGTTAAAGAAATGAGAATGTGAGAATGAGTTAAAAAGTGAGAATAACTTACAGAAACTTAGAATAAGTTAAAGAAACTGGGAATTTGTTAAAAGATTGAGAATTAGTTAAAAAAGAATGAGTATACTCATTCCTTTTTCCTTTTCCCACATTCCACATAGAAATTGAGAATAAGTCATAAAAACTTGAAATGAGTTAAAAAGATGAAGAATGTAAGAATGAGTTATAAAAACTAAAAATGAGTTAGAAATTGAGAATAAGTTCTAGCGACTGTAAATAAATTATAAACTGAGAATAAGTTAATGAGACTGAGAATGAGTTATAAAAACTGAAAATTAATTGGAAAAAAACAAGTTAAAGCAGCTGCAAATGGGTTAAAGAATATGAGAATAAATTATCAAAACTGGGAATGAGATTCAATACCATGATAATAAGTTATAGTAACATGAAATAGGTTAAAGAGAATGAGTTATAAAAACTAGAAATAAGTTAAAGAAAATAAGTAAAAAAAACTAGAAATTAGTTCAAAAGATTAAAAATGCGCTATAACTAAAAATGGGTTGAAAAAAATGAGTTATAGAAAACTGGAAATGCGTTGGAGATTAAAAATAAGCCATAGATACTTAAAATGAGTTAAAAAGAATGAGTTAGAAATTGAGAATCAATTATAACAACTGGAAATGAGTTAGAGAATAAGTTAATGAGACTGAGAATGAGTTATAGAAACTGAAAATTAGTTGAAAAGAATAAATTATAGCCTGCAAATGGGTTAAAAAGAATGAAAATAAATAATAAAAACTGGGAATGAGTTGAAGAGCCTAAGGCACGTATTTATAGACAAGACTTAAGGGCCATCGTCGTCTTCGAGGCCAATTTAGACCATAGAGAGTGAGACTTTTGTCTCACTTTTGCGACTATAGATTACGTTCTAACCTCCAAGTTGGTCTATAAATACGGGCCTATAACTGAGAATGGGTTAAAGTGAATGAATTATAAAAAAACTGGAAATGCGTTGGAGATTGAAAATAAGTCTCAGATACTTGAAATGAGTTAAAAAAATTAAAAATGAGTTATAAAAACTTGGAATGAGTTAAAGAGAATAAGTTAATGAGACTGAAAATGTGTTATAGAAACTGAAAATTAGCTAAAAAGAATAAATTATAGCCTGCAAATGAATTAAAAAGTATGAGAATAAATTATAAAAACTGAGAATGAGTTATAAAGATGAAAAATGAGTTAAAAAAAATGACTCATAAAAAACTGAAAAGGCATTGGAGATTAAGATTAAGTCATAGATACTTGAAATGAGTTAGAGATTAATAATGAGTTAAAAAAACTGGGAATTAGTTAAGAAAAATGAGTTAAAAACCTGGGAATTAGATAAGAAGAATGAGTTATAAAAACTGAGAATGAGTTAAAAATTGAAAACAAGTTATAGCCTATAAAAGAGTTAAAAATTACGAGAATAAATTATAAAAACTGAGAATGAGTTATAAAGATGAAAAATGAGTTAAAAAGAATGACTCATAAAAAACTGGAAAGGCGTTGGAGATTAAGATTAAGTCATAGATACTTGAAATGAGTTAAAGAGATTAATAATGAGTTAAAGAAAACTGGGAATTAGTTAAGAAAAATTAGTTATAAAAACTGGGAATGAGTTAAAAATTGAGAATAAGTTATAACCTACAAAAGGGTTAAAAAGTATGAGAATAAATTATAAAAACCGAGAATAAGTTACAAAGATGGAAAATGAGTTAAAAAGAATGACTCATAAGAAACTGGAAAGGCGTTGGAGATTAAGATTAAGTCATAGATACTTGAAATGAGTTAAAGAAATTAATAATGAGTTAAAGAAAACTGGGAATTAGTTAAGAAAAATTAGTTATAAAAACTGGGAATGAGTTAAAAATTGAGAATAAGTTATAACCTACAAAAGGGTTAAAAAGTATGAGAATAAATTATAAAAACCGAGAATAAGTTACAAAGATGGAAAATGAGTTAAAAAGAATGACTCATAAGAAACTGGAAAGGCGTTGGAGATTAAGATTAAGTCATAGATACTTGAAATAAGTTAGAGATTAATAATGAGTTAAAAAAACTGGGAATTAGTTAAGAAGAATGAGTTATAAAAACTGGGAATGAGTTAAGAAGAATGAGTTATAAAAACTGGGAATGAGTTAAAAATTGAGAACAAGTTATAGCCTATAAAAGCGTTAAAAATTATGAGAATAAATTATAAAAACTGAGAATGAGTTATAAATATGAAAAATGAGTTAAAAAGAATGACTCATAAAAAACTGGAAAGGCGTTGGAGATTAAGATTAAGTCATAGATACTTGAAATGAGTTAAAGAGATTAATAATGAGTTAAAAAAAACTGGGAATTAGTTAAGAAGAATGAGTTATAAAAACTGGGAATGAGTTAAAAATTGAGAACAAGTTATAGCCTATAAAAGCGTTAAAAATTATGAGAATAAATTATAAAAACTGAGAATGAGTTATAAATATGAAAAATGAGTTAAAAAGAATGACTCATAAAAAACTGGAAAGGCGTTGGAGATTAAGATTAAGTCATAGATACTTGAAATGAGTTAAAGAGATTAATAATGAGTTAAAAAAAACTGGGAATTAGTTAAGAAGAATGAGTTATAAAAACTGGGAATGAGTTAAAAATTGAGAACAAGTTATAGCCTATAAAAGCGTTAAAAATTATGAGAATAAATTATAAAAACTGAGAATGAGTTATAAATATGAAAAATGAGTTAAAAAGAATGACTCATAAAAAACTGGAAAGGCGTTGGAGATTAAGATTAAGTCATAGATACTTGAAATGAGTTAAAGAGATTAATAATGAGTTAAAAAAAACTGGGAATTAGTTAAGAAGAATGAGTTATAAAAACTGGGAATGAGTTAAAAATTGAAAATAAGTTATAACCTACAAAAGGGTTAAAAAGTATGAGAATAAATTATAAAAACCGAGAATAAGTTACAAAGATGGAAAATGAGTTAAAGGAGAATAAATAATAAAAGCTGAGAATGAGTTCAAAAGGCAGGACTTTTGAAGCCTACTTTTGTCTTGAGACCAACTTGGACCGTCGACGGTGAGACTGTAGTCTCACTTTTGTGGCTATGAATTACGTTCTAACCTCCAAGTTGGTCTCAAGACGAAGTTGAACTGGGAGACCTGACTATGAATACGGACATAAAACCACTGAGAATGAGTTATATAAATTGCAGCTGAAGAATAAGTCTTAGAGACTTGAAATGAGCTGAGGAGATTGAGAATGAGTTAAAAGAACTAGGAATCAGTTAAAAAGACTGAGAAAGAGTTATAGAAAACTGACAGTGAGTTCAAGAGATTGAAAATGAGTTATCAAAAAACTGACAGAAGATGAATCAAGACGAATTGGTCTGCCAGCGTTACATGTGTCCCTCGTAATGTACACAGAATTCCAGTTACATTACATGACAGGTATTACATGTATTTTAAACATGATTGTTTACAAACAAGATAACCTACACACGAGAAAATTTGGCAAAACTCACCGTCTTAATTCTAGATTTCCTAAACTAGTTGGTCTGGAAGATAATGTGTAAACCGTCAAAAGACTAGATTCAACCGTGTACGTTCATGTTTTCGTTAAAAAAGAGCGAATTACTCAAGCTGAAGGGCACACCCATTTGACATTTTGTTTGACAACTTGTCAGGTCACTGACATGACATGACATCACTTCACAGCTGACTTTCCGCGATACCAACAGCAAAACGTCAAAATCGACAACACCAACAATTTTTAAATCCACGTGTTTCAAGCGAAAGCTGTAATCGGACAATCCCTAATCGCGTTCCGATAAAAAGCGTTTCAACCAAATTAATTATTTAAATAACGAAAAAGAGATTAAATTTGCAGCGCCCCTTAATATCGGTAACTGTAATCCAAAAATATCCAGCTTTACGTCTAAAGCGCGAGATGGCGGTAAAGTGGTCAATTCTTTTAAACTATTTTCGGGCCGTTGTAGTTCCAGTAGGCCGATAAATAGTTCTTTTGTCCGTAAACAACTCTCGAACTACCTACCTCATGCCGAAAGTCACGTAGGCACGTGCATCACGAATTCCAGGGAAAATGTCGCAATTTTCGTCCAACGAAGCGGTGAGTCTAGAAAAAGGAGTTGATTCCACCCAAAAACCGGTCGTGACGAATCTCGAAAACTTGGAAAAAGTCTACGAAATATCCAGATGCCTCTCCTGGATCCAGACCAACAACTTCCAGAAGGTAAAAGGAAAAGGTTGTCTCGGCAAGTCTCGCGACTCACCCCCCACGATCGATTTCAGGTTTGTCTCCAGTTCCCCGACCATTTACTGGCGGATTCATCGCGAGTCGCCCTGGAATTACAACGAAAACTCAAACAAACCGTCTACGTTCTGGCAGACACCGCTTATGAAAGGTAGAAATGTTGGGGGTAGCACCGACCGAATTTTATTTCAATCGAATTGTTGCAGTTGTTGCATCGATTACGTGGCGGCAGCTCACGTAAAAGCGGACGCTCTCGTCCATTTCGGGCCGATCTGCTTTTCCGAAACTTCACACGACATTCCCCATCTCTACGTTTACGAAAAGAAACTCCTGGAAGTCGAGAAGTTTCGAGCTTGTTACGCGAAAATTTTCGCCGACGCCGACCCAAAACCTGTGATTTTACTCGATTCCGATTACGTTCATTTAACAAGTCGGCAACCCCCAAAAATATTAAACTTTTCGTTAATTAACTTTCGTTTCCAGATGAGATCTCTTCAAGTTGTCCCGACAACACCGTAAAAACAATTGACGAACACAAATTGACGGACGCCGCCGTCCTGTTGATCGGAACTAACGCAAGAAAGTTACCTAATTTGAAATTCCGTCATAAACGTAACTACCCCTCACCTAGTGAAATTTCGACGTTAATTTTTTTTTTTTTTGTAATTTACAGCGAAATCTTTGTACTTTTACAATCCCGATTTCGACACTTTGACCGATTACGAAGACGACGAAAGAATTGCGCGGCGAAGGTACTATTTAGTTGAAAAAATTAAAGATAGCACTACTGTTGGTATAGTTATAGGAACGTTAGCCGTTCAAAATTACTTAAAACTCATCGAACGTCTCAAAAAATTACTTAGTTTACACGGCAAAAAATACTACCTGATCAGCGTCGGCAAGCCGACCGTAGCGAAACTCGCCAACTTTTCAGAGGTAACTACAAACAGCAAGAAATTTTTTTTTTACGCACAACTGCATGAAAACCGCAATTAACTTTACAAGTAGGTGGCCGTAAAGTGTACTTTTTACTGCGGGCGGGCCGTAAAATCGCTTTACGGCCCGCTCGCGGCGGTAACCAACTCAGTTGTGCGTGAAACCCGGGCCGACAGTTTACGTTTGCGGGTGTAAATTACCGGGGCCGAAAGTAATTTACGTGGGCGTAAACGTCAACTTTCGGCCCGCTCATTAAAAAAAACTATTTTTTTCCCAAACCAAAATTTTTCAGATTGACATTTACGTGATGATAACGTGCGCTTTGAACGAAATCCACGCCGACCGCGACTACTACAAACCGATCGTCACCCCGTTCGACGTCGAATTAGCTCTAAATTCCCGTGCCGAAAACTTCGATTTCAGTTACGATTTCAACACTTTCGTTTCGAACCCGATCGGGGAGGTGTCTCGAAACAACGACGTCAGTTTGATAAGTGGAAATCTTCGTCGGGGTGTTACGTCCGACGAGGAAGAAAACGACGGTGATGGGGGTGACGCCGGTAGGGATGTGGCGGTCCGAAATTGCGGTACTGTCGACGCTTACGGCGGCGGCGGCGGGGCCGCTTTTTTGGCGACGAGAAGCTGGAAAGGATTGGAACAACGTTTGGGGGAGACCGAAGTGAAAACGGCGGAGGAGGGAAGAAGGGGGATAGCGCAGGGGTATTCGGAGGAAATGACGCATAATTAAGTGGGAATTGTTGTTGCTTAATTTTAAGTTTGTAATTGTTTTTATTTATTAATTTATTAAAAAAAAAAAGAAACAAATGATATTAATAATTATTAGTACATAGTTGATTTTGTTTGGGAACAAATATAATGTACTGTCCACCAGAAAATTTAATGAGCATCAAAAAATCTAAATGAAACCCAAATTATTATACATCAGAAAATGAGAACATCACCACTAAAATAACTATGCTGCGTATTGTTTTAGCATTGCTTACATTTTAAATTCTATATGTCTATCAATTTTACTAAATGTTCACCAAATTTAGAACGCTCAAGTTACGCGTCCGTGCTGTACATAATAAATATTCGCGCTATCCAATTATATTTAGTGTTTCTCAAAAAAACTATTTGTGCGTCAAATAATTATTCTATTAAGTCAAAAATGTAATATGCTTGCGCATCTCTCCTTGCCGCTTGCGCTTCCAGACAAGAGGCACGCAAAAAAAGTTTTGTACAAGGTCAGTTCAGGGTCCTGTAATTTTTTTTTAAAAGCACGATTAAAAATTACCACTAAAAGAAGTTTTACATAATGCAAGCCAATTACAGCAAAGCATTTATATACTACGGAATTCAATATCTTTTTTTGTGCCAACCACTTCTATTTTTACTGTTATTTTCCTTGCCCTAGCACATCTACATCTATAATTTTGCATAAAATTATTTACCATTTGCACAACATTTTGTTGCTTGTGTATTTTTGATCAACAAATAGTATTTTTAACTGCTAAATAATATAAGACACTGTCGAAAATCAAATATCTGGGTGTTATGTTAGAATTAAATGCGGAATAAAATTTGGTAAACATTTAGTATTTATGGTCAACAAAAGTTATTTTGGCGAACAAAATATATAAGAGGCCAGCATTATGTCAATATTTGGTTTTCGCTTTAAGATTATATATTTTCGTAATTTTGGTGAGCATTTAGTATTTTTGGGAAATAAAAGTATTTTTTTTGTATGAAAATATTAGGTAAATTTGGTAGACTGTTAAATACGACCTATTTTGTTTTGGGGGATTTGAAGGTGGGGGAAACTTATAACTGTTTGCGGTTGGCTTAGAAATTTTTTGATTGTTTTATAATTAAAAGTAATTGCGGTTTAATCAAAGAACGTGGGACAAGTCGAGTGTGCGGTTTGAATGCTCATTGGGCAGTCGAGCGCGGTATGTCGTGTGCAGTGCAGTGTTTTTTTTCTCTTCACGTAATCTTTCTATTTTTCCACGTTTCCAAAAGTTTGGGTGCCAATTTTTTTTTCCTTTTTTTAGTAATTTCTGCAGCATTTAAATTTTGGGTAAAACTTAAAAACCGAAACTGGTCTCATGGTTTAATTGTTTGAATAGATTTTCCCAATTTTAATACTTTTTCATAATTTGTAGCTGTTTTTACTTATCCACTATTTGCTAATTACGCAATTAATTACTAATTAAGCACTTATCATTATTTATATAACCAGCGATAACACTGTTTTCGCTCTTCATTATAGTAGTCAAGTGAGTTTTTAGCTAAATTTGCATTCTATTTAACCAACTAATACCATAAAATACGAAAACATTTGCTATGTGTATAACAATTTACGTATCTCCTGAGATATGAGAGAGACACACTTATGAGAAAATGCACACGACAGAAAAGAATAGCGCTATGGTTGCGCGATACGCATGTGGTGACATTTTCCTAGTTCTTTTAATTTTATTATGTTGTGAAATCCTAACCTCACCATTAATTTTAAGTTTGTTGCGCAAGCGTGATTAATAGTAACACTATTATAATTTTAAAAAGCAGATTTGCACCAAGCTAAACTCAATTCCTCGCTCAAACGACCAAAATAAAACAGTATCTAACAAATCTTTTGCTGTTGTCATTTGACAAGTGACAGCAAAATGACATAATATGTTTAATGTTTCTAATGTCATTCACGTCAACTGTCAAACTTTCAGCTGTCATCTACAAGCGATTAGCGCAGACGGTGATCACAGACACGTCAATTGGTAATCAACCCTTTTTTTATTCAAATTTTTAAATTTTACCGCCAATATTAAAATAAATATTTATTATCAGTATAGTCAATAAGTACCTGTTTTACTGGGATTCGAACCTGGGTCTCCTGATTGCCGTCTTCGCTAAACTATCGTATACTTACTAATAATAAATTAGTGAGTCTCATCAAATAAAAACAAGTTTCAGTTCTTTTGACGTTTGCTTCAAAATTTTGTCTTTATGCGCGCCAAAATAACTGCACTTCCGCCGGTTCGACGGTCTTCAAATTTTGGTACTGCCATCCGAACATCATAATCTTGGATACAATCAGAGAAAATTTCCATTTATTGTCCGCAACTCTCGCAATTAATGTTCAAAGTTTGGAAAAAAATCCTTCGAGCCGATCATAAAGAAGGCATCCTACTTCTGATGTGTACAAGAATTTTTGCAAATTGACTTTTAACGAAGTCGTTATACTGGCGCGTGTACTGAACAATCGTTGTTAAAAACGCAAAATTTTTGACTTGAACCAATTTGGCGAGTTTTCGCTAGTTAAGGGTTTTTCCATTGGAAATAACAATTGCACGTTCTATGCTTTCTACAACTATAAGTGCTGAAATTCTTCGGAAATTATCAAATTTATCGCCAATTAAACCACGAAACCGTCCGCAATTTAAAAATTACCCGTTTCAAGGTTTCCCCTAATTACCACCGCAGCGAGTGTTTAATTGGTTGCATAACCGTCACTCGAGAAAAATGACCCTCTTCAATCGTTTCGTCGACTGGAAACGTCCGACTGCCTGTAAGTTTTCCATCCATTAGCGAATCACACGCAATTACGCCAAATTATCTAATTATCGTCCCCAATTAAGTTCTTGCACTCTCTTACGAAAACAACAGCTACCTAGGTACTCGAATTTTTTTTCTTCTTCCGTCTCGTGACGTAACGAAATTTTCGCTTTTTCCACAAAACCATCAAAAGCAACAACCTTGCCATGTCGAAAAAAAAAACTAAATTAATGCCAAAAATTCCACGAATGTGACGTCATTTTCAACAAAAACCAGTCGCGATAATAATTATTTGTTGTAAGGACGCGACCGTGAATTATTTATGTTCGTTTCGAGAACAAAACGGCCGAGAATCTCGATCAAAAATTGGTCGATTGTTTCAAATGTAGCTATAGTCGATTGTTTGGAATTTCTCTTGGTGAGTCTACGACGACCGTTTTGTTGATTGATGGCCATCAGAAGGTGAAAGTCGACGAAAATAACAACAATAATATCGAAACGTCTCTCTAAAATTATTAGACGGAAAATTCGAACGAAAACGAAGACTTTTCGTTCGGCGAACCGGATTACCGTCGGAGATTTCAACGTGACGTGAGGCGAGCAACCCGACGTTTCATGTTTATGGAGTTTTCGAAATTAGTAGAAGTACCTACTTGGAATTTTCTCGTCTAATGAGTGACGCGACTTTGGACCTCAATACGTGTCCAGAATGTCCCGGCGACATTGACGATTTGCGTCACTTAACTATGGATACTATTACGTAAATAAAAATTGTTGGACATCACAAATCGCAAAAGAAAAATTTTCGAACAAGACGCGATAAATATCAATACTTAAGTTGTTTAAAAGAAGAAAAAAAAACAAATAACGAACTCGTTTAGATATTAAATAAATATGTGCACCTAATTGGTCACCTTGGACACGTTGACTAAAGCAACCAAGGTCGTTGATGATGGTTGTTTTTTTTTTTGTCGTGAACCTGATTTTCAGGTGATGACGATCGGAAAGAAATGGAAACTGGCGTTGGCAAAAATTCGCAATTTTCGCCCAGTGTTTGTCTTAAAAAGAGAAACTTACGGAACAAATAGTAAATAGTGTCGTTTTGTTGCGACGTTTCCAAAGTAGGTACAGATAATATTGACAGATGAAGAAAAAGATTGACAATTAAGTTGTGATTGGATTCGACGACACGTGGAAAAATTCTTTTTTTAGTTGCGCGTCAAGAAGTATAGTCTCCTAACCGGACAGAATAAAGCAGTCGTCATTCGAACTCATTTTTTGCTCACCTCAATCACGAGGGTCAATAGTGGTAATTATGACATAACGATGTATCATTAGAAAAATCTTGACACTATCATCTAAAAATGATTAAAAAAGTTAATTAGATTTTTTAAAATAATATTTGCCTCTTAGGTATACAATAAGTAAAATTGTGGTAAACGACAAAAAAAATTAATATACAGGGTGGGTGATGCGTTCGACTTCAATAGTTCGAGTTCTATGATGGCTAGTAATTAGATTTAAGAACACAAATAAACTACAAAAAAATATATATAACCTAAAAATGTTCGTTTTTAGTTTCTACATCATATCGTTAAAAAATATACAGGGTGATATTTTTTTAAATTGTAAAATTAAGTTTTGCCACCCTGTATAGTTTTTCAAAAGTAAAAATGATTTAAAAACATCCCACAGATGTTTCCTAATTAATACTTACCTAATTTTTTCTTAAAACTCGCAATTGTGACTGTTGTGATTTTTTTAACAAGCATCTGCAGATGCCATTATTTAAACAAAAAAAAATCTCTAAGTACATCCAAGTGCTTTGGAAATAGTCAGTAATAATATTGGAGTGAAAAGAGTCTAGGAAAAGGCTCCAAAAAAATCTTCTTTTACATAAAACATTCCATTAAAAAAAATATGTCACTTGCCCCTGTATAATCGTTTTGGCTCATCCTGTATGTTCAGAAAAAAATTCAGTTGTAGATTTTTTCCTAGTTTGTGTTCTTAAATCAAATTTTTAGCTACCTACCATAGAACTCGAGCTGTCGAAGTCGGACGCATTATTGCTCCACCCTGTATAACAAAAAATAAAATAATGTTAAAAGTGCCACATTTGAGTTTTGTAATTTGTAAGATACGATGTTATAATCGACAACGACATCGCGGATGAATTAACAGCATAACTATCGGTTTTCTCCTATCGAATTACATTACAGAAAACCTTTTCCGGAATTGGAAATCAAATAATTGAACATCTTTTCGTTTGTTTCAATTTGGAAAAAAAATTCTCTAAATAAAATATTGTCGAATGTCGATTAATAATAATAATAATAATAATAATAATCGCCACCGACAGCGTATGTCTAAAAATTGTCAAAATAGTTCGACAAATATCGTTTTGTTTTTTTAATGTTTTTAATTAATACAAAATAAATTAATTTATAAAATAAATTTTTTAATTCAAATTAAATTGAATTAATTTTCTCAATTTTGGAAAAATTAGCGAATTTGCAACTTTGTATAATCGATAATATCGATTGTCGTTTTGCTAAAAAATTAATGTCCCTTAAAGTGAAAGTGATGGCTATTATTTTGTTGTTAAAGTTGTTCAGTTGTTAAACTACATACCATAAATTTATGGTAATCGACTCATCCGTATAATCGACAATAACAACTTTTACTGATACAAAATCTTAATAACGTATCGTTTTTTTTCTTAACTGAGAATAATGGTAAAGAGTAGTAAAATTAAGTTAAAAATCGATTAAAGTTATTTAGAAATTATAATCGTCTAACTTACAATAAAGAAATATAATCGACAACGTTGAAAAAAAATTACAGCCCATATTTTTAGAATTTTAATTTTAACACTTATTGATATTGAAATTATCACGTTAACTTTGTAAATGACACACGACAATTATTTATAGAATTTTTGTTTGATTTACGAAACTGTACAATCGACAACACTTACAATTATTATCGTTATCTGCGTTTAACAACGTATACGGTTTCGATTAAAAGTGAAACGCGTATAGAGTCGACGTGTCGAAATGTAATGCTAGAAAATTTGCAAATTCTCGACGTTATCGCCAAAGTTATCGGCCATTAGGCGACGAGCCACATAATCATCCACATGCTTTGAATTTGAATCATAAATATGCAACAGTCAGGTTCAGATAGATACCTACGCGAAACAAGCGTAATTTCGTAAGTAGTTTCGAGCATTAAGTGAAAATAAAACGATTCGCCGTAACGAACCGACCACGTCTTCGTAGAGAAGTTTGCACTAAAATCATAGAGAAATGTGCAAAATTCACAAATAAATAAAAAAAAAAACTGAAGATTTTCTCAACATCCAAGCAACTGAATAAAGTGGGGGTTGTGTATAATCGATGTCGATTATATACGAGATCGAGAAATCCACAAATTGCAGCTTCTCAACTTTAACAAAAAGTTTATTAAGTCCAAATACTTAATTTATATATAAAATATAAACCATAACGTTTCCTCATGTATATTGTCATATAATCGATAATGATTTTATTAATAACCTCCCTAGGAAAAAACTGAAAAGAATTTAATTTGGCCTGGATATTCTATCTTTAATTCAAAAGGATTAAATTCGATAGATTATAATCGACAAAACGCTGGACGATTATACATCATGTTGACGATGATAGAATATAATCGACTTTGGCAGCAATAATTAAGAGTTCCAGTGTAACTTTCCATTCAAAAGTTGCTGCGATAAATGCGCAATCGACCAAATCGATTATACATCGATTGCAATATAATCGCCAAAATCTTTATTTAAAAAATATCTCTAAAAAAAACTGGAAAGTCTTTAATTTGGCCTGAATATTTTATCTTAGGTAGTTCAAATTGATTGAATTCGATAAATTATTTGATAATCGACAAAACTGCTACTTATTATATAATCGTCAAAGTTGTTTTCGGGTGCTACAATATTTTTAATAATTACATCAATTATAACATACAACTTGTAGTACTTTAAAACGACACGTATGTTCAGTGAGTCCTAACAATGGACGATTATACATCATGTTGACGATGATAGAATACAATTAACTTTGGTAGCAACAATTAAGAATTCTAGGGTAACTTTCCATTCAAAAGTTTTTATAAGCTGCCAGATATGCACAATCGACCAAATCGATTATACATCGATTGCAGTATAATCGACGAAATCTTTATTTGAAAAATATCTCTGGAAAAGAAACTGAAAAGCCTTCAATTTCGCCTGAATATTCTATCTTAAGTAGTTCAAATTGATTGAATTCGATAAATTATTCGACAATCGACAAAACTGTTACTGATTATATAATCGTCAAAGTTGTTTTCGGGTGCTACAATATTTTTAATAATTACATCGATTATAACATGCAACTTGTAGTGCTTTTATATAAAACGACACGTATGTTCAGTGAGTCCTAACGATGGACGATTATACATCATGTTGACGATGATAGAATATAATCGACTTTGGCAGCAACAATTAAGAGTTCCAGTGTAACTTTCCATTCAAAAGTTTATATACGCTGCGATAAATGCACAATCGACCAAATCGATTATACATCGATTGCAATATAATCGACAAAATCTTTATTTAAAAAATATCTCCAAAAAAAAACTGGAAAGTCTTTAATTTGGCCTGAATATTCTATCTTAGATAGTTCAAATTAATTGAATTCGATAAATTATTCGATAATCGACAAAACTGTTACTGATTATATAATCATCAAAGTTGTTTTCGGGTGCTACAATATTTTTAATAATTACATCAATTATAACATACAACTTGTAGTACTTTAAAACGACACGTATGTTCAGTGAGTCCTAACGATGGACGATTATACATCATGTTGACGATGATAGAATACAATCGACTTTGGTAGCAACAATTAAGAATTCTAGGGTAACTTTCCATTCAAAAGTTTATATACGCTGCGATAAATGCATAATCGACCAAATCGATTATAGATCGATTGCAATATAATCGACAAAATCTTTATTTAAAAAATATCTCTAAAAAAAACTGGAAAGTCTTTAATTTGGCCTAAATATTCTATCTTAGGTAGTTCAAATTGATTGAATTCGATAAATTATTCGATAATCGACAAAACTGCTACTTATTATATAATCGTCAAAGTTGTTTTCGGGTGCTACAATATTTTTAATAATTACATCAATTATAACATACAACTTGTAGTACTTTAAAACGACACGTATGTTCAGTGAGTCCTAACGATGGACGATTATACATCATGTTGACGATGATAGAATATAATCGACTTTGGCAGCAACAATTAAGAGTTCCAGTGTAACTTTCCATTCAAAAGTTTATATACGCTGCGATAAATGCACAATCGACCAAATCGATTATACATCGATTGCAATATAATCGACAAAATCTTTATTTAAAAAATATCTCCAAAAAAAAAACTGGTAAGTCTTTAATTTGGCCTGAATATTCTATCTTAGATAGTTCAAATTAATTGAATTCGATAAATTATTCGATAATCGACAAAACTGCTACTTATTATATAATCGTCAAAGTTGTTTTCGGGTGCTACAATATTTTTAATAATTACATCAATTATAACATACAACTTGTAGTACTTTAAAACGACACGTACGTTCAGTGAGTCCTAACGATGGACGATTATACATCATGTTGACGATGATAGAATACAATTAACTTTGGTAGCAACAATTAAGAATTCTAGGGTAACTTTCCATTCAAAAGTTTTTATAAGCTGCCAGATATGCACAATCGACCAAATCGATTATACATCGATTGCAGTATAATCGACGAAATTTTTATTTGAAAAATATCTCTAGAAAAGAAACTGAAAAGCCTTCAATTTGGCCTGAATATTCTATCTTAGGTAGTTCAAATTGATTGAATTCGATAAATTATTCGATAATCGACAAAACTGTTACTGATTATATAATTGTCAAAGTTGTTTTCGGGTGCTACAATATTTTTAATAATTACATCGATTATAACATACAACTTGTCGTGTTCTTATATAAAACGACGCGCATGTTGTGTGAGTCCTAACGATGGACGATTATATATTTCATGATATATAATTTCATCGACAGTGTGACAAAGACAGAGTTGCTAATCATTTTCTAAAGACCAAATAAAGATTATATCCGCATTATTTAACATCAAATTAAAAAACTGTGAACACTATTCAAAATTATAATCGATTGTGTCGACGATGATAGAATATAATTGACTTTGGCAGCAAAAATTAAGACTTTTAGTATAATTTTCCATCCAGAACCTTAGATACGTTGCGATAAAATGCGAAATCGACCAAATCGATTATACATCGATTGCAATATAATCGACAAGACGATGATAGAATATAATCGATGATAATAGAGATAATTTCTACTCTGGCCAAAACTTTCTATTCAAGAGCTTACAGTAACGACGATTATTCATCGATTGCTACATAATCGACGAAAACTAAATATATGAAATAATCGAAGATTTCATCGACAGTATAATCGATAAAATAACAAATTTGTGATTTCACTATTATATTCCAAGCACCCCATTCACTTTATTGCCCATTAATTTCTACCCACGTCACTGCGTAATCTGAAAAAACCAGCGGCGGCGGAGCGTAAAATTTTCGAAAATCTCACCTTAACCGCCGCCACGCCACTGGCCCTAAATCTGAGTGCAAGAGATAATTGGAGGGGTTCGCGGGGGGTCGTCGTCGATCCGCAACAAACACTCATGCATTTCGCCAACATGCACACGCGTGCCCCTCTCCTTTCGACGTCACTCTTCTCGGCATCCAAAGTGAAGGGGGGGCCTCACGACCTCACTCCTTCTCTCTCTCTCTCTACGTGCGGCATACCTGAAGACTTGATCAGGTGTAACGTGCCGTTAGCCTCTCCACCACCACCATCGCCGTCGGTTCTCTTCGTCCGAACGAGGAGAGACAGTTCCACAGTGTCGGTGCGGACGTGACGACGTCGAGGCGGTGTTGCAAAATTTCGAAAAAAAAAAATCGAAAAATTTACCGAAAAAAAAAATTTCATCAATCAAACAACGACCGACGTAAGTGTGGAAGAAAAACAGTGGCGGAGAGTTCGTCTGCTGTTGCGGTCACCTTTTGTTCTTTCGCTGGCGGAAAACTTTCTAAAAGACGGATATCGACTCCGGTCCTGTTAATAACAAATAACGAAATAATAATAATAATTGCGAAAACGAGGCGAGTAACTGTACAATTCTCTTTTGATGCCGTCGAAGAAGTGAAGTGTTGTGTGTTAGTCGAGTAATTTTATAGGTTAGTGTGACTTGTCGATGGTGATTTCTACTGTTAAATAGCGACGTTGCGGTTGTTTTGTAAATTTTTTTTTAACGAAGCAATTACCTTCGGTACGCCACTGGTCTAAATCGAAAAATTCAATTTTGCCGCAAACTGGTTCGGGATTTTTTCGAGATGCCAGCGACCGGTTTCTAGTGACGTCACAGCAGACGAACCCGTGGCGCGTTAATTATTGCAAAATTTTCGCTCCGACCATCTACATCTCAAAAATCATATTCTCCCCAGCAGCCGACGGGCGACATGAATAAGTGACCGAAGAACTCCCCCCGAGAGTGCAGTTCGAAAAAAATTACATAGTGCCAACCCAACCAAAAAAAAAAAAAAAAAAAACAGTGGAAAAATGAAAGGAAGAGAGAAACTCTGTGCGAAACTGTCGAGCGCTTTCCTGAGAAAGTGGTGTAAGTATCATTGTCCCGCGCCCATCTCGCGATTGTTTCCACAATTTTTATTTTTATTATCTACTGTTTTAATTCGTCTCTCCTCTTCACTATTGTTATTATTGTTACTTGCCTTGGGACGTGCCGGTCGTTTAATTAATGCAAAACAAGTCGGGGTCATCTTTTACGTGCGGTCCAGTACCTTTTAGCACTTACCTAATCCGTCTTCGTACACACTTTCGTTTAGTTATTTATCCCTTGGGCAATACGTGACGTCATCCTTCGGCCATTTATGGCGCAGCCAACGGCCTCACTCGCCGACATCGGACCTTAATGACAGTTTTATTGCCGCGCCTAAGGGCGCGAGATTCCCCTCCCAGAGACGCAAACAACTTTTTACCATCGAAATCAAAAAGTCGGGAAAATAACTCCAGAACACCCGCAGCTATAAGTCGAATAAACACAAAACCAAAAACAACAATAATAAAAAATTTATTGGCGCTCCTTTCAATTATTGCGTTTTATTGATCAATAAATATTTGTTGTCAATTTGTAAAATTCCCTTTGATTTTCATTGGAGCGATCGCGGTCAAAGTTCCAAGGATGCCCGGTCGAATTATCGAAATCACTTCTAATTGTTTTACTGCTCTCTCCCCCAAAACGTAGTTGCTTACGGAATTCGCTCTTGTTTCCAACCTTGCGGAAAGGAAAACAACTTTTTTTCAATAACGTCAAGTTAAAAATTATTTAAAAAAAAAAAAAAAACTATTTATACCCATATCGAGAACGTAGAAATGTCAATGTCGATCGGTTGAAATTGGGTAAATATTTCCACTGTTCGACTAACGTCAAAACAGGATTCTTAATGGACGTTTCGTGAATTCAAATTGTCGTTGATGACGCCGGCTAATAGTCTTGATTTTGCGTGCGATGCCCCCCCGAAAAATGATCGTAAATTACAGCAATTTCTTTGTGTGGAATTTGTGAAATTTGAAAATTTCACAACGATGACTGTGCAGTTAGGTTCGGTGTTGCGAGTCAAGGGCAGTGGTGAAAACCGCGTGTCTCTAGGGTCAATAGCAAAAAAGTCATATAGTGCTAAGTCGTTAGCACCCTAACTGCCCTTAGGAGGCCAAAGCAACCCTCCAAGCAAATTGTGGCGAGTTTGGGCTCGTTGGAAAGGAATTTTCAAGGGCAACGAGATGAACTATGTGTTTTTGGTGTCAAGTACGCTACAATCTTGAAATCGAGAAAAAAGTGGCTCATAACGGAGTTAAGATAATAGTTCTTCACTCAAGTACCCACCATCGATGTGCTGTTTTCACAAAATTAGAAATAACAATAACGAAAAGCAGTTGCTTTCTAAATCGAGAGCTCTATCCTTATAGATCAAAAAGACATTTTTTTTTAAGTTTTCCAGGATTGAACAAGTTTATTATAACCCTGAAACCACCTAGTAACTGGTTGATAACTGGGTTAAACTAATAATTAACTCAAGAACCTTTCCTTCAAAATAACTATTAAAGTAAAAATAGGATTTTAACGCAGAAAACGAGTAACCTTTGCAAGAATTATGTTTATATAATAAAATTCTTCTTGCATTGTTATAAAACGTAAGAACACTAAAGAAACTAAATAATTTTATAATTTAAAGCAAAAACTTGGTACCTACTACACATTTAGGTAATCCCTAAAGCGAGATTTAATTTGAGAGAAATAAATTGTTCCCTAAAAATACCTCTTGGGTAAATAACGAATACTAAAGAAAACCGCAAATCTCTACGACTGTTAATAAAAAAGTCATATAGGGCTAGCTCGTTAGCACCACAACTAACCTGTGCATGTTGAAACAGGTTTTGAAGCAAAGTACGTCGAGTTTGGGCTTGACGGAAAGCATTTTTCACAGGCGATCAGAAAACAGTCTAATCGTAACCACCAGATTCGTTGTAACTCTGGAAACAAGAAAAAACGATTAAAATGAAGCGAATTCTTTTTAAAGAAATAAAAGTTGCTAATATTAGCAAGAAAGTGGTCATAAAAACTATGCTAAATTGATAATTCAATAGTGAACACTTAACAAGTTAATAACGGTGCTAACTCTATATGTAGTTATATCATAACTTTTACCTAGAGAGATGCTGCGAAGTTGCATCTATCTAAATACAAAGTTCCAAATTATTAGCACCCTAACTTTTCTGCACAGATCCATGAAGTTCTGAAGCAAATTCTACAGAGTTTGAGCTTGTCCGAAACCTTTTTTCCTAGCAATAGAGAAAGATGTGACTAGCTAATGAGCAATTAAAAATTACCTTCATAATTTTAATTTTTTTCGAGGATTTTCCCTTCAAAAATATCACATTAATAATTATAGCTAATTGTCTAGATTGTTTATTCAAGTTTTTCGACACTTGCAAGTAACAAAACTGTTCAATAAAACCAAATTCCTAAAGTGCCAACAACTTAGCACTCCAGCTATTTGACCGCGTATCTCGAAAAGTTTCGAAATAAAACAGGTCGAGTTTGGTGTCGTATTAAAGCTTTTTTTGAGCACAATCCAAAAAAAATATAGAATTTTTTTTTTGCGACTCATCAAAAATTTCCAAATTGTCGAAATTCGGTTAAATACCAAAAAGCGGGTCAAAATTTCCAAACGCGGCATTTATGTTGTGACGCCGGTCACTCAACCGCCGTTCTTGGCTCCCACACGTCGACCTAAAACACCGTCGTCGCCTGCATGTTGGGCGCCAAACTTGCATCCATCCAGTTCCCATCATCATCATCTTTCGCGTCGTTCTTTTTCTCTCTCTCACGGTTTCCCATTATTACAGTATCAATTGTTGATGCAACCGAGAAAAATGCGCAACGCTCCTAGCATTACCCAAGCCAACATTGTGGCGTAATGAAGTCAACGACCCAAATTTCGAGAGGGTTGGCCACAGTTCGGGCGCCAAAAATCACGTGAAAGTCGTGCGAAGAAAACTAGAAATTCCACATCGACACTACCAAGGATGGATTCGCATTGTTGCGTTAACGGCGCATAATTATCCACAAACGAATTTGGAATTCAACCACTAATCAGTTCTCAACCTAAAATTCAACACAATTGCGTCGCGAGAGTGGAAAAAACAATTTTTTTTCTCGACATCTTTGTTTCAATATTTATTTTAGCGAGACTCTAGGTGTTAATTAAACAAATAGCGATGTCGGCCGGAAGTGAGTGTTACTTGCCATTACCACAATCAGGGGCGCCGATTATTCAAATTCGCGAAAATAGACAGTTGTTAACGTAACCTCCCCTCTTGTCGCCATTCCTCGAAACAATGACGCTAGAGGGGAGGTGCCAGGTGACGGCGGCATTGTTCAAGAGGCAATCACTGCAATTATCAAATCGTTGAACGGTTAACACATTAAATAATTTCCAACCGACACCTGATAGGAATTAATTTATGTAATTTTGTCATAACGTGATAACGCGTTTGATTATCCAATGCCACGCAGTCCTCTTTTCCACCAAGGATAGTTTTGAAACCAGTTCGCTGAGGTGACCTCAACAATCTTAATTTCGCACGATTAAACTCAAGATCCTATCCCTGTTAGTTGTTGCAGGGAAAAAACCAAGTTGGTACCCTTGGAACTTGATCGCTTGATTTTCCTTCGGGTCCCCCCCTCCTCCAGTCGTCTCGAAACCAAAACCCTCCCCTCCAGCCGCCATTCTAACCTCAAAATTTGTTGCAGGGTTCGTGGTAGCTGTCTCTGTAGGAATAATACTATTTGGAGTGATCGTAGTCATATTCTTCACCAGTTGGGTGAACTTAGTTATAAACCACGTAAGTACCTATGGATGATCGACGACCTTGAAATTTTGACAAACCACTGACGGTTGTTGTTGTTGAAACAACAGGAATTCTTCGTCGTGACGCAATCGCGCAACGTAAGCGCTGTTGCTCAACTGTTGACTATATCTATTGTTGATTTTCAGGAAGTAACGTTGAGGAATGGATCGCAAACCTTCGAATGGTGGGCGAAACCGCCGGTAGTTCCCACCATCAAAGTGTACGTTTACAATGTTACCAACGCAGATGAGTTCCTCAACAATGGATCGAAACCGGTGGTCGACGAGTTGGGACCCTACGTTTACGTGTACGTACCAAAAAAAAACAAAAAAAATAATACAAAACTATCCGTATGTTCCGATGGGTGAAAGCACCTTTTTCGGTACGTCCACCAAACTGTGCGTGGGGAGTTGCGTAAGAAGAAAGTGGCGCGAGAAAGCGAATGACGGCGGCGGAAGAAGCGCTCGGGGCTGTTAAGGGAACTTGCTGTGAGATCGACGACGTAATTCTTATGAAATTAATAACTGTTGTGCAACGGTCGGTCATTATCACCACCGCCGGACAAGCGGAAATTGCTAGGTCCAGGAAGTCTCGAACGCCGGCACTTTGCTAGAGAAGACCAAACTCACTCCATCAAGATTGCAAAAATTTGATAAATGCGTAGATTTTATTATAAATTCATACTCTTCTTTGCTAGTTGATGATAATACCGAAAACAGCTTGTCGCTACGACGCTTAATAAAAAAGTCATATAGTGCTAAGTGGTTAGCACCCTAACTAATTCTTGGAACATCTTCCAAAGGCTTCAAGCAAACTATATCGAGTTTGGTATCGTTCTAAAGCATTTTTAGTGTAGATCGTAAAAAGATGTCACTCATCAAAAATTTAAAAATTGACAAGTGTTAGGACTCAATTCTTCCTTACGGTTGGTCCAGGAAGTCTTAAAAATCGAGGCTTTGGCGAGTGACAGTCAAGTTCTTTCGCCTATGTAATTGAGGTCATTTTCACCTATGCAACGACAAATTAATGGTAAATTCTTGTCCACAAATTTCGAAAATTTCGAAAAACTACATAAATCATATTATGGATTCTCACTTGTCTTTGCTAGTTGATGATAATACCGAAAACCGCTTGTCGCTACGACGCTTAATAAAAAAGTCATATAGTGCTAAGTGGTTAGCACCCTAACTAATTTTTGTAACATCTTCCAAAGCCTTCAAGCAAACTATATCGAGTTTGGCATCGTTCTAAAGCATTTTTGGTGTGGATCTTGAAAATACGTCACCCATCAACAATTTAAAAATTGACAAGTGTTAGGACTTAAATCTTCCTTACGGTTTGTCTGGGAAGTCTTAAGAATCGAGGCTCTTGCGAGTGACAGTCAAATTCTTTCGCTAATGTAATTGAGATAATTTTCACCCATGCAACGACAAATTAATGTTGAATTCTTGTCCAGAAATTTCGAAAATTTGAAAAACTACATAAATCTTATTATGGATTCTCACTTGTCTTTGCTAGTTGATGATAATACCGAAAACCGCTTGTCGCTACGACGCTTAATAAAAAAGTCATATAGTGCTAAATGGTTAGCACCCTAACTAATTTTTGTAACATCTTCCAAAGCCTTCAAGCAAACTATATCGAGTTTGGCATCGTTCTAAAGCATTTTTAGTGTAGATCGTAAAAAGATGTCACTCATCAAAAATTTAAAAATTGACAAGTGTTAGGAATCAATTCTTCCTTACGGTTTGTCTGGGAAGTCTTAAGAATCGAGGCTCTTGCGAGTGACAGTCAAATTCTTTCGCTAATGTAATTGAGATAATTTTCACCTATGAAAGACAAATTAATGCTGAATTCTTGTCCAAAAATTTCGAAAATTTGAAAAACTACATAAATCGTATTATGGATTCTCACTTGTCTTTGCTAGTTGATGATAATACCGAAAAGTGTTTGTCGCTACGACGCTTAATAAAAAAGTCATATAGTGCTAAGTGGTTAGCACCCTAACTAATTTTGGTAACATCTTCCAAACGCTTCAAGCAAACCATACCGAGTTTGGTATCGTTTTAAAGCATTTTTAGTGTAGATCGTGAAAAACTATCGCCCGAAAAGTTCCAAGCTTTTCTAAGCACAAAGAATAAAAATATCAAAAATTGACAAGTGTTCTGAGTTGAGTGACTTCCCCCCGGCAGCTTATGTTACCTTTTGGCCGCTTTCTCGCTCCATTACCGGCAACGATTGCGGAAGAGTCTAGACTTGAACTGGCTCGCGATTTCCGCGACTGTTCGACATTTCCCAACAGATGTTAAGGTGCAATTTTACATAAAACCGGGCACCACCAATTAGCATTACAATAGTCGCGCAACACTTCACGTCTCTATTAATTACGAAAAGCACGATCAAAATGCTGAACAACGGTCCACCAGAAAATGTGTTGCGCATGACGGCGTCGTTCTGATGAAACGAGCGATTTGTTGTCAACAGTGACATGTGCTCTCGCTTACGTGACGTGCTATTTAGAACAAATTGCCGTAATTTTCTTACGTAAATTGCAACGCTGTTGGGAGAAAACTACCGCGATGAGACCTCCTGCAACCTTCAACTGTCGCTTGTTACGAAAATGTACGGGAAAAAAATTTGACAAACAACTCTCTTCCGTTATTGAATTACGATCTACAGCGCCGGAAAAGGAAGGTTGGTTGTTGATTAACCACCGCAGTTTATAGAAGGAAATGACAATCTGTCACTTGCCCTGGCGCCGCCATGTTCAGCGTCATGGCCGCGTCAGGGGAGGTTCCTTTGCCACTCCTAGAAAAGAACCTTGAGTCTCCCCTCTACTATTTAAGCACATTGGACAATAATGGCCGCGTCAGGGGAGGTTTCCTTCATAACCTATCCAAATGCTTGATTATACTAAAAAACATGGCCGCGTGAGGGGAGATTTGTTCCCCAATCAATAAATACGTTTTCTTCTTTTTTGCCCAATCTTCTCTGATGTTCCCGTGAATTTTCAGGGAGAAGTGGGAGAAGAAAAACATCACGTTCAACCTTAACGGCACCGTGTCCTTCAACCAGGAGAAAATCTACATGTTCGACGAGTCCCAGTCGGCGGGACTGGAAGATGACGTCGTCGTCGTACCCAACATTCCCATGCTGGTGAGTTACAGTTGTGCCACAGTTCCGCCATCTACCGGAACGACCCGAGCGCGACTTTCATTTTCCTTCGAGGTCAACCGACCAGAAAATATAGATCGCATTTCTTTTTTTTTTTTTCGTTTCTGTTTTTTTTTTTTGCTTCGAGAATTACGCAAAAACCGGCCGCAGAAATGCCATAACATGTCACCGATGCCTGGCGCGACCGTTACGTAAAGAAACGACCGAAAAACAATGCAGCGAGTGAAAGCAGGACGATCGAAGACTCTTGGAAGAAATCGCGGATCAACCTTGGCATTTGTGTCAAGTTTTGGTGAATTCGAAACAATTGGTGTTATAGACGAAAACGGGGAAAGGCACAAAGGGTGGTGGCGAAAACCAATTTGTCGTAACTCGCTTAACAAAAAAGTCATATAGGGCTAAGTTCTTAGCACCCGAACTAGTTCGGGCGCTACCGCCAAAACTCGTGACGCGAACCCCGTCAAGTTTGGACTCAAAATGAAGCTATTCTTACTAACTTTTCGAAAAGATGTCGGTCGTGTCGCTGAAACGTTTTGTTGGGGAGATTTTTGAAAAAAATTTTTTTTTACAGAGTGCCACTTCTCAGTCGAAACACGCTGCAAGGTTCCTGAGGCTAGCCATGGCCAGCATTATGGATATTTTGAAAATCAAACCTTTCGTTGAAGTGTCAGTGGGTCAATTGTTGTGGGGTTACGAGGATCCCTTGTTGAAACTGGCCAAGGACGTGGTTCCGAAAGAACAGAAACTGCCATACGAAGAGTTCGGACTCATGTATAATGTAGGTGGAGGTGTTTGTTATTATTTCGAGCTGCGTTGTAACTTGTTTGATTGCATGTCATTAGAAAAATGGAACTTCCAAGGATAGGGTGACATTATTCACCGGATCTGCCGACATCACCAAGTACGGTCTGATTGACAAGTTTAACGGACGTTCGCACTTTACTCATTACACGAGCGACAAGTGCAACAGCGTCATGGGGTCGGATGGTTCCATCTTCCCGCCGCACATGACCAAGAACACCACCATCAACATATTCGACAAGGACCTGTGCAGAGTGTTGCCTCTAGTGTGAGTGTCATCTCCAGACAACAAACTATTTTTTTCTAAATCTCAAAATCCTTCTAAGCTTACACCTATCCAGAAATTTTGAAACTCAGCCCCAAATTTTGAACTCTGTCCCAAATTTTGAAACTCAGCCCCACATTTTGAAACTCAGCACCACATTTTGAAACTCAACATCAAATTTTGAAACTCAGTCCCACATTTTCAACTCAGTCCCAAATTTTGAAACTCAGCCCCAAATTTTGAAACTCAGTCCCACATTTTAAAACCCAGTCCCACATTTTGAAACTCAACACCAAATTTTGAAACTCAGTCCCTCATTTTAAAACTCAGCCCCAAATTTTGAACTTAGTCCCAAATTTTGAAACTCAGCCCCAAATTTTGAAACTCAGTCCCACATTTTAAAACTCAGTCCCACATTTTGAAACTCAACACCAAATTTTGAAACTCCGTCCCACATTTTAAAACTCAGCCCCAAATTTTGAACTCAGTCCCAAATTTTGAACTCAGTCCCAAATTTTGAACTCAGTCCCAAATTTTAAAACTCAGTCCCAAATTTTGAAACAAACTTTAAACTTACAGTTACGAGAAGGAAATTAAGGCCAGCGACGACATTCCCGCTTACCGTTTCACGCCCCCTAAGAACGTGTTCGCCGACATCGACGAGAATCCTGACAACTTGTGTTTCTGCCCTCACGGCCCCCCTTGTGCCCCCTCAGGATTTTTCAACGTATCCCTATGTCAATACGGTAAACGTTCAATTCACCCCCACTCTCGCGATTTTAATAAAACTCCAATTTCAGATTCCCCCATCTTGCTGTCGTTCCCCCACTTCTACCTCGCCAACGACAGCTACAGGACCGCCATCGACGGAATCTCACCCCCCGATCCGGAAAAACACAAATTCTACATCGACGTTCAACCGGTACGGCGCCACTAAATTAATTCGCTACTTAAAATCCCACTTCTGATGTTAAAAGTGACCCCTTTAACAAAAGTATTGTTTTTTTTTTTAGAACATGGGTACGGCGATGGCCGCCAAGGCTCGAGTCCAGATCAACTTGGCCGTGTCGCAAGTTATCGACATCAAACAAGTGGCCACTTTCCCCGACATCATCTTCCCGATCATTTGGTTTGAAGAAGGTCTCGACGGTTTACCCAAAGAAATGACGGGATTGATGGGACTCGCCACTACCGTTCCGCCAATAGCTAGGGCGTCGTTGTCCGGCATCTTGTTCGTCGTCGGAGCTCTCCTTTTACTGGTGGCAATATGGCGGTTGGTCAGAGGTGCCAACAGGTTGAGTTCTTTGCATTTAGCACCCGGTCACATGGGACCTCCCAAATCCAAAGACGTTCCCATGAGCAACGTTCCGAGGAACTGATAGAACAATTAATTATTGCTGTCCCGACCATTGTTTTCTTTTTTAAATTATTGTTATTGATGAAACAACGAACTCGACGTATGTAGTTGTTAAGGAGAATTTGCTCATTGTAGTTACTTAATTTTGAACTAGTTTTATATTATATTTTTTTTTGGTTGTTTTTTCTCTCGGACCAAGGGTGCTGTGCGTGGATTTAGTACAAAAATTTCATCTATTGTTGTTTGTTTTTTTCGGTAACTATGTCAAAAGCGTGCCTTAAGCGGAATAATGACGTTTGTAGAAGTTGTTAGGGAAAGAGTGATTTTTATTACGTAGTTTTAGTTGTAACTGAAGCCGTCCTGTAATTTCTGTGTATATTATTTCATTAGTTAGGTAAATTTTTTACTTATTACTTTGTAATGGTTATTTGTATTGTATATTTGGACAATAAACTTTGTATTTTTCACTGTTTTCTTATTAAAAAAGCTCTTACACTCACACAAAGATGGTGTAAGCAAAGATGTAAATATATAAAAAATTATAAGTTCTGAATTAGGTGTCGCACTAAAATAGTTATCAGCTTCCTGTAAAGGACAACTCATTCTTTTTTAAAGAACAGAAACTATTTCGCTAGCATTATTTGCTAATTTTTTTATGATATATTGGACCAAGACCTTCATCAGGTTCCTCCACCATTTGTCAATTTCAAATAATGAGTCGCTTCAAAATCACTTTAGCTGTCTGGACAAAGCTAGTCATAGTTTATTTAAGAATAAATCAACAATTTCCTAACTGTTATTTGTTAATAATTATTTATAAATGTTTGTATCAGTATCGTCACATGGCTCCTTTTTATTTGTCAATTTAAAAAAAAATCATAAGTTTTGAACAAAATGTCACTCTAAAAAAATTTCCAGCTGCCTAAAAAGAAAAAATCATGGTCTCTTTAAGAAAAATTCTACAAGTCCATAACTTTATTTATTAATTATTTATAAATGTTTGTTTCAAGATCATCACGTAAACACTTCATCATTTATCAATTTTTAAAAAATTCGTAAGTCTTGAACGAAATGTCACACTAAAACAAGTCTTAGCAAAACGAAAAAAACTAATTTTAGTCTTTTTAAGAAAAAATACGCTATTCTCTATATTTATTTGTTTATTTTTTTTTTTAAATCAATTTTTGTAAGATTGTCACTTCATCATTTGCTAGTTATTAAAAAATTCACAAGTTTTCAACAAAATGTCGTACTAAAACAGGTGCTAGCTTCCTGAAAAAAGATAATCATAGTCTCTTTAGGAAAAATTTGACAATTTTCTTGCCTTATTTGTTGATTATTTATAAATTTCTGTTTCAAGATCATCAAATGACTACTTCGTCATTTGTCAATTTTTAGAAAATTCGTAAGTCTTGAACAAAGTGTCGCACTAAAGCAGGTCCTAGTTGCCTGGAAAGAACTAATCATAGTCTCTTTAAGAAAAAACAGACTATCCTCCAAAATTATTTGTTAATTTTTGAATAGACATTGTCACTTCATTATGTGATAAATTTTTGAAAATTCGCAAGTTTTGAACAAAATGTCACACTAAAAGAAGTCGCAGCTGCCTAAAAAGAGCAAATCATAGTTTCTTTAAGAAAAATTCTAGAAGTTCATAACTTTATTTATTAATTATTTATAAATGTTTGTTTTAAGATGATCACGTAACCACGTCATCAATTGTCCAATTTTAAAAAATTCGTAAGTCTTGAACGAAATGTCGCACTAAAACAAGTCTTAGCAGAACAAAAAAAAAACTAATTTTAATCTCTTTAGGAAAAAATACACTATTCTCTGTATTTATTTGTTATATTTTTAAATCAATTTTTGTAAGGTCGTCACTTCATCACTTTATAATTATTAAAAAAATCACAACTTTTGAACTAAATGTCGTACTGAAACAGGTCCTAGCTTCTTGAAAAGAGCTAATCATAGTCTTTTTGGAAAAAACTTGACGATTTTTCGGCCTTATTTGTTAATTATTTATAAATTTCTGTTTCAAGATCATCACATACCTATGACTTAATATCATTTGTCAATTTTTAGAAAATTTGTAAGTCCTGAACAAAGTGTCGCACTAAAGTAGGTCCTAGTTGCCTGGAAATAACTAATAATAGTCTCTTTAAGAAAAAATAGACCATCCTCCAATATTATTTGTTAATTTTTTATTAATTTCTGAATAGAAATTGTCACTTCATTATTTGATAAATTTTTGAAAATTCGCAAATGTTGAACGAAATGTCACACTAAAAGAAGTTGCTGCTGCCTAAAAAGAGCAAATCATGGTCTCTTTAAAAAAAATTCTACAATTTCATAACTTTATTTATTAATTATTTATAAATGTGTTTCAAGATCATCACGTAGTCACTTCAACATTTGTAAAATTTTTAAAAATTCACAAACTTTGAACAAAGTATCGCACTAAAACAGTTCTCAGTTGCCTAGAACAAACTAATCGTAGTGTCTAAAAAAACAATTTCAAATTTTTGTTAATTATTTTTTTATAAATTATTAAACGAGAAATCTGCAACTCGTTCATTTATATTCCAGAAGGTGTCGTTACTTTGTTCGCCATCACTAATAACATATGCCAATAACACTCCTAATTATAAACATCGAAACAAAACGCCGACAGTCAATTAGTCGACGAGTAAAAAAAGTACCGGATCGAGCCCATTGCTAGAAATTGGAACGAAAATACTTCCACAGGTCGTCGACTGGTGGGATCATCCCCTAAATAGGGGTCAAGGTGCGACCTTGCCCCGAACCGGATAATTACCACTATTAAAAAGTGTTGCCGCAATTCCGCACAAAAGTGCCTTTCCCAAGTTTACGATTCGAAAGTAATCAATAGATAATTGGCCGAAATTCAAAATGACTCAATGTTGTTTTTTTTTTTAGCATTGTGTAAAGAAAATAAAAATATCTACTAATGCAATTCTCTTTCGAACGCGCGCCACTGTTGACCGTAAAAACTTCCCGCGCAAAATGGTCATCGAACCGGCGCCACAGCCGAAACTGTTGTTATTGAAAATTTATTGATCTAGCTGGAAATATATTAAATAAAATCAACTCCAACAACTACAAAGACCGGCTACTTTTATTTGAATATTAATCGAAAAATTATACAAGTAGACAAAAATTGAACAAAAAAAAAACACGTAACAGGGAAGAGATAATGAATGATGAGAAGCGCCACATAAACTTTAAAAAGTACCGTAAGGTTTAAAAAGTCAAACCAAAAATAGTCAGGGACCCGATCGAAATTGTTATTTTGGACCAGTGTCAGTTTTTGCAAAATAAAAAAATCACAAATTACTTGAAACCAAAATTTCGATTTTGATCACAAGCATTTTTTAGCAAAATACCCAAAGAAATTTTAAAAAATAAAAAAATTTAGTTAGTCAGGTTCAAAATTTTGGGATAGGTACGCCACTGGACAAAAACAGTCGTTTTTAAAAATTTACCACAAAAAGATCAACACCCGTTAAAACAAATGTTAATTTCGGTGTTCAAAGGTGAATTTTTTGTTGCCTTATAATTTGGCGCGAGACCGGACCTGCATCCTCCATTAAATAATTATTTGATTACTCCAAATTACGCTGGTAGAAGGTTAATAGTCAAAAAAAAGTGCGCGATGTCTATTTGTTCGATCAAACCACCTCTCGATTAATAATTAGATTACGCCCCTTCCTGCCCGAAGTCCGGATCTGAAAAATTCGATTAGGCAATTAATCGGTCAAGTTTACACGAAAATAAATTTTCTCTCATTACTTTCGTTTTTGTGCCAATGTCAAATATTTGGACCATTAAGAAACCAGGTGGAAACGTGTTCGATCAGTTTCACAACAAAACTGTTTCGATTTTACGAAAAACAAATTGGGCCCGAAAATTTGATGTTTAATTTCTGGGGCGACGTCAATTTTCAATTTTTTTTTATTTTTTTTGGGCCGTTCAAGGGCTCTCCATAGGCGTGCGACCTTAAACGGCCGTCTAATAGGCGGCCATGAAGACCTTAAAAATGGCGGCACGTTCCACCGTCGACGTCAAACGCATACGAATTTGTTGCGTAGAAGAAAATCCCGAAGAAATCAAATTTCAAATTTCCACCACGGCTACAACTCACCTCATACCAACAATAATCAACAGAACCAGAAGACAGTTTTTTTTTCTTGCGAATTTGGTCCACGACCGTGGTGGAAATCTGCATCTCTTAGACCGATGTTCGTTTGATCCGTGACCGTGGTGGGATGTCCCGACCTACCCCAAAACGCGAAGAAAGTGGGAAATGAAAGCAAAGGAGGGTGTGTGCCATATTAGAACATCAAAAAATCTTTAACAAGTAATTTCCACCACAGTCCAAAAATTTAATAGGAAATTCCTCCTTGGTAGTGGAAAATATAAGATTCTTCTACAACGAACTGTGGTTAGGTATAAGATTTACTTCTACAACTTTTACAACTTTTACAACTAGGAACATCACAAATTTTGTTACTATTTTTGTATTCTTTTTGAAAATTTTCTGAAACCGTGGTGGAAATTTGTTTTAAAGAATCGAAGTAGTGCAGTCACTACCCAGTTACATACTGGAACTGTGGTGGAAATTAAGTCGAAAGAATCTGAGATTTCTGCGACCGTGGTGGAAATTTCTTTTTTTCAGTCAAAATTGAAAAACTTCGGTGGAAATTTGCAACCTTAACCGTGGTGGAAATCGCTCCAAAATCTCAGATTGGCCTCGCCGGAACTTCGGAAATTCGTCAACGGGTGATTTCCACCAAGAATCGGAAAACTCCCGAAATCCGGTCGTTTCCACCACGGTCGAGGAAGAAATTTTTTTTCTTTCTTTCTTCGATCGAAATGTTGCCGCGTGGTTTTTCCACCGCGACGTCTCAAAACAACCATCGAATAGTTCCAGCGCCAAAGTCAGGTTTCGTCAACTGGTGATTTCCACCAAGAATCGGAAAAGTTCCGAAATCCGGTCGTTTCCACCACGGTCGAGAAAGACATTTTTTTTCTTTCTTTCTTCGATCGAAATGTTGCCGCGTGGTTTTTCCACCGCGACGTCCCAAAACAATCACCGAATAGTTTCAGCGGCGGAGTCAGGTGGGGGCAAGTTGTGAACGGAACCAAGGTTGAAAATTAATCAGAACTGCAATGAGGTGAATAATCCAACGGCACACTTAAGATACGCGCCTGCAACGGAGAAGTTAACCTAACGAATAATTTACCGGCGGCTCGGTCGGGCTACTTAAACAAAAGCCAGGACCACGGGAAGCTCAAAGATCGTCGCGCCTCAGGTGTGCAGTGACAAAACAACGAGAGACAGTGTTCGCGTCAAATTCGAAGAAGAAGAAGAAACAACCACCAAAAGGTAAGCGACAGTTTGAAACCAAAAATCTATAACGTCGTCGTGTGTGAAAATTTTTCGATTTTTGACCTAAACTATATGTTGTTTCGATCCAAAAATATTTTAGGGTCGAAAACAACCAATGAGAGACAATAGAGGAGTTTTAAAGCAAAAGTCGAGATTTTTGTTAATATTTTGACAAATCTTTTTCCAAATTTTCGATGTTTTTTCGACCTCGCTCCTTTTTCGCGCGCCCAGTTTGAAACCGCAACGCCGCTCTTTTGCAACACTCTATTGGGTGAAGATTGTCCAATTAGAAGTTCAAAGTCGACGGGTTCGACAAAAAAACCGAACCTTCAATTTTCTATACGATGCAACACGTCGTCGCTTGCGCAACTCCGAATGGTGCAACGCCAATGATAATAATAGTAAACAGTATTGTAAAAATTTTCGACCTCTTCTCCGGCCACTAATGAAAATTGTTCAAAAACGTCAAACATCATCATCATCATCATCATTTTCGCATAGAAAAAGACATCGCCGTCGGCGAGGCGAAGTGTGTTAATGCATTTGGACGATTACGAAACTCGTCAATAATTGAACGCTTTATGTAGTACCTACAACATTCGACCGATTTTCGAAATTTGTTCAATATTTTTTTTTATTTTTTTTTAGACCTGAATTAAATTATTCAATTAATATTTCGCTCGCATATCGAGAGAGAGAAAGAGAGAGGTAAGGTCGTGGACGTTGGCAGTTGTCCAAACAAGCGATTGAGAAAATTCACTGAGCCTCACACGATAATAATGAATGATCGAATCACTATCAGTTCCGTATTCTCAACACAACAACGTGACGTCACTGTTATTGCCAAAGACTCTTCGACTTACCTTCGCAGAGTTAATTACGAGAGTTACATTAACTTCGAACGACAGTCGTAAAATTATATGGTTGCTGCTGAAATTAAGTGTTCAATTCACAAACAAACACCTCACCAAAGACCGCCAAAAAAATTGCCGGTAACACAAGAAATCGAAGAAGATGAAGAAACTTTAACGCAGTTTGAACAACGATTTTTGTAAATTTGGTCTCAGACTTTGTTTGACCTCCCTGTATATCCAGTAAGATTGGACCGGAATTAGAAGAGGCAAAAATTTTTGAAAACCTCGAAATTTACGTTGGCGGGGTGGCACTTAAAAAAATTTAAAATTAATTCTTAAGAACTTTTAAAAAATAGATGAATTCAAAAAAGTGTTTCCAGAAATAAATGTCATTAAAAAAATTAAAATTTTGAAAACTGCAAGACCGCGTCGCTTTGGAAGCTACGCGGTCGAAACGCTTTGTCGGGGATCCCAGTGCTGAACAAACCATAAAAATTAAAAAATTATCTTATTGTGAGATTTTAATTGAGAACCCTGTACAGAAAAATTTGAAAAGCATCTTTCCAACATTTAAGTGTTTGGGTGGAGATGAGGAGTTGTGAGAGATGTGGGCTGGAGCAAATTGCTGATAAAGGGACTTTCAACCTAAAATTTTACAATTTCAGAAATGATCAACGACATGCTTTGCGGAGCAGACAAATTTGAACCGTTTGTAGCAGAGTTTTTTAAAATCAAATTATGCTCATTCCTATAACTTTCTATTTAATTGTATAATATATTAAAGCTGTAATTTTACCAATAACGAAGATATTTCGGTTGATTCACTTTAGCAGCCATTTTTACAACAGAGTTAACCCTAAGAAAAAAAATTCAAGAAAATAGAGTCAAGAGTTCCAAAAATTTATCTGCTGTTCTGATTGGTTGTGTCATAGGGACCAGTTATCGGATAAGGAAAAGAGATAAAATCTCCCAGTAATTTTGTTGAGAAAGAAGAGAAAATTTGTAAATAAAACCTTTTACATTCGCAAATATTTGGTTAATTGGGTTAGGAGGAGTGGGCGGATTTTTTGGCATTGAGGGGGTCGCGCAATAATAACAACCGCCGGTAAAAAAAAAAAACAAGTTAATGCCACAAAACAAAAAGTTAAAAATTACCATTCGTCTTAAAAAAATAATTTTTCCAACAGTCGATTCGATCGTTTGTTTCCTCGAGAGTTTCAAAGGTCAAGAGACTTCTTCTGCTTCCCAATTATCAATTTCAAGCATCATTAATTCTACACCTAAATATATATTTACCCAGTTTCGTAATTGCTCCAACGTAAAATAATAAAAATTACCAACAGGAAAGAAATCTGAAGGTCTCTAAAAACATTGAAATTTCCTGATGATCTAACCTCGCGCCTTCAAAACACAACAATGACGACGACTCTCGCTCTCGTCCAGTTACTTAGTTATAATAATTAAAAAAAAAATACAGTTACTTATTAATAATAATAATTTTTAGGTCGAACTCGTATAAATGATCGAATCAGAACGAATTAAGAACAATTCGACAAAGTGGAGCATCAATTGATTTGGATAATAATTAATTACAGACTGCAACGAAGATGACGTAGGAACAGGTCACCCAGAATCATCACGATGAACACCAATGAGGACGAGATCAGTCAAACCAACACCGCCGACAGCCTGTTGAGCTCCAGGAACAGTTCGGAAACGATCAGTTCAAACAACGACCGAGAGGCGCACTGCTGTCAATTGAAGAACAAGAAGAGAAAATGCGGTAGGATTCTCCTAATTATTTTTATCCGAACGTAAAGTCGTCGATATTTCGCGTGATCACCAGGAACGTGGTTGTTTCGCTTCGTTACAATTAAAGTTTCGTGTTTCGAGTCGGCGATTTCAATTTGCGCAAAGCTTGAAAAACCGTAAATTTGTTTAAAAAATTATTCGGCCTTTAAAAATACATACTTCGATTGAGGTGAACGAGCCTTTAAAAATACATATTTCGACGGGGGTAAACGCGCCTTTAGAAATACATCCTTCGATTGAGGTGAACGCGTCTTTAGAAATACACACTTCGATTGAGGTGAACGCGCCTTTAGAAATACACACTTCGATTGAGGTGAACGCGCCTTTAGAAATACACACTTCGATTGAGGTGAACGCACCTTTAGAAATACACACTTCGATTGTGGTGAATGCGCCTTTAGAAATACCTGAAATACTTGACGGACCTGACAAAAGGAGGCGGAAGCAACAATTTGAAAAATTACTGAAATTTGCGACTGCAACTCTATCGCGTGCGTAAAAACCATAAAGACTTTCACTTGTTTCTGCATAAGTGGTTGCGGCAAGTTCAGGGCCGGCTTTCTTGCACATTACGTTAGCGAAGCAACCTTGATGTTGAAAAAAAAAAAGAAAAGAAAACAAATAAACCGCCACCGCTCCAATTACGTAGGTGTAAAGAAAGGCAAAGAGTTAAATGTCAATAATTATGACGAAAAATGTAGCGTTTTACCCTTCCGGGATACTTGAAGAATTTTTTTTTTTTGGTTCCAAACTGAGTTTCGGCCTTCCTAACTGACACGATCAATTTTTTCTCAAATTGAATCCATCATGTTAATCCGCCATATTGCGTAGTGGTAATTATGCAAATAGTTCCTTGAGTACCTAATGGTAAACTGTGTCAATAACAATGAGATATCGTTAATTAACTAATTATGATTAACTGCGATACTAAATTCGTGTTTAGCGACAACTACCAGTTGGCCGGGTAATTGTTAATTTTTTTTCTCTCAAAGCGGTAATAATAATTATTGGTGCAATAATTAAGCAACGAATTAATCGAGACCCTTTCCACTTTTCTCCAGTACCGAGCTGTTACATAGTTCTGGCGGTGGTTTCGATAGCATGGGCCGTCTTCACCGTGATTTTGACCCCCTTTCAAGCGCTGATGGGCGAACGATTGAGAATGACTCCAGGTCTGTATTAACAATTTAAAAAAAAAATGATTGACGTCAATCGGTCGAGGGTGACACCAGCACTGGGATCCCCGACAAAGTGTTTCGACCGCGTCGCTTCCAAAGCGACCAAAAAAAGCGATAGCCTCTCGGAACTCTCTGTTTAACCGATAGAAATGCAAGTCGACTCGGTCGACATTGAAGCTTTTCGGTCGCTTTGGAAGCGACGCGGTCGAAACGCTTTGTCGGGGATCCCAGTGCTGCAGGTCGGCATTAAAATTAAAAGAAAGATGTTATTGGTGGCAATCGGGCGTGGGTCCTTCAAGAGTTTAAAAGTTTTTTCGAAAAAAAAATGTTATTGACGCCATTCGGTTGAAGAGGACCCGGGTCAGTATTAAATTTTTCCAAAAAAAGAATTGTTGTTGACGTCAATCGGACGAGGGTGACTCCAGGTATCAGTTTTAAAATTTTTTCAAAAAAAATTGTTATTGTCGTCAATCGGTCGAGGGGAACTGAAGGTCAGTATTAAACTTTTTCGAAAAAAAATTGTTATTGGCGTCAATCGGTTGAGGGTGACTCCAGGTCGGTATTGAAGCTTTCTCATTTTTCTTTGTAATTATTAACACCAATTATTGTAGGGTTGCCACCTTACGAATGGTGGAAGAACCCCCCTGATCAGGTCCTGTTCCGGGCCTACGTTTTCAACGTTACAAATTCCGAAGAGTTCCTAAACAACAAGTCAGTCGAGTTGAATTTCGCCGAAGTGGGACCACTGGTTTACATGTGAGTCATTTCAAATATTCTTAATTTACAATTTTTGAAAATTAAATTATTTCACTAATTTTTTAACTTAATCTTGCTGGCCCTCAAAAAATTATTTTAGTAGTAATTAAATTATTAATAAAAATTAAAATTTTGAAAATTAACAATTAATATTATTATAGTTTTCTTGACATTGGGGGGCTTTTGTTAATCAATGCAATTTTGATAATCGACGGAACAGGAGCGTTCCTTATTAATTAAAAATTAAAATTTTAAAAATTAACAATTAATATTACATATTATAGTTGTCTTGACATTTGGGGAATTTTGTTCATCAGAGCCATTTTGATAGTCGACGGAACAGGAGCGTTCCTTATTAATTAAAAATTAAAATTTTAAAAATTAACAATTAATATTACATATTATAGTTGTCTTGACATTTGGGGAATTTTGTTCATCAGAGCCATTTTGATAGTCGACGGAACAGGAGCGTTTCTTATTAATTAAAAATTTAAATTTTAAAAATTAACAATTAATATTATTATAGTTGTCTTGACATTCGGGGGCTTTTGTTTATCAATGCAATTTTGATAGCCGACGGAACAGGAGCGTTCCTTATTAATTAAAAATTAAAATTTTAAAAATTAAAATTTCAAAAATTAAAATTTTAAAAATTAACAATTAATATTATTATAGTTGTCTTGACATTTGGGGAATTATGTTCATCAGAGCTATTTTGATAGTCGACGGAACAGGAGCGTTTCTTATTAATTAAAAATTAAAATTTTAAAAATTAACAATTAATATTATTATACATAGTTGTCTTGACATTTGGGGAATTTTGTTCATCAGAGCCATTTTGATAGTCGACGGAACAGGAGCGTTCCTTATTAATTAAAAATTAAAATTTTAAAATTAACTATTAATATTATTATAGTTGTCTCGACATTTGGGGGCTTTTGTTCATCAATGCCATTTTAATAGTCGACAGAACAGGAGGATTTACCTACTAATAAATTAGAAATTAAAATTTAGAATTAAGATTCTAAAAATTAGCAATTAATAATTAATATAGTTGTCTTGACCTTTGAGAGCAAGGAACAGGAGCATTGCCTCCGCATTCCGTCGAAATTGCAGCAATTTCTTTCCTATCGAACCTTCAATAATAATTGCATGTATCTAAATGAATTTAAACTTTCAAAATTTTTTCAAAATTTTCGAAATTTCTGCAAAACTTCACTCAAACTGATTGGCTTGCTCGCCATCGTAGAGTCGATTTAATAGTTCCAGGCCAAACACCCATAAAGATGTCCTCAAATAGACCAATATTGAATCCAGTCCCAAACAATTTTCGGAAAGCCCTCGTATAACAATGTCATGCAACGTCTGAATGTAAAGGCGTGGATGGTGACGTCATTTGCTTGTAACCAGATCGAGTCCTAAATTTCTACAAAATTTTTAACAAAAATTTTACATACAGGGAGAAACTGGTCCACAACAACATCACGTTCAACGACAACAGCACCCTATCCTACGTGGCTACCAGAAAGGCCGTTTTTTTGCCAGAACAAAACACCATCGACCTCGACGCCACTGTGATCGTCCCGAATTGGGCCCTCCTAGTAATTTTCGACCATTAATCCCCCCTCAAAAAAAAAATAATTAAAAAATTTTCAGGGGATGGCGTCTTACCTTTGGGACGAATCGTTCTTCGTCAAATTCGGTTTCAACTTGTTAGTGCGCAGCACCAAACCTCAACCGTTCCTCAAAGTCACCGTGAGAGATCTCCTTTGGAACTTCAGCGATCCCATCGTGGGGGCGGCCCAAAAAATGGCACCCTCTATGGTGCCCATGACCAACTTAGGCGTTTTGTCGAGAGTAGAAACTGTCATTTTACAATTTTATTTTATTTTTATTTTTGATTTTTTTTGACAGATTTACACAAATTTCGAAAACTTAGTGACGGTGTTCATAGGCAGAAAACACGGTCACGACAAGTTTTTCCTCATCGACAAGTACGACGGCTCGTCGAATTTGCCCAATTGGCACGACACTTGCGCCGAAAAAGTCACCGGATCAACGGAGGGCGTCTGTTATCCCCAATATTTGACGCCCGACACGAAAATCAAGTACTGGCGGAACACCCTGTGCAAGAGCGCGGTCCTGACGCACCAAAGTAAGAAAATGGTCGAAGACCCCTATTCTTAAGTTCGTTACTCAATTAATTAAAATTAATTGAAATTAATTAATTAAAATCGACGGTTATTTTTACTACAAGATTTGACAGTTCAGCCAACTTGACTCAACTGTTGTCAAAAATTTGATTGACACCTGACTTCCGCAGGCAACCTGACGAAATACGGGGTGGATGTCTACCGTTTCACCCTCCCCAACACCACGTTCGACAGGACCGAACCGGCCGAATCCGATTGTTTCAAAAGCGAGCCGGTCCTGCCCAATGGACTTTCCGACGTTTCCAAATGTCATTTCGGTAATTTTTATAAACAAAAAAAAATTAACAAATAATTATTGAGAATTGCGCAGGATTTCCTCTAGCGGCAAGTTTCCCCCACTTCCTCTACAGCGGCGACTCGATAAACGCGCACGTCACTGGACTGAGCCCTAACGAGAGTCGACACGAGTCTTTCGTCATCATCGAACCAGTGAGTACCAACGTAAATTAATTTAGAAAAAAAATTAATTGCGTCGACAGATAACGGGGGTTCCCCTGGAGTCGCGGGCCAGATCCCAATGTAATTTGGTGGTGAGAAATTTGGGGGGGTTCCACGAAAACGTGACTAGATTCAGCGGTATCGTGATACCGATGTTTTGGTTGGAATACGTAAGTTTTTCTTAATTTCTAATTTGTTTATTAATTATTTTTTTTGTTATTGCAGAACCAAACAGGTTTGCCCTGGTACATTTCCAGTTTGATATATTTCCAAGTGAAAGTTTTGCCGGTGCTCCAGTGGTTCTTCACGGCTTTCCTCTTTATCGCCGGTGCCGTGTTCATCTACTTTTACGTCAGAGGAACGAAAGGGGCTCGTTTGGCGAGAAATACGGCCCTGGCTTTCGAACGTGAACAGTTCCTCAACAAAGTTTAGTCAAGTCGATAGATTATTGCTCAATTAGTTTTTAAGCGCTCTCCATATGTTAGTCGTTAAGCGAATAGACCAAAGTTTTTAATAAAACGTGATAATTGTTAGCGGGTATTTCCATAAACCGGCCCTGATCTAGTTTAACATCGAGTAGGTTAAGACAAAAGCAACGCGGCACGGCTGTTCAATTGTTTATAGCAACAGGGTTGCCATCCTAAAATAAAATTCTTAAAAATTTACCGTATTCCGGACCACTAAGCTAACTTCATTGTCAATAGGGCCTTAGATTAGCACGTCAGTAAAGAAATTAGAGAAAATAATCGTTTTCAAAGAATTTTTAGAAAATTTTTCGATTTTCACTTCGTAGGCCTTCAACTGTCAAAATTATAGGTCAAAATTGTTATTCATTTGTTTATACGCCAGTCCTAAATGCCTTCAGTTGAAAAGTCTAATAATAAAAATTGAGCAATAGACAACATAAATTAGCAATTGGGGATCAAATTTATGGTCAGAGCCGGCTTAGGGGGTGATGAAACAAAAAAACTAAAAGACTCACCGACTCGCCGCATTCTGAAAAAGTCAAAGTGGGCTGCTGTCATCTGGAAATTTTTGACAAATCACTAATTACGTCCCTGTTAACCCACGAAACGTGTTTAAATACACAAAAACTAATTAAAATGATGGTTTTTAAAGAAATTATCGTTCGATTTTCATTTCGTAGCCCTTTAAACTGTCAAACTTCCAATTCAAATATGTCATTCATTTGTTTATCGCTAACCAGTGCTGCCAACTTGATAACTTAGTTTCAAAACTTTAACAATATAATCGATCAATTAGTTCACAAATTTAATCAAACCTAACTCCCAGGGACTGCTTAAGGATAAATAAACGAAATAGGTAAAGTATACTCACTGCACTTCTGACAAAAAGATTTCTTGAATTCGAAGTGGACTGAAAATTTTCCACAAATATTACTACGTATTAACCAACAAAAGATCTACACGTACAAAAACTGTTGAAGACCGCTGCTTTCACAAAAATTCCAAAGAAAAACGTTCCATTTTCACTTCGCAACCCCTAAACTGACGTCAAGTTGAAGGCATTCATTTGTTTAACAACAAGTAGTGCTACCAACCTAAATGATTAATAACGTTAAAAGTTGCAATCAAGAAGGGGATGCGAGCTAACAAATTTGGGTAAATTCAACCTTCAGGAACGGGTTGAAGTGTAATTAAGTAAAAAAATTGTATTCACCCCCTGCTTTAAGAAGAGGTTTGGCCGAGTTTGCAAGTTGTAAGTTAAACCGAAATTTTATTCAAAAATTATCCAATACAGTTCTGCAACTCAGTAAGAAGATTAATAAGCTTTATCAACGTCAAGATTTCTACTTTTAAAGCGATTTTTAACACAACAACTGCCATTTTCAAGGGTTAAATTTCAAATTAACTTTCAATTGTTTACGTTTGAGCTGTCAAAAATTCGTACATGTTATTAAGTGAGGTTATGGTTCGCTACAATTTTCAAAATAACTCACCTGTTAGTGAGGTTGGGTCAAGTCTTTAATGGCAATAATTGTTAATTTATGTTCAATGCACAATTTTCTTGCATAGTTGTCGCCGAACAGTTAAAAATCTTCAGTTACTCTGAAAAATTGAACCAATCTACAAAATGTCAAAACTAAAATGTTACTAGATATAGCCAACTTAAGACGTGTCAAATTAGAAATGTCACTAAGTGTGATGTTATTAATTTAAGGGAACAAAATATAATGTACACTAAATTAAACCATACATCCCTTGCACTGTCCATCAAAAAATCTAAATAAAACCCAAATTATTATACATCAGAAAATGAGAACATCACCACTAAAATAACTATGCTGCGTATTGTTTTACCATTGCTTACATTTTAAATTCTATATGTCTATCAATTTTACTAAATGTTCACCAAATTTAGAACGCTCAAGTTACGTGTCCGTGGTGTACATAATAAATATTCGCGCTATCCATTTATATTTAGTGTTTCTCAAAAAAACTATTTGTGCGTCGAATAATTATTCTATTACTCCAAAAATGAAATATGCTCGCGCATCTCTCCTTGCCGCTTGCCCTTCCAGACAAGAGGCACGCGAAAAAAGTTTTGTACAAGGTCAGTTCAGGACCCTGTAATTTTTTTTTAAAAGCACGATTAGAAATTACCACTAAAAGAAGTTTTACGTTTTACATAATGCAACTCAATTACACCAAAGCATTTATATATTACGGAAATCAATATCTTTTTTTGTGCAAACCACTTCTATTTTTACTCTTATTTTTCTTGCCCTAGCACATCTACATCTATAATTTTGCATAAAATTATATACCATTTGCACAACATTTCATTGCTTGTGTATTTTGATCAACAAATAGTATTTTTAACTGCTAAATAATATAAGACACTGTCGAAAATTAAATATCTGAGTATTATGTTAGAATTAAATGTGGAATAAAATTTGGTGAACATTTAGTATTTATGGTCAACAAAAGTTATTTTGGCGAAAAAAATATATAAGAGGCCAGCATTATGTCAATATTTGGTTGTCGCTTTAAGATTATGTATTTTCTTAATTTTGGTGAGCATTTAGTATTTTTGGGAAATAAAAGTATTTTTTTGTATGAAAATATTGGGTAAATTTGGTAGACTGTTAAATATGACCCTTAATTTAATAATAATTATCATTTAATAACAATATAACAAAAACTTTTTTATTTGGATGCTTACGTACTGAGACGAAATATGGGCATATTTAAAGTATTTTATTAGGAACATGGACTTAAATAATTTGGGAAATTGTCAAAATGGTCCGTCGTGACGTCACAACTTGCCGGTTAATTTTTAACAACAATGCGCGAATTTTGCAACATTTATTACAAGAAAAACTACAAAAACGTATAAGTTAACATTAACATTAAACCCTAACAAACACAATTATTAAGGGAACAATCAGTCTTTTTTTCAGCAATAAATATGATTGAGTCAGTGGCGTATCGTCGCAATTTTGAACCTGGACGGAAGCAAAAACTCATCAAAACTCGGCCATTTTTCACAGAAGAACGGCATTTAACAATCCAAATTATTCGACACTTAAATCAGGACTTATCCTGCTAGCCCCCCTGACCCTCATCCTATTCTTAACAACAATCAAAACCGAAACAAAAGTCACAATAGCCGTCAACAAACAACCAAACTTCAACCCCAACTCGACACTCTTTACAGTAAAAGTAGTTTGAAAAATTAACCCCACCATATCCTCAGGCAAACTCTTATCCTCAAGCAACACCTCGAACCACGCCACTGGCAACATCAACCCGTCCTCGAACATATTAACTTGCGTTATCCCGAAAGACTTCGCCACCTGAATATTGAGTTGTAATCGCGTCTTCCCCGCCATAACGAACCCGAACGTCGGATGTAAATCGACGTAACTCTCAAAGTTAGTAGGATCGGGGTTCAAACCCGTCACCCCCTCCTTCAACGATGGATCACCGTTATAGAAATGAGGCAGCGACATGAAAGCGGGCGCCCCGAAATTACACGGAGTAGCGTTAAAAACACCCTGAGGCGGACACTCCCCCAGGTCCATATTGCAATAGCACTGGTTCGAAGGGGTGCGATCGGGAGAATCGAAAATGTGATGAGGGAGAGTGTAACGGTAAGCGGGGACTTTTCCGTTGAGAATCATCACTTGCTTCTGGAAGTGGAGGGGGAGAGGGCGACAAAACTCCTTCATGTAGAAGTGGACCGGCTGCTTGTTGCGCACCTTCTTCGGGGAGTACATGGAGCCGTCACTTGCACCGTTGAGACTATTAAAAAAATATATTAATTATTTATTTTTCATTAATTATTATTATTTAATTTAATTATTATTTTGTCTCATTATTTAACTACGTCACTGACCTGTTACAACTCTTGGTTGACCAGTAGTCGAGGCGGCTTTGACCATTGTACTTTTCTATGACCGCCACTCGATTGATGTCTTTCGTTCCTCTGTTCACTGTGATGACGTCGTTGCCAATTCCGTTTTTCTATAAAGTAACAGCAATCGTTAAAAGAGACAAAAGTAAACATCGCAATGGCGGCTGGAGGGGAGGCAACGAGATCCTGATGCAATAGAAGTGGTGGGTGAAAGGGAAGTTGCGATTTCTAATTAGAGTAATGGCGACTGGAGGGGAAGCAACAAGATCCTGATTGAGCGCAGGAGAAGTGGAAGGCAATCAAGATGGTAACTGAAGGGGAAGTTGCGATTTCTAATTGAAGTAATGGCGACTGGAGGGGAAGCAACAAAATCCCGATTGAGTTCAAGGAAGGTGGGAGGCAATCGGAATGGTAACTTAAGGGGAAGTTAAAGCAATGGCGACTGGGGGGGAGGTACAGAGATCCTGATTGAGCGCGGTGGGAGGTAATGGCGGCGTGAGGGGAGGCGAGGGCCGAACTTACGCTGGCGACTAGACCGAAACGTTCTATCGGTTTCTCGTTCTGCAACATCCTGATGTTCTTCGATAACGAATAGAGGCTGTCTTCGTAGCCAACTATGAATCTGTCTGCCGGTAAAGTGAGGAACGGTCTGGCATTGAGGCCGCTGAAGAGACTCGAAACTCCCACTCTCGTTAGAAAACTGGAATGTTTAACCATCGACGCGGCCGTCTAAAAACAAATTTACCCTTAAATTGTTAAAATGTGATTATTGTCGGTAACTCACCAACAAGGGTAGATTCGGCACTATGACTCTATCGTTCTGCTTCTGGGGTGCTGACAGTTCCGGCATGAATTTGTACTCTCGTTTCTCTTGATACGTGACCAAACTCCCGTTGAACTGAACGTTGATGCGGTCGAGGGCTACTCTGGAGGGAGGATTATTGCGTTGTTTTTTTTTTTGATAACTTGCCAACTTTCCCGACTTACTCGTAGATGTAGGGTCCGGCTTCTTTGACGTTGAGTTTGGCATCATCCCCTCTTTCGTATTCAGGAACATTGGTGTAGTTGAATATGTAGAGTTTGATCAGCGGTTTAGGGGATGGACTCAACCACATTCCGTACCCCGAACTTTCGTTGTTAATTTCCAATTTGTTGAACACCAAGTTGTCGAAAGTGCCGGTGAAGAACATGACGATGGCACCGGAACAACTCAACAAGAACAACAACAACAACCCTGCGAGTACTGAAAAAAAAATTGATAAGGGTTAAAAATGGCGACCTTGCCCTGGCTAGTTGTTGGATATAAAAACGTCATTGTTAAAACTCTTTGATTGATCCTGATCGCGTTATCTCAGTCGGTCGAGATAATTCGATAGAAGTTTGACTGGAACGCTGATAACCCTTTAGCGTCTAGACGCTGTTAAAGAGTTGTCGGATGTTTACTTTAAATAATTTATTTTCGATTAATTGCTGTAATTAAGTTGTTGAAAATATTTTTAGAAAATTGCTACATATCGGGATGGAGTCGTGACGTAATTGGCAAATCGCGGAACGGCGTCTGAGTGATGCAAGGCGAGACTTCTTCGAAGATATGTTTTCAATTATTGTGGATAATGAAAGACATATTGGGCGATAAACTTTGACATTACAACATCACGCCACATTTAAGAGTTTAGTAATCGGAAATACATACTTAGAAATGTTGTTGGGGCGAACAAAAAAGGAGATTTCAGGATATTAGCTGACTGTCGCAAGAAATTTTTTTCTACAACACCCTGTAGGTCTATTGTTAAGAATTGAAGAATTGAGCAAAATTGTTAAATAGTAGAATATTACTCCTGTAACTCTGGAAAACTACGTCATAACAACGTCTAGTTTTTATGGCGGCCATATTGGATTTTCTTAATTTAGCAATATATGTGCCTAAGTGATTAACTACAATAGAATAGGAGCACTCGTTCAAAATTTGATATAAAAAAGTTTAACTTAGATTCTCAAAAGTCATCCTCAAGCTGCCATTTAAAAAAAAAATGACGCCATATTGCAATTTCTAGGAGAAATTATAGTCACAAAACGTAAATTATTATTTGGCGGTAACATCAGGAAAAATAAGAATTGCGTGAAGTTAGAAAAACTGATATTTTCTCAAATACTACCACAATTTTCAAAAATATTATACAGGGTGTTCCGGAAAAGTAGCAATTGCAATCTAAAAAATTACTTTAAATTTAAAATTTTGTTAAAAGCTCAGCTTTAATTTATACCAATTGTTTTAAACACAAAGTTAAAAATAACTTATACTAACTTTTGGCACATCCTGTGTAGCTGAAGGACTAAAAATATTTTTGATGGAATGAGCATGACTGATTATGATTGCGCACCAAATTTCCAATTTCTAATCCAACCGCAAGTTAAAAAACTTCTAATGCACAGCTTACGCGAATCACTCTGTATATAATATAGGATGTTTGAATTTAAATTTTTATATAACTTTCACCAAAATTTTAGAGAATTTCATGCAACCTGTTTTCAAAAAATTTATCAAAATTTTATGGAGAAAGAATCAAAATTTGTACAGCTACCGGAAGAATTTAAGGAACAATATTTTTACCCAATGTAAACGGACTGTTTTAAAACTTTGACTTCAAAAAGATTTAATGACGCCTATGGAATTGCTGCACGTGGAACTTGTTCGCAAAACACTTAAAAGTCCGTTTACATTGACAAAAATTAAAAGTGTTGGCATAAAAAATCGTTCCTTATATTCTTCCGGTAGCTGTACACAAGGTGTTTAAAGTCATATAATTTATACCAAAAGTTTTGTCGGTCCAGTACTAGCACAATATCATCTAGTTTTCAAACTTTTATAAAGACTCTAAATAATAATTTGTATACAGGGTGGTTGAGTTAAAACTTTCACAAAATTTCAAACAAAATGTTAGGCAACCCAGTCCAGTAGCATCTAATCTTAATAAATTTTATAAAAAAAAGTAAAAATTTGTATACAGGGTGTTTTAAATTTTTGTGGTCTAATGAGTAACACTAGGTACTTTTCAAAAAGTTGTTTAAGATTGGCCAAAAAACTCTCTTTAAATTCGATAGTCATTGCATTTCAATGAAAACAATTACCGCCATATTGGATTTTCAGTTTCTTAAAATTTTAAAAAAGTTTATATACAGAGTGTATTCTAATAATTTTTTTAAAAATTCTTTACAAAATATCTCGTAAAAATTGGATTAAATTTTTACAAATTTAACAGTTTGTAAAATTATTTGTATTTTGCAAAATTAGTAGGTGCTTATACAGAGTGTTTTTAAAAATCTTGCAGATAATTTAATAAAAAAATTTCTAGTAAAAGTAGGAACAGCGCCGTATTGGATTTTCTATCAAAATTTGCTACTACATCACAACTTTGAACGTTGTAGAACAAATAAACGTTAATTTAAGTCAAAAAACTTGTCTGCCAAAATCAACACTGCTGAATATCAAGTCGTAGGTGGGTATATTAGAAAAATGTTATACAGGGTGTTTCAAGTTTCCGGTAATGGCAAATAAAATTGAAAGAATAGAAAATGTTTTTTTCGAAATTTTGCGCTTACCCCAAAGCTGTCTGGTGTTGAACTTGTACCCTAACAAGTAGGTATTGTGGGGTCCAATCTCGACCCTTTGCACCTTCTCCAGCAGGTCTCTGGTCAGTGCTGGTCCTTTGACAAAAATCTGGTTGCAGTTCTTCTCCAGGTAACCCTCACTGGATCGTCTTTCTTCAACATCGGGATAAAGTCTCGACATGATTGCAATGATACAATCATCGGCCACTCACTCACATCAATGGAGCCCAATCCACAAAACTTACATATTTATAAAAGCCCCCGGCCCTTATCGCTAAGAAGTAAACAAAATCTTATCGCTTGTCCACTCACGAATCAGACGACTTTTCCCATATAGAAACAATTGGCAACCGGGGTCACCCAGGCCCAACCCCATGGCCGATTAACACGAAAATAACAAGAGTTGATCTTGCGACCACCAAAAGAAGATTCCCACTAATTTCGCGACCCTCCCCCAAATTTGAACATTTGCCCAATAATTAGCATTAACTCATTAGATAAGTTTTTTGCTAATTATCGCAATTTTGTTTGTTAAAAATAAAAACGTATATTGATGGCGCACTCAACTGACATCATAATACCACGTAAGAAATCGAATCTCTGAAGAAGAAAACAGGGTTTGTTTACTTGACGAAATCAACAAGCAATTAATTTTGCGCTCCCTTTGACAGCAACTTTCGCAATGTTTGTGTGCGTGAATAGTATACGTTTCTCAGAAAACGCAACATTTTTCGATTATTATTATCGCGTTAACGCCCGTGTCAACTTTTTCCCGTCTCGATTCAATCAATAAAATGTCGTAATTATGGAACCGCGATTGATAAGAAGCAATGTTTTGACTGTCTCGCTGCGTCCGGTACATTAAACTAGAAACAAGCGATAACTCAAGTAATTGAGACGTTAAAAAACACGATATTTACGCAATTTCGACCAGGTTAAAGTCGGAATTGCCCCCCAAAAAACTTTGCGACATTCCGGAACAATTAGACGATTCCAAGTCAACGGAGTAGATCACAGCCGCCACAAAAAACTTTGCGACATTCCGGAGAAATTTGACGATTCCGGGTCAACGGAGCAGACCAACACGTTTTTTTGCCTAATTTGTTGTTTATTTGAAACTTAACGTGTTATATTGCGTAACGAAAAATTCAAGATTTTTATCGAATTGTCACAAAATTTGCCTCAAAACGAGGCAAAAACTATGGAAAAATGTAGGGATTGGTCGTGAAAGCCACCGAAATAGAATACAGTTGGCGCGAAATCTCCACGAGCATTTTGAACATTTGACCTTGAAAGTCAAAATTTTTGATTTTGAAGGCAAAATAAGGCGGTTTTTGTCGGAATTTCGGTGATTGGTGCTATCCGCGTTATTGCGGATTGTTATTGCTTTTAATCGTGATGTTAACTTGCTTGTAACGGGTAGTTTTTTCCGAATTTTCGTCGAAATTCCGCAGAACGGTCGAATCGGTGTCTCCGTCGGGGCCTTGGAGGCCGCCGAAAAACAATTTGTTTATGCCGGCACTCATGACCTTTCGTGTTTTCCAGACGGTTTTGTGCCCCGACACCAATTAAAAACCTATAAATCCGTCAAACACAAACAAACGCTTGATTAATTGCGATCGATTAATTGACCGAACATTGCACAATCGACCAGCATCCGGCGGTGAAGCGGAAACTTTCCTTGAAATTCGATTGAACTGTCTCCAAGTGCAATGAAATCGGTGGCGAATCCGACGATAAACCCGCTATCGCATCGGGTGTTAATGTAATAAAATCAAATTTATGTTCTTTATTGCCCAAAAACACTGATTACACCGCCATAATTGCCAAGATACTGTTCGAATCTAATAATTACGTTACGTAATGAAAAAATCATACCATGGGAGGATGATAAAAAGCAGGATTTTTAGCCTCAGTGGAGCGATCTAATAAACGATATACTTTTAATTGTAACAATATACATAATTATTTGAATAATACAGTAATAAATTCGGATGGGTACAAATAAAGCAGAATTCAGTAGTACCAATCGCTCGAGTACTGGGTATATACAGCTTTGTAGCTTAAACTTTAGTCACCTAAGAGAAATCATTGGAACTCCTTGCTAGGGGTTGAAATCCCCAATGCTTCCTCATAACCGGCCGTCGACGACTTCTTCGATTTTACTTTTCCCTCCTTATCCTTCTTCTCTTTCTTGTCCTTCTTAGCTTTCTTCGGTTTCTTAACAGCATCAACATCGTCGTGTTTAGCTTTAGACTTCTTCTTCTTCTCACCAACTTTTTCTTTATCGCCAGATTTCTTCTTGGGAGTCTTCACCTTATTCTCTTTGACTTTCACCTCAACTTTGGCATCGTAATCGTATACCGGCCTGAAATTGCGCGTAAAATTTCTGTTCCAACCCCTAAACCTACCAACAATTCCAAATCAATGTTGAGAGCCCTATGGGGATCATCGACGTGACCATGACTGCTGTCTGAATCGGACAAAGTCGCACCTTCCGGCAGTTCCAAATCGCGCTTAACCTCCACAATCGGACCAGCATTGACGTTTTCGTCTGAAGAACTATTCACAAAAATAAAATAAAAATTGGCACTTTATTAAAAAAATTTAAATGCTTCTCTAAACACCTTTCAGATTTGTGCTTCTTCTTCTTGCTCTTCTTTTTCGACTTCTTTTTGGTCGCGTCCATTTTCAAGTACTTATCCGACCTCTTCTGTCCCATCACCTTCAACGGAACGTTCAAATCGATTTCGGTCACGGGAATGTTATCGAGATTCTCTCCGGGGGATTTCTCGCCCAAATCGACGCCCTTCAGATAATGAGGGTTGTTCTGTTGCTCGTACTTTCGGGCTTCACGGCTCTTCTTCATCTCCTCTTCGGTCGGTTCGGGCTGGTACCGCTCGGAACGACCGTACTCGATCTTGTCCGATTTCACGAAGAGGTTAGTCACCACCTCCTCCTCACTTTCCGAATCGGTCTCCTCCGGCGGCTCGTTGATCCAAGCGTCCAAATCGAGACTAAAACACGAACTCGAGTCACGGAAAACGCAGGAACTCATCTCGTCGATTAAGGGAACCCAACAAAGAGAACGCGAACCGGGTAGTACAATTTTGAAAATTTAGCCTTGAAACCAAAACTTGCCCCTTCAGCCATATAAGCTAAAACCGACGTTATTTTTTTCTTAGTTACTAAAATTAGTTCGGTTTATTGATGGCTATTTCTGTTCAAAACTATAGACTTATTAAATGGCGGTCGATTTGGGGTCAAAATTAGAGCTGGGGTGACGAAAAACGCAGGGGTTGATCCTGGAGACCAACCGAATTGATTGAAACAATCGCGAAATCGCTACGTCAAATATGAACATTTGACCTTGAAACGCAAAAAATGCCCCTTCAGCTGCATGACATATAACAAATGTTATTTTTTTCTTAGTTACTAAAATTAGTCCGGTTTATTGATTGCTATTTCTGTCCTGAACTGTATAGACTTAACCAAATAACGATCGATTTTGGGGTCAAAATTAGAGCTGGAGTCACGAAAAACGTAGGGGTTGACCGTGGAGACCAACTGAATCGGTTGAAACCATCGCGAATATCATCGTCAAATATGAACATTTGACCTTGAAACGCAAAAAATCGTCCCAAAGCTCACCCTTCGGGTATCGGAACTTTCTTTTGAGCTTTCGGGGCGACCGGATTCAGTTCCCCGGCGAACAGAGCCGATAAACTCGCCGCAATGCTGGTGTCTGAATAAATTTTCGCCTCTAGAGGATCGTCGCAGTCCATGATTTTTTCGTTACCCGCCTGTTTTTCTGGGGAAAAAAAAACAACAGTTTCGGTTAGACGTAACGAAATTCCGGTCGAATTACTTATTAAAATTTCCTCTTTGATTATTTGCGTGATGATCAAAGACGTGCTCGCTCTCTCCTGCACTTCCAATTCACCCGATTTGACGCTCTCTCCCAGTTTCGCTACGATGACGTCGCACAGTTCGAGAATGTCGTCGTAGCGTTCGTTCGATTCGTAGTTTTGCATGACGTGAGCGAACAGTTTGAGAATGTTGTGAATGAAGACGGATTCGATGTGTTGGGGGAGAGTTTTGTATTTTAACATTGCACGGAGGGTTTGTTCGGGTTGTTTGAGTTCGCCGGCGAATTCACCGCAAAGCCAAGCGGCAGCGTAAAGAACTTCTTGCATGATGGTGAATTGCGATGTCGATGAGTATACGTCGAGGAGTTGGGCCATTTCTAGGACGGCAAACGGTCGAATCGCCTGCACTCTTATGCAAACGTCCATGAGTTGGGCGCCAATCACGTGACCCTGTTTCGAACCGAACTCCATTTGGGCCAGTTCCACCAAAACAGTGATGTACCACTCGAAATTGGTGATGAACTGGTAACTGTTTTGGGAACAGATGAGGATGATTTTGCTGAGCAACTCGTCGCGGTAGATGGTGCCTTCGGCTTTGTCCATGTGCACCATCAGCTTCTTCACGATCTCCATCAGGTTCTTCTTGGACACCTTGAAGAAAAGTTTTTGCATCTACGCCATTTTGAACAAAAATGTATATCGCTGGCATTTGTTTAGTTTTGACTTGAAAGTGCAATATGGATTCAAAATGGCGACCACTCACTTACCATGCCATACAACAAATCCAAGGCCCTCAATCTGATGGATTCGTCCTTATCTTCTAGACATTGCAGAATCAAATCTTTGTGGGCCTGGACGCTCTTAGGGTGGGTTTTCAAAATTTTTGACATAGCCAGCAGTCCCAAATATTTAACTATAGATAAAAAAAAAGTTTTTAATTTTTTTAAATTTTCTACACACGAAATTTTTACGATTTTGGTCCGAGTCCTCTATGAGTATCCTCAGTTTCTGAACACACAACTGTATACTGGCTGCGTGGTTCGGCATCCCCGACGATATACTAATCAACACTGCTATTACAGTATTGATACATTCATACAACAAGCTCATAGCTGAAGTGCTGTGGAAAAAAAAATTTAAAAGTATATATTTTTAGGGATTTTTAGAAAACACTAGTACCAACCTAGAGCCTAAAACTTTCTAAAACCTACCTATGGATGAGGTTGGTGAGGGGTTCAATCAACTTTTTGCCTAGCCTAGGTTCTAACGGGGTCAGGGCTCCAAACTAAAAAAAAAAAAAACGATAAAATCACTACCTCATCACAATATTCATCAAAGGAGTTGACAGTTGTCTTCCCAATCCCGGCTCGATGGCGGTAAAATGCGCAAACTTCAAACGATTGCCAACACGAAAAAAAAAACAACTCACCAGTTTGATGATTTTGATCAACATCCAGTTGTTGGTGCTGGTCGTCATCAGTTTGAAGAAAACCGGCGCTAAACTCAAGTAGTTCTTCGGATTCTTGCGGGCCAATTCGCAAACGACGTTGACGGCCGCAGATTGCACACCTGCAGTAATGCCAACAGTAACGAATTTGAGACGAGAAAAAAAAAACTAGATTAGCAATCACCTGGATCGGGGTCTTCGAGTTTCTCCTTAAGACGGGGGAAAGCCGGACGGAGGGCTTCCGGATATTTGAGGAAAACCTTGTACATCATTAAAACAGCCTTTTTTCTTATGTAGGGTTTCGTGGAGCTCAACTGTAATGAAGTTGCATCAATCAGGGGAGAATATTTTTTACTAGAGTGAAGTTGGATAATTTGGGGATATTAGGACTGTCAATATTTTTAACTACAGTGAAGTTGGATAATTTGGGAATATTCAACATTTTTAACTAGAGTGAAGTTGGATAATTTGGGAATTTTCAACGTTTTTAACTAGAGTAAAGTTAAATATTTTGGGGATATTAAAACTGTCAATATTTTTAACTACAGTGAAGTTGGATAATTTGGAAATATTCAACATTTTTAAATAGAGTGAAGTTGGATATTTTGGGGATTTTCAACACTTTAATTGGATAATTTGAAAATATTTAACATTTTTAACTAGAGTAAAATTGGATATTTTGGGGATATTAGAACTGTTAATATTTTTAACTACAGTGAAGTTGGATAATTTGGAAATATTCAACATTATTTAACTAGAGTGAAGTTAAATAATTTGGGGATTTTCAACATTTTTAACTAGAGTAAAGTTGGATATTTTGGAAATTTTCAACATTTTTAACTAGAGTGAAGTTGGATATTTTGGGGATATTAGAACTGTCAATATTTTTAACTGCAATAAAGTTGGATAATTTGAAAATATTCAACATTTTTAACTACAGTGAAGTTGGATAATTTGGAGATTTTCAACATTTTTAACTAGAGTGAAGTTGGATATTTTGGGGATATTAGAACTGTCAATATTTTTAACTACAATAAAGTTGGATAATTTGGAAATATTCAACATTTTTTAACTACAGTGAAGTTGGATAATTTGGAGATTTTCAACATTTTTAACTAGAGTGAAGTTGGATAATTTGGGAATTTTCAACGTTTTTAACTAGAGTGAAGTTGGATAATTTGGAGATTTTCAACGTTTTTAACTAGAGTAAAGTTAAATATTTTGGAGATATTAAAACTGTCAATATTTTTAACTACAGTGAAGTTGGATAATTTGGAAATATTCAACATTTTTAAATAGACTAAAGTTGGATATTTTGGGGATTTTCAACACTTTAATTAGAGTGAAGTTGGATAATTTGAGAGTATTCAACATTTTTAACTAGAGTAAAGTTGGATAATTTAGAAATTTTCAATATTTTTAACTAGAGTGAAGTTGGATAATTTGGGGATTTTCAACATTTTTAACAACAGTGAAGTTGGATAATTTGGAAATATTCAACATTTTTTAACTAGAGTGAAGTTAAATAATTTGGAGATTTTCAACATTTTTAACTAGAGTAAAGTTGGATATTTTGGAAATTTTCAACATTTTTAACTAGAGTGAAGTTGGATATTTTAGGGATATTAGAACTGTCAATATTTTTAACTACAATAAAGTTGGATAATTTGGAAATATTCAACATTTTTTGACTACAGTGAAGTTGGATAATTTGGAGATTTTCAACATTTTTAACTAGAGTGAAGTTGGATAATTTGGGAATTTTCAACGTTTTTAACTAGAGTGAAGTTGGATAATTTGGGGATTTTCAACGTTTTTAACTAGAGTAAAGTTAAATGTTTTGGGGATATTAAAACTGTCAATATTTTTAACTACAGTGAAGTTGGATAATTTGGAAATATTCAACATTTTTAAATAGAGTAAAGTTGGATATTTTGGAAATTTTCAACATTTTTAACTAGAGTGAAGTTGGATATTTTGGGGATATTAGAACTGTCAATATTTTTAACTACAATAAAGTTGGATAATTTGGAAATATTCAACATTTTTTAACTACAGTTAAGTTGGATAATTTGGAGATTTTCAACATTTTTAACTAGAGTGAAGTTGGATATTTTGGGGATTTTCAACGTTTTTAACTAGAGTGAAGTTGGATAATTTGGGGATTTTCAACGTTTTTAACTAGAGTAAAGTTAAATGTTTTGGGGATATTAAAACTGTCAATATTTTTAACTACAGTGAAGTTGGATAATTTGGAAATATTCAACATTTTTAAATAGAGTAAAGTTGGATATTTTGGGGATTTTCAACACTTTAATTAGAGTGAAGTTGGATAATTTGAGAATATTCAACATTTTTAACTAGAGTGAAGTTGGATAATTTGGGGATTTTCAACATTTTTAACAAGAGTGAAGTTGGATATTTTGGGGATATTAGAACTGCCAATTTTTTAACTACAGTGAAGTTGGATAATTTGGAAATTTTCATCTTTTTTAACTAGAAGTTGAAAAATTTGGGGATAGTCGTCTGAAGTTAATAACCCTGTTTCGGGGGAAGCCCCGACTTACTAGAGTTAAAACGTCATTTGACAAATCTCTTGCCAGGTCCGTGCTGATGTAGCAACTGAGTGAAGTTAGCGCCAGCCCCGACTCGTATTGGTTCTGCGAGTTGAGTTCTTTCCGTATCATGTTGGTGGTGAGCATTAGCAGCTGAAAATTGGAGGCTTTGGGGATGTTGTCGAATAAAAGTGGCAAGTTACCTCTGAGTCACAATGAAACGATTGGCTGGCTGCCAAGTACCCTATTCTCTTTAGGGTAAACTTGCTCGAGCTCATAACTTCGATTATGTTGAATCCGGCCCAGGAAATGTCGTAACCCAACATTTGGAGCTGGAAGAGAGGCCCCTCGATCAATTGAGGTTACAACACGAAATATTTACTTACATAAGTCAATTTCGCTATTGCGTTGCTCTTTACGGCTAAATTGTCTTGCCGCAACTCCTGTTTGATGTCTTCCATGCATTGCGATATGTACTTGCCCTAAAATTTGAAATTTTAACAATTTCCGCTGACATAACCTCAAAATTTTCCGACCTCATTTTCTTTATTATTGCGGATCCCTCGCACTAAATCAGTCAAGTTCTTGTCGAACATCCGTTCGATATTACCTTTCACCTTCTTTAAGGCCATTTTTCAACTGAAATTTCGAAATTAATCGATAATAAACAAAACCATATTTGACGGTACTCACGGGTTTTCCGAGCGATTTTCGAAGGAAATTCGGATGGAAATTCATAAAAATCACGACATATCACAGATTTTTTCGAAAAAACGACGTAAAAAGGGCAAATCAGCGATTTCCCGACACTTGAGCCACGTTCATCAAAATGACAGGTGACAAGCGACAGTAGCGGCTCGTCAATAAAAAGAAAACACTTCAATTTTCAACCACTTGAACCCCAGAATCGCGACAATTAACGAAACTAACCCCGCAATTGGACAATTGGCGCCCCAAATTACCCCAAACGAGCAAATACCGAGATTTTGCACTTTTTAACGAGAATTAGGTTATGTTGGTAACCTAACCTCAAATTTTCGGCAAGTTATTTTACTTGGTAGTGATTCTGGCGTTATTGATTGTTTCTAGGCTTAATGGCAGGAATTGGGGCGACCCTCGAGCGCTTTTTTACTAAACGTTCAGTTAAGTACGGAGTTCCTTTTCTTCTGGTGGTATTGGGAGGCTCCTTTGGACTCAAAGAATTCGCCCAACTCCGCTATCAATACGCGAAAGTATCGGTCATAAAACCGGAAGATTTGGAGAAAGAAGGGATAAAAATGAAGAAACCTGGGGAAGTCACAATAGAGACGGAGTACGAGAAGATTCGCAACCTCGATATCGACAATTGGGAGCAAATCAGGGGCCCCCGGCCGTGGGAAGAAAAGGTTTAATTGTCACCTAGAAGCTTATTCATTCATTGTGTTTAATATTTTAGTAAAGTGTTAGTTAAATAATAATTTTTTGTAAAGTCACAGCCTCCACAATTTTTCTTCCAAAGTTGCATAAGTGACGCAAATCGACTTTTGAAGTTCTCAACCAAACAAAACAGTCTCAGTTCGGGCCAAAATCAGTAATTTTCTAATATTTTTCGAAAATTTTAGGTTTCCTAACCTCACACTTTGACAAATGTCACTGTCAAGTCAAGAAATCTCGCTGTGGCTAAAGCGCCTCAAATCTCGGTGATGGAAGTGGCGCCAGCGCCGTCAACACTAAAGCCTAATCGACCCAAAATCTGGAAAAATCGACGATTTTCGCTCGATACTCGACCAGTTGAAGCTTTCCCAAAAATACTAGTTAATAATTTAATAGTAAAATACTAGTTAAAATCAATATTGATTCAAAATGGCGGCTTCATAATTTAAAATTAATATTGATTCAAAATGGCGTTTTCATACGTTTTCGGTTATTCTTCAACAATGTTATAAATTGTTGGATCTGCCGATTTGCTATATAAAAATGTTGTTAATGTTCTGGTGCCAAAAGACACTTTTAATGTAGATTTTAATGACTCAATTTTGTGGCCAAAGAGGGCCCAGTGGTGTTGTTGTGTTGATCGAAGTTTCGTGCGATGCGATGGACGCGGGTCACGCGAGGCGTCGCGGCGCAGGTCGTCGCTTTGACCAGCGGCCAGTTGCGCTTCAAACTGCCGCGATGCCGTCCACCGCCGGCCTCGATTAGTTTCGCGCGCGTCCCGTCCTCGATTGTTTTTATTTTGTTTTCGTTTCGCGATCTTCAATTGTTTCTCGATATGGACGCAGGTAACGTTGCGAAATGAATCTAGTCGTCTCGATTACGGTACGAATTGATGCGTTTTTGTTGTGATAGGTGCCACGTCACCCGTAGAGACCGCTCATTCAAGTTCAAACCGTTTGATTAGTTGATCGATAATTCGAAGTAAAGGGAGCAAACCTTGGCCCACTGAGATACGTTCGAGTCTTGAGTGCACTTGGAGGGGGACGTGACCCGGTTAGGGTTCGGGTGGCGGGAAAAGGGCTGATTTTTGCCGGGAATGACGGGTGAAGGGCGACGCGTGACGTCACCGCGATTCCGAGACTTGTCTTTATTTGTAACGGCGACCAATAAAGTTATCTCGACGATAAATCGGTGAATTTGCATAAAACGTGACGCGCTCAATTGTGGTAAAAATTTCCAGAAAAACGGCGAAGTTACCGGGAAATCTCAAGGTCGCGAAAGGAAAACAAACGAAGCGACCTCCGCCGCCTGCGCTCGAAAATAAATAATAATAACCGTAATGAGATGTTATCCACGTGTCAGAATTCACTAACAACAGAAATTGACAAGAACCGCCCCTTGTTTGATGGCAAATCGATTCCATGTCCTACGAACGCAATTAGAATAGAAAAAGAATAGAATTTTTTGTTTTTGTTTGCTAAAACGCCCGCCATTAAAACAAACGAACATCTCAAACAAAGTGCGATATGAGTTCCAGTTAAAAGTCGACCAAAAAAAATAAATTTTTTTTTTCAAAAAGTTGCCCCTAAAACAAACGAATATCAAACAAGGTGCGATATGAGTTCCAGTTAAAAGTCGACCTCAATCGTTCAATTTCCATAACAGATCACGTCATCCCCTTGCCACCCCCTCAAGATTCGGTTTCTCGATTAATTAATTGTACTTAGTAACGATCGCCCCCTCCTGCCGCCCCTTTAGATGATTATGGACGGTTCGTTCAGATCGGTTTTTGTTGCATGAATATTTGATCGGGTCGAGATACCCGAGCCTTCGCATGTCAAACACGTAAACGTCGACACGGAGATTGTTGACCCATTCAATTTCCATGAATTACGTCCATTATGGCGAAAAAAACAAAACAATTTGAATTGGTCGTCGTTCGTTTTTTTCCAGAAATGACTTGACCGACGTTACGATTATGGCGGAGAACGTTAAAGTTATAGTAAGATGTCGGCCCATGAACAAAAAGGAAAAGGACCTCAACTGTCAAGTAAGAGAAGGTTTGTTGGGTTGCGGAAAAATTTGAAATTTCGTGGTTACAGTGTGTGGTAAAAATGAAGAATTGTACGGTCGAAACGTGGGATCCGCAAGAGGGACCGTCGTTTCCCAAGCAGTTCACTTTCGATTCGGTCTACGATCAAGATTCCACCACAGAAGCCATCTACAACGACATTTGCTACCCCCTGGCCGAAGTAAGCAAAATTATCGCTACCCCGTGAAAGTTATGTTGCTCTAACCGTGGACGTTGGAAAGGCGACGAAATTACCTCTTCAACGAGGGGTCGCATCATGGGGTTCAAACCATGACAACTTCAAAGGTCCGAAAACCTTAATTGCGACCTTTGTAAAAAATTATTAGGAACTATACCATGCGACACCTCATTGGATAGGTAATTTAATTTGCTATTAAACGAACTTAATTTCGCATTAGAAATGACACTTAGAAAGCAAAAATAATCTTAAATCCTCTTCTGATTTGCTAGTTGCAGACGTATGCATTATTAATTTCGATAGAAAAATAACTTCCGAAAAGTTTTACTTTTTTCTGTCAAAACATAGTTTACATAAATAAAGATTATTACAATTCTGTAGGAATTACGTGGATGAAACAAGAGCATCAGAAAGATGATAAAATTGTCCTTCCAACGAGGTGTCGCATCGCATAATTTAAGGAAACTTAACTTTCAAGACCTCGTAACCTTAACTGCGACCTTGAAATTAAACTAATCCCAGCTAAATCGTGTGACCCCTCATTTTACAGGGATTTTTACGACCTTTAACATTATATTAATATTTTTTCAAAAATCATTTTTTCTCGCGAGTTCTTGCTCACACGAATTAATTCTGGTAATTTTCAGAACGTTCTCATGTCGCATTAGAAATGACACTTAGAAAGCAAGAATAATCTTAAATCATCTTTTGCTTTGCTTGATGCAGACGTATGTATTATTAATTTCGAAAGAGAAATAACTTTCGAAAAGTTTTATTTTTTTCTGTCAAAACATAGTTTACATAAATCAACATTATTACGATTCTGTAGGAGTTACGTGGATGAAACAAGGAGTATCAGAAAGATGATAAAATTGTCCTTCCAACGAGGTGTCGCATCGCATATTTTAAGAAAACTTAACTTTCAAGACCTTGCAATCTTAACTACGACCTTGAAATTAAACTAATCCCAACTATATCGTGTGACCCCTCATTTTACAGGGATTTTTACGACCTTTAACATTCTATTAATATTTTTTCAAAAATCATTTTTTCTCGCGAGTTCTTGCTCACGCGAATTAATTCTGGTAATTTTCAGAACGTTCTCATGTCGCATTAGAAATAACACTTAGAAAGCAAGAATAATCTTAAATCATCTTTTGCTTTGCTTGATGCAGACGTATGTATTATTAATTTCGAAAGAGAAATAACTTTCGAAAAGTTTTACTTTTTTCTGTCAAAACATAGTTTACATAAATCAACATTATTACGATTCTGTAGGAATTACGTGGATGAAACCAGGAGTATCAGAAAGATGATAAAATTGTCCTTCCAACGAGGTGTCGCATCGCATATTTTAAAAAAACTTAACTTTCAAGACCTTGTAACCTTAACTGCGACCTTGAAATTAAACTAATCCCAGCTATATCGTGTGACCCCTCATTTTACAGGGATTTTTATCACCTTTAACATTCTATTAATATTTTTTCAAAAATTGTTTTTTTCGCGAGTTATTGCTCCCGCGAACTAATTCTGGTAATTTTCAGAGCGTTCTTATGTCGCATTAGAAATGACACTTAGAAAGCAAGAATAATCTTAAATCATCTTTTGCTTTGCTTGATGCAGACGTATGTATTATTAATTTCGAAAGAGAAATAACTTTCGAAAAGTTTTACTTTTTTCTGTCAAAACATAGTTTACATAAATCAACATTATTACGATTCTGTAGGAGTTACGTGGATGAAACAAGGAGTATCAGAAAGATGATAAAATTGTCCTTCCAACGAGGTGTCGCATCGCATATTTTAAGAAAACTTAACTTTCAAGACCTTGCAATCTTAACTACGACCTTGAAATTAAACTAATCCCAACTATATCGTGTGACCCCTCATTTTACAGGGATTTTTACGACCTTTAACATTCTATTAATATTTTTTCAAAAATCATTTTTTCTCGCGAGTTCTTGCTCACGCGAATTAATTCTGGTAATTTTCAGAGCGTTCTTATGTTGCATTAGAAATGACACTTAGAAAGCAAGAATAATCTTAAATCATCTTTTGCTTTACTTGTTGCAGACGTATGTATTATTAATTTCGAACGAAAAATAACTTCCGAAAAGTTTTACTTTTTTCTGTCAAAACATAGTTTACATAAATCAACATTATTACGATTTTGTAGGAATTCCGTGGATGAAACAAGAAGCATCAGAAAGATGATAAAATTGTCCTTCCAACGAGGTGTCGCATCGCATATTTTAAGAAAACTTAACTTTCAAGACCTTGCAACCTTAACTGCGACCTTGAAATTAAACTAATCCCAGCTATATCGTGTGACCCCTCATTTTACAGGGATTTTTATCACCTTTAACATTTTATTAATATTTTTTCAAAAATCGTTTCTTTTCGCGAGTTATTGCTCCCGCGAACTAATTCTGGTAATTTTCAGAGCGTTCTGGAGGGTTACAACGCGACAATTTTCGTTTACGGCCAAACTGGTTGCGGTAAATCGCACACGATGGAGGGTTGCAAATCGGGTCCATCCCCCGAGAAGGGGGTGATTTCCAGAGCGTTCGAGCACGTTTTTGAGGCGATTTCGGTAACGACCGGCGTCAAATATATGGCTCTAATCAGCTACTTGGAAATTTACAACGAACAAATCAGGTACGCAACGAATATCTCGAAACGAACAAAAAAATACTAGGACAGTTTTTAGGGATTTATTGCTAACAAGCGACAAAGTTGGCAACATAGCGCTCAACTTGAAAGAAAGTCCGACAGAGGGCGTAACGGTTCCAGGTAAGTTCTGCCAACGCAACAGAAACTTGTTGAACGCTAACTTCGACAGGACTGACGTCACATCCGGTGACCAACGCCGCCGATTGTGAACACTTTCTCAGTTTGGGATCGAAAAATCGAATCATAGGCGCCACGTTGATGAACGAGAACAGTTCGAGGTCACACAGCATCTTTACGATTAGCATAGAGCAAATCAGCAATGTTAACAATAACGAGAGCATCAGGAAAGGTTGGGGATTTTACGGTTAAAAAAAGACGAAAAACACAAAATTTTTGTCGGCAGGCAAACTCAACTTGGTCGATTTGGCGGGGTCCGAGAGACAAGCGAAAACGGGCGCCACTGGTGACAGGTTGAAGGAAGCCACCAAAATCAATCTATCCTTGAGTGCCTTAGGAAACGTCATTTCCGCCCTGGTCGACGGGAAAGCCAAACACATCCCCTACCGGGACTCCAAACTCACCAGGCTGCTGCAGGTAAAACATAAAGAAGGGAAGTAGAGACCAATTGGTTAAGGTGGTGGAATATTTCACTAAACGGAAGGGGTAACATCTCCGATTGATCTAGCCAAGGTAGGCAAGTGGGAGGGTTGAGGCGTCTCGTCCGATTGGCTAAGTCACTGGAAGGGGCGCTGTGATTGGTTAAGGTGGTGGAATATTCCATAAGTGGAAGGGGTAACGTCCACGATTGATCTAGCTAAGGTAGGCAAGTGGAAGGGTCGAAGCGACTCGTCGGATTGGCTAAGTCACTGGAAGAGGCGCTGTGATTGGTTAAGGTGGTGGAATATTTTATAAATGGAAGGGGTAACGCTTTCAATTGGTCTAGAAAATGGCAGAAGTTTTGTCGATGGTCCTGATTGGTTCCTTTCTTCCAGGACTCTTTGGGGGGCAACACGAGGACCCTGATGATCGCTTGCGTGGGCCCCTCGAGTCGAGACTACGTCGAAACGTTATCCACGTTACGTTACGCGAACCGGGCGAAGAACATCCACAACAAGCCTCGAGTCAACGAGGTAATTGGAAATTTTTCGACGTCACCCTTTCAATTTTTCACATCCTTCAGGATCCCAAGGACACGATGTTGAGACAATACCAAGAGGAAATCGACAGGTTGAAACAACTATTGGGGACTCAACAAGGTACCAGTTTGAGAATCGAAGACTTCCACGAAGACATTGAGGAGAAACCGACGACGAGTTTGGATGCGAAACGAGACAAACTCATCCAGGAGTACCAACATGAAATGGAAAAATTGAAGAACTTGCACGAGAACGAAAAGAACGAAAAGGAGAATGTTCTGAAACAAATAGAAACGATCAAAGGCGAATACGAGGACAACATCAATAAGTTGAACGAGGAGATTCGAGAAAAGAAGACCAAAGAGTTGTGCAGCAAAGACGAGATTGTCAATAGGATAGAAGCTTTGAAGGCGGCGATGATTGGAGGCGAAAAGGCCAACGACCATGAACTGTCCGAGAGGCGGAAACGGAAGAAAATTGCGGCGGAAAAAAGAGCCAGGTCAGTACCAAATGGCATTCTCGCCTCTTTGTGTAGTTTCACAGTATATAGTTTGATTTTTTAGCGTAATCGCTCATCTCTTGGCTAAAATCGATATGAATGAGGATAGAGAGTTGCTCCATAACCAATACAAAGATATCAGTCAAGAACTTAACCTCAAAACGGAGGCTTTGCGGCGCTACCGCCACAAAGTCAAATCGATGGAGAAGGAAATTTCCGACATTCAGAGCGAATTTGAGGCGGAACGCCAGGACTATTTGGAAACGATCCGAAAACAAGACCGCAATTTGAAGTTACTATCGCAAATTAGCGAAAAAATTGCGGCAACATTAAAAAAAGAGTGCAACTACAGGTGAGGTCGGTGTTTCCCCGGACCACCATTTGCAACAAAAATTTTTTTTAGTGACCTCGAAGCAGTTAAAGAACGCGCCGTATGGTTGGAGGATTCCCAAAAGTACAAACTACCCGAACTGGTGACGCCCAGAACGAAACTACCGCCACCTGGTGAGTAAAGTGATAGTGATGGTCGCGTTTGGGTAACCCTATGCCTATTCAGGACGATTTCACGATATACAAACGGCACCGGCGAGATTGCAATACGATGAATCGTCCGAGGACGATAAAGATTCGTTGGAGAAGGTGACGAAATTGTTAATTTAGTTTAATTCAATTGGCTTGGTAATTTCTGTTGAAAGTTCATTTTCGCACGCGGACGCGATAATTGTTAAAAATCCATCAATCACCGCCAACACGTCAAACGTAAGCGATCCGGGCGCGAAAAGTCGAAATTTAACGAAAAAAATCTGCGCCGCGGCCCGGGTTCGAACCGCCGACTTCACCAATTGGACCAAAAGTTTTGGTTAAAAAATCGCTTCGCGGCGAATTTAACGGGATTTGTTGTTACGGGGCGAAAATTTAGAATAGAAAACTTAATTCTGATGCGAAGTGAGAATTTTTCCGGGAAAAATCGAGTTTTGGATAGTTCGGTTTCGAACCTTTGTTGGTGTCGGATTTTCGCGCTAGATGGCGCGCGGTTCATTTTGTAACGCACGCAATTTGTGCATGCCGCACCTAGGACACTCCAGCACCGATTTCGGGATATCCCCTTTTAGTCCCGGAGAGGTAATTGTTCGGCGCCCCCCACGACCCCTCCGACTAATCGTGACGTAACTCTTTAGAAACTGGAAAATTCCGAAAAAGAGAACATCATCGCCAGCTATTTCCAACCGACCACGAAAAGGGCCGACCAGCTCCTCCACCAATCGTCACGTTTGGACGCCAACGCCGTAGTGAGCACGTGGCGGGGTAAATCCAAAAACTAGTTTTGTGGCTAAAAATTGATTTAGGCGCAACGACTTTTACAGATTTCGCCAAGCGGAACAAACCGAAATCGACCGACAATTTGGACGGGGCCCCCCTGAGACGACCCTCGGGAAACCTGAGCAACAGCTACGGAAGTGGCATCAATAATTTGTGGCTTAACGGTTGGTAGTGGCGGGTTTTTGACGTGTTTCAATTGTTTAAAAGAGGGATTTTCAGGCACCTCCTCGATTACTTCCGATTCAAATTTGCGGAAACCGTTTCGGCTCGAAGCGTTGCCAAACATCGACAAACATCGCAAAAGACTTAACACGTTGGAGTTTTTGTAAATTTTATTGTAAATTCTAAGTTAAAAATGTTGAATTTGACCAATAGCAAATCCGTGTGATATGTTTGAGATTTGAAATATTTTATTAAGGATTTTTACGGTAATAAAACCAGAGTGAAATCGCATTTCCATCACCTAAATACCCACGTCTTCCAAGCTCCAAGATTTGGCCATGGGAACCCTCTTACAAATGATTGTGAGCCTAAAACGGCCAATTAACCGATTTTTTCAAAAAAGTTCAGATTCGTGTAAGGATGAAATAAAATTTAAACACGTATTCCTCAGCACCAATGGACCAAAAGTAAGCAGTTTCAGCATAAATACTCGTATTTTGGTGAAAAAAACGAGGAACCCCTTGGGGTTCGAACCGCTGATTGAACCACTTCAGCTAAATTTGTAAAACAGAAATTTGCAAAGTTAGAAATAATTTGTCAATTTTACTTGTGTCGGCAATTTTAGGAGTAAAACTTTAATTTTAGAGAAAAAAAACAATTTTTTTTTCGAGTTTTGAGACACCAAAATTTGATGTGATCAGAAAGTTTGCCGGAAATAAAAATAATTTAGGAGTATATTTGAGGTAATTGTGCAGAAACTGCGAGATTTTCTATTAGGAAGATTATTCCGCAAAAAAAAAGTTGTGACTTGATCGGGATTCGAACCACCAACTTCCACGTTTGCAGAAATACGCATCTAACGTCGCGTTAGTTTCCTGTCTTACCGACAGACATGGCGGATTATTATTAAGATATTGTTTAAAAATATTTTATTAACTACGATTACAATAATAAAACATCAGTCTTAATTGAGATCCACAGGCAGACGCAATATGTAAATCGGCGCCGTAACGCCGAGCGTCGAAATTAAACAAATTCACGAGCCTCTAGTTTTAACAAAAAATTATTTATATAACCGCAGTTTGGATAATTAAGTATCAACTTTGGGGCATTCCACCTAAATTTCGCTACAACGTTGGCAAGCAGCAGGAGTAAAAACGACGGTTAACAACGAAATTTGCCCCAAAGAGACTCATCATCAGAAGTTGATTTTGCTGCAAAAAATGTCGGTGATGTCCCTGGGACCCGACCTACCGCTTAACGATTCTCTGCAACTAATTTTGTTTAATTAGAATAAAAATTGAAAAAATTTTGGAGAAAAAACTTAAATTAAGAGAAAACTTCTAAGGATATAAATAAAAAATTCTAAGTTAAAACTACTGTTGAATTTGACCAATAGCAAATCCGTGTGATATGTTTGAGATTTGAAATATTTTATTAAGGATTTTTACGGTAATAAAACCAGAGTGAAATCGCATTTCCATCACCTAAACACCCACGTCTTCCAAGCTCCAAGATTTGGCCATTGGAACCCTCTTATAAATGATTGTGAGCCTAAAACGGCCAATTAACCGATTTTTTCAAAAAAGTTCAGATTCGTGTAAGGATGAAATAAAATTTAAACACGTATTCCTCAGCACCAATGGACCAAAAGTAAGCAGTTTCAGCATAAATACTCGTATTTTGGTGAAAAAAACGAGGAACCCCTTGGGGTTCGAACCGCTGATTGAACCACTTCAGCTAAATTTGTAAAACAGAAATTTGCAAAGTTAGAAATAATTTGTCAATTTTACTTGTGTCGGCAATTTTAGGAGTAAAACTTTAATTTTAGAGAAAAAAACAAATTTTTTTTCGAGTTTTGAGACACCAAAATTTGATGTGATCAGAAAGTTTGCCGGAAATAAAAATAATTTAGGAGTATATTTGAGGTAATTGTGCAGAAACTGCGAGATTTTCTATTAGGAAGATTATTCCGCAAAAAAAAGTTGTGACTAGATCGGGATTCGAACCATCAACTTCCACGTTTGCAGGAATTCGGGACTAACGTCGCGTTGGTTTCCTGTTTTACCGACAAACATGGCAGATTATTATTAAGATTATGTTTAAAAATATTTTATTAACTACGATTACAATAATAAAACATCAGTCTTAATTGAGATCCACAGGCAGACGCAATATGTAAATCGGCGCCGTAACGCCGAGCGTCGAAATTAAACAAATTCACGAGCCTCTAGTTTTAACAAAAAATTATTTATATAACCGCAGTTTGGATAATTAAGTATCAACTTTGGGGCATTCCACCTAAATTTCGCTACAACGTTGGCAAGCAGCAGGAGTAAAAACGACGGTTAACAACGAAATTTGCCCCAAAGCGACTCATCAGAAGTTGATTTTGCTGCAAAAAATGTCGGTGATGTCCCTCGGACCTGACCTACCGCTTAACGATTCTCTGCAACTAATTTTGTTTAATTAGAATAAAAATTGAAAAAATTGGCCAGAAAACTCAAATTAAGAGAAAACTTAAGGATATAAATAAAAAATACGAAAGAATTAAAAAAAGCCCAAAAACTTAAACTAAGAAAAAAACTTCTAAGGATATAAATAAAAAAAAGTTAGGATTTGACTAGGATTCGAACCCACAACCTCTACCTCGACCTAACAAATGTCACGTAAATTCCTGCATTACCGACACAAATGGCGGAAATTAGTGTCAAATGTTTGTGGAACAACTCTACCAATCGGTTGATTGATCAAAGGGCAAATAAACGACAGATAATTTATTTAAATAGAAAACAACAATAATTACGTTAAACCCTCCTGGAAAGTCAAGGTTTTTCCTTCCGAAATTTCCCTCTGCATCTCCAAAGCTAGCGTCCTGTATTTTGTGGCTAACTGCGAATTTTTCTCGGTACCTAAAAATCGCAATTTCAAATAACAAAAAAACGAAAAAAAAATAATTGAAATTGACCTTCTCCTTCCGCATACATTCGACTTAAGTTGGCGCAACTGTACATGTTGCCGAAACTGCAGCCTTGTTTAGCGAACTTGAACGCTTTCTCCATATCTTTTTGTACTTCGTATTCTTTGCTTTCTTTATCGCCATTGCGCTTCACCCCGCTGATGTACATTCCGGACAAATAGTAGCAAGCGTTGGAGTTTTCAGCTTTACACGCCTTCTCCAGCATCGACATCCCCTAGAATTAAATTGTTAACAGTTTCGAGGGTTGATTCATCACACGACTGACTTTGGCAATGTTGGTGGCGATGCCGTTTTGTTCGTTTTTCGTCACCAACAGCAACCCTTGATGGAGACAGGAATCCGGATCGTTCAAATTGCAACCCTTCTCGAAGTAATCATAGGCGCACTTAAAATCGGCTTTTGGAAGTCCGCGCCCCAAAAGGGCGTAAGTACCGTATCTCGTACAGCTTTTGGCGTACTTGTAGTCATCGCAGGTGTTTTTGTAGACTTTCCCTGCCTTCTGGTAGTCTTTGTCGATCGTCTCCAGGTAGTCGGCCAATAAATGACACACTTAAAATAGAAAGTAAAAAAATTGTTGGAAATTTACGCCGACGGTTTGCGGGAGAAGTGGGGCGTCGTTTTGGGGCGTAATTTCGAAAAAATTGGGAAATTATGAACAATTTTTGGAAATTTTGACGCATGAAAAAGTGAGGTTAAGTTTTCAAAAATTACGTTTAAAGTGCGAAATTTTGTTCGAAAATGACTCCGTTGTTCACCAATTGCTCCAGATTCAAGGGAAGGGCCAATGGCGGTTCGAAAGTAGAAATTTTGGGTAAAAAACAGCGATGTAAAAAAATTAGAGGTTACCTTCCGGTTTCTTCTCGCTGTAGCAGCCGAATCGGTATTCGATGCCCAAGTTCTTAATGAACTCTTTGACCTCAGTTTCTGACTGAAAATTATAACCCATTTTGGGAAAAAACGAAAATTTTACTCCAACACTTAACCAAACTGACACATAAACAGTGGCGCCATCTACATCCAACCATCAATAAGCATTTTTCAGAGTTTTGGAACTACGATAGATAACTTTGGCCTACTAGAAGAACTTTCGAAAATTTATTCTAGTTTTGCCTTAAGAACCTTCCTCTACCTTGCTAATTAATCAACCATTTACTCTTCTGCAAAATTTTGAGTTATTATTAAATATATATGTCTAAAATAAAATATGAGTCGCCATTTTGTATCAAAAAGAAGTCTAGATAACCGCCATGTTGTTTATTGACATAAAAATTTCCTGTTGTTGGGTCATAGTGTTGCAAAACCGGGGACCTTCCAGAAAATTCAAGAACCAAATATCGACCAATGTTATTAGGTTAGACTCCGCCATTTTGCATCAGTCCTTGACTCGGACAGCGGCCATTACGGACAACTGGGTTATAAATCCAGTACTTTATTAATCAGTGAAAAATACAATAACAATGATTAAATTTTCCAACACAACTTTAAAATTACCTAAAAACTAACATTTACAGTGCGTGCACTTTGTCTAACAACACATTATTGAGTTAATCAAATAAAATTAAGATCTAAAACTTAAAACTTACAGCAGCTACACTTGGATCAGTCAGAAACCGTATCGCTTACGTACTTATGAACAAAAAAAAAATCATTCCAGTCGAAATTACTGCAGAAAAGGCGGTCCGGCGGCGGGGGAATCAGGAAACCTCTGCATGTACCTTTCCAATCTCAAATACTTAACAGTGACCAAGTTTCCGGCGTACCTGAAACGAACCAAACGAAATTACCTGCTTGAATTTTCCCGCTGCATTCAAACCATCCGGTTGTCACCTCGCACCCTAGCCACAGTTGCTTTTAATAAAAAAAAATTGAATAATAGTTATGTCACAAAGCGACAAATGGTTTGAATGTTGGTTGCAAAACTGTCACAGTTGTTTCTAATTAAAAAAAAAAAACAAAGGTGGTAAAGCGACAAATGGTTTGAATGCTGGTTGTTCGGTGACGTCACTCACCACCACCCGTGAAGGTTGCGGTAGGCGACGGCCGCGTCGTTGGGATCGGCACATTTCAAATAAACACAGTTCGAGTTCGTGTCGACGGCACAATGCAGGATGCGACACTGGTTGGCGCACTTGTTGAGTACCGCTTTCTTGATCACGTGCGTGTTCCTGTCGCCGTCCTCGACCATGCCGCGTATCTTCAAACAGGGTGTCGGGGAACAGGAAAGACTGTTGACCGAACCGACTTGAGTTTCGAACGCCTGACCTTGCCAACTTTTGTTTTTCGACCTAACAACATTGGAGAAATTACGAAAAAAAAAAATTTTTGTTATTTTTGTCGATAAAGAACTTACGAACTCAAATTGGGGCCTCCGAGCCACCGCCAAACTTCCGACGGTTCCCCCCGAACCACCTGCACTTCCGTTCGGATCCTCGACTCGTTCTCGTTAATGTATTTAACGGCGCTAATCCAAGTTTTTTCTTTACCTGCAAGTTCGAAACGTTAAAAAAAAAGTGGAAAAATTGCACCGAAAAGCGACGAACTTTTTCGCTCGTTTATCGGCAAAATCATATCTCTGACGTGATTGATGACTAAATAGTTGTCTTCGTTTTCGCTACTGTTCGACTGGAGGATGTCGATGATGTTCTCCACTATCGCCACTTCTTCTTCTTGTTGTTTCTGTTGGAACTGCTTGTAGTATTTGTAGGCGTAATTGATGACGTAGAGAATGATCAAGCCACCGGCCACTGAGGTTAGAATGCTGAAAACTGCCGACGCTTTGTTGTAGAGGTAGCAGCTCCAAGGGACGTACGGACTCAAAACTATCAGTCCGGTCACTTTGTTGTGTTTGCCTCGGACAACTTCCTCCTAAATAATGACGTCATCAGTCGCACGATAATTTCGTAAATGAAACATTAAAAAGACAAATAAAATTGAAATTGGCGCAAATTACTTCTCCGCATGCGCGACGGAAAATTAGCTCCGCCTACTTTTACTTACAAAGTAGACAACGCTACCAACCTAAGAATGATATTAGTACTATTTTGTCGCACATTTGATCAACTTACTTCTCCGCATGCGCGACGGAAAGTTAGCTCCGCCTACTTTTAGTTACAAAGTAGACAACGCTACCAACCTAAGAAAGATATTAGTACTATTTTGTCGCAAATGTGATGAAATTACTTCTCCGCATGCGCAACGAAAAGTTAGCTCAGCCCACTTTTAGTTACAAAGTAGACAACGCTACCAACCTAAGAATGATATTAGTACTATTTTTTCGCACATTTGATCAACTTACTTCTCGGCATGCGCGACAAAAAATTAATTCCGCCTACTTTTAGTTACAAAGTAGACAACGCTACCAACCTAAGAATGATATTAGTACTATTTTGTTCGCACATTTGATCAAATTACTTCTCCGCATGCGCAACGGAAAGTTAGCTCCGCCTACTTTTACTTACAAAGTTAACAACGCTACCAACCCAAAAATGATATTAATACTATTTTGTTCGAACATTTGATCAAATTACTTCTCCGCATGCGCGACAGAAAATTAGCTCCGCCTACTTTTAGCTACAAAGTAGACAACGCTACCAACCTAAGATTGATGTTAGTATTATTTGGTCGCACATTTGACGGAACGACTTCTCCGCATCCGCGACGGAAAGTTAGCTCCGCCTACTTCTAGTTACAAAATAGACAACGCTACCAACCTAAGAATGATATTGGTACTATTTTGTTCGCACATTTAATCAAATTACTTCTCCGCATGCGCAACGGAAAGTTAGCTCCGCCCACTTTTACTTACAAAGTTAACAACGCTACCAACCTAAAAATGATATTAGTACTATTTTGTTCAAACATTTGATCAAATTACTTTTCCGCATGCGCAACGAAAAGTTAGCTCCGCCCACTTTTAGTTACAAAGTAGACAACGCTACCAACGTAAGAATGATATTAATACTATTTTGTTCCCACATTTGATCAAATTACTTCTCCGCATGCGCAATAAAAAGTTAGCTCCGCCTACTTTTAGTTACAAAGTAGACAACGCTACCAACCTAAGAATGATATTAGTACTATTTTGTCCGCACAAATTTTTCTCAAAATTCAAAAGATGCGTCCAACGATCATGAGAGATTAGAAGAACAATTGAGACAATTAACAACAATTAAACAATATTGACCCTCAATTACCATATTGCCCGCCACCATGTCTTCGACAAAACGCGCGTCCTCTCGATCAGTCTGTATCACCGACAGCCCCCATGCCGGATTAAAAAACGTCAACACTTGCAGATTGGTCAGATCCGTAGCGATTCGGGTCTCGTTCTGCAATGATTCAAAATCAAAATTTTCACCGAAAATTTCCACCACCCCTAAATACGCACCTGCGTCGCGTAATTCGATTTAACAAAACTGATGACGTCATTATCGGTCATGTAGGGCTTCATTTGTCGATCGGTGCACAAATTGATCACCGCCCTTTTCGCCAGTTCCGGCCTCAGCACTTTCATCAAATTGAGGGCCCCTTTGCCCTCACCCTCCAGCACGCAATTAACGTAACGTCTCGTCGTCAAGTCCGTCTTGACGCAGATGGGAACGGTAGCTGGAAACAAGGGAAGCGGTAACAAAAGAAAAAAACGAAAAAAAAAGTTAAGAGCCAAATTTTATTGTTTTTGTTAAGTTAAAACAATACAAAAAAATGATAAAAAAAACCAATTAATTTAAAACTTAAATTATTAGTGATCGATAATACAGATTCAAACGTTCAGTTGTTTTGGAGCATAATCGTTATCCTTACCGGTGAGTTCGTGTCCAGATTCGGAACGAATGCCCAAATAAACCATCGTCACCACAATGAAGAAAAGGCAGGCCACAATTAAAACGATGAACGGCACGAAGTTGTTCTTGAAGAGACCCTGATTGGTCGACGGGTAATTGTAGGAGGGGCGCCCTCTAGCGGCCCTATAACTAAAGAATTTTTTTTTTTAGAAACCGTAACCAGTTGTTCTCGGTACGAACCTGTTCAAGTAAGTGCGACTCGTAGCCCCGCTCCCGTTGACGTCGTTTTCCTTGATAATATCGCTCTTGTAGTCGTAAGTGGTTCTCGGACTTTCGGCCAGCTGCGACAGTCTTTTGGTAAAATTACTCAAAAACGGCGTATTCTCCTTTTCGTTGACGCGCTCCTCAACTGTCGGCGACGAAGTGTACAAAGGCCTGTCGTAACCTTAAACACCGCGTTAAAAAAACAATCGCGCAATTTTTTTTTTTTTTTTTTACCTGAACTGTAAGTCGACAGTCTGGACCGGATCTGAGTGAGGCGATCAGCAGCGGCGTCAGCGGCGGTACTGGCCGATAAAAACGACGGAGGCAGTCGACCCGGCGACCCAAAACTCCGTCCTCCGAAACTCGAATCCCCCCCGCTTTTCTTGCTCGAATCGTTCGATTTCGGCGAAGCGAACCTTTCGGCTATCTCGTCCGATTCCGAACCGTCGTCGTAATCGTCGTGGCAATTCTGGAGAATTTTCGTCGTTCTGGTGGTGGTTGTCGTGGTTTTTATCTCTTTTTTCGGGGCCACGTCCGAAATGGGCGAGGGCGCGTCAAAACGGGCACTCTTCCTCGCCGCCACTTTGCCGCTGGGAGGCGGTTGCATCAACGGCGCCGCCAAAGTGGCGCGCTTGTACTTGTTCTTCGCCGGTTTCAAATCGGAGTCGCTCTCCTCCTCGCTCGAATAACGACCCAGAGACCTGGAAAAAAACATAACCTCACTTTCGCAAAAAGCCGGAAAAACGGCGAAAATCGCCGAAATTGCGCAATTTTTCGAGAGTTGTTTCGAAAGCAAGAGCCGGCGCTTCTTTCTTGCGAAAATTTTGTCCGCAATTCGGCAAATTACAAATAAAAAAACAACATAACCTCACTTGCTAAAACGCGAAAAAATCGCAATTTTCTAGTAATTCGTCAAAAAAAATTCTAGTAACACGTTCAAAAGCGATAACAGACTTCTCTTTTCTCTTTGCTGCGTAATTCGGCTTGTTACAAACCAAAAGTTACCATAACCCCACTTTAACGATCGGTGATAACCTGCCAAAAACTGCAACAAAACCGCTTTGAGGCGCCAATGACTCAATAACGATTGAGGGACGGGCCGTTTCTCGCTTGTTGCTCCAGGCTCCAATCGGAGCCCAATTGAGGTTATGTCACTCACCTGCGGTTGTCTTTTCCGACCTTGTTCTTGTTTTCCAGCAACAATTTCAGTTTCTTCGCCATGACTTTCCGGGTGGTTCCGGTGATGGGCATTACGGGAAATCCAAATTCGAGGAGCTTCGCCCTCAATTCGGCATCCGACATGGTATCGACGTCCACCATCTAAAAATTATAATTTTTTTTGCGCCATTTTTCGACGGTTTTCGGGGGGCCTTACCTTGTGCGTTTCGGGGTTGATTTCGGTTGAAATGGGGGCGAAATTCACATTTGGACCACCGCGAGGTTGGGGAGAAGGCGGTAAACCGTGACCTTGAAACAGGAAAGACGTCAATCAAGTGATGTTAGCCGGCGAAACGGTCGGGAATAAAGCCGGAAACGAGTCGAACTCACCTGGACGGAGTTCCGGCGATTTTTCGGGATTTTCGGGACGATTTTGAAGGGTTTTACACGTTAAAATAGACGAAGCGTCCGCTTTCCATAAATAGAAGTGACGTTACAAAATTTTTCAAAGAGGGCGCTGACGCCGCCCGCTAAATTCAAATTTGAGCAAATTTTTGAGGAATTTCGACACTTTAGCGGCCAATTTTGCAAATTTTGACTATTAAACCCAACGAAAAGATCTAATTTCGTTAAGTAGCGAAGAGATTTTCGTTGGAAATTGATTTCGGGCAAACATTCCACAAACGTCAAATAACGGTCGTTTCAACACTTGTGGCTAACATCACAAACCAAGAAAGCGGCGCCAGAGCCACCAAAAATCGAACCAATTTTGCGTTTCTTCGAGAAATTTCAATCATTTGAGTTAACAATTACTGAATTAAATGCAATTTTAATCTCCAGCTTTTGGTTGCAATTTTCAACCGGGAGCAACCTGTGACGCCACGACAGCAGATCCGCTCTAACCTCACTTTATCTAAAGACTTCCCTGGATTGCCGAAAGGGGTGATAAAGTGTGTCAAGACGAAAAGAACTGCAAATATGGTAAATTATGTAATTAACCAATGGAATGGCTTATAAAAATACCATTAATCCGACGCTTAGGTCGGTTTTAACAACCCCAAAAACGTGAGATTCAACACAAAACAACAACTCCCAGCAAAACAACAACTTAAACTAATTTTTGGCATAACTGTGGTAATAGTATCAAAAAAAAAAAAACGAAAACAATACAGTACTAAATAATACTTGAATCAACATACTGATTATGGCAAATTGAAATTTTCTCACAGCTATTTACAAACTAACTTTTCACCTAATACTACCTAAACACGCAGAAAGATTCGTTGTTAAAGAAAAAGTTCCTAACAGACAGCTTCAGTTATTGCTTTATATCGAAAAAGACTTGATAGAAAACCCAATCTTCGAGGAAAGACGGCACAAAAGCGTGCGAAGTGGTAAACTTGACCGGCGGTTGAAGTTTCATCAATTGAGACTCGTACATTTTCAAAGCGTCACCAACCGCTGAGCCGATCACCTGAAAACACAAAAATAGAATATTTTTTTTTTGTTTTTTAACGACTCACGTGGGTCATAAATTTCCCGTGCGGTTTCAGAATTTTAAACGACTTCCCCAAAATTTTATTGATGAAGTTCCACAATTCCCCGGTTGGCGTTTGGGAGATTGGCACGTCGGTTAAGTCGCCGAAAACGTAGTCGAATTTACGTCCCTCTTTGATGTATTGGTCGATGGTCTTCATGCAATCTCCTACAATTATCTAGAAGACAAAAAATTGTCGTGTAATAATTATTGTTGTTGTTGTTGGAGAAATTACTTCGTAATTGGGTCCGGACATTTGGTCGAGGACGTTGCCGCAGATCGAACGCATGTGTTTGGCGCAAACTTTCATGACGACTTCGTCGATTTCCAACATGACGACCTCTTTCGGTTGTTCTTTTAATAGTTCGTAGAGGAGGGCGCCGTCACCGCCCCCCAAAATCGCAATCTCCTTGTCTTTGTAGTTTTCAACGCCACGAGCCATCAGAGTTTCCGTGTAAACCAGATCGGCCTCGGAGATGTCTAGAAACAATTGCGATCAAGTTAATGACACACGTCAAAGAAACAAAGATTAAGGTTATGTTAGTTCTGACTTAGGTACTCTGCAAGACTACAGAAGTTGTCAGAAGTTTTCAATAGAGCAGAGATATAGAGTAGAACGTATACTTAAACGCCAGCCGTAATTAGAAATGTTGAAATTGAGGTTATGTCAGTTCTGACTTACTCTGAAAATGTCTTTTTAACAACTTCCTTAAAGCCTTAATTACAGCACAAAGAATACGAACAAAGTAGCAAGTCTAATCAGACACTATTAATAATTAAAAAAATTAAAATTGAGGTTATGTCAGTTCTGACTAACTTTGAAAATGTCTCAAAATATGTTTTTTGACAATTTTTTAAACCTTTAATTACAGTATAGAAAATGGGAACAAAATAGAAAATATAGTCAGAAACTATCAATAATTTAAAAATTAAAATTAAGATTATGTCAGCTCTGACTTGGAATTTTTTTTTACAATTTTTTAAAGCCTTAATTACAACACAAAGACTACGAACAAAGTAAAGAGTATAATCAGACACTATCAATAATTAAAAAAATTAAAATTGAGGTAATGTCAGCTCCGACTTACTTGGAAAATTTCCTTTAACAATTTTTCTAAACCTTAATTACAGCACAAAGAATACGAACAAAGTAGAGTATAATCAAACACTATCAATAATTTAAAAAATTAAAATTGAGGTTAGGTCAGTTCTGACTGAGTTTGAAAATGTCTCAAAATATGTTTTTTGACCATTTTTAAAGCTTCAATTGCGATATAGAAAATAAGAAAAATAAAGAATATAATCAGGAACTATCAATAATGGGAAAAAATTAAAATTGAGGTTATGTCAACTCTGACTTACTTGGAAAATTTCTTTTAACAATTTTTCTGAGCCTTAAATACAGCATAAAGAATACGAACAAAGTAGAGAGTATAATCAAACACCATCAAAAATTTAAAAAATGAAAATTGAGGTTAGGTCAGTTCTGATTTACTGTGAAAATGTCTCGGAAAATGTCTTTTTAACAATTTTTTAAAGCTTTAATTACAGTATAGAGAATGGGAACAAAATAGAAAATATAGTAAGAAACTATCAATAATTTAAAAAATTGAAATTGAGGTTGTCAGTTCTGACTTACTTTAAAAATTGGTTTTAACAATTTCTTAAAGCCTTAATTACAGTATACAGAATGGAAACAAACCAGAGAGTATTATCAAACACAATCAATAGTTAAAAAAATAAAAATTAAGGTTATGTCAGTTCTGACTTAGTTTGATAATGTTCTTTTAACAATTTTTTAAAGCCTTAATTACAATATAAAGAATGGGAACAAAGTAAAGAAGACAGTCAGACACTAACAATAATTTAAAAAATTAAAATTGAGGTTATGTCAGTTCTGACTAACTTTGAAAATGTCTCAAAATATGTTTTTTGACAATTTTTTAAACCTTTAATTACAGTATAGAAAATGGGAACAAAATAGAAAATATAGTCAGAAACTATCAATAATTTAAAAATTAAAATTAAGATTATGTCAGCTCTGACTTGGAATTTTTTTTTACAATTTTTTAAAGCCTTAATTACAACACAAAGACTACGAACAAAGTAAAGAGTATAATCAGACACTATCAATAATTAAAAAAATTAAAATTGAGGTAATGTCAGCTCCGACTTACTTGGAAAATTTCCTTTAACAATTTTTCTAAACCTTAATTACAGCACAAAGAATACGAACAAAGTAGAGTATAATCAAACACTATCAATAATTTAAAAAATTAAAATTGAGGTTAGGTCAGTTCTGACTGAGTTTGAAAATGTCTCAAAATATGTTTTTTGACCATTTTTAAAGCTTCAATTGCGATATAGAAAATAAGAAAAATAAAGAATATAATCAGGAACTATCAATAATGGGAAAAAATTAAAATTGAGGTTATGTCAACTCTGACTTACTTGGAAAATTTCTTTTAACAATTTTTCTGAGCCTTAAATACAGCATAAAGAATACGAACAAAGTAGAGAGTATAATCAAACACCATCAAAAATTTAAAAAATGAAAATTGAGGTTAGGTCAGTTCTGATTTACTGTGAAAATGTCTCGGAAAATGTCTTTTTAACAATTTTTTAAAGCTTTAATTACAGTATAGAGAATGGGAACAAAATAGAAAATATAGTAAGAAACTATCAATAATTTAAAAAATTGAAATTGAGGTTGTCAGTTCTGACTTACTTTAAAAATTGGTTTTAACAATTTCTTAAAGCCTTAATTACAGTATACAGAATGGAAACAAACCAGAGAGTATTATCAAACACAATCAATAGTTAAAAAAATAAAAATTAAGGTTATGTCAGTTCTGACTTAGTTTGATAATGTTCTTTTAACAATTTTTTAAAGCCTTAATTACAATATAAAGAATGGGAACAAAGTAAAGAAGACAGTCAGACACTAACAATAATTTAAAAAATTAAAATTGAGGTTATGTTAGTTCTGACTAACTTTGAAAATGTCTCAAAACATGTTTTTGACAATTTTTAAAGCTTTAATTACAGTATAGCAAATGGAAGCAAAATAGAAAATATAGTCAGAAACTGTCAATAATTTAAAAAATTAAAATTGAGGTTATGTCAGCTCTGACTTACTTGGAAAATTTCCTTTCACAATTTTTCTAAGCTTTAATTACAGTATAGAGAATGGGAACAAAATAGAAAATATAGTCAGGAACTATCAATAATTTAAAAATTAAAATTGAGGTTATGTCAGCTCTGACTTACTTGGAAAATTTCCTTTAACAATTTTTCTAAGCCTTAATTACAACACAAAGAATATGAACAAAGTAGAGAGTATAATCAAACACTATAAATAATTTAAAAAATTAAAATTAAGGTTAGGTCAGTTCTGACTTACCTTGAAATGTCTCGGAAAATGTCTTTTTAACAACTTTTTTGAAGCTTTAATTACAGTATAAAGAAAGGGAACAAAATAGAAAATATAGTCAGAAACTATCAATAATTTAAAAATTAAAATTGAGGTTATGTCAGGTCTGACTTACTTGGAAAATTTCCTTTAACAATTTTTCTAAGCCTTAATTACAGCACAAAGAATACAAACAAACTAGAGAGTATAATCAAACCCTATCAATAATTTAAAAAATTTAAATTGAGGTTAGGTCAGTTCTGACTTACCTTGAAAATGTCTCGGAAAATGTCTTTTTAACAATTTTTTAAAGCTTTAATTACAGTATAGAGAATGGGAACAAAATTGAAAATATAGTCACAAACTATCAATAATTTAAAAATTAAAATTAAGGTTATGTCAGCTCTAACCGACTTGGAAAATTTCCTTTAACAATTTTTTAAAGTCTTAATTACAGCAAAAAGAATACGAACAAAGTAGAGAGTATAATCAGACACTATCAATAATTTAAAAAATTAAAATTGAGATTAGGTCAGTTCTGACTTACTTTAAAAATGTTTTTTTAAAACATAGAAATAAAGTAAAAAGGACAGTCAGACACTATCAATAATTTAAAAAGTTAAAATTGAGGTTACGTTAGTTCTAACTTACTCTGAAGGTCGTCCAGAACGAGCATGTTGCCCAAAGTTTTAGAATGAACAATTTGGACTTTCTGATAGGGCGTCCGTTCCTCGAAAAGCAGTTCGTCGATGTCGTATTCGAGCAATCTGTCATCTAAAATTGGAGAAAAATCAGCGAATTTTCCCGGAAACGTAAACAAGAGAGAGTTGAGTCTGGGTTAGACCCGGACCAAAGAGTCATGCGATTAGAGCATTGCTGAACGGAAGCAAAATAGCTAAGAAAGTACAAACCTGAGGTGGGATAGTACCTCGTGAAGGTGCCCCTCGTGATCGGCACGTAAGTTTGACTTCTATTGATGCCCACTAGTTGAGAAATACCAAGTTCGAGTTTCTTGCTTCGCTACAAAACCATCATGCATCACTCAAAGAAGCTCGAGGGGAAAAAATAGATAATAAGCAAGCCAAACAACAATAAAAAAAATAATAAAAAAATTCAGAAACAACCGGCAAGCTGCACAACACAGACAATCGAACCTGAACTGAGTAGGTAGACGTCAACGTCAGCCCCTCTCTTAATAACAGGGAACAGTTTAGACCGGTAACTATTTAAAACCGCCCGTAATTTCTGTTCTAAAACTTTGGATTGCTGCAAAAAATCCTAAATACAAAGATTCCGCGACACAAACGCCAACTTGGTTGGTTACCTCGAAGTTGAGGACGGGGTCGGCGCCTTCGCCCCGGAAAAACTCGATGTTGACAGTGATCAGGCCGGTGTTGTAGACTCTCAAATTGGTCGAAACGGCCCCGTCGCTGCTGTACAACTTCAACAAATCGTTCTCTAAGGGCACAGTGGCGACGGTTTTCAGATTAGGCAAGAAGTCGCGCAAAATTATCTCGATATTGGCGGCAATTGCCACCAATTGAAGCTCGTTCCTCACAGATGACGGATCCACGGAGAAGTCCAGCAAAATCGTGTTAACTGCCATGGTTTTTGGAAATTAGAGACACCGGTACCTTCACCTAATCAAATTGACATGACAAGTTAAGTGACACTTGACACTTGACAGCGAGCAAGCCACGTTTTAGTTCTAGTTACTGCCAACATGACGGAACGTAAATCACCGCTTTTCAAAATTTTTCTCTTGATCTTGAAGGCGTAAAGAAATTGGCCAAAGGGTAAAGGTCAAAGGCTTCTTTAGAAAACTCTTACATATTAGGCTTATTGCCTCTTGATCTTAAAAACCTAAAAAATTTGGCCAAAGACTAAAGGGCGAAGTTTAGAGGTTAAAGGCTTTTTTTAAAAAGCTTCAACATATTAGGGCGCTTGCCTCTTGATCTTGAAGGCCTAAAGTTTTTGGTCAAAGGCTAAAGGTCAAAGTTCAACAGTCAAAGGTTTCTTTAAGAAACTTCTATATATTAGGCTTATTGCCTCTTGATCTTGAAAACCTAAGAAAAACTTGGCTAAAGACTAAAGGTCAAAGTTCAGAGGTTTAAAGCTTTTTTAAAAAGCTTCTACATATTAGGCATCTTGACTCTTGATCTTAAAGACCTAAAAAATTTGGCCAAAGGCTAAAGATTACAGTTCAGAAGTTAAAAGCTTTTTTAAAAAGCTTCTACATATTAGGTCTATTGCCTCTTGATCTTGAAGACTTAAAGAATTTGGTCAAAAGCTAAAGATCAAAGTTCAGAGGTTAAAGGCTTCCTTAAAGAACTTCTACGTATTAGGCCTCTTGACTCTTGAAGACTTAAAAGATTTGGCCAAAGACTAAAGCTCAAAGTTCAGACGTTAAAGGCTTCTTTAAGAAACTTTTTTATATTAGGCCTCTTGCCTCTTAGATCTTGAAGACCTAAAAAATTTGACCAAAGGCTAAAAGTCAAAGTTTAGAGGTTAAAAGCTTCTTTAACTTCTACATATTAGGCCTCTTGTCTCTTGATCTTGAAGGCATAAAGGATTTGATCAAAGGCCAAGGATCAAAGTTTAAAAGTTAAAGGCTTCTTTCAAAAGCTTCTACATATTAGGCCTCTTGCCTTTTGATCTTGAAAGCCTAAAAAAATTGGGCAAAAGCTAAAGGTCAAGGTTCAGACGTTAAAGGATTTTTTAACGAACTTCTACATATTAGGCCTCTTGCTTTCTGATCTTAAAGATCTCAAAAATTTGACCAAAGGCTAAAGGTCAAAGTTCAGAGGTTAAACGCTTTTTTTAAAAAAACTTCTACATATTAAGCTTCTTGCCTCTTGATCTTGAAGGCCTAAAGGATTTGATCAAAGGGCAAAGGTTAAGCAAGCAGAGGTTAAAGGCTTCTTTAAAAAACTTCTACATATTGGGCCTCTTACCTCTTAATCTTGAAGGCTTAAAGGATTTGGTCAAAAGCTAAAGCTCAAAGTTCAGACGTTAAAGGCTTCTTTAAGAAACTTCTTCATATTAGGCCTCTTGTCTCTTAGATCTTGAAGACCTAAAAAATTTGACCAAAGGCTAAAGGTCAAAGTTTAGAGGTTAAAAGCTTTTTTAAACTTCTACATATTAGGCTTCTTGTCTCTTGATCTTGAAGGCATAAAGAATTTGATCACAGGCCAAGGATTAAAGTTCAGAGGTTAAAGGCTTCTTTAAGAAACTTCTTCATATTAGGCCTCTTGCCTCTTGATCTTGAAAACCTAAAAAATTGGACCAAAGGCTAAAGGTCAAAGTTTAGAAATTAAACGCTTCTTTAAAAAACTTCTACATATTAGGCCTCTTGCCTCTTGATTTTAAAGGTCTAAAGGATTTGGTCAAAGGCTAAACGTTAAAGTTTAGAGGTTAAAGGCTTCATTAAAAAACTTCTACATATTGGACTTCTCGTTCCTGAAAGCCTAAAGTTATATACTAATATATGATTGATTGACGACATTTGGTTGGTAACGTGTGATTGTAGTGACGTCATTTCCTGTCAACAACAACAAACTCAAATCAATAGGAAACATTGAGGAGTTTGTTGGGTCGATTCTGAAGTTTCCCGAGTTGTAGGGCTGGCTCGACTTCTTCTTTAATTTTATTACGGAAATCGACTGAGTATTTAGAAAGTGTTCAAACTTTAGTTAGTTAAAAAGGGTTTGTTTTTTAGGCAATTCTCAAATTTCCAAATTTAAAAATTATTTATTTTCACGGAAACTCTATCGAAAATCTGGATGAAGTTATCAAATTGAGGGAGTTGAAGGCCCTGCAAACTGTTACTTTTAACGGAAATCCCATCTCGAACCGCTCCAACTACAGGAGCTGCGTCGTCACCGCTCTACCTCAAGTAACTGCCACAAGCAAAATACAGTCCACTTTTTGTGATTCAAACTTGAGTGAAAAATTCAAAATACAATTGGTTTAAAAAAATACTCTATTTCGAGTAATTTTCCAACTTTGCTGGCGCCAGCACATCTAAATTTTTTGTTTAAAACTTTTACACTTTTGTTGCAACTTGCTTATTGACTGATAAAAATTTGTTCCAAGATCCTCAACTTAGATTTTACCCCGGTCCTGAAAACTGAGAAGATGGCTCCAGGAGATGCTGGATTTTTGAAAAAAATCATAGAAAAAACAAACGCAAGCAATAGCCGTAAAGAAGAGTGAAATCTGGCGACTAAACTTTTTATTGTCCATCTCACTAGGAAAAACAAAATATAATTGACAATCTCTCACAACAATAAACTATAACGTTAAATAATTGTGACCATTGTAACTATTGTAACGTCAGTGTGACAGTTGAAGTTTTAGGTTAGAGTTATCTAACCTACAAATCGTATGGCGCCATCTATCGCAGCTTCTTAACCACTTCTAATTTTAGTTTATTGGCAATTTTCTAAAAAAAATCTCAAGAATTATCTTAATTTAAGGTACTACCAATTTTGGATGGTCTTGACTCTTAAAGACACAATAGGACTTTTTGATATGTTCTGCTCTTTAGAATTTTTTCTTTGGTCATTAAAGAGTAGGTAACACTATAAAAAATTATTATGTAAAACTTTAATTTTTTTGGATGTTTTAGAACGTCTTTAGGCGCATCTTGATTAGCTTCTTACTCACCAGTTAAGCAGCCTCTTCGTTACTGGCCACAAAAGGAACGTGACATGCGGAATTAGGATTCAAGTCATGTTTTACTATAATTCTTTTCATATGCAACAACATGTAAAATTTAGAAATGACGACAAGATAATTAAGTACTACCTTCCAATAAAAACTTGCTTCATTAAAAAATTAAAACAAGGATCCTAAAGAACATCCTCTTCGATGTCGGTTACTTGATGAGTCTGATTGAAAGTTCACAACTTTTTGTGGGTGCCGTACCAATTTCGCAGGTAATCTCCCGTTTTTTGTTCAGAAATCAAAAAGTTGTAGGTAACAGTTCAAGGCTACAACGCCTCCTTTCGTGTCTGTTTACCTAACTTTTCTTTCAGTACTTGTTTGATCATCGAAGAAGCGCAATATGACGAGATTATGGTGAGTAAGTCTCCGCAGAAACTTCGAAGGTTTGGTTGGTGAAATTTGCAGTTCCTGTGGAAAAACTCGAGGTGAAATCGAGGTGAGCGCCACCAAAGTGGTACCTGAAGACACCCAACAGCGCTACACTTGCAGTGAAAATATCTGCAATTACTGCATTGAATTCTGTTCGGGCGGTACCATACACGGAATTCGGTACATTGGAGAGAATAGAACGTGGATCGAGAAGTACCTCCTTAGAACGAGATTTTTGATTTCTTGATTTTGTTGATTTTCGCAGAGTTTGGTGGTTGATTAGCATCGGAGTTTCTCTCTATTTCTGCATCCAACTCATTATTGCCACCTACGTCAAATGGGACACCTCGCCTGTGATTGTGAGTTTTGCCACTAAAGAAACTCCGGCATGGATGGTACCGTTTCCGGCTGTCACTATTTGTCCGGAAGCAAAAGTTCGACCGTCAGCTTTTAATTACACCAAGTACTACGACATGAAACTCGCCAACATCTCGCTGGAACCGGAAATGTAAGGGAAAAGGAAGATATGTAGTTTTGCTTTCGTTAAAAAGAATGATTTTTGCTTTACTGGTGCTTCCCCCAATTTTTGTCGAGATTGTATGTAGTTGAAGTAGAATTTGGGAAACAATTCCGAAAAGAAGTATCGATTGGGGCAGGCTCTGGTCAATTTTGATTAGGTTCAGACGTTTGTGGATCAAGATCTATTGATGCAGTCAATTTTTTAGCTTATGAAGTTGAGGTGTTGGAAAAAAATTTATAACTCGTCAACTAAATTTTGTATCAAAATGCCTTATACCGCCCTACAAAGCGTATATCATTCTATTTTAGTAAAAAAATTGTGTTTTTTTGAATTTTATTTTTTAATTTTTTATGATTTTTCTCCCATTACCTAACGTTAAAAGTAGTATGTTAGGGTACAAGAAAAAAATTTATAACTCCTTAACTAAATTTTGTATCAAAGGTTCTTATATCGTCCTACAAAGCGTATATCATTCTCTTTTAGTAAAAAATTTGTGTTTTTTGAATTTTATTATTTAATTTTTTATGATTTTTCTCCTATTACCTAACGTTAAAAGTAGTATGTTGGGGTACAAGATAAAAATTCATAACTCCTTAACTAAATTTTGTATCAAAGGTTCTTATATTGTCCTACAAAGCGTATATCATTCTCTTTTAGTAAAAAATTTGTGTTTTTTTGAATTTTATTTTTTAATCTTTTATGATTTTTCTCTCATTACCTAACGTTAAAAGTAGTATGTTGGGGTACAAGATAAAAATTCATAACTCCTTAACTAAATTTTGTATCAAAATGCTTTATATCGTACTACAAAGCGAATATCATTCTCTTTTAGTAAAAAATTTGTGTTTTTTTAAATTTTATTTTTTAATATTTTATGATTTTTCTCCCATTCCCTAACGTTAAAAGTAGTATGTTAGGGTACAAGAAAAAAATTCATAACTCCTTAACTAAATTTTGTATCAAAGGTTCTTATATTGTCCTACAAAGCGTATATCATTCTCTTTTAGTAAAAAATTTGTGTTTTTTTGAATTTTATTTTTTAATTTTTTATGATTTTTCTCCCATTACCTAACGTTAGAAGCAGTATGTTAGGGTACAAGAAAAAAATTTATAACTCCTTAACTAAATTTTGCATCAAATTTCCTTATATCGTTCTACACAGCGTACATTATTCTCTTTTAGTAAAAAATTTGTGTTTTTTTAAATTTTATTTTTTAATTTTTTATGGTTTTTCTCCCATTACCTAACGTTAAAAGTAGTATGTTAAGATACAAGAAAAAAATTCATAACTCCTTAACTAAATTTTGTATCAAAATGCCTTATATCGTCCTACACAGCGCACATCATTCTCTTTTAGTAAAAAATTTGTGTTTTTTTGAATTTTATTTTTTAATTTTTTATTATTTTTCTTCTATTACCTAACGTTGAAAGTAGTATGTTGGGGTACAAGAAAAAAATTCATAACTCTTTAACTAAATATTGTATCAAAATGCCTTAAACCGTCCTACAGAGCGTACATCATTCTCTTCGAGTAAAAAATTTGTAGTTTTTTAAATTTTATTTCTTAATTTTTTATGATTTTTTTTCTATTACCTAACGTTAAAAGTAGTATGTTAAGGTATAAGAAAAAAATTCATAACTCCTTAACTAAATTTTGTATCAAAATGCCTTATACCGCCCTACAAAGCGTACATCATTTTCTTTTAGTAAAAATTTGTGTTTTTTTGAATTTTATTTCTTAATTTTTTATGATTTTTCTTCTATTACCTACCGTTAAAAGTAGTATGTTGGGGTACAAGAAAAAAATTCATAACTCCTTAACTAAATTTTGTATCAAAATGCCATATATCGTCCTACAAAGCGTATATCATTCTCCTTTAGCAAAAACATTTGTGTTTTTTTGAATTTTATTTTTTAATTCTTTATGATTTTTCTCCCATTACCTAACGTTAAAAGTAGTATGTTGGGGTACATAAAAAAAATTCATAACTCTTTAACTAAATTTTGCATCAAAATGCTTTATATCGTACTACAAAGCAAATATCATTCTCTTTTAGTAAAAAATTTGTGTTATTTTGAATTTTATTTCTTAATTTTTTATGATTTTTCTTCTATTACCTACCGTTAAAAGTAGTATGTTGGAGTACATGAAAAAAATTCATAACTCTTTAACTAAATATTGTATCGAAATGCTTTATATCGTCCTACAAAGCGTATATCATTCTCTTTCAGTAAAAAATTTGTGTTTTTTTGAATTTTATTTTTTAATTTTTTATGTTTTTTCTCCCATTACTTAACGTTAAAAGTAGTATGTTGGGGTACAAGAAAAAAATTCATAACTCCTTAACTAAATTTTGAATCAAAATGCCTTATACCGCCCTACACAGCGTACATTATTCTCTTTTAGTAAAAAAATTGTGTTTTTTTTTAATTTTATTTTTTAATTTTTTATGATTTTTCTCCCATTACCTAACGTTAAAAGTAGTATGTTGGGGTACATGAAAAAAACTTATAACTCCTTAACTAAATTTTGTATCAAAATGCTTTATATCGTACTAAAAAAGCGAATATCATTCTCTTTTAGCAAAAGATTTGTGTTTTTTGGAATTTTATTTTTTAATTTTTTATAATTTTTTTCCCATTACCTAACGTTAAAAGTAGTATGTTAGGGTACAAGAGAAAAATTCATAACTCCTTAACTAAATTTTGCATCAAAATTTCTTATATTGTCCTACAAAGCGTATATCATTCTCTTTTAGCAAAAAATTGTGTTTTTTTGAATGTTATTTTTTAATTTTTTATGATTTTTTTTCCATTACCTAACGCTAAAAGTAGTATGTTGGGGTACAAGAAAAAATTCATAACTCCTTAACTAAATTTTGTATCAAAATATTTTATATTGTCTTACAAAGCGAATATCATTCTCTTTTAGTAAAAAATTTGTGTTTTTTTGAATTTTATTTTTTAAATTTTTAAGATTTTTCTCCCATTACCTAACGTTAAAAGTAGTATGTTAGGGTACAAGAAAAAAATTCATAACTCCTTTACTAAATTTTGTATCAAAATATTTTATATCGTCTTACAAAGCGAAAATCATTCTCTTTTAGTAAAAAATTTGTGTTTTTTTGAATTTTATTTTTTAATTTTTTAAGATTTTTCTCCCATTACCTAACGTTAAAAGTAGTATGTTAGGGTACAACAAAAAAATTCATAACTCCTTTACTAAATTTTGTATCAAAATATTTTATATCGTCTTACAAAGCGAATATCATTCTCTTTTAGTAAAAAATTTGTGTTTTTTTGAATTTTATTTTTTAATTTTTTAAGATTTTTCTCCCATTACCTAACGTTAAAAGTAGTATGTTGGGGTACAAGAAAAAATTCATAACTCCTTAACTAAATTTTGTATCAAAATGATTTATATTGTACTAAAAAGCGAATATCATTCTCTTTTAGCAAAAATTTGTGTTTTTTTGAACTTTAATTTTTTAATTTTTTATAATTTTTTTCCCATTACCTAACGTTAAAAGTAGTATGTTAGAGTTCAAGAAAAAAATTCATAACTCCTTAACTAAATATTGTATCAAAATGCTTTATACCGCCCTACACAGCGTACATCATTCTCTTTTAGTAAAAAATTTGTGTTTTTTTGAATTTTATTTTTTAATTTTTTATGATTTTTCTTTTGTTAAGGGTCAAAAGTTTGATGTTAAGCTAAATGAAAATAATTTGTAACTTTTTAATATAACTTTGTTTCGAAACGTTTTATACTATTTTATGTAGCACATGTCATCCTCTTCTAGAAAAAAAATTGTTGTTGCTTAGATGTTATTTGCTATTTCTTTACGATTTTTCTTTTATCGACGTCACCACCATTTGTCGAGTTTCGAGGTTACGGGGTTATTAGCTAAAGTTTTCTCGATGTTACTTAATTTTTCCATAATTTTAGCGAAACCAAACTGGGATACGCATCTTTCCTTTGTGGCAACACTGACCACATAAACTTCACCTCTAACCGCCTGGTTCCCAACAACGAAATTCTCGACTTCTTCGCCGAGATCCAACCGAAATTTTTCGAAGACGCTTCCGACTGCAAGTACCAAGGAAAACGCTACAACTGTTCAGAAATTTTTGTCCCCGTCATAACCGATGACGGGCTTTGCTACACTTTCAACATAGTCGACCGGACCCAACTCTTCAGCGATTCAGTGTAAATCGCCGATTTTCTCCCCCCAAGAAACTACACTTTTCGCAATTCTAGGGTTCACTACAAAAACTACCAGCAAGCCCCAATAACCGACGACTGGACCTTAGAATTTGGCTATTCAAAAAGCGCAGGTGTCGAAACCTACCCGAGACGCACCCTCTATTCAGGAGTACCTTTCGCCCTAGAAGTCAAACTGGCCGTTTACGAAGACGACCTCGATTACACTTGCGGCGCCTTTTTGGAAGGTTTCAAGGTAATTTTCACGAAAAGTTTTTGATTTAGTCCGAGATTCTTTGCAGGTTCAAATTTCGCATCCCCAACGAGTACCAAGAGTCAAGATGCAACATTTTGTGGTGCCGCTGGATAGAGTGTCGAAAGCCGCAGTCGCTCCCGATATGATGACAACGTCACAATCCGTCCAAAATTACGCACCTTCGGCCAGAAATTGCTATTTACCTTCCGAAAGGTCCCTCAGGTTCTTCAAGGTTTACAGTCAAAGCAATTGCGTGGTCGAGTGCAGGACCAACTACACGTTCAACAGGTGTGGATGTGTCGATTTTTATTCGCCACGTGAGCAACTGTTAGAAGGGTTGCAAAATTTTTGACAACACTACTTGTTGCAGGGGAGGAAAGTATGCCGATTTGCGGGGCCGGCAGTTCGAGGTGCATCCGACAAGCCTCAAGTGAGTGTTAGTGTTGTTTGTTGCGTCACAAAAATTAACACCACCAAGACATTTTGACATTAATACAACTTGACCAGGAACACTTATGGTAATTTTCAACATTGGTAGTTTGAGACAACCTCAATGTGAGTCACCAAAAAAAATTTAAAGTCTCTAGCACAATTGTGGACCTAATAGTAACAATGCCCAAAATTTGGGCCAACACAAATTTTTTGGGGGTAGCAAATTTTTTTTTCTCTTTACTTATAAATTTGTTTGTTGAACCGATGCAGTTTTACTGGTGCTATTTATTTAGATGACATGAGGAACGGCGTTATGGAGAAGAAAATTTTGGAATTCAACACTGGGAAGAAAATCAAAACGGACGATCTAGTTAATTGCAAGTGTCTTCCTATCTGTACCTCCATGTACTACAACGTTGAAACTTCCCAAACCCCATGGAAGTTCTTCGACAACCAAAACACCAACAGAACGTATAGCACTTGTCTTTTGTCTTGGTCTATTAACTGAAGATTTTGATAATTTTTTTAGGAAACACATGTCAATGTTGCAAGTTTTCTTCAAGGGCAAACAATTCATAACGAGAGAAAGAAATGAATTGTACGGCTTCACTGATTTTTTGGCCAACGTTGGAGGTCTCTTGGGACTCTTCATAGGGTTCTCCGCTCTCTCTTTCGTCGAAATCGTGTATTATGCGACGTTGCGGGTTTGGTGCAACGTTGCCATGTACGGCAAGAGCAACTGGTCAGGAAGCACAAATTAAGTTAATTTGAAACGACTTATCGTAGGTATAACTATAGATGGCGCCATACCATTTGGAGGTTAGATAACTCTAACCTAAAATTTCAATTGTCACATTGACGTTACAATAGTTATTATTTAACGCTATAGTTTGTGAGAGCTTGTCAATTATATATTTTTTTCTAGTTGGATGGACAATAAAAAGTGTAATTTCCAGGTTTCACTCTTCTTTACGGCTCTTGCTTGTGTTTGTTTTTTCTCTGATTTTTTTCAAAAATCCAGCATCTCCTGGAGCCATCTTCTCAGTTTTCAGGACCGGGGTAAAATCCAAGTTGAGGATCTTGGAACAAATTTTTATCAATCAATAAGCAAGTTGCAACAAAAGTGTAAAAGTTTTAAACAAAAAATTTAGATGTGCTGGCGCCAGCAAAGTTGGAAAATTACTCGAAATAGAGAATTTTTCTAAACCAATTGTATTTTGAATTTTTCACCCGAGTTTGAATCAGAAAAAGTGGACTGTATTTTGCTTATGGCAGTTACTTGAGGTAGAGCTGTGACGACGCAGCTCCTGTAGTTGGGGCGGTTCGAGATGGGGTTTCCGTGAAAAGTAACAGTTTTCAGGGCCTTCAACTCCCTCAATTTGATAACTTCATCGAGATTCTCGATGCAGTTTCCGTGAAAATAAATAATTTTTAAATTGGAAAATTTGAGGATCGCCTAAAAAACAACCCTTCTTAACTAACTGAAGTTTGAAAACTTTCCAAATACTCGGTCGATTTCCGTGATGAAATTAAAGGAAAAGTCCAGCCAACCCAGCAACTCGGGATACTCCAAAATCGACCCAACAAACTCCTCAATGTTCCCTATTGACTTGAGTTTGTTGTTGTTGACCCAAATGGAGCGAGTCAGAAACTTCTTGTGTTCTGCGCCACGTTCAGGAACGGACCCCAAACGGGACGATCGAGCTTGCTCCAATCCTATAGCTAAGAAAAGAGAGTTTGGAGAGTTCTTGAGCACTCAATTCTTACCTTTGAGGGTGTTCAACTTCTTAAATGAAAAATCTGCAGGGCGACCAGTCTCAAGTTCTCTCTTTTCGTCAGCTGCCTGCATTCTTGGGCCCAAACTTCATCCACATTGATGTAACAATGTCGCCTTGGCAACAAGAATGCGTCGTTGTTTCGGAGAGCTTCTACCAAAGCAAAGATGGGCTAAAGATGCGGAAGGAGATAAGGAATGACGTCACTACAATCACACGTTATCAACCAAATGTTGTCAACCAATGATTTATTAGTCCTATAACTCGAAGTATAACTTTAGGTCTTCAGGATCGAGAGGTCTAAAGTGTAGAAGTTTTTTTAAAAAAGCTTTTAACTTTTGAACTTTGATCTTTAGCTTTTGACCAAATTCATTAAACCTTTAAGACTAATAGACAAGAAACCTAGGTAAATTAAGATAATTCTTAAAACTTTTTTTTGGAAAATTGCCAATAAACTAAAATTAGAAGTGGTTAAGAAGCTGAAAAGAAGAAGAATTGTTGCTAGAGCCTAAAAAAATAAAAAAAAGTTGTAATTAAGCACCAAAGTTTTTAACAAATTATCCCCAGATGGCGCCACCACTGGCGTCGTAAATAACAAACACCGACCGACAGCGCCTCTATCGACAAACTTGAAACTACAAAAACTCCAACGAACATAACCCCACTTTCTCAAGTAACCCCAATTTTCTCTAATTACAACTAAATAACAATTTGATTTCAGGAAATGTTTCCGGTCTTCAGTCGGGCGTTGGCGGCGGCCCGAATATTTCCGCTCGCCCCCAATTTGACGTCGAATTTTCACATTTTTTCCGGCTCCGCTGATTTGTTGCTTCGTAACCGATTTCTATCCCCAATAGTTCCTAGTGTAACCCAAACTTGCGGGTTTAAGGTGAAAGGTCACCCTCATCGCAGATGTAAAGATTGCTTTATGGTGTGGAGGGAAGAACGACTGTATGTTCTGTGCAAAACCCACCCCAGACACAAGCAGATGTCGATGGTCAAGAGTCCCAAGAACAGCTGGATCTTGTCGCACGCCACACAAGGCAAAATGAGGCCGTGGTAGATTTACTTGTTTTAAGACGTTAGCTTTATTTAAATAAATTTAAAATAGTCTAGAGCTGTGTTCTTGAACCCAAATGAATGAAGTAAAATTATCTATTGTTGTTCGTAAGTAATTTCGAGGTCTGTTTAAAGACTGAAGAAGCTTAATTTTGCGAAAAACACGTTATTTTTAAAATTTTCTTCATTAATTAACAATAGTTGGTAAAACAGGTAACTGTAATTTAAAACTTATTAAACGAAATCTGGACGTCTCACCAAATTTAGCGACACTTTACATTAATTTTGGCCAAACGGCGTTAAGTTTTTAAGCAAAAAAGCTAGAATTTTCCTGATTAAAGAGGAAATTTTAAAAAATTCAGGCCGGTAAAACAGTGAACTACCGATGAAAATTGAACGGGGACTCGTCATCGCCAAATCTTAACTATTCTGGCTGTTTTCCGATTACTTGGGGCCTGCAGGGCCGCGAAGGGGCGGCGATAATGTTCGAAACGGACGAGGAGTTTGATTTCAGCACCGTGAGTAATTTTCGACATTTTTGAGGTTATGTCAAATTGTTAATTTCAGGATTTGGCCCCATTTTCACCGAAATCGATCAACAACAAACGGCCAGCGCTCCTCGAAAACTTCGAGACGAAAAAACCGAAAATTTCTGAAAGGAATTTACCGAGGAACGTTATCAAACGAAAATTTCCAGGCCCCGCTGGCGTTTTACCCGGCGACAACAACCTGAACACGCAATTCCGCAAAAGCGACACCGACAATGACGTAGAATTAACCGCTTTATCGTTATTGTTTAACTAATGCCGAATTTTAGTTTGTTCCGTATTCCCAAGCGTCATTTTCGGAGTTCCAAGAGGGGCCCTGGGCGGTGATGACCGACGATTTTGGGGCGTTCACCGACCAGTACGACATTAAATGGATAGAGAGCAGGGCGGGTTCCAGTAAATTGGTCAACCAAAAAGCGCCGTTTTTAGCGGCAATTATCCAAAGTATTGAGTGTTTGGACGGCAACGGAAGCAACGCCAAAGTAACCTTGAAAGATATGTCGGGTATTTTTTAAGTATTTAATCAACTCGATTTTACCCTTCAGTTCCAGGGGCGATCCAGGGGTCAATCGTCCACGAATTATACGAGGAACATTCCGAAAATTTGACTCTGGGCTCAGTTATAGTGTTGCGGCAATTCGGAGTTTTAACCACCGGCTGCAACAAAAAACACTATTTAGTGATCACCCCCAATAATTTAGCGGCGATTTACAAGAATTGCGCGAAAGGTGAAAGTACTGTTAAAAAAATTGATCTACAAACTATTAATTTTAGTGAATTGCCGCTAGAGGGCGCCAAAACTACTATTAATTTGAGTGAGTTGCCGCTAGAGGGCGCTAAAACTGCAGAATCAATTCGTGGGGATGGTAGTGACAGTGTTGGTGTTAATTTAGAGGACGATCTGGGAATTCCTGACAATTTCGAGGAAATCGCGCTTAAAGAACATAAAAAGTTTCGTTTTAAAGCGAAGACTGTTGATAAAGAGAAGGGAGATCGAGATGACGTCACAGTCAGTTGTAGTCAAGTTTCAGTGAAAACTAGTTTGGAACATTCGGGGATTTGGCAGGACGCCTTGGACGGGGTGGATATGGACTCACTTTTTGAGGATTTCTAGAGTTGTCCGTTATTATAATTTATCTATTCTTTACCTAACGCGTTTTATTTGTTTTTAAATAGGGCGTTAATTTGTTGAGAAAATTGTGATAAACACCGTATACATTTTTGTTAGTTTTTAACTAAATTACTGAGATTGAGCTTGATTTTAACCGAAATTTTCGAAAATCTAGCGGTAGAAATAAACTATTTTTTTTTTCAAAATTTGGCCCTTTTCGGCTTAATTTGCTCACGAGTAACAGTTTCACTTTTCTTTCGTCAAAACTGATGACGTAATTGACGAAAAGCTGGTAGAGATTGTAAAGGTAAAATTGGTGCCCACCCTTTAGCCCCTCCTAATTCCGCTCCTTTCCAATTAAAACGTCAAACGTCACTTTCGGCCAAAATATGTTTAAAACGCTTTTGTCGTCGAAAAGCTTCAATGGGGGTTGTAATTGGGGGTAAATTCTGGGAGAATTTGGTGCAAAATTGGCGAGAACCCGGCAAAATTCGTCCAATTCTCCAACTGTCACCTGTCAAAATTTCGTTGCCCTCAACATTTTCCGTTATTTCCCGCAACGTTAGCGGTACAGTTAACATGATCCTTTTGTCAAAACTGATAACGTAACTGCCAAAAAGCTGGTAGAGATTGTGGAGTTTAAATTGGCGCCCACCCTTTGGCTCCTCCTGATTCCGGTCCTGTCCAATTGAAACGTCAAACGTCACTTTCGGCAAAAATATTTCTAAAACGCTTTTATCGTCGAAAAGCTTCCTTGCGGGTCGTAATTGGGGGTGAAATGGGTAAATTCTGGCAGAATTTGGTGCAAATTTGTCGAGAACCCGGCAAAATTCGTCCAATTCTCCAACTGTCACCTGTCAAAATTTCGTTGCCCTCAACATTTTCCGTTATTTCCCGCAACGTTAGCGGTACAGTTAACATGACCTACACCGAAGAACACCTCAGGAACAAGCTGGTGAAAGAACTGGACGCCTTACACGTGGTAAGTGTATTTTTCCTTAATTTAAAAAACCCCGCACCACCTGTCAAAATCCGGGCGACATAACCTCAATGTTTTATCAACGTTAGCCACATCATTCCCCGAAACCGGGGGCGATTTCCGCACAAAATGCGTCGACGATAAAAACGAAAAAATGTGGCCAGTTCGGTTAAGTTGCGACACTTGGTTGGCGGTTTTGGGGGTGACTGTGTCGTTGTTGTTACGGGCCTGCACCACCCTCCACCCTTATTCGGGCGAAGCCAACCCTCCGATGTACGGCGATTACGAAGCGCAACGCCACTGGATGGAAATCACGACGAATCTGCCGATGAACGAGTGGTATCGCAACACCAGCGACAACAACTTGACGTATTGGGGCCTCGACTACCCCCCGTTAACAGCGTATCACATGTATTTTTGCGGAATTCTTGCAGGACTCCTCAACGAAAACTACACGAAACTGCACGAGAGTCGAGGTTACGAAAGCGAAGATCACAAAGTTTTTATGAGAACGACGGTAATGGTCGCCGATGTGGTCCTCTACGTCCCGGCTTTAACCCTTTTTTACGCCACGATCAAGCAAGAGGCGGCGAAATCGAAGCCGTTATCGCCGTCGCTCTCGACGATTCTCGGGTTGCTGTATCCCGGAATTATTTTGGTCGACCACGGCCATTTTCAGTACAACTGCGTCTCGCTGGCTTTCCTCATTTACGCCACGACGTTTCTGTTGGTGAAACAGAACATTTTGGCTTCCATCAGTTTCGTTCTGGCCCTCAACTACAAACAAATGGAACTGTACCACGCCTTGCCGTTCTTCATGTATCTGTTGAGTACTTGCGTCCCTCGACCGGGTCAGTCTCTTTTCGACGCCGGTCTGAAACTTGCCAAAATCGTCCTGAGCGTCGTCGCGACGTTTCTGGTTATTTGGGCGCCGTTTCTGGGAAGTTTCGACGATTTCTGGCCGGTGGTGGTGCGCCTGTTTCCCGTCGACCGGGGCGTTTTCGAGGATAAAGTTTCGAATTTTTGGTGCGTCCTCAACGTCTTCTACAAAATCAAACAAAACTACTCCGATCACGAGATGATGCGAATTTGTCTCTTCGCCACCGTCTCGATGGTGTTTCCGTCCAGCGTCGACCTCTTCCTCCGGCCCAGCTCCAAGAAATTCGTTTTGGCCCTGATCAACTCGTCGCTGGCGTTTTTTCTCTTCAGCTTCCAGGTCCACGAGAAGACGATTTTGTTGGTGGCGGTTCCGGTCTTGTTGCACTTTCCCCGCGAACCGTTTGTTTGTTTTTGGTTCTTGTGCCTGTCGGTGTTCAGTATGATGCCGTTGTTGGTCAGGGACGGACTCGTCGTGGCGACGGTGGCCCTCGTCACTTTCTACGTGGTGTCGTTTCGGGTGTCGATCGAACATTTTTATAGGGGCGCTCTCAACGCCGCTGACGGACTCGCCGAGTACTATCGCAACTTATTGCACATTCTGCTCGACATCGAGTACAAGAAGGCGAAACAGGTCGACATTTTGAAACTTACTTGGCGACAGATCGTCAAGAATCAGGAGGCGCTGAAAACGTTCGCTTTTCATTTGTTTATGGTTGTGTCGCTGTTGGGTTGCGTGGTGTTGTCATTCGTTTTGGTTGTGGTTGACCCGCCCGATCGCTATCCCGATCTGTTTCCGTTGATGGTCTCCGCTTATTCGGCCGTGCACTTCTTCGGGTTCTTCGTCTATTTCAACGTCAAACAGATCAACATCCCGCAGGAGTTCTACGTCATTAAGAACGTTAAGGTTAAGACTTCGTAGGAACCTAGTTTGTTCACTTGGAAATTCTGTCCATTTTACAAATAAATATTTATAGTTACGAAAACTGCTTGTTTTATTATGTAGTTAGTACCTTTTATTTTTTGTACACCTGCCATAAATGTAACTTGTCATAAATTCCTTCTGGGATATATCTATGGTTAATCTACTTTTTTCCATAAATGTATCTACTGTTATTGACATCAATACTTTCTACCATAACCGAATCTTTTGCCATAAATCTGCCCATAGCGTTAAAATGTCTCTTGCCTTAAATGTAACTTATCATAAAAATTAGCCGTCATAAATGTCATTGATATCCCTACTGTTAAAATACACTTTTTGTCATGAATGCATCTACTGCCATTGACATACTCACTCTCCTTACTTTTTACTATAACAGAATCTTTTGCCATAAGTCTGCCCGTGGTGTTAAAATGTCTCTTGCCATAAATGTAACTTGGCATAAAAACCAACTGTCATAAGTGTACTTTTTGTCATAAATGTCATTAATATCTTTACTGTTAAAATGTATTTTTTGCGATGAATGCATTTACTGTCATTGACATACTCACTGTCAATACTTTCTACCATAACCGAATCTTTAGCCGCAAGTGTGCTTATGGCATTAAATTGTCTCTTGCCATAAATGTAACTTGTCATAAAAACCCATAAATGTTATCAATATTCTTACTGTTTAAATATACTTTTTTTGCCATGAATGAATCTACTGCCATTGACATACTCACTCTCAATACTTTCTACTATAACCGAATCTTTTGCCATAAGTCAGCTCATGGCGTTAAAATTTTTCTTGCCATAAATGTAACTTATCATAAATGTACTTTTTGTCATAAATAGAATTTCTGTAAAATGCATTTTTTATAAATGTACATTCTGCCATAAATGTCATTAATATACCCAGTGCTGCAAATGTACCTCTTGCGATAAGTACATCCAATATCATATTTGTTCATGGTCTTAATATATCTGTCGCCATAGGTGTAACGTCGGCCATAGATTACACCAATATGCACTGTTTTAAGTGTACGTGTCATAAATATACCGATTGTTGCTTGTATAATTTTCATAAATACTTTCTGCCATAAATGTCATCAATATACCCGGTGTACTTTTTGCCATAATTTCATCTAATGTCATAGGTGTGTCCATGGATTTAATGTATTTCTCGTCATAAATGTAACTTTTGTCATAGATTCCACCAATGTACTAATTATTTTAAGTGTACTTGTCATAAATGTACTGATTGTTGCCGATATGCTTTCTGCTATGAATGCTTTTAAGGTCATCAATGCGCCACAAATGTATTTTTTGGTATAAATGTAACTTCAGTATTGACTTTACCACCAATATACCCACTGTTTTAAGTGTACTAGTCATAAATGTCCGATTGTCGCCGATATGCTTTTTGCCATCAAAGCATTTAATGTCATCAATATACTCACTGCCACAAGTGTACTTTTTGTCATAAATGTAACTTGTCATAAATGTCGGTCACAAATATACTTTCTGTGATCAGTAGATCTACTGCCATTGACATTAATGTCCATTAGTGTCAATAATGTACCTGCCGTCATAAGTGTAACTATGGACATTAGTGTACCGCGCTTAACATCAATGTAACTAGTGCCATTAATGATCGTGCCAGTTCCTGTTCTCGCTGCCATGAATGTACTTGCAAACCTTGATGTGTCATAAATGGACCTGCCACTTTTTGTACCCAGTGACATTAATGTACCTGTCATCAATGGACATGCACAAAATGTACACTGAAATTTTTTTTTGACAGAAAGCCTTAGGCCTTAACGTTGTCTACAATAAAGATGTACGTTGGTAAAAAGATTCTTGGACCTGCTTCATGGTCTCCGGTCTTAAATCTCACGTCAGTGCTTCGAGCTATCTCGAATTTTATCTTTTACGTCTCTCTCCCGATGTTCTCTTTGAGGCCTCGCTCCCGGTGACCTCTCGACTTTATCTCGATCTGTGTTGATCCTGTGGTTCGTATTGTTATGCAATTTCGTGTCGTTTCAGGAAGTCGTCGACGAATCGGACGGTTGCGGTGGTAAATTCTCTTGCGTGATCGTCTCGAAGAAGTTCGAAGGGAAGCCTCTGTTGCAACGTCATCGTCTGGTCAATACGGTCCTGCAAGAAGAACTCAAGACGATCCACGCCTTCTCCCAGAAGACGTTGACGCCCGACCAGTGGCGCGACCAGCAAAACTAAGTCTCAACAAAACGATGACGACCACCCCCGAATCTCCATCAACCAAAAGTGAATTTTTGAAAATATTTTTTTTTAACTTTTTAACGTTTTTTTTTTGCAGATATTTCCATCAGAATCTCGGCTCCGGGAAAGGTGATCTTGCACGGCGAACATTCAGTTGTTTACGACAAGCTCGCGCTAGCCGCCAGTTTGGGGTTGAGGACCCGTCTGGAGTTCGACGAAATTACCTCGACCGAAAACGGTCCTCTCGGAGTCTCTCTGGATCTTCCGGCTGTCGATTTGCGTCGATTCTACCACTTGCAAGTAATTTTTGCTTCGACTTTTAATTAATTAATTTTTTAATCAAAACTTCCATCCCTCAGGACGTTAAAAATTTGCTAGAAAAATCCTCGAACTTCGACCACACCAAACCAGAATCGTTGGACTTCGACGGCCACCTCTCCACAGTTGAAACTTTTATAGCCCAACAAGAAAGTCTGCAACCCCTAAATTCTAAACAACATCAAGCTCTATCGGCGTTCTTTTGTTTATTCGCCGCCATTTTGGGTCCGAACCGCGTGGTTGTTAAGCCGTTTCGCGTCACCGTCAAATCGGAATTGGCGATTTCAGCGGGAACCGGAAGTTCCGCTTCGTATTCCGTCACGATCGCGGCCGCCCTGTTGCGGTTACTTCGATTGAAAACAACCCCCTCCAATAACGTTAAAAGTTTCGACGCGTCCGAATTGGAATTGGTTTCGAAATGGGGATTTGTCGCCGAAAGAATAATTCACGGGAAACCTTCCGGTAATTAAAAAAAAAATTTTTTTTGTCTTCACCGAAGAAATTTTGTTTTCCAGGCATCGACAATACTATTTGTACGTACGGTTCGATGGTTGAATTCCGGAAAACTTCCGTTCCTCGACTGGTGGCGTTGAAGACAAAATTCGATTTGTTGCTGATCAACACGAACGTACCCCGCAACACCAAGGCGATGGTGGAGAAAGTGGCGGAGTTGAGGGGACGTCATCCGGCCATCGTCGACGCCATCCTCGAATCAATGGATCGGACCGCGATCGGCGCTTTGACTTATTGGAAAAAAATTAACGAAACTTCCGCCAGTTTCGACAACTACGTCAGGTTAGGGGTGAGTTACTAATTTATTTTCGGTTTTAATTTAATTTAATTAATTAATTAAATTTCCGTTACTAATTTATTTTTGGTTTTAATTTAATTTGATTAATTAATTAATTTAATTTCCGTTACTAATTTAATTAAATTAATTAATTTAATTTTTTGTTATTGCAGGAACTCGTCGATGTTAACCAGAATCTTTTGCGTTGTTTGGGGGTATCGCATGAGAAGTTGGACGAAATTTGTCGGATTTTAACGAGGAAGGGTTTACATGGAAAATTGACGGGAGCGGGGGGTGGAGGATACGCTGTTTGTTTGGTGCCGCCGGATTTCGATCCCGAAATTATCCAGGGAGTAGTTAACGAGTTGAACTGTAGAGGGTTTAATGCTGTGTTCACTAATTTAGGGGGCGCGGGGGTCACAATCGATTAGTTTTTTTTTTAATTTATTTATTTCATTACTTTAATCCTGTTGCTAGTTTAATTAAATTTTGGCGACAGTTCAAAGTTTTGTTTGCCTTCTTAGGTAATTAGAACCATTTTAATATTTAATTTAATAATTTAATTTACTATTTTAGTGAATAATAATTTTAATATTTAATAACAAGTGTTTGCCTCACTTTGGGAGGCTGCTTTGGTGGTACGAAAACTCAATTGTGTTTAATATCAATTGTAGCCGCTAGTCAAGGAAGGGGGACTTCTTCATACCAGAAGCTTCCATTTCTTCACCCTCTTGGCATAAAAAAAATTTGTTTGTTTCATATCAATTTTAGCTCGTATTTATTAAAATAGATGACACTTGTGAGATTCTTAACTAATATTTGGGGCCTCAATATTGATAATTTCGCTGATTGACGTCGGTTTTTCTTGATACACCTCGCAGCATATGCAGCCAAATATACATCTTGGCCGAAAACAGTTTGTTTTAATCCCTTTTTCACCCTAATCACTCTTTAAATTTCTACTGGATAACAACTTAGCAGGAAACTCTTACGTGGACGTTGTGTTTTCTGCGACAACAGAAGACGTTGGTGGAATTTTGAGGCATGCAGCAGGAGGCGCAAGTGTTGAAATTATTCCTCGAACATTCGCAATGGATTCGGTTGGAAGAAACAGGGCAGAAAGTTCCGTATGAAGCACAGTACCTGATCCAAATTACTATAAAAAGACAGTTGTGTTAGATATTAGTTATTTGGTAAAATCTCACCAAACAATAAAATTAAAACGTAAAGCAGAATTCCCAACAAAAATAACTGGGACAAGTTCATGTTGACGGTAGAATTGTCAAGAATGTGACAGGATTTTTTAGTTTAGAAACAAAAATTTTGTTGTTGTGCCACAATAATAAATAATTTCAAATTTTGCGCGCAAAATTTTGCTATTGTTAAAGTGCCCTAGTTGGCTTTGATTCTACTGCGCCTGTCAGAGAAACAATTGTTCGAGTTGAAAACTGTGCCTTCGCAACTTTTGGTAAATTTTCACCGTAATTTTCACAATATTTAGGAAAATTCAAGTGCTCTAGTGAGTTTCCTTCGATTTTCGTCAACGTAGAGAGACAAAGTACAAAAATTAAGTAAGTACGCGATTTTTGCGGATTTTTCACCGATAGTTTGAAATCTCAAATTAAAGCGCTTTGTGGGGGTTGTTTCAAATTGGGGGTAAATTTTATCCTCCGAAACATTTGTAGTTGGCATAACGGGCTAAAGGAAGACCTTTTTAGTCCAGATTTGGTCAATTTCAAGATTTCGAATTGTATTTCCCAAAGTTGGCGTTGACTCTTTTGCGCTTGTGCGTGAAACAATTGCTCGATTTGAAAACTGCAGCCTACGGTGTCTTTGGTCAATTTTCAGAGATTTTCACAATATTTAGGAAAATTCAACTGCTTTAGTGCATTTTTCTTGAGCCCCCGAGAAATTTGTTTCGAGTATAGCAAGCTGAGATTTTTTTAAATCTAAATTTGACTACATACGTCAATTTCAAGATTCATAACTTTATTTCGCACAGTAGGCGTTGATTTTGCGCATGCGCACAAAGTAACGCTTGCCAAAATCAGTGACAAGTGTAACGACAAGTACGGCGACAAGTGTAACGACAAGTGCGGCGACAAGTGTAGCGACAAGTGTAACGACAAGTGTAGCGACAGGGGTAGTGACACAGGTGGGTAAACGACGTTGACAGGTAAAATTTGTTTTGTTTCATTACAGTAATTAGTTTTATTGAAAAAAAGATTAAAATTAATAAATAATTTGGTTATTGGTTTAGGCGTCTCGCGACTATGATACAATAAAGGTCAAGAAGGGTAAGAACTAAACCGCAATAATTCTAATTAATCGTTAGGATCATGCGTTAAGTGTACAATTAGTCATACAAGTAGTGGTAAGGTAATAACGATGACACAATGCTAATATGCCTAAAATACAATAATTTCCTGGTCATCTTCTAACACAAGTACATGGTACCAGTCACACACATCAGGGAATGTCGCAACAATTGAGCATCGATAAAAATCGGGAGTAACGTAACAATTCTAATTAAACAACATATTATTTCGTCCAATACAATAACAATAGTAAAACTTCTAGAAATTTCGCCAACTAACTATTTTTAATAAAAATAATAATAATTACATATATACAAATGAAGTCAGAAATTACGAATTAATAGCACCAAAAAGTAAAAATTAGTAAGTTGTTAAGGGGTCGAAGCTACATCATAACCTCACAATTTAGGTAATTGCGGGCCGAGTCTCGATTGTTGGTTTACAAAATATAAAAATACTAGCCGCCTACTCTCGCTTTTTTTTTATTAAAAAAATACCCTGCCTCGCTCTAATTTAGGTACTACTTTAAGTAAAAAACTACGTGTTAGCACCATCTTTTAAGCCTTATGCGAAACGGGAGCCGGAATCCTCGATAAGGACGTGTCGGGTTTCGTGTCTTTCCTGGGACTCCTGAACGACATTCTGTCGTTGTTCCTGTTGAACCTTCCCCCTTGGTCGTAGTCGTCGCCATCGTCCAAAACCGTCATACTTCCGTATTTCTTCAATAACTCCTGAACTTGTTGTACTATCGACGCTTCATCTTCGTTTTGTTTGACGGCATTGAGCAATTCCTGTTTCAAGCGACTCTTGGTCGGTGACGTGTTGGCCGACGAAGCTCTCCTCTCCTGGTGAGGAACAGCGCTGACACTGCGACGAGTGCCCGAATTCCGATTGAAAGGGGTGAAAGTTTCGGAACTTAGCGAAGATCTACTTTGTTTTTGGCGACCGTTCCAGGTGTTGATTTTCGCTTGAGGTTTCTTCGATTGGGGGGGTTTGGGACTCATTGGGGGCTCGGCCGGAGGGCGTTCTTGACTCGCAGGTCGAGGTCTTTGGGTTTTTTGGGGCGATTCGGGGGTCGATTTCGGCTTGTTGCCGTTCTCGTAGATGCGCTGCGAGAATTGGGTTTTACGCAGGCCGAAGTCGTTGAGGTCGTCGATGCCATCGTTGGGTTGATCTGCAACAACAACAAAATTATTTCTGTTGCTACAAAAGCTCAATTAGGGGTGGATTTCGTCGAAATTGTGACTAATTACTAGCTGACAGCGATTTAAAATTTGTAACCAAAAAAATTTGATAGGGTTTAGGCCCGGTTAAGTTTGCGGCGACCAAAGTTCAAAATAATCACAGATCAACCGAAATAGTGCCAAACATTAGTAATCGTCCCCAGTTAACACCCTCTTCTTTTAGTTTCTACAAAAGCTCAATTGGTTTTAGATCTGGTCGAAATTGTGGCTGATTGCTATCAAGAAGTGATCTAACAACGATTTTCATCAAATTTATTAAACACTTGAAACGTTCAAAGCGACAACGAATGTTCGCAATGTTGTCACCAAGAAACTTTGATAGGATTTAGATCGGGTTAACTTTGCAATCGTCAAAGTTCAAAATAATCACAGATCACCCAAAATAGCGCCAAACATTAGCAAATCGTCCCCAGTTAACACCCTCTTCTTTCAGTTTCTACAAGAGCTCAATTGGTTTTAGATCAGGTCGAAATTGTGGCTGACTGCTATCAAGAAGTGATCTAACAACGATTTTCATCAAATTTATTAAACACTTAAAACATTCAAAGTGACAACGACGTTCGCGAAGTTGTCACCAAGAAAATTTGATAGGATTTAGATCGGGTCAACTTCGCGATCGTCAAAGTTCAAAATAATCACAGATCACCCAAAATAGCGCCAAACATTAGCAAATTGTTCCCAGTTAACACCCTCTTCTTTCAGTTTCTACAAGAGCTCAATTGGTTTTAGATCAGGTCGAAATTGTGGCTGACTGCTATCAAGAAGTGATCTAACAACGATTTTCATCAAATTTATTAAACACTTAAAACATTCAAAGTGACAACGACGTTCGCGAAGTTGTCACCAAGAAAATTTGATAGGATTTAGATCGGGTCAACTTCGCGATCGTCAAAGTTCAAAATAATCACAGATCACCCAAAATAGCGCCAAACATTAGCAAATTGTTCCCAGTTAACACCCTCTTCTTTCAGTTTCTACAAGAGCTCAATTGGTTTTAGATCAGGTCGAAATTGTGGCTGACTGCTATCAAGAAGTGATCTAACAACGATTTTCATCAAATTTATTAAACACTTAAAACATTCAAAGTGACAACGACGTTCGCGAAGTTGTCACCAAGAAAATTTGATAGGATTTAGATCGGGTCAACTTCGCGATCGTCAAAGTTCAAAATAATCACAGATCACCCAAAATAGCGCCAAACATTAGCAAATTGTTCCCAGTTAACACCCTCTTCTTTCAGTTTCTACAAGAGCTCAATTGGTTTTAGATCAGGTCGAAATTGTGGCTGACTGCTATCAAGAAGTGATCTAACAACGATTTTCATCAAATTTATTAAACACTTAAAACATTCAAAGTGACAACGACGTTCGCGAAGTTGTCACCAAGAAAATTTGATAGGATTTAGATCGGGTCAACTTCGCGATCGTCAAAGTTCAAAATAATCACAGATCACCCAAAATAGCGCCAAACATTAGCAAATTGTTCCCAGTTAACACCCTCTTCTTTCAGTTTCTACAAGAGCTCAATTGGTTTTAGATCAGGTCGAAATTGTGGCTGACTGCTATCAAGAAGTGATCTAACAACGATTTTCATCAAATTTATTAAACACTTAAAACATTCAAAGTGACAACGACGTTCGCGAAGTTGTCACCAAGAAAATTTGATAGGATTTAGATCGGGTCAACTTCGCGATCGTCAAAGTTCAAAATAATCACAGATCACCCAAAATAGCGCCAAACATTAGCAAATTGTTCCCAGTTAACACCCTCTTCTTTCAGTTTCTACAAGAGCTCAATTGGTTTTAGATCAGGTCGAAATTGTGGCTGACTGCTATCAAGAAGTGATCTAACAACGATTTTCATCAAATTTATTAAACACTTAAAACATTCAAAGTGACAACGACGTTCGCGAAGTTGTCACCAAGAAAATTTGATAGGATTTAGATCGGGTCAACTTCGCGATCGTCAAAGTTCAAAATAATCACAGATCACCCAAAATAGCGCCAAACATTAGCAAATTGTTCCCAGTTAACACCCTCTTCTTTCAGTTTCTACAAGAGCTCAATTGGTTTTAGATCTGGTCGAAACTGTGGCTGATTGCTATCAAGAAGTGATCTAACAACGATTTTCATCAAATTTTTTAAACACTTGAAACATTCAAAGCGACAACGACGTTCGCGAAGTTGTCACCAAGAAAATTTAATAGGATTTAGATCGGGTTAACTTTGCGATCGTCAAAGTTCAAAATAATCACAGGTCACCCAAAATAGAGCCAAACATTAGCAAATAGTCCCCAGTTAACACCCTCTTCTTTCAGTTTCTACAAGAGCTCAATTGGTTTTAGATCAGGTCGAAATTGTGGCTGATTGCTATCAAGAAGTGATCTAACAACGATTTTCATCAAATTTTTTAAACACTTGAAACATTCAAAGCGACAACGACGTTCGCGAAGTTGTCACCAGGAAAATTTAATAGGATTTAGATCGGGTCAACTTCGCGATCGTCAAAGTTCAAAATAATCACAGATCACCCAAAATAGCGCCAAACATTAGCAAATTGTTCCCAGTTAACACCCTCTTCTTTCAGTTTCTACAAGAGCTCAATTGGTTTTAGATCAGGTCGAAATTGTGGCTGACTGCTATCAAGAAGTGATCTAACAACGATTTTCATCAAATTTATTAAACACTTGAAACATTCAAAGCGACAACGACGTTCGCAAAGTTGTCACCAAGAAAATTTGATAGGATTTAGATCGGGTTAACTTTGCGATCGTCAAAGTTCAAAATAATCACAGATCACCCAAAATAGCGCCAAACATTAGCAAATCGTCCCCAGTTAACACCCTCTTCTTTCAGTTTCTACAAGAGCTCAATTGGTTTTAGATCAGGTCGAAATTGTGGCTGATTGCTATCAAGAAGTGATCTAACAACGATTTTCATCAAATTTATTAATCACTTGAAACATTCAAAGCGACAACGACGTTCGCGAAGTTGTCACCAAGAAAATTTGATAGGATTTAGATCGGGTCAACTTTGCGATCGTCAAAGTTCAAAATAATCACAGATCACCCAAAATAGCGCCAAACATTAGCAAATCGTCCCCAGTTAACACCCTCTTCTTTCGGTTTCGCTAAGACCTCAATTCTTCTAGATCTGATCAAAATTGAAACCCACCATTTTCTTCGACATCCTCCACCGAGTTCTGGCTGTACAACGACGACCTCTGCTTGTTCTTGTCCTGCACTAGCCCCAAACTTCTGTATCCTTCGTCGGACATTTCGGAAGTCGTGTCGCTGTGGTCGGTCAGCGGTTCCGTAACTAGTAGCGTCGCCTCAGACTTGAGAACCTTCGTGTCCAACGGTATCTGTATCGAAGTGATATGTTGACTCTGGTTCCTGGCATTGGCGTATTTGGCCTGATGTACTGGCGATGTGTGTGGCGACAACCCTTGGACGGGTTTCGTCGTCTTCGTGGACAATTTCGTCGAGTGAGTGGATGTAAAGTTGGGGGTGGGACTGCGTGAACGTGGAGGTGGCGGTGCTAGGGACCTTCTGGGGAAATTCGGACTGACCGAACGGCGAGAGTCCTGGAACACGTGCGATGGGGAACGGGAACGGGAGCGATTGAGCGAGTTCATGGGTGGACCCAAGGAATGATGGTTGGGGGAGAGACCGGACGGGCCGTAATTCGAAGATGGCGGCAATGCAGATCTGCAAGAACAATAGGTTGGGATTAGTTTTTTTGGAACTTTGCGAAATTGGGTTTGGTTTGATCCGAATTGGCAACCTTGGCGGTCCTGACATTAAATCCTACGCCCATGCGATCTAACCTTGTGTTTCCGGTACGTTTATAAGTAATACAGATGATTAGTGTCGGGTGCGCGCAGGTGGGCTTAAGTGTTTAGATTCGAAACTCAACTAGTTAAAATTGTTTAGTGGTCCTCTTAAGGCACGAAATTGGCAGAAAGACACATCTAAAAGACACTCTTATGAAAGAAACTGGAAGTAAAAAGACAAGAAGAAGACAACAAAAGAGAGAAGAAAGGAACATAATGACAATGTCGCTATTGAAATCAATGCCAAGTGAGATGAGAAAAGAAAACACTTTAGGATATGACAATAGCAATTGAATAATGAGCGAAGAAACGTCAAGTCATCTAACGACATCTCTGAGCAACGTGCACACCACTTCTAGATAAGAAGTAGTTCATCGTAAAATGACAAATGATCTACTAAACAACAAAACACTATCACCAATTGTTGAATTGACACCAAACTCCTTTTCAAGTAAGAAGAAGGTATGCAAGTTGGCTCTGGAGTCATTTCAATTAAAAATATTGTATCTTCCATGCCCCGAATGGGATGCGTCGTTCATTGCATTGTAACATTGTGAAACTTCAAGTATTTGTGACCGGAGAGATGGGGGTCGAGGGCCCTTTCCGCCTACCTGTCGTAATATACGTGGGACCCGTGCAGATCGACAGCTCCTTGTTTGTTGACGAGTCGGGCGCCCTGGGTCGTCCTGTGTTGGGACCTGCACCTGCACGGATCGTGTTTGTCCAGATAATGTGACAAGGTGTCCCATCCGCCACCCACGCGTACCATCACATGGTTGCGGAGTATCTGAAAACGTCAAGGTTACCACCATCAATTATGCATCGTCGTTTCGATATATACCAAGAGAAATCAATGGGACCCGAATCGGGTCGTCAAAGTTCAAACGAAACCGACGCGATGTCGAGTTGACGCGATCGACGCGGTTTCGTGTCGTGCCAACACCCTGTCAACTTCGTCTCGATAAGAACTCAATTGATGCCGGATCCGGCCGAAATCGTGGCTGGTCGCAAGAATAGTAACGGTCAAAGTGTGGCGTTGTCGCGGAATTAAAAAGCTCGGGATTGAGAAAAATCAATGGGATTCAAATTTCGCCGACGTAGAGTTTAAAATAATTATAATTTGTTGTAAATGGGACTTTTGGGTCAAAGTTCAAAACAACCACATATTAACCAAAATAAGCTAGAACGTTCACATTTTACCCCCAGTTGCCACCCTACAATTTCGGTTTATATAAGAACTCAATTGGGTCTATATCTGGTCGAAATTGTGGTAGTTACTAGCGAAATTCGATCTTACGTCGATTATCATTAAGTTTATCGCAAATTTGATACTCAAGATACCGGGGAATTTGTTATTATCTTGAAAAATCAATGGGATCCGGACATCGCTGGCTTTTGGGCCAAAGTTCAAAATGGCAACAGATTCACGAAAATAGACTCAAACGATAGCAATTTGCTCCCTGTTAACCCCCTACAATTTTTGTTTCTATAAAAGCATAATTGGATCTGGATCAGGGCGAAATTGTGGTTAACTACGAATTAATGGTCATCTAAGTCAATTTTCAGCGTCTGTATTAAAGCTCTGGACCTTTCAAAGCATTTGGGCTCTTGTTTGTTGTTACCAAGAAAAATCAATAGGATTTGGATCCGGTCAGGTTTGCGGCCGTCGAAAGTTCAAAACAACTGTAGATCAAGAAAAAAAGTTTTGAATGTTAGCAATTCGTCGTCTGTCAGCACTCTGCGATTTCTGTGGCTCTAGCGTTTAAATTTCGGTACTTTATTGGGCCCCCAGATGAGATTCCGCGACAATTCGACGAGTTTATCGCCGATCTACGTGACGTAATTCAGGGATTATGACGACGTTTCTCGTCGTAATAGCGGAGTCACGTCGCGTTCTTCCCAACAAATCGTTACAAAGCTTCTCACAAAGAGTCGTTTAACATTTCAAAGTTTCGTGTGAGTCGTATGCAAATCGGGCCCGATTGTGGCGAGTTCAAAGATCCCGCCCTGGACGTTTAATTTTCTCTCTATCTACATGCATACTCACCCTAACGAAGATGAGAACTTTGGTGTCACCGATGCGGTACTTGCCCTCCGACACCCGGATCATGGGGAACTGGGTGGGGCACGTGCATTTCTCCACCAAGTCTCGAACCTGTAACAAGAAATTGATTTTAGTTTTTTTTTTTTAGTTGATCGCAGATGTAACGTCAGTGGTTAAAAGCCAAAAAAAAATGTTGTAGAAAGTCGCCGGTGCAATTCCCGTTCGATTGTCTCTAGAAAACAATGGATTCTAACCGGGGATTGTTGCAAACGTTATGAGTTATCGCAGTGGGCCCTGAAACGGATAGGCGCACAGCCGGCTGCGATTGATCAGGGACCACCGGGGGGATAAACGATTTCTAATGCGAATTCCGAAGCCCCGGACGCCATTAAATCTTAATTAATCTCAATTCGGCGGGAATTTCACGTAAACAGCGGGCGACAATCAAAAGTAGGCGGCAAGCCAAGTTTCGCGCGCTACTAACTAATCACCGCAGATGGCGCTGTTTTCTTGAGGGTGAAAACATTGAATCGACGCCAACATGGCGCTCGGTTTACTCTAGCGCCATCTTGGAAGCGATTTTTGGCAAATATCTCCGCATCTGGTGATCGCACAGAAAAATTGCAAACACCAAAAATGTTGTCCGTGAAATTTCGGACCGACTTCCGCAACTTGCAGTTGTTTCCGTCGCGGCCGTCGCCGATTAGGTTTCTCAGGGTCTGTTCGCTGCGGCGGCTCCGCTTTTTCCTTGTTATAGCAATTAGTCATGTAACAAGACCACGACAATGGTTACTGTTCTTCTCCTGGATCCCGGTCATTGTATTTAAATGCGCGACCAATTTAGAAAAGTCAACAATCATCGTGTGAACGCCATCTCCATAAATTTTGGCCGCCGAGCCGGTGTTGATGATGGCACATTAACCGAAGAAAAAACTTCCAAAAGTGAAAATTGTTCCTCTCGATCAATTAGTGCATTGGTTGTTGTCGAAACTTTTGATGAAGCTGATGCTGTTGTTTTTTGTTTTGGAGTTCGAGTGGGCCGACGCCGACCGGTCCTTCTGGACGTTATCGGAGGCAATTAGTAGCAGTAAATGGAAGAAGGCAATCATCTATTCACTTAGCACCTACGCTATAGGTACTATAACTTTCAGGTCTATTATTGTTGCGTTGATGCGAGGATGGACCCCGAAAAGGGTTCAGAGAAGAACCGCGGCGCGATTAAGATCTAAAAGTACATTCAACAATGCCGATGTATCGGTCCGGGGATTATTTCTATAATTAGAAACGAAATTGGGATGGGAGGCGGTAACCGAATGACTGATGAGGTGTTTGAGATGTTGATTGTGACGGGGTCTAAAAGGGGGCCCGGAAACGACAAAAAACGGACCGCCCTCCCCCGATCCTGTTCAGAAACTAACGAAGAGATTGCAGTCTTCAACCATAAAAAAATTCTTGCAAAATTAAACTTTCCAAAGACATTTTGCTGGTACCGAGAGAAATCAATAGGATTCAGACCCGGTCAACTTTGTGGCTGTCAAAGTTCAAAACTGACAAAAATTAATCTAGACAGGCAGAACGATTGCTGAATCGCTGAAACCATCAATTACGTCGCTTCAACCAAGAGAAATCAATTGGACCTGAATCGGGTCGTCAAAGTTCAAATGCGACCGAATTGAGTTTAAGCGAACGCAAACGACGACGTTTGGTGTTGAGTCGACACCCTGTCGATCTTGTTTCGATACCAACTCAATTGGGCCTGGATCAGGCTGGAACTGAAAAAAATCAATAGGGTATTGACCTGGTGGCGGTCAAAGTTCAAAATGGTTATAGATTCACCAAAACATGCTTAAATGTTAGTAATTTACCCCTATTTAACACCCTGTCATTTTGGTCCTATTAAAGCTCAGTTGGGTTCAGATCTGGTCCGCCATGTTGAATTTTCAGAGATTCGGTCGATGAAAGTTCAAAATCGTCAAAAATCAATGGAAGCAAGTTTAGCTATTAGCAACTGTCCCTTGGACAACACCCTCCTAGTTTCGATTCTAAACTAGTACCACCAAAGAAAATGGCCGCTGGCAGTACCTGTTTTGCTTTTTTCTCAAAAACCGTGGGTCCGACAGTGAAAACATCGAAGACCGAATTTGTCAAGAATCGAATTCTTGACATGAAAGGTCTCTAGATAATTTCTGCTAAAACCGTTACTTTGGCCGTTAAAACCTCTTGGTGGTCGCACGTGCCCTCAAAATTCCCTTCGATTTGTCGGAGGTCTTTGCACGTGTGTGGTTGTCGGAATTAATTCCGACCTTGTTAGTAAAAACCCGAGCAGTTCTAACAACGAACGGTACGACTACGACAAAGATACCGATCTGGCCTGACACCGAACCAAAACAAATGCGCGCGTAGGTCGTCGCATTAATTTCTTCTAATGGACGTTTCGTCGACTTTACACAACCGTTGGGTCGATCGATCGAAATCCGTCGGCATCTGGATTAATTGGAAAAAAATATCGTGACGGCCTTTGAGCCCACGCGCGTCAATTATGAAATTAATATCGAAGCGAGAGGCCGCACCTCGAACCCGGCGCCCGGTCCGGCCCTGCGCCCCTAACCGGGCACTTCACAATTTGAAGAAATTTGGTGCTTGGAAGTTTTTAAAAAAAATCCATTACGGTCCTGACCAAACGCGGTACGTACGAGTTGCGCAAAAACCCATTCCCATGGTATAATGTGCAAGCATTCCCCTTTGATAAATTAAAATTCACTTTCACCGCGTGGAGTTCGTGCGCGTCATTAGAGTGGACCGTATTTGATTAATTTAATCTTCGGGAACGATACGATAAGATCTGGTGGCGGCGGAGACAGGGCCGTACCTACTTGGGCAAATTCGACCAATTACGCGACCATCATGATGTCGTCGTCGCGGTTGTATTAGTAGAGAAAGCGATTGCGGATTTATTAATTTAATAAGGGAACGACTTCCTCAAACGAAGATGGGAAGTCGATGGACGAAATCGTGATCATGGGCGGCCGCGCATCATCGATCCATGGGAAAATTTCCAATATCACCGTAAGTTGCGACGTTCAACTGTCGAAACAGTCGAAGATTCACGGGGAAAATCGGAGAAATTACGACATGTTGCACGATGATAATCGACCGGTCATGGAAGAAATTTTGAATATTTTTATCAAAATTTAATTAATTAAGAAAAAATATTGTAACTTTTTTTTTTTTTTAACAACTGCGACCATTAGCGGCCCCAATCAGAGCGAAACGGGCGCGGCAAATTTTCGAAAAAATTTCTTCACCATTGCCAAACTGACGGTAACAATAACTCTTCACAAATCACCAACGTTGCCTGTTAACATCAGCGATTCCATTGACATGTCAATGTAGGCAACTCGTTGATAGATCGCGACAAACAACAATAATAACAAGCAACCGGCAAGATTGATGAACAACAATTTTCCACTGTGGCCCGAAAATCGCAATGATGCCATTATGGCAGAGTGGAGGAAGAAGTATTATTGATCGTCAACAATAATTGTTGTTCTCGGTACCGTTTCGTACCAATTTCTGTTACATAGGTGGTTTGATTTTTTTTCTCTCGGAGTGCCCCCACGTGAAATTCCTCGTTGCGAGATGTGAAAATCGTTTACTTGGGCGATGAATGGCGACGGCCGGTTTCTGCATACCTACACTTGTCGCTTTCAATGGTAATTTCGCTCTCGTCGTACAGCGTACGGCACCAGGGAGAGGAGAAGGCCTTCGAATGGACCAGACGATTTATCGCAGAGATAGCTTCCGCATTTTTTTCACCTTCTTTACTGCTTTTGTTAGGTTGTCTCACCTGCTGCAGAACGACTCGGCCAATTAAACAGGTATGGCGGAATTTCGACGACACCACCTCTCCTCAATAATAATACTCATAATACAAGTCTTTTGTCGTCGCGGTTGATCACAAAGGAGTCAGTGCGCTATTGTTACGCCACTGAGACCAAAAAAAAAAAAAAAAAAAATAGAAAGAAAAAACCTGAACGTTGTTTGCTTATGTAACGCGAACAACGTCACGAGGAGAGGAAGTTGGCCCCCTCGATTTGGTGGCAGGGTCGTAAATTTTAAGGGATTAATAAACAACGCATCAGTGTGTTCGGAATTAATCCTGGGAGGCGTTGCCCCCTTTCCTCCTGTCTGGCGTTTACGGGGCCATCGCTGAGATTAAAATAGGGCTTTATTGTCTGTCGCTTTAAATCCCTGCAGGGCAAACAACGAGAAGGAATTGCAGACTAAACTTGGAAATAAAGCTCCCAGTTTAAAATAGTTCAATCAACAAAGACCACCACAATGATGACTTTTTACAGCCCAAGAGATTGCTATGACAGAAAAGCCTTTGTTTGCACATCTCTATGCGCTTGAATTATGTTAATTTTGCTGAAGCTCCCGAGGACAGCATCGTTCTTTACCACAACTGTCTTTAATCCATTTGCAGATCGTTGATATATTAGTGGCTGCGAAGCGAGGAAGTGGAGAGGGAGTTGAAACGTTGGTAGCGATAGAAAGAGAAAAAATCATAGATAAAAGTTGAAGGTGTTGGATGGTTGTAATAGTAGTAATAGGAAAAGTAGGGAACGAAGAATTATCAACAGAAAGATTGGGATGATGATAAACATAAAGAAATAAGTAGAAAAAAAAATCTAAAGAAAATAGAAAAACAAGAAGATTGAAAAAGAAAATATTAAAAATTGAAACAATTGAGAAGGTCGAAATGACGACTGAACTAAGAAGGAGACGAAGAACTAGAAGTAGGATTATTATGAAAAAAAAGTCAGAAAAAATTGGAATAATAAAAAGAGTAAAAGAAGATAACAACTAAGATTAGGAGAATGAACATAAAAATTCAGAGGACTCTAAATAAACTATAAAAGTATTGAGGTTAATAGGAGAAAAGTTAGACGATAGAGAAATGAAGATTAAGATTTAGAGAATTAAGAAGAAAAAGGAATTCAAAATTTTAGACTAAAGGAAAAAACAAGAAGAATTAGAATTAGAAATAAGAGAGAAAACCAAAAAACAAACAAAAAAATTTGAATATTAAGAAAAGAAAGAAGTTTAAATATGTATATAAGAAATGGATGAGAAATCAAAGAAGAATAGAGACAAAGGTTAACAGTAGGTATAACAATGAAGAAGAGAAGGGAGTTAAAGGCAAGAAGACATAGAAAGAAATGAAATTTAAGAGTAGGAAAATTAAGAAAATAAAATTCCTAAATTTTAGAACTAGCAAGGTTGAGAAGAGAAAGACAAGAAAACTTAGTAATAAAAAGACCAAAAAAAAAGAAACGAAGATTAAGAGTAAAAAAATTGCCCGAATAAAGATTCAAAGTTTTAGAACTAGTAAGGCGAAGAAGAAATATGCAAGAAAATAGAAAATAAGAAGACCAAGAAGAGACAGAAATATAGAATAATAGTATAAAAATAAAGGAGAGAAAGGAGTCAAAAGACTCAAAGGCAAGAAGAAATAAAAATTTGAATATTAAGAAAGGAGAAAAGTTTAAATATGTATATAAGAAATGGATGAGAAATCAAAGAAGAATAGAGACAAAGGTTAACAGTAGGTATAACAATAAGGAAGAGAAGGGAGTTAAAGGCAAGAAGACATAGAAAGAAATGAAATTTAAGAGTAGGAAAATTAAGAAAATAAAATTCCTAAATTTTAGAACTAGCAAGGTTGAGAAGAGTAAGACAAGAAAACTTAGTAATGAAAAGACCAAGGAAAAAGACACGAACATTAAGAGTAAAAAAATTGCCCGAATAAAGATTCAAAGTTTTAGAACTAGTAAGGCGAAGAAGAGATTTGCAAGAAAATAGAAAATAAGAAGACCAAGAAGAGATAGAAATATAGAATAATAATATAAAAATAAAGGAGAGAAAGGAGTCAAAAGACTCAAAGGCAAGAAGAAATAAAAATAAAATTTGAGAATAGGAAAATCAGGAGAAGAAAGTTCAAATTCTAAAAGTGCCAAAGCTAGAAGAGAAACAAGAAAAGTTAGAAATAAAGGGACCAAAAAGATATATAAACAAAAATTAAGAATATGAACATCAAAAATCGAAAGGAGTGTAAATAAATTATAGAAATAATAAGGCTAAAAACAGAAAAGCAAGAAGTATAAATAAGAAGACCAGGAAGATATATAAACGAAGATTAAGAGTGAAAAAATCAAGAAGAGAAAGATTCAAGGTTTTAGAACTAGTAAGACTAAGAAAAAAAATCCAAGAAAACTGAAAATAAGAAGAGCAAGAGATGGGAACAAAAATTAATAGTAATAAATAGTAATAAATAGTAAAAATAAAGAAGAAAGTCAACGGCAAGAAAAGATAAAAATAAAAATTAAAGGTAGGAAAATCAAGAGGAAAAAATTTAAGATTTTAGAAACAGCAGCTTGAAGAAAGGAAAGACAAGAAATATTAGAAATGTAAAGACCAAGAAGAAATAGAAACAAAGATTAAGAATATCAACCTTAACGATGCAAAGGAGTCTTAGGATGGGTTTATTCACTTCTCAGTAATCCTAAATAATTTATGGAATTAAGAAGGCTAAGAAGAAAAAGAAAAAAAATACAAATAAGAAGACCAGGAAGAGATAGAAACGAAGATTAAGAGTAGAAAGATTCAAAGTTTCAGAAATAATAAAGCTAAGAAAAGAAAAGCAAGAAAATTGGAAATGCAACCAAGAAGAGGTAGGAACAAAAATTAATAGTATAAAAATTAAGAAGAAAAAGGAGTCAACGGCAGGAAAAAATAAAAACGAAGTTTAAGAGTAAAAAATTTAAGAAAATAGAAACACCAAAAAGAAAAAAAAAGGAAGGATAAGAAATAGAAAGGTCAAGGGAAGACTCGTATGATTAATTTTGCGATTTAAGCAGATGAAGGTTTCCAAACTACCTGAGTCATATGCTTCTTGATTTCAATGTTATTCTAGCTAGGACCTGTCAACTCAGCCTCATGAGCCCTATGTATATAGCTGCTATTTCAATTTACTCGTCAGAATGAACCATAATCGCCACAAATTCATTCAATATTGGAGGAGCCGTTGACGTATCTATTCCTGAAAACAATATCTAATCAAACTTTTTTTTATATATATAATACTTTATCGTTGCCATAATCGGATTAACTAACCAATAAACAAATCGAGCTTTACCAAATGAAATAATCTAATAATCCACCATCACATGCATCTTCAACGACAATCGCATAATTCTGAGGTCTCAAATCGAAACGGGGAGAGAGAAAGGTCGTCAACCAAATTAGATTAATCCCCGAATCCATCAAATTACCTTTCCATAAAAGGCGGTCGCAAGGTATCTCGCTCGACGCGTTTTCTAAGTCCTAACGTAAATGTTAATTTCCCAATAATCACCCAAGAGGACTCGATAACTTTGTTTATAAGTACACACATACACACACACACACACACAACGAAAAATAATAGATCAAGGCGTCCGCAACAAGGTCGAATCTTATCGGTGACAGTTCAACAGTTTCGGCCCGAGAGATAAAGATGCGTCACGAAAGGAAGTAATTGCGCGAAATGGCAACCTCGACAATTGAACAACACAGGTGCCGTAAGGTCGCCTTGGGGCACCCCTCAAAAGAACCATCATCATCATCAACGCAAAGGCGCAAAGGTCAGAAGCTCACTTTTTAATCGTATCGTGATCGAGTGTTGTTTAATTAATATCGACGCTTTTGTTGTTAATTTCGCGAAATGGCGTACCTGACCGATTTGGCGTAGGCGGCTGTCGAAAAATAAAAAAACAATAGAAACGATATCTCTCGCTTGATTCGGGATATAATCCGCGTGTTTGTGCAGATTTCGACGGGAGATTAGGCAAAAATTTCAGCCCGACAATCAGAAAAAACGGCAACACTATTAATTTCAGAATTTTTCCAACATTAGGTCGGTAAAGAAGGTGTTTTTTTTCTTGGTCGATAATCCGGTCTAGAGGGAATTATATAAACCGCACCATACGTGATGACCGGTATAATTACGTAATTAAGTGGTAAGAGTGTTATCACTTTTTCTTTCTCCGACCAAAAACGATTTATGAGATGTCCGGTCTTCTTGTCTAATAGTTCAAACATAACAGTTTTTTCTTTTTTTTTTTCAATTAGTATTTTGATGCAATTCGTGTTGTTCTGTTGAGCAACGTTGCATAATTTGTGACATTTTTGATGCATACATGAATAAATAATCAAGAAGGCTTTTCCTCGGCATCGATCTCAGTTGGCGGCGACACCAGGTCTAGCGGGAAAAACGTGAAACGTCAGGGTTTCCGTTCGATCGTTGCACCGGACAAACATGCGATCTGGAATGGCATCACGACGCCGATATAAACGTTCCGTCACTCGATCAAGCCAACTAGATTATAAAATTAGAAGCAGACGTAATCAATTGGGAAGATAAATGAAGTTGCAAAAATTTTGCGCCCCTGAATTAATCTAACCCGGACCTGGAAGTCTTTTTTCACCATTATGTTCAGGAATTTTAGTTCTGATACGTTTGTGACTTGTGCGAGAAAAGCGCCATCTATTGAGCGGAAGTTGAATTTTTTGCTACTAAAATACAGTCCACACTAATCGTTAGATGTAGCTCTTTACTATTGAAATAGACTTGGTGTTAACTTCTTCGCCTCAATTGTGCGAAAAATCTTATTCTACCGGACTCCCAAGGCGTCTTCTTATCTTAAGACACCACCAAAGACGAAATTTAAGAAGAAGGTCAAAACTGAAGACACTCACCATTTCGTCGAGGCTCTTGAGGTCGTTGGTGACGATTTGGGGGACGGGTCCGTACATGAGTACCGGTTCCTCGTCCTCTATGTCACTATCGCTGTCATCGTCCACCGCTCCGTTCTGGTCCTCGAACCCTTCGTTGAGTTTCTTTTGATCGGCCGCTATCTCTCTGTCGATTTGTCGTTCCATTTGGACCAGCATCGGTGCCAACATACCGAATTTGGCACCTCTTCGTGCCACCTCCAACAGGCACAGAATCACGTGTTTCTCGTTCTTCCTCATGATGAGGTCGTCCGATTCGAACAGAAGGCACTCGATGATCTCCAATGAGGTCCGACACCATTTGATGAAATTACTGACGTTATCTCTGCAACGACAATAACATAAACGATAGAAAAACGACGACCAAACAATTTCGATTGGGTTCAGACCTGGCGAAGAACGTGCCGGGTTTGGCTGTGCTGAAGTATTTGACGTCAGCGATCCTGATGAGGGCTTGAGCTTGGGCCAAAGAACCGGTGACGGAACGCGTCATCATCTTCTTGGCTTGCTTCTTTTCGGCGTACTCGGTGGCCTGGTGTTTGACGGCGTTGGCGTGCTGAAACAACGAAAGTGAGGTTAGGACACTAATGAAAGGTTATGGGTGCGACGCCTCCCCGCCGGCGCCATTTGGACAACTCGTCTACCCTCCAGCGCCATTTAAATAACTCGTTAACCCTCTAGAGTCATTTAGACAACTCGTCTTCCCTCTAGAGTTGTTTAGAAAAAAAATGGCGGTACCCTCTCTCCTTCCTATGTCGTCTCGATGGAGATACGATGAATGGTTAAAAGTGGTTCGTTCGAGTGCAGCGTTGCAGTTATGGCCCGAAGCGTTGTGGGTTTGTGCGTCCCCGCTAATCAGATTTAATCTGGTATAATATCCATTTGAAATTTTTCTCGAGGCGTCGCGTATTATAATGGTACATAAGTACAATAACAAAGCACAATCGGATCGGACGCCCACCACTTTCTAAAACACGGCCAATCGAATTGCGTAATCAGGGCGACGAAGACGGCCCTGATCACCGGTCGATTCCCACAATTATATAGGTATATGGAGTGGAAGGATCAAGACCGACCTGCCCTCTGGCGCCGCCACCAGAGACGCTAAGGTTGACAGTTAGAAGCCGACACCATAATTTTTAAAAAACAATTTAAAAGCATTTTGATAGGAGGAATGGTCTTAATTTCGCGAAGACATCCTCCCAAGATTGGAAGCAGCTCTGGATCTAAGCTTGAGGAACAACTGGCTAAGGATGAATTAGTAAGACTGCTCTGCTTTAAGTCATGCAGAGATCATACCTAAGTTGAACCAGCACTGGGATCCCCGACAAAGCGTTTCGACCGCGTCGCTTCCAAAGCGACCGAAAAGCTTCAATGTCGACCGAGTCGACTTGCATTTCTATCGATTAAACAGAGAGTTCCGAGAGGCTATCGCTTTTTTTGGTCTCTTTGGAAGCGACGCGGTCGAAACGCTTTGTCGGGGATCCCAGTGCAGACGAGACAAGTGCATTCAAGTCCAAGTTCCGAAGACTTCAACACCTGAAAGATCAGGAGCTGAGTATAATTTGTTCTCTCTTAACGGCTGGAGGTTGAGAGGTTTCTTTCGAAATCGATTCGCAAATTGCATTTCTGGTCTTGTTTTGGCCGCGAGGGTTGATCTGTTCTAATCGCTATTGTCTCGACCGGGTTTCTATAGAGAAAATCGCGATGTTGATGTTGTCGACAAGTAGGCCAGTCGATACGGCCCTAGGCCACCAGCTGATCGAGCAAATTGCTTTTGCGAAGAAACCGTGTGATCGCTTCACGTGAAACCTACAGCGACCAATTATCGCAGATATAGTAGAATATCGTTAGCTGTTGGTCATTGGTCGACGAAACAAACAATTTCGATCCCGATTTCTTTCGTTGGTGTGGTGTCGTCGATTCAATCGAACATGCAAATGGAAGAGAACCATCAAGCCGACGGCCGACGACCCGAAGACACGCGGCAGGTTTTCGGTTTTGTGCGATAACCTTGACAAGAAAAACGAGCCACCAAAACAAGTCAATTGGACGCGAATCCGGCCGATTTCGCGGCCGATTCATCCGATTAAGCGAAACCCTAATGGGGTTCGTTCAAACGGGGGCGCTATAACATCTGACCCTCAACCACCACTTGACTCAATCGATCTCTGGGTTTTTCGCCAACTCTTCGGCTGAGACAATTGGATTTTGAAACGGAGAAATGTAGACGAACCCTTTGGATTCATTTCGACTGAGACAGATCTGGCGCAAATGGATGACATGAAACCTTGCAGCCTCTTTGAGTGAGGAGGATCTCTAAACGCTTTGATGGGGTTCAGGTTGGAGAGGGTAGACTGGACGCCTTTTTGGGGACGACTCGTGGAGAGGCGACGCCTCACTTCCTCTATGTATTTGGTGGGAAGGAAATGTGAATATCGTGGAGCCCGCATCCGGCCTCGTCGCGAACAAAACACTAGCGTCGTGTCGCCGCATGCTTAATTAATTTAAATGTGCACCATCAAGCGGTTCACGGGCTCCCCGTGGCCATCGTGATAACGGTTCGAACTCGAGCCCATTACCATATGTTAAAGGTCGATGGGAAAACATGTGCTTTACATGTGTAGTCACTTAGCGACTAGATCGAGAACTGTCACCACCTCGTTCGTGAGAGCCGGAAAAAAAATGGAGCACCAAGACAAATCCACAAGGGGAGAATACCGCAACAATTGAGGAAAAGGAAGACACGACGAAGGTTAAAACTTATGAAATCTAGTAACCTTTCAAAATGGCGCTTGAGGGGAAGTGACATTTCGATATGACACGGGAGGAAACTCTTCCGTCTTGGTATGGCGCTCGAGGGGAGGTTGCTCTTCGAACCGGGTGGGGAGGTTGCACGTTATAAAAGCAACTGTCTCGTTACGTAGCTACATGATCGTAAATTACAGGCTTTAGTAACTTGTTTTTTATCGACACTAATCTAATAGCCTTCTAATTTTATGTCTCACTTTCGACCGGACCTGGCAGTAACAATGAAGAAAAAATATGCAAATTTGATCATAGCTGTCTCGATCACGGCGAGGCATTTGGCGAGAGCCTGGAAATACCTCCGAGAAAAACACCGACGTTTCAGGAAGGTAACGGAGGAATCTCATCGGTAAACAAGCGGCGCCACTTAAGACTTATCTAATCTCCTGGGATTTCAGATGAGCATTTTTTATGGCCCATCGCAAAACGTTGGGAAATTAATAAATAAAACTCGACCCGTTATCTTTTTAGGTGCGCGCTTTGAATACCTGATCACGCCTGCCATCGCAACGCGATTAACGCGATCCGTTTTTGGACAATCAGGAAACTGGTTTGGACGAAAAGGGAAGTACGAAGATGTGATGGTGCGCCAAACTGCGCGAAGGAAGAGAAGAAAACCAACGAAACTCAATAGGTGTGACAACTATAGGGGACGCCTCACGAATGTCGAAGAAATTTTGTTGTTAGTACTATTTGAACTTTTGGGCCTGAATGGATCAATCTCCAAATTAACACGAGAAAACTTATCGAAATCGTTGAATCACGATGAGTCATCAAAAATTATCAAAAGCCCGACTCGAATTTTTGCAAAATTTTGATTGTAGTAGCATTTAAACTTTTGGTCTTGGAGGCGCTACCTAATTTACTCATCGAGGAAGAAAAAATTCAATAGATGCAACAAGGGTAGCCAATATTACTCAACCCTTGTTGAAATTTTCATGTCAGTAGCTTTTCAACTTTCGACCCAAATTTTGCTATTGCTCGAAAATTGGTGAAGGAGCTGGTGAAAATTGTCGAAATTCGTTACGTGTGTCGAGAGGCTTAAGTATCTTTCAAATTTGGTCAAAAGAATGTTGTTGGTGGCGTTTGAACTTTTGGTCCTTGTCAACGTTGTATCCGCCGCGTTGAACCGATTTGTCGCCGTGTAAACATCGACGGTGCGACAAACGAGCCGTTCTTCTTTGGCGTTAAACCGCACGTCAGATGTCGGCCGAGACGGACAACCGGACGATTTTACACGTGCGCGCCGTTCTCGTCATGTCTGACATCTCGAAAGACACCGGCAGTCGTTTATCTAAACATTTAACAAACGCACACATCGCGCTTTCTATTTGAATATTGACACACGGGCAACTGTCGTCTAATTTTTAATGATCTGTGCGTTTACTCGGTCGAGAAGAGAAGAGGCGAAGCATCCGGGAAATGGCGCCCGACGGCGGCCGTGTTCACGGCCGCCCGTGATAAACGCCGTGACAAATTCGGTTTAACACCTGACAAGAGTCGGATTATTTCCGCGACGCGACGTCCACTAATTGGTTTTCCATTTTGCATAATGAACGTTACGTAAGTATCAAAGGTGCCGAAACGTTAATGGACGTTATTGGATAGTTTTTGTTGAAACATTTCCCGGACCGCTTGATTTATAAAAGAAAAAAGACCACAACGCACTGTCGATTCTATTATTGAGTAATTGCGGTCGAAATGTTGCAAAAGTCGTAATAGAAATCCGGAATTTCTTATTGCCGGTAATAAGTACAAAAGTGTTGTAGGTATAGAGACAACGGAGCGGAAGCGACGTGTTGAATTTAAAATTCTTTGTTCAATGCGGGTTAATTCACGTTAATCAAGTCCAATTGGTGGCGAGGCGGGACCTCCGGTACGCTAACTGCTGCTTAATCGAAGTGCTCTCAAAATAGAAGATGTAAATTAAGCACTTGATTCGATTAAAGGAAATTAGACGACACGACAACGCTTTTACGACCGAACAACGAACCCGTCTGGGCCACCGACGATTGTACTCATGTGCGTTGTCTCGCAATTAGAGGATTCTTCGATAATTACCAACGCAAAATCGTAGCCGTCGGTCGCGAAAGCGGCCGATATCTGCTCGATTTTCGCATAAAAACTCACTTTCGCCATTTTTTACGCTTCCGCCTCATCCGCCGATTCGCATCAACTCGCTTTCGCACCAATATTGGCATTTTGAGAGTTGTGCGGACCGCAGACTGAACGCCCTGACCATCCGATCTAACCGGACCGCAGACTGAACGCCCAGCTGATTGATGTAGCGGACCGCAGACTGAACGCCCTAGCCATCCGATCTAACCGGACCGCAGACTAAACGCCCAGCTGATTGATTTAGCGGACCGCAGACTGAACGCCCTAGCCACCCGATTTCAGCGGACCGGAGACTAAACACTCCGCAATTTGCGAATATGGACGTTTAGAAAACTGAAACAACTTGGGGTCGTTTGCAGGTTTAACTGCACGTCGATAAGAAACGTTTGTTAACGGAAATTGCGTCACGTTTCCGTTACGACTGCAACTAACTCGTCGTCTATAAGCGTGTTATCCGAGTTTTTCACTTCTGTCCTTAGAGCTGCATGACTCACGCTATTAAAAAGAAATTTGACGTTATGTAATTTGGAACAGTCAAGTTCTTCATGCTGCAATTACCACCGCGTTGCTACAGTTCGAACCTTGCAGAAGGCGTCCATCCCAAATCCGTCGTCTATCACGACGATGGAAGCCTCGAATCGAACGATTGATGATTGTGCAAAAAAAGTGAAGAGAGAACCTTACAGACGTTTTTTCAAAGGTCGGAGACGATGGCCCAAGGGTTTTCGTTTCCGTTTTCGGTTTCAATAATGTCCGAAAGCGATGAGTCATCCCGATCGGTCCATGACATTGAGATCCTGGAGCTATCAATACCTGCGATCGACCTCAGGAATCGAACGGCTACGCCATGGTATTGTGACCAAGGTTGTACTACCTAACCCATATAAGGAAGTAAAAAATCTAAGTTGGCGCCGCACTCGCACACATGTTTGTTAAAAGTATATATGGACGAGAGAGGCTAAGAATAACCGCGACGGGGACGACGGACGGCGTCAATAATACTCTCCCCGGCAGCGCTTGTCCTTTTGTCGTAAGGATATTGTCCTTATATGTCTCTGTTATTGTTGAGTGCGAGGACTTGTTATTGGGTCGAATTTTTTTCAGTCTTGTTTCTTTCATCTGCTCTTTATTCGTCATCGCCCGTGTGTTATTATGGTGGATTTCGTCGTGTTTTTGCAACGTTCGAGTCAAGGTTCGCGCTCCTTTGGTGACATACTTTTTACTGTTACGGACGCATTTTTGAGCCTAATGAACCCGAAGACCATCTACGGCGGCCGCCGCTCTGGGAAAACACCTGAACATCGACGACCGATACGGCCATGCAACAAAGGGTACTTACGACAGTTGGGTCGATGGCAAGTTCCTCAACTGTTCAACAGTCAAAGCAACAACTGTAAACGTTCATATTCAACAGGAACAATTGAGGTGGAAGGTTTTTGGATGACGACCATCAAAACGAAACAATCATATTCCACAATTCGACAATTCGATGGTTCTCGGAAGACCGAAAGAGTAATTCGAGAAGCATCAAATTCGATACAGATAACAGTTGCAGTCGCTCCGTCATAATTCCGTGCTTAATTTTGGCCCGACCTTGGTTTGAACATTTGACCTTGGACCAGGGCGCTGGTCACAATTAGACAACTACTTGACCGAAAAGCTTCAAAATCAATACAATCGATCACTGTGATCGACTGAATACGAAAATGGGTTCAAATTGTTGCAAACTCCAATCCGAACTTTTGACTTTTGTCCCGATTGCCCGTAATCACGCAAAGAAAACCTCCTGGCGGCTCGTAATTGAATACTAGTTCTCTCTGTGGCGGCTTCATCGTGATCGACGAGAAAATTTCGCGTTAGACGCCGTTTGAAATTTCGACGGTCGATACGTTGATTTGTCGCCCGCGGCCGTGAGGGTGTTCTTCGGGTGAAGAGAGGTCGCAGCTTCTGACCATGGACCCGGCGTTACCACTTTCACTGATCGGTGCTTCCTTATATGGCGACCTGAAACGCACACCGGCTGCCACCTTGACACGGACTACAGCAAAAAAAAAATTGCACGTTGTACATGTGTGTGTGTCGGTTTGTTGTGTCTCTGCCGCGTGCACTTGTCCGCTCCGATCGATCCGGAGAAATTCGATGGATCCAAAAGATATATCGTGACATTTCGAGATTCGCAAAGAAGACTCGCTGGCCATATTAGTTGCGGTGACCTTGAAAAACGTTAGCTGTAAAAAAGTTAATCACGGCACGCTATTTGTTTTTCTTTTTTTCTCGCCAGTATAAACGCAAACAATTGAAGAGTTATTACGTAATAAGGATTAGCCAATAGCTATTGTGGTAGCATGATCATTGACAATAAAGTTTTGTCCAGATTCGAAAAAAAAAACAAGTGTCATATTTAGTTGACACATCGTTATTTTCGTTGCGGCGCATCAGTGCAGGTGAAGCGAGTTGGCGAATCGCGGTCGCTGAGGGCAAGCACCCCTCTCCCAGTGAGGCGATTTAATCGAGAGCCTTGGACGTCGTCTTGAATGCAGGTGAAGTGAGATGGCGAATCGCGGTCGCTGAGGGCAAGCACCCCTCTTCCAGTGAGGCGATTTGTTCGAGAGGGTCGGACGAGTTAAAAATCGGTCGCACCTTAAAAATGGAGAAGTTGCCGTTCTCTCATTCGGCACTTATCCCCCAAGTCGTGTGCCTACGGATTGTCGAAAATGGCATGACAAGTTCTTTACTCACCACGACCGTGAGTCACCATCACCAACAAAGCGAGGAGAGCACGCGAATCCAACGGTTAAGACCCAAGAGCCCCGTTACGTTTTTCTAATTTACATCGAAAAATAATTTAGAATTGCGACGAGCCGTCGAAAAAAACCGTTCGATGGTAGTTTCATCGAGGCGTCGTTGGGGATGACAATTTTCGATTGTCGTTGTTGCGCAGTTGTTTCGTTATTTAACCCGCCCACGCGATCGCGAGTCCGCGAAGCAACAATCAAGGTCGCCGTTGGATAAACTGCACTTTCCCGAATTACAAAATCTGAACGTGCGGGAAAAAAAAAATTAACAACAATACCGATAAATCGTGGATAATCGCGAGGCGGCTGTGCTTTTATTAAATAAATAATTATCTAGCGCTTTCACAATTTAATTAGGTGTTCGATCGGATCGAGACGCAATTCGTTAAACGTTCACTGATGGTTACCGTGAAAGTTTTTCTTTTAATTGTCGTTATTGTTGTTATTATTGTTGTTAACCGTGGTAGTTCTTCGGCGATTTCCGCGTCGATTTCCATCGACTTTGACCGGGGACTCGCACATTTGCATCGAATTATGGCGAAGCACGTCACGAAAACGTCGCCATTATTTGCTTTTCCTATCTGTCAACTTGACTTCTTTTGTTTACACAATTTTTCGAAGCGATGTCGACGAGATCTAGATATTTGTTTTTGGCAAGTCGGTGCTAAAAATTATCTATGTACATATAGGAAGTAGATAGGTACATATATAAATTTTTGGTTGGTTGAAGCTTTTGGTGACTTTAACGCTGGGTAATTTAATGAAAAAACATTACCGTATCGCGACCTCCAAAGTGTTACGCACGCTAATTAGAACGTTGTAATGGCAAAAACGCATGGTAATGCGACATTTACCCAATTTGTGACGATCATTAGGTAGAAAGCAATCGCAGACACTTTGAAAAATTACGTAAAACACACTAATGTGTCCAGACAAAATTATTGTGCAAGACGGAAGAGATTGTGACTAATAATTTGCGACTGCGACAACAATGAAGAAATTTGCGGATTTACGTGTTAAAATGCTTCTGCAACCAGAATTTTTCTATTTTTATTTTGTGACGATTTTTAATTTTGTGACTATAATTTATACATTTCTCAAGTTCAGCACCACATCAATAATATTTTAAGGGCCATAACCTATATAAAAAGTAGACTAAAACTTAATCGTGGTAGTAGTGACGAAACTATATTCTAGTCAGCTTCATTTTGACTAGTTTTTATTTTGAATTTTGCATCGTTGAAGTCATGCTGAATGATAAAAGTATTTAGATCTTTAGGTGGCAAAAATATAACTGGGACCATTTGAAACTATAATCTAAAAAATTTTGAAAAATTATAGTCACAAAACTAAAAGATTGTTTTTTTTTTTAAAAAAGCACTTGCGATTTTATCAATAATAGTCTAACGTTACAAAACCAAAAATCATAATTGGCTTTATTGATTGAAGTGACTATCACGTATCAGGAAGTGACTATTATATAAAAGTTGTTCAAATAGTTGAGCACTTAAGTGGTGTTGATGAAGAAGAATTAAAATCACAATTCTATATTTTAAAAAATGGACTACAGAATATGACTAAAATTGACTCTTTTGACTAGATTTGCAAAGCAGTGACTACTATTATTGATACGATTCGATTGTCTGAGATAGAAGTTGGAGCTAAAGTGACTGTTTCAACAAAAATTGTTGTTCGTGATCAAAAAAATAATAGTCACATGATAGTGACTAGCCAAAATAATCAAAAAATTTTCAAAAGTTATAGTCACAAAACCGAAAGAATTTTTTTTGAAAAAGCACTTGCGATTGTATCGATAATAGTCTAACGTTACAAAAACAAAGATCATAATTGGCTTTATTGATTGAAGTGACTATCACGTATCAAGAAGTGACTATTATATAAAAGTTGTTCAAATAGTTGAGCACTTAAGTGGTGTTGATGGAGAAGAATTGCAATAACAATTCTATATTTTAGAAAATGGACTACAGAATATGACTAAAATTGACTCTTTTGACTCGAATTGCAAAGCAGTGACTAAAATTATTTATACGATTCGATCGTCTAAGATAAAAGTTGGAGCTAATGTGACTCTTTCAACAAAAAATTGTTGCTCGTGATCAAAAGAATAATAGTCACATAATAGTGACTAGCCAAAATAGTCAAAAGTGCATCGGTTTTATTCTTAATTAAAAATGGTAAATAAAAATTGACGATTTTAATAAAAAGTCAAAGGTAATTACTAAAGTAAGAATAGTCAAAAAAATTTATTTGTGTGACAAATCGAAGATATTAACTAAAATTTTAATAGTCACAACAATATTGAAGATTTGAGATGACAAATGACAATAAAAACGACTACAATAAGATTAAATAAATTAAACAGCTAAAAGGACTCAAATAGCAGAATTTTCATGATGTTCTAATAGTCATCTCATGACTATTTTTAATTGAAAATAATAATAGTCACAATCACACCAATAATGATCTCAAACGACAATTATTGACCGTTAATCATTTAGTTGAAAATTGAGTGACTAAAATAGTAACAGTAATAGTCACAGTGTCGACTGTTAATAGTGACTGTGTCAACATAACATTAACTAAAACCATTGAGAAAGAAGTAATTAGTAGTCACATACTATTATCAACAACTCTGACTACGAGTTGACTGTTGAAGATAATACTAAGTAGTCAAAATACCTTACAAGTAATTTTAGTTAAAATTTGAAAATAGTTACTAAATATTAACAGTCACATTGATTAAAAATTGGCCGTTAGAACTGTCTATTCTAACATAGTAATAAATACAGTGACTAAGAAATAATAGTCACTCTGACATCAATAATGTTAAAAATGACTCTTTTGATCATAAGATAAAACGTTATCGAAATCCTTTTATTACTATTTTATTTAATTAATTTTTTACATTCTAGAAAGTGACTAAAAAATTATAGTCACTGTTGTAACGAACCATCACAAAACCGGGTGAGTTTGGGGTAACTGTCAAAGTGACGTTAAGTTCGCTGTAGTTGCCAAGTAATTTTATTAATAAATATGCGAGACAATTTGGAAATTTGACTTAATCATCATTTTCATCAGTTAAGCAACCCTTTTATGTGCCCACTTAGTCACGTCACGATAACTAGATCAAACAGAAATAAAGTTGTGAATCGTCGATGACTAAATCGAGCGAGCTTTTCGTGACACAACAATCGCACCTTAACAATCTCGGGAAAGTTTCGGTGATTTTCTTTGCGACAACGCTTCGACCCTAATTCGTTCTTCATTTCGCAATGAATCCCCGCAATGCAACGACATTAATAGCAAGCAGATCATCATGGCCAAAACGCCAGAAAAGAAAAAAACGACCAAATTTAACGACTTAACGCACCACGATTCCATTATTGTTGCTAATTTTTTTTTAACAAGTGGCCCGTTAAGAGGCCGCGCGCCGTCGCAACATTTTTAGACAATTCAACCGAAAATTTCGGGAATTACGTAATAATTATTATTGTAATTTTGTCCTATTATTCGAATCGCCAAAAACCGCCTAATTAATCAATAATTAATTAATTAATTAATTAGTTCGACCGATATATTATTAGTTATTACGCCTATAACGGCGATTTCGTCGTCTGATGCAAAAGAGCGAAAGTTGACAGGCGAAAATTTTAGTGCAGGGCCGTAACGCTTGGCGCGGGGGTTTTTCGTTGCGCAACCCGACGACAACTTTTACCTACCTCACATAAGGCGACTCCAGTTTCCAATTTTTCCATAAAGTTCTCCACGTGAATGGCCAAATGGGGGTACATGGTCTGGAGCCATTCGGCCAGATCTTCTTTCATCGCCACCAGGTATTCTTCGCCGGACTTGAAAGGCCGGAAGGGCCGAGCTTCGAGCAGGACGGTACCCATTTTGTTGCTTATTTTTCGTTCTCCTTTCTTCTGGTCGGGGTTTGATTAATTAATTGGGACCATGATGGTGGTTCTGGCGGTTTTCCACGTTGTTCTCGTGGAAATCGGTGAGCTGTAACAGGAAAACCGTCATAGTGACGTTTCCGTGGTTTGGCTGGCGCACTATGGATGACCGTATAAATTATACGTGACACTGTTTTCGCGACGTTGCATTATCTAGAGTGCCAGGTGTAATGGGTTAATGGAATTGTTAAGTTTTTCGATGGAAAAATTCACCCAATAAAATCGACATTTGTTAATCGCGGCGGCGAGACTTTTCATCTTTAATATCCAAGCTTCAAGCAAAGTATTTTCAATTGTTCAATTTAATGTCTTATTTTATAGTATTTATATCAATTATTGTTGTTACGTAACAATAGGGTACTTGTCTAAAAAATATTGCACTTTTTATTCTCTAGAACTCTACAAGAGTTTGAAAAGTAAAAAAAATTGTAATTTTGTGGTTTTTCGAAATTTACAAGAAATCTATCGATTCTAGATCCAAATTGAGCTCAGCACTGGGATCCCAGACAAAGCGTTTCGACCGCGTCGCTTTCAAAGCGACCTAAAAAAGCGATAGCCTCGCGGAACTCTCTGTTTAACCGATAGAAATGCAAGTCGACTCGGTCGACATTGAAGCTATTTGGTCGCTTTGGAAGCGATGCGGTCGAAACGCTTTGTCGAGGATCCCAGTGCAGATTCGGATTCAAGAGAGCCGAGTACATAGTGAAATGTCAATTATCTTGCGTTTTTGACAACGATATCGATTTTGGAATTTTTTTAAGATAAAAAAAAATTTGCAGCGCAATAAGATTTGGTCATCTGCGAGAAGAAAAAGCTAAATTGTAAAAAATTATTATATACACTACACTCTACATAATTGTAGCTGTGTACCTACTTCTTAATTCAACATTTACAAGAAAATTTAAATTATGAGATAGGTATACTGTAAGAAGCAAGAGCGTTAATTTAAAAAATGTGTGAGAAGCAGGTGCGTTAATTTAAAAAAATGTAAAAATCTGTGTATTTTTTCCAAAAAAAAATTTAACTCTACAACTTTTTAAATTCAAAAACTAATGACTTTTTACTGGGGTCATATTATGATATTCTGGTCAGTAATGAGCTGGTCTATCAGCCCTCCACGGGATAACGTTGAGTTTTGGCACACCCTGTATACTCATCTTACTTTTACAAAAAAAACTTATTGTCGAATCAAGTGTCGACGTTTTTTGTTTTGTTCCTTAATTTACAATAACATTTACAAAACTTTGACTGGTGCTTACAGAATATATATTGTTTCTTTGGTTTTAATTTAAATTTACACATTCTACAAAATGATTCTAGTCATGCTGTGAAAACTAAATTTGAGAAAAAAAAAATTTGTAACGCCAAGATAAGCTCTTAGCAGTCATAGCTCATGTTTTGGTTATGTTCTATCAACTAGTTGACTGTGACAAAACATGTAAGTAGCTCTAGTAAAACTTACCAACATTTGTCCATTAACAATAATTACAATTTCACTTAACACCTCTTCTGTTACAAAAAAGAAAGTTCTACAAACTTGTTGCGTATAGTTTTATCTATATTTAGTCCAAGGCTCATCCGCATTAGCTCCGTAAATTACGTAATTTTTGCCTTAACAGTGACAAGATCAAAACCGACGAGTTTTTGTAAACTTCACCACTTCTTTGTATAGTTTGTAATTTACGAGAGGATGAATTTGAAAAGTTTTTACCATCGATCGCCATTATTGAAACCAAATTGAAAATTCTAAAAAGTTTTCTAACATTCGGTATAAATGTTATTCTTCAACGACTAGATTTTGTATTTATTTATACAATAATTTTTACTTCTGCTGACCAACAAAAAAAATTGTTTGCACAGTAACCACTTTAAATTCGTAGAGCTTGAAAAAACATTGCTGCTGCTTGATACTTGTCCCAAAATTAGTTACGCTTCTGGGAAAACAACTTAAGAAATGCAAATTTACACTCTATCGAATGTAATGGACTGTGGTTTAGTGTCTGGTAAATAGCGAAAAGAAGCAATTCGCATGAAAATTTTTGAATATTGCTCAGAGAATTGTTGAGAATTGTTCCCTTGCCTTGTAATTTTTATTTCTTGTTTTTCCTTTTGGACAACACTGAAAATTTCCGAAATAAATGTCAAAACCCACTCGATCAAGTTTCCGCTTTCGGCCAATTTCAAAATCTCGTTAATCACTAGGTACGAGAGAGTCAACCCCGCAAAACCCCAAAAAATGTTTGAAAAAAATTTTGAAAAATTTAGTCCTCATCGAATTCTCTCGGAGACCCCCCGGATCCGCAAACAATTTACAGCAATTACCTTTAGAGACGCACACACACACAGTCACAGAATATTCACCAACACAACACCAAAACTTCAATTGATTAATATATTTTTTTAATTGTGTAAAATAATTAATAAAAAATAATAATAATAACCGATCGAATTAAGAGAGCACGCGACGTTTCGCGACCGTTCGCACCGACGTCCGCAACGAATCTAAGCCGGAGCGCTGCGCTATCTCTAACCTCTTGTTGTAATAAAATAGTAGTAGTAGGCGGCGGCGGACGACTTGTCATTTCGACGGTACGACATCACAGACGGCGGTGGCAGCAGCGATTGTTTCACGAAAAAAAAAAACATTCACTTTCGGGAGTGCACGGCCACCCTAGACGCCACAATCACCCGAAGTGGAAGCCGCCAGGGGCGTCCCTTAGAAGTTTTCCCGAAAACTAAAATACTTAAAACAGTTCTATTTCTTTAAGTCACAATACTGTTATTATAAAACAAAATTTTTTTTTTTTGATACCTACATGCAAAAAAATTTGCTTCGAATGGTGAATGTTGACTCCCGTACCGTAATAGCTAAGAACTAGGATCGTAACTAAACTATTGGTTTTCGACTTGTTTCACTTGATGTTGATTAGAGCCAGGACTATAATACTTATTTGACAATTTTAGTTTTATACCTGACTAGGTTAATGAAGAAATCCTCGGTGTGCCGCCCCTGGTTTCGTCTGAAAACGAAAGCCGCCTCTATCGAACGCCCTTTTGGGGTTATGTAGGTGCGCTGCTTTCTGTTGCGCACCTCCACCATATGATCGTGTCACAATCAATATATCGTTTTGGGAGGAGATGGTGGAGAGATGAGGGGGTTGACGATGCGACTAAATTGCATTATTTCACTTCCAGTTAGCAGTCCCGCAATGCACCAACAACCCTAACCCTACCCACTGAGTGACTGCCGTCCCCTCCTAACAGGTAAATCACGTCACGTGCTTTAATAACGTCGTCACGGCGTGTTAAACTTCGCCTTCTTAAATGAAAATGAAGGCAGCGACGGATTAGAGGCAATAGTAATTAATCGTAACAACTGTTAGCTTAACTGTTGGAGGAAGATGACTGGAATTGGATGGACACGCGATCTAGAGACGTCGGTTCTGGTCTGGTGATGGTGAAGAAGTCGGATCGGAGACGCCACGTGGTCTCTCTAAACAATTTGAATCAAATAGAGACCGGGTTTGGTGTCTATTGAATCGCTTTGGTGGCATCTAATTTTTAAGCAACGCAATTGACGCTGCACTGGATCACTGGTCTCATAGCTTCAAACTTGGAAAAGTTTCAAGTAGCCATAGGTTCCAAATCTGTAAATGTCGTTTATTCAACCCTTACGAGGAACGAGCGTGAAACAAACATGTTCTGTTGATTTTTTCCTTCATTGAGAGGTCTGGTCAATGAGTGGGTATAATTGTTAATCTGGACGAAAAACGGTCATCTTTACGGCCCGATTTGGTCCCATCGAGTACGCTTGGTCAGTTTTTAGTTATTGTTTCTTTTGTTTATTCTCGCTGTCGCTCGCCTTCCTTATACGTCAATCTTGAACCCGTGTTCGATCTTATCTCTGATCTTTTTAATTAGATAATTGTTCATGTTGTTGTGTTTCTATTTTTAAACAATTATTATTATTGTCGATTAGATCTCGACGCCCTTCGGATCTGGGCTCGTCAAAAGGGAGAAACTTGTCGAATTACGTTAAATTAGTGGTAAATTGTGAAACCGTATATTATGCTAATTGGATGGTTGGTTGCTCCCACGAGTTCCATGACTTCACAAAGTGATAGCTGTCATGACAAAACACTTTCGACACTGCGCGTAATCATCTTCGCTTGTTTCGGGTCTCGCCGCCTCTTACGTCTTTTATTATCTTTTCTTTCTCGTTAAAAGAGCGAAGATCGAAATCCCGAAATGTCGCCAGTTCTGATTGCTACAACCCAAACAATTGAATTTTGTTTAGATTCCATTGCAACGACATTCATCTGTTCCTGACAAGGCGTGCCTCGTTATCTGCAGTCAATACGAATTCAATTAACAGGACGCGCCTGGCGACATTTGTCATATTGCCACAGATGACTCTATACTCTATAGTTCTATAGAGATTAACATTCGGCCAATCTCCCTTTCAGAACCGATATCAATCAAAAGAACGATTTTGTTTTGTTTTTAGGTGGGACTTTAGGGGTTGGTGGACTTCCAAAACAAATTTTCTTCTCACAACAGGGTAGATCGCTTCACCAGGACGACTGCAAAAGTAGGCAATCATCCACGGGACGACCTTTGCCCTTTCAAAAATTCCGAGGCTAGTTGCCTAGCAAAAGCCAAGCGTTACCAAGGCTCGTATATTTTCCTTACTCATTAGTTTAAGGCACGAGGAGGACCACCCCGGGTCAGCTTCTTATTACAACAATAGCAGTAAATGGTAGTAACTTCACAAATGTGGCGCCACCTAGTACGCAATCGTGAAGCACAATATTGCGTTAAATAAAGCTTAGGGCGCCATCTACCACTCAAATAAAACAGCATTGTGCCGGTATTACAGGCATAGTTAAAAGACGCATCTACATCTATTAAATAATGCATCTAATAACGCGCTTTTAAAATCTTTATGATAGATTAAAATGGTAACTGCATTATCTACTATTAGATTATTAAACGCGGTTGGTTTCAGAAGTAATAAGTAACGTTAAGTTGTAGTTGCGCCATCTACCAATCAACTGTGAAAGTTAGTACGCGGTAAAATAAAATGATGGCGCTACCTCCCAAGCATTATCGACATCGCGATTTGGATACAGTTTCCTGTAATCGATTTAACGTTACTTTAATTACTTTTATACATTTTGAACTAATGAAAGTTTATTTTAAGTAAAGTTACTTAAATAGTTGAGGTAATCATAGCCAACGTTTTAAAAAATAGTTATATTTGTCAGTAAACTGTTACGTGTTTTACACGTTACAAACATACCAAATAGTTACATACAATAATTTACAGGGGATCAGTAAAATGACGAGAATTAATATACTTAAGATGATTTCGGCGTCAACCTCTTAACAATTGGAGCTTTGAAGTCCTAAATCATCGATTTACATAATCAGTCTTGAACGAACATTTTAAGCGGACCGTCGTTTCGGCCAAAATAACACTAACTGACCCGCCACGACACGGTGGCGACTCCGGGCGACAACATGGCAACAGCCGACGACTTTGGAGCCAACACGGCGACTAGTACTATTATCGAAACTCCTCAGTGTTTGCTGCAAAACAAGCAACTCTTTCAACAAGATGACTGCGCAACAAAAAAGATTTGAAGAGACTTTCGACCTCTTGGTGATCGGTCACATGCGAATAAATCTTTTCGAAAGTCTTCAGGATCACCTCCCTCGACCTCTTGGTGATTGGTCGACTGAAATAAATTTTCTTAAAGACCTTTAGGTTCATCTGCTGCAGTTTCCTGCGACCTCTGTTCGTCGAAGAGAAATATCTTTTCTTGGACCTCTTGGTGGTGGGTTTGAGTTTGATCTCTCTACCGCCTCCCCGGTAGGTTTCTGGCGTAAAGTTTCTCTTCACCTCGCCTCGGGGCTGGAGATCTCTTGTTGAAGGCCGCGACTGTAGGTCTTCTGGGGTAAAGTTTCTCTTCACCTCTCTCCGACTGGAGGTCTCTTGTTGAATGAAGAGACTCAGTCATCGTTGGAGATCTGCGTGCTAGCACTGGAAAACGACCCTCTCGCTTCTGCACTCATGCATTCCGGCACCGTGATGAAGTTGCACTTTTTGCAATTGGTCCAGCCGGAAGTGTCGCACACCCTCTTCAAGATGCTCTTCCTTTCGCTCTCCACCTTGCAAGTGACTATGACTTCTGGCACGGCTAAAAAAGGCTCTTTGGGATTGTTGTCGTTGGATTGACGTCTGTTGGTGGGACAATTGGGACTCTTCGGCGGTACCACCCCGAAAACTTTACCCATCTCCCGTTTGACTCGCTTGTTTCTGTAGGCGAACAGAAATGGCGAGATGATGTTGGAGAAGACGAGGAGGACCAACGATAAGTAACTGAAACGTCTCGAAGTTTCGACGTGGACCAGTTCCGAGTTTAACACTAAAGTCAATCCGTACGGTATGTAGCAAATTAACACTAAGAAGATAACTAGAACGCTAATTTTTGCCGCTCGAGTCTCTTCGCGATACTTGAACACTGTGGCATTGGAGATTTTGTGCTTTAACGACGTTATGAATGTGTGTCGTTCACTACTTGTTCTCGTCACTTTAACTCTATTAGTTTCTTCTTTTTCGTCTTCGACTTCTTCTAAACGCGAAAAATTCGGAGCCGATTGTACTTTGATTATCGTTCTTTCTTCACTGGCAGTTTGGATGTAATTATCCAAATTTGCGGACGTCGATTTGCGCATGCGTTCGCTGTTTTTGTGGGCAGCCGCGTATATACAGACGTAAATGATGCAAATCGCCACGAACGGCGCTAGAATCACCACAACGAAATAAGAAAACGCGTAGATCGTGTTGAAGATGCGAATCGTTTCAGAATTCTTCCTCTTCTTACAGAACCGCCACAAAGAACCGTCGTTGTTGGTGACGCAACTCAACACGCCGAAAAGCAGGGCTACCAACCAAGTTGTCAAAATGAACAAACTCGACCGACATTTGTTGATGTAGAAGTGGTAACGTAACGAGTGGATGACCCCGAAGTACTGGTTGATGCCGATCAGGAGGATGCTGAGGATGCTCAAGGTACAAACGAAACTCGTACTGCTTTGGGCCGAATAACACAAAAGTGTCCTTTCGACTGTTGTCGCGTTCATTCGCACAACACTCAAACGCTGACTGGTTTCGATTATTTCCAAATCGCTAGTGTTGGTAACGTCGGTCAAATCGCCGGTTTCGAACTTGGTACTGACGATCTCTTCGCGGATGAAAACCTTCTCGATTTCGACACTACCGTTGGACGGTGCCGGCGAGTTCTGAAGCGAAGCCGGCTGCGTCTGCTGGTCGGCGATCAGAAGTGGGATCAGCAGGATGCTCGACAACAAGTTCGTGACCAAGAGGTTGATGACGAATCTGAAAATTTTAACAACCACCAATCAATATTAACTCTTGGACTCTTGCATAACTTATTCCAAATATCTTAACCGTGGAATTATTTGAAAAATCGAATAGTTCTTTTACCTATTTGGGACCGTCCGGAGACTCCTCTTCCGGCAGAAGACCAACAACAGCAAAGAGTTGGCGGTGATTGCGATAACGGAGGACGTCACCAGTCCGGCGCTCACTAACCAGTGGTTGTCCGGCTCCATTTATTATCTGCAAGAACAAGAAAAAAAAGACGTTATCGCCATCTATAGTTTTCAATGTTAACCGCATTCTTGCAACCAACGGTTTCACAACGAGAGAGAGAGATGGAAGACGACAAAGAAAAATCTTACGGAATCCCCCCGGTAGTCGTTGATTGTTTTTTGTTGTTGTTTCAACGTCATACAGCCGGCTTGTGTAGTTAGGTCGGAGATTTCCGATTTTGACGCGAGGTGGGGAAAAACCCCGTCAATCTTTATTCATGAGATCATTAAATTTGTATGGTGATGAGGATGGACGATTGGTTGTTTACAACAAGAGTGCCGACTTTTTGTAAATAAACATACGTACGGAGAGCGCGTTGACTGGATTGCGGTCAGGGACCCGATCTCCGAATCGTTGCGTTTCCACGATAATAAAGCCCGATTTACAACATTGCAGCACTTAACGTGACCGTTAACGACCCCGAAAATATCTTCGAAGCGGTTGCGGTTCTTTAAACCGCTCAAGAGGCACGTGGCGACCAAAACCAAACCTCCATCCGTCACTGGGAGAGGACGGCGTGGCGGCCCCAAAAATCGACCAAACGATTTGATCGCGAGCGACTCAAATCGATGTAGTAACGGAAAAAAAACTATCGAGCCTCTCGAAACAAAGCTTTCAATATATCAGTAATGGGTCCCGTTACGGTTACAACTACGTTTTGTTTACGGTTTTGTTACGTAAGATTTACGGTTACGTTGCGTCATGTTTACCGTTAAGTTTTACAATCTTTAGAGCCACTATTGCTAGTTTTGCGGTTTACGGCTACGTTACGCAAAGATGACATTTCGATTTTCGCACAATATTTTCTGCATTACGGCTACGTTACGTTAAGTATACAGTATCGCTACGTTACTATGCACTGCGACTATGTCTACGGCAGTATGGCGTCAGTTTCGTGGCAGCGTCAAAACATTTTTACAGTTGCGTTACGTTAGCGGCTGCAACGTTGCGTTATGTTTACGGTTGCGTTGCGTTAAGTTTACGGTTACGTTGCGTTACGGTTACGGTTACGTTTGCGACAGTTAAAATTTCTTGCATTCTCGATCTTTTTGGGGGCGTCTGTTTATTATCCGCCAGTTAAATTGACGGCGGTTTTGCGGTTTTCGATTGTTTTGTAAATAAGTCCGTTCGACGGCTCTCTACTCGATAAATTTCCGTTTATAAATAGCGGTCGTTTGGGGTCGTTCGTTCTTTTCGGCACGTCGATCATTAACACCCGTCGTTGATTTTTTGGCCATCGTCCAATCGAAGTTTCGGTCGGTTCTGGTGACGGAAGTGGGTAATTATCAAGTGGGCCGTGCACTTTGCAATAGAGCGCCCGACCAAGGTTGGTGCGTTGCAACAACTGTCGCGAACAATGGGGAGAGCGCGCGCGCGCGCGAGAGAGAGAAACTGACATTTTCGACGAGTCACTTTCGATTGTTTTTTTTGTTGCAAATCGAATGATCGAGCTGGCGTGGTCGAGCCAACTGGGATTTAATGGGGTTTAGTGTCGCACGGCAAAGAGTAAATAAGTTTATATTTAGAATAAATGGAGTGGCGATAACGGAAATCTTCCATCCCTGATGCGATGTTTCGACGGTTTCGCGACGCGCTCCCACTTCTGATGTCGGTTTACGTGTTTCTAATTAACTGCATGTTGAAAGTTACGCGTTACACAGGAAATTCCGTTATTGACGATAAATTCCGTTTATCCCGGCGATAAATTCGACTGTTAATGGGACTGGGAGTGGAGAGGGCAATATCCCGCTTCTGAAACTAGAAACGGATGTAATGTCGAAACGAAATTGAGAGGTAAAAAAAATGATAGTTTGTTTAGAATCTGAACGTTGTTCAAATAAATAATTCGGATGTTTGACGGCTCGTTGGACGTGCGTATTATAATTCAGATTCCAGGTGTGAAAGCACTTAATTTGGTAATTGAATGGGGTGCTGAAATTGTTACGCGTTTGATCTAGTTAAGTGTAGGGAATTGGGTTAGTGGGGAAATTTTGACACAATTTTCTGTTTACGTACGAGAAATTATTGAAGGCAAAAAGTTGACCTAGCCTAAGATTTACGTACTATTTTCCAACAAACAAATCGTTTTTTTTGCGAATTTACTTAGAAACAATGTAATAAATAACGTTTTTACGCCTGAATGGAAATGAGTAATGCTATTTTTATAGTTTTATGTGGTTTTATATCTACGCTGTTTGCTAGGTAAGTATGGCAATTTTGATGATAAGTTAAGCGATTTAGAATGATCGGCTAAAAGTAATTTCAACAAATTTTTCCATACCTAAAACTAAAACAACAAGAGCGGTACGAAAAAAGTGATGACGGACTGCAAGGTACTTTAAAAGGTAATTTAGAACATTATATGGGACTTAAAGTACCTAATGTAAATGTCAATGCAAGAACAGCTGCAATTACGCTATTTGATAAAATTATGATAATTTAACCAAGTTTCAATGCAATCTAGATACAAATAAAAACCACGTGAATATAAACCGATTAAAGGAGATTAAAGTGATTTAGGACAGTTTGAAGAAAATTTCTTATAAAACTAATAACATTAAAAATAATCTCACTTTGGAAAAAATCACAGGCAATAGCAAAAATTCTATATTATTATTGCAGACAGTTTGGGAGTCAGTAAGACAGTTTCCCGATAGTTCAGTTAAGTCTATCAAATTTTGAAACAAATTAAAAACAATATCAGAGATTCCGCATTATTGAGACAGTGAGAGTTATTTAAGACATTTTCAAGATTTTTCTGTACCTCATACTAATTCAATTTTTAAGACAGTTTGCAGACAGTTTATTTCAATCTATCAACTTTTGAAAGAACCATACAATCAAAAAGTCTAGGTACCTTATTGCAGATAGTGAAGGTCATATAGGTCAGTTTAAAAATTCTTTGCACCTGGGACTATTTTAAAATTTCCTTTAAAAACAGATTGTCGATAGTTCAGGCCAATCGATCAAAGTTTAAAAGGAATTAAAGACATTAGTTAGAGATTCTACATTATTGCGACAGTGTAAGAGTCATTAAAGACAGTTTCGAGATCTTTCTGCTCATGAAACTAATTTTAAACAATTTTAAGACAGTTTGTTGACAGTTTATTTTAATCGAGTAAATATTGAAAAAAATTAGAAACAATACAAGGGAAAATTTTAACTTATTGCAGACGGTAAAAGTCATTTAGCAAGATTTTTTTTTGAATACGAGACTATTTTAGAATTTAGTTTAAAGACAGATTGTTGATAGTTCAGGTCAATCAAGCAAATATTAAAAGAAATTAGAGACATTACCAAAGGTTACAGACTATTGCAAATAAAAATAAAGTCATTTAGAATAGTTTCAAGACTTCTTTACGTGAGACTAATTATCAACAAAAAATTTTAAGACAGTTGATCAACAGTTGGTCAATCAATTTAATTTATTCTTTTATTCATTCATTTAATTAATTATTTAATCAATCTAATTTTAAGAGAAATTAAAGATAATGCAAAAAAAATTCTACCTTGCTAAAGACAGTGCAAATGATTTAAGAATGGTTCAGGATTTTTTTACACAAAAAACTATTTTAAAGTTCCTTTAAAGACAGATTGTTGATAATTTAGGTAAATGGATCAAATTTTAAAAGAAATTAAAAACATTGTCAGAGATTCTACATTACAACAGATAAAATGAGTGTCCTTTAGGACAGTTTCAAGATTTTTCGGTAAATAAAACTAATTTCAAAAAAATTTTAAGACAGTTGTTTGACAGCTTATTTCAATCGATCAAATTTTGAAATAAATTGAAGACAATACAAAAAGAAATTCTATCTTACTAGAGACAGTGTGAGTCATTCCGAAAAGTTTCAAAAATTTTTTGGGCACAAGACTTCTAAAAAATTTTTTAAAGACAAATTGCCAATAATTTAGATTAATCGATCAAATTTTAAAAGAAATTAAAGACATTTTTAAAGATTCTACATTATTGCAGATAGAGCAAGTGTCGTTTGGAACAGTTTCAAGATTCTTTTATAAATCAAACTAATTTTAAAGAATTTTTAAGTCAGTTGGTCAAATTATTAATTAAATTGATAACTCATAAAGACAATATCAAAGATTCTACACCATTCCAGACAAAATGAGAGTCATTGAGAGAATTTTCATTGCTTGAGAGCAATTTAAACAATCTTTAAAGACAGATTATCGACAGTTTAATTCAATTAATCAAATTTTGAGAGATTAGAAAGACAAAGCTAGAATTTCTACATTATTGTCGACAGTGTGGTGATTATTTAAAACAGTTTTTAAACTATTCTCCACATGAGGCTAATTGGAAAGAATTTAAAAACAGATTATCGACAGTTCAGTTCAATCGATCAATCTGTGACAAATTTGAAAGACAGTCGTAGAGGTTCTACATCACTGCAGAGAGTGTATCGACAATTTAAGACATTTTAAAAATTGTTCTGAACAAAAATTTTTTAAGACAGCTGGTCGATAGTTTAGATAAATTGATCGAAAGAAATTAATAGATTTTACACCATTGCAGACAGCGTATAGACATTTAAAAGTTAATTTCAGACCTAACATAAATTTAAAAAATCGACAACACTATATTTCAAAAAGTTTTCATTAATGACCAATCAAGATAGTCAAAAATAGTTTAAGGATAGTTAAAAAGAAATTAAAAGTAATTTAAGACAATCAAGATAAATTTAAATAATTCTTTACGTAATTACGAATCAATCAAATCATTACGACTATTTCAGGGAGGTGATCATAAAAGTGACGATAGTTGAAGATATTTCTGAAATTTTTAAGCGCAAGTTAAGGCAATTGTGAACGGTTTAACACCGTTCTACTTTCCGGATGGTCGAAATAGAAAATTTTATTGTACCTAATATCATAAAGATCGATGTGAATCACGTTTTAAAAAAATGTTTAAATAGAAATTTACGATAGAACAAAAGTCGTACGTGGCCAATCTTCCGTCATTTTAGCTAACCAAGGTGCGATATTAGCATTTTGTATATGTACTTTTTAATGGTTTTAACGTGAAACATAAATGAAAATGGTTTGACTTGCATCATTTCTGGAACGAATTAAGAGTTGAAAACAATGGAAAAACCGCAAATATTTAATATTGCGACTGGGAAAGTCCTAATTAGCCTTTTGATTGGTTTTGGGGAAAAAAGGCAATATATTGATAGATTGATTGCATGATAAATAACTTAATCCAATGCAAATGGTGACGGATCAGCATTGCTGTTTTTTTTATCGTCGACAAGAAGAAAACCCGGAACGATTAATATTGATGAAAGAATACCTTCATCGATGAATCCGGTAATTAACTCAGGACCCACAAACCGCGCGTTTAAAGCTCGCCACACACCGTCACCGGTCACCACCAAACCCGAAGGTCCACCACAGCCAACTAACCCACCAGACAAACCGGCGGAGCTCGACTCGAACCGGGATGATGTCGAATGGACCCGTGCCAACAAACTGTCAATATTTTTATCCTCAATACTTATTTTCTCGATAATTTTTTTTTTGCCACTTTTGACATCGATGTTGTGCTACCGAGAAAGAACCGGGGAACTTATCACCAGACACTCCTCTCCGTGACTATTTACGTACGATTGTTATTGGCCAACTTAACCGATCGTTGATAAGGCGTTAGTCATACATGTGGCGCTAAAGAACGCGTCCGTCTTGTTGTTAACAGGAAAATTATGAGATTGCATCAGCAAAGTGAAAAATTGTGATTTTTCCCGTAACTAAAAACTAATTGTTTAAAAAAAAAATCGTGGTTGCGACGGTCAATTTTTGCACACCCTCACCATTACGTAACCCGGTTATCGATCAATTATGTGCGGCAACAGCAATAAAAATTGCTTATTTCATTGTGGAGGTAATTGCGATTTTTGATGGAGCGCCGACCATAAAACGGAACGGAAAGTTAATCAAAATCATAGAAATGGCTGCGTTACCAAAAATAGTTTTCCAATCATACAACTAGGCATCCACGTGAGGACAATGTGATAACGTGAAACGTGGGAGCCGCCGGGTTTTTTCTTTCATTTCACAACATACGTCAGAAGATAAGTGAAAATTGCGATAGTAATGAAATTAACAGATGAGTGTCAGAGCTAAATTTTTGGGAACAATATAGAGTTAAAAAAAAAAAATTTAAGGAATAAATGTTGAAATGAAGAGTAGAAAGAGATGAACTGGGAATTAAGCGAGTGAAAAACGAAGATGCAAGATCGAAATAGCGTTTTGGTGGTTTCGGACGACATAACCTCAAATGTTCAAAATAAAGCTACAGCGAAAATTTCTTCAATATTATACAGAAAGTAGGTCACTGAGCATACGTAAGAAATTTGAAATCAAATCGAGCCGTTTTGGCCATTATTCGACCCTCCCAGAGGATGATAAGTCAGAAACTTATAAAGGAGAAAATGATCAAAATTGTCGGCCTCTCCAAAATTATCGAGAAACTACTAATAACATTTTGAAAATATACATTTGTGACAATAGTACTTTTGGAAAGGACTTTCCACGGAAGAATCAAGAATAAAACTAGAAGAGGATATAGCAACAAGAGAGGGAATTGCGAGGAGAGTCGGTTGAGCAAGATAGAAAAGTGCAGAGGCGAATGAGAATTAATGCACACCGAGCGAGAGAGAGAAACTGACCTTAGTCTCGATCTGGAAAAACCTCACTAAACCATTTTGATTTTCAAAATTTTAGTAGCAAATTTTGCGACCCGTGCCTACTACTCGTCTTTCTAATTTTAACCGAACACATTGACTTTGGCAAAGAAGCGAGGAGACAAATCACTGTTGCCACTCACAACTGCTTATTATAATTCAATGAAATAATTTTTATATATTTTTTTTTGGCTCTCACCTAACTTGGAACATGTGACATGGCGTTCTCAATGATGTGTTACTGTTCGAAATTTTCTTAAGGCAAAACCCGTCGTTGAACCGTTTCGATCGCCCACTCTTCACCTTAGTCATCACCGTTTACGTGATTTCCAGGAGAGAATCACGGCCCAAACAACCTCTGGCCCGTCAAAAATTCCCAAATAACAAGCAACAATTAAAAACCACTCGCGATTCCTAATCGATCATCAAATACGTGTCGGTTGGCAGGTTAAAAGAAGTAATTTCGAAATCGCCACAGCCACCACCAACAATTTTTTTCATTAGACTAATCGGAGAAAAAAAAAAGTTATTTTAGATGATGGAAATTACACGCTCTTACGCAATGACAACATTTTCGCTAATGGAGTCAACGAAAATAAAACGCGGTCGAACAGATGTTCTTGTGGTAGTTAGTGTTCGCTATTACATTTGCATGGAGATTTAGAGATGGCCAGCGGGCGACGACCATTTAAACGTTGGCGCTTGTTTTGTAAATATGGATTGAAGGTAAATTATGGGCGATTTTTTGAATGATTTGGCAAAGGTTCTGGAAACAAATGGCAGATATTTCATTACTACGACACCCACGTAACTGAATCCTCTGGCCAAGAAAGAGTAAGTTGGTCAGAAAAAATTAACACGAAATGACTGAGTACACAAGGAAGCCGTTTGAGTCGACGCAATTTCGGTTTAACGTATTTTTGGAGGTTTCGAACGACATAACCTCAATTGTTCAAAATGGAACTGGAGCAAAAATTTCTTCGATGTTCGATAGAAACTAGCTCATTGAGCATACGTAAGAAATTTGAAATCAATTCGAGCAGTTTTGGCCAGTAATCGGCGTTCTTTGACCAAAAAGTGTTTCTAATTCCTTGAATTGGTTTGAATTGGTTTATTATTATAAACTATTACAAGTCCTTTATCTTACTATTTTCACAAATGAAAGAAGGAATCTATTTGAGTGTAATTTTATTATGCTTTAACGAATTTTTGGAAGTTTCGAACGACATAACCTCAATTGTTCAAAATGGATCTGGAGCGAAAATTTCTTCAATATTAGATAAAAACTAGCTCACTGAGCATACGTAAGAAATTTGAAATCAATTCGAGCAGTTTTGGCTAGTAATCGGCCTTCTTCGACCAAAAAGTGTTTCTAATTCTTTGAATTGATCAAGCACTATTATTGTTACAAACTATTACAAGTCCTTAATCTTACTATTCTTACAAATAAAAGAAAGAGTCTATTTAAATGTAATTTAATTATGCTTTAACAAATTTTTAAAGTTTTCGAACGACATAACCTCAAATGTTCAAAATGAAACTGGAGCGAAAATTTCTTCGATGTTAGATAGAAACTAGCTCACTGAGCATACGTAAGAAATTTGAAATCAATTCGAGCAGTTTTGGCCAGTAATCGGTCTTCTTCGACCAAAAAGTGTTTCTAATTCTTTGAATTGATCAAGCGCTATTATTATTACAAACTATTACAAGTCCTTTATCTTACTATTTTCACAAATGAAAGACAGAATCTATTTGAATATAATTTAATTATGCTTTAACAAATTTTTGGAAGTTTCGAACAACATAACCTCAATTGTTCAAAATGGAACTGGAGCAAAAATTTCTTCGATTTTAGGTAGAAACTAGCTCACTGAGCATACGTAAGAAATTTGAAATCAATTCGAGCAGTTTTGGCCAGTAATCGGCCTTCTTCGACCAAAAAGTGTTTCTAATTCTTTGAATTGATCAAGCGCTATTATTGTTACAAACTATTACAAGTCCTTAATCTTACTATTCTTACAAATAAAAGAAAGAATCTATTTAAATGTAATTTAATTATGCTTTAACAAATTTTTGAAGGTTTCAAACGACATAACCTCAAATGTTCAAAATGAAACTGGAGCGAAAATTTCTTCGATGTTAGATAAAAACTAGCTCACTGAGCATACGTAAGAAATTTGAAATCAATTCGAGCAGTTTTGGCCAGTAACCGACGTTCTTTGACCAAAAAGTGTTTCTAATTCTTTGGATTAGTCAAGCACTATTATTATTACAAACTATTACAAGTCCTTTATCTTACTATTTTCACAAATAGAAGAAGGAAGCTATTTGAATAAGTTTAGTCTTGTTTTAACGTATTTTTGGAGGTTTTGAACGACATAACCTCAAATGTTCAAAATGAAGCTACAATAAAAATGTCTTCAAGATTAGATAGAAAACAGCTCAGAGAGGAAGTGTAAGAAATTTGAAATCGAATCGAGCTATTTTGGCCGGCATTCGACATACGTGTTCGTATTAACTTTCAACGCCTACTACTAATCAAGAAAACATCTGAACCCTGCCAACCAAATACAAGAATTTTTTCCTGGAGCTGTCAAAATTTCCAAATTAATAAGAGGAAACCTGGCCGTCCCGGGGTCCCGAGAACCGACAGTAAACTGAGTCAATGAGAAAAGGAACAAACACCACGGTCTGTCTTAACGAGATTAAATAATAATTTAATTAATGACGATATTTGCGGTTCTCGAGGATAGCTGGCCCGTCAAAAGGTTAACTAGACATTATTTAGGAGGGCCAGCTAATATGATTAATAGCACAAGGGTTCAGCAGTCCTACTTGATTTGTACGATGACAAACAATTAACTATGTCATTGACAATCCCAACATCCCAAGTGTGTCTCTGAGACAATTTTGCGGTCTGCGATCACGAGCCACCACTGACATAAGTGCATAGCTCCAGATCCCAACATATACTAATTGGCTGATGGGTAGGTGAGTTTGCCGGTAGTTAAGTCAATTCTTGCGGTAAATCTCGTTTTCTCAACCGATCACCCAGGAAGTGGCCGCCCATTGAACTTCTTCTTGATGGACACCACCTCCCTGGCCTTAATCTTATCCGATTGTTCATTAAAACGTCAAATTCCACCACGTTCTCCTCGTTTGTTGTTAAAATTCCGCCGGACTCCACAATCATGACATTTCCTCGTGCCCTTTCGCAAAACACTCGGCCAGCATTTAGCCGGAAAATCGGAATCGCATTACCAACCGAGAAAATGTCATTGCCAACCGAAGAATCCAAGAAGGTGAAGTACCGAAACGATTTCCCCCTGTTGTTCGCAAGAAGTAGTTTCACTCTCTCGCTCTTACATAACTCGATGGCCTAATTCCAGTTTGTTGTTGCGGTAGTTCCCAAAAGTTTTGTTTCGCTGCTAGCGACAGCGGTAGTAAAACGTCACGGCCCCGGACCCTCATCACCCATCATCGACTTCACCCTTGGACCCGAACCGTTTTTTTTTTTTCTTTTGTCGTCTCAATATGGAAATCGCAACGCCGAGGTTGCGGTTGATGTCGTTTTTTTTTTCTTTTCTCGCACCTCACTTGTTTTATTATTAACAATAACAGTTTCGTTGTTCTATTAATAAACAAATGATTCATTACGAGCGTTGAAGCGTCGCTTCCTAGATGATGAAGAAAGGAGATACGAAGAAGAAAACCGAGAATTTCAATCAATCAGGCGGAGGCCGCATGTTTAACTATACCTCCAACTATTTCCGATCGATTTCACTGTACATTTATATAAATAAATACAGCGGTGTGAACTTGATGTGCCAAAATAAACTTGGGCGCCGAAAAAATTTTTTTTTTTTTGTTTAGACGTCTGTCTGACAATCTCACGGCGCGACCAAAAGTGATGAAAAATGATCGAGTTACGTAACGCGTCTCTTTTCTTCTTTTTATTTTTTTTTGCTAAACAAATGATTGATGAACCGGTCGATTGACGTCAAGAAATTTCGCTGATTTTCCGAAAACTTTATCGCAACTTGAGAATTGACCGACTGTTGCATTTTAATCGTCATAGTTCAAGGATCAAAAGTATGAAATAGTAAAACTGTAAAAATCGTAAAAAAAAGTTTTGTCATTGCGGTCCTTCGAGCCGGGTTCAAGGTTCAAAAGTATGAAATACTAAAACTGTTCTAAAAAATAATAAAAAAAAGTTTTGTCATTGCGGTCCTTCGCGCCGGAATCAAGGTTCAAAAGTATAAAATAGTAAAACTGTTCTAAAAAATAATAAAAAAAAGTTTTGTCATTGCGGTCCTTCGAGCCGGATCCTGGACTTTGCCTTCAACAGAAACGAACCGTAGCTCGTGTTATAACCGTTATTGCTTCGTCATTCTTAGAGAAGAATTTTTTCCGCCAATTTAATTTTTTTTAATGGTCCTTCGAGCCGGATTACAACGACAACCTTAACGTAACACCTCGCGCGTTCTGAACCTTTCATTTTCAAGATAAAGTCTCGCAGTGTTATTTCCTGTTCGAACTTCTTTATTTCTCAAAACACTCGTGCATTATCTAACTGAGACGATGATATAACAACCGCGCTCTCTTGAAAGTCAAATTGTATTTTTAAGTGTTACCCGCATATTTGTAACATTATGCATTATTTATTATCATTATATGGAGTAAATTCGGTAAATCCACAACCAGAAGTGAGGTGTACTTAATTAGAACGTTGCCGAATAGGTGTTAATTAGCTCTCTTTTATGGCGCTAACTTTGATATTTTAACGCAATTTTGCGTTAATTTTTTTGACCATTCAACTTGGGTACAAAAAATTGCGTGATTAATTTTTAATTTTTTTCAAAGGCAATTAGGAAGTTTAATTAAACGGCGGACAAGTGCTAATTGCTGTTATTAATTTTACAGAATTAATAGCGACTTTAATTTGACCCCTGAATTGCAAAATTTGCATAATAAATCGTTCGATGAAAATCCAAAAAAAAAAAAACGAGAACTTGGCGTGACGTTAGCACTAGTTGGCTTAGGTTATTACCAATTTTCAAATGTCACTATCATCTTTCCTGAAACGAAAAAGACTAGAAGGTCGTAAAATTTTTTCTAAGATTCAGATAACAGAATCAGCTTCGAATTTATCAACGCACCCTGGATTGTGGCAATTGAACTTGAACTGAAATCTTATCTCTTTATTCACCAGACTCATTTCTATTAGACTTTTATTTGTTTTCGAAGACCCAAGAAATGGTGCCAAAGGTGAAACACTGATGGACCAATTGTTTGAAGACCCAAAAAATGGTGTTCAAAGTGAAACACTGATGGACCAATTGTTTGAAGACCCAAAAAACGGTGTCCAAGGTGAAACACTGATGGACCAATTGTTAGAGACCCAAGAAATAGTGTCCAAGGTGAAACACTGATGGACCAATTGTTTGAAGACCCAAAAAATGGTGTCCAAGGTGAAACACTGATAGACCAATTATTTGAAGACCCAAAAAATAGTGTCCAAGGTGAAACACTAATGGATCAATTGTTTGAAGACCCAAAAAATGGTGTCCAAGGTGAAACACTGATGGACCAATTGTTTGAAAACCCAAAAAATGGTGTGCAAGGTGAAACATTTTTAAACCAATTGTTTGAAGACCCAAGAAATGGTGTCAAAGGTAAAACACTGATCGGCCAAATATTTGAAGACCCAAAAATGGTGTCAAAGGTGAAACACTGATCGACCAATTATTTGAAGACCCAAAAAATGGTGTAGAAGGTGAAACACTGATGGACTAATTGTCCAAAAATTTGAAATAATTAAAAAAAAAATATTAGCATCTTATGTAGTGTTGGGCCGTATAATTATCGATTGATCCCCGTATCTATGAGCCCTTTTGGATATCTTTGTCCAATTTTCGACTCCTTCCTCCACTTATCTTAAATTTTTTACTGATGACCAATTGATGCTCATTTCCACCAGACTTCTATTTATTTTTCGAACGGTGAATGTTCGAATTAAATATACGAGGAACTCTTTATTGTTAATTTAGTTAACTATTTCCAAATAATATTTTGATTGTCGAACCCTCCACACAAGTGTCAAGTCATCATTGTCCATTTCCAAGATCTTGGACTTTCCGAAAAGTTGAAAAATGTTGTTTAATTTTTTTTTCTGGATTCATACCAACGCCCCCTCCTGACTACTTGTTGACGCAAACACTAATTGCCGGCCACCTTAATTAAACCGTCCGCATAATTATCGAGTTTATCTCTGAGAGAGGGCACTAAACTCTTTCGAGTACCCACCAAATTGCTTTTCGACTAGTAACCAGTTGATATTCTTCCAATAATAATAATCGAGCGATGATCACGCCACATCGCTTCCATTTATTTATATATTGTCGGTAGTTTGCTTGGGCAATAATCTCTTTGTTATTAACAGATAGGTGGAGCATACCTGAGTAAAATGATAAATATGCAAATGAATAGAAATTCAGGCTTTAATCACGTGCCCTGAAATAGATCACGTTATTGAATTCTACTTACAGTGGCACGATTTTCGTCCGTAATGTTATCCGGAGTGATGATGATTTCGCCATGGCACTTTCACGACGGACGGCCCCTCTGGCCCCCGTTCGAACGCACACCACTGGACCAATAATTGTTGAAACAAAAAAAAAAACAACTCCGGGGGGCGGGAAAAAACCCGATGACTCACGACACGATTAGACTTAGGAATTAGGGCACAGCTGTTGATGACACCGAACTGCCAGAAGAATCTTCTTGTTGTTGTCGGGTGATCTTCGACTTTTGATTTGAGGGTGGTCGGATTCTGGTTGTTGCTGCACCAGGAAGCGATGATGGGATTTTTGACGGATCGTCGTTTTGTTGTTCTTGTTGTTTACTTTTTTTGGCTTTTGTTTTTTAATTTGTTGTTGGGTCGCGATTTCGGTTTAAGTTGCCGTAGTCTGATTGAAATGCTGATGTTCAGCACTCCAACACTACTAGTTCACAACTGACAGAGGCAAACTCGACGATCGAGTATATAAAACGGTGCCGCCGTTGTCTCTCTTACCTGGGACGAGGAGAGGTGGTTAGCCGGGCGAGACAAGAGTTCGCCAAACCGTTGTTCGTGGCCACTGGGGTGGTCCCTTCATAAAGGTGGAGGGTCGAATTGAATTTACCATTAATGGCAGCAACCCTGCCATTAATTAAAATATGTGAAATTTTTTCTCGACACCTTTTATTGGATTTGCTGTTTTACTAAAACGGGAAAGAAAGTGAAATTCAAAATGGCACAGTGAAAATTGTGGAACTGGAAATTTAAGGCAACAGAAACAACAAAAAGTTTTCTCTAGGAGGGGAGTCGTATGGCGACTGAAATTTCAAAATTTGCTACGAAAAATTTGATATTCTACTTGTATGGATTCGAAGTCTAAAGAAGCCGCTAAGAAATATTAACAACAGTTGTTTTTTTTTCTGCCATAGATTTCAAGATTATAAAAGAAAAACTCGTAAAAAATTAACAAAAAAGGTTTGAAACTTGTCAATTTTTTCTTGAAAAGGCTATGATTAGCTCTTTCCAGGCAACTAGGAGGAATTTCAGTACCGAGCCTTGTTCAAAACTTGTGTTTTTTTAAAAATTGAGTAATGCTGATGGTGGATTTGTGTGACGATCTGAATAAAAAAAATCACGAAAATTAACAAATAAAAATGGAAAATTGTCATTTTTTTCTGAAAGAGTCTATGATCATGTCTTTCTAGGTAGCTCGGACCTGTTTTAGTGCGACATCTCGTTCATGACGTGGAGAAACCGGCAGGTGGTTATCCTAACAGAAAAAATTGTAAAAAATTAACAAAAAATGTTTAAAAATCGTCATTTTTTTGAAAAGACTATAAGCAACTCTTTCCAGCAAACTAGAATTGGTTTCAGTGCGAAACCTTGTTCAAAACTTATGTTTTTTTTTAAGTGTAGTAATGCTGATGGAGGACTCATGTGACGATCTAAATAAAATAATTCAGAAAAAATTAACAAATGAAGTTAGGAAGTTGCCAATTTTCTCTAAAAGAGACTATAACCAACTCTTTCTAGGTAGCTAGGACCTATTTTAGTGCGATATCTTGTTCAAGTCTTATTATTTTTGAAAAATTGGCAAGTGGTTAAGAAGCCAGCAGATAGTTATCCTAATGGAAAAATTCGTAGAAAATTAACAAAAAAAGGTTTGAAACTTATCAATTTTTTCTTGAAAAGGCTATGATTAGCTCTTTTCAGGCAACTAAAAGGAATTTCAGTACCGAGTCTTGTTCAAGACTTGTGTTTTTTTTTAAATTGAGTAATGCTGATGGTGGATTTGTGTGACGATCTGAATAAAAAAAATCACGAAAAATTAAAAAATTAAAATAGAAAATTGTCAATTTTTTTTCAAAGTGGCTATGATCAGCTATTTCTAGGTAGCTAGGACCTGTTTCAGTGCGACATCTCGTTCATGACTTATGAATTTTGAGAATTTTCAAATAGTGGAGAAGCCACCAGTTGGTGATCCTAAGAAAAATTCGTAAAAAATTAACAAAAAAAAGTTTAACAATTGTCAATTTTTTCTTAAAAAGACTATGAGTCGCTTTTTCCAGACAACTAGGATTGGTTTCAAGGCGAAATCTTGTTCAAAACTTATGTTTTTTTTAAAGCTTAGGAATGCTGAAGGAGGACTCATGTGACGATCTGAATATAAGAATTCAAAAAAAATTAATAAATAAAGTTAGAAAGTTGTCAATTTTCTCTAAAAAAGACTATAATCAGCTCGTTCTAGGCAGCTAGGACCTGTTTTAGTGCGACATCTTGTTGAAGTCTTATGATTTTTGAAAAATTGGCAAGTGGTTATGAAGCCAGCAGATAGTTATCCTAATAGAGAAATTCGTAGAAAATTAACAAAAAAAGTTTGATGATTGTCAATTTTTTCCTGAAAAGACTATGATTAGCTCTTTCCGGGCAACTAAAAGTGGTTTCAGTACCAAATCTCGTTCAAGACTTATGTTTTTTTTTAAATTGAGTAATGCTGATGGAGGACTGGAGTGACGATCTGAATAAAAAAAATTTGAAAAAATTAACAAATAAAGTCAAAAAATTGTCAATTTTCTCTGAAAGAGACTATGATTACCTCTTTCTAGGTACCTAGGACCTGTTTTAGTGCGACATCTCGTTCATGACTTATGATTTTTGAGAAGTTGGCAAATGATGGCGAAACCAGCAGGTGGTTAACCTAACAGAAAAATTCGTAAAAAGTTAACAAAAAAAGTTTGAAAATTGTCAATTTTTTCCTAAAATGACTATGATTAGCTTTTTCTAGGCAACTAGCAGTTGTTTCAGTACGAAAATTTGTTCAAGACTTATATGTCTTTTCTAAAAAGGGAGATTGATGGAAGACTCGGGTGACAATCTGAATAAAAAAAAATCATAAAACCTTAACAAATGCAGTCAGAAAGTTAGCAGTTTTTTCTTATAGAGATTATGCTTAAAACTTTCAAGGCAACTAGAATTGGTTTTAGTGCAACACCTCATTCAAAACTTGTAATTTTTTAAAAATTTGTAAATGGTGGAGGAGCCAAGTAACGATAATCATTATAAAAATTTATTAAAAATTACCGAATTAAATTAGTAGAATGATAGTTTTTTTGTCAAAAAAATTACAGTTAGCTGTTTCCAGACTGCGATGACTTATTTTGGTAATACAGGTAGTTTAGAAGTTTTAATTTTTTTTTAAATCCTGTGACGTTTGAAATCTCTTGACGAATAAAAACTAATTTTAAATTTAAAACAACTTTTTCAAAAAAGTAAAATACAAACCTCAATTTAGTTACTCACACGTGTCCTTTTTTGCATTATGATACTATGTAAATGACTGTGGTATAGATAGCACGTGCCTTTCAACTGTAATTATTTTTTCATGTTTGATGCAATTATTGGCGATAAAAATTATAATTAACTAGTTGGGCTTGTGTTACAAGAGTGACGACGATAGGGGCACCACATGCACGAAGTAGTAACTTGAAAGCGAAATGTTAAAAGAAAAAGAAGAACACTTGATAATAATAAGAAGAAGGTGAGTCTGTAGCCTTGTGGGATTATCGTTTTTACAACAAAAATTTGTAGGAAAATCTAGTATCTGTTCAACAGGTGAGTCACCGATTTGGTTGCTGAATAGAATTATTGATGCGATTTTAACGACTTTTGGGAAATGAAGGTCTCCTGGGAAAATCGTCGCGTTTATTTATTTACAACTGCGATGCTTCGTATTTTCGTTTGATCGGACCGAACCGAGAACGCGTCAATTCTTTCGAAATATTAGCAATAACTTACGTACGAGGATGGGAAACGCGGTAAAGATAACGTCAGTTTTTGCAACGAAACAGTTACGCAAACGCCCAATTTCCAGCATTCTTCGCATAACTATAACTGCAACAACATTCGTTCCGCAATATCATTACCAACAATAATATTTGTTACCAAGTTTTTGATTTTTTTTCTTTTTTTGATGTGAACTAAAGGTTTTGCAAAACGTTTAGGGTGGATAGTGTCGACGTGCAAAAATCTATTGATCAAGCGACCTACAAAAAATTGTCGTAAATGAATGGAAGCATTCGAAGTGGAAAATTATTTTTAAATTCGGCAAGGTTCCGCGCACAACAGCAAAAAAAAAGAGAAAGTGGGTTCGTGTATGTACCACTATAATACTATTCCGTTATGTCAATCAGAAATTAAAAATGTATGTATGTACCACAGCGCTGCCACTGTCAATGACGGATTGTTGTTGGACCTTGCAAGGACGCGAATAGAAGAATTTAAACAAAAGTCTAACGCAAGTGCTATCCGAAATTTCCATTAAGATGGAGGTCGCGCGCTCAAAACCCCCCGTGTAGTTCCGTTGTTTGGGACTTCACAGAAATTACCAACTTTTGTTCCAGTGTCAGTTACGACTACGAGTCACTTAATTCTGAACTGACTTAAGAGTTTCTTAACTAAGTCTGACACCTATCTGTCTGTAAAAAAACCAGTTATAGTATGTTTTAAGAAAAATCTACAATTTTCAAATTTCTTTTGTAAATTTTTCCATTAGGATCACCACCTGATGGGTTTTCCTGATTTAAAAAAATCATAATTCCTAAACAAGATGCCACACTGAACCGGGTTTTAGTTGCCTCAAAAGAACTAATTACACTTTCTTTGAAAAAAAATTACGATTTCAGTAATTTAATTTGTTAATTTTTTATCAAAATTTCTATTAGGATCACCACCTAATAGTTTCTTCAGCATTTGTAAATTTTTAAGAAATCATAAGTTTTGAACAAGATGCGTCACTAAAGCAGGTCCTAGTTGCCTTGAACTAGCTAATCATGGTCTCTTTAGACAAAAATTATTATTCTGCTAAAATAATCTCTTAATTTTTTATGATTTCTTTTATTAGAATCACCGCCTTCTAGATCCTTCAACATTTGCAATTAAAAAAAAAATTATAAGTAATGCTCTAGGTGTCGCACTAAAACAAGTTATCGTCTTTTTAGAAAAAAATTATTAATTTTCAAATTTTATTTGTTAATTTTTTATGAATTCTTCTATTAGAATCACTACTTTATAGCAACTTCAGCATTTGCCACTTTTAAAAAAATCGTAAGTAATGAGCTAGGTGTTGCACTAAAACAAGTCTTAGTTCCTTTAAAGGAGCTAATCACAGTCTTTTTAGAGAAAAAATATCAATTGGCTAATTTAATTTATTAAGAATTTTTTTCTGGAATCGTCACCTTATGGTTTCTTCAGTATTTGCCAATTTTTAGAAAATTATAAGTCTTGAACCAAATGATTTACTAAAACAGGTTTTAATTGCCTCGAAGAAACCAATTATGGTCTTTTTAGACAAAAATTATCATTCTTCTAATTTAATTTGTTAATTATCTATGATTTTTTTTATTTGAGTTCTTACCTCCTAGTTCTTCCAGCATTTGCCAATTTTAAAAAAAACCATAAGTAATAAACTAGGTGTTGCACTAAAACAATTCTTAGTTGCCTTAAAAGAGCTAATCACAGTCGTTTTAGAGAAAAAGTATCATTTAACTAATTTAATTTTTTAATTTTTTAAGAATTTTTTTCTAGAATTGTCACCTTATGGTTTCTTCGACATTTGCCAATTTTTAGAAATCATAAGTCTTGAACCAGATGATTCGCTAAAACAGGTTCTAATTGCTTCGAAGAAGCCAATCATGGTGTCTTTAGACAAAAATTATGATTCTTCTAATTTAATTTGTTAATTATCTATGATTTTTTTTATTATAATTCTTACCTTCTAGCTCTTTCAGCATTTGGCAGTTTAAAAAAATCATAAGTAATGAACTGAGTGTTGCACTAAAACAAGTATTAGTTGCCTTAAAGGAGCTAATCACAGTCTTTTTAGAGAAAAAATATCATTTGGCTAATTTAATTTTTTAATTTTTTAAGAATTTTTTTCTAGAATCGCCACCTTATGGTTTCTTCGACATTTGCTAACTTTTAGAAAATCATAAGTCTTGAACCAGATAATTCGCTAAAACAGGTTCTAATTGCCTCGAAGAAGCCAATCATGGTGTCTTTAGACAAAAATTATCATTCTTCTAATTTAATTTGTTAATTATCTATGATTTTTTTATTAGAGTTCTCACGTTCTAGCTTTTCAGCATTTGGCAAAATCATAAATAATAAACCAGGTGTTGCACTAAAACAGATCTTAGTTGCCATGAAGGAGCAAATCATAGTCTCTTTAGAAAAAAAATACCATTTGGCCAATTTAGTTTGTCACTTTTTTAGGAGTTGTTTTCTAGAATTACTATCTTATGGTTTCTTCAGCATTTGCAAATTTTTAGAAATTTATAAGTCTTAAACCAGATGATTCACTAAAACAGGTTCTAATTGCCTGGAAGAGGTCAATCATGGTCTCTTTAGACAAAAATTATCATTCTTCTAATTTAATTTGTTAATTATCTATGATTTTTTTATTCGAATTCTCACCTTTTAGTTCTTTCAGCATTTGGCAATTTAAAAAAAATCATAAGTAATGAACCAGGTGTTGCACTAAAACAAGTCTTAGCTGCCTTGAAGAAGCTAATCATAGTCTTTTCAGAAAAAAAATATCATTTGGTTAATTTAATTTGTCAATTTTTTAAGAATTATTTTCTAGAATCACCACCTTATGGTTTCTTCAGCATTTGCCAATTCTTAGAAAATCATAAGTCTTGAACTAGATGATTCAAGAAAATAGGTTTTAATAGCCTGGAAGAAGTCAATCATGGTCTCTTTAGACAAAAATTATCATTCTTCTAATTTAATTTGTTATATATCTATGATTTTTTTTATTAGAATTTTCACTTTCTAGCTCTTTCAGTATTTGGCAATTTAAAAAAAATTATGAGTAATGAACCAGGTGTTGCCCTAAAACAATTCTTAGTTGCCTTAAAAGAGCTAATCACAGTCTTTTTAGAGAAAAAATATCATTTGACCAATTTAATTTTTTAAATTTTTAAGAATTTTTTTCTGGAATCATCATCTTATGGTTTCTTCAGCATTTGCCAATTTTTAGAAATTCATAAGTCTTGAACTAGATGATTCACGAAAATAGGTTTTAATTGCCTGGAAGAAGTGAATCATGGTCTCTTTAGACAAAAATTATCATTCTTTTAATTTAATTTGTTATATATCTATGATTTTTTTTATTAGAATTTTTACCTTCTAGCTCTTTCAGCATTTGGCAATATAAAAAAAATATGAGTAATGAACTAGGGGTTGCCCTAAAACAATTCTTAGTTGCCTTAAAAGAGCTAATCACAGTCTTTTTAGAAAAAAAATATTATTTGACCAATTTAATTTTTTAAATTTTTAAGAATTTTTTTCTGGAAACATCATCTTATGGTTTCTTCAGCATTTTCCCAATTTTTAGAAAATCATAAGTCTTGAACTAGATGTTTGACGAAAACAGGTTCTAGTTGCCTGGAAGAAGTCAATCATGGTCTCTTTAGACACAAATTATCATTTTTCTCATTTAATTTGTTAATTATCTATGATTTTTTTATTTGAATTCTCACTTTCTAGCTCCTTCAGCATTTGGCAATTTAAAAAAAAATCATAAGTAATGAACCAGGTATTGCACTAAAACAGGTCTTAGCTGTCTTGAAAAATCTAATCAGTCTTTTTAGAGAAAAAATATCATTTGGCTAATTTAATTTATTAATTTTTTAAGGATTTTTTTTTTGGAATCGTCACCTTATGGTTTCTTCAGCCTTTACCAATTTTTAGAAATTCATAAGTCTTGAACCACATGATTCACTAAAACAGGCTCTAGTTGCCTGGAAGAAGTTAATCATGGTTTCTTTAGACACAAACTATCTTTCTTCTAATTTAATTTGTTAATTATCTATGATTTTTTTTTATTAGAATTCTTACCTTCTAGCTCCTGCAGCATTTGGCAATTTTTAAAAAATCATAAGTAATGAACCAAGCATTGCACTAAAACAGATCTTACTTGCCTTGAAGAATCTAATCATAGTCTCTTTAGAAAAAAATGATCATTTGGCTAATTTAATTTGGTAATTTTTTAAGAATTATTTTCTAGAATCACCACCTTAATGGTTTTTTCAGCATTTGCCAATTTTTAAAAAATTATAAGTTTTGAACGAAATGTTGCATCAAAAAAGGTTCTAATTGCCTCGAAGGAGCTAATCATAGTCTTTTTAGCAATTTTCAAATTAATTTTCGAATTGAAATCTGAAAAGTTGATATTATTTTGGAGCCGCACAACTCCTCTTTCAGTGATATTTCAAATTTCTAAAGTCAAAATAATTCTAAGGCAAGCATGTCAAGATAGAGGTTTTTCCTTTTCATTTTAGTTAACCTCGTAATCAATTAAAGAATGGTTGAAACGAATTTTGAACAAACTATCCCAAAAACCCGCCTTTCAATTCGCAACCAATTATATCATTTCCGTTCCAACAAAAATTGCACATTCGTGACGTGATCAATTAAGTAGTTAGTGCGTCGCAATCATTGCTAATTAAAAAAAAAAAAAAAACATCGAATTTTTGCGATTTAGCACTCCACCCTCACTAACTGCGTATTCAACACCACGCGCTTTCATGCAGTTCGGTGACTCTGGCAAGGCTATCGCCGTCGTGGTCTAAAAGCTAAAAGCGTCGTCTGATGGAAACGAAGAAAATGCACTCGTCGTAATGTCTCCACGTGCAATCTCCGATTACGCTTGCGGCAGCTCGTCTCGTTCCAAACGATCGTTTTTCTTTCAGAAACCCGCAGGTTTCAATGACGACAATAATCCTAACGACTCACGAGGAGGAAGTCAATAAGTTGAGGTCGCCACACAATTATCGAAACGGCTAAGGTAACGCAAAACAGCTGCAAGTCGATTGAGTAACAATTATTGTGTCGTCGCACTTTTCTTCGCCTTCTACATAATAAAATTAAATAATACATTTTAGAACTGATCAACGACATGCTTCGCGGAACAAACAAATTTGGACCGTTTGTAGCAGATTACCTGCAACTATCTTGTTTTATATGGAAGAAAAAGTGTTGTTGTTTTTTTGAGGTAATTTTTGTTTTTTTTGTCGGAATTCACGGACTGCTACGGAATAGTAATGGACGGTGATAAGGCGGAATTGTTATCGGCGGCGTTTACGGAGAAGTCACCCAGGAAAAGTACAACTGGTAACCTTCAGGTTTGAGGGGAAACCCACCGAACCCTCACTTGATTAGAAATTCACTCATCACCTCCACATTTACGTGAAAATAAAATTTCCTCAATATTATCTCGGGTTGGCCAAAAAACAAATGTTTTTCTCCCTCAATGCCATCTCGATCGATTAGTTGGGTTCGGTTGCTCGATTTTAATTATTAACAGTAATTAGTTTTTTTTCTCTTGCTAAATATTAGCGGAAATCTCGATTTTTATCGTGAACCTACGCAATAGCACACTCGATCCATCAAATTTCGCCAACAGTTTGAGCTAAATACTGAATCTGCGTTAATGGAGCGACAATTTTTTACGCCCAATTCTCCCAATTAAAACCTTGATTAGATCGCAGAGTCAATTAATTCGATACCATCGCACAACTGACGCAAATACTCACTTTCAACCAGTTAGTCTAATTAAAACGTGATTTTTGAAAAAAAAAAATTGCGAAATTCTGAAAATTGACAACGCAATTGTTTGTAAATCGTTTGTTGGGGGTGTAAATATCTAGTGTTTGAAAATAATTATTGGAATCGGTTGGTACGTCAAATCTTGTCAATCGGATCGACAAACAGACGAGGTTTCGTGGTTGCGTGGAAAATGCGAAAATAGCGAGAGGAGACTCCAAGTCCACGGAACTCTTCGCTTTTATTAATTAAAGTTGTCTTTTGGGGGGACGGGGTTTAAAAAATTTTGTGTTGAGTTTCCACTGAAGAGGGAAAAATTCGCTGCTCAATTAATCGACCATGGAAATTTTTGTCGATTAAAACTAAATTCGGAGTGCAATTGGGGTCTTAAAAATTGCGGTCGATAAGATTAGTAAACAACGGAAAGTGGAAAATTTCAAATTGCGTTTGTTGTCTGTTTTCATGCGTCAATTTCGTCAGTTGCCACTCTGCATACAAAACAAATGCGTGAAACGAAAATGCGTTTTGGACGTGGGGAGAGTGCAGAATGCAATGCAGGTGTTGGCGACGTTCCAACCGACCACTCCGCCATCCACAATAACTTTACGACCTATAAACGTTCCATTTCGCCAATTTACCGACCATCTGTTTATTTTCGAATCAAACGATTCAAAATTATATATCGACTTTTCATCCTTCGAAATAACCAAATAGAAGAAACGTCAAAAGATGACGTATGAACAAACAACGGGAGCGACAGGGACGCGACCTCCAAAAGACGAGGGTGGCCCTCTCGCGGCGTTTGTTTTGACAGGAAGCGACACGTTCCGACCTCAGCGACCGAAAAAAACGTGTCAAGATCAATAGAACTAAATCAAAGGAGGCGACGGTTGTTCCGCCACCAACAGACTTGACTGCGCCACATTAAAAAAAAAACTTGAAAAATTCAAAATAAAAACCTGAAATATTTTAGAATCACCTTCTATGACAGTTGAGACATGAACCTCAATAGCCCAAAGATAGATAATATTAAGAAAAATTATGCTGGAGCAGAAACATGATACTAAGATACTTATAGAAGAAACGAGAAAAAGAAAATGAGATGATGATGTTGAAGAACAGAAATGTTCCAAAAAAAAAATTAACTGAGAAAAAAGTAACACCAAAGAATCAACGACCAAAGCTTAAATAATATTGAGGGAGATATAATCAATACAGATCAATGATACTCAGAGAGATAGAGATGATATCCAGAAGTAGTACGGAGCGAAAAATGATACTAAGAGAGATGATTTTAAGAACGAAATAATATGAGGTTTGAAAGAAAAAATATAAAAACAGCTTCAAATAGTACTTAGAGAGAAGATACTGGAAGGGAATTGATACCTACTGAGGCACCGAGAGTGTGATGAGACTGAAATAATGATAATATTATGAGAACCAGATGATATGATGCTGAAGGACTGACAGTAGGAGGATACTGCGAAATACGATAATGTGGGGAGAGAACTGTAAAGAAGTTATTGATGTTATAAAATCTATAGATCGAAGAATAAGTGATGATACTTCAAAAAAACTGATAGTACTAAAGATAAAATGATGAACACCAAGAAAGAAATGATAATTTTGAGAGGAGTGTTGTTGATACTTTGAATGGAACGATAAAACTAAGAATTAATGATTTTAAGAACAAAATGATACTAAGTGAAATGCTGAGAAAGAGACATGATACTGAGAAACACATGATAATGCCGAGAGAGAAGTGTTGAAACGAAAAAAGAAATGATGGATACTATAGAAAAGTAATTATATTGTAAAAAAACTCATGATGCTCGGAAGGAAGTGATGATGCTGAGAAAGAAGCGATAATTCTGAGAAGAGTGTTTATACTGTAAAAGATAGAATAAAACAGAAAATTAATGATCCTAAGTACGAAATGATACCAAGTGAGAGAGATGATGCTGAGGAAAAAAGATAATACTGAGAAGGACATCATAATGCTGATAAAGACGTGATGACACGGACAAAGAAATGATAGGCACTATAGAAAAAGTGATGATACTGTAAAAGAAGCAGATGAAAATGATGATGTGGAGCATAAAGTTATGATACTGAAAAAAATGATGATAGTTAGAAAGATATAATGATGCAGGGGATGAAGTGCTAATACTGAGAAAGATAAATGATACTGTGAAAGACATGATAATTCCAAGAGAAAAGTGTTGACACGGACAATGATGTGATGATACTGTAAAAGAAGTAGTGATGCTGAGAAGGAAATGATGATGCTGAAATGAAAGTAATGGTGTTGAAAAAGAAGCGATGATACTGCAAAAAATTGATAGTGCTGAGGATAAAATGATAATACCAAGAAAGAAATGATAATTTTGAGAGGAGTGTTGTTGATACTATGAAAGAAACAATAAAACTAAGAATTAATGATTTTAAGAACAAAATGTTACTAAGTGAGATGCTGAGAAAGAAACATGATACTGAAAAACACATAATAATGCTGAAAGAGAAGTGTTGAAACGGAAAAAAATAATAATAGATACTATAGAAAAGTGATTATATTGTAAAAGAAGTCATAATGCTAGGAAGGAAGTGATGATGCTGAGAAAGAAGCGATAATACTAAGAAAAACCGATGATACTGTAGAAGCAGTGATGATGTTGAAAAGGATAATGATAGTAAGAAGGTGATGATAATGAGAAAAAGGTGATGATACTGAGAATGAAATGATAATTTTGAGAGGAGTGTTCATACTGTGAAAGATAGAATAACACAGAGAATTAATGATTCTAAGTACGAAATGATACCAAGTTAGAGAGATGATGCTGAGAAAGAGAGATAACACTGAGAAGGACATGATAATGCCGAGAAAGACGTGTTGACAAGGACAAAGAAGTGATAGGCACTATAGAAAAAGTGATGATACTGTAAAAGAAGCAATGTTGTTGAGATGAAAGTGATGATGTGGAGAATAAAGTTATGATACTGAAAAAGATGATAATATGTAGTAAGAAAGATGTAATGATGCTGGGGATGAAGTGCTAATACTGAGAAAGATAAATGATACTGTGAAAGACATGATAATTCCAAGAGAAATGTGTTGACACGGACAAAGATGTGATGATACTGTAAAAGAAGTGGTGATGCTGAGAAGGAAATGATGATGCTAAAATGAAAGTGATGGTGTTAAAAAAGAAGCGATGATACTGCAAAAAATTGATAATGCTGAGGATAAAATGATAATACCAAGAAAGAAATGATAATTTTGAGAGGAGCGTTGTTGATACTCTGAAAAAAACAATAAAACTAAGAATTAATGATTCTAAGAACAAAATGATACTAAGTGAGATTCTGAGAAAGAAACATGATACTGAGAAACACATGATAATGCCGAGAGCAAAGTGTTGAAACGGAAAAAGAAATAATGAATACTATAGAAAAGTGATTACCTATATTGTAAAAGAAGTCATGATGCTGGGAAGGAAGTGATGATGCTGAGAAAGATGCGATAATACTAAGAAAAACCCATGATACTTTAGAAGCAGTGATGATGTTGAAAAAGATAATGATAGTGAAAAGGTGATGATACTGAGAATGAAATGATAATTCTGAGAGGAGTGTTCATACTGTGAAAAATAAAATAACACAGAATTAATGATCCCAAGAACGAAATGATATTAAGTGAGAGTTATGATGCAGAGAAAGAGAGACAATACTGAGAAGGACATGATAATGCCAAGAAAGAAATGATAATTTTGAGAGGAGTGTTGACACTGTGAAAGAAATGATAAAGCTGAGAATTAATGATCCTAAGAATAAAATGATACCAAGTGAGATGCTGAAAAAGAGACATGATACTGAGAAAAAACACATGATAATGCCGAGAGAGAAGTGTTAAAACGGAAAAAGAAATTATTGATACTATAGAAAAGTGATTATATTGTAAAAGAAATCATAATAATTGAAAGGAAGTGATGATGCTGAGAAAGAAGCGATAATACTAAGAAGAACCTCCGATACTGTAGAAGCAGTGATGATGTTGAAAAGGATAATGATAGTGAGAAGGTGATGATAATGAGAAAAAAGTGAGGATACTGGGAATAAAATGATAATTTTGAGAGGAGTGTTCATACTGTGAAAGATAGAATAACACAGAGAATTAATGATCCTAAGTACGAAATGATACCAAGTGAGAGAGATGATGCTGAGAAAGAGAGATAACACTGAGAAGGACATGATAATGCCGAGAAAGACGTGTTGACAAGGACAAAGAAGTGATAGGCACTATAGAAAAAGTGATGATACTGTAAAAGAAGCAATGTTGTTGAGATGAAAGTGATGATGTGGAGAATAAAGTTATGATACTGAAAAAGATGATAATATGTAGTAAGAAAGATGTAATGATGCTGGGGATGAAGTGCTAATACTGAGAAAGATAAATGATACTGTGAAAGACATGATAATTCCAAGAGAAATGTGTTGACACGGACAAAGATGTGATGATACTGTAAAAGAAGTGGTGATGCTGAGAAGGAAATGATGATGCTAAAATGAAAGTGATGGTGTTAAAAAAGAAGCGATGATACTGCAAAAAATTGATAATGCTGAGGATAAAATGATAATACCAAGAAAGAAATGATAATTTTGAGAGGAGCGTTGTTGATACTCTGAAAAAAACAATAAAACTAAGAATTAATGATTCTAAGAACAAAATGATACTAAGTGAGATTCTGAGAAAGAAACATGATACTGAGAAACACATGATAATGCCGAGAGCAAAGTGTTGAAACGGAAAAAGAAATAATGAATACTATAGAAAAGTGATTACCTATATTGTAAAAGAAGTCATGATGCTGGGAAGGAAGTGATGATGCTGAGAAAGATGCGATAATACTGAGAAAAACCGATGATACTGTAGAAGCAGTAAAATTGTTGAAAAGGATAATGATAGTGAGAAGATGATGATAATGAGAAAAAAGTGACGATGCTGAGAATGAAGTGATGATACTGAGAATGAAATGATAATTCTGAGATAAATGTTCATAATGTCAAAGATAAAACAACACAGAATTAATGATTTTAAAAACAAAATAATACCAAGTGTGAAAGATTATGCTGAGAAAAAAAAATATTACTGAGAAAAACATGATAATGCTGAAAGAGACGTATTGACACTGATAAAGAAGTGATGGACACTATAGAAAGAGTGATGATACTGTAAAAGAAGCAATGATGTTGAGATGAAAGCAATGATGTTGAGATGAAAGTGATGATGTTGAGCAAGAAGTTTTGATGCTAAGAATGAAGATATAATACTGTAGAAGGAGTGATGATACTGAAATAAAAATAATGATCTAAAGAATGAAGTTAAAGATAATGATAGTAAGAAAGATAAATGATACTGTGAAAGACATGATAATTTTAAGAGAAAAGTGTTGACACGGACTAAAAACTGATGATACTGTAAAAAAGTGGTGATGCTGAGGAGGAAATGATTGAAATGATGATGCTGAAATGAAAGTGATAGTGTTGAAATTGAAGCTATGATACTAAGAATGTAGCGATGATACTATAGAAAAAGTGAAGATACTGTAAAGAAAGTGATGATGCTGGGACCAAAGTGATGATGCTGAGATGAAAGTGTTGATGTTAAAAAAAAGCAATAATACCGCGGAAAAAGAAGTGATACTGAAAACTAATGATGACAATGAAAAGGTGATGATAGTGAGGATGAGGTGATAATACTGAGAAAAAGATGATAATAATAACATAAGTATTGATACTTGCGAAAGAAAGAATAATACTACGAAATCATAATTCTCAGAAGAAAATGATACCAAGGGACAGAGATGATGCTAAGAAGCAAATGATAATGTTGAGAAAAGAACGATAATACTGAAAATGAAGTGATAATACCAAAAAACGAGTAATGACATTGAGAAAGTGATGATCAGTCAAAAAATAGGAAATTGAGAAGGAAGTGATGAGACTAAGAAAGAAGGGATAAAACTGAACGAAATAATGCTACGTGAAAGACGATAGTAAAGACGAAGTGATGTTGGTGCTGGGAGAGAAGAAGATGGTCACGAAAAGATCGTGTCCTTGAAAACAAGAGTTGTCAAAACCATACTCGTGGTGGAATTGAAGACAATACAGAGTGATCGGTTGGGACAGGGCGTACGGGGAGGATTTGGAGCCTATCCAGCCACCCTAGAATCTCTTAGATAGATTAGGTGTACATTATTAACCGTCTTGACCTACTCAACGTATGCAAAGATAAATTTAGATCATAAATGGGTTGAGCGATTGTGCGGCCCAGAATAACACACCTAATAAATGGGTCGGCCACACGATAAATTATTTATCAAGAGCGACTTGCACCAGAAGTTTCACAATGACGTTTTCACTTCAAACATTTCCTTGTCCCTACTTATAACACCGTCGTCGTCGTTATAAAAGCGATTTCACAATCGAACATCAGCATTGCTTTGAAACATTTAAATTTTTCGGTCATATTTCAAGGTTTCGACATTTTCAAGGTTCCTCAAAAAAAAAAGAAAAAACTAAAAATAAACACAGAAACAACAATAATTCTCTCCTCGATACTATAGTCAGTCGATTCGGGGCATTATCTGAACGCGCTTTAATTAGCCGACCGATATGGAAACGAATCGGGTGAAAAGGTCAAGATTTCGAACGATTCCATCCCAATTGCTTAATGAAAGCCGGTAAAAACGACGATAATCTCGATGAATGGCGCCTAGATAAACAAAGAACGTCGGAGTGTCTCCGAAAAATATTTTGTCGTTTGATTGTTAATTATTACCACACGACGTTGCATTCTTTTTGCGCCACCAGTTAGTTAATTAATTGAGTGTCTCTTCGGTCTAGTGGGCGCGTTTAAATGCCAACAAAGGCCGCCTTGATTCGATTCGATTTGGAGGAGCGAGGCCGGGCGCCGGAGTAGTGGGCCCGGAATTTGCCCAATTCCTTCGAGTTCCCAGATTATTTCTATCAATTCATCATTTTTTCCTTCACTTTCTTTTTGTTTTAAATTTCTTTTATACTTTTAATAAGTTGCTATCTTTTTTTGTTTTTGCTTTTATCTTGCCCTTTTCATCAACTTCAATTTTTATTTTTTTTTCTATCTTTTATAACAACAATTTTTTTTCATATTTTTTTTCAATAACTTGCTATTCTCTGTTTCCTCAGTCCTTCTATATATTTTGTATTTACTTTTTGTTAATTAATTACTAGTTTCCTTATTGTTGAAACATTTTTAAAGTAATCAACTGGTTTGCTCCACGCCGCTTCTTTGTTTCTGCCAGTACTCTGCATACACCCTGGCCTGGAGTCTCCCTTCATTACCAATTTCTACTCAGCACTGGGGTCCTCTACAAAGTGTTTCGACCGCGTCGCTTCCAAAGCGACCGAAAAGCTTCAATGTCGACCGAGTTGACTTGCATTTCTATCGGTTAAACAGAGAGTTCCAAGAGGGTATCGCTTTTTTGGTCGCTTTGGAAGCGACGCGGTCGAAACGCTTTGTCGGGGATCCCAGTGCTGAATCCCTCTTTGGCATGAGGTCGTCCTTCGAACCGAGAGAACTTTACAATTTTTGTATGTTACTGTTAATGGTTTTTGTCCACTTTTCGAAATTGAGGGCCAACAGTACAAATTCTTGTTAAATCTTTTTATATCTCCAAAACCAAGACTAACGTTTTGTATCAGGTGTCGACAAAACGTAAACAGTAGGCTGGTGTTTTGACAGCTATTCACGTAATGGCTACCGTTCTTACTCAATGAGTGGGATTTTTAATGTATATTTATTTATAATTTTCAATGAGCCAATAACTTTTTTTTCTTTCAAGGACTGAACTGTCCATTCACATAGTGTCACAATACCTAACACCGGTGTTCAGTTCAGTTTCAGATAAGGAGGGACCAAACTAAAAATAGATCCATTGTGGGCCCTTTCAGACATTCAAGGTGATCGTTAGAGCCGGATGTCGAACCTCTATACCACCTGAAATTCTAAATGTCGGATGATTCATTTCGTTTTTTTTCTTCGCCCCAACGGTGAGATCACTGGGCGGTCCTTAAACTCGCCTAATCATCTGTTCTATGTTTGTAAACGGTACAGTTCTGAAAAGAACTTTATCATTGTTGCTGTTGTCCCATTGCCAGGACCGGACTGGCCGCCATCAAATAACAACGATTTTTACTTCCAGACTTAAACAATTGAGACAGTGGTTGAAAAGATCTAATCCGTCTCTGTTCTGTCATTATTCTGCAACAATGCGGTCGTGAATCCGGCATGGGTCTCTATTATCAACCGTTTTAATGCTTGGCGACCGTTCGAAAGGACGTGTGAAAGGCCGACGAGATTAACAACAATAACAATTATCGCGTGGGGGCATCGAAAAACGCGACTCGTCCCTCATTCAATGCGTAAAATTTAAAAAAAATGAGTTTGAGACAAAATTTTGAAATTTTAGTGACGTCAAGTCGCAGTAGGCATGCGCACAAAACAACCGCGCATTGCTGCTGTTCAGAGTTCGGTCCGCGCGTGGCATCAGTGTTCAGTGGGCACTTGATTTTTATATTTTTTGTTTGAGGTCTAAATTGTTTGGCAGATAGCTACTACAAAAAAGCATTAACTTAACAAATTCAAGTTGGCAACTGCAAAATGGCGATAACTTAAAGAATCCAAGCTGACAACTTCAAAATAACACTAAATTAAGAAATTCAAGATGGCAACTGAAAAATAACACCACTAATTAATATGCCAAAATGGCACTACTAAATTAATAAACCAAAATGGCGACTTCAAAGTGCCGCATAATTTTCAAAATTGTCAAATGTCAGGCCCTTTCCAGAAGTGGAGGTACCTAAATTGATGTCGTGATTCTTCGTAAAATTAATGACACACGCTTACCGCAAACATAGCAAGTCAAGTCACAAGAACGTAATTAATGGTCAATTTGCACCGTCTGTACAATTCCGATAATGGCCATAGTCAATATTTACTCAACCCAATAATTGATCGAATTGCAAACAAACGATAAACTTTCGGAACGGCCTCGTGGGAGTTCAAGAGTGCAAATTGCAATTTTGTCGCATTTTCCGGCGACTTTTTCCATTCACGCCACAGTAGAAAATAGAAAAACGTATAACTGTTTCGGATTTGCGTTACGCATGTTGGACTTCGGCCAAACTCTCAATCAACCCAATGCAAGGTTTATTTGTTTTTCTTATAAAGGTAGGTAATTGAATCGTCGCTCATAAACTTTGCGTACGCAAATGGATAATTGAAACGCAAACAGTTAAATTGATAAGTAATCGCGACGGGAATTAAGATATCACAAATTTTTTGGGGAGGATCAACGAAGAAACTACGAGCGCGCGCCTAACTCCCAGGTAAAGAACAAGAATAAAGTTGCAAAAATACTTTTAATAACAATTTTTGAGTTAATTTTTGGTTTTTGAAAAAGTTTTGAAAATTCGGTTTTGAGCGGCATCTATCGTCGAAAACTGCTACTATCCAACAGTTATTTCTGTGAAGTTTGGTTGGTGCCGCTGCTACCGCGCTGAATTGACAATTGACATTAATTTTTCGGCGTTATCCCGGATTTGAATTCCTTTTCGTTCCAAAAACCGACGAAAACTCGTTCCAATGGGCACCCGTACTTCTGTGACGACATTCTTCAAAAATATCTACCACGACGACTTCAAATGGTAACGTTGGGTCGATTTTGCGAAATTGAGGTTATGTTGTTCTTTCAACTTTCAGGTCTCTGGTGAAAAGTATCGGTATCTTCGCTTTGGGAATTCGCATCGCCCAGGAGTTCCACGGAGTCGAGTTACTCTCAGCACATCCCTAATCTCAATTTGTATAGTTGTTAGTTGTTGTTATTAAAATGTGTTGGTAGTAGAGAATAGGCGCTTGTCTCCGAAATGTTCTTCCTTGGTGGCTGCTTTTTGAGCGTTGCTAACGCGAAAACGCCCCCAAATTTCGTGTTTGTCTTAACTGACGATCAAGATTTGTTATTGGATAGTTTGGTAGGGTTGAACTTAATGTTAAGGGTTGTAACTGAAACTAAATTTTGTAGAAACCCATGGAAAAGACGCTAAAACTCGTCGCGAATCGAGGAATTACGTTCAATAATGCCGTAAGATTTTGAAAATGGGCGAAATTTTTGCTTACGTTACAATTTTAGTTTGTCAATTCGCCAATTTGTTGTCCAAGTCGAAGTGTGATATTGACTGGAAGATACGCCCACAATGTTGGAGTTCGCAACAATTCAGTTAATGGAAATTGTTCCAGTTCGGACTGGCAAAAGAATTTTGAACCCTTTTCCATCGCTTCAATTTTGAAAAGTGAAGCAAATTACACCACGTTTTACGGGGGAAAATATCTAAATCAAGTAATAACTTGCTCATAGTACCGACAAAATGTTACAGAGCGTGGTCAAAAGGGTCTTTTCGAGATTTGCCCCAAATTGCTGAAGATTCGGCAATAGGTTCCTTCTTTACCGACCACCATATTGTTATTATACGGCAGATTTTAATTAAAACCTGTTGGCAATTACAAGTCATCTATAGAAAGTTGCTTTAAAATACTAAAAATTCACCAAAAGGGCGATAACGTAAAGCAACTGAAATCTAAGAAGTTGTCGGTAAAGAAGGAACCTATTTGGAACACTATGTTTTATTAGTACTTTCTCATCAAATGATTTAGTTTAATAAAAGCTCACGTAATTGGGCGGTTTGGGGCTAATAACAATTTTTTTTTAAATTTAAAAACCAAAACTTTTCTTGTAGTACGGCACCAAGAAGTCGGGGGGCGTCCGTCACGTTCCCAAAGGTTACGACTGGTGGTTGGGGTTGAAGGGCAACTCCAAGTACTACAATTACAGCGTTTCGGTCAACGGAACAGCAGAATTCTTTGCGGATTCCTACTTTACCGACAAGATAACCGCCTACGCTCTTGATTTTTTGAACCAAAAACACATCGTCCATCAACAGTTCTTCATGACGTTAGCACCTCCGGCTTGCCATGCACCCTTCACTCCCGCACCCAGACACCGTAATCGATTTCCGGACGTTAAGGCCGTCAGGAGTCCGTCGTTCAACTTTTCGTCAACAGATGTCAGTGATTTTTAGTAGTTCTGGCCTGCAATCATTAACAATTTTAAAGTGACCGAATATCTCTATTTTCGGATCGTCAGTCGGTCCAGTTGCACAACGTTAATGGGCCGTTAATTAATTAAAAGTTGTTGGTGCATTATTTAGTTAATAAACATTATTCTTGATGTAGTGAAATATGTCAGTCAGAGTTGTTTCCTGTCGCGATTAAAGTTGTTTGATAATCACAAAGTCCTAGTGGTTGCTGGCCAAGTTGGACTGGATAGTAACAAATGGTTTGAATTATAGAAACATTGGGTAGTGGAAATGCCGCCGAAGCATCTTCCGACTCAGGTGGACATTTTGGACGAAATGCAGAGGAACCGACTGAGAACTTTACTGGCGGTCGATGAAATGGTGGCAAAAATTGTAACTAAACTGAAGAAGATCGGAGTTGTCGACAACACTTACATAATTTTTTCTTCAGACAACGGCTTCCATATCGGTAAAACAATATTAGTTCTTTTACCTGACGTCATACTTAAACTTCTACATAATAATACAGTATCTTCAATGCGCTCACTTTATTTGTGTGACCTTAAACGTATATACAGGGTGAGTCAGCTAAAGCTATTTTTAGATAACATGTTAAGGGAAGAAGCCCTGACTATGATACTGGCGATAAAATTAATTCAAAGATGCAATTAATGTTATAAGTGAGATCAGGAACTGCGACTGTCGAATCCTGAGGTCCGACGACGTATGTCGCAGCTTCTTTTAAGAAATTTGAAGCTCCAAAGAAAGTTTGCAATTTGATGGAGATGTGAAGTTGTGAGAGATGTGGTCTGGACTAACTACAATGGGATAATGTTGTACCTGCAGCAAATTGCTGGTAAAGGGACCTTCAACCTAAGAAAGGCATTGGAGACCGCCTATGGTGGACTTCAAAGTGCGCCCCGTTGTATTGTCAACGGCGAGGAAGGGCGGTCAGTTGGGTGGATGAATTTTAGAATTTCAGAAATGATCAACGACATGCTTCGCGGAGCAGACAAATTTGAACCGTTTGTAGGAAAGGTTTTTAAAATCAAATTATGCCCATTCCTGCAACTTTTTAAAAATTTAAACAATTTCATTGTGATAGTATTGCGTTTATTTCTAACCTCAGCTAAAAAAAATCTCTTGTTTGAGAAAATGAAAAAAAATTGATACATTTAATTAAATATCTCTAAGCAGAATAAAACTAAATTAAATTTAAATGTATCCAGGTACTGGAAATAATTTTTGCTATTTTTTAGGATTATTCTTGAATTTTGTAATTATTTGGCGATATTTCAAAAATAGTTACAAATAGTCATACAAAAAGGTTTGTTTTTATTTTCTACATCATATCGTTAAAAAATATACAGGGTGTTCTATTTAAAAAAATGGAGAAAATTAAATTCAAAAAGTTCTAAATTGAAAAATTAAATTTAGCCATCCTGTATAATTTTTCAAAAATTAAAATACATCAAAGACATTTCTCAGATGTTTCCTAACTAGTTTTTACATAATTTTTTCTTTGAACTCATAGTTGTTACTGTAGTGATTTTTTTAACATGCATCTGCAGATGCCATTATTTGAACAAGAAAAATCGCTACATCCAAGTGGTTTGGAAATAGTCAGCAATAATATTGAATTGAAAAGAGTCTAAGAAAAGGCTCTGAAAAATCTTCTTTTATACACCACATTCCATTTAAAAAAATGTCACTTGCTCCTGTATAATTGTCTTGGCTCACCCTGTATGTTCAAAATTAATTTTCGATTATAGACTTCTTTCTCTAGTTTATTTGTGTTTTTAAATCAAATTTTTACCTATCATAGAACTCGAGCTATCGAAGTCGGACGCACTATTGCCCCATTCTGTATACTAAAGTTGTAATTTTACTAACAACGAAGATATTTATTTTGATTGATTTACTTAAGCTGGCTCACCCTGTATAGTTATGTGTAGTAGTTTACGTAGTTATTAATTTAATTTTTAGGTCAATTTACGCAACCTTGGGACAAAAGACAGCCGTACGACACTGACATTAGAGTTCCGTTCATGATGAGAGGTCCGAAAATTCGCAAGAAAACAAACACCGATTATCCCATCTCTTCCGTCGATTTGGCCCCTACCATTCTCGAACTAGCAGGAGTACCACCTCTCAAAAACCACGACGGAACTTCTTTCGTTCAACAATTATTCAGCAATCCTCAAAGCTATCGAAAAGTGATTTTTATCGAATATTGGGGAGAGGGAAGTCCAAAATCCGTCGACTCTACTTGCGGATTTCCCCCAAACGTCGACACTTTAGCGGTTAGATTCTATTTATGTTCTTTTAGAAGAAAAAAAATTTTTTTTTTTTTGTAGGGCTGCACTCGAGATAATTGGTGTAAATGTCAAGATTCCAAAAATAACACTTACAGCTGTCTTCTGGAAATGTCTGATGATCAAAGGATTAAATTTTGTAGATTCGAGAACGGATTCACGGAAATCTACAATTTGATTGCGGATCCTTACGAGCTGAAAAATATCTTTAGCGACTTTAGGAGAGAACAAATTTTATACTACGAGAGGGTTTTGAGGAATTTCGGACTTTGCCAAGCACGCCACTGCCGTAATTTAATAAATAAATTGAGGTTTTAACTTTTTAGCTACGCCACTGACTTTTCTTAGTGAATTAAGTACGTTTCTAGAGAGGGCGCTGCAGTTTTAGCAAAAATTTTATCTACTGATGGTATTTGAGGTGTTGATTGGATGATTTATGTTGTTATTAAGACACATGGTAAAACTTTTGAAGAAATTTATAAAATAATCTCAAAACTTAGTCTGAGTTTGTTTTATTTAAATACTCTTAACAAGAATTTTTGTTACGCCACTGGTGTTGTCAATTCTTTTCCGAGATTGCGGGTTACGTCAAGACGTCCAGTGTTTTTCTAATAATAATAATATATTTCGTGATGCGGTGGCAATTTTCTGAGCAATCCGGCCCTGCTTTGGCGTAATTTAGACAATTTTGGGCTAAAAACTGAAGAGTTCCCTTCAGGTCGGATTACAGGTCGCTGCCGCACCGGCCGCGCCCTCGATCCGCCATATTTGTTTGACATCCCGTTGTTGAGCGTCGGTTTTCCGCCACTTTTCTCCCATTTTTATTAAATAAGTAAGTAGAATTGTCGCCGGTAGCTCCTCGTGCTAGGGGTGGTCGTCCCGTCCTCCTGCCTTGTTAATTTACCACCCCTTGTAACGTTTAACTGTCAATTTTTAGCCCCCGCCAATTCGATAGAAGCGAAAAAAAAAATGAGCAAAAGCAAGCGGAGCAGTCCGACACCGGCTGACGAAGGGGCCACCGAAGAGTACGTCGTCGAAAAGATCATCGACAGCAGAATAAATTCGCAAGGTGTCAAGGAATACTTTCTCAAATGGATCGGTTACGACGACAAAGACAACACATGGGAACCGGAAGAAAATCTCGACTGTCCCGGACTGATTTCGACGTTCGAAGCCGAAAGAGCCAGCAAAGAAAAGGAGAGGAACAAGAAGCGTAAAGCGGGTGGGACGCCGACGCAGGAGTTGAAGGGGGCGAAACGGAAGACCGACGATAAAAAAGTGCACGGGTTCGATCGCGGACTGGAACCGGAGAAAATCATCGGCGCCACAGACAGTTCAGGTGCGTTGTTGTTTCAATTGTGCCAACAGTTTTTTTTGTTTTTTTTTGAAATTTGGAGGGTGCGTTTACATAACCTCAAATTCTGTGTTTTAGGACAACTGATGTTTTTGATGAAGTGGGAGGGCACGGACGAGGCGGATCTGGTCCCGGCTAAGCAAGCGAACGTTAAATGTCCTCAGGTCGTTATTAGGTTTTATGAGGAACGTCTCACTTGGCATTCCCCGACCATCGACGAAAACAAAGCCGAGTAGATTTATCATTAGGTTATAAAGTTAATATTTTCAAGTGTACATATGTAACTCGTGCCAGCGGCGTCTCGCGATTTTGGTGGCTACCGCTACATACCCAAGACGCAAATTTCTTTTATTTTTATTATTTAGCTGTAGAGATCTGGTAGCCCCCAATTTCGATTGGCTAGTGGTCTTAATTTAAGGTGTATCAGATTTTTTTCGTTGCCACTTGAAGAGTTTCCAGATTACCGACAAAAAAAAAACATTTCATAGATACTTGTCAAAACCTAACATTCTTTTGTAAAACTTTCAAATAAAACCACAAACCGTTTTCTAGAAAACTTTAATCGACACTTTTTACATTCAAACCACTCAACCTCCGAAAATTTCCTGGAAAGTTGTACCGTTGTAACCCACATCCCCAGTGGCTGCGTCCATAAAATGAATGTACATCCTAAAAACAATTGATTAACGAGTGTAAGTAATTCTGGAGAGTTACGTTGGTAATACCGGTCAGGTGCCACCCCAATTGTTTTCGAAACGATGTGGTAGAGGGCTTTGGCGTGTTTCTTGTTTTGTTCGACGCCCAAAGCGCCGATGCTCATCAAAGTGGCCTGAGCGGCGGGTTCCGAGGTACCCCCGAAAGACATGCTAACATCCCCCACAACTGTCGCGACGCAATACTAAAATTCACCCTGTAATCCCAAACAATGGAGAAAATCGTTAAACTTACACTAATCGGTTTTCCTAGAGATTTCGAAAGTACTTGGCATAATTTTTGAGGAAAATCGTCCGGAATTTTGCTCTTCGGGACGTTAGTTTCGAGACGAAAATGCGGCATTTTGATTATTTGACCTTTATTACGTGAGAGAGTTACTGAGGTAAAAAATGATGCGCGCCACTGGTCCGCAGGCTAGGAAAGTTTAGTGTTGTTGAAGTGCCGGGAGGTGGCGCTGAGGTTGAGTGGTTTGAATGGTCAAGTTGGCAACTAAAAATCTCTCTAATGATTAAGTTTTATTGCGCCTCAACTTGAAAAAGCTCTTAATTACGTTAAACTTAGTTTTGTAGAAAATAACAGTTTTATTTAAGAAAATTAAGAATGTACAAGAAAATTTCGAATTTACACTTTCCCGTTTTGGGGCTGGAAGCCAAGAGCGAGTTTCTCCATGGCGTGCTGCAGCCGCACCTCTTCGGGAATAACCGCTTTCTCCATTTCCTCGTGGGTTTTAATCAACTTTTTGAGTGTAAACAGCTCTTCCTCGATCGGCTCTTTAAGTAAAGCTTCAACTTTTTCATACAACGGTTTCAACTGTTCGATCTTCTCCTTCACCTCCTTGTACCGTTCCAAAATGAGGCATTTCTTCACGTACGTTCGCTCGAGGTCCTCAACTTCTTTAGCCAAAATCGCTTCGTCATCAGCCAAGTTCTTGTCACCAACATTAATTTTGACACCGGGAGGGATCGCAAAAATTTTTCTCGCCACCACCTACGTGAGTTAAGCTTTAATAACAAATCTTGACTGGTTTGGAGTTTACCTCGGCGTTTTTCATGGGTTCTTTGACTCGCTCCAGCATTGAATCGATGAGTTTCTCGATATCCTTGTCGGTTTTATCGGGGTCGCTTCCAAAGTTCTTGAAATTCTCCCCGACCTCCTTGCACACAGTTCTGATGGTACATTCCACAAGTTCGGCGACTGGAGTCAGTTTTTAACATTAATTTAAAGTGACGTTAGTTTGGTTGTTGGAAATTCAGCGACTTACAATCAATGCAGAAGTCCGTCGAGCTGAAGCCGAAATACTGTTTCTCGAGCAAGTCTTGCGCTAACCTCTCGCGGTCCAACACCAACTCCATTTCGGGGCCCCAAAAAACTGAAGAACTTGGAGCACAGCAACGGCCCTGGAAATCAGTTTGAATCTTGAATCTAGTTGCCTGGTTCTGGTTCCAGACTGGGAACTTTTTACAATATTAGGTTGGTTTTGCTGCAACGTTGTGAAATCTACTTTTTCGTCTCACTTCAATGCTACGTTTCAGATGCAAAAGTTCAAGAAACTTGGCAACTACGTCTTTTTATCTGTCATTCATTTGACGTATAGAAATTTCACAGACGTCACTTGCTCGAAGTGACGTGATTTGGTGTTGTTGTCGAGTTAAAAAGGGCCCCAAAATGCCGACGGACACGCCGGGCTCCCAGCGCCTGACCAACGATGACTTCCGCAAACTGCTGATGACCCCGCGCTCGGCCCCGGCCAACGCCCCCGCTCCGGGCTCCATCCGCGAAGCCATGGCCAACTCTTCGACGATGCCCCCGCCCAAAGAAGACAAGAACGAGGCTCGACGCAAAAAGAAGAGTTACTACGCCAAACTCAAGAAGCAGGAGGACAACAAAATGGCGGAACTGGCGGAGAAGTACCGGGATCGGGCGTCGGAACGTCGTTCCGGCGTCAATCCCGACTATCAAAGTGACGATCCTGTCGCTACGGCCCAAGCGTATCGAGCTGTGGCCCCCGATTTGAAATCGGGTTTTGATGCGGCCGAACGCAGGAGACAGATGATACAGGAATCGAAATTTTTGGGGGGCGACATGGAACATACTCATTTGGTTAAGGGATTGGATTATGCACTGTTGCAGAAAGTACGTAGCGAAATTCAGCACATCGAATTGGAACAAGAACAGGAACTGGAACGGTTGGCGACCAAAACTGTCGAAGAGAAGAAGGAGAAGGAGGTGCAGAAGAAGGAGGAGGACGAACTCAAGTTTAAGACGAAAATCGGACGGGCCATCTATCACACGATTTGCTCGCTGAAATCGAGGCACATCGAGAGGTCGGAGCTGTTCGTGCCCGGGCGCATGGCCTACGTCATAGATTTAGGTAGGGCTGGCGTTGGTAGCTGAGTGCAGCCAAACCACAGGTTGGCATCGGTGCACAAACATATAGTTAGCTATAGACATTCAAACCACTAAAATGATTCAAACGCACTCAAGCCACATTTATAAAGCATTTAAACCACAAACTTAACTTTATATATGTACTTAATATAGGCGTTCAGGCGTGATCATATATTGTTTCTGGTGCATTCAAGCCACCGCATATATTTTCAATTGCATTGAAACCACATGCGTGGCAATGCGGATGTCGTACTTAGTCTAAACGTTTAGAAGTAATCATATATAGTTCATTCAAGCCACAGACATGACCGTATATATTTTTAAGTTCATTCGAATTACATTCATGAAGACATAGTTCGACACATTCAAACCACAGAAACAATTCCAAATGTTCGCAAGTGCATTCAAGCCACTAATATGCATATAGTTATGTACGGTCCTATTAAACCTTAGACGTGGTTGCATATTGTTGTGTATAGTGCATTCAAGCCACAACATATATTTTCAACTGCATTCAAACCACTAACAATTATTGTATAATTGTGCGCATTCAAACCACAGATGTGACCGTATGATGTATTTACACATCTATTTAAATCACTGACTCCGTCATAGTTACGCACATTCAAACCACAGAAACAATTCCAAATGTTTACAAGTGTATTCAAGCCACTAGTATGCGTATAGTGCATTCAAGCCACAACATATATTTTCAACTGCATTCAAACCACCAACAATTATTGTATAATTGTGGGCATTCAAACTACAGATGTGACCGTATGATGTATTTACACATCCATTTAAATCATGACTCCGTCATAGTTACGCACATTCAAACCACAGAAGCAATTCCAAATATTTACAAGTGCATTCAAACCACTAATATGCGTATAGTTATGTACGGTCCTTTTAAACCTTAGAAGTGGTCGCATATTGTTGTGTATAGTGCATTCAAGCCACAACATATATTTTCAACTGCATTCAAACCAGTAACAATTATTGTATAATTGTGCGCATTCAAACCACAGATGTGACCGTATGATGTATTTACACATCTATTTAAATTACTGACTCCTTCATAGTTACGCACATTCAAACCACAGAAACAATTCCAAATATTTACAAGTGCATTCAAACCACTAATATGCGTATAGTTATGTACGGTCCTTTTCAACCTTAGAAGTGGTCGCATATTGTTGTGTATAGTGCATTCAAGCCACAACATATATTTTCAACTGCATTCAAACCAGTAACAATTATTGTATAACTGTGCGCATTCAAACCACAGATGTGATTGTATGATGTATTTACACATCTATTTAAATTACTGACTCCGTCATAGTTACGCACGTTCAAACCACAGAAACAATTCCAAATATTTACAAGTGCATTCAAACCACTAATATGCGTATAGTTATGTACGGTCCTTTTAAACCTTAGAAGTGGTCGCATATTGTTGTGTATAGTGCATTTAAGCCACAACATATATTTTCAACTGCATTCAAACCAGTAACAATTATTGTATAACTGTGCGCATTCAAACCACAGATGTGACCGTGTGATGTATTTACACATCTATTTAAATTACTGACTCCGTCATAGTTACGCATATTCAAACCACAGAAACAATTCCAAATATTTACAAGTGCATTCAAACCACTAATATGCGTATAGTTATGTACGGTCCTTTTAAACCTTAGAAGTGGTCGCATATTGTTGTGTATAGTGCATTCAAGCCACAACATATATTTTCAACTGCATTCAAACCACTAACAATTATTGTATAATTGTGCACATTCAAACCGCAAATGTGACCGTAAGTCACTGACTTGATCACATAGTTGCGCGCATTCAAACCACAGAAATAATTCCAAATACTTACAACTGCATTCAAGCCACTAATATGCGTTTACGTTATGTACGGTGCATTGAAACCTCCGACGTGACCGTGTATGGTTAATGGTGATCGGTGTCTTTCAGATGACGAGGCCGAGAGCGACATCCCCACCACGTTGATCCGGTCCATAGCCGACGTGCCTTCCTTCGAGCTGACCACCACCCTGACGACCAACGACATCGTCATCAACAAGTTAACCCAGATCCTCAGTTATTTGCGTCAGGGCAGTCGTAAGAACAAGAAAACGAAACGCGGCCTGCCCGAAACTCGCGACAACTACCAACAACAGGAAGATCAAGAATCGGGGAAGAAACCGTCGAAACGTCCGGCGACCGAAGAGTCGATTTACGGCGACATAGGCGATTACGTGCCGTCTCGCGGCACTTCGAAACATTCACGCGACTCGAACCGTCAACCCTATTTCGACAAACAAGACGAACCGTTGGACACCAACACCGGACCGTTGTTGAAAGTGAACAAGTCCGCACAAATACTGAACAAATTAGCCCAAGAACCGGAAGGTTACGCCGAATGTTATCCGGGTTTGGAGGAAATGAACGACGCCATCGACGATTCCGACGACGAAGTCGACTATTCGAAAATGGATTTGGGCAATAAAAAGGGGCCGATCGGCAGGTGGGATTTCGATACGGCCGAAGAATATTCGGATTATATGAATCAGAAGGAGGCGTTGCCGAAGGCCGCGTTTCAATACGGACTCAAAATGGCGGACGGGAGGAGATCGCGCAAACATAAAGACAAGAACGAGAAGGCGCATCTCGACCGAGAATGGCAGAAGATCCAGAGCATTATCCGCAAAAAGTAGTTTAGTTTTCGAGAACACCCTGTACATTTTTTTTTTTTTTGTTTCTTACTAGGTGGTTCTGTTATAACGCATGCGCAATCTGAGAAAACGTCAATTGTCGCTATTAAACTTTAAGTCGTAGCTTTCATTTGTAATTGTCAAAATTCTGACAACTACTTAACCCAAAATAACTTTCTGTCGTCGAGGTGGCTTTGGCAAAAAATTGAAAGTCGTCATTTGGTTAATTTTAGTGACAGCTGTCATTCAGATTTTTTGTCAAAATTAGTTGAAATTAAGCGCAATAGTTTGCGTAGCTCCGCCCACATTTAGGTACCGGGCGTAAATCGAGTTGAAATTGATGCATAAACACGTAAAAATTATTTTTAAGTTGAATTTATTGAGGGTGAAAGGAGATGAGAAGTTGCCAGAGCCGCCTCTGATCACTAGTTTAATTATATTAGTGACGTCACAAAGATGGCGTCGATTACTTTAATCGGCTTTACTACTCTTAGTGCACCAAGTACGTGACAATCATTATTAAGTTACACAGCAGCACGTTGAAGATGGAGAATTTCTGGCAGGCGACGGACCTGGGGTCGGAGTCCCACCCGAAATTTCTTCCGTAGATCGCGAACGTCATCAGTCGATTTTGGGGTCGTTTCAGCGCGAACGTCCTCTCGACAAATTCTTTTTGATCGGAAGTGTTCAAATCGACGAACGTCAATGAACGACTCGTCCAACTGGTTTCTTGAGGATTAACTGGTCGAATTGAGCTCAACAACGAATTGGGATACTGCGTTCTGTTGCCGTCCACTGTGAAATTGGCGCTGATCGTCAGTTCTTCGAAAATCGTCGGCCAACCGATTGTTTCGTAATTGGGAAATCTGGAACCGCACGAAGTCAGGGACGTATCCTGGCAGGCCAGGACCGCGCAAATTTCGATGCCCCCATTGTAGACGCTACTGAACGACCGCACGCCACTGAACGCCACCAAGTGATAAACGTAACTATTTTGGGAATTCGCCGAGGAATTTCGGGAGATTTTCGTCGAGAATTTGCAACATAACTCTTCCGTTCCTTGATGGCACACTTCGATTTCGGAAGCGGTCCGGTTAACATCGAGAATTGTCGACGTGTAAGCTGCGAAATTAAATTAATTATTAATAATTAGTTAATAATTAATTATAAAATAATTAATTGAATTTAATTAAATTAACAATAATTACTCTCTGTATGGTCGATTTTCAATTTGAATCCGTCCATTTCTTTGGCTAAAATATCAATTTCTTCCTCTTGCAGTTCGAGGGTTCTCTCGGAAGGGGTGGCAGGAGGGTAAACGAACGCCTGGGAACCTCCAGTGCCGATTATGTCGAAAATTAACGGACCCGAACTGCCTGTAAGTCGTGATTTTTCAAAATTCCGCCATTTTGTTACATTTTCGCCAATATCTCGCTTAGGGGTGGTTTTACCACAAAAATTGTTATTAGCGAAAGTGAAGAGTTTTAAGTTTCACGCCTAAAGACCCTTTCGTTTTTTTGCTACGACTCGCGGTTTTCGAAAAAATTCCTGACGCAACTCCATCGACAATATGTTGAACAGCAAAATTAAAACAAAAAATTGTCGATTTCAGCAAAAAGCGGTGGTTAGGAAAAATTTGTGTTTTAATGGATGCCGAAATTTTTAATGGATGCCGAAATTTGACGCGTCGGGATTTTTCTCGAAACCTGTGGGTTCGACACAAAAATCTCATTAGACTTTTTTGTAGAGATCTTCAACCTCTTCGATATTGGTAACCACAATTTTTGTCATAAAACCGAAATATACAAAATTTAATTTTTTTCTCAACACTTTCGTCGCAACTAAAGTGTTGCACCCTATAATCTTGTTTACGTGCCTGAGACCCGCCACAATCGTCACACTTTGCGATTTTAATTTGCAACAACAACGATAACAATTAAAATTAGAATAATAAAAAAAAGAAGATAATTTTGATTGTTGGTCACAACAACACCACCGATAACCAGTAAAAAATATTGAAAATATACAGGACGTTATAGATCCCTGTTCCGAAAAATATAGAAAATATACAGGGCGTTCTTCTCACCGTTCTAGTTCCTTGTTTCGAAAAATCTAGAAAATATACAGGGCGTTCCTCTCACCGTTATAGATCCCTGTTCCGCCGCTGCCTCTCGCCGGGTTGTTGGCGCCAGCGGCGTAGAAGTTGACGTCGTGCCCTTGCGACCACATCTGTTGCGTTTGGAGGGCTGCAACGAGAAATTATCGAAACGGAAATTGGGGGAAAATTTCGAAATTCACCGGTCAAAAATGGCAATTCCGAAAACCACATCGAGGGATAAACGAAATTTTTCACTCCGTTTTCGACCAAATCTTGAGCTGGCGTTTTGAAAAGTATATCGAAACATGTGAAAATTCCAAAAGTTTCGCCGTCAACGGGAAAAGTGACGAGATCGGGTGGGCCCGGATCCAGGTCGTACTCCCCGAAAAGATTGTGTTTGCGATAACTAAAAAAAAAAAAAAAACAGTTGAGTCAATTTCGACGGCACCTTTTTTGGGGGGTCACCTGGAGATCGTCGTGCCGTTCCTGTCGAAAACTATGTCAACGTTGTAGAGATAATGGCCGCAATTTTGGCAGTTCATCGCAGTGCTGTTGGGGGGGCAAACTTCTTTTTCTACTATGTTGAAAATTAAGTAGGTGTTGGAAGCAGCGGCGGCGCACGATAATGTTTTCATAAATTCGGGATACTCGTCGCCGGTTGCCGAACAAGGAGTTTCGCCGTATTTGACGTAAGTACTGTAGGAGAACGCGTCGGTTACGGGCCGCCCTGTATCTAAAGTCGATTCGGGATAGACCACCAAGTCCAAGTTCTGAAATTTTTTTTACAACTTAAGTAGATGAGAGCGAAGTTCAAGGAGACGTCTCAAGATTTTTTTTGTTGAATTGACGTACCGTGTTGTTGATAGTTTTTAAAATTTCGACGTACTCGCCGACATTTTGGGCCAATCTTTGTTCCGCCGATAGGGTGTCGTTATTGACTGGTTCGACTTCGACGACCGCAACCCTTAATCCGACACTTGTTGCTACCTAAACGAGAACACTCTGTATATTTACCACCACTAACACCAATTTTTTTTTTTGACAGTTAATCCCAAATAATTTTGTTGTCTTAAAATATTTTTTGACAGTAATTTTGTTGCTTTAAAATTTTTAACTTAACTTACTTGGTCAAGTTTCGATGTGTTAAAGTTTTTTTTTTTAAAATACTTACGAAAAAGAAGGTTGTTAGCACCAGCGACAAAACGAAGGTCTCGCTCGTCGCCATAACTTTTGAGCAGCGTCACCTTAGGCAGTGACTGTGATTAAACAGTTAACTGGTTCGACAGACACAAGCAAATAGGTGACGACACGTTCGGCTTTTAAGAACAATGTATCTCTGCGTGACAGATAACGCACGGATAACAAGTACCACTTATTAAAAGAGATACGAAGAATCTCAACTATATGTTTATAAATATGTACGTCCCTTTATTCATGTGATACTATGCAGATTATTATGCTAAATAAGGTGTGTCATCGATACAGAATACAGGGTCTTTCCGAGAGAACCGCCGACGCCTAAAAGCATATTTCTAAATGTGAAATTTTGCAGAAATAAACTTTTTTAAATATATTTTTTTCATATTATTACGTTCGTAATACTGCCGATGCCACTTCGGTTATTTATGACTTAATAGAGGTACTTTTCAAGTGGGTAAAGCTCTAGTGACAATAAAAGACGTAAATGGTGGGTAGCCACAAAGTCACTCGGTAAACGAGAAACAATTTGGGCGCAGAAATTTAAAAACGGTGTAATTCAATATTGCAAATTCTAACTCTACTAGAAAGATCCTGTATGCATGGATATACAGGGTGTTTCATTGCTGTTAACTGAACTTGGAGGGAGTACCAAAAGTTTAATTTCGAACTTATGTTAGATTTTTGATTCAGAAGATGGCGTGGAGCTGGTTCGATCTTCTAAGCTTCTGGTTTCGAGGATGACAACATTGCAACCACCTGCAACATGATAATTAGAAGTGGGAGGGGGGATCAAAATTTGAGAGGATTTCCTTTCCAGATACCGAAGAAGTTTCAAGACTGGAAGATACTGGTAATACTATTGAAGGTATTGATAATAATCTAATCTTCACCAACTCAAAGCTACTCGTTTAGCTGATGTTTGGTTGTTCGTACGATAATTAAAGTTAATTTATTGTTAACGCTGCGTCGAGATTTGACGTAGAACTCTTAGCAACGGATCCGTTACTAAAGATTCTATGTCAAATCTCGACACACTGTTGATAATGGATTCAACTTAATTATCGTTCGAACAACCGGGCATTTAAGTCCATTAAAGTAATAATCACGAGTGGTTTTAATGTAATCAATTACACAAAATCTTAATATCAACATTTTTGAATATACAGAGTGGGGCAATAGTGCGTCCGACTTTGATAGTTTGAGTTCTATGATAGGCAGAAATTTGATTTAAAAACACAAATAAACTAGAGAAAGAAGTCTATAACTGGAATTTCTTTTGAACATGCAGGGTGAGCCAAGACAATTATACAGGGGCAAGTGGTATTTTTTTAAATGGAATGTTGTGTGTAAAAAAAGATTTTTTGGAGCCTTTTCCTAGACTCTTTTCACTCCAATATTATTGCTGACTCTTTCTAAACCACTTGGATGTAGCAATTTTTTTTGTTCAAATAATGGCATCTGCAGATGCATGTTAAAAAAATCACTACAGTCACACTTATGAGTTTTAAGAAAAATTTATGTAAAGACTAGTTAAGAAACATCTGTGGAATGTTGTTGAATCGTTTAAACTTTTGAAAAATTATACAGGGTGGTTAGATTTAATTTTTCAATTTAGAACTTTTTGAACTTAATTGTCTCCATTTTTTCAAACGTAACACTCTGTATATTTTTTAACGATATGATGTAGAAACAAAAAAAACAACATTTTTTGTATATATGGCTATTTGTAACCATTTTCGATTTATCGCTCAATAATTACAAATTTTAAGAATAATCCTAAAAAATTGTTTTTCAAATAACTCGGCAGATAAAATAGTAATAAGTGCTCCAGATGTTTTATTGATAATAACAGCACAAGTTTTTTTAGTAAGTTCACTTTATGTTTGTATCTTGATCATTTTTTGCTTTTTATATTATCCGACAAGAAATACACATTTATCGCAGTTACCTGTCGTCAGTTTTTTTTTTCTATTTTGAAACAATTGAAAATTTTTGTCGAGTTATTTGGAAAGCGATCTAATTTTTTAGGATTATTTTTAGTTATTATTTTGTAATTATTGGTCGATAAATCGAAAAGGGTTACAAATAGCCATAGGAGTGTAAGTACATACAAAAAATGTTCGTTTTTAGTTTCTACATCATATCGTTAAAAAATATACAGGGTGTTCCATTTGAAAAAATGAAGGAAATTAAATTCAAAAAATTCTAAATTGAAAAATTAAATCTAGCCATCCTGTATAATTTTTTAAAAGTTAAAACGATTCAATGACAGCCCACGCCCACAGATGTTTCCTAACTAGTCTTTACATAATTTTTTCTTAAATTTCGTAATGGTGACTGTAGTGATTTTTTTCACATGCATCAGCAGATGCCATTATTTGAACAAAAAAAATCGCTACATACAAGGGGTTTGGAAATAGGCAGTAATAACATTGGAATAAAAAGAGTCTAGAAAAAGAATCTAAAATATCTTCTTTTACACACAACATTCCATTTAAAAAAATGACACTTGCCCCTGTATAATCTTCTTGGCTCACCCTGTATGTTCAAAAATAATTTCCAGTTATAGACTTCTTCCTCTAATTCATTTGTGTTTTTAAATCAAATTTCTACCTATCATAGAACTCGAGCTATCGAACCCACTAACCCACTAAGTTTAACTGCGAACGGCCTGCTGTGGTCAAGAAACTTACTGAAGTTGCACAATATCATTAACCATGTTGATTTGTAAATAATAAGATTGTAATTATAATTTTTTTTTATTATATTTCATTATCACCATTTTTATTTAAGTCGTGTTATTGAATAGGCCAAAAAAACTACGTAATTTTTTTTTATTATTCAGCTATCAAAGTGTCAATATTGCAGAACCTCAAGGGTTCAATGTAACTCTACTAATAATTATTACGTTCTCATGCGGCGACTTCTTCGACTTTCTGTGATCCTGGTAGCAGGAGTAAAAATGTCAAAATGTGATGGAAACTCAGTCCGTCCGGTTTTCAATATGCCACTAGAATCTCTTCGCTCTTCTGTGGTCCTGGTAGCAAGAGTAAAATTGACAAAATGTCATGGAAACTCGGTCTGTTGGTTTTCATTTAAAATTAAGGTTACAGAAACCATTATGTAGTTGGCGAGTTTTTCGCCAGATAGCGCCACTTGCATTTCCGAATTCCAATGATCTTTTCGCTTTTCTGTGATTCTGGTAGCAGGCCTGGAAATTCGTTTGCAGATTTTGTCGAATTCAGACTGGTAGTCGGCCATCTTTTTGACGATTGGTGTTAGGACCACAGAAATGTAAAAAAGTTCTCGGGTGAAGTTCGGAAATTTTCTACTAGATGGCGTCACCGGTTTAGCTCGCGTTTTGTAACTTTCAACGACCTCTTCGCTCTTCTGTGATCCTGGGAGCAGGAGTAAAATTGACGATTCCGATACTCTTCGAATTCCGAACGAAGTCGACCATCTTGGTAGCGATTTGTATCAGGATTACGCGGGAGCGAGGAGGTCGTCGGTTCCCGGCGCTACAATAATTTTTCTCGGTGCTCTGCGTCCAGGAGGGGCTTCATCTGGGGTGTGCTTTCAGGATGCGGTCCACTGACACCTGGTGGAGGAGAAGTCAAGTAGAGAAAAAAATCATAAAAAATTTAACAAATGTAGTTACGTAAATGGTAATTATGGAAAGGGTCTCTAGATCACGTGACAAAATAATTCCTGGTGGAGCCACATCTCGATGTTTTTTTTTTCACTTTTTAAAAGCATTGCCACATATACTTACTGCTCCCCCAGGAATTAATTGCGCCTTCTGGATTGGTTCGCAAATTTTCTATTTAGAAAAGTTCTAAAATTTTTTACCCCCTCAACCTCCACATCGAAAACGAAAACCTTTCCGGCATCACATTCCGAAAATGGAAGCGTTGAAAAATCCGTCTTTTGTTTTCGCTCTCCATCCGTCGACGTCGTCGCGCAATTTTTTCCTTCGGCGGTTAACACGCGTCGCGACGCCGCGTTCCGTCCGAACGCCTGCGCCCCCTGTCGTTGCGTAAGTCCACCAACGAACGAAACCCCTCAGTGCCAGTGAACGTCCCGAAGTGGTGGGTCGCGCTGCCCTCAAAAACAATCGACAAACGCGCCTCCTCCAACACACAGTGCTCTTGTCAGCAATGATGTCGCGTTGTTAAGTGCCAAAAAAAAAAAGAAGACACACGTGCCAAATATTCAATGGATAACCCGCACTCGACACAAGGTACGACTCTTCGCATGCCAAAAAAAAAAAAAAAAAAAACAACAGCAGTCAAGTGCGCGGGTATTCCCCCGATTGCGGTGCCATCTACTGCAAAAATGTGACTAACAAAAAAAGTGTTGTATCTACCTGAAAGCTCTACCTAGGTCCTCTACCTAAGTAGGTCTTCTACCTAGGTAGAGGGTTTCAAGCAAAATCTTTCCCCCCCGGAGCAAACGTCGGTAATTATGGCACGAAATGAAATTGACACTGTGAAAACTTTCGTTGTTTTACATGGTCCACTGAGGGTTTCGAACTGTTGTTTTAAAGTATCAAGTTTCCTTGTTAAATTGAGGAAATTGCGTTGAAAGCACGGAAAAGCCCGGAAGCTGCAAGAGACTTTTCATAACTTCTATGGTCCATAGAAAAATTTTAGCATCTAACTATAGAACAAAATTTTCTAGTTTTGACCACTTTTATGATCTCCAATCTTTACGACTAACTCTATGAATTGATGTACAGTTGATCTTACACCTCCAAAAAAACTTTCTAGTGCTACTCATGTTTCTATGTACTGGCACTCCACAAATTGAGGCAAAATTTTCTAGTTCTAGTTCCATCTACCTCTATGAGCTACATTTAATTTATGATCCACGTTTTCTAAAATAAAATACAGATTTCAATTTTTCTACGAGACACTCTCTAAGATTGAAGGTTAAAAAATATACAGGGTTATTAGTAAAATTACAGCTTTAATATATGATACTATGATACTGGCGATAAAATTAATTAAAATGTAATTAGTGTTCTAAATAAGATTAGGAACTGCGACTGTCGAATCCTGAGGTCTGACAACGTATGTCGCAGCTTCTTTTAAAAAATTTGAAGCTCCAAGGAAGGTTTGCAATTTGATGGAGATGTGAAGTTGTGAGAGATGTGGTCTGGACTAACTACAATGGGATAATGTTGTACCTGCAGCAAATTGCTGGCAAAGGGACCTTCAACCTAAGAAAGGCATTGGAGAGCGCCCATGGTAGACTTCAAAGTGCGCCCCGTTGTATTGTCAACGGCAAGGAAGGGCGGTCAGTTGGGTGGACGAATTTTAGAATTTCAGAAATGATCAACGACATGCTTCGCGGAGGAGACAAATTTGAACCGTTTGTAGCAAAGATTTTTAAAATCAAATTATGCTCATTCCTGCAACTTTTTAAAAATTTAAACTATTGCATTGTGGTAATATTGCGTTTACTTCTAACCTCAACTAAAAATAATATTATTTGGAAAAATTAAAAAAATATATCTCTAAGCAGAATGAAACTAAATTAATTTTAAAGGTACTGGAAATAGATTTAACTATTTAATGGTGTCATATATTAAAGCTGTAATTCTACTAATAACAAAGATCTTTTGGTTGATTCACATTAGCTGACTCACCCTGTATACTAAGAACAATTTAGTCTCAAAATATTAAAGTTTCTTTCTACTTATAGTTTTATAGTTTGATTATAATTAAGTTAAGTAGGTAGAACTATTTTTATTATAACTAACAATTAAAACCAACCCTCTAGCACCTTCACGTGTCTATGACAGTAAGAAGACTCCACCCCCATTTCACAACTATTTAAGTGGCATCGAAACACACATCCAACTTTCTTCCCCCGATGCACAACCTCCTTTCCCCATAAACAACTTCCCGATTGAATTTGGGGACGCCCCGACAAAAACGTCCCCCTTCCTCTCTCCACCACACCCCGGCGTTACCCAATACAAGTTGTTACTTCACTACTTCCGATCGAATCAAAAACGTTTTACCAAATTCCGACAAAACTTATTATTATGCCGGTCGCGTCTTTTCGAAAACACGAACCGTAGGTGTTCCGGAATCGGAAAAGAAGGGTAGGGGGAGAAAGAGGGAGGCGGATTAAAAATTTAATTGCGTCATCTCCGACGCAAATCCAATGAGTTGCTTTAGCACCGGAATGAGCAACGAGGGTGCGTCGGTGAAAATCGACAATATATACGGGGTGTTTTCGAAAAAAAAATTTTTTTTTCGTCGCCTCTTTTCCCCGCCATAATATTTAACATCGATACTGCTGACACGTCGGTTGTTTGTCGGGGGGGGGGGGGGCACTCGAGAGTTATTAATATCACAAAGGGGCAATTAGCATAAATTAAAATTTAACGTTTAGCAAATCGCGTTTTTAATTCCTCCCCTATTTGCCGGCGCTAATTCTGTATATAGAACGCCCAGTTTCCTTAATTATCCCCAATTTTTTCCTTCTTCGCCAATTCGTCGAGCAATTATTCCAGATTTTATCCCCCGTCATCCCCTCATCAGGACGACCTCGTTCATTATCATCCTAATTGGATCCGCAATTTTACCCCATTAGTGTTTTTTGACGTTAAGTTAAAAATTTTGTTAAAATAAATAGTTTTTCGAAAGCTATGGAAATTAGTAGATGCTGAAACCGACGTCGCATTACGTGTTCGCCGTGCGGTGTCCAAATTAAATATATCGTCAATATTGTGGCGGCGCTAGGGGAAGCCGTATTATGAGCGTCGAGGTGCGTCGGGATTTACGTTCGGAAGCGTCGATGGCGTCGTTAAGGTTTAATTAGGAGAGCGCGGCTAAACGGTGCATATAATAAATTTTTATCGTTCCCGAGGGAGAGCCCGAGGAGAAGTCCTCCCTCATCATCATCGTCGTCGTCGTTCCGTTTAACTTTCACGAGAGAAACGTGAGAAAATTGCCACTTTTTAAAAATTGTTACGACGACGTCCTTAATGCCGCCCCCAACAACGGCAAACGGACGGGGGATGAATTAATAAAATTATAACGTTAATTCGCTACAAATTAGCCGCTGTTTTAAGAGTTTGCCAAGAGTTTCGCTAATTTTACGACGTCTCGCTTCACCGACAAAACATTATAATTCGTGCCACAATCGAGTCGGCAGCTGATTAACTAATTTCTTCTTTGTTTGAGTTAACACCTGCGCTTCGAAATGTTAGAAACTACCGTCATTGGTCAAGATTTCCGGTTAAATCGCCAATTTTGGCGGACGCGCCTGGAGAATTGATTAAAAAGTTAAAATTTGACACGAACGAGATCGAGACTTCTCCGCATGCGTGAACTCCGCCCACTCAAGCCCGCGAAATTCAAATATATGGACATTTAATAGAAGGTCGCGTCGCGTTGGTTACTTTGTAATTAAAAGTGGGCGGTGCTAACTTTTTACTCCGCATGCGCAATTTGTGTCTTAATGCAATTATTCACCGCCAACTTGTCAGAGAAGTCTCTATAACGCCGGGGTGTGTTACAAAAACAACGTACACATTTAGAATTTTAAATGGGAACAAATATAATGTACACTAAATTAAACTACCCTTGCACTGTTCACCAGAAAATTTAATGAGCATCAAAAATCTAAATGAAACCCAAATTATTATACATTAGAAAATGAGAACGTCACCACTAAAATAACTATGCTGCGTATTGTTTTACCATTGTTTACATTTTAAATTCTATATGTCTATCAATTTTACTAAATGTTCACCAAATTTAGAACGCTCAAGTTACGCGTCCGTGCTGTACATAATAAATATTCGCGCTATCCATTTATATTTAGTGTTTCTCAAAGAAAAACTATTTGTGCGTCAAATAATTATTCTATTACTCCAAAAATGAAATATGCTCGCGCATCTCTCCTTGCCGCTTGCGCTTCCAGACAAGAGGCACGCGAAAAAAGTTTTGTACAAGGTCAGTTCAGGGCCCTGTATTTTTTTTTTAAAAGCACGATTAGAAATTACCACTAAAAAAAGTTTTACGTTTTACATAATGCAAGCCAATTACAGCAAAGCATTTATATATTACGGAAATCAATATCTTTTTTTGTGCAAACCACTTCTATTTTTACTCTTATTTTCCTTGCCCTAGCACATCTACATCTATAATTTTGCATAAAATTATTTACCATTTGGACAACATTTTACTGCTTGTGTATTTTTGATCAACAAATAGTATTTTTAACTGCTAAATAATATAAGACACTGTCGAAAATTAAATATCTGGGTATTATGTTAGAATTAAATGCGGAATAAAATTTGGTGAACATTTAGTATTTATGGTCAAAAAAAAGTTATTTTGGCGAACAAAATATATGAGGCCAGCATTATGTCAATATTTGGTTGTCGCTTTAAGATCATGTATTTTCTTAATTTTGGTGAGCATTTAGTATTTTTGGGAAATAAAAGTATTTTTTAGTATGAATTAAAATACCTTGGCGGAAAAAACAAGGAGAAGTGTAATTTTTTTTTGACACCCTCTGTACTTTGCTTCTTTTAAGCAATAGCTTGACGTTGTTCTTTGATATGTCCGTTTAATAATTTTTTTGTTGACCTTTCACCTTTCGACGTTGTTTGTTCAAAGAACCGTACTTGCCTTAAGGACCTTCTTTTTCGCTCGAATCGTCTTTGAAACTGAACATCAGAAGAGGCAGCACCACCAGCAAGAAAAGGTTACGTAGAGATAATCGTCATTTATTTGGTGGAGAACAAAGGAAAAGTTTAACCCTTCATTTAATGTTGTGCCGCTTTCCTGGACAATCAAATGAAAAATTTGCCCCATTTCGGATAGCAGGGGTGGAGTAACAAAATTTTCGAAATCCAATCTAAACCGATCAAATTCCGTCGCGACGACACCACCCAATCGATTCTCCAACCCCTCGATGTCTCCCTTCCTCGTCGCCTCGCAATCTAACATCAACCAAACGTTCCTCCAGCTCGTGATGTCTCTAATTATTGTTGTTGGCTTGTTTTTTTTTTTTTTTGTAAAAAAAACTCTTGTGTTCCGGGGGATGTTGCAGGTGATCCGGGTCCGGGCGTGCCGTGGTACGGCGTTGGGGGTTGTTTACCGGCGCCGCCTAGCTAGTCGAGCGACCGATAGGGCCGATCGAACCGTATACGATGAAGCTCAGCGTGTCGGCGTACAGGGCCCACGCTTCCGCCCACAAGAAGATCCTGGACACCGCTTACCAGCTCAATTATGGATCAACGTCGGCCTCGTCGCATCCGTCACATCCCGCCGCCACGTGCTCCGCCTTCCAGGTAAACAGCGCGCCCCAACAGCCCGACCGACACCTGAACGCGCGAGCGACAGCGAGCGGATTTCGGACGACCTCGGTAGACGGCAGCGCTTCCGCGGATGGCGAGTCGTGGCAACCGCGTCGCTTCCAACTAGCCACGTCGCGATTCGATTCGCGATTACTTTAGAAACTTAAAAAACTGAGAATCGAACCACGCTGCCATTATTGTTGTGTGTCTCGACGCCCTCTCCCCCCCCCCCCCGGTTTCAACCCCTCTCGCTACTACGTGTTCCCTTCGTTTTAATCCCGGTTATTTCGCGCGAGTTCGAAAACTAGCGGGTTGAATACTAAGAGGTCACGACCGGGGGAGTGGAGGTCTTGAGCGACGCCGGACGTCGTCGGGCGGCATCTGTTCACGACAAGGCGTCACGACGCATTTAATTAAATCTACACGGAGTCCGTCGTGATGTAGTGGGAAGCTTGTAAAAAAACGGCAACATTGTAATTGGACGCATCTGACTATTGTCAATTGACATGTGTCGAATCAAAGGCGAGTTTTAAAAATAAAAGTTGACTCACCCTGTATATAGTCAAAGACGCAACTGTCGCATTTCTAGATGTATAAAAATAGAAAAAAAATTGCTCAAGGTCTTCACTTTGACTTTAGGGGTTTTTCCGCCGGTCCACAACCCTCCTCCGGTGGTGCCGCCTTTTCTTTTCGTTTGTCTATCGATTGATCGTCTGAAGAGATTGGACGCGTCGTCCGCGTATTTATCAAGTCGCCGTGACGCGATTACGTACAGCACCCGATTGCACGTTGAAAACCCCGAAACTTTTCCACTTAATAAATTTTAATTCGCCGCCACCAACCCCCAACGCCGAAACATACAACCGACAAAGGGGTTGGAGGGCTGGAGACAAACAGTCCGAATTAATTACCGCAAGTCAGCCAGAAAACGTTTGAATTTCTATAGCCCAACTTGATATATACGCCACTGACAGTTGTCAACCGCCAAATGTTTAAGAAAAACCAACGTAACTCCACTGACGTCACATTCTTGATGACTGATTATAAGTATACTGTATACTCATAATCAGTCAACAAGAATGTGACGTCAGTGGAATTACGTTTGAACATTTGGCGGTTGACAACTGTCAGTGGCGTATATATAAAGTTGTGCTATAGAAATTCAAACGTTTTCTGGCTGACTTGCGGTAATTAATTCGGAATTTTTGTCTCCAATACAGTATACAGTATACTCATAATCAGTCAACATGCATTTGACGGTTGACAACTGTCGGTGGCGCCCAAAGTATTTTGCTACTTCATTAGTTCGCGTTTTACTCGCTTTGTTCGTGGTACGTCTGGTGAGCTGTTAACATTAGTAAGTGTCAGAATAGGTAAAGTTCGGCACAGCAACTGTTGGCGAGCGGCACGTCAATTATTCTGAATGACTCTTTTTACTTTTGTCGGCCGTTTAAAAGCGCAAATCCTTCGATTGGGGTACGTCGTAAATTAAGCGAGAATTTTAAATGGCGGCGGCGGCGGCGGCGTCTCGTCGTCCTCATCATTGCGAAGTTTAATTAATAAATGCGCGGCCGGCTCGTTCCGAATCCCGTTGGGGGTTTCGTTTCGTTATCCGGGACTCCGGGATTTTCTGGGACGCGTCACGATAATTAAACTCGTTGCCTCTCCCGACAGAAAAGAAAAAGCCGCCTTCATCCCGGCTAATTCACCCGGATCGAAGCGGGTGCTGGACGACGTTACAGCTTCTTTTCCACACAGAACGGACCTTTTAATTCCATTGCCGACATTCCCCGAAACCTACAACTTTTTATTAATCGCGACCCGTCTCTCAAAAAATAAAATAATTATATGTACTAGTGATAGGTGGCAGCGAAGCTGCCGCGCGATTTGAAGCAAAACAACCATACGTGCTAGTAATAGGTCGCAGCGAAGCTGCCGCGCGATTTGAAGAAAAATAACCATACGTGCTAGTAATAGGTCGCAGCGAAGCTGCCGCGCGATTCGAAAAATTACCAACTTTTATTGGTGTAATTTTTTTGACTCGGTCCGGCCCCGACGGGCCATATTTTCGGGGTTAACCCGTTTTGTCGGGACATCGAGCCCGCCTACTTACGAATTCTGGCAATGTTTCAACCGGGAGACGGCTCGCAAAATGTACGATGCTCCCGCCAATTATTTGACAAGGCGGCGTTTTTAATGGAGTCGGGGCAGTCGTTCCTTTTGCGATTTAATTCAACAAAAGAGAGGAGGACGACGGTTTAGGTCGACGAGAGAAGAACAAGTTGCCAGCTGCTACTACTAGCGCCCCATTACAGTTATCGACTCGGTTTCGCGACAAAGAAGGTTGCGAAACAAACCCCCTTTCAATGGAGACGCGAAACGTCTCGTCGACCTCCTCCTCATTAACCCCGATCCCAATCAAGTTGATTTCTATGTGGTTATTGGGGGCGGTACGTGGGTATGTCATCAGCAGGCTATATTCACAAAGGAAACCGGCAAGCTTCTCAAGCATACGCCAAAATCGTATGCTATTTTGTCTGAGTTGCAAGCCAAAAGCGGTTAAACCGCTGAATAGATCTTTCAATAACATATTGCCTGACCTGACCTGACCTTCCGCCTTATGTACTCTAATACCTATAGTAGCGGTTTAATATGATTAATTAACCAAATAAATGAAATAAGAAATATTTGTTGTCTGACCGATTCGGTTAAGCCGGAATTGACGACTCTCAATAAAACTTGGCAAGACAATGAAAAACCTCGCCGTCAAGCAATTATTGACCATTATTAATTGAATTATTAAAATCAGGATAAATTTTCGGTTAAACCGTTAATTTCTAACATGTCTTATACATCTAAATTTTGGGTCGTTGCACGACTTCTGAAAGTAATAAATATTCTTGTGTCAATACAAAAATATATAAGAGAAAGTTCTAGGGTTAAATGCAACATTGAAAAAAATCGGTTAAACCGGTATCATACCGAATGGTTCGGTTTTATTTACTGTAACGTCTCTTAAACATTAAAATTAATTGGATTTTGACTTATGTATAATATGATTGATAGATTTACTGAATTATTGAAAGCATTCGAAACGGTTAAACCGAAAACTACAAAATACAAATTGGTTTACGTTCTCCGGTTTAATTAAAAATTAAAATAAGTTGAATTAAAATTAGCATAAAATGAGGCAATCTTGGTAAGATGACGCAGTTTTACTAACCAAACCAAAACCGGTTTAACCGTTAATATGTAAGTGGTCACATTATCAAGTATCGTCAATTGCTAGTGGATTGGTATAAGCTGCGAAGTTAAAAGTTTCAATAGTAAATATCAACATTAACAACCCTTCGTAGGCCGGTTAAACCGAACTGGGTTTCTAACTCATAAATTTGTGATTTGTGTTAAATGTTTGTAGGTGCATTGTTTCTCTTTTCAGCAAAATATCAACAAGCAATATTCACAAAGAAAACCGGCACGTTTCTCAAGCATACACCAAAATCGCCGAGTTTCAAGCCAAAAACGGTTAAACCGGTGAATTGATCTTTTAATAACATATTGTTGCTGACCTTTCATCTAATGTACTACAGTACCTATAATAGGAATTTAATATGATTAATTCAACAAATAGATGGCACAGCAAATATTTGTTGTTTGACTAATTCGGTTAAACCGGAATTGACGACTTTCAATAAAACTTGGCAAGGCAATAAAGAACTTTGCCTTCAAGCAATCATTGACCAATTAATAATTGAATTATTAAAATCAGGATAAATTTTCGGTTAAACCGTTAATTTCAAAATTTCTAACATGTCTTTTATATCTAAATTTTGGGTCGCTACACGACTTCTAAAAGTAATAAATATTCTTGTGTCAATAGTCAATACTAAAATATACAAGAAAAAGTTCTAAGGTCAAATGCAACATTAAAAAAATCGGTTAAACCGGTATCATACCGCATGGTTCAGTTTTATTTACTATAACGTCTCTTGAACATTAAAACTAATCGGATTTTGACTTATGCATAATATGATAGATGGATTTACTAAATTATTGAAAGCATTCGAAACGGTTAAACCGAAAACTACAAAGTACAAATTGGTTTAACTCTCTCCGGTTTAATTTAAATTAGCATAAAACGAGGCAATTGGTAAGATGATACAGTTTTACTAACCAAACCAAAACCGGTTTAACCCTTCATGTATACAGATTACAGAGGGGTCGTTTGGCTTTCTAGCCTTTCCGAACTGCGACCAATAAGGTCTTTTGTTTAATTCATGTATAAGTAGTCACATTATCAAGTATCGTCAATAGCTAGTGGATGAGTGTAAGCTGCTAAGTTAAAAGTTTCAATAGCAAATATGAACATTAACAATCTTTCGGGCCGGTTAAACCGAAATAGGTTTCTAACTCGTAAATTTATGATATGTGTTAAATGTTTGTAAGTGCATTGTTTCTCTTTTTTACCAAATATTTTTACTAAAACTACTTTACTAATTTATCTCTATTTGCACAGTTCCGGTCTGGTTAAACCGCTAATTTAAGAAACAAAAATCAGAAGTTCTTGATAATTAAAACACTAAAGTAAAAAGTCAGTTTCTAACTATTATAAATGTTGAACCAATTTGCGTTAAATCAATACAAAAAAGAAGGTTACGTTTCCGGTTAAACCGCTACAAATGGTTAAACCGGAATTAACTACTCTCAATAGAAAACTTCGACGTCAAACAATCATTGACCATTAATAATTAAATTATTAAAATCAGGATGTATTTTCGGTTAAACCGTTGATTTCAAAATTTCTAACATGTCTTCTACATCTAAATTTTGGGTCGTTACACAAGTTCTGAAAGTAATAAATACTCTTGTGTCAATACAAAAATATATAAGAGAAAGTTCCAGATTCAAATGCAACATTGAAAAAAATCGGTTAAACCGGTATCATACCGAATGGTTCGGTTTTATTTACTATAACGTCTCTTGAACATTAAAACTAATCTGATTTTGACTTATGTATAATATGATTGATCGATTTAACTGAATTATTGAAAGCATTCGAAACGGTTAAACCGAAAACTACTTAGTACAAATTGGTTTAATTCTCTGCGGTTTAATTAAAATTAGCATTTTAAATTTGTGATTTGTGTTAAATGTTTGTAAATGCATTGTTTCTCTTTTCAGCCAAATTTTTACTAAAACTGCTTTACTAATTAATCTCTATTTGCACAATTCCGGTCCGGTTAAACCGCCAATTTAAGAAACAAAAATCAGAAAACCCATGATTATTAAAATACTAAAGAAGCTTCTGACTATTATAAATGTTGAATCAAATTGAAATGAATTATTAATACAAAACAGAAGGTTACGTTTCCGGTTAAACCGCTACGAATCGTAAAACCGGCAACTATTCTGCTCAAGGCGCTTGTAATTTGACCACATTAACTGATTTACTTTTAAATTTAGCAAACTTTCCAAATTTTTCAAAATAATGTAGTGGTTAATCGGTTAAACCGGAAAAAATTGGTCGAGCCCATCGATTCTAACCGAATTTAGTTTTATCGAGAAAACATCGGAAATGGAACATCAATTGGCCTCACCCGCCAATTTTACCACGAAATGCCTTTAACGGTTATACATTGACGTCATTTCCGGTTAACCGGTTTAACGTCCCAAATAAATTCACTCGCAACAATCCGGTTATCTCCGTTCGTTCAGATTTTTTCTCATATCGTCGTTCTCCCCTAAAGTTAGATTCGATCATAATTACATAAAACAAAATCGCCCGAAAATCCCCTCATCCCCCCCTTTAAAATCCGTCGTCGTAAAAACCCTTTCGCCCTCTCGCACGAACAACGGCTTCGTCTCGGATTTTTAAATCTTCCGCCGCCCCCGAACCTCTTTCGGTCTTAACAGCAATACAGCCGCATCGGTCTCTTCTTGGTAAGCCGCAGTAGGGAATACATCCCGAATTTGACTACCAAATACATATATCGATCCAGTCACATCCCCATAGCGTCCTTCGTTCTCCCTTCCCCCCCGGAAAATAGGTCAGCGCTCTATAAAATACCGCCAAATTCGAGACCCACCCCCGAGTCAAGGGTGGGTGGCTCGTGCTGAGGTGATAACGAAGCGGCCCGCTATTTCTTTTCTTCCCTACGCCAACGTTATTTACTCAACGTCGACAAGGGCTGAGTCGTAAACGGGTGGCGGCGACTATATTTTCGCCAGGAATTCGCCTTTATTACGGGGAGGAAGCTGCACGCTCACTTGTGCAACATTGTCGACGTTTCAGGTGTCCCCCGCCACTAGAGGGGGCGCAGACCCACCCTCTATTTTATTATCGCATGTAAGTACTGGTTGAAAAGTCTTCGGGACCGTCGTAACTCTTTCAATAGCCTCCACACGACCAGTAAAGTAAAAAAAGAGAGGGTGGAAAGTTTATGATTGGAGGGAAAATTTGTGCTGTTATCGGGACGGTTGTTTGGATGCGAGTTACGGGCTTTATCGCGACAATAAAAATTCCCAACCCCGTCCACCGTCGGCCGGTACCGACCTTGCGGCCCAATTCCGAAAAAAGTCGCGCTGAGAAGGGCGGTTTCAGTTTTCATGACCGAAAAGGGGTTTTGGGGGTGAAACGTCGATCCTAATCACCCCAAACGTGATAAAAGCTTTAAAAGTGCTTTAATAATTTAGAAAAAAAACTTCTACGCTCAGATCTGTCGCAGTAACAATTTAACTTTGTTCAATGCTCACCTCGTTCGTGCCTGATAATGTAATTGCCACGTTTTGATGGTAACTCCTCTTCGATTGAGGTCAGATGAGGCGCAAAAAAGTCGGATCGTGTTTCAATTTGCTTTTCGCCAAGCGACTCTTAAGCTTCTTACCCTCCGCCACTCTTTGATGGTGTCATTCACGAATTCGAACAATGCTCCTCCACCATCAAGTCCGCTTTATCAAATCCATTCAGCGTCCCGACGACGACGTCGTCGCCGTCGAAATAAGTCCAATAGAAATTAAAAAGTTGTTTTGTCGGTTTCCCAGATTTTCTTCCCTTACATCGTTCGAGCACAATCGAGGAATCGAGTCGAACGACGCAAAAACAACCAATAATAATAATTAATTTCGTGCAACCGAGAAACGCCGGTAATTTTTTTTTTGTGGCGCTGGGGGTGGCGTGAAACAAACAAAATACGTAAATGCGTGAGGAGGGTTGTGGGGCTGGGGGGCGAATTAATTCCGAGGGAACGACCGAAATATCTCGCGTAAGTCAGACAAATGACGGGGGATTTTTCGGATGACAAATAGGACAGAGGAGGGTGCGACATCCCGCGGCGACCGCGGGCACTTACCTCGATATATCTCTTCGGGGCGTAGCAAAAAAAATAAAATAAAAATTTTGTTCGTCGGAACGCTAATTCGAAACGAACGGGTCAAAATCAGTTTACGTAACGAACGAACGAACAAAAAAAAAAAAAGTGCGGCGGCCCCGAAATGGAAAATGTAAGTGGCAAAGGGGGTTTTGCCGAAACCCCCGCGCTAACCCTCTCTCTGGCCAATCAGTCGGTGAAGGGCGGGAGGAATGGATGGGGATTTTGTCTCGTTTTGGTCGATTGCCTCAAGGGAGGCGAACGCGTAGATCCGGCTCATTGAACGTTTGAAATTGGGAAATTCTTTAATAAATATTAAAAAAATTATTTACTGGTTGCAAACAAAGTTTTCAAAATTTGTAGTTAATGTGAAACAACCCATTAAAAAAATCAAAAAATATCAAAATTTGATTGATTTTACGCCTTTTATTGAACAAAAAAGCAAAAAAGTGACTCGTAAAATTTGGATTCGTTCGATTTCTAACCGTTCACTTTCAAGATTCGTCCAAAATTAATGAATCGTTCGCAAATTTCCAACATTATCCAAATGTTTCTAAACCCTGGTCCAATTGGGTTCCAGATAGATCGGGTTCATTCAATTTGTAATTGATAATTTGATCACGATTCGTTCAAAATGAACGACTCTACAAAAGTATTGACACAGATTCAAGATTCTCGAATCCTTTCAATTTTTAAGTCAATAAATGACATTAGATATTAAACAATTGAAACCGCAAGCAGTTGAGGTTTTGATCCGGACAAACATTTTTAAAACTTCTGATTCATTCAGAATGAATCATTAAAACAATCAAAAAATATCAAAATTTTATTGACTTGACGCTCTCTCATTGAAGCGCCGTTAAAAACTACAAAGATTTCTAGCAAAAAAGTGACTCGTGAAGATTGGATTCGTTCAATTTCTAACCGTTCACTTTCAAGATTCGTTCAAAATTAATAAATCGTTCGCAGATTTCCAACATTTTCCAAATGTTTCTAACCGCTGATCCAATTGGGTTCCCGACAGTTCGAGTTCATTCAATTTGTAATTGATAATTTGATCAAGATTCGTTCAAAATGAACGACTCTACAAAAGTATTGACACAGATTCAAGATTCTCGAATCCTTTCAATTTTTAAGTCAATAAATGACATTAGATATTAAACAATTGAAACCGCAAGCAGTTGAGGTTGTTTGATCAGGACAAACATTTTTAAAACTTCTGATTCATTCAGAATGAATCATTAAAACAATCAAAAAATATCAAAATTTTATTGACTTGACGCTCTCTCATTGAAGCGCCGTTAAAAACTACAAAGATTTCTAGCAAAAAAGTGACTCGTGAAGATTGGATTCGTTCAATTTCTAACCGTTCACTTTCAAGATTCGTTCAAAATTAATAAATCGTTCGCAGATTTCCAACATTTTCCAAATGTTTCTAACCGCTGATCCAATTGGGTTCCCGATAGTTCGAGTTCATTCAATTTGTAATTGATAATTTGATCAAGATTCGTTCAAAATGAACGACTCTACAAAAGTATTGACACAGATTCAAGATTCTCGAATCCTTTCAATTTTTAAGTCAATAAATGACATTAGATATTAAACAATTGAAACCGCAAGCAGTTGAGGTTGTTTGATCCGGACAAACATTTTTAAAACTTCTGATTCATTCAGAATGAATCATTAAAACAATCAAAAAATATCAAAATTTTATTGACTTGACGCTCTCTCATTGAAGCGCCGTTAAAAACTACAAAGATTTCTAGCAAAAAAGTGAGTCGTGAAGATTGGATTCGTTCAATTTTCTAACCGTTCACTTTCAAGATTCGTTCAAAATTAATGAATCGTTTACAAATTCCCAATACTCCTAATGCTTCTGCTTAATGGCACAATTAACTTTTCGATTTTTCGGGTTTAGACAATTTTTAATTGGGTGATTTGATCAAGATTCGTTCAAAATAAACGACTTTTCAAAAATATTGACACAGATTCAAAATTCTTAATTTTTTTCAATTTTGAAGTCAATAAATGACATTAGATCTTAAACAATTGAAACCGCAAGCAGTTGAGGCTGTTTGATCCGGACAAACATTTTTAAAACTTCTGATCCATTCAGAATAAATCATTAAAACAATCAAAAAATATCAAAATTTGATTGACTCGACGCTCCTTCATTAAACCGTCGCTAAAAACTACAAAGATTTCTAGCAAAAAAGTGACTCGTGAAGATTGGAATCGTTCAATTTCTAACCGTTCGCTTTCGTGATTCGTTCAAAATGAACGAATCTTCAAAAATATTAACACACCTTCCAGATTCTAGAATTTGTTCAATTTCGAGCCCAAAATCCAAACAAACGTTTCAATTCAAAGATTGGGTCAAAATGAACGAACCTTTAGTGAACGACACAGACGCGATCCCTATAATCGTTCCGTTCGATCAAAAAACTTTACGCTACTAATGGCCGTGTAGCGTTATTAAAGTTGCGGAAGTTGACGATGACGACGGGGAAACGTCAGGGGACGAAGAACCGTCAACTGCTAATCAAAGAAATAAATATTTGCGTTACGATACGAAATTTCGCTACCTACGAGTTCAATTTTAAACAAATCCAAAGCCCGTTCGCGGATGTCTCCGCGCATACAGGTTAAGCTAATTACGTTTAATTGAGCGGAAACTCAAACAGAATTATCATCCGGGAATTTGCTCGGGTCCTCCTTAACGAATTAGGCATCAGAGAGACGATTCCGAGCCCGAATCACTGACGGATACGTAGATGGCGATCGAAGAAGATAAACAATTCAGCACTGGGATCCCCGACAAAGCGTTTCGACTGCGTCGCCCGAAAAGCTTTAATGTCGACCAAGTCGACTTGCATTTCTATCGGTTAAACAGAGAGTTCCAAGAGGCTATCGCTTTTTTTGGTCGCTTTGGAAGCGACGCGGTCGAAACGCTTTGTCGGAGATCCCAGTGCAAGGCAGAACTGCCTCTGAAAAAAAGTCGCAAGAAAAAAAATCAGGTGGAAAATTAACTACTTGTGGCCAGCTGTAATAGTTATGTTTATTTTGAAGTCAGGTGCGTCCCGTCAAGGCTGGGAAAAAGTTACAACACCCACAATCATATTTATTATGTCAAAAATTGGTTATGGCCAGACGATTGAATGTTGGACGCTTCGGAGTCAAAATGACACCGGAGCGTCAACCGGAAAGCAATTTTGTGATAACCTTCAATGAAAACATTTGGGAACTCGGCCAACGTTGCGGTTTAGCCTGTTCACGACGGGATAAAAATCAATCAATTCCCGAACCGGGAACGGGATAATTATAAAGAACCGAAGCTTTACTACACCCCCTCCCAAGTGTCACCTCAATAACCTTAACACATGTTGCGTCTTTCTTTATTCCTACCTAATTCACTCTTAACGAATCCTACAGGAGTTTAAATATCATCCCGTCTTAAATTGCTTCGCGAAGGGGAGAAAAATCAATCAAGCGGGCTAATTAAAGACGGGAGTTTTCAATCCTTTAATCGCGCGCCACCGCCACCTATCAACGATCCGGAAACGACGAAATAGGGTCCCGTCGTCCTGCCGCAAACGATTGTTGACGGATCCATCCCTATCGTTCGTAAAAGCTCGAACAAACACCGCAAGTCTCGAGGCAACAAAACGTCTGGGGGCTGTTCTCCTGTAAACATCCCCTCTTTCCACCTTGATTCCAGCCGATTTTATTGTTTGAAGGGGAGGGCAGGGGGAAGGGGGGGATGAAATGACCGAGCTCGCGACCTTGAGGCAGTTCGCTTCCTTGTTTCAGGAGAAGCCCTACCTGATAATTATTGCTATCGGGTTGAGATTGGAATAACGTTGATTGACGAAGGGTTTTACGTCGAGCACCCTTCACAGGGTGAAGAGTATTTACCGGCGTTCTGCGGTGTTTGTTTACATACGGATAGATAGACATTACCGTGTCGAGTTACAACTGAAACAACTCGAAGGTAACGCGATAGGGGGTGGGTGGCAGACGAAGGTTTATGGGTTTCCCCCGAATTTCCTCGATTGCTCCAGCGCCTTTTTTTCTCGCTCGTCGTGACTTTACTGTTATGGGACGTAAAAGGCGAGTTAGTTACCGTCTGGCGAATAGGTGAAAGTGATTGAAGGGTCCAGTCTCGGAGCAAAAGACTGTAACAAAGAACGAGCCTAGAGTTAGAAAAATATATTTTTCATCAAATCAACTTTTTCCTATTTTTTTATATAATTTTATTGTTGTTTTATGGAAGTCCTTTCCAGGCTCTACAATAATTCATTCTCAGCCCCTATAATTTATCTCCCGTTTCTATAACAGTCTTAGATTGAGAATGTCCAGCCTCAGAATCACTTTCAATCTCAATAACTCGTCGTTTATCTCTACAAAAATTCTCCAGCCTCTATAGCGGTCTCAGACTGAGAATGTCAAGTCTCAAAATCACTTTCAATCTTTACAACACATTTCCGGTCTCTATAACACTCAAAAAGTAGCCTCAAAATCACTTCCAATTTCTATAACTCATCGCCTATTTCTAACAAATCTCCAGCCTCAATAGCAGTTGCAGACTAGAAGTGTTAAGTCTCAAAATCACTCTTAATCTCTACAATACATTTTAGATCTTGATAACTCATTCGTAGTCTCTATAACGGTCTCAGACTGGAAATGTCCAGTCTCAAACCCATTTTCAGTTTTAACTCATTCAAAGTTTATAATTTCCAGTCTCTATAACTTATTTCGAGTCTCTAGAATTCATTTCCAGCCTCAAAATTACATCCAATCCCTATAATACATTCCGGATCTCTATAACGCCTTTCACTCCCTATATCAGTCTCAAACTGAGAATATTCAGTCTTAAAACCATTTTCAGTTTCAAGTCTCAAACTCATTCAAAGTCTCTATAATTTATCTCTAATCTTTATAACTCATTTCTCACTTCTACAGCTTATTCCCAGCATTAAAAATTACTTCCAATCAGTATAACTCATCGCTTAGCTCTGTAAGAATTCTCCAGCCTCTATAGCAGTCTCAGACTGGAAATGTCAAGTTTCAAAATCGTTTCCAGTTTTAAAGTCCTTTCCAGGCTCAAACTCATTCGACATTTCTATGATTCATCTCCAGTCTCTATAACTCATTTCCAGTCTTTACAACTGATTTCCAGCCTCTATAACTCATCGCCTATCTCTATAACAATTCTCCAGCCTCTATAAAGTCTCAAACTGGGAATGTCAAGTTTCAAAATCACTTTTAATCTTTATAATACATTACAGATCTCCATAACTCATTTTCAGTCTGTATAACTCATTCGCAGTCTCTATAACAGTCTCAGACTGGAAATATCCAGTCTCAAAACCATTTTTAGTTTCAAAGCACTTTCCAGTCTCAACTTATTCAATGTCTATAATCTCAAGTCTCTATAACTTATTTCCAGTCTCTAGAACTCATTCCCAGCCTCTATAACTCATCCCCAGCCTCGATAACAGTCTCGGAGTGGGAATGTCTAGTCTCAAAATCACTTTCACTTCTATAACTCATTTCGGATCTCTATAACTCATATTCCCAGTCTCTATAGCGGTCTCAGATTGGAAATATCAAGCTTCAAAATCGTTTCCAGTTTTAAAGTCCTTTCCAGTCTCAAACTCATTCGACATTTTTATGATTCATCTCCAGTCTCTATAACTCATTTCCAGTCTTTACAACTGATATCCAGCCTCTATAACTTATCGCCTATCTCTATAACAATTCTCCAGCCTCTATAAAGTCTCAAATTGGGAATGTCAAGTTTCAAAATCACTTTCAATCTTTATAATACATTACAGATCTCCATAACTCATTTTCAGTCTCTATAACTCATTCGCAGTCTCTATGACAGTCTCAGACTGGATATGTCCAGTCTCAAAACCATTTTTAGTTTCAAAGCACTTTCCAGTCTCAACTCATTTAATGTCTATAATTTCCAGTCTCTATAACTTATTCCTAGCCTCCATAACTCATTCCCAGCCTCGATAACAGTCTCGGAATGGGAATGTCCGGTCTCAAAATCACTTTCACTTCTATAACTCATTTTGGATTTCTATAACTCATATTCCCAGTCTCTATAGCGGTCTCAGATTGGAAATATCAAGCTTTAAAATCGTTTCCAGTTTTAAAGTCCTTTCCAAGATCAAACTCATTCGACGTTTCTATGATTCATCTCCAGTTTCTATAACTCATTTCCAGTCTTTACAACTGATTTCCAGCCTCTATAACTCATCGCCTATCTCTATAACAATTCTCCAGCCTCTATAAAGTCTCAAATTGGGAATGTCAAGTTTCAAAATCACTTTCAATCTTTATAATACATTACAGATCTCCATAACTCATTTTCAGTCTCTATAACTCATTCGCAGTCTCTATAACAGTCTCAGACTGGATATGTCCAGTCTCAAAACCATTTTTAGTTTCAAAGCACTTTCCAGTCTCAACTCATTCAATGTCTATAATCTCCAGTCTCTATAACTTATTCCCAGCCTCTATAACTCATCCCCAGCCTCGATAACAGTCTCGGAATGGGAATGTCCGGTCTCAAAATCACTTTCACTTCTATAACTCATTTCGGATCTCTATAACTCATATTCCCATTAGCGGTCTCAGATTGGAAATATCAAGCTTCAAAATCGTTTCCAGTTTTAAAGTCCTTTCCAAGATCAAACTCATTCGACGTTTCTGTGATTCATCTCCAGTCTCCATAACTCATTTCCAGTTTTTACAACTGATTCCCAGCTTCTGTAACTCATCGCCTTTCTCTATAACAATTCTCCAGCCTCTATAGAGTCTCAAACTGGGAATGTCAAGTTTCAAAATCATTTTCAATTTTTATAATACATTACAAATCTCCATAACTCATTTCCAGTCTCTACAATTCATTCCCAGCCTCTATAACTCATCCCCAGCCTCGATAACAGTCTAGGGCTGGGAATGTCCGGTCTCAAAATCACTTTCACTTTTATAAACTCATTTTGGATCTCTATAACTTACTACCGGTGTCGTCTACATCTCATTTCCGGTCGTTATAACTCATTCTTATTCTCAGACTTATTCCCAGTCTCCAACTCATTTCTACTCATTTCTTCAGTAGCTTAAATTTTGCACTCATTTCTATTTTCTCGTTTTGTACCATTGTACTCATTAAATTGTCTTCAATATCTATCCGTTTCTTGATTTATTTGTTAATTTTTTTTAGTATTCTGTTTATTAGTTTGATGCCGTGCTACAATTTATGACTATTTATTGAAGTTATGTCATTTGTTTTAGCTCATAGGTAGCAATTCTTCACTCTATTTTTGGCACGGACACGTCTTCGCCATCTTTCCACATATTATCGCAACAACAGTTCATGTTGCACAACATAATGATTAAAGTGACAACCGATCTAGCATCTTCAGTTGAGTACCAATAACGTCACAAGTTCTTTTCATTTTCAATCCTCCATGTATCAAACCATCATCCCGTCTATGACGTCCTCTTTCTCGAAACGTTCCTCTTGAACGTAACGACTCGTAAATCGTCCAGGCGACGAAAGTCACGTGCCCGAAATAATTCAACTGTTTTACGATCTTCACGTTAACTTTCCGTCACTGTATTAAGATGAGTTATTCATCAAGACGGCGCGCGGGTGGAGAACCCGCGCCTACTTATCGGCAAATGAGAAGGAGGGGAATGAAACAAGAAGCGACCTCTACAGAATCTTTTTTGACCCCCAGCATCCCGACGTCGTTTAAATTACAATTATCGAATCTATCTTAAGGCGCCATCTACGTTTAAATTTTTAAAACGACCACTTCACGTGACGCACTTAATACCGATCTGTGTTTGGGACGTCGTCGTCATCGTGACGCTTCATGTCCAAACTAAATGCCGCGATAATTCATCGTGGGAATCCCGCGTGCGTTGTAATTATTTCGCGGCTGTCTGCGATGAAATTTGCGTAATTAAATGTACACCGCGTTAACACCTTGCCTGATGCTGTTAAGCGGGGCTCCGGAGCGCCTTATCTAGGCGCCGGAGCGTGAATAGCGCTTTGAATTTACAAGGAATTAAGTTTCTTTTGAGACGCCACAAAGGGCTGAAACGAGTACCTTTTGAATTTTGATCGGCCCTTTGAGAAATTACCTTCAACACAGACTGAACTACAAGGAAGAAAACTAAACTCCTTCGCGTCTGATCTTGGTGCGTTTACAAAAAAAGGGTAAGTAGTCACTCGCTCGCTCCAAGTGCTTACCTACCCTCCAGAGGCAATAATTGATCGTAGGTATAATCCGGATTTGGGCCCTTGCGACCACTTTGGGATTTTCCACGTCGCATCGGTGAGGCAATCAGTTTCGTGAATTCCTTTCGTATATGAGGAGGTTGACGAAAATGGCGTTCTTGTTTCGGTAAATAACGCGAGATTCTTTCTTTTCTTATGAGCAATAACGCGGAAAATGGAGGCGGCTTTACGTTGCCGACAACCGTCGTCTGACGCGCCAAATAGTTATTACTTAGTTGTCGCTTCCTACCTCTATCCATTTTGTGACACCGTCACAAACAATGATGACAAAGCCTCCGGATATCGCAACACACATCATAACTCCATCGAGTCGCCCCGGTAATACGGTTTCCACCTCCCCGACATCGAATAGCGTTGTTATTATTATTATTTGTCCTGCAAACATCAGCAAACGAATCAAAATCGCAACTTCACCCTCCCGATGGTTAGTCCGTGATGAAACCATTAAAATAACGCTTGGGTCGTCAAATTTCACCCCCATCATCCGCCAAACAGGACCGAGCCACATACGCGTTTTTTTTATCGACCTCAGGGATTACAAATTCCACAGAGAAACGTTTTTCATTGAGAACAACTAATGAGGGACGGTAGAGGTGGTGAAATATTCGACTGCCAACCGTTAGTGGAAAGACACAAAGGAGCAAGGAAAAGTCTGCAATAAATCGTTACGGTGAAGACCGACTGACCGTATGCGAAAGGACCAAGAAAAATTATAAAACTGCAATTGCCCTACAAAATGTTGAGAAAGATGGAAAGAGAAGGAAATGTGAAAGAGATATACCTAAGCACTAATTGGCAATATATAAGAAGATGAAAAGGAGCATTGAATAAAAATGAAAATAAATGTAGAAAAAAAATCTAAGGGACAAATGAACGTAGAGACTACTTGTACAAAGATTAACAAATCGCAAAACTGCATACAATAATACCAATAAGGATGTAAAAGAAAGACAAAAAGAGGAAGGAAATGATGAGAGATGTCCAATTTCTATAACTCCTCGCCCATTTCTAACAAATCTCCAACCTCTATAGCAGTTGCAGACTAGAAATGTTAAGTCTCAAAATCACTTTAAATCTCTATAATACATTTCGGATCTCTATAACTCATTCGTAGTCTCTATAACAGTCTCAGACTCAACTCATTCAAAGTCTATAATCTCTAGTCTCTATAATTTATTTCCAGTTTCTAGAACTCATTCCCAGCTTCCAAATCACATCCAATCTCTATAATACATTCCGGATCTCTATAACGCCTTTCTACTCTCTATAGCAGTCTTAGACTGGAAATATTCAGTCTCAAATACATTTTCAGTTTTAAGTGTCAAACTCATTCAAAGTCTCTATAATTTATCTCTAATCTTTATAACTCATTTTCAGTCTCTAGAACTTAATCATAGCATCAAAATTACTTAACATCGCTATAACTCATTGCCTGTCTCTATAACAATTTTCCAGCCTCTATAGTAGTTGCAGACTAGAAATGTTAAATCTCAAAATCACTCTTAATCTCTATAATACATTTCGGATCTCTATAACTCATTCGCAGTCTATAACAATCTCAGACTGGAAATGTCCAGTCTCAAAACCAGTTTCAGTTTCAAAGCACTTTCTAGTCTCAACTCATTCAAAATCTAAATTCTCCAGTCTCTATAACTTATTTTCAGTCTTTAAAACTTATTTCCAGCCTCAAAATCACATCCAATCTCTATAATACATTCCGGATCTCTATAACGCCTTTCTACTCTCTATAGCAGTCTTAGACTGGAAATATTCAGTCTCAAAAACATTTTCAGTTGCAAGTCTCAAACTCATTCAAAGTCTCTATAATTTATCTCTAATCTTTGTAACTCATTTTCAGTCTCTAGAACTTAATCATAGCATCAAAATTACTTAACATCGCTATAACTTATTGCATGTCTCTATAACAATTTTCCAGCCTCTATAGTAGTTGCAGACTAGAAATGTTAAATCTCAAAATCACTCTTAATCTCTATAATACATTTCGGATCTCTATAACTCATTCGCAGTCTCTATAACTGTCTCAGACTGGAAATGTCCAGTCTCAAAACCATTTTCAGTTTCAAAGCACTTTCTAGTCTCAACTCATTCAAAATCTAAATTCTCCAGTTTCTATAACTTATTTTCAGTCTCTAAAACTCATTTCCAGCCTCAAAATCACATCCAATCTCTATAATACATTCCGGATCTATATAACGCCTTTCTACTCTCTATAGCAGTCTTAGACTGGAAATATTCAGCCTGAAAAACATTTTCAGTTTCAAGTCTCAAACTCATTCAAAGTCTCTATAAGTTATCTATAATCTTTGTAACTCATTTTCAGTCTCTAGAACTTAATCATAGCATCAAAATTACTTAACATCGCTATAACTGATCGCCTGTCTCTATAACAATTCTCCAGCCTCTATAGTAGTTGCAGACTAGAAATGTTAAATCTCAAAATCACTCTTAATCTCTATAATAAATTTCGGATCTCTATAACTCATTCGCAGTTTATAACAATCTCAGACTGGAAATGTCCAATCTCAAAACCAGTTTCAGTTTCAAAGCACTTTCCCGTGTCAACTTATGCAAAGTCTATAATCTCCAGTCTCTATAGTTTATTTCCAGTCTCTAGAACTCATTCCCAGCCTCAAAATCACATCCAATCTCTATAATACATTCCGGATCTCTATAACGCATTTCTAGTCTCTATAGCAGTCTTAGACTGGAAATATTCAGTCTCTAAACCATTTTCAGTTTCAAGTCTCAAACTCATTCAAAGTATCTATAATTTATCTCTAATCTTTATAACTCATTTCCAGTCGCTACAACTCATTCCTAGCCTCAAAATTACTTCCAATCGTTATAACTCATCGCCTGTCTTTATAAGAATTCTCCAGCCTCTATAGTAGTTGCAGACTAGAAATGTTAAATCTCAAAATCACTCTTAATCTCCATAATACATTTCGGATCTCTATAACTCATTCGCAGTTTATAACAATCTCAGACTGGAAATGTCCAATCTCAAAACCAGTTTCAGTTTCAAAGCACTTTCCCGTGTCAACTTATGCAAAGTCTATAATCTCCAGTCTCTATAGTTTATTTCCAGTCTCTAGAACTCATTCCCAGCCTCTATAACTCCCAGTCTCCCAGTCTTCCCAGTCTCTATAACTCATTTCCAGCCTTTATAACTCATCGCCTATCTCTATAACAATTCTCCAGCCTCTATAGAATCTCAAGCGGGGAATGTCAAGTTTCAAAATCACTTTCGATCTCTATAATACATTACAGATCTCCATAACTCATAACTTCATAACTAATGAGGGTGGTGAAATATTCGACTGCCAATCGTTAATGGAAAGGCACAAAGGAACAAGGAAAAGTCTGCAATAAATCGTTATGGTGGATGTCGACTGACCGTATGCGAAAGGATCAAGAAGAAACTTGTGGTGGAAAAATTATAAAACTGCAATTTCCTTACAAAATGTTAAGAAAGATGAAAAGAGAAGGAAATGTAAAAGAGATATAAGCACTATTTGGCAATATATATGAAGATGAAGAGGACGATTGAGTAAAAATAAAAATAAATGTAGAAAAAAAATCTAACAAACAAATGAACGTAAGGACTACTTGTACAAAGATTAACAAATCGTAAAACTGCAGACAATAATACCAATAAGAAAGTAAAAGAAAGACAAAAAAAGGAAAGAAAATAATGAGAGACTAAAGAAATGCGTAGACTGAATAAAGAACGATAGTAAAGAAATTACAAAGACATTCACTAAAAACATAGAAAATAATATGAGCTACGTAGATTGGTATAAAACGTTTATATACCCTTAAATTTGTTGTATTCAATTTCTTTAACAAAAATGATGAGAAGTGCTACGAAGCGTTTTCGGTTTAACCGAAACCGACGAACCTTAATCAAGCTTGTTCGCTTCCGAATTACGCATTACCAGCGGTTTTAGTAGCTTCCAAACATAAACTTTTCACCCCCCTTCCCCCTTTTCCTCCTTTCCTGCCCAACATACACTGTTCCCGAGAAAACGCGTCGGGAGAGAATTTCGGTTTCCTTAAACTCACGCACCCTCCCTAAACCGCAAAGTTATCACAACGCCGCGCCAACGTCCAAATCTGACTTCCGCACAACCCCCAACAGTAACGGAAACAAAAAAAAATGTTCCAACTTTCGTGACGTGTGGGTAGCGACGACGAGTCTTCGGAGGGGCCAATTACCGGCAATGCATTAGCGCGACCCTTTTACAATTACCGACGGGGCCTAATCGAATCTCACGTACTTTGAGGAAAGAGATCGAACAAAAAAAAAAAAGAAAAAATAGCGAGCGACCGGAAAGCGGTGTCGAGATTAATGGCCGACTATCTTCTTCGATATTAAACCAACCGGAAACGGACGGGCCATCGTGATATAATTTACGACGTACGTTTTCGTAAGATGAAATTAACGCAACGGCAATTGCGGAATAAGGTGAGAGCGCCGCCACCGGCACAACTAGACAGAACGCCTCGTGAAATGGGTCGCTCCAAGTGGGCGGTGGGGGGATTACGGAGGGGTTTTTTGTCGGTGAACCCCCCACGAGCTGCCGGAGAAAGTATCGATTCGAACAATGGCCGGGGGGGATTTCGGATGTAAATCTCCAAAATTAAAAAATAACTCCGAAAAATAAAAAGGAGCCGCAAGTTTATTGCGAAACTACCCCCAGCGGCGGGGGTGCAACGAATTTTTTGCACCCTTGTCACGCACGGACCCGTTCAGGTTGTAAAACATTGCCAAACAGAATCGACGGCGAAAGCCGCTTTTTAATCCGACGGTCCGACGAGGAGAAAATTGCCGAAAACGTAGAGCGTGACGTCATCGTTCGTCCCGAAGCCCGCATCAATTTTTAACGCAATTGCGGAATTCTTGGACAGAACCTCAATTGATATTCAATCCGGTCACTCAATTAGGGATTTATTTATGGAACATATCGCAATAACGAAATTTACATTTGACAGGAGCGAACATCCAACAATCGAAATAATTGAGGTGACGGGACATGGAGCAATTACAGTCAAGCCGCCCCTCCGGCACTTTACGACTCTGTCAAGGTTGTAACCTCGACAGCCTTAATTGTCGTCATAAACCGAAATACGTCCATTAATGTGGATCCTTAATCGAATCGGTATAGTTGACACTTTGAATTGAGTGCACTCGTATCCGGCACAATGCCTCATCGTCAATCTAAAGCGTCCTTATCGTCGCAATTGTTGACGGATTTTATTGCCAAATCTGGCAGATTATTAGAAGGGGGCGCCGCAAATTCTGGGCACGAATCCGCCCACGCAAACACAAGCTTCGCCCTATGGGGGGGGGGGGGAGGGTTGCGGTGATCGACTGAGAATTTGACACAAATCCGTATCAGCAGAGATGTTAACAAAAGAGTTTCGTTGATGTGCCACAGTTGGCGGAGTCGTGAAAATTATAATTGCAAAAACAGTTGGTCGACGTCCTCTCGACTCGACCTCCCTCCTCTTTCCGTTTCCACTCGTCGCCTTTTCCACATCTGTTATCGCCCTGACAGATCACACATTTTCTCGCAAAAACATATATCAATAATGGGATAATTTAACAAAATGTAAGGTTCTGGTTATAATATGAAAGACACACAAACAAAAAGGCTGACAAAGTGGGGTTCACAAGAACCATTTTCACTTGTTCTTTTCTACTCTGACACGTTTCATGCTTTCTTCAAATGTAGCTTAATGATGTAAACAAAATATCCCACTTCTGATGTTACTGTTTGAGGAATCATAGAAAACGTGTCGGATGAGGCAAAGTTCAAGTTCACAGAGGTATCAATCCTTTTTTAACTCTCCTAAACTGAGTTACTTGACCATTCTACTTTTTCGATATATCTTGTCTTATATTCTAATTACTGTCAAGTGTCATACAGGTAAACGTAAAGCTATACATTTGTCCAACTATTGGCTGACCGGTACAAATCTTAACGTCTTAAATTGCATGGTATACCCGGGATCTTGTTGATGTCACATCAATCGCTCCTCTAACACATTTCTTAAAATTACCCACGTTTGCACCTTCCTTGAAGTCATTGGGGAGCCCTTCTTCCACCCTGCCACGTTTCATCTTCTCTTCGCATTTACCTCCATCTTCTAGTTGTAACAGCTCACTTGACTGCAACCCCTGCCTTCAGATGTCTCTCGTGGGGTAAAGTACATTCACGGTATATATCCATATAAAAATCACCTATTTTACATCTGGCCCCTGGTACGATAATACACTACCCCCGGAGGTACCCAATTGTTTAAAACCAGAATCACACTTCAACTTCTAATGTCGACAAAATATCCCACTTTTGATGTTACTATTTGGGGAATTATAGAAAAAGTGTTGGACGAGGCAAAGTTTGAGCTCAAGTTTACAGAAGTATCAATCCTCTTTTAACTTTCTTAGACTGAGTAATTCGACCATTCTACTTTTTTGACATATCTTGTCTCACAGTCAAGTGTCATACAGGCGGACGTAGAACTATTCATTTGTCTTCTCAAAGTTCACAAATACCATTTTCATTTGTTCTTTTCCACTCTGACATATTCCATTTTTTCTTCGAATGCAGCTTAATGATGTAAACAAAATATCCCACTTCTGATGTTACTATTTGAAGAATCATAGAAACCGTGTCGGATGAGGCAAAGTTCAGGTTCACAGATGTATCAATCCTTCTTTAACTCTCTTAAACTGAGTTACTCGACCATTCTACTTCTTTGGCATATCTTGTCTCACAATTAAGTGTCATACCGGCGGACGTAGAACTATTCATTTGTCCTCTCAAAGTTCACAAATACCATTTTCATTTGTTCTTTCCCACTCTGACACATTCCATTCTTTCTTCGAATGTAGCTTAATGATGTAAACAAAATATCCCACTTCTGATGTTACTGTTTAAAGAATCATAGAAACCGTGTCGGATGAGGCAAAGTTCAGGTTCACAGATGTATCAATCCTTCTTTAACTCTCTTAAACTGAGTTACTCGACCATTCTACTTTTTTGGCATATCTCGTCTCACAATTAAGTGTCATACAGGCGGACGTAGAACTATTCATTTGTCCTCTCAAAGTTCACAAATACTATTTTCATTTGTTCTTTCCCACTCTGACACATTCCATTCTTTCTTCGAATGTAGCTTAATGATGTAAACAAAATATCCCACTTCTGATGTTACTGTTTAAAGAATCATAGAAACCGTGTCGGATGAGGCAAAGTTCAGGTTCACAGATGTATCAATCCTTCTTTAACTCTCTTAAACTGAGTTACTCGACCATTCTACTTCTTTGGCATATCTTGTCTCACAATTAAGTGTCATACCGGCGGACGTAGAACTATTCATTTGTCCTCTCAAAGTTCACAAATACCATTTTCATTTGGTCTTTTCCACTCTGACACATTCCATTTTTTCTTCGAATGTAGCTTAATGATGTAAACAAAATATCCCACTTCTGATGTTACTGTTTAAAGAATCATAGAAACCGTGTCGGATGAGGCAAAGTTCAGGTTCACAGATGTATCAATCCTTCTTTAACTCTCTTAAACTGAGTTACTCGACCATTCTACTTTTTTGGCATATCTTGTCTCACAATTAAGTGTCATACAGGCGGACGTAGAACTATTCATTTGTCCTCTCAAAGTTCACAAATACCATTTTCAGTTGTTCTTTCCCACTCTGACACATTCCATTCTTTCTTCGAATGTAGTATAATGATGTAAACAAAATATCCCACTTCTGATGTTACTGTTTAAAGAATCACAGAAACCGTGTCGGATGAGGCAAAGTTCAGGTTCACAGAGGTATCAATCCTTTTTGAACTCCTCCATTAATTCTCTTAGACTGAGTTACTCGACCATTCTACTTTTTTGGTATATCTTCTCTTCGTCTCATTCTAATTATCGTCAAGTGTCATACAGGTAAACGTAAAGCTATACATTTGTCCAACTATTGGCTGGCCGGTATGAACCTTAACGTCTCAAATTGCATGACACATCATAGATCTCGTTGATGCCTCCACATCAATCCCTCCTCTTGCAGGTTGTTTGAAATTACCCACTGAAGTTGTTGGGGGGTTGAATTCCCAGGTATGTCTTCCTACGATTCGAAAAAATTTACCCCAACACCGGAAACGTGCTGCAAGAAGAGAAATAAACGATGTTGTAGTTGCTCACAGCCAGTTTCGTGAATATGAAATAATCATCCCCGCACCGTTTCGTTCTGAATTAATTCCATTGTCCCCTCTAAAGAAATTAAAGGGTGAGCTTTCAACTTAATTTACAACCGTCAAGTTTCTCTATAGTAAATTCCGTCCTTCTCAATGACGAGATTGCTTGTTGTGCAGTTAAGTCGGTTGGGGCCAATTGCCGGATGGCAAACGTCGTTCCGGCGATAAGGTCAGGTCGGGTCGGAGGAGGTCAGTCGAGGGTTGGTTGCTGCCGGTAGTGTCGCAATATCTCGAGAAACACAATATACAATATGGTGCGCCGGCGAGCAGGGAGGAAATTACGTGTTTATTGGACGATAATTGCAACCTTTGTGCTTCGGGATGGAGCAATTCGGAACATCAGCGGCGACGCGATGATGATGATGATGTTGGTGGGGTGACCAGCGCCATTGAAAAGAGGAGAAGGGACGATTTTGGACAAAAATTAATTTGCATGGGTTGTAAAACGACCAAATCCGGCTTTCATCGGCGTCGCGACGCATACAGAGGTGTTGAGCGGCTTTGATTTACATTTCCAATTATAACAGAACTTGTTACGGGGCGCATATGGAGATTTAATGACTGGTGCGTCCCGCGTGGGAGTTATTAGGGGATGAACGGAACAGCGGCAAGCCAAATTACGAACGGGAAACGTGCAACGAGCGATGTTCGCCCCAAATTGGAGTTCAGACGTAATTTTTCCGATACAGCTGTCTCAGCGCGTCGGAGCGCCAGGGATATTTAACCCAATTTCGACAAACCACCCTAATCGCGACGTTACGTGTTTTATTAGCGCGATAACGTTTCTTCTACAACCTAACTTACATCTCTAACGTGGCAACGCCGCCGCGGCCCATCTGTGACGTCACCTCCACCATCATCAGTCTCTGACACAAACTTTTCCCAACTTTTGATTGTCCCAGGCATTGGCGGCGCGTACAGACCATTAGCGTCAATAATCATTTGCGGCGCCCAACACGTGGCCAATTTACCAGCTGCGGTTCGATAGACCTTATGAATTGATTTTACGGCCGCCTGGTTGCATAAGTTCCCAATTAATTACCGGAGCTGCTCTCCACGGTTCTACCTAATGAAAGTGACCGTTAACGTTCGAACCATTTCGGATGATTGCATCGACTAGCGGCCAACCTCTAAACGTTTCCGGCAAATTGGACGAAGCGATCGACCTTGAAGCCCTGAGAGTTTTAAAACGGAAACTACCTCCTAGAGCCCGATCCGCGTCCACTCAGTTGGGCGCCATTCAACAATAATTTTACCCTTTGATCAACAATCTTCGTGCTGAGCCTCTTCGGTCCGTCTCAGTATCACTCAGTTGGGCGACACCGACCCATCCGCAACTCAACAATAATTTTAGCCTTTGATCAACAATTTTCGTGCTGAAACTCTTCGGTCCGTCTCAGTGTCTGTCTGTGAGAGTAACTGGCTCTTGTTGTTCAAAAGAAGCCTTTCTGTCAAGGGACCGTTTTGAAAGATGCTTTCGAGGTGGGACTTTTGCATCGCGTCTGGCAGCTGTTTTCCCGAGTTAAACGTAAACAACATTTACATACCTTTACAAGGAAATCGGCTTAGATTTTAAAGAAAAAAAAAAACTTCCCTTTCCACCCTTGCTGCCGGTGACGTCCCGGGAGTTGTTGTCGGGGTTCCCGGCGTCAGGGGGAATGAAACTAAACGCGTTGACGATTCATTAGAGAGAACAGCGTTCCCGCCTGATGACTTCTTCGGGGGTGGCAAAATTAGCAATTGGCGAACAATCAACCGACGAAATGACTTCCAATCGACAGTTCGAGGCGACCTGGGGGGGCGGAAAAATTGAACAGTAGACTCTCGATCCAATTCCATGGCGCTCTTCCGTTATGACGGGGCGGATTCGGCCGAAGTGTTCGATTGTGGCGCGGGGCCGATTAACGTTTTCCCTGATGTATTACTGCTTAATTGAAACATACAAGGTTTATCCGAACATCTCTCAGTCCGTATCTAGCCGTCTGGCATCTACCTATCTAGCATCCAGGTAGCATGTCCGTATGAAAAATCTTCTCTATGGGCTCGATTTCAAGTTGAGTTGAGCTGGATGAACGCAACGCTATTTGGCGCCATTTCAACAGTAGCAAAGGTTTTAACTTCGAATCAAATCCTACATCAGTAAACTTGCACGTAGTACCTAAAACTTGCAAAATTTGAGGTTATGTCACTCCTAAAAACTTGCAAAATATGAGGTTATGTCATTCAGTCAAGATCCAATTCACCACTAATATCTTATTATGGCCTGAAACCTTTGCTGCCCTTTCTTGAGCAATTAAGATTTTTGGAAAATTTTTACTTTAGGTCTTCACCCCTTAACGATGCCACCTTAGCATCCAGGTTGTTTCCGCACGCCAATCGTCCTCAAATTCCGGCGGAGTGCCGCAAAGCCTGCTGGCGTAGCGTCGGGGTTTGAGGTTACGTCATTATTTTAAGAGCCCTCCATCCCCTTTAAGCTTGTTTGACGGTATCCCCCAGTAGGATTTCGTCCACAGCGAAACAAGAGCTCTGCAAAGATTTTGTTCCGTTTTAACCGCTTGATTTACGAGATTTCCCCAGACGCACCCCCCTTCATGTGACGACTTCCATTACGCATCCTCCTCTCCCCATCGCCAGAGACAACATCGGAACCGATGCGTTTTTCCCCGTCGTAAATAATCCTCGTGCGGGGCGACGTTGCCGCTTAGTCTTTTTGTTGTGGACTCGGAGAGGTGGGTGCATTGCGGCTTTTCTCACGGAAGGAATATTATGGGAAAGTCGTCGACGACGACGACGACGACGACGGTTCCCTCTCGAATGAGCCGACGAATGTCTCCATGACAACGGCCGGGCTCTCTCCATTCAGTGGCGCCTGGTCTACGTAACATTCTCCTTCTCGTTAACTCGACTGGGCAAAATGGTCCAGGAGGCGGCGGTATAAACGCACCTCGCCGATAACGCGAGATTTACGGCACGCCGACCCCGTCGACGTCGTGGACTTGCAGGTGGATGGCGCCTGCTCCAGCAGACAATTCGAGTCGCAATCGATAGGCGTAGAATTGTTACGAAACTGATGTCGGCAGAGGCAGAGGGTCACGAATTCTTCGAGAAAGTTAACTGATGCGTCTTACGTTATTGGCCTTTCCTTCAATGTCAATCGCAGACTTCGTCTGTATCGGTTCGAAGTTAAGGCCGGAGGCGTCACGCGATCTGACTCTGGAAGTCCACTGCCTGAGGTGCTGCCAAGTCTCGCAGGAAATCTCCTCAATCATTTTCAGATTTCGTTACAAAGACAATTCTACCTGATCTATAACACTTACCCCCATGAAAGTGGGGTCTATGGAGGAGTTGGGCGATGGTTTTGGAGTTTTCTGAAGGGGGGGGTGGAAAATTTTGGTGCCGTGACCAGGAGCAACTCGCTTCAACTTGGACCATCAGGGGCGCTTTTATGAACAATAACTCAGGCGAACGTTCAAAGTTGCTTCAATGCGAGTTAATTACAGGTGATTTATAGTGAGACGGCCATCTCGCGAGTCTGGAACGTCGGCAATAATTATTATCAAAGTCTCTCGGGGTCCCGGGTACAAAGGGAGGTTTTTAGATGCCAGTCTCGTTTAATTGATCGCCACTTTAACCACTCCAATTGAGTAAGCAAGCCGTACCGCTCTATGTGCATCTCGTAAATTGCTCACGAACGTAATCGAGTACATCGAGCTAATGTCGTTGTTCGCCATTAAACGGACGTACTTCGTCGATTCCATCAATCAGCCGTCAAACCTCTTCTATACAACCCGCCAAACAGCCGCCCCCAACATCGATTTCTCGTCACCCCCATCAAACAATCGCATCCGTTCCCCCATCAGCCTCCTATTGCTTTATTAATCGTCGCTGTGAGGTTTCGAACACGTGAAATTAGTGCTTGTGGCACGTTGGATTCGACGCGTGTTTTCGCGGCATTTAATTACCGATACCGGTGGCGTCGCGACGCCGCCGGCAAAACGCGCGCCCTCCGTGTATGCCGATGAGGTGGCGGAATTTGTATGGCACTTCCGGCTCGTTGTCGCACTTCCCCTTTCAGAGGTTCGCCATTGTTGACGTGCAAGCACTACTTACATCCCGGGAGAAATAATTAAGATGCGGATTGAAGCCGATGTTGCGTTTACGTGGCCACCTCCGGGCGTTTTTTTTTTTTTACAACGTCGCAAACTTCCCCCCCCCCCTGTGTTTATACGGTTGATTTGACGAAAAGGACGCGCGTCCCGTGTTTGCTCTTCTTCAAACAAAAGAATCAACGGAAAATCAATCTCGCATCCAAGCCACCCCCGATGTGACGACGAAAAGTTGGAGTGGCCCGCCCGGCGCTCCGTCTCGATACGCGCGGCCAATAACTTTACTCGATGAAAAAATAATGTGGCGCTCATGCCTGATCCGTCACACTTAAGAAGTTGCTTCTTGGACGACGGCTCGAATTTGTCTTTGCCCAGATCTGACGAGCTTCTTAATCTCGACCCCATTGGGAAAGAGCCTACAATCAAGCCACCCTTAGTCGAGTATAGAGAAAACAATATTCCCGGGCAAGCAGCATCCTTACTTCTCTCGTCGTGGTTAAGAAGACATGGAATCGGACGTTCCCTGTAAAAAGTCAAAGTTTAAAAAAAAGTTTCAAATTTTCCAAAAAAAATGGCCTGGCTCCAGTGGAGGAGACCCCAACAACAACCCCTGTTAGTTTCAAAAAAATTCCACCACTCAGAAATGAAGAAGCCTTATCTCTAGATCCTCCACCAAGTAAAGTTCAAACGTCGGTGCTCCGCCTCATTCTAATTTTAGTCACCTTCCTCTCCTGATCAAGTTACTAAACAACGATGGCGCAAATTAGTTTTCCCTTCTTCATTGGCGTGTTTGGCCTCCGGCATCCCTTCTGTTCGCCTTAATCACCAAAATTACAAACGTAATCAATTCGTTTATCCCCCTTCTCCTCGCTATCGATTAATGGTATCTTCCCGCACCGTCGCGACGTTGTTCTCTCGGGCGTCGTTTTGATAATTCACGAGCCGCGTGACGGGCCCATCACATCCAACCCCCCGATTTCTGGCACAAGAACGGTTTCTTCTCGCGACAACACCAACCATCCACCACATCATCCCCAATCGATAGCAACGGTCGAGAGACACGTGGAATAGCTAATTCAATCAAACAGGCAAATCAAGTCCAGTCTGACCCGCGTCGCGACGCCGCCATCCAACCTTCCTCGTCGCGACGTCAACGAAAGTACATTGAGTTCCGAAAAAATGTTCTCCAATATACTCGGATTGAGACTGAAGGTATTTTTTTTCTTCGATGATTGTTATTGATGTTGGACGTTTTTGGTGGTGTCTCGGTGTTTTTATGATGGTGCTTCGGTTGCTTCTTTCGTGCCGAGAGATCGATCCGGTTTTGTTGCAATTTTTATAAGTTTCCGAATTGGGACGCCCTCGTCCGCCCGGATGACGTCAGGAAAGTTGCCAGTTGGAAAAGTCAACAGACACATTCCCGAACGGTCGACCGGTGATTGTCGCTGCTACTCCCAGCCGGGTCCAGAGGTGACTCGTCACCGCCAACCAAAAACGATGCGAGCTGAAGGGAAACTGGCAACATTGTTGACTCTCAGCGTTAGATCGTTCAAGTAAAATCAACACTTGAAATGACAAGTTTTGAAAATCATCCTCGTCTCTTCTTTGCCTATTTTGGACGGAAGCGACACTGCAACCCGCCGTTGGACAATCTGAGTAGCTTAAGTGCTCTCGAGCCCCACTGGGGTCTCTATGTATCCTTCAGGCACTAACGCAGGCAATTGATTAAAATCAAATAAAGTTGGACGAATCGCAGCTTCCTTCCACGAACTCCATACACCCAACTGAACCTTCCATAACTTCTGGAAACCATCTAATTTGAAACTTCCAAGTCTTCCCGTGATAAAAATTCATTGGAGGGTTCTTGACGAAACTTGCTCTTTGGTCCACCACATCAAAACGGTGGTCATCTCCTCCTAGAATTTCAGGCCTGTAACAACTTCCCGGCATATCACAGCCTCCCAGATTAAATTCGCATCGAGTCTGTTGTGACTACGGACCAGTTAGAGCGAAGACTCAATCGATACGCTCGCTCTGGCAGTTTTGCACCTGAATTACTACTGCCGCTGATGTTCGTGCCATTGTGCAACGCTCCACGGCCCAGTTTGCAGTGTTAATTAAATACCACGCTGTCCTGCGGTAGCAAACACGTTGAATGCAGAACGAGGCTGTTAATTAATTATAATTAACAAAAGCAACGTCATGAAGTGGCAGCATCCAACCGTAAACGCTGACTTGAGCGCGACATCGTCAAGTTCTGTTGAATCGGGAACGTATCGAAGGTCTGTTGCCTCACTAAGTTGTTTTTGAAATCCAGGGAGTCATTCAGGTGACGATCTGCTGTGGAATCGCCTTCAGGCGGATGCCAATGATCTTTGCTTTCAAGTTCTTGTTAGTTCTGATCTCCATTCACAAGATCAACTTGTACTGTTCCTTCCATCGAATCACTTACCTCTTCACCGGAAATATGTTACGTAGTGTCAATTTGTGCTATAACTTAGGTTATGTTCTTCACCTCGTCTCAGAAAGTATTTTATCTAGTCGATATGCCCGCGTGTTGTTACTTAGGCTATGTTCTTCATCTCGTCCCAAAAAGTATCTTATGTAGTTGGTTTCAACTTGTGTTGTTACTTAGGTTATGTCACTTACCTAGTCATGTGAAGTATCAACTGAGATATGTCAATTACTTCGCCATCCATCCTTAACTTCAATTGAAGCCTGTAGATGGCGCTCACTTTCGTCAGTTCATACCGACATAACGACCCTCGAGACTGAAAGATTCTCGATAGTCTTCAATGCGTGCATCCATTTGGGGATTCATCCGCTTTGGCCGCTGACCCTGTTCTCCCCGAACAGCCGACCCACTTTCGAACAATCGACCGATTTCCCTCGGAGCCTTTCGATTTTCCCTAAATATTTGACCGGTCGTGGAATAGAATCGATGCAATCGTATGATGGCCTTATTAAAATTTTTAATGCAACCTCCCACATGCGGTCACGAAGTTCGATTAAGAATCCGCAAAATGTCGTACCTACATGAACGCTAGTTCTGTTCGTGCATCGATATGGAAGACGTCGGGACGACGTCGTCGTCGTCGTCGCGTACCGTACGTTTCGGTCAATTGTTGGGGGTGAGTTTTGGTTGGCGGTCGTAAATCACAATAAACGGGATCATAGCGGCCGACCAAAACCCCCCCACAAAAAAAAACAGCGTCGCAATGCCCATAAATCAAAACGACGCCCGCTTCGGACCGACTTAACATCGGGATCTGCGTTACGGAACTAATTGACGAGAATAAATGATCCGGCGTATAATAGCCGTTGGGGAGGCGATAAACGGACGGGGGTTGATGGCGGTCTCGATTTACCAGTTGGAAGACTTCAATGGTTCACGAAGGCCACGATCCTGAAAATAGAATCGACCAGTTAAAAATAATAATAGTTGGAGATTGAAATGTGGTGTTTGTTGCAGGTTGACCCAGTCCAGGGCGTTGGGGGTGGCCGCAATGGCGGAGGCAATCGACTGATGGTGGACGACGGCAGCTCGGACGATGCCAACACCCCGCTGCAATCGCCCCGTTCCCAAAACACCAGCCGAGAAGATGACAGCTCCAACGCCAACGAGTCAGATTGCAAGAGCCCGAGCCAAAGGTAGTCTCAAAAAAAAAAAACTAAACACCATAAAACACTTAAGACTCCTCATGACACAACAATAATAGCCGTCAAACAAAAAACGACGATGGCCAGAAGCAGATCCACCGTCCGTCCCGATTGCGACTTTCGCCGGATTCCATTGATCCAACCGGGTCGCTTTGATCCCTTTGTCAAAGTCGAGTCTCAATTACCGGCCCGTGCTATCGGCGACATCGGAATAAACAAAACCCTATCGAAACCGACAACGACACAAGCCCTTTTTCACGTCCGACGAAACAAAAGGCGCGAAGCCAGATCGCGACACACAGCCATTGTTGACGTTAAGTAGCGCGATTAATCCAACCCAGCGACATGAAAACCGTTACTTTTGCTGGCGCGACCCCTCACCAATTTCGCCGGTTCGTTCGACCAAATATCCTTCATTTAATCCAAAACTACCACTCTATCGCTGACACCGACGCGACGATTAAAGTTGTAGCGTTGAAACTACCACCTTTGGCAAGCCGGCGAAATTACCTTTCGAAAGAGGTGTCACACGACCACTTTTCAAGAAATAATTTTTCAAGGTCGCGCGCAACTTGAGTTTTCGAGTTTCCTCAAAAATAGGCTTCGGAATTTTTTCGATTAGACCCCTTGTTGCGACCCCTCGTTGGAAAGGTGTTGACGGCGACTTTGCAGCTGTTGCAATTTCAGCTCCGAATTTCCACGTTGAAACCTCTGAACAACGTTAGTAGTTATAGGTCCACACGTGGCAAGATCGATAAGTACTGGAAAATATCACCTTGCGAACGTAATTATCTTTGCGGCGCAGGCCACCTCTTTTTGCTTTTCCCGACCTCGCTGTTATCGGGTCGTCGGGATGCAGGCGTCGCGTTAATCGAGCCGAAAATGGGGAGACGACGATCACCTGAAGACCGGCAATTCACTCCTTTTCACCGCCCACCTCCGCCGATCCACAACCCTAACCGTCCACAATCTAGAGTAGACGTGAATGTTTGCAGAGACGACGACAACGACAACGACGGGCGTCAAAGACGGAGTCCGACCGGCAAAGTCGCCTCGCAGAGCTGGAGGAACCTCAAAGCCGTTATGGCGTACTACCACTCCCTCCGCAAGATCAAGAGGTTCATTGCTACCTAAAACATTGTGCAATTTTGTAATTCTTTCCTACAGTTAATTCTGTTTCGATGTTTGGTGGTCTCAACTCCTCTGCAGACTCTGTTAGGAGCTGTGTCTAGACTCTCTTCCGTTGTTTTTATATTTGATGGCAATAAGTGTGGTTGGTGGATGCGACGATCCCACCTTAGCGGGATTCGATTGTTGCAGTCGTTGGGGACGTATTTTGCATGCGAAGTAGTCAATTGACGCGCAGAAGCGGTCCTAGGATTTTCTGCCACATAACATATACTATGTCATATCTACTCATATAATGTCAAAAAGTGAAACCTTAGCGCCGCCCCTGCTTCCGTATGAGGAGCTTCGCTTTTGGTGCGAAAAGCGTTCCGCGATTCCTAAAGTTAGCAATAATCACTCGAGAGAATGCCATTCGGTCTAACCAACGCATTTGAAGTCTTGAGGAATCGGGGTCGATTTTCGAGTGAAGCGGACTCCTCGGTCCTGTTGGTTGCCTGTTTGGTTTTAGATTGCAAAATGCAGCAGCGCTCCTAGCGGACAATAGCGTAATAACTCTCTTCTGTCTGAGTAATTCGTTGTCTTTTTTTATATCGTAAAGTAATATTCTTGAATGTTTTTGGGTCATAGCGTGCATTGTGCCGTCGCCGGCTTACCTCCGGAATCTGACTCTGAATTTCCGTTGCAGAACCAAATCCAACCAGCGATGGATGAAATTGAGGACGACGGTTCAAATTTCGTCTGCCATGCAAAAGGTAAATTATTAGCCCTCGAGTCGCCATTAATTCAGATTTGAAACGGTGTTGCAGAAGCCTCCCCTGAAGCGCGAAGACTCGTTCCTGAAGCGTTTTGCGTCACGTCAAATTCCGGAAACGCAAGAAACCGTGGAGGACACCGGAAGCGAAGGCCCCGGCGGCGATAACCAATCGGCGCCGCGACGTCGACGTCGACCCCGCAAACAACCTCGCACAGTCGTCAATCCCGACGAGAACTTCTACTTCTACTGGTTGCTGGTGTTGACTGTTTGCGTTTTGTACAACATGTGGACGTTGATCGTGCGACAGAGCTTCCCCGAGCTCCAGACGCTGGTCTCGAATTTCTGGTTAAGCTGTGATTCACTGAGCGATTTGATGTTCCTCGTGGACCTGGTGGTGCAACTGAGGACCGGCTATTTGGAACAGGGTCTTATGGTCTACGACTCCAAGAAGCTGGCCTGCCACTATTTGCGCTCTCGTGCCTTTCTCCTGGACCTGGCCGCCCTCTGTCCGCTCGACCTGCTGCAGATCAGGCTCGGCCCACAACCGCTACTTAGGTGTCCAAGATTCCTGAAGGTCTATCGTGCCGTTAACTATTACTATATGGTAGAATCCAGGACCGTCTGGCCGAATCTATGGCGGGTCGTCAATTTGATACATATTCTCCTCATTTTAGCTCACTGGTTTGGGTGTTTTTACTTTCTCCTGTCGGAAGCGGAAGGCTTCCAGGTAAGTCTCGCTTTCACCGAGTCATTCAGATCCCAAACGAAATTCTTGCGTAGGGCGACTGGGTGTATCCGTATCGGCCCGGCGACTATGCGACGTTGACTCGAAAATACTTGGGCTCTCTCTACTGGTCCACGCTGACGCTCACCACAATCGGGGACTTACCAACACCAGAAACCAATGCCGAGTGAGTCTTAGTAGTAACTCGGGACTAAACCCATCCAAACGGCACAACCAAAATACAGTCCACAATCGCAATTTCTAGCGTCATTTTTGGTTGTGACGGAAGTGGATGGAGGTTCTTAGCGACGTTGTTCTAACGGAATGGTACGCAGGAAGACCAACTCGGTGGACGGCCCCCGGTCCCTGCCGCGCAGAGGTGTCAAGTCTCGCCTGCTGCAGTTCAACACCAACCATGGGTACGTCCCCCTACATGTTTGTGCCGGCACCCTGTGGCAGGACTGGAGGGCTGTTCACCCCCGACGACCGAACCCCCTTAATAAAAATCCCCTTAGTAAACCATCGGGCGCTCACAGTTCTCGAACAGCCTGCCGCCAGTCCTGCCGCGGTCCGACAGTCACCAAACAAAAAACTACAAAAACCCCCACCACCACCATCCGCGCAACCCCTCCCGTCGTTTGTCTGTTCGAAAACTATGAGTCGCCTTGAATCGATGGTGATTTCTCCCAAATTCCAGATACGTCTTCACCATTGTCAGTTACTTGATAGGAGTCTTCATTTTCGCCACCATCGTCGGTAAGTTGCAGCGTTGGCAATCGCGTGACGTCACTAACTGACTGTTGCAGGTCAAGTGGGGAACGTGATAACCAACCGCAACGCAAACCGTTTGGAGTTCGAACGGCTCCTGGACGGTGCCAAAACTTACATGAGACACCACAAGGTAAGTTTAATTTAATTAAATAATTAATGCTGGTCAATCCGTTTCTCGCAGGTCCCAGGCGGCATGAAACGACGCGTCTTGCGGTGGTACGATTACTCGTGGTCGAGGGGTAGGATACAGGGCGGTGGTGACATCAACACGGCCCTGGGACTTCTCCCTGACAAGCTCAAAACCGAACTGGCCCTGCACGTCAATTTGAGCGTCCTCAAGAAAGTCACCATCTTCCAGGAGTGTCAACCGGAGTTTCTGCGCGATCTCGTCCTCAAAATGAAGGCGTACATCTTCACGCCGGGCGACTCGATATGTCGCAAAGGCGAGGTCGCCCGAGAAATGTTCATCATAGCCGACGGCATCCTGGAGGTCATCAGCGAACACGGCAAAGTCCTCACCACGATGAAAGCGGGCGACTTCTTCGGCGAGATCGGCATCCTCAACCTCGACGGGCTCAACAAGTAAGACTCTTATCCTCAATTGAGTTGCCTCTTCGTTAAGATAACTTTTAAGTTAGACGCCATCCGGCTCTAAGGACCAAAAGTTTCAATTTTATTAAAACTCACCTTTAATCTCACTTCACAATTACTCTACAATGAGGTTGTGTAAGTGATAACTCACCTTTAATCTCACTTCACAATTACTCTACAGTGAGGTTGTGTAAGTGACTTAATCCGGCTCTAAGGACCAATTTTTTTTTTATTAAAACTCACCTTTGGTCACACTTCATGATTACTTTAAAGTGGGGTTGTGTCAGTACCTGATTGAGAAGATTCTTACGGTTAATTCTCACAGGCGAACCGCAGATGTCCGTTCAGTGGGTTACTCCGAACTCTTCTCCTTGTCCCGTGAAGACGTTTTGGCGGCGATGAAGGACTATCCGGAAGCGCAAGAAATTTTGCAGGCGTTGGGTCGTAAACGTCTGATGGAGGTGAAGGCTTCGGCGAGACAACATGCTCATCACAAAGACCATCATCATCATCATCACGGTCTTCCTCACGTGGTCGATCCCAAGACTCTCGTCGACAAGATCAAGAACGAAGCGAAAGGTTTGCGAAACGCCCTGAAGAAATCCAAGACCCATCGAAGGTCGGACGAATCGTTGGAACTCCAACCTCTGCACACTCCCACCAACAACAACAACAAAGCGACGTTGAAGAGGATGTCGCGGGTCAAGTCGCACGACTTGAGCCAGGAAGAAGCCGAAAAGAAGGAAATGGGGGGCAACGAACCGATAACGTCGCCATTGGGGGCCGGGCTACCCCTCCTTCATCGGCTCAGGTAGGAGAATCCTTTCTTCAGCTCATCGTTACATCCAGCACCCTCCAACATTAGTTGAGGTCTTCCAGTTCGCTGACCACGTTAGTCATAGCTCCTTCAACTTTGTTCGGAGTCATTCAGAATCTTTGACTGACCTCGAGCAGTCTCAATTTTTTGAAAGTTCTTCTTTCTAGGTCTGATTCATAACGTCCTTCCTTCTGGTTCTCCATTTCATCCTTCAATCCTGACTTTGTTACTGCTACTCTTCAGTTGAGTGTTTGGTTTTAGAGTTTTATTACTTTGCTCTGCAGGTTGCTGAAGGAGAAGCAGGAGAACGATGAGCGGGCCAAAAGCTCGCCGCCGCCCATCCTGTCGCCGTCGGCTTCCATCGTCAGGAGTCCGCCTCCGATTCCCGAGGATGCCGCCGAAGGGCTAGGAGCCGGTCTCCCGTTGCTGCAGAGGATCCTCATGCTCAAAGCTAAAGAAGAGAAAGCGGCGAAAGTTGTTAAAGAGGACAAGCAGAAGATGGTTCGAACGGGTTCGGTGAGTAACCCGACGAGTCCGACGTCGACAGTTGTTACGACCACCACAACCACCACAACGATCGCTTCACGTGGATCGTTCTCCTTCAAGGCGCCAAGCAGCAAGTTGTCGTTCAGGTAACTGTCAACGATCAAGTTGTCGGATTCGAAATAATTTTCGGGGATGTGTTGCAGGGAGAGACTCAAGTTCCACACTAGTGCCCCGAAAGACGTGGTGGCAGTCACCACGATAGACGTCAAAGAACCGTCCGTTAGCCAACTCAGTGCAAGTGATAGTGTCGTTAGTGAATCGGACAAGAGCGAACCGCCTTGGAGCAAATTGAAGAAGGCGGCGATATCACGCGATACCGTTGATCCCTCCACCAGTGCTCCTCCCTCCAAGAAAAGTGATAAGAGTGTTAGTGGCGAACAAGTGCAATTGGTGCACCACAGACCTAAACATAGACTAGTTTTCGCGTCGAAAACGAAGCAATACAGGTTAATGGTCATTGTCGATCGAAATGTTGTATCATCAATTGTGTTTCAGGTCGATAGACGATCTATCACCGGAGTACGGCGGGTTGCCGTTCGTCAAAAAACTGAAGATCCTCAACGAACGTCAGAAGCTCGAAGAACTGGAAACTGTGATGAAAACCCGAAGTGTTAGTTTAGACATCCCGGACACGAGTCAATCGATCGACATCGACACGTTGACGCGATCCCATTCGGAAGGTTCGAAGATGCACCAAGACAAGAACATGTTGACGACACCGTTAGTTTCGAGCGAACTACATTCGAGTAACGAATCGAACGAAACTATTGAACGACGCAACTTGAAATCGATCCTCAAGAAACTGTCGGAAGAGACCCAAGTTCAGATCGAACCGCCCAAAGTGATGCCGAAAAAAATCGATTCGACCGAATTTCGAAAATTGATGAGAGCACCGACCATCGAAGGTTACGCCGCTCGACACAGTAAACTTTCGAAAAGTGTCACCTTCAATCGAGACACCCTCCAAAGTCCCCCGACCAGCGCCACGTTAATGGCAACGCCCGCCAATCTCTTCACGTTCGTCAATTCGACCGAACGACCGGAAATCACCGAAAGCGATCAGAGTTGTGGAATTCAAATCGTGCCTAATAAAATTAACAATCAAGTCAAATTGATCAAAGGATCAATGGAGGATGAACAGCAATACTTCACCGACATCCTCCTGGCGATCAAACAAGTGATGAGCAACCATCTGCAAGACATGCAAGACAAGTTCCACCAAAGGTTCGAGCGGCTGGAGGAAGAGGTGCGGAATCGCGACGAGATCATCGATCAACTCAAGGCGCACATCAACGAACTCGAGAAGAACACCGAAGAATCGATTTCGGTAAGTAAATTCCCCGGCAATAGACCTTAAAAAACTGTCAAGGGATGATGACATGTCAAATGTCAAATTGCTGTCAATTGCTCGACGACTGTCAAACAATAAACTTTTCTTTTCCCCAGGATTCGTTCGAAACGGTGGTGGGTGGTCGCGAACACCATTCGTGGGACGACACTTCCCACGAAGAAGTCGAAGAACTTCAAGACTTACCTCAACGTCCATTGACGCCGTTGCACACTTGGTCGCCGTTGCCCGAACAGAACGTCGTCTTGGACATCGATTCGACGACCGACACCGATTCAGAAGTGGGCGATTCGTCGGAACAAGCCGAGTACGATTCGGGCGAATTCGAGAACACCAGCGCCAATTGGGAAATTGAACTGTTGGCGGCGCAAATGCGCGAGAAGAGATCGGCGAGTTTGGACCACAACACGGGCCGACCGTTGAGAAGGAGATTCACGAGGGGAGGCAGCGCCGAATGGAGGAACGACTGATACTCGTACATGCGAATTTACGTCACCGTCAACGTCCACGCCGGATCTGACAAATAATTTTATCAGCAAAAAGGAGGGGAAAGAGGCGCGAAAGTCAAATTTGATCTACCGGTTGTTGAAAAGAAACTTTTCGCTGACCACCACCCTTTACCACGTCACGTGGGAATTCAAACGCGATCGCGAGCAAGGGAAATTCTCGGTCCGTGTCTAGGTCAATGGCGTGCGTTGCAAGGAAGTTGTGGGGTTCATTTACTCGGATAATGACGAGGATTACATATCTTAAACGCAGATCTGGCGAGGACGTCGACGATTTTGTTTTTAAGTTTATGCTTTCTAAAAACAAAACTCATAACACCATCAGCTGTCAAATTTGAATCATGGTGCCAAGTAAATGCTCAAACTTGAACTGTAAAACCGTATATTATTGAAAGTGGTGAAACGAGTGCCAATGAATAATTTACAAAAAAGAAAAAAACGCGATTATTTTTGACAAATAAAACATTTTTGAAGAACGTGCGTGTCGAATTTCGGGGTGAATTTTAGAGAGAAAACTGCAATACTACCTACGGTATACTTCTCAATAAGTAACATAAAATAGAGATGACCATTTTAGAAACTGTAAAGTACTAAAACATGTAGATACGAATGGAGAGAATAATATGAAAATAGTAATAAATTGTATATTAATATGATATAAATTAATAATAATAAATCAAACATTCTCAAGGTTTTGACTCTTGCCCCAACACCTGTCCCAGATACTTACAATTTAGATGTAAATTTTCGTCGGGAGTCCTTCCTGAAACACAAGAAAAAAATAAATAGAAAAAGAAATTTGAAAGAAACTAAATGGTTCTATTAGCCCATTACAGGAATCTGTAAAAAGATCTCAAAATTTGCACCAACAGATGGCGCTGAGGTTCTAACCTCCAACTTTGCATAAACAAAAGTGCCGGTTTTACCGTTTTATTTACATGTCGCTGGTAAAAATTCGAAAATGACTTACAGACCCACACATAAAGTATGTACCTCTACGATAAAAACCACAACATTCAAATGTTGTTAAAAGAAAAATGTAAGAAAAAAATTTAAAAAATAATAATTTTAATTGGCCATTACAGGAATCTCCGAAAGGATCTCGAAATTTACGCCAACAGATGACATTGAGAAAATGTGCTATGATGGCACGTTTTGCTCAATTACAGAAAACTGTAAAACCATCAGAAGGCGCTATTGCCATTTTTTAGTTATTTTTGTGTGGTTATGTTGGTGCTACCCTCAAGCAATCAAACGTCAAGAGCTCCTAACCTTAAATTTTTCGTAATGGAAAGTGCCTGTTTTTAATAATAATAATAACATAATGTTTTTAAGAAAAAATACAGAAATTTAAAAAAAACAAAATAATGGGGTACTTGCCTAAAAAAATAGGGAACAAATATAATGTACACCAAATTAAACCATACATCCCTTGCACTCTCTACCAGAAAATTTAATGAGCATCAAAAAATCTAAATAAAACCCAAATTATTATACATCAGAAAATGAAAACATCATCACTAAAAGAACTATGCTGCGTATTGTTTTATCATTGCTTACATTTTAAATTCTATATGTTTATCAATTTAACTAAATGTTCACCAAATTTAGAACGCTCAAGTTACGCGTCCGTGCTGTACATTAATAAATATTTGCGCTATCCATTTATATTTAGTGTTTCTCAAAAAAACTATTTGTGCGTCAAATAATTATTCTATTAGTCCAAAAATGAAATATGCTCGCGCATCTCTCCTTGCCGCTTGCGCTTCCAGACAAGAGGCACGCAAAAAAAGTTTTGTACAAGGTCAGTTCAGGGCCCTGTAATTTTTTTTAAAGCACGATTAGAAATTACCACTAAAAGAAGTTTTACGTTTTACATAATGCAAGCCAATTAGAGCAAAGCATTTATATATTAAAGAAATCAATATCTTTTTTTGTGCAAACCACTTCTATTTTTACTTTTATTTTCCTTGCCCTAGCACATCTACATCTATAATTTGTCCCCAAAATTATTTACCATTTGCACAACATTTTATTACTTGTGTATTTTTGATCAGCAAATAGTATTTTTAACTGCTAAATAATATAAGACACTGTCGAAAATTAAATATCTGGGTATTATGTTAGAATTAAATGCGGAATAAAATTTGGTAAACATTTAGTATTTATGGTCAACAAAAGTTATTTTGGCGAACAAAATATATAAGAGGCCAGCATTATGACAATATTTGGTTGTCGCTTTAAGATTATGTATTTTTTTTAATTTTGATGAGCATTTAGAATTTTTGGGAAATAAAAGTATTTTTTTTTGTATGAAAATATCGGGTAAATTTGGTAGACTGTTAAATACGACCCAAAAAAATATTGCATTTTTTATTTTCTAGATGCATGCAAATAACTAAAAAGGCTTAAATATTTTTTTTCCCATTTTTTTATTTCATATTTTTGTAAATATGTATTTGCAATTTTTGTTTTTGATGACGTATTGGACCCCCGTATCCAAGACTCACACCTATATTGAATAGACTCTTGTTTTTGGCTACTATGATGCGCTGCTACCAGAATGCGCGACATGTGTACAGCGGATTGGCATTCGATTTATAAATAGAACGCAAACAATCTGAGTAAAGCGCCACCATACGATTTCTTTAAGAACTACGCCGTGCAGTGTATAGCTACGTCACAAATCTCCCACTCCAAGAATTAAAAAAGCATTTTCTAAATATTATATTTTCCAAACATGAGGCAAGTACCCCATTGTATTTAGCCATTACAGGAATCTGCAAAAAGATCTCGAAATGTGCGCCAACAGATGACATAGAGAAAGACGAACCATAATGACACGCCTTGCTCAATTACAGAAACCTGTAAAAACATGAAGACGCGCTACTGCCATTTTTAGTTATTTTTGTGTGGTTACGTTGGCGGTTTGGCGCCACTCTCAAACAATCAAACGTCAAGGCATTCTAACCTCAAATTTCGCGTAAACAAAAGTACCGGTATCACCTAAATGTCGCCGGAAAAAGCCCGAAAATGACCCACAGACCCACACATTGTCTCTACGACCACAACCACAACCTTCAAGTGTTTTCGAGAAGCGGTTACGACGAAACGAGGAACCTCAACGTGAACGTTGCAGATTTTGCGGAGTACCTGGCAAGTATTCCGTTTCGCCCCCTTCCGACGTAAACCAACACAAACCCGATTTCAGCAAATCAAAGTGCGAGACGCCGCCGATTTCGTCTTCAATTACACCACCAACATCGACGGACGCACTTTCGAAAGTATGCGCAACGACCAAAGTTTGGACATAAATTTCGACGAGTTCCGAGCCAACTTGATCGAGATGTTGCACCAGGTGGTCAAGCAAGAAATGTAAAATCGCCCCAAATTTTACTGTCGAATTCCTAAAGATTTTTTTTTTTTTTCGGACCGGTAGGTTCCTGAAGTGCGAATCGGACGGCGGTCGTTGTCGCCTGATTTTCTACGGAAAATCCCGAATAAAATCCATAATCTTCCTGACCGTCGACCTGCAAGCGACCGATCAACAAGAGATTTTCAACGAAATGAACAACAACTTGACGGAACTGCAAACCATCAACAAACAATTGACGGCGCAACTCCAAAACACCAAAAAGATCCTCCGGGCTAAAGACGGGGAAATCGCCGATTATTCGTCGGCCAACCGAGAATTACGGAAACGCTTCATGGAAGATTTGCAAAATTTAAGTTACGTTTTCTCCACAAAACTTCAAGATTGCTGTGCGAAATTAACGTCGAGAATTTTGGGGCTGTTGCAACGACTGCTGAAGCTGGTCCGTGACGTGGAATATGTGAAAATCGAAGCTTCGCTCAAATCGGATTCGAGCGCCAGATTGTTACAGAGTATGGAAAGTTTGCGTTTGGAATCGATCGAAACCTCGAAGATTATCGACGAATTGAAGAGGGAAAATTGCGCCTTGAGAGGGATGCAGGGTGAGAGTGAAAAAACTATTGCCGAACTGGCCCGAGTTGTTTCGAATCAAGAAAAGGACTTCGAGGAGTTGCGATCGAAAAAAGTTGGTTTTAGTTTTATTTTTGCAATTTTTTTTTCTACTGTTTTTCTCATTTTTAGGAGGAGATCGAGAAAGACGTCAAGCAGGCCGCTGTCATAATCGCCCAAAAATCAGTCACCAACGAAGAGTTGGCCAAGGATCTGGTCCAGGCCAACCAGATGTTGGTCAATTTCAACCATTTGTACGACACCAAAAACAAAGAGGTAACGACTTTTATAAAAGTTGACGATTTTAAACAAATTATTTCTTAAAATAATTATTAACACTTTTTTTTATCTCGCCTCTCAAAGTTGAAACTATTCCGCAAGCTTTCACAGAATGGCAATTAGTTAATTAATTAGTTAGAAATTAATTTAATTAATTAATTAATTTAAACTTTGAGAGGCGGGATAAAAAAAGTGTTAATAATTATGTAATTAGAAATTAATTAATTAGAGGAAGGTCGCGATGCGATGACCGAAACGTCACGTTAAACAAGTTTATTAAAGAAAAAAAAAAAGTTTTTTCCTTATAATTTTATTAACAATTGTCAGATCGAAGAGCTGCAAGGGACGGTGGCTGCCAAGGATGAGGCTTTGCACGAACAAAATTGTCGCTACCATCGGCTGTTGGCGGAGTTCGAGGATTACAAATGCGAGTTTAGTGCCGAGAAATTGCAAAAGATGGCGCAAGATTTGTTTGCTGCCAACAGGAAAATTGAGGAAATCGAAAAATTGAACCGGGAAACCGTCAAACGTGAGTGGCTCATTCAGACGCGATCTGTTTTTTTGTAATTAATTTTTCTAGTAAACGAACTGCTGACGAGGAAACTTGCGTCGGGGGACTTTGCACGTCAACATTTCCACCATTAATTGGCTCGATTTTGTGATATCAATGAAACAGCAATAGTTAAGGAATAATTATAATTGAATTAATTTTTTTTAAAGTTGTGTCTTAATTTTTAACGACATTCAAACCCGCATTCAAGCCAGTTAAGAAAGTTTGATTATTAAATTTTTTTTCTGAATTGCATTCAAACCACTCAAGAAACATTATTAAATTGATTGTTCATGCAAAATGTCTGCCAGTTCAAACGGCATTCAAACCACTGACAAAGTCCTGTTATTAAATGACTAAAAATTCTTTTCATAAAAAATTATTAGTCTTCAAACTACATTTAAACCCGCATTCAAGCCACTTTCAATTAATTTTTTTAAGTGTACCGTGTTCGAACTGCATTCAAACCACCAACAAAAACATTAAATTAACAAACAAAAATTTGAAAAATTTCTCAGTTCAAACGGCATTCAAACCACTGACAAAGTTCTGTGATTAAATGACTCAAAATTCTTTTCATAAAAAATTATTAGTCTTCAAACGACATTTAAACCCGCATTCAAGCCACTTTCTATTAATTTTTTTAAAGTGTCCCGTGTTCGAACTGCATTCAAACAACCAACAAAAATATTAAATTAACAAACAACAATATGAAAAATGTCTCAGTTCAAACGGCATTCAAACCACTGCCAAAAGTCCTATTATTAAATGACCAAAATCGTTTTTATAAAAAATTATTAGTCTTCAAACGACATTTAAACCCGCATTCAAGCCACTTTCAATTAATTTTTTTAAAGTGTCCCGTGTTCGAACTGCATTCAAACAACCAACAAAAATATTAAATTAACAAACAACAATATGAAAAATGTCTCAGTTCAAACGGCATTCAAACCACTGCCAAAAGTCCTATTATTAAATGACCAAAATCGTTTTTATAAAAAATTTCTGGTCTTCAAACTATATTCAAACCCGCATTCAAGCCACTTTCATTTTTTTTTCTGAAGTGTCCCGTTTTCGAACTGCATTCAAATGAACAAAAAAAGCATTAAATTAACAAACAAAAATATAAAAGATGTCTCAGTTCAAACGGCATTCAAGCCAATGACAAAAGTCCTATTATTAAATGACTAAAAAAAATATTAGTCTTCAAACTACAATCAAAGCCGCATTCAAGCCACTTTTTAATTTTTTTTCTTAAGTGTCCCGTGTCCGAAGTGCATTCAAACCACCAACAAAAGCATTAAATTAACAAACAGCCACTGACAAAAGCTTGAAATAATTTTTTTTTGATAAAAAGGGTCGTGTTTGAACGACATTCAAACCACTGGCGGTCGATTTTGAACGGTAACTAGATTTGATGACAAATTGGACCTGGACATAACCTCACTTCTCCCGCCCTTTAACTAACCCTAACCTCACTATTCTCGCGCTTTTAACCTCACATTTTCAGTTAAAATCCGCGATACTTCCACTAATTCGCAACGAAATGGAGGACATTTCCAACGTTTACCTCACCGACTACATTCCAACCATATACAGCACCCCTTGCACCATGGAATACACCCAAAACGGTAAACCTCGTCGTCGTGGCATCTTCGCCGAACGCAACGGTGTCATAATCATAGTTTACAACAAAACCCGCGACGTCCTCACCCTCGTCAAGCAATTCCGACCAACAGTTTACCTCCAATGCGTGCCGGAGGCGGAGCGCCAAGGTAAAATCAACACCGACAAGTATCCAGTTTCTTTAGGTGTCACTCTCGAGTTTTGCGCCGGACTCGAAGACAAAGACCTGTCAACCGAAGAAGTCGCCCGAGAAGAAATCCTAGAAGAATGCGGATACAAAGTAGAAATCGAACAGCTGGAAAAGGTGGCGACGTTCAAAAACTTGACAGAAACAACGGGAGCCCGAACCACCATGTACTACTGCGAAGTCACCGACGACATGAGAGCGACGCAAGGAGGAGGCGTCGACGACGAAATCATCGAAGTCGTCGAAATGAAGGTGGAGGAAGTCTTGAAGTACGCGGGCCAAAGTTACGTTTGCAGCCCCATGAACTTCATGACGGGACTGTACTGGTTTCTATACAACAAATATGGGGGGCGCAATAAAACGTAATTAAACGTTCCGAATCAACCGCCCCTAGGCTAGGGACGCAATTTCCACCATTACCATTCTTAATTAATTAATGCAACTATTAACCTGAAAATAAAAAAAAAACAATTGACAATCACATTTTGACAGCGTAATTCCAGCTTCACCCTACAACACTCCCTGGATTCCCTGGAAGACCGTCAATAGGAAATTGCCGGCGGGACGCTCTCTGGGAGGAAATTGCCGGAAATTTGAGGAAATCCCGGGAAATTTCGAAACAGAAATAACTTGTTGATTGATTGACGCGCAACTGGTGCCAACATTGCGGCGCAAAATTTTCCTAGATTTTTCGAAAATTTCCATTCATCTGAACGTGGGGGCGCCAGAAACGTTTTCTATGGCTAAATTAGCGACGATAACGTGTCGCTGATTAAGTGAAGGCCCTATCGAGCGCTAAAAATTACAACAAACACTTACATGGGTGAATTTTTGGATGTTTGTTGTTTTTGTGAAATAACCAACGATCGCGATTTTGTAGCGTTCCGGATGTAGCGGAAACCCTCCCGAACACTCCCGGAAGGAATAAAAGTTAATATTGTCGGAAATTTAGAAGAAATTTGAAAAATCGACAGAGGCCGCGTTATTGCGCAAGATGGCGACACTTACCACTACTACCAACCCAAAGAAACCATTTGGAATTTTTGGAGATTTTTGGCAAATTTTCAAAAATTTTTGCAGGTAATACGCTTAAATAAAAACAATAAAGCTACCAATTGATGGGTGAGCTTTGAAATAATTAGGAATAAAACTACGAAATTAATGTTAAAAATGAACGGATCGCGCCCTACCTTTAGATCAGTGAATAGCATTTAATCTTAAGTTTAAGGGTTTAACTAACGGTTTAACTCGAGAGAATCTTTTAAAAGGTCATTAGAATTATCAAACAATAGCTTCCGCCTTTTTTACTTAGCTAGGATCCGTGCAAAAGTTTTTACTGGAACGTTATTACTTAGCATTGTTGGCTATTGTAGTCAAACAGTTTGTAGCTGTATACAAATAGCAGGAAGTAATAGACATTTGAAAAAAAGTGCATAACTATATTGTAGAACACCGACACAATGTTGAAAAAATAACTATTTACTTCAATTGTCTTAAGACCTGATAAGTAGTGAAAACTTTTTGGTGCGTCACCAGGTGTCGCTGACGTCGTCACAGTTGGTTCCGGCATCAAAAACGTTGAAAATTTCCACCCTGTGACCGCCACCAATTAAAAATCAACCTAAAGTTATCTTTAGATGCTGTTTAAAATACCATCGGTTGTTTACAGTTTCAACTGATTTGACTACAATTAAATTAATTTCCGTCCTTGCAACATTTTCTTCAAACACTTAACAAACACTTTTAATGAAACCTGAATAATTACGTGTGTGCCTATTGAAAAGAGTAGCCAATGCTGCTGCGTACAACTGCACCGACGACGATTCCTCATTGTGTGCAAATCCGAGAAGAAAAGTCATATATAAGAGGATGTCCGTCGAGTGGGAATCGGAAAATTTGTGCAGTTGCCGACAGAAACGTTTCGCATTCTGACTCGACTCAACCAACCACACCGAAATGTCAGAAGGCAACCACCTCAGCGACGGCTGGACGGGAGAAGAAGTGGTTATCTCAGGTAAAACAACCCCCATTAATCACCCTAGAAAAGATAAAAAAAAATTTGGTGACCCCCGTTCTTCAATTCTCACCCTAGAGGAGGTAAAACAACCCTCATTTATCACCATAGAAAAAAAATTAAAATTTTTTTGGTGACCTCCGTTTTTCAATTCTCACCCTAGAGGTGGCGAGTTCAACTCTTCACCCCCTTAAAAATCTCTCGTAGAACCACTACTGGTCAATTGCCGGTAAAACACGCTAGATTCAAATTTCGGACGTACTTCGTAGCTTCCTCCGCACGTGCCACTCCTAGATTTTCGAGGTGTTGTAATTACGGAATTTCTCCGCAGGCATTTCGGGATCGTTTCCGGACTCCAGGAACGTGTACGAGTTCTGGGATAATCTCTACAACAAGGTCGACATGGTTTCGGGGGATGAGCGCCGCGGTACCGTCGGCCATCCCGAAATTCCGAAACGTTACGGAAAATTGTACGACGTGCAGAAGTTCGACGCCGGCTTCTTCGGATGGTACTACCGACAAACCCAGGCCAGCGACCCAACATTTCGGATCGTTATGGAGAAAGCCATGGAGGCCGTCATGGATGCCGGCATCAACCCATCGGAACTGGAAGGATCACGAACGGCAGTTTTCGTCGGCATGTGTTACTCCGACAGCGACATGGAGTGGTTCTTTAAAAGGAACATACCCCAATACTGCAGTATTACGGGGTATTTCGAAAAATTTCGAAAAAAAATTTTTTTTGTTATCTGAGGGTTTCCAGGAACGAGATGTCGATTATTGGTCATCGAATCAGTTATTTTTTTAAACTCATCGGACCTTGCACCACCACCGACACCGCTTGCAGCAGTTCTTTGTACGCTCTAGAGAACGCCTATAATGCTATCAAAAGTGGGATTTGCGACAGCGCCATTGTCGCCAGCGCCAATCTCTGTTTGAACCCGGCGATGATGTTGCAGTTTGCCAGGTTCGACTCTTAAACTCTTCGACTTGAATCTAGTTGAGTCGTTTTCCAGATTAGGTGTCGTCGGGTCTGACGGCAAAAGTAAAGTTTTCGACGACAACGCCAACGGATACGCCAGGTCCGAAACGATCGGAGCTTTCTTCGTGCAGAAAGCCAAACGGGCCAGACGAATTTACGGGAAAATCATCAACATCAAGACGAATTGCGACGGATACAAGGAGCAAGGAATCACTTTTCCATCGTCGGAGATGCAAGCCAGACTCCTCAAGGAAACTTACGAAGACTGCAACGTCGACCCAATGACGGTCACCTACATGGAGGCCCACGGAACAGGTACTTGCGAAAATCCCAAAATGTTGCCGCGACTAACCTGTTGGGTGTTTGGTGATTCCGTTGTTGCTTCCAGGCACTCAAGTGGGGGATCCCGAGGAGGTTCGGGCTATCGCGTCAGTGCTGTTGAAGAAGAAGCGCGACAAGCCTCTCCTGATCGGTTCGGTGAAGTCCAACATTGGCCATTCCGAGGCTTCTGCCGGTCACGCTTCAGTCACTAAGGTCCTCAACTCCATTGAGGTTCGATGGACGTACTGATTTTTTGACCACCGTAGGTGTTGGTTGCCATGGAAAACGACGTGATTCCTCCCAACATCCATTTCACTAAACCCAGAGAAGGGGTGGAACCCCTCCACAACGGCCAAATGAAGGTGGTGACGGAGCCCACGAGGTTTGCCGGTGACACCGCCCTGATCGGTAATGGAAGCGGAAACTTTGTGGGGGTTGCTCAAGATTTTTTCTAGGGGTCAACGGTTTCGGGTTCGGGGGTGCCAACTGTCACGTGGTTTTGCAGGGGAACCCCCAGAAGAAGTCCAGTCGGGTTTTGCCCAATGACGATCTGCCCCGATTGATTTGCGTCAGTGGTCGAACGGAAAACGCGATCGTCAGCATTCTGGACGATATTAAGCGTAGACCTCTGGATGTGGAATACGTCAAGCTTTTCCACCAAGTTTTCGGGTAATTTCCACAACTGCACTGGGATCCCCGACAAAGCGTTTCGACCGCGTCGCTTCCAAAGCAATAGCCTCTCGGAACTCTCTTTTTAACCGATAGAAATGCAAGTCGACATTGAAGCTTTTCGGGCGACGCAGTCGAAACGCTTTGTCGGGGATCCCAGTGCAGATTCAATGTTGTTACGGCGTCGTCTGTTGTTTTTCTAGTAAAGAAATTGTCGATCACTTGTACCGGGGCTTCTTGATAATGTCGAAAACCGGGGAGGTCCGGAGATCCTGCAACTTTTTGGGGATCGCCCGCAAACCTCTTCAGGTGACCTTCACCGATTTCGGGGATAGATGGGCCACCGTCGCCAGAGACCTGATGTCTCTTCAACTCTTCGCCGACTCCATAAAAAAGTTTTAAAGAAAGTTAAAAAAATTGACAATCGCCACTAAATGAGTTTTGTAGAATTGACGAAATTTTTGGCGACAAAGGCTTTAACGTGTCGGCGACCATTTTGAATTGTCACAAGAAGACCGGTAACGTCAGCAATGTCGACAACACTGTCGGATCGGCCGTCGTCCAACTTGCTATTGTTGCAATTTTAAAAAAATTGGGCGTCAAGCCCGACGGTTTTTCGAGCAGTGGCGTCACCGATTTGGTTCGTGGCTACTTTGATGGATCGTTGACTTTGAAGCAGGCTGTACTCACGATTCGTCGAGCGGTTTTGCCCGATAACTCGTCAAAAGTAACTTTTGTTGTTTGGTAGAACTGTTCTTTTGATTAACGTTTTTTTTTTTGAAGAGTGACAATGTTAATATTAAATCCAAGAAAACTATTGGAGAAGGTTCGACGAAATTTTGGTCGACGGCTAGTTTAGTTAACAACTCGACCAACAACACTTCTTCGATTCAGGCACGTAAGGGGCATATTTCCCTCAATATCGGCCTCAATCATTTCAGCAACGTTGCGAAGAGAGTCAAGTATTTGTCGTTTGACGGGACCAAGAAGGAGAACGCTGTGGTGACGTTCCTGGAAATCTTAGGAAGGTAAGTGAAGGTCGCCGTTATTCTTGTAACTGTCAATCATTCTTTTATTCAATCGTCTACTATGGTTTGTTATTGAATCTTTAATATTTTTAATGGCCTTCTATTTCTTCTTCTTTTGTTGTTTAAGATACAACTTTAATTATTTTTGTTTTCTATATTCTGCTAATATTTTCATGAATTTCCACTTTAAGTGTTCTTTAGTCACGTTAAGAATAGTTTCTAGAATTTAGTTTTTTCATCGTTTCTTTCTACACTTTTTCTTCTATTCGATTTTTTGTAGTTGAATTAACCTAATCGTTTTTTGCTTCTGATCATCTTCTTGGTACTTCTATAATGATATATGACTTGGTATTTGAAGCATTCTTCTGTCGTCTCAGTAGAAGTTCTAAATAGAAAAGTTCTTCTATTTTTTATTTTATTTTTATCGTCTCCTGATACTTCTTCTTTCTTCAATGCGTTTTGTCTTTAAACTTGTGAAATTTTGTACCCTTCTTGTATTTTCTATCTTAAATGTAATTCTACTCAGAGGCTTCTTCTTCTGCTGTTAGGAATACATCCTCACTTCTGCTTTTTTCAATTGAATTGAACTCATAAGTTTGTTCCTGGCACTTTTCCTTCTTTTCTCTGTTGCGTACTAAATTCACTTTTTTCTCTGTCATTTCTCACTTTTTCTTTCTACACTTGTTCTCATCTTCCTTTTCTCTACTTGTTCTTGGTTTCCTCTGTATGAGTTTTCAAAGTTTTCAATCTTTTTCTCTTCTTTTATTTCTTTATTGTCTTACTTCGACAATTTTTCTTGACATAGAAATATCTCTTTAATTATCGTGGTTTCTTCTATTCTACTCTTTGACTTTCTCTAGTAACATATGACTTTGTAATTGAAGCATCCTTTTGTTGTCTTAGTAGAAGTTGTTAGAAGAAAAATTCTTTTATTTTTTATTTTATTTTTGTTTCTTTAAGTTGATTTATTTTTATCATCTTCTGACACTTTTTCTTTTCTCAATGTGCTTTGTCTTTTAAGTTTGGAAATTATTGACTATTCTTCAATTCTGCTTCCTCAATTGAATTGAACTCATAAGTTTGTTCTTGGCACTTTTTCTTCTTCTCTCTTTTGCGTACCAAATTCTTTTTTTTTCTATCATTTCTCTTTTTTTCCTTTTACACTTGGTTCTCATTTTCTTTTTCTCTACTCGTTTTTTTATCTCTTTATGAGCTTTCAAATTTTTAAATCTTTTTCTCTTCTTTTATTTCTGTATTGTCTTGCCTCGACAATTTTTCTTGCCATAGAAATATCTCTTCAATCATCGTGGTTTCTTCTATTCTACTCTTCGACTTTCTGTAGTAACATATGACTTTGTAATTCAAACATTCTTCTTAGTAGAAGTTGTTAGAATTAAAAATTTTCTATTTTTTATTTTATTTTTCTTTCTTCAAGTTAAACTTATTATTTTTTATTTTTATCATCTTTTGACAATTCTTCTTTCCTCAATGTTCTTTGTCTTTAAAGTTTGGAAACTTTTGACTATTCTTCAATTCTGCTTCTTCAATTGAATTGAACTCGTAAGTTTGTTTTTGACACTTTTTCTTCTTCTCTCTTTTGCGTACTAAATCCTCTTTTTTTATTATTTATCACTTTTTTTTTCTACATTTATTCTCTTATTCTACTTTCTTCAACTGAATTAACTTTATCACATTTTTGCTTCCAGTCATCTTCTTTGTAACTCCTCTGTTGTATTGCACAGTTCTTCGTTTTTCTTTAATGAGTCTTTAAAGTTTGAATCTTCTTCTGTTTTTCTATTTGATATTGTCTTACCTCGACAATTTTTCTTGCTGTAGAAAATTAAAATATCTTCTCATCGTAATTTTTTCTATTCTACTCTTGATTCTTCTTCTAGTGTCATATGATTTGCTATTTTAAATATTCTTCAGTTGTCTCAGTGGAAGCCGTAAGAAGAAAAGTTCTTCTATTTTTTAATTTATGTTAGTTTCTTCAATTAAGTTGAACTTCTACTTTTCGTTCTTCTTCTTCTTTCTTGAATGTGTCTTCAAATTATTGAAATTTTTGAATATTTTTTTATTCTTCATCTTAAATGTAATTCTGCCTAGAGAGGCTCAAGTTGCTTCTTAACCATCTAGCACCACGTTTCTCTTTTCTAAATAGCAAATTCTCCTTTTCTTTTTTTAATTTCTTCATCTATTCTTTTTCAGTTTGTACGAATCGGGTTGCAACTTCAACCTCGCCATTCTGTATCCCGAGGTTCGATATCCAGTATGTCGTGGTACTCCGATGATCTCCCCTCTAATCAAATGGGATCACAGCAAAGACTGGATAGTAGTTAATTACACCAAGGCAGTGACAAATGTCAAAGAGGACGCGAGGAAATTTGGAATAAAACTCAACAGCGAAGAGTGGGAGTACATTTCCGGTCACGTGATCGATGGTAAAAAAATTGGTCCAAAATTTAAAAAATAAATAAAAAAAAATTTTTCCCGAAATTCCAGGACGCAATCTCTTTCCGGCCACTGGATACTTGTATTTAGTTTGGTTAACACTGACGAACTCGTCTGCATTTGCCGACTTACAAGTAGTTTTCGAAAATTGCAAATTTATCCGCGCCTATAACATGCCGGCAGATGGCACGACCGAGCTCACCGTCCGGATTCAGAGAGGCACCAGGGCTTTCGAGGTATTTCCAGAAATTTCTATCGAAGAAATTTACCGTCAAAAATTTTGAAGGTTCTAGAATACGAAACGTTGTTGGTGTCCGGGTATGTGAAGATGGAAGAAATTTCTTATGCCGAAATGCTACCCAACGACGAGGAGATCCTGCTGGACTCCAAGGATATTTACAAAGAATTGAGGCTTCGGGGCTACAATTACAAGTAATCTCTGGAAATCTCCAAGAAATTTCTACAAATTTTTTTCCAGGGGTGCTTTTCGTTTGATGCAGGGTTGCACTCAAAGCGGTTCAAAAGGTTTTATTACTTGGAGCGACAATCTGGTCAGTTTCATGGACAACATGCTCCAAATGAAAATTCTGGAGAAAGACACGAGAAGTTTGTACGTTCCAACAGGAATCAAGCGACTATCGATCGATTCCAGGCGCCATATCGAGTTTGCCAAGTCATTTGGTCCAGGAACTTCTCTACCAGTCCTAAGTAGTACCACGACCAACTTGATCAGGTAAGTTTGGTGAGTTGTGGTGGTTGCCAAAATTTTTGACTTGACTCCCCATGGAGGTGTGGAGGTATCGAGATTCGAGGTCTCCAAGCCACTTCGATCCCGAGACGTAATCCTCGAGCAGTACCGGTTCTAGAAAAGTACCAATTCGTTCCGAACCATCTCGACGACGTAGCAACCCACCAATCGATCAGAATCAACATGCAGTTGATTCTAGAAAACAATCTTTCGACCAAAGTGAAAGTCGTCGAGCTAATCGACGAAGCTACTGAAACTCAAGCGGAACCTCTTGGACCTTTGGTCCATCAAGTTCTGGAAGATCTACCTTTGATCAAGCCTGACATCACCATATTGTCGAGTCGTCCTGTCGATTTAGAAGACAAAGTTGTCAAGGTCCAAGACAAGAAGTTGGTAACGGAAACTGATTGCGATTTGGTCATTGGTTCCAAGCTATTGAAGCGAAATGCGGTGAGTTGTCGAGTTATCGTCAGCAATTTTTGACGATTCGTCTTTCTAGATTTTGGCAGAAGCTTTGACGGCCATCAAACCCGACGGTTACGTCCTGTCACGCGAAAGTTGCGATTTCGACGAAACTTCTTGCGTTAACATCAACGTTCTAACACTTCATGTCACCAAAGAAGAAAAATTGGTTTTGGTCAAAAAAAATTCTCAACTCAAACCAGCAACAGTTGTCGACGTTACAGACACCAGCGATGAGTTTTTTTGGTTGTCAAATTTGCAACACGTCATGGCGACCACCAACAAGAACGTTTTGGTGGTGGCCCAAAATCAACCTTTGAGTGGGGTTCTTGGTTTGGTCAATTGCATCAGAAAGGAACCAGGTGGCAACACTGTCAGGTGCGTTTTTACTTTCGGAAGTTCACCTCGCTTCGACCCCGACAACCCCTTCTATCGCGACCAGCTGAAGAAAGATTTGGCCATCAACGTCTACAAGAATTCGCAATGGGGAACCTACAAGCATCTTTTGCTGGATAACGCGTTGAAGATCGAACGGGAACACTGTTGGGTCAATACGACCTCAAGAGGAGATCTTTCTACTTTGAAATGGCTCGAAGGACCATTGAGTAAAAGTAGCGTAATCACACCTGGTTACGAGTTAGTTTACGTGAGAAGAATTCCCAAGAAATGTCTTTGGAGATTAGTTGAAACTCTAATTCTAGGTCTATTATGCACCTCTCAACTTCAGGGATATCATGCTGGCTACGGGAAAGTTAAATGCCGACTCTGCCATAGCTGACAGGACGAGACAGGAGTGCGTGACGGGGTTCGAGTTTGCTGGAAGAAACGCCAGGTAATTGGTTGATGGTCAGAAATTTCTTGTGACAATTTTTGATTTGTTAGAGGAGAAAGAGTTATTGGAATGGGAATTACTGGAGCTGTTGCAACAATGGTCGAGGCTGACAGCGATTTAACTTTCCCAATTCCAGACAACTGGACGCTAGAAGAGGCGGCAACAGTTCCAGTCGTCTACGGAACTGTCCTTTACGCCTTCTTCACCGTAAGTAGAATTTTGCTAGTCGAGGTTCTTTCTGATTCTTAAATAGTTTTTAAAGTTTGTTCTTCATGATGTCATTTACCGAGTTGTCTAAAGTAAGAGTTGGAAACTCTTCTATCTGCTACTTGAGGTCTCGCTCTATCAGTTGTTGCATAAATTCCTATAAAAGATGAAAATTTTTCTTTTGGAAAGAATGAAGACCTCTTCTGTTAAGTTTTTGATATTGCCACCAAGAACTCATTTTTTGAGTTTGGTACAGCAAGAGCCAAGAACTTCTCTTCCTACAATATAAGAAGTTTCTCCATCATCAGACCAAGACCTCTTTCCTTCCAAACTGATATCTTCTAGTTAATTAGAGCAAGTCTCTTAACTTTCTGAATTTTCTAGATATTTTCAAAGGTTTTTATTATATCTTCTAAAGCTTGTTCCTCTACCAAGACCTCATTTTATGACTTTGGTAAAGTGACAATTGGAAATTCCTCCATGTGCTACTTGATGGTTCTATCTATCAGTGTGTTGCCTAAATTTTTTTATACGATGAACATCTTTCTTTTGGGAAGGATGAAAAATCTCGCCTGTTCAGTTGTTTATATTGCCACCAAGAAACCATTTTCTGAGTTTGGTACAGGAGGAGCCAAGAACTTCTCTTCCTACAATATAAGAAGTTTCTCCATCAGCAGACCAAGACCTCTTCCCTTCCAAACTGATACCTTCTGGTTAATGGGAGCAAGTCTCAACTTTCTGAATTATTTTAGATATATTCAACGGTTTTTATTATATCTTCTAAAGCGCGTTCTTCTACCAAGACTTCATTTTATGATTTTGGTTAAGTGACAATTAGAAATTATTCTATGTGCTATTTAAGGCTTCTATCTATCAGTGTGTTGCCTAAAATTTTTTATACGATGAACATCTTTCTTTTGGGAAGGATGAAAAACCTCGCCTGTTCAGTTGTTTATATTGCCACCAAGAAACCATTTTCTGAGTTTGGTACAGGAGGAGCCAAGAACTTCTCTTCCTACAATATAAGAAGTTTCTCCATCAGCAGACCAAGACCTCTTCCCTTCCAAACTGATACCTTCTGGTTAATTGGAGCAAGTCTCAACTTTCTGAATTATTTTAGATATATTCAAAGGTCTTCATTATATCTTCTAAAGCTTGTTCCTCTACCAAGACCTCATTTTATGATTTTGGTTAAGTGACAATTAGAAATTATTCTATGTGCTATTTAAGGCTTCTATCTATCATTGTGTTGCCTAAAATTTTTTATACGATGAACATCTTTCGTTTGGGAAGGATGAAGAACCTCGCCTGTTCAGTTTTTTATATTGCCACCAAGAAATCATTATCTGAGTTTGGTACAGAAAGAGCCAAGAACTTCTTTTCCTACAACATAAGAAGTTTCTCCATCAGCAGACCAAGACCTCTTCCCTTCCAAACTGATACCTTCTAGTTAATTGGAGCAAGTCTCTTAACTTTCTGAATTTTTTTAGATATATTCCAAGGTCTTCATTATATCTTCTAAAGCTTGTTTCTCTACCAAGACCTCTTTTTATGACTTTGGTAAAGTGACAATTGGAAATTCCTCTATGTGCTACTTGAGGCTTCTATCTATCAGTGTGTTGCCTAAAATGTTTTTATACGATGAACATCTTTCTTTTGGAAGGATGAAGAACCTCGCCTGTTCAGTTTTTTATATTGCCACCAAGAGATTATTTTCTGAGTTTGGTACAGGAAGAGCCAAGAACTTGTCTTTCTACAACATAAGAAGTTTCTCCATCAGCAGACCAAGACCTCTTTCTTTCCAAACTGATACCTTCTAGTTAATTAGAGCAAGTCTCTTAACTTTCTGAATTTTCTAGATATATTCAAAGGTCTTTATTATATCTTCTAAAGCTTGTTCTTCTACCAAGACCTCATTTTATGACTTTGGTAAAGTGACAACTGAAAATTCTTCTATGTGCTACTTGAGGGTTCTATCTATCAGTGTGTTGCCTAAAATTTTTTATACGATGAACATCTTTCTTTTGGGAAGGATGAAGAACCTCGCCTGTTCAGTTTTTTATATTGCCACCAAGAGATTATTTTCTGAGTTTGGTACAGGAAGAGCCAAGAACTTGTCTTTCTACAACATAAGAAGTCTCTCCATCAGCAGACCAAGACCTCTCTCCTTCCAAACTGATACCTTCTAGTTAATTGGAGCAAGTCTCTTAACTTTCTGAATTTTTTTAGATATATTCAAAGGTCTTCATTATATCTTCTAAAGCTTGTTCCTCTACCAAGACCTCATTTTATGATTTTGGTTAAGTGACAATTAGAAATTATTCTATGTGCTATTTAAGGCTTCTATCTATCATTGTGTTGCCTAAAATTTTTTATACGATGAACATCTTTCGTTTGGGAAGGATGAAGAACCTCGCCTGTTCAGTTTTTTATATTGCCACCAAGAAATCATTATCTGAGTTTGGTACAGAAAGAGCCAAGAACTTCTTTTCCTACAACATAAGAAGTTTCTTCATCAGCAGACCAAGACCTCTTCCTTTCCAAACTGATACCTTCTAGTTAATTGGAGCAAGTCTCTTAACTTTCTGAATTTTTTTAGATATATTCAAAGGTCTTCATTATATCTTCTAAAGCTTGTTCCTCTACCAAGACCTCTTTTTATGACTTTGGTAAAGTGACAATTGGAAATTCCTCTATGTGCTACTTGATGGTTCTATCTATCAGTGTGTTGCCTAAAATTTTTTATACGATGAACATCTTTCTTTTGGGAAGGATGAAGAACCTCGCCTGTTCAGTTTTTTATATTGCCACCAAGAGATTATTTTCTGAGTTTGGTACAGGAAGAGCCAAGAACTTGTCTTTCTACAACATAAGAAGTCTCTCCATCAGCAGACCAAGACCTCTTTCCTTCCAAACTGATACCTTCTAGTTAATTAGAGCAAGTCTCTTAACTTTCTGAATTTTCTAGATATATTCAAAGGTCTTCATTATATCTTCTAAAGCTTGTTCCTCTACCAAGACCTCATTTTATGACTTTGGTAAAGTGACAATTGGAAATTCTTCTAAGTGCTGCTTGAGGCTTTCTACCTATCAGTGTGTTGCTTAAAATTTTTTTATACGATGAACATCTTTTTTTTGGGAAGGATGAAGAACTTCGCTTGTTCAGTTTGTCATATTGCCACCAAGAAATCATTTTCTGAGTTTGGTACAAGAAGAGTCAAGAACTCTTCTTCCTACAACATAAGATTTCTTTTCATCGGAAGACGTCTTCGCTTCCAAAATGATAGCTTCTGGTCAATTGGATCAAGTCTCTTAACTTCTAGAATTCGCAACTTAAGACTTCTTCTTACTAGAAGGCAAAAATTTTTTCTTTTCTAAACTAATTGACTACATATTATTGATGTTGATTCAACGAAAAGAGAATTTTTTTTTGACAGATTGGTCGCGTCAAACGTGGCGACACCATTCTGATCCACGCTGGTTCCGGTGGTGTCGGTCAGGCGGCCATCAACATCGCCCACCACTACAATTGCGAGGTCTACACCACAGTCGGCACGAAAGAGAAACGCGACTTCCTCCTCAAGCAATTTCCTCATCTAAAAGGTTCAAATGACCAACTCCATTGACGATCAACTGATTTCCTCTTCTTCCAGCCGACCACATCGGTAACTCAAGAGATACCAGTTTCGAGCAAATGATCTATCGTCAAACTAACGGTCGTGGAGTCGATGTTGTTCTCAATTCTCTCGCCGAAGAAAAACTGATCGCTTCCGTTCGTTGTTTGGCAATTGGTGGTACCTTTTTAGAAATCGGCAAGTTCGATTTGGCCAGCGACAATACTTTGGCGTTGGCGTTGTTGAAGAAGGAAGCGAGTTTTCACGGAGTCATGCTCGATGCAGTTTTCTTGACAAGTGAAGAAGGGAAGCTATCGCTGGGGAAGCTTCTGAGTGACAATATTAAGAACGGAGCCATAAAACCAATAGTTAGGACAGTTTTTACTATGGATCAAGTCGAGACTGCTTTTAGATATATGGCAACGGGTAAACACGTAGGAAAAGTTCTGATCAAAGTCAGAAGCGAGGAAAAAGAAAAAGTTGTGGTACCTCCAGTTAGGTTGTATCAAGGAGTTCGTAGGTGAGTTGTCGACATTTTCCTCTAAAATTACACCTAATTACTCTTCGAAGGTACTGTTGCACCTCCCAGAAGGTTTACGTCATTCTTGGTGGTTTGGGAGGTTTTGGTCTCGAACTAGCAGATTGGTTGGTGTTGAAGGGAGCTAGGAAAATTGTGTTAACATCCAGAAGTGGTGTCAAAACCGGCTACCAAGCACACAGAATCAAGTAACTTCTCAAAACCACCCATTGGTGCAGTCTCAAAGAAATTTCTTGTAGAATTTGGGAAAGTTACGGAACTCTCGTCCGCATCTCCACCGCCGACATAACAACGAAGAAAGGTTGCCAAAACCTAATCAAAGAAGCCAACTCTCTAGGAGTGGTCGAAGCCATTTTTAATCTAGCAGTCGTTCTGAGAGACGCCATTTTAGAAAACCAAACGCCAACAATGTTCAAAGAGTCTTTCGCGCCGAAAGCTCGCGCCACCGAATTCCTCGACGAAATCTCCCGAACCGAATGTCCGCAACTCAAGTAACTAATTATACAGGGTGTGCAATGAAACTTTGACGAGTTTTCAGGGATTTCGTGATATTCTCGTCGGTTTCCTGCGGACGTGGCAACGCCGGACAAATCAACTACGGTATGGCCAACTCGATCATGGAGAGGATTTGCGAGAAGAGGAAAGCAGAAGGACTGCCAGCGCTGGCCATCGAATGGGGAGCCGTCGGTGACGTAAGTGACCAGGGGTCCCAAACCGGTTGAACAGAAAATCAATAGTTTTGACACAAACAACCGAACCTCTGGCACCAAACCAGACTGTAGATAAATTAGTGTTGGTACTACTGGATCTAAGGAAGTTTGCTTCTAGTAGTACCAAACGAGTTGAACCAAAGATCAGTTGGTTTTGGTACTATTTGACCAAAAGCAATCTGATTTAAGTGGTACCAAACACGTTGAATCGAAGATAAATTAAATTTGGTAGTGCTGGATCTAAGACAATTTGTTTCCAGGAGTATCAGATAAGTCGAGTTAAAGATGAATTGGTTTTGTTACTATTTAATCAAATAAAATTTAGTTCCAGTAGTATCAAGAGAGTTGAACTGGAAATTAATAAGTTTTGGTACTATTTTATGTAAAGAATTCTAGCTCCACCAGTACCAGACCAGTTGAACCGGTTTTGGTACTATTTGATGTAAAGAAATCTAGTTCCGTTAGTACCAAACGAGTTAAACCGTAGATGAATTGGTTTTGGTACTACTGGATTTAAGGAAATTAGTTTTCAATAGTACCAAACAAGTTGAACCTAAAATGAATTGGTTTTGTTACTATTTGTTCAAAATGAAATCTACTTTCAGTAGTACCAAACGAGTTAAACTGGAAATTTTTTGGTTTTGGTACTACTCAATTTAAGGAAATTTGTTTTTAGTAGTACCAAACGAGTTGTAGTAAAAATTAATTGGTTTTGATACTATTTGATGTAAAGAAATTTAGTTTCAGTAGTACCAGACGAGTTGAATCGGAGATGAATCGGTTTTGGTACTATTTGATGTAAAGAAATTTAGTTCCGTTAGTACCAAACGAGTTGAACCGTAGATGAATTGGTTTTGGTACTACTGAATTTAAGGAAATTAGTTTCCCATAGTACCAAACAAGTTGAACCTAAAATGAATTGGTTTTGTTACTATTTGTTCAAAATGAAACCTACTTTTAGTAGTACCAAACGAGTTGAACTGGAAATTAATTAGTTTTGGTACTACTGAATCTAAGAAAATATGTTTTAAGTAGTACCAAACGAGTTGAAGTAAAAATTAATTAGTTTTGATACTATTTGATGTAAAGAAATCTACTTTCAGTAGTACCAGACGAGTTGAATTGGAGATGAATCGGTTTTGGTACTATTTGATGTAAAGAAATGTAGTTCCGTTAATGCCAAACGAATTGAACCGGAGATAATTTGGTTTTGGTACTACTTGATGTAAAGAAATGTAGTTCCAGTAGTACCAGACGAGATGAATTAGTTTTGGTACTACTGGATTTAAGGAAATTAGTTTCCAATAGTACCAAACAAGTTGAACCTAAAATGAATTGGTTTTGTTACTATTTGTTTAATATGAAACCTACTTTCAGTAGTACCAAACGAGTTGAGCTAGAAATTTATTGGTTTTGGTACTACTGAATCTAAGGAAATTTGTTTTTAGTAGTACCAAACGAGTTGAAGTAAAAATTAATTAGTTTTGATACTATTTGATGTAAAGAAATCTAGTTTCAGTAGTACCAGACGAGTTGAATCGGAAATGAATCGGTTTTTGTACTATTGGATCTAAGGAAATTTGTTTCCAGTAGTACCAAACGAGTTGACCCGGAGGTGAATTAGTTTTGGTACTACTGGATCTAAGAAAATTTGCCTCCAGTGGTACCAAACGAGTTGAATCACAAATTCGTTTGGTACTTGCCGGACTTGCGATTGTTTTCAATTTCTGAATTGAAGGTGGGCTTGGTGGCCGAAATGCAAGAGGAGCACGTGGAAATGGAGATTGGAGGAACGTTGCAGCAGCGCATCTCTAATTGTCTTCAGGTCATGGATTGCTTGATGCGCCAAGACTGTCCAATTGTTTCCAGTATGGTGGTAGCCGAAAAGAAGAGCGGTTCCGGTTCCTCCGACAACATACTCGTCGCAGTTGCCAACATTATCGGTAATAAAGAAAACTTTTAATTATTTCAACACCAACAATCGGTTGTAGGCATCCACGACATCAAAACTATCAGCATGCAAGCGACTCTTCCAGAAATCGGCATGGACTCGATGAGTGCCGTGGAGATCAAGCAAACTCTAGAAACCGACTTCGACGTCTTTTTGAGTCCTCAAGACATCAGAACGTTAACTTTCGCCAGGTAGCACTCGAATTTTTTTCAAACTTCTCGACTTAACTGTTGGCCGAATTGCAGATTGCAAGAGTTGCAAGAGGAGAAGCAATCAGAAAGCGTCCAAGTTTCTCCGGTCAAAGCTCCAGAGATCGATTTTAAAGCCATATTGCTGAATTTGAGTCAAGAAACCGCTTCTGACTCCCACATTGTCCGGGTAGCCTCAATGGTCGAAGACCAAAACGTGAAAGACGTAGTATTTCTGCCAGGTGTGGAAGGCGCACCTGGTATTCTCCAACCTCTCGCATCCAAGTTGAGGTTTCCGGTCAATTGTTTCCAGTATTCCAACGACACCCCCAACGGCAGCGTAGAAGATGTAGCCAAAACCTACTATCCGGTACCAAGAAATTTCTGATTTTAATTTTTTTTTATTTTAATTTTTTTTTTAAATTCTTGAATCTCCAGGAGGTGAGGGCAATGTTTTCGAAAACTCGACCTTTCCGGATCATTGCCTATTCTTACGGCACTTTGGTCGCGTTAGAAATGGTCAGGCTGTTAGAAGAGGAAGGTTACCAAGGATTGCTCATCAGTTTGGACGGTACTCCTCAAATGATGAAATTAACTCTTTCCGGTTTCTTGAATTTGGGGGCCGAAACCCTCATTGAAACTACTCTCCTCACCGAATTGTTGTCTCTCTACATACCAAGAGAAACTGTTGGCAAACATAAGGTTTGTTTCTAAAACCCCATTTGTTTCTAAATCTTTTTTTAAAATTCTTCAGACGAGGATGCTGGAATGTCCAACGTTTGAAGATAGACTGAAAGTAGCGGAAGAACTGACTCCAAAAGATTTTGCTGTCTCCATGACGTTCATCAAGAAACTAGCTGAAGGTCTTCTAGCTCGACTCACCTCCGTTGGCAAATACGAACCCAAAACTAAACTAAAATCAACAATTAAATTGTACAAAGCCAGTATAGTTTCAACAGTGAAAATTGAAGGAGATGGTGGTTTGTCACAATTTTGTCAAAATCCAGTCGAGATTCAAACCTTTACCGGCAATCACGTCACGTTTTTGGAAAGCGAAGAACTAGCTCAAGCCCTCAACGAAATTATTCTTCCGAAAAATTAATAACGAATTGTTTCATCTAACTAAACCGACATTAACTCGTTTCGAACCATTATCGGAAATTGGGAGTTAACTAATTAAGTGAATGTACTTTTAGTCGCTATTATAGGTGTTCTACAGTTTGCTTAAGCGCTTGGTTCTAGTGAATAAAGTTTTAACTCATCCACGCGTGCTTGGTTTTGTATAGTCAAAATTGCTGCAAGGGTTGGTAGCACTACTCAACCGAAATCAATCTTTATATAAAAATTTTTTTGTTTTGTCTCAATGATGATATTTCAATTGTTATTAGATGTCCTTCTTGTTAGTCAACAATGTTGCAAGGTACTAAAGCACTAGACAATCACTTTAAAAAAAATATTTTATTATCAAATTCCTCATTTGCCACTCGATAGTAGAAAAGATATAAATTTAATTCAATAATAAAACAAAACACTTCCTGTAGAAAAACATGACTAGCGCTTTAGATCCTTATCAATATCAAGTGCTTTGTGCAATAGACAATTATGTTGTTTTCTCTAATGAGTAGTGTCAATGTCGTATTATTACAATTACAATAATTAGTCATGTAAGAGGTTACAAAGTGAGAATGTTAGAGGGAGATGAGGCTACAAAAATGTGTTAAAAAAAAGAAGAGCAACATTTTTGACAAAACAATTACAAAAGATTTTAATCAAACGAAGAAGTTATCAAATTTTTAAGACAACGACATGTTGCTAGCAACAATTCTTTTATTTACATTGTTTTTGTTTTTAAGACAACGACATGTTGCTAGTTGCTAGCAACAATTCTTTAATTTACATTGTTTTTGTCGTAAGAACAAATATTGTAGCGCACAATAAATCTGGCGATCTAACAAGAAATGTTGCCAGCAACACTTTTCCCCAATATATTTTCTTGTCACGTAGCAACAAATGTTGTTGATATGTCGACGACGTGGAGTTGGTTAAAAACAAACATCTCGCAATTTAAAGTTACATAAATTCAACAATGTTTCCATAATATATTATTTATGTTGCTGCTAAATGACATTTCGACAAATGTTGCCGGCACATTGTACATAAATGTCGACGTTCGCAAATATTGCCAACGACACTTTGTGCTCTAGTACTACAGCTATTAGTTTTGAAACGACATGTTGCTAGCAACATTTCTCTCTTAATTATATTGTTTGTCGTAAATGCCTTGCACAACGATAATTATTTTTAATAGCCAGTTACATGTTGGTAACATGTCGCCGACAACAAATCGGTTAAAAATTAATGTTGAGAAATGTTGCCAGCAACAATTGTTCTACAATTTATTTTTGTCACATTGTCAAAAGGGTTGTTGGTATGTCAACGACATAAAGCAAACATCTCGCAACTCAAGCAAGTCGCAAAAGGTCGAGAGAGAAGTATTTTATCAAAACGTCGACGACAAAAAAATGAACTTGCAACTTGCTAGCAACAATAAAGTTTAATGACAAACAACTTAGGAAGAAACTTTCTAGAATACTGGGAATGATGTCGTCTAATTGTTGTCGACACTTTCTCTGTGGTGCAATGTGTTGCTAGGTAGTCTTAAGACAACGACATGTTGCTAGCAACAATTCTCCTTTAATTTACATTGTTTGTCGTAAAAATCTGACACGACTACAAATATTGTTGACAGTCAGTCACATGTTGGTCACATGTTGGTAATATCTAGCAATTTAAAGAACATGTTGCCAGCAACACTTATTGCTCAATTTATTTTTTTGTCATACCGCCACAAGTGTTGTTGATATGTCGACGACATGAAGACCTAAAGCGACATGATTGTAGTCAATAATGTTTTTATATTTTATCATGCATGTTGCTACCAAATGACACTCCGACAAACGTTGTCGACACATCACACATAGCTAACGATCTCCACAGACATAAAACTGTGTTTCCAACAATTATTCTTTTTTAATAATAATTTCTTGTCGCAAACCAGTCGCAGAAAGTTGACAAGTATTTAATCGAAATGTCGACGACAAGAAATCGACTCCTTAGCAACAATTAAGCAACAATAAAGTTTAATGACAAACAACTTAAGGAAAAACTTTCTAGAAAACTCAAAGTGATGTCGTGCAGTTGTTGTCGACATTTTTTTTTGTTTGTCGTAAAAATCTGACACGACTACAAATATTGCTGTCACATGTTGGTAACATGTCGCCGACAATAAATTTCTTAAAAACTAAACGGTAGCAATTTGAAGAAAATGTTGCTAGCAACACTTATTGCGCTTTAGTACGACATGTTGCCAGCTATTAGTATTAAGACGACGACATGTTGCTAGCAACAATTTTCTCGTAATTTTTTTATTTGTCGTAAAAATCTTACACGACAACAACTTTTGTTGATGGTCAGTCACATGTTGGTAACATGTCGCCCACAACAACAAAAGTAACGTCAAAAATGTTGCCAGCTACATTTAATTCACAATTTGTGTTGCCATCATGTTGCCAGTTACTAGTATTAAGACGACGACATGTTACTAGCAACAGTTTTTCATTTGTCGTAAAAATCTTATACGACAACAAATTTTGTTGATGATCAGTCACATGTTGGTAACATGTCGCCGACAACAACAAAAATGTTGCCAGCAACATTTAATTTACAATTTGTGTTACCAGCATGTTGCCAGCTACTAGTATTAAGACGACGACATGTTGCTAGCAACAATTTTCTAGTAATTTTTTTATTTGTCGTCAAAATTTTACACAACAACTTTTGTTGATGGTCAGTTACAGGTTGGTAACATGTCGCCAACAACAACAAAAATGATGTCAAAAATGTTGCCAGCAACATTTAATGCACAATTTGTGTTGCCAGCTACTAGTATTAAGACGACGACATGTAGCTAGCAACAGTTTTCTCATAATCTTCTTATTTGCCGTAAAAATCTTATACGACAACAAATTTTGTTGATGGTCAGTCGCATGTTGGTAACATGTCGCCGACAACAACAAAAATGTTGCCAGCAACATTTAATTCACAATTTGTGTCACCAGCATGTTGCTAGCTACTAGTATTAAGACGACGACATGTTGCTAGCAACAATTTTCTAGTAATTTTTTTATTTGTTGTCAAAATTTTACACGACAACAAATTTTGTTGATGGTCAGTCACATGTTGGTAACATGTCGCCGACAACAAAAGTAACGTCAAAAAATGTTGCCAGCAACATTTATTTCACAATTTGTGTTGATCTAAATGCGAAGTAAATGACTAAATGAGGGCAAAATTTAGAAAATGTATTGATGAGTACTCACCTACTGGCGAATAGAATAGAATCATTCGATGGGGCAAAGTCCTAAAGGTGTCTCAGACTTGTTGATCTGGAAATAGTTGGAGATCTAGAAACGCAGAATCGTTCGACAGGGGCAAAGTAGAATAGGTCGCGAATCGACAACAAACAATATTATCGGACCAATAATTATAAAAAATTGTAGAGGAGTAAACAACAAAAAATTCTAGGTACACGTGAAACTAAAATTACTACTTTTTACGATGACAGCAAAATCTCGGCACGCTATCGAAGGTTTCTCAGCCATTCAATAATAATTGCAGTAGGACCGGATAGTTACGGTTAATACCCGTTTGCGATATAAAACCGGGATTTGAGCAGCGTCTCGCAGTAGTTTCCAGTAGTTCCACAAAATGAGTCTAGTGCTCTACAATAATCTGACCGCACTCGTGGCGTTAGTGGCGACAGTTTTGGTGATAATCGCGAGTGTCTTCCACCGAGCCTACAGATACTGGGAAAAAAAGGGGGTGGCTTACATCAAACCCCATTTTCCTCTGGGCAGCAGCAACACGACGCTGCCGAAAGGCTTCACGATCGGGATCCTCGCCAAGAAGTTCTACGACGAGTTGAAGCAACGCGGGGAAAAATTCGGTGGAGTCTACCTTTTGGTCGACCCCAACTTGGTGGTGGTCGATCCAGATTACATTAGAGACATCATGTCGAAGGACTTTCAGTATTTCGTCGACCGAGGAATTTACCATAACGAAAAACGCGACCCCGTCAGCGCCCACCTCTTCGCCATCGACGGTCTCAAATGGAAAAATTTAAGGGTGAAACTCACCCCCACTTTCACTTCGGGCAAAATGAAATTAATGTTTCAATCGGTGGTCGAGTGCTCGGAGAACATGAAAACCGCCCTCGACGCCACCACCGCCGACAGCGACGTGGAAATCAAAGAAATCCTCGGTTGTTTCACCACTGACGTCATAGGGGCGTGCGCGTTCGGCATCAACTGCAACAGCTTCCTCTATCCGGACGCCGAATTTCGAAAAATGGGCAAAAGGATTTTTGAATACGATCTCGTCAAGTCGATCAACGCCTTCTTCTTGATGAACTGCCCGAATTTCTCCCGGAAATTGGGGTTGATCTCGAACAAGAGGGACGTGGCGGAGTTTTTTGTTAAAATTGTCAAGGATACGGTTAAGGCACGTCAACTGAATCGCATCGACAGGAACGATTTTCTGCAAATTTTGATCGACTTGAAGAACAAGGGGATGGAGGGAGAAACGAAACAATTAATATTCAGCGACGAAGAGATGGCGGCGCAAGTTTTTTTGTTTTTTATTGCCGGTTTTGAAACATCAGCCACTGCGATGACGTTTGCTTTGTACGAACTGGCGAGGAATCAAGACATCCAAGCGAAACTCAGAGAAGAGATCGAGAGGGTGCTGGCGAAGCACGATGGGAAAATCACCTACGAGAGCCTCAACGAAATGAATTACTTGGGACAAGTTGTCGATGGTAAAAAAAAAAATTCTTTACCAAAAAAAATTCTATAAAAAAACTCTTTTTTCTCAACTAATTTAAAAAAATTTTTGTCCATAATTCTGGAAATTACCAAACAACTTGTTTGTGTTGTTCGCAATTGCATCACTTTGTTTCTTCAATTATCGAAGAAACAGTCAAAAAAACCGAACGTTATTATCGCGCAAAACTTCTTTTATTTGTTGATAACTGACGATTTATTGGTTTCTAAAGGCTTCCGGCAAGTCACAGTAATAAAAACAAACGACCAAAGAGTCACGTGCCATTTCATAAACGTAGAGCTACCACAACCAAAACTCTTAGTTAAGTACAGCTAGTTGCGAAACAAACTGGTCGTCAATCCTCCCCTCTCCGCCATCTTTATGCAGAAAAGTCACAGAGCAACCAAAATTTTTAGTTAGGTACAGCTAGTTGCAAAGAAAACTGGAAACATCCTCTCTTCCGCGTCATCTTTGTGCTGTTAGTTAGGTACAGCTAGTAGTGAAACAAGCTAGACAAATAGGGACTAGTCACTGTTGGGTGCGGAATCTTTGGAACTAGCTGTGCAATTCAATTTTGTCGTTTTTGTTTGTTGAACCGAAATTGTTTGTTCAAGAAACTCTTCGAATGTATCCGCCCATCCCCACTATCAACCGCAGATGCAGCAAGGAGTATACTCTTCGCGACACTGACATCACCATAGAGCGAGGTACCCAAATTTTGATTTCGACACTTGGTTTGCACCATGATCCTGAATATTATCCAAATCCTGAGAGGTTCGATCCGGAAAGGTTCAATGAAGAGAATAAGAAAACGAGACATCCTTATGTGCATCTACCTTTCGGAGAAGGACCTAGGAATTGTATAGGTATTTAGTTTTTTGATTTAGTTACAGTGTAAGTTGTGAATAATATTTTTTTTAAGGATTAAGATTTGGTGCCATGCAGTCGAGAATCGGTATTATTACTGTTATCAAGAATTTTAAGTTGACTGTGAGTCCCAACTGTCAACCTCTTCAACTCAACCCTTACGTTTTTCTATTGAATACAATGGATCCAATTTATCTCAGAGCGGAAAGAGTTTAAAAAATTATGTAGTAATTAGTAACTTTGACAACACTATGGCTGTTAACTATTGAGTTGAAAAATTATTATTATTAATTTTTAGTAAGTAGAAAATTATTACTTTTAACATGAATGTTAAAAACAATTAATGATATAAGTTATTTTGTAGAAAATAAATTTTTTATTTAGCACTAACAATTGTCTTACAGTAAATAAATGTTCTATTAATTTAAATACTTGAACAAAAATTATGAGGCACGATATAGGCAACCAAACATACATCTTGACAATTTCCTTTGGTAATAAAATATTACCCAATAAAATCTAGGAGGCTGTGATTTTTTTCTTAAAAGAAACAAAAATGAGCTACAAAGGGCGATATAAAACATTTAGATACTACATTCCGTTAATGAGTTACAAATTTTTTTCGTATCGTTTAAAATCAAAAATTTAGATAAGAGAACTATTAGAAGAAAAATCATAAAAAATTAACAAACGGAATTCACTCAACGTCAATTTTTTTTCTAATGGTAAACAATATAAGCTACCTAAAATGGTATAGAACGTTTTTATACAACATTTTGTTAATGAGCTATGAATTTTTTTTTCATACCTTATTATCATAATTTTCGATGAAGACACTATTAGAAGTAAAATCATAAATAATAAAAAAATAGAATTCACTCAACGTCAATTTTTTTTCTAAAGGCAAATAACATAAGCTATCTAGAATAGTAAAAAACGTTTTGATACAACATTTTGCTAAAGAGTTATAAATTTTTTTCCTATATCTTATCATCATAATTTTTGATAAAGACACTATTAGAAGAAAAATCATAAAAAAATAACAAACGGAGTTCACACATCAATTTTTTTTTCTAATGGTAAGTAACATAAGGTACTTAAAATGGTATAAAACATTCCCATAGAATATTTCGGGTAAAGAGTTATGAATTTTTTTCCTATACCTTATAATTCTATATAAAGACATTATTAGAAGATAAATCATAAATTATAAACAAACGGAATTCACTCAACGTCAATTTTTTTTAATGGTAAATAACATAAGCTACCTAGAATAGTATAAAGCGTTTTTATACAACATTTCGTTAAAAAGTTATAAATCCTTTTCCTATACTTTATTATCATAATTTTAGATAAAGACACTATTAAAAAAAATCATAAATATTGAACAAACGGAATTCACTCAACGTCAATTTTTTCTTCATAGGTAAATAACATACGTTACCTAGAACAGTATAAAACGTTTTAATACAACATTTCGTTAAAGAGTTATGAATTTCTTTCCTATACTCTATCATCATAATTTTTGATGAAGACACTATTAGAAGAAAAATCATAAATAATTAACAAACGGAATTCACCTAACGTCAATTTGTTTTCCAAAGGTAAATAATATAAGCTACCTAGAATAGTCTAAAATGTTTTGATACATCATTTTATTAAAGAGTTATAAATTTTTTTTCTATACCTTATCATCATAATTTTAGATAAAGACACTATTAGAAGAAAAGTCATAAATAATAAACAAATGGAATTCACTCAACGTCAATTTTTTTTTCTAAAGGTAAATAACATAAGCTATCTAGAATAGTAAAGAACGTTTCGATACAACATTTTGTTAAAGAGTTATGAATTTTTTTCCTATACCTTGTCATCAGAATTTTTGATGAAGACACTATTAGAAGAAAAATCATAAAAAAATAACAAACAGAGTTCACTCAACGTCAATCTTTTTTCTAATGGTAAGTAACATAAACATAAGCTACTTAAAATAGTATAAAACGTTCTTATAGAATATTTTTTGAAACAGTTATGAATTTTTTTCTTATACCTTATCATCATAATTTTATATAAAGACATTGTTAGAAGAAAAATCATAAATGACGAACAAACGGAATTCACTCAACGTCAATTTTTTCTCCAAAGGTAAATAATATAAGCTACCTAGAATAGTATAAAACGTTTTGATACAGCATTTTGTTAAGGAGTTATGAATTTTTTTCCTATACCTTATCATCATAATTTTTGATGAAAACACTATTAGAAGAAAAATCATAAAAAATTAACAAATGAAATTCAATAAACGTCAATTCTTTTTTTAATGGTAAGTAACATAAGTGATTTAAAATGGTATAAAACGTTCTCATAGAATATTTCGTTAGAGAGTTATGAATTTTTTTCCTATACCTTATCATTATAATTTTTGATTAAGACACTATTAGAAGAAAAATCATAAAAAAATTAACAAACGGAATTCACTCAACGTTAATTTTTTTTCTAATGGTAAATAACATAAGCTACTTAAAATGGTACAAAACGTTTTCATAGAATATTTCGTTAAAGAGTTATGAATTTTTTTCCTATACCTTATCATCATAATTTTTGATGGAGACACTATTAGAAAAAAAATTATAAAAAAATTAACAAACGGAATTCATTTAACGTCATTTTTTTTTTCTAATAGTAAATAACATAAGCTACTTAAAATGGTATAAAACGTTTTGATACAACATTTCGTGAAAGAGTCAATTTATACCTTATCATCATAATTTTATATGAAGACATTATTAGAAGAAAAATCATAAATAATGAACAAACAGAATTCATTCAACGTCAATTTTTTTTCTAAAAATAAATAACATAAGCTACCTAGAATAGTATAAACCGTTTTGATACAACATTTCGTTAAAGAGTTTTGAATTCTTATCCTATATCTTATCATCATAATTTTCTATGAAGACACTATTAGAAAAAAAATCATAAATAACGAACAAACGAAATTCACTTAACGTCAATTTTTTTTCTAAGGGTAAATAACATAAGCTACCTAAAATAATATAAAACGTTTTGATACAACATTTTGTTAAAGAGTTATGATTTTTTTTCCTATACCTTATCATCATACTTCTAGATAAAGACACTATTAGAAGAAAAATTATAAAAAATTGACAAAAGGAATTGACTCAACGTAATTTTTTTTTAATGGTAAATAACATAAGCTACCTAAAATAGTATAAAACGTTTTCATACAATATTTCGTTAAAAAGTTATGAAATTTTTTCCCATACCTTATCATTATAATTTTAGATGAAGACACTATCAGATGAAAAATTATAAAAAATTAATAAATAAAATTTTGTCAACGTCAATTTTTTTTCTTCAATGTAAATGACCTACGCTATGTAAGGTGGTATTAAACGTTTCGATATAATATTCTGTTAAAAAATTACAAATATTTTTCTTACACTTTTCCATTATAATTTTAGATAAAGAGACAACTATAGAAGAAAAATCATAAAAAAGTAACAAAAAAAATTAAGTCAACGTCAGTCCATTTTTTTTTCTAAAAGCGCATAACCTCCGCTGTGTAGAATAGTATAAAACGTAGGGATACAATATTTTGTTAAAGAATTACGAAATTTTATCTTAGACTTCAACATTATAATTTTAGTTAAAGTTGTTATTACAAGAAAAATCATAAAAAAATAAGGCATAAAATTTAGTCAACCTAATTTTTTTCCCTAAAAGTGAGTAACAAATGCTATGCAGAATAATATAAAATGTTTTGATACAACATTTTGTTAATGAGTTACGAATTTTTATCTTAGAGATTAACATTATAATTTTAGATAAAGACACTGTTCGAGAAAAAAATCAGAAAAAATTAATAAATAAAATTTTGTTAAAGACAATTTTTTTCCTAAAAGTAAATTACATACGCTATGTAGGATGGTAAAAAATTTTTTGATACAACATTCTGTTAAAAGACTACAAATTTCTCTTTTTCTTCAAGGCTGTAGGCAGTTATGCCATTGTAGATTTAAGGCTACTTTGATATTTAACCAACTTGACCCAACAAACATCAATATTGCTTATTCACTTTAAACAGATTAATATTATCGCTTGAGTTAATTTACTGATAACAACTATTACGATAATTTTTTGAACGTTCTTCAGTGATCAGTGCAAGTCTCTTCAAGATGTCAACTTTACTACCAACAATAGAAATAACAGTTTCATTGGCAATAATAATAGTGACAATCACAATATATTTCCGCCACCTCTACAAATACTGGGAAATCAGAAAATTGCCATTTATTCAACCAAAATTTCCTCTCGGTAACAGTCCAACGTTCGTGCCTCGCGCCCTAACCCTCGGAATAATCGCCAAGAAGTTCCACGACGAAATCAAGCAACGCGGCCACAAATTTGCAGGAATTTTTCTATTGACCGAACCGAATCTAGTAGTAGTCGACCCTGACGTCATCAAAACCATTCTCGTGAAAAACTTCAACCACTTCGTCGACCGCGGTTTCTACTACAACGAAAAAGACGACCCTATCAGCGCCCACTTGTTCGCCATCGACGGCGCCAAATGGCGCACCCTCCGCACCAAACTCACCCCCACTTTCACATCGGGCAAAATGAAAACGATGTTCGGTAAAATAATCGAGTGCAGCGCGTACATGACGGACGCTCTCGCCGATTACGCCTCGACCCAACGCGACGTCGACACCAAAGAATTTCTAAAATGTTTCACCATCGACGTGATCAGCACGTGCGCTTTCGGCATCGACTGCAACAGCTTCAAACATCCAGACGCCGAATTCCTCCAGATGAGCAAAGAAATTTTCAAATTCGACCTCCCCATGATCATCAAAGCGTTTTTCATCAGTAACGTGCCGGAATTCAGTCGACGCGTCGGAATTACGGGTACTCGCCCAGAAGTCAGCGATTTCTTCATGAGAGTCGTCAAAGACGCCATCGAAGACAGAGACGGCGATCCGGTGAAGAGAAACGATTTTCTCCAGTTACTGATCGATCTGAAGAACTCCCCCAATTCCGAATGTAAATTGACGACAGTGGAGATCGCAGCACAAGTTTTTCTGTTCTTCGTCGCCGGATTCGACACGTCATCGACAGCCATGACCTTCGCCCTGTACGAACTCGCCAAGAACCAGGAGGTCCAAGAGAAGTTGAGAGCGGAAATCGAAGAAGTCTTGCAGAACCACGACCACAAGATCACCTACGAGAGCCTGAAGGAAATGAAGTATTTAGGGCGAGTCGTGGAAGGTCAGCACCTAATAGTAGTAAAAGTAGCAGTAGTAATAGTAGTACTATACTATACCATTCCTATTCCTATTTCTATTTCTATTCCTATTCCTATTCTTATTCCTATTCCTATTCCTATTTCTATTCCTATTCCTATTTCTATTCCTATTCCTATTCTTATTTCTATTCCTATTTCTATTCCTATTCCTAATCCTATTCCTATTTCTATTTCTAATCTTATTCATATTTCTATTCCTATTCCTATTCCTATTCCTATTTCTATTCCTATTCCTATTCCTATTCCTATTCCTATTCTTATTTCTATTCCTATTCCTATTTCTATTCTTATTCCTATTCCTATTTCCATTCCTATTCCTATTCCTATTCCTATTCTTATTCCTATTCCTATTTCTATTCTTATTCCCATTCCTGTTCTCATTCCCATTCCTATTCCTATTCCAATTTTTATCCTATCCTATCCCATCCTATCCCATCCTATCCCATCCTATCCCATCCTATCCCATCCTATCCCATCCTATCCCATCCTATCCCATCCTATCCCATCCTATCCCATCCTATCCCATCCTATCCCATCCTATCCCATCCTATCCCATCCTATCCCATCCTATCCCATCCTATCCCATCCTATCCCATCCTATCCCATCCTATCCCATCCTATCCCATCCTATCCCATCCTATCTCATCCTATCCCATCCTACCCCATCCTATCCCATCCTATCCCATCCTATCCCATCCTATCCCATCCTATCCCATCCTATCCCATCCTATCCCATCCTATCCCATCCTATCCCATCCTATCCCATCCTATCCCATCCTATCCTATTCTATCTTATCCTATGCTATGCTATGTTGTGCTATGCCGTGCCATCCTATGCTATGTTGTACTATACTATCCTATCCTATCCTCTCCTATGCTATGTTATGCTATGCCATGCTACGCTATGCTATTCTATGCTATGCTCTGCTATGCTGTGTTATCCTATGCTATGCTATGATATGCTATGCCATGCTTTTTTTTGCTATGCTATGCTATGCCATATTGCTATTATAATGGTGAAGTTATTTGATTACAATTTATAGAAACTCCCACTTTCGTAATGGCCGGTTTGGTACATTTACAACTATTACCACGATTAGTATTACTTTTAGAAATATCACTATTACTAGTAATTGTTATATTTATTAATAAAATTTGAACACTACTTCTTTTACTTTCAGAGACTTTAAGGAAGTACCCCTCGGTGCCCACCATTAACAGGAAGTGCACCCAGACCTACGTTTCTGACGATTTGATTGTGGAAAAGGGAACGCCAGTCTTAATTTCCACCTTCGGGCTCCATATGGATCCTGACCACTACCCCGATCCGGAGAAGTTTGATCCGGAGAGGTTCAGCGATTTTAATAAGGAGACGAGACATTCGCACATTTATCTTCCTTTTGGTGATGGACCCAGGAACTGTATTGGTAAAAAAAAAAATTTCAAAAATTTTTGGAAATATTAACAAATGTTTTTTAGGTCTCCGATTCGGTTTGATGCAATCGAAAATTGGAATTGTAGCGGCTATTAAGAATTACAGATTCACCATCAGCCCCAATATGAAGCCGATGGTTCTCGACCCCTCTGGTTTTTTGTTAAACAGTGTTGATAATATTTATGTTAAAGTTGAAAAATTGTAACTTCAATGATGAGTCAAGAATACTTATCTTTTCCTTTTGAGATTATGTACTTTTTGTTAAATAATAAAGAAATGAGAAAAATCTAGAGTAAATTATGCAACCAATCGTGCGCCATGTTGGCCGGTAAAAAAGGAAATTTACCGGCCAATTTATCCGGAACGCTAAAGTTGCGAGTTCAAATCCTCCCCTAAAATCCTTTTTTTTTCCACAAAAACCTTATGTTAAAAAGAAAAAAACAAAGTTTTAGTATCAATTATTGTGTATTCGGTCAAATTATTTTTTTTCTAACCTCACTTTACAAATTTATAAAAACTAGTTTTTTAGCGTAGGATCAAAAGTTCATTTCATGTTCATTTTGCAATTGTCATCTTAGATGTCTTAATTTAGTGTAATTTTGAAGTTACCAGCTTCATTTTTAATTAATTTTAATTTAATGTTATTTTGCTGTTTGCAGTGGCACGCTTGATTTTTGTATTATATTTAACAAAAAATAGCTAATAAGAAGATACTTGTAAATTAAAAGTAGTTATTAACAAAAAGATCCATTGTTCTTGTAAATAAATAAACATAACATTTACATACTTTTAAGGGGGTCACTTCTTTTTAATATCTACTACTATTAACGTTAGTAAATATACAGGGGGCGTAGCTCAGATGGTAGAGCGCTCGCTTAGCATGCGAGAGGTACCGGGATCGATACCCGGCGCCTCCAATAACTTTTTTTTTTTTTTTAACCAACTTTATCGTAGTTATTACGTTATATAGCGTAAACAAATTTTTCTTTACTGACGCATTTTTTAATGCGAGACGTTTTATTAGCGGTTTAAAGATAAAAAAAAATTTTGCAACGTGCCATAAAAAAACGGAACGATAAGCAAATTGCTGCGATTTTTATTGCAATTGTTTATTGTCAACAATAAAACGTTTTTTTTTTAAAGTGTTTTATTATGAAGTAGGCGTTGAGATTTTGACACTTAATTAAACGTAATTAGTGTAATTGGTCCGGGTCGGAAGTATGTAGATGAGTCTGATTTCTAAACCTCTCGCTTTCAGCAGTCTCCACTAATTAAGCTTTTTCCATAATATTTACAATAATTTCTTTCTTTTTATTAATTTTATTAATTATTAATTGGTGCAATTTTTTTTGTTGACTCGCCAACACTTCTACTAAATTAATTACCTAAGAATAGAATTTGGAAAAAATAAAAAAAAAAAACTAAAAGTTTGTTGCTAACACTTAATTAATTAAAAATAAAAATTGAGTGGAGGAACCAACAATTTAACAAAATTAATTACTTAACAATAAAACGGGCAAGAATTAAAAAGAGACAAAAAGTTTTCTGCTAACACTAATTAATTAATTAATAAAAAAATTGAACGGTCTTTTTCCGCATTTGTGGATGCTTTCTCCTTTGCTAATTAATTTCTCTTGGCTCTTCCAGCATCAGGTTTCCTAAATGCCCATCAATGGGACCGTCAGCTGGTGCCTCATTTGCATAACAACCATGATGCTCTTTCAAAAGCAAACCTAGATCTCCATTTCCATTCCAATAGCACCATCATCAACACGAGAGAACGACCTGACCCGATAATCCTCCAACTAGAAGAAGTAGGTGCCGGACCGAAATTCCTCCGCGCTTTCCACTCATCATCGTCTTGTTGAGGCAGGTCTTGGCCAATTGAGGAAGCAAAAATTATTTTTGCAACCAATTTGCTCACTTAACTGACGTAGTAGGTACTTTGAGTCTTTATTGTTAATGAGATTTCGTAATAGGTCGACACTTGACACAGTTGTTTAATCAAATGCCGACTTTGGTTGGTGTATAACTGTTAATTGATTGATTGACGGATGTTCCTGATGAGATTGTTCAAATTTCGAAATCATCCGCGTTACGGTGCTGGAAACAACGCCAATTATCATCTCGTTTCTCGCCAGAACTATCTTCGACTAATTGGACAGATGATGCAGACGTTTCTTAACAGTCTACCAAATTTACACAATATTTTTATACAAAAAAATTCTTTCATTTCCCAAAAATACTAAATGCTCACCAAAATTAAGAAAATACATAATCTTAAAGCGACAACCAAATATTGACATAATGCTGGCCTCTTATATATTTTGTTCGCCAAAATAACTTTTGTTGACCATAAATACTAAATGTTTACCAAATTTTATTCCGCATTTAATTCTAACATAATACTCAGATATTTAATTTTCGACAGTGTCTTATATTATTTAGCAGTTAAAAATACTATTTGTTGATCAAAAATAAACAAGCAATAAAATATTGTGCAAATGGTAAATAATTTTATGCAAAATTATAGATGTAGATTTGCTAGGGCAAGAAAAATAAGAGTAAAAATAGAAGTGGTTTGCACAAAAAAAGATATTGATTTCCGTAATATATAAATGCTTTGCTGTAATTGGCTTGCATTATATAAAACGTAAAACTTTTTTTAGTGGTAATTTCTAATCGTGCTTTTAAAAAAAAATACAGGGTCCTGAACTGACCTTGTACAAAACTTTTTTCGCGTGCCTCTTGTCTGGAAGCGCAAGCAGCAAGGAGAGATGCGCGAGCATATTTCATTTTTGGAGTAATAGAATAATTATTTGACGCACAAATAGTTTTTTTGAGAAACACTAAATATAAATGGATAGCGCGAATATTTATTATGTACTGCACGGACGCTTACCTTGAGCGTTCTAAATTTGGTGAACATTTAGTAAAATTGATAGACATATAGAATTTAAAATGTAAGCAATAGTAAAACAATACGCAGCATAGTTATTTTAGTGGTGATGTTCTTATTTTCTGATAAATAATTATAATTTGAGTTTTATTTAGATTTTTTGATGCTCATTAGATTTTCTGGTGGACAGTGCAAGGGATGTATAGTTTAATTTGGTATACATTATATTTGTTCCCGAAAACAATCGAATCACATCGTCAGAACTCTCTTTGACTAATTGGACAGATGCAATGTTTTTTTGACAGTTCATCTTTCCACGAGCCAATGAGGTTCGAGAAAATTTTGGCAACGTCGCGTTTTCCCCAACGCCAATCAAATTCGAGGCAATCGCGCAACAACGCGTTAAAACCGAAAACAATCAAATCACTAACACCACAATCTCCCGACGATAATTTCCATCGAATAACTAATTAAATGACGCAACGGACCGTCTCAAATTAAATTTCGTTAATTTATTATTTCCAATGTTGCTCCTTCAATTCGAATCCAAGACGTTGCTGTTGCGCATGCGCCGCCGTCAACTAGTGCGCCAACCGGCCAAGAAGTCTTCAAGTTGTGCCAACAGCAGCCAACCAGCCAGCAGTTCAGTCACAGTCGTTGTAAGTTTCCGGTGGTGTTGAAACGAGTTTTGCGGCTTCGTTTCGATGTTTTGACCTGTTCTATACAAAAGTGACCAGTGTTTCGGTTGATTCATCAATGAAACATGCCCCGAAACGGAATAATTTCTTGATCGAGTCGCCTCAGAAACAAGGTAAATTTGAAAAATAGCCAAAATCAAGTGGGTTGTCGTCGCGTGACGCACACCGAACAAAAGACAACTACCCCCTCGATGATGGCCGATAACGTAACGTCATTGGTCGTTAATTAATTAATTGTAACGGTAACTAAGCAACGAACGACACGTTATTGTTTTGATTGCGATATCAAAAATTCTAGGTAATGAAACAAATGACTGTTGAGATTACGTATTATTAACGAATGTTTGTTGTTTTTTTAACAAGGAAACCGTCAATTGTTGTTAATAAAAACGCGTTTGGTTTTTTCGAGGTGGTTGCGGTCGTGACGTCACTCGGGGTTAACCGCACGCGTTGTGAATCGCGGCCAACTCGATTTCGAACTTGTAAGATATACTTTCAATTGTTTGCGGGACGTTCGACTTAAATGGCATCTGTCGGTATTGTATGTAAATGTCAGTGCAATAACAAAAGTAAAATTGATCCAAGCCCGGCCACTTTATTGTCCCTTTTCCGGCGGGTTCAAGGTCGACGGACGTCGATTGTCTTTTGCCGTCGCGATCGTCGAACGTTTCGAACGGGACGCAGTCGCCGGGGCCGTTGCGCTTTTGTTTCGATCCGGGCCAAACGCCAATTAGACTGATTTCGTTTGAATGCAACTTGTCGTTGCTTTCTAATTATTATTATTATTTTCTTTATGTAATTCTTTTACTTGGTTCTAATTGAAACGTCTGGGGGCGGGAGAGAGAGGAGAAAGGACAATGGGGTTTCAAAATTTCAGTCCTGACCTGGCTGACAGATGTGCCGAGCAGATGTTCGCCACTTGTTGATTCGGTTACCATAGAAACGACGAAAATACAGGGCCCGCCTTGTTTGTTTGATAGGGGGCTGTGGTGTACCCAATTGTTTTTAGGAACAAATATAATGTACACCAAATTAAACCATACATCTCTTGCACTGTCCACCAGAAAATTTAATAAACATCAAAAAATCTAAATAAAACCCAAATTATTATACATCAGAAAATGAGAACATCATCACTAAAATAACTATGCTGCGTATTGTTTTACCATTGCTTACATTTTAAATTCTATATGTCTATCAATTTTACTAAATGTTCACCAAATTTAGAACGCTCAAGTTACGCGTCCGTGCTGTACGTAATAAATATTCGCGCTATCTATTTATATTTAGTGTTTCTCAAAAAAACTACTTGTGCGTCAAATAATTATTCTATTACTCCAAAAATGAAATATGCTCGCGCATCTCTCCTTGCCGCTTGCGCTTCCAGACAAGAGGCACGCGAAAAAAGTTTTGTACAAGGTCAGTTCAGAGCCCTGTAATTTTTTTTTAAAAGCACAATTAGAAATTACCACTAAAAGAAGTTTTACGTTTTACATAATGCAAGCCAATTACAGCAAAGCATTTATATATTACAGAAATCAATATCTTTTTTTGTTTAAACCACTTCTATTTTTACTCTTATTTTCCTTGCCCTAGCACATCTACATCTATAATTTTGCATAAAATTATTTACCATTTGCACAACATTTTATTGCTTGTGTATTTTTGATCAACAAATAGTATTTTTAACTGCTAAATAATATAAGACACTGTCGAAAATTAAATATTTGGGTATTATGTTAGAATTAAATGTGGAATAAAATTTGGTGAACATTTAGTATTTATGGTCAACAAAAGTTATTTTGACGAACAAAATATATAAAAGGCCAGCATTATGTCAATATTTAGTTGTCGCTTTAAGATTATGTATTTTCTTAATTTTGGTTGAGCATTTAGTATTTTTGGGTAATGAAAGTATTTTTTTGTATGACAATATTGGGTAAATTTGGTAGATTGTTAAATACGACCTATTGTTTTTCTTCATAACGACTTAAAAGTAAGATTATCGATTAAAAATAACAACAAACTAGTTCTTCTGGAAAACAATTGTTTATATGAGAAAACGTCATTAAATTTCTTGAGAGTTTATGATTAGTTTTGTGCGCAATTTGAGTGACAACGTGAGGTCGCCATTTTGAAAAAAAAAATATATATTTTTCAAAATCTCGAAAACGGCCAGTTTTATTGAAATTTTGCAAGGAACCAAAATTGAAGATCGTTGTTTTCCACAGCAAAAGTTATAAGTAATATTTGTGTCCAAAGGGTGGTTTTCGAGGGACACCTTGTGGAAATTTTGACAATTTATCGAGGAGGTGAAGAACTCTAAAATAGCTTTATGTATCTTCAGAAACTTATTAGAAGTAACGTGAGTGACAAATATTAACGATGCAATTTGGTCGCCATCTTAAAAAAATATTTTTTCCTAATATCTCGAGAACGACTAGTTCTATCAAAATTTTGCAAGAAACCGAAAATCTAGATCGTTAAGTTTCCTACAAAAAAGTCGGAGCAATTTTGTGTCGAACGCACGGTTTTTGAGAAAAATTCAAATGGAAGTTGTAGCCTAAGAAAAATTTTTGCAATAACTCTTGTCACCTTCAATCCAAGGTGCTAATTTATTGAGGAGCTGAAGAACTCTAAAATGTATCTTCACAAACTCATTAGAAGTAACGTGAGTGACAAATATTAATGATAAGATTTGGTCGCCATCTTGAAAAATAGTTTTTTCTTAATATTTCGAGAACGACTAGTTCTATCAAAATTTTGCAAGAGACCGAAAATCTAGATCGTAAAGTTTCCTACAAAAAATGTTACAAGCAATTTTGTGTCAAACGCACGGTTTTTGAGAAAAATTCAAATGCAAGTTGTAGCCTAAGAAAAATTTTGCAATAACTCTTGCCACCTTCAATTCAAGGTACCAATTTATTGAGGAAATAAAGAACTCTAATATATATCTTCACAAACACATTAGAAGTAACGTGAGTGACAAATATTAATGATAAGATTTGGTCGCCATCTTGAAAAAATAGTTTTTTTCTAATATTTCGAGAACGACTAGTTCTATCAAAATTTTGCAAGAGACCGAAAATCTAGATCGTAAAGTTTCCTACAAAAAAGTCAGAAGCAATTTTGTGTCGAACGCACGGTTTTTGAGAAAAGTTCCAATGGAAGTTGTAGCCTAAGAAAAATTTTTGCAATAACTCTTGCCACCTTCAATCCAAGGTGTCAATTTATTGAGGAGGTCAAGAACTCTAAAATGTATCTTTATAAACTCATTAGAAGTAACGTGAGTGACAAATATTAATGATAAGATTTGGTCGCCATCTTGAAAAAATAGTTTTTTCCTAATATCTCGAAAACGACTAGTTCTACAAAAATTTTGCAAGAGACCGAAAATACAGATCGTAAAGTTTCCTACCAAAAAGGAACAAGCAATTTTGTGTCAAATGCACGGTTTTGGAGAAAAATTCAAATGTAAGTTGTAGTCTAAGAAAATTTTTTGCGTTAATTCTTGCCACCTCCAATCCAAGGTGGCGTCGCCCTCTCAACATCCGGTTCTTTATACAGTCTTAACGATGTCTATTCAATGCCACGAATTATCCGTTGTTTTAATCCGAATTAATTGTTGAGATAAAAGATTCTTAATGATTCCACCAGAATTTATTCGGTAACACTCCAAAGGTTGGTCATGGCCGTCGAAGATTGCACTCGAACCGGTTAGTTTCGTACCAAAAGTGACACCGTAACGAAACCCTTTCGTCACTTTTTCTAAAGAGTTTGTATTTTGTATGAGGCGCGATTCCGTCGATTGATCGCGCTATTGTTACAATATACCAACGACCTCACTCACGTCTTGAAATGTCAACTTTTACTTTCTATAAGATGCTATAACTCGGATGGTTGCAGTTTAAATGTTAGGGAGTACGGAGCAGCAGTAATGGCCCGAAAAAATTGACATTTAACTCAATTGCGCAACGCTAGCCCGGTTTTTCAACCGAACGATTCTGGATGCGTCAGCAAAACCGGCGACATTTACCAAAGAACGGTTCCGCTATAAGCGCACTCTATTCGTTAGGTCACATCCCACTTCTGAACCGCAGAGGTTGAAGAAATTTCAAGTTTCCCACTTCTGACAACCAAAAATTTCTTCGAACACTAAAATTGCCCATAACCTTTCTTGTAGAGATTTTTGCCGTCTCCATTTTTGGTCCCGTGTGAAATTTCGATGGCACCAATCCTTCTTGAGATATTGTCGAAGAACTATACACAAGATGGTGGAGCCTAAAATTATCGTTTTACAAAACCGGCATTTCTGGACAACGCAACTGTTTACTGACAGGATCTGGTCGACTCTTAGTGATTTGAAGCTTTACCAACAAGGATCTGGTCGACTCTTAGTAATTTGAAGATTTACTAACAAATCCCACTTCTGACGTAAGATTATTTCGACGCGTTGGTATCGGCGATGCGGTGTCTTCGGTATCTTCGGTTGCGGTATTCGGTGCCGGCGGCGTTAGAAAATAGCTACTTGCTTCAAGGTCATGGAGTGCAACGACAGCGTGGCGCAGGAAGAGAGGAGCCGGTCGGTCGGACGATTTTCGTACTTGTGGGAAATGGATGGATGGTGAGATAGGATCATGGTCGGACGTCGGGCGGGCCGGTGGTCGGAATTCTTCCATCATGGTCGAGGAAGAAATGTGCAACTGTTACCAAGGCTGGTCGTCGGGCTTTGACTGTTGGCGTCTGCAGGACTTTTAGAAAGTGCAGATACTAGGCCAGTGAAGGAGACCCGGGGTGGCGTCCACCTCTTTTGTCTCGAATCTATGACTAAGAGATCTAATACTTATCAAGCCACTATTTTGAGCAATAAGTTCAAAATTAGATGACAGTGATGAGCAATAAAGGAAAGTGGTCGACAATGATTCAAAATGTTATATACAGGGAGGATTTCCAAAATTTGGTAACCATCTAGTTTTTGGGCAATAACTCGAAAACCACTGACTCTATGAAAATTTTGCAAGATACCAAAAATCAAGATCGTGATGTTCTCTATATAAAAGCTTATAAGCAATTGTAGTGTCAAATGAGCGCTTTTGGAGAAAAAATCCATCGCAAGTGGGATTCAAGTTATGAAGATGCCGTTTGGTGTTTTACTGGCGCGTTGAATAACAAAAGTAATTGTAGAACGTCCATCGTCGTTGCTTCCTTGTTGGCGAAACAACCGAAACTCCTATTACATATTGGAAAGTGCATTATCTCGTCGAAACGTGATGAAGATCGTCGAGTTATATGCAAAATCTTTGTCGACTTTCTAAACCCAAGCCCCGACCCCATCGCAAATCTGCATCGACAACGACAAACCCATAAATACTTCCGCCCCTCCCCAAACAAACATTAACGATATACAGGATGTTCGCAGTCTCGTCTTCCGGAAGTTCGGCTGCGATTCTCAACTTTTTTTCTGCCAGACACTTCAAGTAAACAAACCACACTCGGGTCATTGAATCTCGAAACTATTTAAATTCTCGACAAAAATAGAGCGTGGCGGTGAAAAAAAGCGTGCAAACGTTTTGTCCGCGAGTTAAGCAACAAAGGGTGTTGAACGTTTCGACCACTCCCTCTCACCCTTTTTTATTCACTTCCATCCCGAGACTTTTTGGATCTAAGTAACCAAATATTCAAGCGAGCAGTAAAAAAATTTACAACAATACTTACCACCAATGGAAGTGGGTCGCCACAGTACCACTCTTTAAGTGACTAATTTTTGGAATTTCTTTGTGACACTTCAGCGATCGGGAATTCGTGTAGCATTATGGAAACGCACCTTCAATACCAACAACCGGTTGCAGAGGCGTGGTTGTCGCTTCGTTATCATTCTTGCTGTACCATTGCCGGTAATCAAGTCGGCTTTGCTTCAAATAAACTCTAGGAGCTCTTGGTTCTGCAGTTTCGTTTGTCCACCTCGTACATACGTAAAGTTCCTCGAGCGTTTTGTGGAGTTTTATCTCTTTTTAAATTGTAACGTTAAAAAGTAAGAGAAGTGGAGCGTATCGTGAGATCGAACCGGTAATTACGTTCTTCTGCATTAGTGTAAAAAAATATATGACGTATTATTGAGCAAGAAACGGATGGAGGGACGAATCGCATGCCGACAAGACCATTAATTAAGATGGCAAGAAAACAAAAGTTGGGTCGAAGAGGCTAATGCGCCTTTAATGGACCAGCGAACCATCGCCTAGCCACAAGGCAACTTTTTCTCTACGCAACTAACAAGCAAGCGACGAGATTGTGCCGTTGGTCTTGGAAATGAAAGAAATTCGATTTGGGACCGTTTTTCGTCTCTATCTCGAGAACCACTCGCTTTATAGAATTTCACTAGAAACCAAAAGTCCAGACCGTGAAATTCTCCACAAAAAAGGTTATGAGAGTTTTTTGTGTCAAATTGATGGTTCTCTAGGAAATAGCTGCGGGAAATTTGAATAAGTCTTCGTAAATTTCTTGAGAATCCAAAATGTTGTTGGCATTTTTTTCCCATTATTAGCAGCATCAAAACAAAAATTTGGCCGCCATCTTGAAATAGTGTTTTTGCAAATATCTCGAGAACTACTGGGTGCATCAAAATTTGACAGGAGAACAAAAATTTAGATCGTGAAGTTTCCCACAAAAAAGGTTATGGGCGGTTTCTGTGTCAAGCTGATAGTTCTCCAGGAAATGGCTGCGGAACATTTGAATAGTCTCCGTAAATTTCTTAAGAATCCAAAATGTTGTTGTCATTTTTCTCCCATTATTAGCAGCGAATTGAGGCAATTAAAACCAAAAATTTGGCCGCCATCTTGAATTAGTGTTTTTGCAAATATCTCGAGAACCACTAGCGCTATCAAAGTTTTAGAAGGATCAAAAAATAGCTTAAGAAATTCTCTAGAAAAAAGCTTATGTTATGTTTTTGTATCAAATCGACGTTTGCTGAGAGAAAATCCGTCAGCTTCGTTTACAATCTAAAAACCGACCATTGGCAGCTTATCTCGTGGTTTTCTCGGCAACAACGGTCCGTAGCTTGGAAATAGACTTTTTAACGATTCCACTATCGCGCTTTATAATTTTACGAGGGCAATATAGTGACCACTGTACTGTAAGGCCGGCAGTTGCGAGATTAGCCGGCGATTTGATGCAGGTCCCTCATTAAAACCCAATGGACCGTTACGTTAGAACTATACGCGGAAATTGGCCCCGGCCTTACGGTATACGCATTGAAATTGTGTTCGGAACATAACCTAAAAACCGTCTTCGTCTCGTTATCGACGTGATTGCGGGGTTACCTCTAACGGCAACAAGAACAACGGCCGTTGAGATTGCTAGTCAAAGTGTCATTTAGGGTATTGTTAAGTTTTATGAGAATTGAAAAATAGTTGACTAAGGAAAATTTTGATCAAATGGTCAAAAGTTCAAACTGGCCGTTGAAATTTTTTTTACATTTTTTTCGATTCAGGAGCCTCACCTGACCCCACGTATCTAATTTTAAATTTTTAATTCCTTTATAACCAAAGTTACGGCTTCAGGGTCTTTAAATTAGTTCAATATTTTGAGAATAGGTGTCTAAAAAATTTTCGGTCAAGAAAGTTACAGCTTCTGGGTTTTCAAATTACAAAAAACCATTTGTGGAGGTGTTCAACATTTTGGGAATTGGTGTCAAATTTGGTCAAGATTTGCGAAAAAAGGTCAAAAGTTCAAACTGGTTGTTGAAATTTTTTTTACATTTTTTTCGATCCAGGAGTCTCACCTGACCTCACGTATCTAATTTCAAATTTTTAACTTCTTTATAACCAAAGTTACGGCTTCAGAGTCTTTAAATTAGTTCAATATTTTGAGAATAGGTGTCTAAAAAATTTTCGGTCAAAATAGTTACAGCTTCAGGGCCTTCGAGTTACAAAAAACCATTCGTGTTGGTGTTCAACACTTTGGGAATTGGTGTCAAATAAATTTTTTGGTCAAGATTTGCGAAAAAAGGTCAAAAGTTCAAACTGGTCGTTGAAATTTTTTTTACATTTCTTTCGATCCAGGAGCTTCACCTAACCCCACGTATCTAATTTCAAATTTTTTACTCCTTTATAACCAAAGTTACGGCTTTAGGGTCTTTAAATTAGTTCAATATTTTGAGAATAGGTGTCTAAAAAATTTTCGGTCAAGAAAGTTACAGTTTCTGGGTTTTCAAATTACAAAAAACCATCTGTGGAGGTGTTCAACATTTTGGGAATTGGTGTCAAATAAATTTTTTGGTCAAGATTTGCGAAAAAAGGTCAAAAGTTCAAACTGGTTGTTGAATTTTTTTTACATTTTTTTTCGATCCAGGAGTCTCACCTGACCTCACGTATCTAATTTCAAATTTTTAACTTCTTTATAACCAAAGTTACGGCTTTAGGGTCTTTAAATTAGTTCAATATTTTGAGAATAGGTGTCTAAAAAATTTTCGGTCAAGAAAGTTACAGTGTCTGGGTTTTCAAATTACAAAAAACCATCTGTGGAGGTGTTCAACATTTTGGGAATTGGTGTCAAATAAATTTTTTGGTCAAGATTTGCGAAAAAAGGTCAAAAGTTCAAACTGGTCGTTGAATTTTTTTTACATTTTTTTTCGATCCAGGAGTCTCACCTGACCTCACGTATCTAATTTCAAATTTTTAACTTCTTTATAACCAAAGTTACGGCTTTAGGGTCTTTAAATTAGTTCAATATTTTGAGAATAGGTGTCTAAAAAATTTTCGGTCAAGAAAGTTATAGTTTCTGGGTTTTCAAATTACAAAAACCCATCTGTGGAGGTGTTCAACATTTTGGGAATTGGTGTCAAATAAATTTTTTAATAAAGATTTGCGAAAAAAGGTCAAAAGTTCAAACTGGTTGTTAAAATTTTTTTTACATTTCTTTCGATCCAGGAGCCTCACCTGACCCCACGTATCTAATTTTAAATTTTTAACTCCATTATAACCAAAGTTACGGCATCAGGGTATTTAAATTAGTTCAATATTTTGAAAATAGGTGTCTAAAAAATTTTTGGTTAAAATAGTTGCAGCTTTAGGGTCTTCAAGTTACGAAAAAACCATTCGTGTTGGTGTTCAACATTTTGGAAATTGGTGTCGAATAAATTTTTTGGTCAAGATTTGCGAAAAAAGGTCAAAAGTTCAAACTGGTCGCAGGAAAGAAATTTAAATGTCGATCGATTTGGACGCGTTACCTGATACTACGTATCTAATTTCAAGCTTCTAGCTTACCTATGATAAGAGTTGCGGCCGAAATCAGTCAAGTAGCAATTGGAAAGATTGTGTGTTCAGCTGTTTAAATAATTTCTGTATCAGTGCCGATGATAATTTCCTGTTTATAACTAAAAGTGATGCCGCCGTAACTAATCGCAATTAAAGTGTACAGTCACAAATACGAAAAAAAAGCTTGCCTAATGAATTATTAATAGGTACGCCGAAATTTGTGTGGACCCAGAAATTTCAAGGTCTCCGATTTGCTCATAGGATAACTTGAATGGCAGTATGCTATTATTAAATTTACGATGGTAATTACGTAATTACTTTGAAAGAGATAAGCATCCCAAGTCGAATCAGCTACTGACAAAATTAATTTAATTAGCCAGCCTCGACTTGGTAGCTTCTCTAACGTTAGACAATGAAACTTTTGCTCCATTTCCTAGTGTTGTTGGGCGAGTCGCTGAAACTGGCTCTGAGTCGCCTTGACTTTATGGTGGTTTCGTCAACCGCCTCGTCTCACTAACAAAATTTTAATTTTTTTTTCTTTAGATTTTTTCTTTTTTTTTTCTTCTGGTTTTTTCTTTTTTTCAAAGTATTAGAATTAGGATTAGGAAAGTAAGGATTAGGACAATTGGAATTTGGTTTCCAAAGGAAATATCTTTGAAGGTCGACAACTCCAAATTGCGGTATTTTGGTTCTTGAAGCTGGAATTTTTGCTGCGCCCCTCTGGGAATTTGCCATGACTGTTGTCGATGGCGTCTTTTCCGTTGTTTGAAACAATGCATTCTTGCCTCGTTACCGACTGGTAAATTGATAATAAAAAAATGGCACCACGCCTTTAAAAATAATTTAGAGCAAGGCCTTGCCGGCCCACCTCCTCCATGCACTCGCGCCACATATCCGGCATGTCATGAACTGTTGAGGAGCGGGCCGTTCCGAAGTTTTTGTTGTGGTCAGAAGCAATTATGCAGATTTTTCCCGACAAACGGTCCAGATAACCGACAATTAGCATAAAACCTACGCGAAGACCGCTATAGGCCGTCTCACACACACACACACACACGCACGCATCACACAAAAAAAAAGAAGTACTTGACCGTAATTTTTCAAAACCGTTCTATTTCATCAACATAACATTCTTGCGTAAGTGCGGCAACGCCGCTCATGAGGGTAATTATAATTATTTATTATTGGTGACCTTTATTTTTAAGGCGAGATAATAATGTTGTTTGCCAATTGCTGTATGCTAATTTCCACTGAAATTGGTAATAATTTACATCGACATGGATGATGGTTTGGGAAAGGGGGCGGCGGGGGCGTGAGTACCCGTTACTTTTAATCAACAATCGGACTACTTTATTTACTTTTACTCTATTAGCCAACTATGGGCTGCGAGTATTTTTACTTTTACTTTGTCGCAATTTACGAAGCGCTCTATCGCTACAGTTGCATCATCTCAAATGAATGTGTAATCACTTTGTTTATTAATTAAGTTACCAATTTTCGAAACTGGCGCCTCTCTTTTCTCATCTGAGAAATTTGCCTGAATATCGACTCTACAAAAAAACGAATTTTTGGCCGTAACTCGGAGCTAGTTGGAGTTAGAAGTTCCAAATTACATACATGCAGTCACGACGACCTCCCGAGTCGAGAAAATCTTTCAAATTGTTTCTGCGACCAGTTTGAACTTTTCATCTTTTTTTCGACTTTCTCCCCAAAACTGTTAATTATTAATTTTAAATTCCTCGCTGTATCTTTTTTTTGGAAAAACTTTATTTCAGTAAGTTCTCGCACCAACCCCACGCAAATTGCTTAATAATTTTTGACGTTTCTATTTATAGTTAGTGTTAGCACTAATAACTCACGTTTCAATAAACCTAGAAACTACAAAAATGATACGTGTTGTCAAGAGGGCTCCCCAAATTTGAGGAAACTTCAAAATTTTTGCTGTGGCCATTTTGAACTTTTGACCTTTTTTTCTTAATACTTCGACATTGAGTTGTTTTTTCGAAATTTTTTTTGGTTACAATTTTAGTTTCGAACCGAGTCGTGTTATTGGCGATACCCCTTCAATCTCCTCTATTTCTGTGGTTGCACAAAATCGACCGGATATCGCGGCTAGTTTTATTAGAGTGCGACTGGTTATTTATACGCAATGTGCATTGCACGTTGTCGATGACGAGTTTAGCAGCATTTCAGACGGCGACTATTCGGTTTTTTGCGCGAACGCGTCTATTTTTCTATTCGGTTGTGTTCAAGTTAACAAGTTGGGTGAACGACCTCTAACTCTACATTCGACACTCAAATCAGTTCAATTTGTCGTCGACTCGAAACCAATCAAATTTTCGGTAAATTGGGACATCTTTAAGTGTTTTTAAATAATCTCTGCTTGCAACTTGAGTCGAACGATAGATAGGATCCGGAATTCAAGGACCAACCAAAAGATTAGATAGTAGCAATACAAATTCCATGTTTATTTACTGGGCGACGGTTTGATTTTGAGATTGCACTAATGCATTCAATCAGGACCGTTTTTGGCAAAATTCCAAGTTAAACTCTCGATAACAACTATCTGACCTGTCAAAAATTTGTTTTTAGTAAAAACTTAAATTTTGTTTCAGAATGCCTTACGTGATACCTTTGTTGCCTTGATAAGCAGCCAACGCCGTTACTCGAACTTTGGTAAGTTCTCAGAAAGAATCAACATTTTTATAGCCACATCTACTGGTAAATAATTGTTTAGCATCAATATTTATTTTTGGATATCAGCATTCATAGAGCCTCATTAATTCAACAGAAAAGATTCATGTAAATACGAAACATCAATCTGAATCCACCAACAAAATTAAAATTAATAATGTTTCTGGTGTCTCATTATGTTGATAAAATATATCTACTACGTATATCGTTAATAAAATTTGTGAATATAGGTAGGAACTTAAGGAGTTAAGTCGCTTATCTAGTGGTAACGAAAAAAAAACACGCTGACATCGTTGAAAAATTTGCCTCATTATATTAATATACGGGTCTTATTACGTTAACAACATCTTACATTCAGTGATAATTGTTCTAAATTGCGAGGAGGCATTTAAAAATAACTGAAATATCTGTTGGCTGCGATAATTTGAAGGTGATCCCATAAACTTGAAAAGTCTCATTATATTATGCCACGACCTCATTAAATGTTATTTCTTTATGATTAGAGTGCAACTAAAAACATAATTGATATTTTAAAATAATCATCGCCGTGAATTTAATCACGTCTCATTATATTGCCGATATAGTCTCATTAAATTGGTGAGAAGTTTGTTTAAATTGCTGCCTTGTATGTACAAATATTTGTACACATAACTTTGAACCTGAATAGAAATTGTAGCTATGAGGTTTTCAAAATTTGTCTCATTATATTAGCCCAGATATTGGAGCAGGGTCTCATTATATTTAATTTATTTTTTTATAATAACCGTGCAATCAGTGACAGAATTGACATCTTAGACCGAATTGATGGTGATTCTCTAAAATCGAGAAGTCTCATTAATTTAATAAATCAGCAAAATATATTTGGGTCTCATTAAATTAATAGAAAGTTTGTTCAAAATTGCAGCTCTTTACAAAAATGCATACGCCTAGCCTAAAGCAGAAATCTCAGTTATAAAGCTTTGAAAACTTGCCTCATTATATTATACCAAGATCTCACTATACCTATATTGTTTCTTTAGTATAAGAGTGCAACTAGGGACGACAGAATTGATATTTTAAAATAATTATTGGCGTGAATTTAATCACGTCTCATTATATTGCCGATATAGTCTCATTAAATTGGTGAGAGGTTTGTTTAAATTGCTGCCTTGTATGTACAAATATTTGTACACATAACTTTGAACCTGAATAGAAATTGTAGCTATGAGGTTTTCAAAATTTGTCTCATTATATTAGCCCAGATATTGGAGCCGGGCCTCATTATATTTAATTTATTTTTTTAGAATTGACATCTTAGACCGAATTGATGGTGATTCTATAAAGTCGAGAAGTCTCATTAATTTAAAAAGTTTACTAAATCAGCAAAATTAATTTGGGTCTCATTAAATTAATAGAAACTCTCTTCAAAATGGCCGCTCTTTACAAAAATGGATACGCCTAGCCTAAAGTAAAAATCTCCGTTATAAAGGTTTGAAAACTTGCCGCATTATATTATACCAAGACCTCACTATATATTGTTTCTTTAGTATAAGAGTGCAACTAGGAACCACAGAATTGATATTTTAAAATAACGATTGGCGCCAATTTGGTTATGCCTCATTATATTGCAAATTGGGCCTCATTAAATTAATCAGAATTTGGTTCAAATTGCTGCACTGCGCAAGTAAGTGCAGATAACTTTAAAGCAGAGTAGAAAATGCCAGCAATAAAGTTTTTAAAATTTGTCTCATTATATTGGGCGAGGGCCTCATTACATTTAATTTATTTTCTTATGATAATCGTACAATCAGTAATTGGAATTTTAGACCGATTTGATGGTGATTGCACAAACTCGAAAAGTCTCATTAAATTAATGATTTTATTAAATTAGTAAAATATTATTTGGGTCTCATTAAATTAATAAAAACTTGGTTCAAAATTGCCGCTTTTTACAAAAATGGATACGACTCGTTCTAAGCATTCTGAAGTGATGGAAACGTTTCCAGGAGAACTTGCCTCATTACGTCTCATTATATCAGTAATTGGGTCTCATCAATTTCAACTTATTTGCAATGGCGCTAATAGAGATGGGCTGATTGTACAGTCATTTTCCCGGAACCCACCGACTCTACCAACAAAATTTTAATGAGGTCCTCATTATATCGCCAGAATTCGTGGAATCGAATCGTCTTCGTTGTTCGGATGCTCACGAACAAAGCGTCGATTTCTTGTGTTCGTGAATTTTTTTGTCGCGTTTCGTGCGGTGTCAAGGCTGGAACCCCGGACGCAAGTACCGGCCATCATCATCGTCGAAACCTCCATTAACCGTTTGACCCCGCGACCTCTTTAATTGGTCTCCAAGCACCGGGCGAAATCGGCGAAACGACACCGAAAAATAAAAACTTTCGCTTAATCACGATCGTGGCCAGAACACGTCACGCCGAAGAACCCAAACATCCTGCAAATTTTTCAAGTGAATCACGAGCAAAGAAGAGATTAATTCCACAAACACCAACAAAGTGTGACGCCATTTGTTGTAATTACCCAGGTGAATCCTTGATGGATTTTTTTTCTCTTGTAATTGTTGGATCATCTTCAGTTTGGGATCGTAATGGCAAGGTCGGCGGTTGTTTGTCCATTTGAGGCTGTTCAAACAGATAAGGCTGCTAATGGTTGTTTGGCGTCGACTATAATGGTGCGGAGTAATTAGAGATGGGATAAGGTCCAGTTCCGGCCAGAAATCGCGTAAACAAACCGCCAATCACCTGAGAACCTTGGCAACATCGTTCTTATACAGGGTGAACCAAATAGCGTTGTCTAAAGGTCGTTAGGTGGACGTGGAAATGAAGAAACAAAAAAAAAATGGTAGAAAAATAATTAGCTATAATGAGGGGTGTTCTTATTATAATGAGACTCAGTGTGAGTGAGTCAATTTTGAATTTGGCGCCTAATTAATCAAGTGGCCGAGCATCGCTTTTACAAACCCCATAGACTCGTGACCTTTCTTTTGACCCTCACTGTACTCAGTCAATTTAGCGCTTACGCAACACTCGGCCACCTTCTCTGCTGACAACTTAATTAGACCCCTCTTGCTTAATTATCAATGACTGCGTAAAAGTGAGGTTAAATCCGTTACTCTTCGTCGTTATCACCGCCGCCTAGTTTCGTTTTCTCCAAGGCGATGTCGTACAGGGGATTTTCGTGTTGTTGTTGTGTCGGTTTGTTGTCTTCGCTCGCTCCCGTACTGGTGCTAGTAGAAGACGCGTCCGTTCCCCCTCTCCCGAACATGGGATTGTCGAAAGCTCGAGTGAGACTCGCCACGGAACCCGCCATCGATTGGCTGTCGATTATCAAATTTTCGTCGCGATTGTCGAAACGTGCGAACCACAGACGATCGAAAAAGCTCCGACTGCTCGTTCGATAGAATGGAATTTTCGGAATTTCGCCGGCGCGATAGAAAATGACAACGAAAACGAGAAGGACGGCGATTAAAGTTCCGAAAATTATCGAAAGAGAGGCGCTCGTAGAACGACCGGAAACGTAGAGAGGGCCGGATTTTAAAAATTGGAGATTAGCTATTGTTTCTGAAAAAAATTGAATTATTAAAAAAAAATCGACAACAAAAAAACAACCTGATTGGGTTAATTCTGACAATTGATCCGTCGCCTCCTCGACGCTTTTGCCGCTATACTCACTTTCGGCAAACACCGCTTGTATGACGTCATTGCCGAACTGGTCCAGAACGCGACTGGCGTAAGTGTCGACGCTATACTTTTCCTTCAATTGTTTCTTGAAGTCGGCCAGATCGAATCGAGTTTTGCTCTTGAAAGTGATTGCGGCTCCTAAAAATTTTTTTTTTTTAATTTTCTGAACTCTTAAGATCGAAATTTTACCGCAAATCTCGTGGCAGAACCCCTCCGGTTGGATGGGATCCAGACAGTCGAGTTTTTGGGGCGGCAGAAGCGGACACGAGACGTAGCGGTCGTGACAGAAACAATTATCGTCGTCGACGCACGCCCCTGGTTCGAGTTGTATCGACAATTGGCCGGACGGGCTGTGAAAGATTTTTTTCGATATTAAGTCGGCCATGTCGTTTTGCGTCATTTGTTTGTTGCCGAATGTCATCGAGGCGATGCGAATTTGAGATTGGTCGAAATGGGTGACGACGCGCGTGTGTACGCCACTGGGAAAAGAGACGGCGTCGTGACGGCACGGAATTTGCTCTTTGTGGGGCGTCGCGGCGTTGGTTGCGTCGCTCTGCCAGTTGCGGAAATCGTCCCAGTAACGGTAATCTAAACTTTTCAGTTTGATGCCTGGAATCGACATAAATTAGTCTCTAGAGTCTTTTCATTTTTTTTAAATAGTTTTTTTTTTGACAAATCCAGATCTACCTTACACCGTTCAAAATTTTTTGAAGTTTTTAATTTTTAATTTCTTCGTTCTGTGGTAAAATAGTCTTTTAACAAAAGAGGTTTGAAGAGACTATTTAAATTTAAAAAGATTTATTTTGAAACTCCTTTAATTTTTTGAGTCTTTAGGAAAATTATGTCTTTCTACTCTAAAACCGTTTGAAGAGACTACTCAAAATTAGTCTTTAAATATATAGTAAAATTGTAAATTTTTTGAAGTTTTTAATCTTTAATTTCTTCGTTATATGGTAAAATAGTCTTTTAGCGAGAGACGTTTAAAGAGACTATTTAAATTAAAAAAAAATAATTTTAAAACTCCTTTTGTAACACGAGCCCCTACTTAATTCTCCGACCGACCTCGCCCACCGCTTGAACCGCCAGTTTCGCGCGACTCAGCTGGACGATGCAGCGCCGCCAAGCGTCCGGGGACTGCATCGTCGCCTCGCTCGTTACTGCGCCCCTCCGTAGATGGCGCAGCATACAATCGCCCGCTACCCTGTCCTCGGTATAATCCTATATATGGACAGGGCCTCGATCACCAAGGCAGTCTCAACTCACTCAGTCTACAGTCACCATCCATTCGGACGACTACTAAGACGATTTCCTTGGCGGAACAACCAACCTACAATTATGGTGCGGCCCGTGTGCCCCGACTAATACAGTAGTTTCTCTTGTAACCGCCTGATGTATTGTTTTACTACTTTACTGAATAAATCGCTCTTACAACTGACGCCCAAACGTGGAGCCCGAAACCCACGGAGTAGTGCCGCAGCCCGAGTGCTCCACTAACCCCTCCAAGGAGACGACGACCAGTGCGCAGCCCGAGTGCTCCACTAACCCCTCCAAGGAGACGACGACCAGTGCGCAGCCCGAGTGCTCCACCAACCCCTCCAAGGAGACGACGACCAGTGCGCAGCCCGAGTGCTCCACCAACCCCTCCAAGGAGACGACGACCAGTGCGCAGCCCGAGTGCTCCACTAACCCCTCCAAGGAGACGACGACCAGTGCGCAGCCCGAGTGCTCCACTAACCCCTCCAAGGAGACGACGACCAGTGCGCAGCCCGAGTGCTCCACCAACCCCTCCAAGGAGACGACGACCAGTGCGCAGCCCGAGTGCTCCACCAACCCCTCCAAGGAGACGACGACCCGTGCGCAGCCCGAGTGCTCCACTAACCCCGCGCAGGAAGGTGACGAAGCGTCCCTGTCCTTAGACGAACCCGACAGCGCTCCAAGTGCAGCCAGTTCGTGTGTGCCCCAAGAGCGGCCAGTTCAGTGCGCCCCAGGTCATTCGAAGACCCAAAAACGTCACAAACACCAGTGCGGCGTAGCCCCCGGTTTACCATGGCTATTACACCAGAAGCTCTGGAACAAATCTTGCGGCGAGTGACGCCCAACCCCCGCACGTGTCACATGACACAGTGCCCGGCCCGGTTCGACGGAACCCGGGATCCTCACCTAGTAGGGGCCTTCATAAGAAGCACAACCTTCTTCAAGGAACAGGAGAACATCCCAGATGGCAGCGCTCTCTCCGCCCTGGCCATGCTCCTGGAAGGTCCGGCCAACACTTGGTGGGAAGGTGCCAAAAACGGAGTGACGACATGGGCCCGAGCCATGGCCCTCATCCGCGAAGAATACGCGCCTAACAAACCTAGATACCAGGTTTTTATGGACATCTTCACCTCAGCACAGTCCCCCGATGAAAACACCGCCGATTTCGTCTCAGGCAAGCGAGCGCTGATCGCGAAGATCGACCCCCTGCCTGACGAGGATTACCAAATCGACCTCATCTACGGGATGCTGAAGCACGTAATACGAGACCGTGTCCCCCGCACCGAAATACAAACTTTCGCAGCTCTCTTGAAACGAGCCAGGGAAATAGAGGCAAGTCTCACCGAACGGCGGGAGACACGCAAGGCCAACGAAAGTACCAAGAAGGAACGAAGCTTTGTGAAGACCGAAGCGCTACGTCAGAAATGCGAATACTGCCGACATTATGGACACCTGGAAAAGGATTGCCGAAAGAAGGCTGTCAACAACGCTGCAGATGGTACCACGAGAGGACCAGCACCTAACGGCCGTTCACAGGCCTGTTACGGGTGTGGAAAGCCTGGTGTATTCCGGAGGGACTGCCCAACATGTTCGCCAAAAGTTCCGGCCGTCGGACCACCAGGAAATCTGGGATTCTGCGCAGTAAATTGCACACAGCCCAATTACCGCCCGGCCGTCACAGTCAGTGTTTGCGCCACCGAAGGTACAGCCTTCCTGGACACTGGTGCCCGAGCCAGCATTGCCGGTCAGACGCTGTACGCCCTCCTACAACAAACAGGGCACGTGTTCAAAGAAGAACAAACCGTAATCACCATGGCGGACGGAAAACCAACCACGTCCATGGTCAAGACAACCGTGGCCCACATCCGGTTGCAGGGAAGGATCATCCCTACCCGGCTGGTGGTACTTCCAAATGCCAAGAACGCGCGAACCTTTTTAGGGATCGACTTCATTGAAGCTGCACAGTTAGTACTGGACTTCGCTACCCGTACCTGGCACTTCTCCGGGACATCCACAACCTACCCCTTTGTCCGCAAAGACGAGGAAGAAGGTAGCATCTGCGACGTCCCCGTGGCAAGCCAGCCACCAAGTGCGAACTCCGCACCACTTCCGATCCCCACGTTGCTCGCCACAACGAACCGCCACAAAGAGGACGTGGAGATGGAAAACTATGGGCCACCTCCACCCATCCCATGGAGATCCCCTGAGGTAGTGGACAAGGTTGAGAGGCCTCAGAGATGGTTCATGGCCTTCGACGCCACGACAGCCATTGATACGGCATGGCCAGACCTCAAACCCGAGCCAAACCACCTCTTCCCGATACCGCCGGTCCGACACTACGACATCGGTACGATCGACTTGCGGTCTGACGAAGGAGTCCACCTCAAACCGAGACAGCGGACCCTCGTCAGAGAGGTCATGCGAGAGCACCACGATCTCGTTGGAAAAATCGACACACCCACGCCCTATGCGGAACACCATGCGAACCGACGCCAGCGGATATGCGCTCAGAGCAGTTCTCCAGCAGGGGGAGACAGACAGCGAGCACCCTATGGAGTAGGCCAGCCGCTTGTTGTTAATCGCTGTCGAGAAGAATATTCTTCGAAGTTCGCACCTCACCAGGATGGCCCCTACGTGATAACGCCTCACCGAGAGCCTACCCTACGATACGCGATACGAGATCGCGCAGCCCGATCTGCAAGAGGACCATGTCTTCGCCTTACGCCCCTATCAACTTGGTACCGGCGTCTCTACTCCCTCGCCAGTAGCCCCACCCGCCGTCGAGGACGACTGCGGAAGCACCAACCCTAGGTGCAGCTCGTGTTTTTAAGATTCAGGCTTAAGGACGAGGGCGTTTCCTTAATCCTGAGGGGGAGTTTGTAACACGAGCCCCTACTTAATTCTCCGACCGACCTCGCCCACCGCTTGAACCGCCAGTTTCGCGCGACTCAGCTGGACGATGCAGCGCCGCCAAGCGTCCGGGGACTGCATCGTCGCCTCGCTCGTTACTGCGCCCCTCCGTAGATGGCGCAGCATACAATCGCCCGCTACCCTGTCCTCGGTATAATCCTATATATGGACAGGGCCTCGATCACCAAGGCAGTCTCAACTCACTCAGTCTACAGTCACCATCCATTCGGACGACTACTAAGACGATTTCCTTGGCGGAACAACCAACCTACAATTATGGTGCGGCCCGTGTGCCCCGACTAATACAGTAGTTTCTCTTGTAACCGCCTGATGTATTGTTTTACTACTTTACTGAATAAATCGCTCTTACACTTTAATTTTGTTAATCTTTAGGAAAATTATGTCTTCCTACCCTAAAACCGTTTGAAGAGACTACTCAAAATTTTAACAAAAACGGTTTGAAAAGACTATTTAAATTTAAAAAGATTAATTTCAAAAATCCTTTAATTTTTTTAGTCTTTAGAAAAATTATGTGTTTCTACCCTAAAGCAGTTTGAGGAGACTACTTAAAATTAGTCTTTAAATATCTAATAAAATTGTCATAACGGAAGAAGATATAGCGGAAGCTTTTTGAACATACGTGTAACAAAATCTACTCTTGATTAAAAGACATTGTGAGAACTATTCCAAACTCGCTTTAAAGCTTGAGTCTTTAATTCTATTTGTATGATATAAATATAATATAATATAATATAATATGATATAAATGAAGTCATCTTATAAATTTTTTTCTTCATTACAAAAGTTTAAAGAGACTAAAATTTGCATTGAAATCTGAATCTTTATCTATAAGAGTCTTTAATTTTTCTTGTCAACCCCACTGTAGAATCTCCTTTACTAGAAAATCTTGAGGAGTCAGTTAATTCCTAGTTCTTGACTTAGTCTCTTTAATGATAATGAAAAAAGTTAAAGACAATAATTAAAATTCAATTTGTGATAAGAACATTTGATGAATCCTGGATATTTTAGTCTTTAATTAGTATTGATGGGGCTTTTTAAGAGAAGTTTGAGGAGACTAATTCAGAATTAAAAGTGCTGCTATAATTTAAGTCTCTAATTGATAATGATGTACCTAAATAAGATTTTTTGGTCAAGAGATAAATGTTAACTGTATAGATTAGGCCTGAAATTGACATAAATTAGTCTCTAGAGTCTTTTAATTTTGGTTACGTAGTCTTTTTTTTGACATATTTCTCACAGTTTAGATTTTTTAACCTTTAATTTGTAGTTGTGTCGGTTGGGATTTTTTTGTCATATGGCAAAATAGTCTTTTAACAAAAGAGGTTTGAAGAGACTATTGAAAATTAATAAGGAATTAGTCTCAGACCTATACTGTTTAGTTTATTTAGTTTCTTTTTTAAATTACGTATTTACGATAAAATCGTTTGAAGAGACTACTCAAGATTGGTCTTTAAATATATAGTAAGAGTATTACCATATAACAAAAAAAAGTTTCTGGACTTCATATTCAAATCGCTGAAGCGTTAGCCTTTAAAAGCTATTGCTGAGGCTTTTGTCTCATACGTGTAGCAAAATATAGTCTTGATTAAAAGACTGTGAGAATTATTTCAAATTTTTTACTAACGAGCTTTTAGATTTTTTGGTCAACCCTACTGTAGGAGACTACTAAAAATTTGTCTGTAGATCTTTGTCAGTTATTCTTTAATTCTTGACTTGGTCTCTTTATTTTCTATATTTAAAAAAATAAAGCCAGTAATAAAAATTCCATTTGTGATAAGAACATTTGATGCGCCTAATTAGTATTGATGAGGCTTTTTGAGAAAAGTTTTAGGAGACTAATTAAAAGCCAAGTGTCGATTTCTACCAGCAAGTCTTTAATTGACGTGAATGAGGATTTTTGGTCAAAAGACAAATGTTAACTTACAGGACGGTTTCTGGGCGAACTCTATGAACCCTCGATCAACCAAATCAATTTCCCCGCTCCTCGGCAGAACAAGTTCGGCGGTACTCAACCGTTCAACAAACACTGGCGCAGTATTTTCAGCAGCAAAAACCATCCCTTTGCACCCTTTCGCAAAACTTCCACCCTCCCAATTTTGGACGTTTCCAATATCGCTGTCATATTTCCACGTCTTCAACGTGACCATCCCCCAAGAGACGCCTGCAAAAATTTCAAAATAACAAATTTAACACCTCTCCTTGCCGCAACTTACGAAAATTAGCAGCGACGAAAAAGAACCAAACCGCAAACATTTCAGTCGTGATCCAACTGTTTTGTGGGATCGCGGTTGGTAATGCGATGCCGATTTTGGGGGGTGGATGACGACAGGGCCGGATTCGGTCGGCCACCGGCCAAAAACGTAAATCAACCTTGATGTCAGCGACGCAATCAAGGATTTTATGTGAGCAATTAAGAAACAATCAATGGTTTCGTCAGTTTTGCAAGAGCGTTGTCGACGGTTGGTAAAACGACGCGTGACTAAAAGCGCGATTTCGAACAGATTTCAACAGAAAAGAAGTGAAAAGTGACGAGAAGTTGAAGGAAGAATTTTTTTGGATAACAATTTTTTTGTGAGTACCTACAGAGGGTCTTTGGTTAATTTAACTCATTTTTTTAAACTGTTCAAGTCAAAATTTTTCACCAAATTTGAATCTCTCCGAGCATTTACCAAATTTTTCCCTTTAAAATACTGAACTTAAAAATACATGGGCAAAAAAACAGTTGAATTCGCATAATTAAATTAACGGTTTTTATTTTTAACAGTGTTTGGTCAAGTAGTTAGTGAGTGACGCGTGGTGATGATGTCCATTTGAAAAAGTTGGCCGACTGCTTCCCTAAAGTGGAACAAAATTCGACAAGCACTAGATACACAAACGTAATTATCGTTAATGGCAGCGTTAACGCGTCGATTCCGGTTTAACGGGTCAATTGGCGTCCCCCCAAAATTTGCAATATTCCTGTCCTGCACCGCCGCTGCATTTTTCAAGTGAAAGGGACTGGGACGCGGCATTAAGGCAAACGCACACGAAACTCGAGATAGTTGAACGCGTCAATTTTTAACACGATTAGTTTGCAACAGATGGCGCGGCTTAATTGCTGGCGAAAAATTAATAAGGCTGTCAATCACTATTTCTATTTTGGTCGACTCAATCCATTGTTGTTTGGTATTTTTACAATAAAAATAGTGGGCCGGGATGAGTGTTGTTGTTGATGATGGCGTGAAACAATTGGCAATTTTTTTTTCACGGCGCCATCTTGAAATTTGCGTAACGAATTGTCGTCGTAATTAGATGGTGTGTAGAGCGACAGGAAGTTTTGTAGTTACATACATCGTAATTACTTAATGATTACCTTGTGTTTTATACATATAATGGAAGCCTTCAACGAAAGTGGCGCCGAGACGGTTTTCATGATGCGTAACGTTTATGCATGTCGAGTTTGTGGTTATTATTGTTATTAGACAGTTTGGAAATTTAATTTTGTTGTTTTTTATTTGATCAATGAGAAAAGTTGTATGAAGTAAAAGACGATTGAAAGACGTGTTTAGTCATCGTCGTCTTTAAGAGGTTTTTATGAGTTTTTGTATTAACGTTGTCACAATGCTCTTTTAACATTTGTCAGTTATAAGAAAAATTTGGAGAGAGCCCAGTCAAATCCTTTCGGGGAAAAAATTAACAATATTCTAATTGAATTTGTTAATTTTTTATTAATTTATATCTTAAGATCGTCGCATCGCTCTTCTAGCAATAATGATCGAATTTAAGAAAATCATAAATCTTGAAGAACCAAAACTGCTCTTAGCTGCCCGGAAACAGCTACTTATAACCTTTTTAGTAACAAATTGCCAAAATTTTAATTTTATTTGTTAATTTTTTATGAATTTTTGTATTAATGTCGTCACATTGTTTTCCTAACATTTTTCAGGTTTAACAAAAATCATAAGTCTGGAACCAGGCACCGCACTAAAACTACTTTTAACTTTTTGAAGAAAGCTAGTTAAAGTTTTTTGAGGAAAAAATTAACAATGTCCTGATTGAATTTGTGGATTTTTTATTAATTTATATCTTAAGATCGTCGCATGGCTCTTCTAGCAATAATTATCGAATTTAAGAAAATCATAAATATTGAAGGAGATGTTCCAGCAAAGCTGCTTTTAGCAGCCTAGAAACGGCTACTCTTAGACTTTTTAGTAAAAAATTGCCAAAATTCTAATTTTTTTTGTTAATTTTTTATGAATTTTTGTATTAACATCGTCACATTTTTCTTCTAACATTTGCCAGTTTTAAGAAAAATTATAAGTCTGGAACCAGGCACCGCACTAAAACTGCTTTTAACTATCTGAAGAAAGCTAGCAAAGTCTTTTGAAGAAAAAATAACAATGTCATGATTGTGAATTTGTTAATTTTTTATTAATTTATATCTTAAGACCGTCGCATGGCTCTTCCAGCAATAATTATCGAATTTAAGAAAATCATAAATCTTGAAGAAGAGGACGCACCAAAACTGCTCTTAGCTCTCTGGAAATAGCTACTTATAGACTTTTTAGTAAAAAATTGTCAAAATTCTAATTTTATTTGTTAATTTTTTATGAATTTTTGTATTAATCTCGTCACATTGCTCTTCTAACATTTTTTACTTTTAACAAAGATCATAAGTCTGGAACCAGGCACCGCACTTAAACTACTTTTAACTTTTTGAAGAAAGCTAGTTAAAGTCTTTTGAGGAAAAAATTAACAATGTCCTGATTGAATTTGTTAATTTTTTATTAATTTATATCTTAAGATCGTCGCATGGCTCTTTCAGCAATAATTATCGAATTTAAGAAAATCATAAATCTTGAAGGAGAGGACGCACCAAAACTGCTCTTAGCTCTCTGGAAATAGCTACTTATAGACTATTTAGTAAAAAATTGACAAAATTCTAATTTTATTTGTTAATTTTTTATGAATTTTTGTATTAATGTCGTCACATTGCTCTTCTAACATTTTTTACTTTTAACAAAGATCATAAGTCTGGAACCAGGCACCGCACTTAAACTACTTTTAACTTTTTGAAGAAAGCTAGTTAAAGTCTTTTGAGGAAAAAATTAACAATGTCCTGATTGAATTTGTTAATTTTTTATTAATTTATATCTTAAGATCGTCGCATGGCTCTTTCAGCAATAATTATCGAATTTAAGAAAATCATAAATCTTGAAGGAGAGGACGCACCAAAACTGCTCTTAGCTCTCTGGAAATAGCTACTTATAGACTATTTAGTAAAAAATTGACAAAATTCTAATTTTATTTGTTAATTTTTTATGAATTTTTGTATTAATGTCGTCACATTGCTCTTCTAACATTTTTTACTTTTAACAAAGATCATAAGTCTGGAACCAGGCACAGCACTTAAACTACTTTTAACTTTTTGAAGAAAGCTAGTTAAAGTCTTTTGAGGAAAAAATTAACAATGTCCTGATTGAATTTGTTAATTTTTTATTAATTTATATCTTAAGATCGTCGCATGGCTCTTCCAGCAATAATTATCGAATTTAAGAAAATCATAAATATTGAAGGGGATGTCGCAGCAAAGCTGCTTTTAGCTGCCTAGAAACAGCTACTCTTAGACTTTTTAGAAAGAAATTGCCAAAATTCTAATTTTATTTGTTAATTTTTTATGAATTTTTGTATTAATCTCGTCACATTGCTCTTCTAACATTTTTTACTTTTAACAAAGATCATAAGTCTGGAACCAGGCACCGCACTTAAACTACTTTTAACTTTTTGAAGAAAGCTAGTTAAAGTCTTTTGAGGAAAAAATTAACAATGTCCTGATTGAATTTGTTAATTTTTTATTAATTTATATCTTAAGATCGTCGCATGGCTCTTTCAGCAATAATTATCGAATTTAAGAAAATCATAAATCTTGAAGGAGAGGACGCACCAAAACTGCTCTTAGCTCTCTGGAAATAGCTACTTATAGACTTTTTAGTAAAAAATTGCCAAAATTCTAATTTTATTTGTTAATTTTTTATTAATTTTTGTATTAATGTCGTCACATTGCTCTTCTAACATTTTTTACTTTTAACAAAGATCATAAGTCTGGAACCAGGCACAGCACTTAAACTACTTTTAACTTTTTGAAGAAAGCTAGTTAAAGTCTTTTGAAGAAAAAATTAACAGTGTCCTGATTGAATTTGTTGATTTTTTATTAATTTATATCTTAAGATTGTCGCATGGCTCTTCTAGCAATAATTATCGAATTTAAGAAAATCATAAATCTTGAAGAAGATGTCCCACCAAAACTGCTCTTAGCTGCCTGGAACAGCTACACATAGACTTTTTAGAAAGAAATTGCCAAAATTCTAATTTTTTTTGTTAATTTTTTTATGAATTTTTGTATTAACATCGTCACATTTCTCTTCCAACATTTGTCAGTTTTAAGAAAAATCATAAGTCTTCAACTAGGACTCGCACCAAAATTGCTTTTAGCTATCCGAAAAGAACTAATCAAAGGCTTCCGTGGAATAAAATTCTAATTTTCTAATTCTATTTGTTAATTTATTTATAATTTTTTTTATTAAAACCGTCACATTGCTCTTCCAACATTTGTCAGTTTTAAGAACAATCATAACTCTTGAAGCAGATTTTCTACTAAAACTCTCTGAAAAGAGCCAATCAAAGTCTTCGAAGAAAAATTTTTGGTTGCTGCTGGTGTTGGCAAAAAGCTCGACAATGGACGTCGTGAAAGCGTTTTTGCGTAATTCTCGGTTGTAGTTCAATAATTGAAAGTAAAAGGCCCCTTAATAACAATTCGGTTGCTTTCTTCATAACGGGCTGATCTGATTGTTTTTCTCGTCGTCCACAATGAGATCGAACAATAACAATATTGAAATTTCCGCAACAATCGTAACATCATCACCATCATCTTCATTGTCTTATGATTTTCGACCGGATCGGAGAGGGACACGCGCCACCACCAACGGTGATCATCAGTGAGCGTCTTAAAGTGTGTCGTCTTCCTTTCTATACTTAAACGCTCCTAACGTTTTACATTCACTCCGATTCGATATTGTTCAAGTGAAAGAAGAACGATTGACTCCATAACGAATCGATTCTGTACCATCCGACGATGCGCACATGAGTAATAGATTGAGTAATAGCATTATGGATCTACCAACGGTTACGATTCTTCGGTGTTGTTCAATTAGAGCGTATAAAGAAAATTAACACGTTGCTGTATAATTAAGGAATTCGTGTAGCCGCTAACCTATATTCATCTGTTTAATTGACACAGAAATCCATTGGTTGCGCGAAGAAATTAGAAATTTGAATTTTTGACCGTTCATACTGATCTCTAATTGTGTTTCCGCATTGTTGATGGTGTTCAATGGTTGATTTTGGTGCAGGTCGCCGTGCAGAGGGACCGCTTCGACGACGTCCATGCTGTCTTGACCATCAGCCAGTGAAAAAAGGTACGTTCCAAAACATATTCTATCATTCCCGGAACATCCCCAAAGGTTTTAGGTCAAACAAAGTTTTGGTCCCATAGTGTCAACTTCTTCGGAGAATGGTTAACACTATTGTTGCTTCTGGAGCCCGTAAAGGCCCGTGTAGTTGCAAATAATATTAGGAAATTGTCTAGTTTGTCCTAAAAAGTTTATAAGTAGTTCTTTCCAGGTAGCTTAAAGCGCCTTTAATGCAACACCTGGAGCAAAATCTATAAATTTAAAAAAATAAGATTTAAAAAAGAAATTTAACTTGACTAATGGTGATGAAGGACCATGTGATGATAATAATAAAAAAAATCATAAAAAAGTAACAAATCGAAGTAGCAAGATAACAATTTATTTCTAAAAAGACCATGATCAGCTCTATCCAGTCAGTTAGGAAGGGTTTTAGTGCGATTATTCGTTCAAGATTTATGATTTTTTTAAAGATAGACTAGTTGTGATGGAAGGGCAGATGGTAATGCTAACAGAAAAATTCATAAAAAGTCAACAAATAAAAGTAGCATTATGGTAATTTTTTCCTAAAAAGGCTATGATAAGTCCTTTCCAGCCAGTTAAGAGCAATTTTAATGCAATTCTTCGTAAAAGATTAAAAAAAAATTAAACTTAATTAAACTTGACTTAAAGGAGCAGGTGACGATAATAATAAATTTTTTTATAAAAAATTAACAAATTGAAGTAGTAAGATAGCAATTTATTTCTAAAAAGACCACAATTAGCTCTATCCAGTCAGTTAAGAGGGGTTTTAGTGCGATTATTCGTTCAAGATTTATGATTTTTTTAAAAATAGACTAGTTGTAATGGAAGAGCAGGTGGTAATGCTAACAGAAAAATTCATAAAAAATCAAAAAATAAAAGTAGCAAAATGGTATTTTTTTCCTAGAAAGTCTATGATAAGTCCTTTTCAGCCAGTTAAGATCAATTTTAATGCAATTCTTCGTAAAAGATTAAAAGAAAATTTAAACTTGACTAATGGTGATGAAGGACCATGTGATGATAATAATAGAAAAATTCATAAAAAATTAACAAATCGAAGTAGCAAGATAGCAATTTATTTCTAAAGAGACCATAATTAGCTTTATCCAGTCAGTTAGGAGGGGTTTTAGTGCGATTATTCGTTCAATATTTATGATTTAAAAAAAATAGACTAGTTGTAATGGAAGAGCAGGTTGTAATGCTAACAAAGAAATTCATAAAAAATCAACAAATAAAAGTAGCAAAATGATAATTTTTTCTTAAAAAAGCTATGATAAGCCCTTTTCAGCCAGTTAAGAGCAATTTTAATGCAATTTTTCGTAAAAGATTAAAAAAAAAAACTTGACTAATGGTGGTAAAGGAGCAGGTGACGATAATAATAAATTGTTTTATAAAAAATTAACAAATCGAAGTAGTAAGATAACAATTTATTTCTAAAAAGACCATAATTAGCTCTATCCAGTCAGTTAAGAGGGGTTTTAGTGCGATTATTCGTTCAAGATTTATGATTTTTTTAAAAATAGACTAGTTGTAATGGAAGAGCAGGTGGTAATGCTAACAGAGAAATTCATAAAAAATCAAAAAATAAAAGTAGCAAAATGGTATTTTTTTCCTAAAAAGTCTATGATAAGTCCTTTCCAGCCAGTTAAGATCAATTTTAATGCAATTCTTCGTAAAAGATTAAAAGAAAATTTAAACTTGACTAATGGTGATGAAGGACCATGTGATGATAATAATAGAAAAATTCATAAAAAATTAACAAATCGAAGTAGCAAGATAGCAATTTATTTCTAAAGAGACCATAATTAGCTTTATCCAGTCAGTTAGGAGGGGTTTTAGTGCGATTATTCGTTCAATATTTATGATTTAAAAAAAATAGACTAGTTGTAATGGAAGAGCAGATGGTAATGCTAACAAAGAAATTTATAAACAATCAACAAATAAAACTAGCAAAGTGATAATTTTTTCTTAAAAAGGCTATGATAAGCCCTTTTCAGCCAGTTAAGAGCAATTTTAATGCGATTTTTCGTAAAAGATTAAAAAATATACATAACTTGACTAATGGTGGTAAAGGAGCAGGTGATAATAATAATAAAAAAAATTGTAAAAAATTAACAAATCAAAGTAGCAAGATAGCAATTTATTTCTAAAAAGATCATAATTAGCTCTATCCAGTCAGTTAGGAGGAGTTTTAGTGCGATTACTCGTTCAAGATTTACGATTTTTTTTTAAATAGGCTAGTTGTGATGGAAGAGCAGGTGGTAATGCTAACAGAAAAATTTATAAAAAATCAATAAATAAAAGTAGCAAAATGGTAATTTTTTCCTAAAAAGGCTACGATAAGCTCTTTCCAGCCAGTTGAGAGCAATTTTAATGCAATTTTTTGTAAAAGATTAAAAAAAAAATAAAACTTGACTAATGGTGGTAATGGAGTAGATGATGATAATAATAGAAAAATTCATAAAAAATTAACAAATCAAAGTAACAAAATAGCAATTTATTTCTAAAGAGACTATTATTAGCCCTATCCAGCCAGTTAGGTGGGTTTTTAGTGCGGCAGCTCGTTCAAGACTTACGATTTTTTCTAGAACTGACTAATGGTGGTGATATCAATAGAAAACCAACCACTACACCACATCCCTTGCATTTTTAGTGTTTCTATCGGTTTTGCTCAGTGGCTGTCGTGCAGTAGTTAATGTCAAGGTTTGTTAGTTGCATGCAATTGCCTTCATCGATTATTGGCATCGAACGTTGCACGCTTGACCGGTCGCGTCGTCGTGTCCGCGAGAATCTCTGAACTTCGGTATCGGACGGTCAAAAAGAAAGATGTAGCACAATCGGGTGTCTTGTCGTTCTCACGGCCAATTCATCGCCACCACCAACCACTCATACTAATCATCCTCTTTCGATTATGTATTCCATCCAACTACTGTGTCGTCGACGAATGATTTAATAAAATTACACTTAATTGTAGATGCTGCGCTACCCATCGTAATTGCGTCACAACGAACGACGTGTTTCATCATTAACTTATTGCAAATCGGGCCATCAGGGTATAATCATGGCATGGGGCATCGATATGGATGGAGATTAATTTGCGGTTGCAAACAGTGCAACGACGATTTTATAGAGTGCATCGTGACGGCAGCAAATTGTTGTTTGGATCGGAGGTTGCATCGCAACAAATCAAGTTACACTTAATGACGGGTTGGTAAATGATGGGGGATGGGGGAAAGCAAGAATTTTCGAAATACGCCCGAATTAGCAATAGTATCGAATTTGGTTCGATGAGTCGATTAGAATGCGAGTCGTTTTGGCCATTATTGCGCCACTAGTCCCGACCTTACAACTTTAATGCATGCAAGGAACGTGTTGTACGGTTAGGTTAAGTAAGTTGTCGAAGGAAATTGCTCAAGGAAAATTGTCTTATGTTGCTTATTGTTCTTGTAATAATAATAATAATTAGTTGCCAATTCGGTCGTCCGCTATCTCTAGTACGTCAATTTAATTTAAGTAGGTGTTGTTGTTTGGTCGTCGCGAAGAAGGTCACGCGATGTTAGCGACGACAAACATTTGAGCTAATTTAGCAATGTTGCACACGAAAATTAATTACATGGAAAATTGTCAAACTGGTTTATCAACGAAATCTGTTCGGATCAACAAGGTTAATTTCGTGACGGTAAGAAAGTTAATATTGTTCCCAAAAAAAATGTTTCCATCGAAAGATCACCTGTTGCCGAATCGAGATCTGAATCACGTTCATGTTAATAATTCTAATGCTCCATTAGTCACTTTTACTTTTTAAGGTCGGTCATTTATTGCAATTTTTTTCTTGTCTTTTTTTCCATTACTTGCTTGTTCGTAATCACTCGATTAGAAGCAATTAGCCCCGGTTTTTGGCAATTTTAACCGACGACCCGATTCCCAACCTGTTGGACTCTTGAATCGGACACACACACGTAAAAAAAATCCAGTTTTTCTGATTTGGGAGAAGGGTTCGCTTCTATAGGTCAATTGGTGGGATTTTCTTTGACACAATTCCTCGACCATTTAACATGTTGAGAAAAATTTTCCACTGTACTTAAAGTGCCGTCGAACGGTTTCCTATTAAAATGCCTTTAATGCGCGCGCAACACACAAGTGATCATCACGGAAAGACGAGAGACTACAAAGATCGAACACGCAACGACTAACGAGGTCGATAGAGCCGATGGACAGGCCTCGGGTTCAAATCTTCGTTCGAACGATAATTTTTTTTTTGAGAGAAAGAAGTTCTACGCAAGGTCAGTTCAGGGCTCTGTAATTTTTGTTTTAATAGCACGATTAAAAATTACTACTAAAAAGAACTTTTCTAATCTTTTTCCTTGCCTTAACACACTGAAGTGCCGTCATATGGATTAACGGCACTTTAACAGGAAGCCGTTTGCCGGCACTTTAAGGCCAGCGAAAATTTTATCCTGCGCGATTTTAGTCCGAGACCCCATTCAAAACTAATAATTTTCTAAAAAATTATGTTAGAAGTTAAAGTTAGAAGAGTGGCGATTTTTTTCCAAAGAGAGCATAATTAGTTTTTTTCGGGCAGCTAAAAGGCGTTCTAGTGCAACACTTAGTTCAAGACTTATGATTTCTTTTAAATGGACAAAAAGCCATGTGACGTTTTTTTAAACAAAAATTTGTGAAAAATGAACAAATAAAATTAGAAGACTAGTATTTTTTTTAAGAGAGCATTATTAGCTCTTTCCAGGCAGCTAGAAGCCGTTTTAATGCGGCACCTCGTTCTTTACTGATAATTTTTCTTTAAATTAACAAAGATGTTGAAGGAGTCTTGTGAAGCTCATAATGCAAAAATTCATAAAAAAATAAAGAATGAAGATAGATGCATGTTTTAATTTTTTTTAAAGAGAACATAATTAGCTCTTTCCAGGCAGCTAGAAGGCGTTTTAGTGCAACACTTAGTTCAAGACTTTATGATTTCTTTTAACGCTGGCCTTAAAGTGCCGTCAAGCGGCTTCCTGTTAAAGTGCCGTTAATCCATATGACAGCACTTTAGTGTGTTAGGGAGTTAGGGCAAGGAAAAAGATTAAAAAAGTTTTTTTAATCGTGCTTTTAAAAAAAAGTTACAGGGCCCTGAACTGACCTTGCGTAGAACTTCTTTAAAAAAAAAATATATCGTTTGCACGAGAGATTTGAACCCGAGGCCTGTTCATCCTACGCCACCGGTTTTCCACGGCCCTATCGATCTCGCTAGTCGTTGCGTGTTCGATCTTTGTAGTCTCTCGTCTTTCCGTGATGACATCAGGTGTTGCGCGCGCATTAACGGCATTTTAATAAGAAGCAGTTCGACGGCACTTTAAGTACAGTGTTATTTTAAATGGACAAAAAGCCATGTGACGTTCTTCAAACAAAAATTCGTGAAAAATTATCAAATAAAATTAGAAGAGTAGTAATTTTATTCTAAAGAGAGCATTATTAGCTTTTTTCAAGCAGCTAGAAGCCGTTTTAGTGCGACATGTAGTTCAGGACTTATGATTTCTTTATATGAAAAAGAATGTTGAAAGACTAATGGGAGTACAAAAATTCATAAAAAATTAACGAATAATATTAAAAAATTGGCAATTTCTTCTTCAACAAACTATGAGTAGTTCCTAAATTTCTAAATTTTTTACGAGAAATTGCATTAAAGCCACTCTTAACTGACTGGAAAGGGTTTATCATAGTTTTTTTAGAAAAAAATTACCCTTTTGCTAGTTTCATTTGTTAGTTTTTTTATGATTTTTTTTCAGCATCACCAGCTGCTCTTTCATCACTATTTTTTAATTTTTATAAAAATTTATAGATTTTGCTACAGGTGTTCCATTACAACTACTCCTAGCTCCCTGGAAAGACCTACGTGTAGACTTTTTAGAACGAATTAGACAATTTTCTGATTTTATTTGTAATTTTTTTAATGAATTTTTGTCATAATATGCATTTTCATAACAATTAGTCCATTTAAAAAAAAAATCATAAATCTCAAACGAAAAATCGCACTAAAGTCGCTTATAACTGGCTGGATAGAGCTAATTATAGTCTTTTTATAAATAAATTGCCATTTATCTATTTTGATTTGTTAATTTTTTATGAATTTTTTCATTGTTATCATCACCTACTTCTTCATCACTATTAGTCAAGTTTCAAAAATTCCTAAATTTTTTATGAAAAATTGCATTAAAGTCACTTTTAACTAACTGGAAAGGGTTTATCATAGTTTTTTTTATAAAAAAATTACCATTTGGCTAGTTTCATTTGTTAGTTTTTTATGAATTTTTTTGTCAGCATCACCAGAGCTGCTCTTCCATCACCATTTTTTAATTTTTAAAAATTCATAGATTTTGCTCCAGGTGTTCCATTAAAACTGCTCCTAGCTCCCTGGAAATAGCTACTTATAGACTTTTTAGAAAGAATTTGACAACTTTTTAATTTTATTTTTTAATTTATGGATTTTTCCGTCAGGACCATCACGTACTCCTCAATCACAATTATTGCACTTTTAAATAAATCATAAATCCTGATCCAAGAATTGTACTAAAACCACTTATAACTGTCCTAAAAGTAATAACTATAGTCTTTTTAGAAAAAAATTGCTATTATGCTACTCTCACTTGTTATTTTTTTATGATTTTTTTTTATTATGATTACGACCTCCTCTACCACCATTAATCAATTTTTAAAAACTCATAAATCTTCCACGAGGTGTCGCACTAAAACTTCTCTTAGCTGCCTAGATAGCGCTAATCATTTTCAGAAAAATATTAAATATAATATTAAGGAAAAGCATAATGTAAGAAGCGATACAGAAAATAATGTTAACAATATGTTTCTTGTTAGGATCTTGCCAGTTGCAGCTCACAACCGATTTCTATTGGAAAACGTCACATTTCTATCGGTTAATCCACCGTTTCCATGTAATTATACACGAGAGCAATAGAAAACGAAATTGACGCTAAAGAAATCGAGGCCACTTCCAGGACCGTTTAAAGATTTCAGCTCCAGATATGAAACGTGGAAGTAAATCAGCAATACGGTCGGTCAACGGGATGTTGAGCAATTATTAAGAAAATTTTGTCGCTTCCTGGCCACGCAACCCCTATCTCACACTACTTACCACATTCTCAAATTTTCATTTTCCGATTAATAATTGTTTCAATACCGTTCGATGAGGTAACGAACATCCGCAATAGTGTTAGACATGGTCATCAACCCTAAATCTCGAATCGCATTGGCTAGATCCTCAGGAAGGAAAGACGTGGGTGAACGACCGACCCGCAGATGGGCAATTACCTTCAAGTTCTTAGCTGTAATGCCAATTTGTTTGGATAAAAACCGACCGGCATGCAGATGAGGTAAACGTAACATCATCAAAGGAATTCCGGTGACCTTGTCCAAAGTCGACCACTCTCTTTGATTCCCCCGATCGATTTGTCGTCAATTTTTTACGTTAACGATTTGCAACAAGAGAAGCGCAATAAAATGGAAACAATAGTTAATGATGCACAGTCAAGGTTGGCGGATGTTGCCATAAATTAAGCGTCGTTAGAAGGGAATTAGCGGATTAGAGATATTTCCGGAAAAATGCTTTTTTTCCAAATTGATGATGGGCGTTTTAATTGAGTTTCACACTTGACTGCCGGCAAACGCGATGATTCGAAACAATGACCAAGATACGACCTTAGTTTGGTCGCCGGTAAACGTTTTGACCCGGAAATAGACGGGTAAACAGTTTTTTCTAAATAATTCGCTTAATAACAGTTCTACACTAAAAGTAGCGATTACCAATATTAAAGAACTCGATCTTCTCCACAAGAAAAGTTACCACCACTTTTTTGTAGGAGTGGGGATTTTGAAGAAAAAAGTCTTCGCAGTTCTACATTAACTAAATTTGGGTGCAAAAGTTGTAGAATTTTTATATTCTCGGCGATCTCGGTTCTGGTCAAAAGTGTATTTTTGGTAGCCATTAATAAACCACTGTTTTTAATTTCAAAATGGCCGTTTACATTTTTTTTTCCAAATAACTCGCTTAATATTAATTGAACACTAAAAAGTGTTATAACCAAAATTAAACATCTCCTAATTCTCTACAAAAAATGTCATCATCACTTTTTTCGTAAGTGCAACCGTTCGACTGTAAAATTTCAACATAATTTCGAATGACCGAAATCGAACGCAATCGTTGCGTTGTTTCTACGTACAGTAGCGATGCGTCATGTCATCAAGTTGACTGTGACTACGAATTATGGCAATTGTCAGAACGATTTTTCACAACCCACCGGGATTGATCCGATAAAAACAAACTGTTTAATTATGCAATGAAATGTAAAAATTTTACGATCCGCCATAACTCGCCATTTATAATGTACACTTAACAGCCTACTTGCTACATTGTTGACTTGCCAATGTGCGTGACCGCGATTAAAAATCAACATTACCATCCTCTAAAGGTCACTCAAGGCTCCCGGGAGATTTCTTTTCCACAACGAACGTCATACTCACCCCAAGAGGTCACTGAAGGTTATTTGCGTTAAGGTACCACCTCACGAACTCGACCTTAATGGTCCAGTCAACTTGAGTCTCCAAGATCGAGTTGTCTTAAAATGGCACGTCTAGGAAAACATCTGGTTAGGGTACTACCCAAGTACTGAATATTTATTCAAATTTAATGGTTAATGTTTATGGAGACGCCTCCAAATGGTCAGTACTCACTATATCTTGGTCGTCTTTGTTCGTACCAACGAGTTCTAACTTCTGCAATAAATTAGTTAGTATAAGGTACTACTTAACGTGGTCAGTAGTTATCTAATTTTGGTAGTTTTTATCAATTTTGTGAAGCTCAAGGAGTCAATGTTAAAACAACTTCCAAGTTCTGTAATAAATATTGAACTCGCTAAATTAGTTGTGGTGAGGTACTACTTTCAAGTGGAGAGTACTCTGGTTGTTAATGTTTATGGAGACGCCTCCAAATGGTCAGTACTTACTAGATCTTGATCGTCTTTGTTCGTACCAACGAGTTCTAACTTCTGCAATAAATTAGTTAGTATAAAGTATTACTTAACGTAGTCAGTACTTATCTAATTTTGGTAGTTTTCACCAATTCTATGAAGCTCAAGGAATCAATGTTAAAACCACTTCCAAGTTGTGTAATGAATATTGAACTCGCTAAAATAGTTGTGGTGATGTACTACTTCCAAGTGGAGAGTACTCTGGTTGTTAATGTTTATGGAGACGTCTCCAAATGGTCAGTACTCACTAGATCTTGGTCGTCTTTGTTCATACGAACGAGTTCTAACTTCTGCAATAAATTAGTTAGTATAAAGTATTACTTAACGTAGTCAGTACTTATCTAATTTTGGTAGTTTTCACCAATTCTATGAAGCTCAAGGAGTCAATGTTAAAACAACTTCCAAGTTCTGTAATGCATATTAAGCTTGCTAAAGTAGTTGTTGTGAGGTACTACTTCCAAGTGGAGAGTACTCGGGTTGTTAATGTTTATGGAGACGCTTCCAAATGGTCAGTACTCACTAGATCTTGGTCGTCTTTGTTCGTACCAAAGAGTTCTAACTTACGCAATAAATTAGTTAGTATAAGTACTACTTTACGTGGTCGGTACTTATCTAATTTTGGTAGTTTTTACCAATTCTATCAAGCTCAAGGAGTCAATTTTAAAACAACTTCCAAGTTCTGTAATAAATATTGAACTTGCTAAAATAGTTGTGGTGAGGTACTACTTTCAAGTGGAGAGTACTCACCCTTTTCTATTGGTTCTGGTCACTTCTTTGTTGCTAAACGAGTTTGTTTCGAAACTTTTAAATTCTTTAGTAAATTAATAAGTATAGAGTAATACTCGGAGTGGTCAGTACTCATATCTATGGTTGGGTTTGTCAATATTGTGAAGTAATTGGAAGTGCAGTCACTTATTTGGGAACTGAGCCTTCAACTGCAATGTTCCGTGTCACTTTACTGTGATGAAGCGATTTGCCGTCCAAGACCGAGTTGTCTTAAAATGACACGTCTAGGAAAACATCTGGTCAGGGTACTACCTAAGTACTGAATATTCCAAATGGTCAGTACTTACTAGATCTTGGTCGTCTTTGTTTTTACCAACGAGTTCTAACTTCTGCAATAAATTAGTTAGTATAGGGTACTATTTTACGTGGTCAGTACTTATCTAATTTTGGTAGTTTTTACCAATTCTATGAAGCTCAAAGAGTCAATATTAAAACAACTTCCAAGTTCTGTAATGAATATTGAACTCGCTAAAATAGTTGTGGTGAGGTACTACTTTCAAGTGGAGAGTACTCACTCTTTTTTAATGGTTCTGGTCACTTCTTTGTAGCTAAACGAGTTTGTTTCAAAACTTTTAAATTCTTTAATAAATTAATAAGTATAGAGTACTACTTGGAGTGGTCAGTACTCATCTCTATTATTGGTTTTGTCAATTTTGTGAAAAGTGCAGCCACCTGTTTGGGGACTGAGCCTTCAGTCTCAATAGTCCTCGTCAATTTAGTGTGATGAAACGATTTGTCGGTCTCTTGTGAGACTCTTCGTTAAAAGCCAGCATCCTGTCGTGCGGCCGCTGCAGCTCGTTACGTTCTTTTTGTCGACCACGGCATGTTATCTAACACGATTTTTTCCCTAATTGACCGCTCCACGCGAAACTAATTGCAGGTATTGGGCGCGATCTTCGGGTCGTTGCTCTTGAAGATGGTCGCGATGTTGACCAGCGTATCCTCGTTTCGCGTTCAGTAGAGCGCGGCGCCCTTCACAACTGATGCTGGTGCTCACCGATGTCGACCGGACCAAAACAATGATCTTGCTAAGTTTTTCCGTACCGTTTGGATCTTGCTGATTTTTTTTTTCTTTTGTTACAGGCGACCATGACGCTGTGCAAGTCCAAAGGCGGCGGCCGTTTCGTCTGGAAGATGGTGGTCCTGGTGTTCCTCTGGGGCACCGCGATCTTCACGGTGTTCCAGTTGCGTTCGATCAACATCGACGTGCCTGTTCCCCATTTGAACAGTCGTTTCCTCCTCCAGAAGCGTCTCGACCCTCTGACCCGTCACGCCGACTCCACGACCGAAACCAACGATCTCGAACCGTCAGTCGATAAAAGTCCGAGTCTTTCCGAAGACAAACTCGTCGAAGACATCCAGAAGAGGATGCCGAATCTACCGATAGTGTACTGGAACAAGAACAAGAATAAACCGATGGGTCTCAACAACACTTGCGCCCGCTTCCCCAGCATGTTCGAACTTGAATTCAACAACCTCTATTGGCAAACGCTGCGAACTAGCAACGGGACGTTTCAACTGTTTGGAGCCTACTTGGATAAACGCGCCAATAACCGTTTAGGGCCGACAGTTAGGATTTTGGGGATGATCGACAGAATCGAACCGACAGTAGTGACGTATTGCCAGTTCTGGTTCGATGGTAAAAAGGAACCTGTAATCAGCAAAAGTTTCGAATACAAGTACATTTGGTACAAGAAATGGGGGAACTACAAACAGGGAATCTACCAACCCTACTTGACCGCCTGCGTCATTCCCCAACAATACAAAGAAAAGATTCCCCAATCGATATCTTTGGTTGAGAAAAGTTGTGATAACGCCACCAACAATTTAAGGGTGATTTTCGAAAAACCGAAAGAGAAGAAGGACTTTGCCGTTTGCGTTAAAGGTCTCGATTTTCTCCACGAAGACTTGTCAGTGCGACTCGTTGAATGGATCGAACTCTTGAACCTTTTGGGCGCCGACAAAGTTTTTTTTTACGAACTCCAAGTGCATCCAAATATTAGTAAAGTTTTGAAATATTACGAGAAAGAAGGGAAGGTTCATGTTACCCCAATAAATTTAGCTGGGGGACAACCCAACGCTCCGTCCTTCCAACATCTCTATTTAACGAAGAAGACTAACCACAAGAGACAGAACGAACTGATTCCTTACAACGATTGTTTCTACAAACACATGTACGAGTACAAGTATATAGCTCTTCTCGATATAGATGAAGTGATAATGCCTCTGGAAGGCACAACTTGGAAAGGGTTGATGGAGAAAGTGTTGCCGAAAGCTCTGAAGATCAATAAAGATGAGCGGGCTTCTTATAACGTTAGAAACGTTTATTTCCTCGACGATTTGTTGCATAACCATGGCTGGTTCAAGGAGATCCCCAAATACATGCACATGTTGCAACATGTTTATAGATCGAAGAATTTCACGAAACCCGGTCAATACGTCAAATGTTTCCACAACACCGAAAAAGTTTTGACCCTCCACAACCATTTCCCGCTGTCTTGTTTAGGTAGCGGTTGTACGTCGTATCCAATCGAAACTACCGACGCTCAACTCCACCATTACCGCGCCGATTGCGTCAAGACTCTCAAGAAGAGTTGCGAAGAATACCGAAAGACCAGCGTGATGGACACTACCATTTGGAAGTTCAAAGATCCTTTAGTGGCTCGTGTTTCGACGACTCTGAGGACTTTGGGCTTCTTTCCCGATGCCGGCGGCAACAAGTGATTTGTGATCAAGTAGTCAAAAAAAGCTCAAATATTTTTCAAGTTCCTTGGAGCATCATTGCGGACCATTCGAGAAATTGTGATAATTATTGTTTAAAAACGTATTGCCATTGACAACGTTTGGTTTTGTTGCTCAAGTTTCGTAGCCATTTCGATGATGAAGGTCCGGAAGGGATTCGTTGTAATTCTAGTTAAGGGAAAAAAAACACGTATCTGTAAGTGTTAAGGCCGATCTTAGAACTCGTGTAAATAGCACCAGATCGACAAGTGCCTTTATTTTAAGACTTTAGACTAACGTTATTTATTGTAGTATTTATACTTGATATCCAGCCGAGGCGGAGACAGAAATAAAGCTTTGGATCAACAGCGGCGTTTCTTTTTTTTCAACCGAATCCCCGAAAAACTAAACCATTATTGCGTACTCGTCGCGAATTGTTCAGAGATAAGCATTTTGCGGGTCTTAGAGATAACGGCTTTATCACCTATCAGATACTTGCAGGTGCCTCAAGTACCATCAAGTGGCTCCGCAGTGAGCAGAGTTCAGTCGTCTTGGCAAGTTGCGCGTGAAGCGCCCCTCTGGCCAAATCCCAACTCACTAAAGACCAAAATCGCTTCCCCAAAGTTCCGCAAACGCCGACCATCCCGACCGCGAGTGCCAACAATTACCTGAAGCACATTACTTTCCGCAGTGCAAAGAGTGCAAAGTAGTTGCACCTTAAAGTGCAAGGCAGCTGAACCATAAAGTGCAACAGAGCTACTAGACCTTTATAAAGTGATAAAGTGCAAGGCAGTTAGACTTTAAAGTGCAGAGCAACTAGACCTTAAAGTGCAGATCAGCTAAACCTTAAAGTGCAGAGCAACTGGATCTTAAAGTACTAAGCAGCTAGATCTTAAAGTGCAAAGCAGTTAGACTTTAAAGTGTAGATCAACTAAACCTTAAAGTGCAAAGCAACTAGACTTTAAAGTGCAGATTAGCTAAACTTTAAAGTGCAGAGCAACTGGAGCTTAATGTACTAAGCAGCTAGATCTTAAAGTGCAAAGCAGTTAGACCTTAAAGTGCAGAGCAATTGGACCTTAAAACGCCAAACAACTAGACCTTAAAGTGCAAAGCAGTTAAACTTTAAAAGTCCAGAGTAACTAGACCTTAAAGGGCAGTGCAGCTAGACTTTAAAGTGCAGATTAGCCAAATCTTAAGGTGCAGAGCAACTGAACCTTAAGTGCTAAGCAGCTAGACCTTAAAGTACAAAGCAGTTAGACCTTAAAGTGCAGATTAGCTAAACCTTAAAGTGCTGAGCAACTGGACCTTAAAATACTAAGCAGCTAGATCTTAAAGTGCAAAGCAGTTAGACCTTAAAGTACAGAGCAACTGGACCTTAAAAACGCCAAACAGCTAGATCTTAAAGTGCAAAGCAGTTAAACCTTAAAAGTCCAGAGTAATTAGACCTTAAAGGGCAGTGCAGCTAGACTTTAAAGTGCAGATTATCTAAACCTTAAGGTGCAGAGCAACTGGACCTTAAAGTGCTAAGCAGCTAGACCTTAAACTGCAAAGCAGTTAAATCTTAAAAAGTCCAGAGCAACTAGAGTGCAAAGAAACTGGACCTTAAAGTGCATGGAAACGAGACTTTTCTTTAAAGTGTCTAACTAGGTCTAACTAGACCTTTAAAGTGCAAAACAGCTGTCCCTTAAGACGCTTAGTAGCTAGGCCTTAACGTGAAGAGCCCCTGTGCCTTAAAGCTCAAGGTAGCTGCCCAGAACGCTAGGATAGACCCACCAAATATCTTGAAAGATTTTTGACAGTCCTGTGTGGCGGTGCCTTAATTCCTCCTCTAGACAGTGACGTCATGGATTTGGTCTCTAGTTGATCTTCGTTGAAAATGCGTCGCAGGGTGGTCGTGGTGTTCGCCGCAATGGCGGCGTTAACCCTGGTGTTGATCTTCTTCCAAGACCGTTTCGATGTGAACAGTCATCCTCTTCGTCGTACCCACGTGAGACAGATTCTCCAATCAAAATCGACTCCAAGTGGAATAGTTGAAACTCTCGAACCAAACAGCGACATCTACGAACTGGTTCTGCCTCAATACACCTACAAACCCCAATTGGAGAATCTTCCCAACATCTACCTGGAATCCGAAAAACCCTCCAAAGCCTTGAATAAAACTTGTGCTCTTTTCCCCAAACTCGTCAATGTTAAGTTCCACAACGACCATTGGCAAACCCAGAACACTTCGAACGGTACGTTTCAACTCCTCAACGCTTACCTCGACGACAGGGATGGATTTATTGTTAGAATCGTTGGATTGTTGGATAGAGTTCGGCCGATGTTGAAGACTTATTGTCAAATGTGGTTCAATTCTACTAGTAAGCCTCTAATCATCGAAACTGAACCCTATTTTTATCTTTGGAACAAAGATTGGGGTGGCCAAACCGGAAATCTCTACCAACCCTACTTAATTTCGTGCCGTCTACCCGACGATCTCGAGGAAGTTCCGATTTCTGTTTCGCTATCGGAGGGGATGTGCCAAAACACCACCAACAATCTCCAGTTGGTCTACGAACGATACGAAGAACAGGAGGACTTCGTGGTCTGCGTCAAAGGACTCAACTTTCCCGATGACGACAAAACTGTGAGACTGGCCGAGTGGATAGAGCTCCTCAACATCTTGGGTACCTATTTTAACCACTACCACCTCTCATTTTTTTTTTTTCAACCACAACTATATAGAGTTTCTTGGGTACCTATATTAACTACTGCCACCCCTTATTTTTTTTTAACCACAACTATATAGAGGTTCTCAACATCTTGGGTACCTATTTTAACTACTGCCACCCCTCATTTTTTTTTAACCACAACTATATAGAGGTTCTCAACATCTTGGGTACCTATTTTAACTACTGCCACCCCTAATCTTTATTTTTTTTAACCATCACAACTGCGACTGTTTTTCTTTCAGCTATCACTTTAAGAAATATTTTATCTTATCTTCTGTTTGGTTACATTACCTAACTCTTGAATCTAATTTCCGGTTGTGTCGTAGGTGCCGACAAGATAAGTTTCTACGAGTTCAGCGTCCACCCCAACGTCAAGAAGCTTCTGGACTACTACATCGACCAGGGTAAAATCGAGGTGACTCCTTTGACCTTGGTGGGTTCCGTTTCCAACACCCCCTATTTGCAAGATTTCTTTCTGCGCAAACAAGTCGTACCACGCCGTCTCCAGGAAGTCATCCCCTACAACGACTGTTTGTACCGCCACCTCTACCGGTACAAGTACGTGGTGCTGTTGGACGTCGACGAAGTCATAATGCCGCTCAGCGACACCTGGTTGGAACTGTTGGAAGTTCTGCAAGAAAAACACAAGAACGTCGATTCATTTTCGGCACGCAACGTTTATTTTTTAGATAGCCACCAACACGACCACGAATGGTTCGCTGACGTGCCCAGTTACATGCACATGTTACAACACGTTTTTCGGGCCAGAAACTACACGAAACCCGGTCATTACATCAAATGTTTTCACGACACCGGCAAAGTTGTCGCGTTACATAATCATTTTCCGAAATTGTGTTTGAAAGATAAACATTGCAGGACTACCGAAATTGAGTTGTCGCTGGCGCATCTTCAGCATTACCGCAGCGATTGTGTTAGAGGTGTCGGTAATTGTAACGATCTTAAGGCTGATAGTGTTATGGACACGACCATCTGGAAGTTCAAGAACGCGCTAATTTCGAGAGTCCAAAAGACTTTGTTAGATTTAGGGATGCTGAAACTTAAAGATTAAAATTTTTGAAAATAAGAAGTTGTTGGTCGACGTGCCGCCCTCTCCCGGCGATAGCGCGAAACTAGCTGCAGCGACCTGTAACTGATCAAAATTTGAAATTCACTCTTTCCTATTATCCCCAACCTTAATTTACTTTAATTTTTTTTTAGTTTCAACTTCCAATCGAAACTGTCGAATTGGTGATTTATTGAGGAAGTCCTAAAGTGGCACTTCATCTATTTTAGTATTTTGTAAATAGTCGGGCGCCTTGCGCCCGAAACGTTAAAAATAGTTCGAGTCAGTTGTAGAAATGCAGTTGAGAGACGGTCGTGGTGTTTCTTTAGAACTTGTGTGAATGGTTTGAATGCTGTCATGTCGCGGTACAGATCCGATCCGGAAATGGACTACCAGAAGCCGTCCGGTTGCTCCAATTTCCTCCACTACACTTGGAAGACGATCACGTGTTTGTTGTCGCACATCACGTTGATCTCGATGGTCGTTTCCTATTGTGTTTTGGGGGCTTTCACGTTCGAAGCTTTAGAAGTCGAACATGAACGAGAAGTGAGTTGGTTGAGATTTTAAAGTAGTAAAGTTTTGTTGGCGTACCTAAATGTAAATTGCGGTTGTTTTTTCTTTGAGAAGTGGCGAGTGTTGGTTGAAAACTTTTCAAGAGTTGAGCACTTTCAGGTCATTCCTAGTTTAATTTTGGAACAAACAGGAAGTCACGCTTGCAGTTTTGAGCAAACGTAATAGACGAAGTAAACAACTGTAATTCTATGCGAACTATTTGGGAGGTAGTAAAGTTAATGGGCTGTTCCTCAGTAAATTTTACCAGCAACGTCAACACATCCAAGTTAATAGTAGGTACTGGAAGCAAATTTATCAAAGTCTTATTCTCCATCGAGACAGTGAAGAATCGATAGTCTCTGAAAAGTTCTTAAGAAATGACAAATTACAGGTTTCTACTTTTGTTAACTAAATTAGCTACAACTCGACCAATCTGTTTAGAGTAATTATAAAGGTATCACAAAAGTAACCACTTTCAGTTACCCTAAAATGCTAACTATTAGGAAGTTGTATACTATCTAGGAGGTAGTATGCATCTTATTTATATTTATTGAACACTTAACATCTAAGCTTGTAATATTAGAAATTAAATTCAAAATAGTTATAAATCTAATTATGTAGATACTACCTCAACTTTTGCAACTAAGACCATTTAGGAAGTAGCATACTCGATTATAAGGTAAATAAAATGAATAATCTTGCCAGCTTAAAGTTGTTGGTGATAAAATAATAGATGGAACTATAGCCTCCATTAAATTATCTCCTAAAACATAGTAGCGTTGATTGAGATATTGAGAGTAAATACCTCAATCAACGATAGTAGGAAGTAGTGAGAGTAGCTATAATGCAACTGACGCAAACTACCACTTTAGATAATTTTTTAATTTCAATTATTTTTATGATTATCTTAGAAGCCAAAAGATTTTTCAAGTAGTTGTAGAGAGGTAGACATAGGTAAATACAATCATTTAAGACCTGCTAAAAATAAAAATTTGTAACGATTCTTCTAAGTTTAAATTAAGATGCTCTTGACTTTTACTCTTGTTCTTTAGGAAGTAACATGGATCAATTTTCAATAAAGTTATAATATAAAATATTAATACCTCTTACTTCTTCAATAACTTTCATTTTGTTATAAATAGCATGATGGAGAACTCTTAAAAATTATTAGCAAGACCTTTCTTAAACTTTACAAGTGTTTAAGTGTCTTAAATATACTACCTTCGAATTATTTTTTTAATAAAAATTATCTGAAATACTTAAGTGGTACTTATATAGTTTCATATTTCTAAAACACTTGGTTTAAACAATTACGAGGTAGTAGGCATTTCTTATAAAATTACTAAAGAGTTATTCAAGATTATAAATATGAAGATTTTTAATAATAAGTACCTCGAATGGTGTTCCAAATTAAAATCTAACTGTAAACTTTTTAAGAGGTAACATGAATCGATTTTCATTAAGTTATAATATATTTTAATATTTCTTTAATGACTTTGCTGTAATTCTTTTTATAGATTCGTTTGTTTTGTTCATGAAAAATAATTAGAAGGTAGTATGTTTAATTTCAAAGACCCTTGCAAAGTTTCTCTATTGTCAGCACATTTAGTATTTATTTAAAAAATTTATTGAAAAACCAAAGTGGTAGTTTCATATTTCTAAGACATTTTTTTGAACAATTAGGTAGTAGTAGGCATCGCTAATAAAATCGTTAAATACTGATAAGGCTAAAAATTTGTAATAACAGATACTTAAAAGTTGTGTCTTAAGTTAAGATAAATCTGTTAATTTTTTAACAGGTATCATGAATCGGATTTAAATAAAATTATAACATATGAATACTTCTTCAATGACTTTGATGCTATTCTTTGTATAGATTTGTTTATTTTGATCTTAAAAAAATATTGGAAGGTAGTATATTTAAGTTAAAGATACTTGTAAAATTTTTCCATTGTCAACAAACTTAGTATTTTTCTAAAGAAACCATCTGAGAAACTAAAGTGGTAGTTTCATATTTCTAAGACATTTTGTTTCAAACAATCAGGAGGTAGTAGGTTTAACCTCTATCTGTATAACAATACACTTAAGGAATTAGATTAGCCAGGAGGTCAAGGTATAAGGCACCAGTTCTTACAATCTGATAGCTACAGATGTGAAAGTTCGAAGTACTTAGGAGGTAGTTGTGACATTTTTAAAATTACTTTAAAAAACCAAGGTGGTAGTTTCATATTTCTAACACATTTTTTTTTGAACAATTAGGTGGTAGTAGACATCGGTCTTAAAATGGTTAAAGACTTGTTAAAAAATACATGTAAGGCTAAAGTTTTGTAATAATAGGTACTTAAAAGTTGTGTCTTAAGTTAAGATGAACCTGTTAACTTTTTAAGAGGTAACATTAATCGGATTCCAATAAAATTATAATATATGAATATTTCTTTAATGACTTTGATGCTATTCTTTGTATGGATTCGTTTATTTTAATGTTAAAAAAGTATTAGAAGGTAGTATATTTAAGTTAAAGACACTTGTAAAGTTTTTCCATTGTCAACAAACTTAGTATTTTTTTAAAGAAACCATCTGAGAAACTAAAGTAGTAATTTCATATTTCTAAGACATTTTGCTTCGAACAGTTGGGAGGTAGTAGCTTTAACCTCTATCTGTATAACAACACACTTGAGGAATTAGATTAGCTAGGAGGTCAAGGTATAAGGCACCAGTTCTTGTAACCTGATAGCTACAGGTGTGAAAGTTCGAAGTACTTAGGAGGTAGTTGTAGGCATTGCTAATAAAATCATTAAGGACTTGTTAAAAAATACAGAGAAGGCTAAAAATTTGTATTAATTGATACTTAAAAGTTGTGTCATAAGTTAAGATAAATCTGTTAACTTTTTAGGAGGTAGCATGAATCGAATTCCAATAAAATTATAATATATGAATACCTCTTCAGTGACTTTCATGGTGTTCTTTGTATAGATTCGTTTATTTCGCTATTAAAAAAATATTAGAAGGTAGTATATTTAAGTTAAAGACACTTGTAAAGTTTTTCCATTGTCAACAAACTTAGTATTTTTTTAAAGAAACCATCTGAGAAACTAAAGTAGTAATTTCATATTTCTAAGACATTTTGCTTCGAACAGTTGGGAGGTAGTAGCTTTAACCTCTATCTGTATAACAACACACTTGAGGAATTAGATTAGCTAGGAGGTCAAGGTATAAGGCACCAGTTCTTGTAACCTGATAGCTACAGGTGTGAAAGTTCGAAGTACTTAGGAGGTAGTTGTAGGCATTGCTAATAAAATCATTAAGGACTTGTTAAAAAATACAGAGAAGGCTAAAAATTTGTATTAATTGATACTTAAAAGTTGTGTCATAAGTTAAGATAAATCTGTTAACTTTTTAGGAGGTAGCATGAATCGAATTCCAATAAAATTATAATATATGAATACCTCTTCAGTGACTTTCATGGTGTTCTTTGTATAGATTCGTTTATTTCGCTATTAAAAAAATATTAGAAGGTAGTATATTTAAGTTAAAGACACTTGTAAAGTTTCTCCATTGTCAACAAACTTAGTATTTTTTCAAAGAAACCATCTGAGAAACTAAAGTGGTAGTTTCATATTTCTAAGACATTTTGTTTCGAACAGTTAGGAGGTAGTAGCTTTAACCTCTATCTGTATAACAACACACTTGAGGAGTTAGATTAGCTAGGAGGTCAAGGTATAAGGTTCCTGCAACCTGATAGCTACAGGTGTGAAAATTACAAGTTAGATGTATTTAGGAGGTAGTTGTAAAATTTTCAACCTGATAGCTACAAGTCTGAAAGTTAGAAGTATTTAGGAGGTAGTTGTGAAATTTTTGAAACGTCTCAAGTAACTTGTTTAAAATTTTTTGACGCGTCCCAGGTCAAGAGAAACATCACAAAGATCCGAAATAACGTCACAAAACACTTGTGGACGTTAACACGAAACCTCGACGTCTTGGAACCGGAAAACTTCACCAAAGGCGCTCTGACCTTCCTGACTGAATTCGAGAGCTCCTTATTGCGAGCCATGACTAAAGACGGTTGGGATGGGGAAGAGGACGTCACCAAAGTTCAATGGACCCGGACAGGTGCCTTATTCTATTCCATCATCGTCATAACAACAATTGGTGAGTCAATAAATCCAAACTACCATCATCAATAGTTAAAGTTAGGAGAAAACTTCTAAAGGAGACAGACTGGGAAAGTGTCGTGAAACTTCCGAAAGGTGGCGTTTCTGATGCCCCGCAGTTCCTCGGGGATTAATTCGCCAACTTGCCAACTATATAATTGCAGAAACTAACAACGCCGCATTAAAGTTAACTTTCTTTGTTTGCACCAAGTTCACGCAAGTACGTACTATTTGGCATTTCCTGGCTCCGTATTCTTTAGTTTCGAGTTTTCGGGGGGATGTAACGTAATGGATCGTCTGAGGTTTCCATCCACTTTTATAATTACTTGGCCAATTTCTCAAACTCGCGTCGTTATAACAAAAGAGAGACATAGACAAACGACAAGTTTGTTGTTAGGCAGAGGCGACTCATCAACAACAAGTAACACAAATAAAGTTGGCGAGAAGAGTTACTTTTAGTTTTGTGCAAAACAAAGTTTCTCTTAAAAATAAAAAACGACGTCTCTAAAGGGGGAGCATTATGGCGACGCGTAGCAAGATTGGCTCTGTAATATTGATATTTTAGTAGTCACAGCAACCAGCTGCAATTTGGAGCTCTAGCGTTCAAACCCAGAAAAATCGCATGGTGCCTTCGTTATACCAAAGGGCATCCTCAACGCAATATTTTTACAATTTTATCTTTTTTACTGTAATTCGCGGTTTAGTAGACAATAGGTCAGTAAAGGGGACTGGAGACGAACCTAGGACTTTGTCATAGTGCCACAACATCTACTACCCTTTAAAACACACCACATAACCTACAATACCTAACTTTATTAACAATCTATTTACGTTTGGTTTACAAATAAACAGTCTTCTATTAGTCCTTATTTACTAAATGGCGCTAAAATTAATTCTTGGCGTTTCTGCCGTACCCTCCGTAGTTCCCGTACCCGCCAGGTCTGCCCCCTACCGGTCTGTCGAAGGGTCCCCCAGGTCCCACTAAGATCCCGTTCTCGATCGAATGAACCGGTCGGTTTCCTATAGGTCCGTAATCGGGTCTCCCTCCTCCTCCACCTCCAATCCCGAAACCGCTACCGCCCGGATAATGTCCAACAGGACGGTGTCCTCCCGGTCTGGGTCCGTCGACTGGTCCTCCGGGACCCACCAAAACCCCGTTGTCGATCGAATGAACCGGACGACTGGGCAACGGTTCGCCGATTTGATCAATTTTTTTTGTGGCATAACAACAATATTGTTTGCCGGCGTCACAATGGCCGTAAGAGATGCCAGGGGAGTTGCAGTTGAACTTTTCGGTACACTTGCACTTGTCGAAGTTCTTGTAGGGACCTTCCTTTACCCAAGAGGGGATGGGGCCGGTCAAGATTCCAGGACCGCTGTTGTCGGACGGGTAGGATTGGGGACGGTTCAAGTGACCTTGACCGTAGTTGCCGCCACCTCCGTATAAGCCGCTAGGTCTAAAAAAAATGGAGAGTTATTCAAATATACAGGGTGTTTCATAAAAACGCCGCAACCCGTAACTCCACTATTTGATATCCGATTTGAAAAAATAAAAAACTTTTGGATAATATTCTTTAAACGTTACAAAAGGGCCGTTATCGTGATTTTTTCAAATGTAGACTTTAATGTCAAAAAATGTCTAACTTTTTTTCAAACTGAAACGCATTTTTTAATACTTTAGTTTAATAGAGGATTTTTTTCTGAATGAAAAGTTTTTGTTTTTATTCAAATCGGATAATAAATAATGGCGGTACGGGTTGAGGCGTTTTCTTGTATACAGGGTGACTCAATGATACGAGTTATAGTTACAGGATGTTTCAGTTTCGTTATTGAAAAAAATGAACTGTTTCTTTAAATGTGTTTTTCTTATTAAATTGAGGTTAATAACGAAACACCCTGTATACTTGATGTAAGTGTAATTTACCGTTGGTTTTGTGGGTGTTCAAAGTCCGGCCCTGTTGGGCGGTTACCGAAACTGGGACTGAAATAAAATGCAATAAGAATTTTCAAAACTACAATTTAACCATGAACCGTAGTTCCAGTGAGGACTCAGAAAAATTTAAAAAAATATGAAATCACCTTAGTTCCAGAAGGCTAAACTTGGAAAAATTACAACAAATAATGATGAACCGTAGTTCCAATAAGGATTTAAAAAAATTTAAAAAAATATGGAACTATCGTAGTTCCAGAAGTCAGGACTTAAAAAAATTACAACAAATAACCATAAACCGTAGTTCCAGTGAAAGCTTAAGAAAAATTCAAAAAATATGGAACCACCGTAGTTCCAGAAGTCTGGACTTAAAAAAATTACAACAAATAACCATAAACCGTAGTTCCAGTGAAAGCTTAAGAAAAATTCAAAAAATATGGAACCACCGTAGTTCCAGAAGTCTGGACTTGGAAAAATTATAACAAATAATAATGAACCGTAGTTCCAGTAAGGATTTAAAAAAAATTAAAAATATATGGAACTATCGTAGTTCCCAAAGTCTGGACTTAAAAAAAAATTACAACAAATAATGATGAACCGTAGTTCCAGTGAGGACTTAGAAAAATTTTAAAAATTATAGAACTACCGCAGTTCCAGAAGTCTGGACTTGAAAAAATTACAACAAATAACCATAAACCGTAGTCCAGTGAGAACTTAAAAAAAAATTCAAAAAATATATAAACCACCGTAGTTCCAGAAGTCTGGACTTGGAAAAATTACAACAAATAATGTTAAACCATAGTTGCAGTAAGGATTTAAAAAAAATAAAAAAAATATGAAACCACCGTAGTTTCAGAAGTCTGGACTTGGAAAAGCTACAACAAATAATGATGAACCGTAGTTTCAGTGAGGACTTAAAAATTTTTTAAAAAATTTGGAACCACCGTAGTTCCAAAAGTCTTGGAAAAATTACAACAAATAACCATAAACCGTAGTTCCAGTGAGGATTTAAAAAAATTTAAAAAAATATAGAACTATCGTAGTTCCAGAAGTCTGGACTTAAAAAAATTACAACAAATAACCATAAACCGTAGTTCCAGTGAAAGCTTAAGAAAAATTCAAAAAATATGGAACCACCGTAGTTCCAGAAGTCTGGACTTGGAAAAATTATAACAAATAATAATGAACCGTAGTTCCAGTAAGGATTTAAAAAAAATTAAAAATATATGGAACTATCGTAGTTCCCAAAGTCTGGACTTAAAAAAAAATTACAACAAATAATGATGAACCGTAGTTCCAGTGAGGACTTAGAAAAATTTTAAAAATTATAGAACTACCGCAGTTCCAGAAGTCTGGACTTGAAAAAATTACAACAAATAACCATAAACCGTAGTTCCAGTGAGAACTTAAAAAAAAATTTAAAAAATATATAAACCACCATAGTTCCAGAAGTCTGGACTTGGAAAAATTACAACAAATAATGATAAACCATAGTTGCAGTAAGGATTTAAAAAAAATAAAAAAAATATGAAACCACCGTAGTTTCAGAAGTCTGGACTTGGAAAAGCTACAACAAATAATGATGAACCGTAGTTCCAGTGAGGACTTAAAATTTTTTAAAAAATTTGGAACCACCGTAGTTCCAAAAGTCTTGGAAAAATTACAACAAATAACCATAAACCGTAGTTTTAGTGAGGACTAAAAAAAAATATTCAAAAAATATGGAGCCACCGTAGTTCCAGAAGGCTGGAGAGGTTTGGTAAAATGTGATGACAGTTGTTGGCAGTGTTGCCAAATTTAAAATTCTTTTTACTGTTTCTCAATTTACCGTTGGTTGGGGTAGTAGTCGGGCCTGCTTCCTCCATACCCGGGCCTCTCGTTGTACTCTGAAGGATAGTTATTTTGGAACGACGGTCTAAACGACCTCTCGTCGTCTTCAACAACTTCGTAACGTGCTGACGCGCCTCTAAAAAAAATTAAAATTTTTCCAAACCAACAAAAAAATTTTGAGTACGCACCTGGAAGTTCCATCTCTGTTGTTATCACCCCAAACCCATTTCTTATCGTCTTTAGCGGTCGAGAGAGCGCAAATCGCCACCAAAACACCTGCCGAAAAAAAAAATTGGGTCACAATCTTTCTTCATTGCCACACTCCCTAATCGAGCCATTCGACGGAGGTGTGAATGTAGAACGGAATTGTGCGTTTAAATGACCACCCACTCGAACGCCATGACATAATTATTGCTACTCGCGGATTTGGAAATGTCAGAAGAATTTTGCGCTTAATTCCAGTGTGACCAAAGAACAACAAAAAAAAAAACGAAGAAAAGACAATTATTGTCACTTTCCCTAGTTACTCGGTTTTTGCAAGGAGAGTTGCGTAACGGAAAGAAATTTCCGGCACCTCCGAGCCACAAACGCCCGGCACGACGTCCAAGACAACGCAAAGAAAAATTAATTAACTAAAAAGAAAAGTCTGCGATGTTTCACTAAACGTAAAGTTAGTTCAGGAATCGAAGTAACTTGAAACGGAGAATTTAAAAGTTTATAATGAGGTTTTTCTCAAAAAAATAAAAAAATATAAAAATATGAAAAGTTAAGAAAATTTCAAGAAAATGTCCTCAAGAAGTTAACAATTGAATTGATCGAAGAAGAATTAAAATACAGATGAAAAGTGTTAGCTAATTTAAATTTAAAAATTTATAATGAGGGAAAGAAAAATAAAAAAAATAAATTAAAAATGTAAAAATATAAAAAGTTAAGAAAATTTCAAGAAAATGTTCTCAGGGAGTTAACAGTTGATCGAAGAAGAATTAAAATGCAGATGAAAAGTGTTATCTAATTTAAATTTAAAAATTTATAATGAGGAAAAAAGAAATAAAAAAATTAATTCAAAATGTAAAAATATAAAAAAAGAAGAAAATTTCAAGAAAATGTCCTCAGGAAGTTGACAGTTGATCGAAGAAGAATTAAAATGCAGATAAAAAGTGTTATCTAATCTAAATTTAAAAATATTTAATGAGGGAAAGAAAAATAAAAAAATAAATAAAAAATATAAAAATATAAAAAGTGAAAAAAATTTCAAGAAAATGTCCTCAGGAAGTTAACAGGTGATCGAAGAAGAATTAAAATGCAGATGAAAAGTGTTATCGAAATTAAATTTAAAAATTTATAATGAGGGAAAAAAAATAAAAAATAAATTAAAAATGTAAAAATATAAAAAGTGAAGAAAATTTCAAGAAAATGTCCTTAGGGAGTTAACAGGTGATCGAAGAAGAATTAAAATGCAGATGAAAAGTGTTATCAAATTTAAATTTAAAAATTTATAATGAGGGAAAAGAAATAAAAAAATTAATTCAAAATATAAAAATATAAAAAAAGAAGAAAATTTCAAGAAAATGTCCTCAGGAAGTTGACAGTTGATCGAAGAAGAATTAAAATGCAGATGAAAAGTGTTATCTAATTTAAATTTAAAAATTTATAATGAGGAAAAAAGAAATAAAAAAATTAATTCAAAATGTAAAAATATAAAAAAAGAAGAAAATTTCAAGAAAATGTCCTCAGGAAGTTGACAGTTGATCGAAGAAGAATTAAAATGCAGATAAAAAGTGTTATCTAATCTAAATTTAAAAATATTTAATGAGGGAAAGAAAAATAAAAAAATAAATAAAAAATATAAAAATATAAAAAGTGAAAAAAATTTCAAGAAAATGTCCTCAGGAAGTTAACAGGTGATCGAAGAAGAATTAAAATGCAGATGAAAAGTGTTATCGAAATTAAATTTAAAAATTTATAATGAGGGAAAAAAAATAAAAAATAAATTAAAAATGTAAAAATATAAAAAGTGAAGAAAATTTCAAGAAAATGTCCTTAGGGAGTTAACAGGTGATCGAAGAAGAATTAAAATGCAGATGAAAAGTGTTATCAAATTTAAATTTAAAAATTTATAATGAGGGAAAAGAAATAAAAAAATTAATTCAAAATATAAAAATATAAAAAAAGAAGAAAATTTCAAGAAAATGTCCTCAGGAAGTTGACAGTTGATCGAAGAAGAATTAAAATGCAAATGAAAAGTGTTATCTAATTTAAATTAAAAAATTTATAATAAGGGAAAGAAAAATAAAAAAATAAATAAAAAATGTAAAAATATAAAAAAATTAAGAAAATTTGAAGAAAATGTCCGCAGGGAGTTAACAGTTGATGGAAGAGGAATTAAAATGCAAATCAAAAGTGTGATCTAACTTATTTTGGAATTGACTGATAAGAGTAGAGGTGTAGAAAAAATCAAAAAACTCACAAATTTTTAAAATCATTTTCCCGCCACTTTACAGATCTCACAATACACACTTCACCACTAACAGCAATTCTTACATAATTCCCAACAATCGCACTTTCGCTTTTATACTTGGCCCGTCGACGGCCGCAATGGTGGCGGGAGGTGTCCCGCCACCCTTCGCCGAGATTATGAATGGCTTCGACAAAGACCGACGAATTAATTAAAACGTAAAAATGCGATCGTGTGAAAGTTCCAGCGGTAGCCAACGAAAAAAATTCAAATCGCGCCCCCACCAAATCGACTTTTGGTTACTGCAGCACGTTCCGGTCGAGAGATTTCGCTAATTTATGCGTCAGTTGGTGGTCAATTGCAACGACCACCGCGACATTGACCCGAATCCGTCCATCTTGGTTGCAGGAGCGCCGTCGTTCTTCGATCGGAATTTCCAAGATGCGAGACAACGTTCGAGTTTATTGCCAAATCCAACCCTGAATCCCGCGTCGTATCTTGGTCAATGCTGCCACAATGAGGAAACGAAACGAGAGCCGAATTAAAAACGAAAAAAATCGGAAGCTCCAGGAGGTCGCGATTTTTATAGCTTCAGCTTCAACGGGCGAAGCGCCACGAATGGTGGACGCGCCATTTTTTACGATTTCCGGTGATGTTATTTATTAATTAATTAATAATGGCGACCATTATTTTGTGGTTTTGTGGAAAAGTTAAAACAACGCTTGATGGCCGCAATTCCGTAATTATTCGTTATAAACAATTCCGCTGCTGTTCGATTGTTTATTTTGTCCAACAAATAACGATTTAATTAGTGTTAAACGCACGGATAAATACGGCGATTACGTTGTTTATTGTTAGTGCAGCAGACTTAATGCATCGTTTAGAAGAGGAAACCGTCAGGCAATCAACAATAAATTATTTCGTCATTAAACTTTACCACAAACAATTTGGCCGCAACTGTGATTAGTGGACTTAATTTTCTATAAATAATTTTTACTTTTTTTTTCTTCTTTTTTAACTCCAACTTTTTATATTTTTACTATAAATAATTTTTTAATTTCTTATTTCTTCTTCTTTTTTCTTTTCTTTCTTCATTTTTTTCTTCTTTTTTCTTTTCTTTCTTCATTTTTTTCTTCTTTTTTAACTCCAACTTTTTATATTTTTACTATAAATAATTTTTTAATTTCTTATTTCTTCTTCTTTTTTTCTTTTCTTTCTTTTTTTCTTTTTTCTAGCTATGGCATATACAATTTGCAATGTAAAAATTTATAACACAGCGATGAAACTTTGAATCATGATCTGAGCCTCTTGAGTGCCCGGAAGACACACGTCATCAGGAAGTTGAATTGGGTGCTTCAAGGGAGATCGTTGTCTCCCTTGTTGTTGCAGTTACGGTTCGTTGCTGTAACAGCAAAAGGGTTGACTCAAGAAATAGTTACACCACGAGTGGGTCACATTTTTTTTGGAAAACTAAAGTTGCTTCAACGTTCATTTCTAGTCATGAACAGAACCAAATTATTTTTTAAAAAATTTGTCGTGGTCTCCACTTCAAAACTTGTATCTGCAGCGATGAAACTGCATGTGCATAAATACTCTCCTCGATATTAGCAATTTGGTTAGGTCGATCGCTTTAATGCAGAACCGCTGAAATTCCATCAATTACCATCCGGAAAGTGCACCGAATTAATTAAATGCCAGAGAAAAACAAACTGTTTTAATAAGGCAATTAGGAGCCAGTGACTCCCCACAAACAAATTATGTCAATCATTCTGTTGTTTGAACGATGCTCTTCGTTATTGTTTGTTGCTAAATTAAACAAAACGTGAAAGGTCGAAGGTGGACCTTCGTCTGCCACAAACGACACGCATAATTAATAGGTTAGGTAGCATTGATGTGTAATAATAGCGTAAAGATTCGCGAGAGGGCCGTGAAAAATTTTGGGAACCTCTTCCAAGGGCGCAGGAAGCGACCACAACAATCAATTACTATTGGAAAATCAACCGATGACGAGATTCTTCGGATTTTTGACGATTTTAGAAGCGGGTTCAGACTGCGTCGAGCGCGGTACGGCAACGCGTGCGCGCGTACGGTGCTACAATTTTAATTATGAATACCCCTCGCATTAGCGCTATACTTTAGATAACTTTATTATAACTTTTTGAACGCGCCCAACGCGGTTCTAGAACGCGCACGCATGCGCGTACATTTTTTTACCCAAAGATTTTTTATTATCTTTTTTTCGAAGAATACGGTTATATTACCATTAGTGCTATTTTTAAATAACTTTATTGGTAACTCAGAATTTTTTTGAGAACGGCTAACGCGGTTGTAAAACGCGCACGCTTGCGCGTACATTTTTCTCACGCAAAGATTTTAGCCAAAAATGCGCCAACATTGCTATTCTTTAAATAACTTTAATTTCCAGTGTTAATTAAGGAAAAGTGTTGACGCTGCAAGTTCCGGCGCAGCTGTGCGCGTACATTTTATTGCGCATTTTTTTAATTATTATTTTTACGCATAATTAATTAGTTAGGTAGTATTGATGTGTAATAATAGCGTAAAGATTCGAGAAAGGGTCGTGAAAAATTTTGGAAACCTCTTCCAAGGGCGCAGGAAGTGACCACAACAATCAATTGCTATTGGAAAATTAATTGATGACAAAATTCTTCGGATTTTTGACAATTTTAAAGTTAAACCGGGTTTAGACTGCGTCCAGCGCGGTACGGCGACGCGTGCGCGCGTACATTACTACAATTTCAATTATGAACACCCTTCGCATTAGCGCTATTCTTTAGATAACTTTATTGTAACTTAGATTCTTTTTAACGTGACCAATGAGGTTCTACAACGCGCACGCATGCGCGTACATTTTTTTTTGCAAAGATTTTTTATTATCTTTTTCTCGAAGAATACGGCCATATTACCATTAGTGCTATTTTTAAATTGTAAGAGCGATTTATTCAGTAAAGTAGTAAAACAATACATCAGGCGGTTACAAGAGAAACTACTGTATTAGTCGGGGCACACGGGCCGCACCATAATTTGTAGGTTGGTTGTTCCGCCAAGGAAATCGTCTTAGTAGTCGTCCGAATGGATGGTGACTGTAGACTGAGTGAGTTGAGACTGCCTTGGTGATCGAGGCCCTGTCCATATATAGGATTATACCGAGGACAGGGTAGCGGGCGATTGTATGCTGCGCCATCTACGGAGGGGCGCAGTAACGAGCGAGGCGACGATGCAGTCCCCGGACGCTTGGCGGCGCTGCATCGTCCAGCTGAGTCGCGCGAAACTGGCGGTTCAAGCGGTGGGCGAGGTCGGTCGGAGAATTAAGTAGAGGCTCGTGTTACAAAATAACTTTATTGATAACTCAGAATTTTTTTGAGAACGGCTAACGCGGTTGTAAAACGCGCACGCTTGCGCGTACATTTTTCTCACGCCAAGATTTTAGCCGAAAATGCGCCAACATTGCTATTCTTTAAATAACTTTAATTTCGAGTGTTAGTTAAGGAAAAGTGTTGACGATGCAAGTTCCGGCGCAGCTGTGCGCGTACATTTTATTGCGCAATTTTTTTAGTTATTATTTTTAAGCATAATTAATTAGTTAGGTAGTATTGATGTGTAATAATAGCGTAAAAATTCGAGAAAGGGTCGTGAAAAATTTTGGGAACCTTTTCCAAGGGCGCAGGAAGCGACCACAACAATCAATTGTTATTGGGAAATGAACCGATGACGAGATTCTTCGGATTATTGACGATTTTAGAAGCGGGTTCAGACTGCATCGAGCGCGGTACGGCAACGCACGCGCGCGTACATTGCTACAATTTTAATTATGAATACCCTTCGCATTAGCGCTATTCTTTAGATAACTTTATTGTAACTTAGATTTTTTTAAAAGTGCCCAACGCGGTTCTGGAACGCGCACGCATGTGCGTACATTTTTTACGCAATTTTTTTTTATTATCTTTTTCTCGAAGAATACGGCCATATTACCATTAGTGCTATTTTTAAATAACTTTATTGATAACTAAGCATTTTTTTGATAGCGGCTAACGTGATTGTAAAACGCGCACGCATGCGCGTACATTTTCTTCACGCAAAGATTTTAGCCGAAAATGCGCCAATATTGCTATTCTTTAAATAACTTTAACTTTGAATGTTAGTTAAGGAAAAGTGTTGACGCTGCCAGTTCCGACGCAGCTGTGCGCGTACATTTTTTTTGCGCAATTTTTTTAATTATTATTTTTTCGAAGGTTACGGCCATATTTCCCCGAAAACCACCTGGGGCAAGGTTGTTACTATCTTCTACGCCATTTTGGGCATCCCCTTGATGCTCCTTTGCCTCTCCAACATCGGCGATATAATGGCGACATCGTTTCGTTTTCTTTACTGGCGCGTCTGCTGCTACGTTTGCACCAAGAAGCCAAAGAAGCGCAAAGCTCGATCGTTAAGAGGACTCTCCAGGATGCCCGAGTAAGTTTCACAATTCTCACCGAAATTTGACCTAAAAAAAATTCTTCCAGAGGGCGCTATTCGCGATCAAGAAATGCCTCGTTTCGAAGATCGATGAGAACGTCGACGCGATCAGCAGACAGCGGGTTCACTCTTTCCGAAATTAGCCCCTTCTCGCATTCAGACACCGACCTAAGGTAATTTCTATGAAAAATATGCTCCTATGAATAGAAAGGTAAAGAAGAAGAAAAAAGAAAAATTAAGACTCTTCTGTTTACGAGAAATTAAAAAATAGAAACATAGAAATGACAAAGAATAATAAAATAAATAAAATAAATAAAATAAATAAAATAAATAAAATAAATAAAATAAATAAAATAAATAAAATAAATAAAATAAATAAAATAAATAAAATAAATAAAATAAATTAATAAAATAAAAAAAAATAAAAAAAATAAAAAAAAATAAAAATGAAAAGAACAAAACTTAAAATTGAAAAATTTTTTTAGGTACCACGACGAGACCCACGACCGGGGCAAAAGGGGTTCCAGTCTTCCCCGTTTGAGGCCGTCCCAAATATCGCGCCATTCCGACACTTTGCCGGCCCGAAAGCCGCCCCAACCCACCCGCAACCAGTACAACCAGTCGGTGGGTTCGTTGGACAGGAGAAAGTATCCCAAAGGGATGTTGGTCGAGTTGGACCCCGTTTTGTTGGCGCGAACTCCGATTTTGTGCAACCGTTACGTGGTTGGTCAGAACGAAACTTTATCCAACATGGCCCCGGGCATTACCACAAGAGAATCGGAAGGACTCGGGAAGACGTCACCTCCAGCACGAAGAGCCAAATCGATGCCAAAATCCCAAAACTACCTGGAACCGCCCCGAATGCCATCCCCGATAGTTTCGGAAAGAGACGAAATGGACTCGTTAAAAAGTAGAATCAGAAGAAAAAAATCCCCACGTGACTGTTGAAATTTTCGAACATTTCCCAAAACTGACTTCGCTCAATTTCAGCTCACCACAATCCGAGTCCGAAGATGATGACACCTCTTGGTTACGGCCATCGAAGTAAATATTTGGACGATCCCGATTCTGACGACGATTACTATTACGACGACGACGAGTACTACGAGATGTCCCGGACTAGGATCAAGCCGGTTCCGATTTGGTTGTGCGTCTTCCTCGTGGTCAGCTACATAATTGCCGGTGCTTTCCTCTTCAACTCCTGGGAAACTTGGGACTTGCTCGATGCCGCCTACTTCTGCTTCATCACTTTAACAACTATCGGCTTCGGAGACTTGGTGCCGGCCAAAGGAGTCAGTCAAGATGGAACCCGCGCCACCATCAGCATAGCGTTGTGTTCTCTTTATTTACTCTTCGGAATCGCTTTGTTGGCGATGAGCTTCAATTTAGTGCAAGAGGAAGTCATTTCGAACGTTAAGAGCGTAGCGAGGACTTTGGGCATCATCAAGAAGGAAGAGGACGATTCTGAGGATGATGTCTAGAAATTAAACAATTGTTCAAAACTTGCGTGTCTTTCTTCTAAGTTAGTCGCTTCACTGCCAAGCCTAAATTTACGAGGTCAAAGTTGCAAGTATATGAGTCATATAGAAGTATATAAAGTATATGAGGTATATGACTATAGAAGTAGAAGTTACGTTCTAACCATTACTTGACATCTATTTAATTTCACAAGTGATTAGAACACCCGGAACGGTTCTGTTGCTTCTGTGACGTCACAGCTGGGAGTTTAGTTCAAACTTTTGCCGCTAGGTGTTCCGGGACCCTTAACTCGACTGTAAACGGTGGTAATAAAATTTTATTTTCGTCAAATTAAAAAACGACATTAACAGTTTTTTTGAGAGTTTCAAATTTGGTTCCATCAACGCCGTTATGCCTCAAATCCAGGTGTTTCAACGCCAACAGTTGCTGGAAAGGCTTCTGACCCAGTCCGCTCAATCGGTTGTTGGCTAACGAAATACTTTTAACGTACTGCGAACTCCTTAAAGTTTCATCATTGATCGAAGTCAGTTGGTTGGTGTCCAGTTGCAAAAATGACATTTTGGCAAGTTTCAGTTCGCCTGCGATTCTTTCGATTTTGTTGAAGCCTAAATAGAGGGATTCTAGATTTGTTAAATGATTGAAGGTGTTGGAGTCGAGTTGCTCGATTGAGTTGTGGGTCAAGTCCAACGTTTGGAGTTGAGTGAGGCCCGAAAACGCCGTTGGACTAATTTGTTTGATTTCGTTTCTTTCCAGAAATAAAGCTTCGAGACTCGCTAGACCTCCAAAGGCGTTTTGGGGGATTTCTCGTAATTTATTTTCTGTTATATCGAGTGTTATGAGTTTTGTGAGATTGTTGAAAGTGCCACGTTCGAAAACAGTGATGTTGTTTTTGGCCAGATTCAACAGTTCTAAATTGTATAATCCGCCGAAATTGTTGGTGACGAGTTTTGGTAAGTTATTTCCGTTGATTTTCATGTAATGGACGTTTGATAGTCCGTTGAAGGCGAACTGGGAAATTTCCAAATTCCCATTGTCCAAAATATCGTAACTGATTATATTCTTAAAATTGGGGGTGTTGTGGTGATTCGATGCAAAGTTGACAGTTCGACAATTCTTCAAAATAAACAAATGAGTGTTGGTTGTTAAGAATCTGTCGATGGTTTGGTCAACTTTGTTCAATCCTGTGCAGGTGAAGACGTTCTTGCCTGAAGTGTACAAACATTTGTTGTTGGGTTCCAAATTTTGGGCGTTACACGCAATTATAAGAAGAGAAACGACAACGAGGAGTATCTAGAATTCAGAAATTGAGTTAAAAAAATGTCAATGGAAAGTTAGTTACCTACCATTTTGGCACACGAAGACACGAACATCGTCAGCATTCACCAGCAAGCACTGAACAAAAACAGTCGCTGATTAATTAAAAGTCAAAAGGTTATCTTTGTTGTGACTGTTAATGATGACAACAAGAAGAGCTAGTTCATGAAGATTACGCTAGAGAAGCGAATTTAAAAATATTAGTTTTAGACATCCTCATTAAGTTCTTATTAACTTTCAAACTTTTCAATTCTTTTCTTTATTTTAATTGCAATTGCGGCTTACCAAAAACGTTCGTTCTACCAAAATTCATCTCCTGGTACCAGGATCACAGAGCGCAGAGGTGTATACAGATTTCTGTAATATAGAAAGTTTTAATAGTGGGTTGATGACAATTTTTTGGAAAAGACCTCGCTTTCATGTCATTCTCGACAGATTTTCTTTAGTAACTCAAAAAGTTCCTAAGGAATTTTTACTCCTGTCACTATGGAGTGTCTGAACGAACTTTTCGCTCACATGTGATCCTGATAAAGTCGCCGTTAAGATAACCAAGTTTCTTTCAGCCCCGAGAAATCTAGCAAGCAAATTTTACTCCTGTTACAATGTGAGTGCGTCTGAACAAACTTTTCCGCTCTCATATGATCCTGGTAAAAATTTCCATCAAGATGAGCAAATTTCTTTCGACCCCAAGAAATCTATCAAGTAAATTTTTCTCCTGTTGATTTTGGTGTCAAATTAAAGAAGAACTAGGAGGTCATTGAAGTGCGTATAAGCCTGTTAGTGCTTCTGACAATATGTTTGGATCTTGTCAATCTCATGTAATCCTGATAAGAAAAGTTGTCAATAAGATACATAAGTCACTAATTTTCGGAAATGAAAAATCTCTAAAGCAACTTTTACTCCTGTTACAATGTGAGTGTGAGTTTGCACAAACTTTTCGCTCTCATGTGATCCTGATAAAGTCGCCGTTAAGATAACCAAGTTTCTTTCAGCCCCGAGAAATCTAGCAAGCAGATTTTACTCCTGTTACAATGTGAGTGCGCCTGGACAAACTTTTCCGCTTTTATATGATCCTGGTAAAAATTTCCATCAAGATGAGCAAATTTCTTCCGACCCCAAGAAATCTATCAAGTAAATTTTTCTCCTGTTGATTTTGGTGTCAAATTACAGAAGAATTAGGAGGTCATTGAAGTGCGTATAAGCCTGTTGGTGCTTCTGACAATATGTTTGGATCTTGTCAATCTCATGTGATCCTGATAAGAAAAGTTGTCAATAAGATACATAAGTCACTAATTTTCGGAAATGAAAAATCTCTAAAGCAACTTTTACTCCTGTTACAATGTGAGTGTGAGTTTGCACAAAGTTTTCGCTCTCATGTGATCCTGATAAAGTCGCCGTTAAGATAACCAAGTTTCTTTCAGCCCCGAGAAATCTAGCAAGCAAATTTTACTCCTGTTACAATGTGAGTGCGTCTGAACAAACTTTTCCGCTCTCATATGATCCTGGTAAAAATTTCCATCAAGATGAGCAAATTTCTTCCGACCCCAAGAAATCTATCAAGTAAATTTTTCTCCTGTTGATTTTGGTGTCAAATTAAAGAAGAACTAGGAGGTCATTGAAGTGCGTATAAGCCTGTTAGTGCTTCTGACAATATGTTTGGATCTTGTCAATCTCATGTGATCCTGATAAGAAAAGTTGTCAATAAGATACATAAGTCACTAATTTTCGGAAATGAAAAATCTCTAAAGCAACTTTTACTCCTGTTACAATGTGAGTGTGAGTTTGCACAAACTTTTCGCTCTCATGTGATCCTGATAAAGTCGCCGTTAAGATAACCAAGTTTCTTTCAGCTCCGAGAATCTAGCAAGCAAATTTTACTCCTGTTACAATGTGAGTGCGTTTGAACGAACTTTTCGCTCACATGTGATCCTGATAAACGTCGCCATGAAGATAACTAAGTTTTTCTGCCCCGAGAAATCTAGCAAGCTAATTTTACTTCTGATGATTTTGGTACCAGAACCACTAAAGTACTTGGAGGTTGTTAAAAGACGCGAAAACCGGTAAGTGCTTCTGACAGAATATGTTTGACGACTTTACAAATTTTATGCCATCCTGATAAAGAAAGTCTCACTAAGATACATAAGCTAATAACTTTTGGAAATAAAAAATCTTACATAAACATTTTACTCCTGTTACCGCGTCTAGACAAACTTTTCGCTCTCATATGATCCTGATAAAAGTTTCCATCAAGATGAGCAATTATTTTCTTCCGACCCCAAGAAATCTACCAAGTAAATTTTTCTCCTGATGATTTTGGTGTCAAAATCACAGAAAAACTAAAAGGTCATTGAAATGCGCGAGAGCCGGTAAGTGCTTCTGACAATATGTTCGACGATCTTGCCAATCTCATGTCATCCTGATAAAGAAAGTTGTTAATAAGATACATAAGTCACTAATTTTCGGAAATAAAAAATCTCTCAAGCAACTTTTACTCCTGTTACCATGTGAGTGCGTTTGGACCAACTTCTCGTTTTCATGTGATCCTGATACAAATCACCATCAATATGACCAAGATTCTTCGAGCCCCGAGACATCTAGCAAGCTAATTTTACTCCTGATGATTTTGGTGTCAAAATCGCAGAAAACAGAGGAGGTCGTTGAAGTGCGCAAAAGCCAGTAAGTGCTTCTGACAATATGTTTGACAATCTTGCCCATCTCATGTTATCCTGATAAAGAAAGTTGTTAATAAGATACCTAAGTCACTAATTTTCGGAAATAAAAAATCTCTCAAGCAACTTTTACTCCTGTTACCATGTGAGTGTGCGTTAGGACAAACTTCTCGCTTTCATGTAATCCTGATACAAGTCTTCATCAGTATAACCAGGATTCTTCCATCCCGAGAAATCTAGCAAGTTAATTACTCCTGATGATTTTGGTGTCAAATTTTCAGAAGACAGAGGAGGTCGTTGAAGTGCACAAAAGCCGGTAAGTGGCAAAAGTTACATAAACCAATAATTTTCGGAAGTGAAGCAAATTTTACTTCTGTGATCAGGATCACAGGTGATATTGGGAGATCAGGATTAGAGATGACTGAAGAGATCGATGATTGACTACTCCCAGTTATGTTTATACAGTTCGAACGTATTTAAGACTAACGCATAACTCAGCTGAATTGGGAAACTTATTAGCATAAATAGTTGCAACAACAATAACGTGCAACAACATCAATTGTTCACAAAGTTGCGTAAGAACGTTTTTTGGACCGTCTCTATCTCCACCAAGGAAAGAATATTCATTGTTACTTTGTATCTGGAAATCTGGGTACCAAGTACCAAGCAAAAGTTCTGAGAACGAGCAATAAAACAAATAAATACTGACGCACCGATAAAAATTTAACGAGCAGCTTAATTAAAAAATAGTTTTGGTTTAGGTGTTTAGTAAAAATTATTAATCTTAATTGCTGACTTAGCATTAATTTTGGAACCATCCACAAATTTATGGTTTTTCTCGAATAGGTGTTTAGGTGTTTGGTAAAAATTGTTAATCTTAATTGCCAAATTAGCGTTAATTTTGGAACAATTCAAAAATTTATTACTTTTCTCGAATAGGTGCTTAATTTAGGTGACCAAAACAACCAATTTTACGAGTCTCAGTGGCTGTATAAAAGGTCAATTGTTCCTTCTGCTAGTTGTGCTTCAACATGAAGATAATCAGTTTGGTTTTCATTCTCGGTGTTGTCCTTGAAGTAATTGCTAAAGTTTAGTTGTATTTTGATCGATTTATTCGACCTTTGTTTCAGGGACTCGCCATTGACCATGATACGCTGATTGATATGCTGCCGGAAATTTGCGACAAAAGTAAGATTGTCTTTAATTGAAAATCTAAACTAAAATAATTTTTTTTCTCAAGTCCGAGAGAACCCTGAGGACCAATCGCCGAACGCCATAAGTAAGTTTCTTTTAACATTTTTCTACATTGGGTAATTAAATTTTTTCCATTGCAGTATTCACACTTGTGTGCGATGGTAAGTTTTTGGAGGTTCCTCCAGATCGTTTGAAAGTTTTTTTCAGTATTTTTCCCACTCAATCTACAACCCTTGGCAACTGAAACGTCATCTTTGACCGTTCCTCAAGAATCTCCAGAAATAGTGAGAGTGTTGCGGGAACAGTCGGTAGCTCCACGTACTTCCATCCGGCAGTTCCAAGACCAAGATGAGATAGACTCAACAATTCAGTCGAATACCGCAAGATTTTTTCAACTTATCGCCGCTCGTCCAGATCTACTATCTGAAGAGATTGTTTCTCAATTTCGAAATTTTGAACCACCTCGCCCATCAAGACCATCAAGATGCTCCAAATGTTTAAGTGGTTGCCAATGTAACTCTTCTCAGCGTCCTGATCAAGGTAGCAACAAATGCAGATTCTGCCCGCCTCGTCCCCCTAAACCTACTCCTAGGTCTTCTCCAGGTAGATCGCCGGATTTAGGGGGTATTTTGCAAAATTTGGGGATCTTTCCAGAAGGACCAACCCCAAAGACTCCACTGACTCAACCCAATCCAATCAGCGATATTAGCGGTAATGTTTTTTTTTATTCGAAGCTTTAGAGGTTTAAAAAAAATTTTTAGGGCGACAATACAAGTTTGTCTAAACTGGGGCTGGATGGTGCCAAGAAGGAGCTAGCCATATAACACATATGTCACATTATAGAGTCTGACTTAATAAAAGTTTCTGGAAATAATTTAAATTTTTTTAATACTTGCAGCCTCCCAAAAAAATCCCCAACATTTGCTTTCAACCTCTCCATTGAATTAAAAAAAAATATAACTAAACAGTTGATGGGGGAATTAGTAGTTGTGGGGTGTTAAACTTCTTCTTGGTTTGATTTCAACCCCAATCAAGAAGTTTTCGACAATAGGAGATTAAAGAACGACTTTTGGCATTTTTTTTTTATAATATTTTTATTTCCAGTAATATTAATGCATGGTCCGTAAATGGTGTTGTTAATAGAGATAGTTGGGGATGTCGCTAGTAAACCACCCCTAATTAAAAAAATAGTTACAATTATTGAGGACGTTTTGTGGTCGCCATCACTCACCTCCTTTCGCTTGGGCGGCAGCTTGAGCTGCAGCCATAGCTCCTCCATAGCCTCCATGTCCGTGAGCTAAAGCGGCCGATTGAGCCAACGCCGCAGAGTGACCTCCACTGTACCCAATCTCGTGGGAGTGAGCGGCTGCTTCAGCAGCAGCTGCTGAGTAACCTCCACTGTACCCAATCTCGTGGGAGTGAGCGGCTGCTTCAGCAGCAGCTGCTGAGTAACCTCCACTGTACCCAATCTCGTGGGAGTGAGCGGCTGCTTCAGCAGCAGCTGCTGAGTAACCTCCACTGTACCCAATCTCGTGGGAGTGAGCGGCAGCTTCAGCTGCAGCTGCTAAGTATTCAGCACTGTAGCCGCCACTATAACCATGAGATTGACTGTAACCGGCACTCATAGCTCTTGATGCAGCAGAAGCTCCTCCGTAACCCCCACTAACAGCACGAGCTGCGGATTGGCCCGCAGCTGCAGCTCCACCTACGATGTGCTGGAGCCCTCCATAACCTTGAGATTGAGCACCGGTGGCTCCCAGGCCAATTAGGCTTCCATAGCCCATGCCGTGCGAATTAGTTCGGCTATATCCTCCGTAAATTGGCTGCACGTACGGAGCTGGAGCTGGAGCGCTTCTGCAGCCACCCACGTTGTAACCACAATCGTTAAATCTGCCATAAACGTCAGCTGCAACTTCTCCACAACCATTGTTGACGCCGCTGCATGGACGCACCCCAATGGTGTTAACGGCGTTCACTACTCCTATGGCGGAAGCACCTCCATATCCTCCAACTCCACCAAATCCTCCAACTCCACCAAATCCTCCAGGTACGACTGTAGGTTCTTTATAGCCTATGGTGTTTGCCATACTTCCGGTATTCACGCGATATCCTCCCCAAGGAACGTAATAAGAACTCGGTTCTGGTTCTTCAGGTTCCGGTGCTTGAGGGTAACACACTAACGAAACAATTAAAACTATCAAGAGTTAAGTTAAAAAAAATAATAATTACGCATTGCGCAGGGGCGTCGAGGGCAGTTTCCACCTCCACATCGGTTGGTTTTTGGTTTAGGTGCAACCACTCCTGGAATTACTTGCAATCCGCCGTAACTGTAACCAGCAGCTCTAGCTCTTGCATAACCTCTCAAATAACCGACGGATGATGGTTCAGCTGGAGCTGGAGTTATTTTTGCGACCGGACCGGGAGTGTAACCGATTTTGTGAACTCCAAATCGGGCACCAGTAGAACCGTAACCACCTAAGTAGCCACCGTAACCACCAGCTTGAGATGCGGATTGGGCAGCAGCTGAACCGTAGCCACCTAAATAACCACCGTAACCACCAGCTTGAGCTGCGGATTGGGCAGCAGCTGAACCGTATCCACCTAAATAACCACCGTAACCACCAGCTTGAGCTGCGGATTGGGCAGCAGCTGAACCGTAGCCACCTAAATAACCACCGTAACCACCAGCTTGAGCTGCGGATTGGGCAGCAGCTGAACCGTAGCCACCTAAATAACCACCGTAACCACCAGCTTGAGCTGCGGATTGGGCAGCAGCCGAACCGTAGCCAGCGTAGCCACCAGCTTGAGCTGCGGATTGGGCGGCAGCCGAAGCGTAGCCACTAGCGTGAGCTGCGGCTTGGGCCGCAGCTGAGCCGTAACCGCCGAAGTATCCGCCAGCAGCTGCTTGGGATTGAGCTAAAGCTGAGGCTCCCCCGTTACCGCCGTAACCTCCAAAACTATGAGCGGCCGCTTGAGCTGCCGCTTGAGCCGAGGCTCCGCCTAGAATTGACCGCGATTCACGACTCTTGGGTGCTGAAGGAATCGAGGAAAAAAATTATTTATGGTCTTTGTTTGAAATTTTGAAAATCTCACCTGACGCTGAATCTTTGGCAAGATCTGAGTCACTCACTTCAGGAGTCTCATGTCCATAGATCGAATTGACTTGCTTCAGGAAAATTGTGGATTTAATTTTTGACGAGTTGCAGGAAGTTTAATACTTACAATCGCCAAGGCGAAGAGGAGAGCGGGAACCGACCACAACATCAACTTCATTGTTGTGAATACTCTTGCAGTGATCGGAATATGTTTTATATAGGAAGAAATCTGCGTTTTCGATTCGCATTATCGTTATGGGGAATTATTGACGATTACCGATGGTTGTTTAAGCAAATATCGGGAAAATTGAATTTTTAATTGAAACTTTTGCACAACGAAACTAAATCGCCACTCAATCGGCGTGGAGAATTAGACAGAAACTGTGAGCGAGATTAATTGACAAAGTTCAACCATTAATGTCAATATATTAAAAAATGGAACTGAAGCAATCAAATTTGTTAGTTCTATTAATTTAATTTATTTTAAAACGTTGTAGTTCATCTTAACTCTAATCTCTAATTTAAGGTTAAAAAATTTTTAAATCTTTTAATTTCGTTTATTTTCTTTAAAGCAAAATTTGCATTTAAAATTGCTATGTTATTTCACCCCCAAAAAAATTTCTTTCCTAAATTAATTTTTGATTTACTGCAAAAATTGGGTCAATCCTCGTGCGCTACTATTTAATTATCTCATTTATCGCCAAATTTAATTTCGCATAAGATCTGGGAGCAATCTTATTGTTGATTTAGAGGTAACTAAATGATTATGATCGCAGCGGTTCGGAACCAATCAGCGCTTCCATTATTAATAATTTCTCGATCGACGATAATTAAATTTTTGAACGTTCAAATTATTTTTTGTAACGGTTTCCATGGGCCAATTAAAACTTTGAAAAATTGCTCAATCGACGTGTCTGACGTTACAGAAATTGTTACATAGTAAAGGGACAGGAAAATAGAAAAATAAACGTAGCGGGCTTTAAAATAAAAAACTTGTTCTATTTTTGAGTTTTTATTAATTGATGAAAAAAAATTGAGACGGCAATTTTGGATTTTTTTTTAAATTTCTTCATTCCTTTGAGTTTCTAAAATTTTTATATGTGCGTTCTTGCTTTGGTTCTTCTATCTTCGAAATCACTTGGAACAGGTCCCAGTCCCCTTTCAACGATTTCCATTTCTAACGATGATGGACCAGGTTCAGGTAACTGCAAAGTAGTCGCTTGTTAACTGATCTGAAGCTAAATACTGACATTTCCAACTCTCTCGACATTTAGACAAACAAAATAATAAATAAAGTGTAAATAAAAAAAATATTTACATAACAAAATAAATAATAATAAAACATATTTTTGTCGTAAAGTTTTCTTGTAGATTTTTTTTTTTGGTAAAATTGGTCTCAAACTCACCAGTGTCGAAACCAAGTGCTGCCGTTCGTCACCAAAGTTCTGCAATGTAATTAAAAAAAATTGTCAATTTTTGTTAGTACAAATTACCGTTTCAAAAATGCAAAATCCAAAGGTTTTATACTATTTTAGATAGCGTATGTCTTTCACTTTTAGAAAAAAAATTGACGTTGAGTAAATTTCATTCACTAATATTTTATGATTTTCCTTCCAATATCGCCTTCATCAAAAATTATGATCTCGACGTATAAGAAGAAAATTCGTAACTTTTTGCCAAAATGTCGTATTGAAACACTCTATAGCATTCTGCATAGCAAATGTTATTCACATCTAGGGAAAGAATTGACGTTAGTTAAATTTAATTCGTTAATTTTTTATAATTTTTCTTCCCATAGTGTCTCTATCTAAAATCATGATGTCGACGTATAAAAAAACTTCACATCGAAACGTTCTATACTATTTAACATAGCGTATTTCATTTAACTTTAGGAAAAAAATTGACGTTGAGTAAATTTTATTCGCTAATATTTTATGATTTTCCTTCCAATGTCGCCTTCATCAAAAATTATGATCTCGGCGTATAAGAAGAAAATTTGTAACTTTTTACCAAAACGTCGTATTGAAACATTCTATAGCATTCTGCATAGTAAATGTTATTCACATTTAGGACAAAAATTGACGTTAGTTAAATTTAATTCGTTCATTTTTTATAATTTTTCTTCCAATAGTGGTCTCTATCTAAAATCATGATGTCGACGTATAAAAAAAATTCGTAACTCTTTAACAAAACGTCACATCGAAACATTCTATACTATTTAACATAGCGTATTTCATTCAACTTTAAGAAAAAAATTGACGTTGAGTAAATTTTATTCGCTAATATTCTATGATTTTCCTTCCAATGTCGCCTTCATCAAAAATTATGATCTCGACGTATAAGAAGAAAATTTGTAACTTTTTACCAAAACGTCGTATTGAAACATTCTATAGCATTCTGCATAGTAAATGTTATTCACATTTAGGACAAAAATTGACGTTAGTTAAATTTAATTCGTTCATTTTTTATAATTTTTCTTCCAATAGTGGTCTCTATCTAAAATCATGATGTCGACGTATAAAAAAAAATTCGTAACTCTTTAACAAAACGTCACATCGAAACATTCTATATTATTTAACATAGCGTATTTCATTCAACTTTAAGAAAAAAATTGACGTTGAGTAAATTTTATTCGCTAATATTCTATGATTTTCCTTCCAATGTCGCCTTCATCAAAAATTATGATCTCGACGTATAAGAAGAAAATTTGTAACTTTTTACCAAAACGTCGTATTGAAACATTCTATAGCATTCTGCATAGTAAATGTTATTCACATTTAGGACAAAAATTGACGTTAGTTAAATTTAATTCGTTCATTTTTTATAATTTTTCTTCCAATAGTGGTCTCTATCTAAAATCATGATGTCAACGTATAAAAAAAAATTCGTAACTCTTTAACAAAACGTCACATCGAAACATTCTATATTATTTAACATAGCGTATTTCATTCAACTTTAAGAAAAAAATTGACGTTGAGTAAATTTTATTCGCTAATATTCTATGATTTTCCTTCCAATGTCGCCTTCATCAAAAATTATGATCTCGACGTATAAGAAGAAAATTTGTAACTTTTTACCAAAACGTCGTATTGAAACATTCTATAGCATTCTGCATAGTAAATGTTATTCACATTTAGGACAAAAATTGACGTTAGTTAAATTTAATTCGTTCATTTTTTATAATTTTTCTTCCAATAGTGGTCTCTATCTAAAATCATGATGTCGACGTATAAAAAAAAATTCGTAACTCTTTAACAAAACGTCACATCGAAACATTCTATACTATTTAACATAGCGTATTTCATTCAACTTTAAGAAAAAAATTGACGTTGAGTAAATTTTATTCGCTAATATTCTATGATTTTCCTTCCAATGTCGCCTTCATCAAAAATTATGATCTCGACGTATAAGAAGAAAATTTGTAACTTTTTACCAAAACGTCGTATTGAAACATTCTATAGCATTCTGCATAGTAAATGTTATTCACATTTAGGACAAAAATTGACGTTAGTTAAATTTAATTCGTTCATTTTTTATAATTTTTCTTCCAATAGTGGTCTCTATCTAAAATCATGATGTCGACGTATAAAAAAAAATTCGTAACTCTTTAACAAAACGTCACATCGAAACGTCTTATACCATTTTACATAGCGTATTTCATTCAACTTTAGGAAAAAAATTGGCGTTAAGTAAATTTTATTTGTTAATTTTTTATGATCTAATTGTCTTTTCATCTAAAATTATAATGTGAGGGTAGAAGAAAGAAATTAGTAACTTTTTAACAAAATGTCGTATCGAAACGTTTTATACTGTTCTACATAGCGTATGTCATTCACTTTTATGGAAAAAATTGACGTTGAGTGAATTGTTTCCGTTAATTTTTTATGATTTTTCTTCTAATAGTAGTTTTATCTAAAATTATGATGTCGAGGGTATAAGAAAAAAATTCGCAACTTTTGAACTAAATGTTGCATCAAAAGTTTTAGACTATTTTAAATAGTGTATGTCATTCGCTTTTGGAATGTATGTAAACCGGTAATTTTAAATGGTGCAGTGCGTGAGTATGTACGAATGAAGCAGCGCACTTACATCATTTCCAAGAACGATGGCGATGGCGCAACAAAGCAAAATCACTTTTCCTGTCATTTCTCTTCACTGTTTTTTATTATTTTATAAAAATCACCTTTATATAGACTCTCATGAACCAATTAAGCATCGATTTTGACATTTTATTTCGACCATTTTGTAACTTTAATATTGTCAACAATTGCCACTAATTGGAAATAAAATCCAAACGGCCAATTAAACCTCATTAATGTTATTTACTTTAATGTTTTACTGTTCCTTGATTGCACCTACTCGTAATTGTTTTAAAATTAACGAATTGGCAACACTGTTGGAAACTTTTCAGCGGCAGCGCCTCCTTTGCCAAACATAGAAACGACAACTACTTGACTCGTAGCGCAGTTGGAGCATTGGTCGAAACCGCCACAATACTCCTCCCCCAACGAGGCATTTCTTGTTGGTAAAATTTTCTTTTGACGAAGCGTTGAGTCAGGAGTAATTTTGTTCGACCCCCGATTTTTTGTTGGTTTCATTTTGTTCGAAAACGTCAGTTCCGTTGGTGGTTTCGTTTAGGCCGGTATTAAATGTGAGGATGGTTATTGAATTTTGTAGTAGATAGATATACAGGGTTCTGTACGATAATCCCTCACGTGAAAATTGTATGTTCAGCCGGCAAAGCCGTCGAACGGACCGGTTTGAAAGGGATACCGGAACTCGGAAATGTTTTAGTCAAATCAGTTGGATTTATATTCCGGATTCGGACAACCTCTCCGGGCACCCGGCGCGCCATCCTGACGCTAAACTCAACCCATATATCCGTCACGAAATTGCACAATCTTCAATCAAATTTCGTAATTTAACAAAGAACCGGAAAAAATTATTTCAAAAGAGCCGCGACCTTCTCCACTATTAGTTGACCGGTACCGATCTTTAGACTCAATAAAGAAAAATTGGAAATATCACCATTTTTTTATTTTTTACGTTAAAGAGTCAAAACTATAGTTATAAATTTGTGACGTAAGTCCTAGAAATTTGATTTTTTTTCTAATTTTTCGATAGGGGGTAGTTGTGAAACTGTCACGTAGGCCAACTTTTCTTTGATAATAGATTGTCGAGATCTGAACGTTTGTTTTGTGATCGATCTCGTTGCCAGCGCCCAAAGTCCAGGTCTACGCCCTCTCGTGCATCTGTTGTCGAAATTTTGCATAAACTTAGGGAATGTTTGGCGTGTCTTGCCCACTGGCTAATGCCCGTTGCTAGGAACCGCTTGCCATTCCAATAATATATCCATTAAGCTCGACCCACCCTCTCCTGTTGAATTCATCACAGGGGTCGAAGAAAAAAGAAAAAAAAAATAGCGTCTCATGTAACATCGAGCGAGCGGAAAAAATTCTTTTTGCAACTTTCTGTTGCCGCAAAAAAAATTAAAAAATTGTCGTAAAACAATTTTTTAATTTTTTTTCTTTTTGCACTCTTTTTCTTTAACAAAATAAAAATAAAAAACTCTTTCTTTTATAACTACCGGTTTTTACAGAGACATTGCACCTACTATAACTTCCCCTAATTACTGTACAAATCTTCGCGATTCCATCGTCGTTTCAGGCTTTTTTTTAATAAGACTTCACGGTTCCAAAAAAATTCCTCGTAAATTTCTGGATGTAATTGCGTCGTTGACCACTTTGAGAAAACTAGTCTTTTCTTTCACCCTGAATTGGGGGGTTGGTCGGGTTTTAAAGGTGGAAACTTTTCGTTTCTTGCCCCCTCTTTGGTGCGAGCGGCCCGCGATGGTGGTGAAATTTTCCCAACGGTTCGAATCGTTGCAAATGGGCGATTGAATGCGTTCCGAGAAACTCTTTGAAGTTTCTTTTCGGGAGAGGGATCAGCAACTGGTTTCATTAAAAAATGGGAAATTTGCTGAAGAGAAAAACATTCGAGACATCGCGAAAACGTAAGCGGTTTACAGTTGTTATTAACGTTGGCGCGACTAACTTGAGCGGAAATTTGAAGCTTCTTTTCCCAAACAACTAAACAAAAAAAATTAAAAACAACGTTTTAATTAAAAATATTTTTTTTGCATATTGTAACGACGGAAACGGGGAGAATTTCGATCAATTGTTTGAAAGGTAGCTTTGTCAATAAAGTAATAAGGGTTGGTTCAACTGGAGGTTTGAAAAAATTTATCAAACAGAAAGATCAAATAGAGCAGCGGAGATTTGAATGTTGAAGCTGAAAGTCATGTTGTGGCTTTAACAGGCAGCCCGAGGCAAGTACTGTAAATATTGAGTCGGCAGTTGTGGCTCGTAAATCATTATTGTGCGTCACCCTTTTGGCCTGCCAAAATTTTACAAGTGCCCATTATTTTTTTCTTAAAATAAAATTTCGAATTTATTACTGCATTATTTGCCTATTAAACTCGCAAAAGTGACCTCCTCAAGGGGGCATCGTCATTGTATTATTGAAGTAGGTACAGTGGCGAGCAAAAAATAAGGCACAATGTTTCTTCCCAGTGTGAACCAACTCCATTTGGTAGGATGGGCGGGGCATTGCGACCCACCCATTGTCAGGTAATTTGCTGTCGGGTGAGAGAAGTAGGTGCCCTTTGGGGTGGGTATAAACTCCAAAGCGAATAAATATTTATTACCTGTAGCACCATTGGGCGATACAAATTTTTATAATTTTTTTTATTAGAATGATTGCCTGCTCTGCTTCAGCTTAAAAAAGTTTAAAAAAAATTATAAGTCTTAAAAGGAGTGTCAAAGACGTCTTCTAGTGGCTTGGAAAGATTAAACCATGGTCTCTTAAGCAAGAAATCACTATTTTGTCACTCTTATTTGTTGATTTCTTATGATTTTCTTTATTAGAATTCATCACCTGACTTTTCCTCATCATTCAACAATTTAAAAAAAAATTATAATTCTTGAACGGAGTGTCAAAGCAAAATTTACTGTAGTTGCCTGGAAAGATCAAACCATAGTCTTTTAAGTAAAAAAATCACCATTTTGTGACTCTTATTTGTTGATTTCTTTTCATTTTTTTTATTAAATTTTATCACCTGACTTTTCCTCATCATTCGACAATTTAAAAAAAATCATAATTCTTGAACGGAGTGTCAAAGTAAAACTTACTCTAGTTGCCTGGAAAGATCAAACTATAGTCTCTTATGTGAAAAATCACCATTTTGTGACTCTTATTTGTTGATTTCTTATGATTTTTTTTATTAAAATTTATCACCTGACTTTCCCTCATCATTCGACAATTAAAAAAAAATCATAATTCTTGAACAGAGTGCCAAAGTAAAACTTTCTCTAGTTGTCTGGAAAGATTAAATCATAGTCTTTTAAGTAAAAAATTACCATTTTGTGACTCTTATTTGTTGATTTCTTATGATTTTCTTTATTAAAATTCATCACCTAACTTTCCCTCACTATTCGACAATTAAAAAAAAACATAATTCTTGAACGGATTATCCAAGTAAAACTTACTCTAGTTGCCTGGAAAGATCAAACCATAATATCTTAAGTAAAAAATCAATATTTTGTGACTCTTATTTGTTGATTTCTCATGATTTTTTAAATTAGAATTCATCACCTGACTTTCCCTCATCATTCGACAATTTAAAAAAAAAATCATAATTTTTGAACGGAGTGTCAAAGTAAAACTTACTCTAGTTGCCTGGAAAGATCAAACAATAGTCTCTTAAGTAAAAAATCACCATTTTGTGACTCTTATTTGTTGATTGCTTATGATTTTTTTATTAGAAATCATCACCTGACTTTCCCTCATCATTATTTGACATATAAAGAAAATCATAATTCTTCAACGGAGTGTCAAAGTAAAACTTACTCTAGTTGCCTGAAAAGATCAAACCATAGTCTCTTAAGTAAAAATTCACCATTTTGTGACTCTTATTTCTTGATTTCTTATGATTTTTTTTATTAAAATTTATCACCTGACTTTTCCTCATCATTCGACAATTAAAAAAAAATCATAATTCTTGAACAGAGTGCCAAAGTAAAACTTACTCTAGTTGTCTGGAAAGATTAAATCATAGTCTTTTAAGTAAAAAATTACCATTTTGTGACTCTTATTTGTTGATTTCTTATGATTTTCTTTATTAAAATTCATCACCTGACTTTCCCTCACTATTCGACAATTTAAAAAAAACATAATTCTTGAACGGATTATCCAAGTAAAACTTACTCTAGTTGCCTGGAAAGATCAAACCATAATATCTTAAGTAAAAAATCAATATTTTGTGACTCTTATTTGTTGATTTCTCATGATTTTTTAAATTAGAATTCATCACCTGACTTTCCCTCATCATTCGACAATTTAAAAAAAAAATCATAATTTTTGAACGGAGTGTCAAAGTAAAACTTACTCTAGTTGCCTGGAAAGATCAAACAATAGTCTCTTAAGTAAAAAATCACTATTTTGTGACTCTTATTTGTTGATTGCTTATGATTTTTTTATTAGAAATCATCACCTGACTTTCCCTCATCATTATTTGACATATAAAGAAAATCATAATTCTTCAACGGAGTGTCAAAGTAAAACTTACTCTAGTTGCCTGAAAAGATCAAACCATAGTCTCTTAAGTAAAAATTCACCATTTTGTGACTCTAATTTGTTGATTTCTTATGATTTTTTTTATTAAAATTTATCACCTGACTTTCCCTCATCATTCGACAATTAAAAAAAAATCATAATTCTTGAACAGAGTGCCAAAGTAAAACTTACTCTAGTTGTCTGGAAAGATTAAATTATAGTCTTTTAAGTAAAAAATTACCATTTTGTGACTCTTATTTGTTGATTTCTTATGATTTTCTTTATTAAAATTCATCACCTGACTTTCCCTCACTATTCGACAATTAAAAAAAAACATAATTCTTGAACGGATTATCCAAGTAAAACTTACTCTAGTTGCCTGGAAAGATCAAACTATAGTCTCTTAAGTAAAAAATCACCATTTTGTGACTTTTATTTGTTGCTTTCTTATGATTTTCTCTATTAGAATTCATCACCTGACTTGCCCTCATCATTCCACAATTAAAAAAAAAATCATAATTCTTGAACGGAGTGTCAAAGTGAAACATACTCTAGTTGCCTGTAAAGAGTGAATCATATTGCCTTTAGCAAAAAATTACCATTTTGATATTCTAATTTGTTAACTTCTTGTGATTTTTTTCTTAGAATCATGACTTGGCTCTGTTTCACAATTTGGAAATTTAAAAAAAAAATCATAAGTCGTGTTCGAGATACTACAGGAAAATAATTTTCCGTTTTTAAAAAAAACCTGATCAAAACCCGTTTAAGAAATTTTTTTCAATCTTGTAGTTTTATTTGTTAATTTTTTATAATTTTTTGTATTTAGATCGTCACATTGTTTCTCCACCATTTGTCCATTTTTTAAAAAAAGTTGTAAGTCTTGAAGAAAGGGTGTCAGTAAAGTAATTCTTAACTGGTTGAAAAATACTTACAACAGTCTCTTTGAGAAAAAATTACCAATAATTTTCTAACTTAATTTGTTAATTTCTTACATATTTTTATACCAAGCTTCTCACATGACTTCTGCATCGTTGGTGAATTTAAAAGTTTATTCTTAGTCTCAAACTTTTTAGCAAACAATTTTTTTAATTTGAAGTTACCTTCATTACACTAACGCCACTTAGACCAACAAAGCTAGTATTAGAATAAATTGCCTGATGTCCTAAATCTTACATGTTCAAGTAAGACGCTTCGACCACAACTCTTAAATCTATTCTTTGTAATTGCTCCAGCGAACAAGTCGGTTCGTTGAGGGTTGGTTAAAGTTTCCTGGCGGTCTCTCGTCCGAATAACAATAATTGCCTTTACTTCGCCCGTCAATTTGGGACCTTTTGAGAGCACGTCTTTCAAAAGCCGATTCTAATGCGATTTGCTTGGCTCACAAGAAGGAAGACCCTGTCCGGATAAAGTCGCGGATTCGGCGCGACCTCTTTCATTTTCCCCCCTTTTCACCGAAAGGTCGCCGGTCCATCGACCAAAAGCAGATTATATACCGGGGGACGAAGCGGAGCGACGCCACCTGAAAAAAAAAAAGAAAAACGCGCGAGTAACCTCGTTACCTGCATTACCGACGGCGCAGAAAATTGCAACAAACAAAAAAAAAAGAAATTGCAGGGGGCAGTGGAATTTTAGGTAAGCCACCCCGGATCGTCGGTTGCAGTGAAATCGTCGCCGCTTTGATCAGAAAATTACATTGTTGATGGTTATGGTATGACTGAAAATCCCAGTGCAGGACTCGCTGGTGGTTCCAATCCACCAAAGCGTGTTCGAGACAAATCGAATTGAAACAACATTGAGTACGTTGTTACGCCAATCAACGAAGCAACTGAATGGTTCGATCGTAATTGAATCGCTCAAGACCCAATTAAAGCTTTAATTAGAAAAGAATTGTGCAACTGCTAATGAAGCACCTAATTACAGAAATTCGATTGCTTAAGTAGTGACGCCCAATAGTTGACAACCGGCCGACGAGTGGCCGTTGAAATTGCCTATCACCTCGATCATCAAAACTTCTGGGCGGCAGCGGGGCTGCCGCGCGTCTTGCCACATCACCGCTAAAACTACTCTCAATAGGGGAGCACCTTTACTAGTATAACAATAATAATTTTAGAATTTAAAAAAGTTTTGTTTCAACACCTTGTTAGCAACCTCGAAACAAGTTCAACCTCTAATCCAAACATTGGCGAATGACGCCGACGTCTGTCGCCGTAAATTCCGACGCCGCCGTAAAAACCACCTCACCGTTCGTTTGTTGAACCGCACACCAATTCTATAACTAAAACAAATTCGGGCCGTCACCATGTCTGAAAGTATTTATAGCCACCCTATTTCCGTCTTTCCTTCCATCTTATTTCAGTTGAGCACCAGAACCGAAGCGCGGCTGGCCAAAAACCGCGCTTTTTCTTCGTACATCCTCCTCACCGAAAAATTAAAATTACACGATCGAAAAATCAAAAGTGCGCAGTTTCGATGAAGAAAAACAAAAACCAACAATAGCCTGTCGTCGCGTGTAATGACGAATAAACAAAGTTTAATTAACGGCAAAACGAATCGACAACCACGACGACGACGCCGGCTTTAATTAAGTCCGTCGTCGCAGAGTTTTGCGTGGGGGGGGGGCACAGTGCGGATTATTTTTATTTTAATTAGAAAAACAACGTTACAACCCTTTCTACTGCCGCCACCAACGACACATCAGTGAAATTGGGGGTTGAAAGACACGTGCGAACTTTTTAACTGACGGTTCGCAGTTTTGGTGGTTTTTCGTTGCGACGGTTGGCTGCTTGCGTGAATGGGGTTGAGGAGATTCCGGATCGGACGCAGAAAGTGTGCTAAGGTGAGACAAACAACTCGGAACCTGGAGCGTAACCTCCCCCAATTTTTCGCCATCGGACTCACCCCATTGGAACCGGTAAAAGAATAAAAGTAATAAATCAAAATATTGAAAAAAAAAATTCTTTTAAATAAATAAATAAAAAATTTCTTTTTCGTGGGGCATCTGTTTGGTTAAATTTGAGGGTCTCGTCACGATTATCCGATTACCTAAAAATAGAGTTCCAAATGGGGATGATGAGTGGCCCTTTGCCCTTGTTGGCTGAACTTGAAGGAAGATTAGAGGTGTGCGGGTGCCGGAATTATCGGAGCGAGTCAGGCCGGTACGTTACAATTAAGAGCATGTGCTCGCTTTCGCTGAAATACGACAGAGTTAAAAGCTAATAATTAATCATAATTACATTGCCCTCATATAATGGACATCTTTACGGTAAAACGGTAATGAAACGAAATGCAGATTAATGGTCGAGAAGGCGGGATTGCGTCTCTCTAATCGAAACCGCAGTTGGCTATTTGCGCTGTCGATTTTTTTTTTTTTTTTGGTTCGTTTTCAATGATCCCAGTTGACTGTGGACGGCGAAAAAATAAAATCGAAACAACGTCTGCAGTTTGTTACGTTGAGTATGTTTATTTTTTCAGTTACCTCGTATAAGCCCAATGTATAAACTACGGTGTTCTGTTTGAAAACGCAATAAAAACTTTTCACGTAAACAGCATTAAATCCTGTATTGTTTCCCAAGTGGCCATAAATAAGAAAAATAAACGGCCAAAACATAATTTCTAATAAGCGCTGAGAGGTGCGAGACGTCGCGACTTAATCGACGAAAAGTTACGGGCAATAAAAATGAAAAAAAAATTAAAAATTAAGTAGGCGAGGGCGCGAGGGAGAGCGCGCCAAATCGACGTCAAGGGTTTAACAGTTTCTTTTTGTTAAAATCCTCAAAAATTATAAAAAAAAAATTATTTTGGTGAGCTAGCAATAAAAAAAATCATAAGACTTGAACGGCGTGTGGCAGTAAAACATCTACTAGTTGCTTGGAAAGAGCAGATCATAGTCTCTTAACCAAAAAATTACCATTACGTTGTCAATTTTTTATTAGAATCATCATTTAACTGTTTTTCAGCATTTTGCAATTAAAACAAATATCATAAAATTTACACAGGGTGTCGCAATTAAACCGATCCTCGCTGTTTAAAAAGATATAATCAGGCCTTTAAAAAAAGTCCGTTTTTGTAGTTTTGTTTATTAATTTTTTATTGATTTTTATATTATTATTAATTTAAAAAAATTATAAGTCTTTTTGGTACCCTGGGTTACTAAAGATGCACAAGAATGTACGTAATAATAATTCTTTATTTGTAATGTGCTGTCCTAGCGTCGCTATCGAATTAACTAACTTCTATAACCGTCAATCCTCATCGCTAAATTATACACAAAAGTATTAACATTTCTTTACGGAACTAATACTAACAACATTATTGAGTAAAGTTCGTGTCGGGTGCCAGGGCCGGTCTGCACAGTTTTGAACAAGATATCGTACTAAAATTAGTACTAGCTGTTTCAAAGAAGCTAATCATAGTCTCTCTAAAAAAAAAAATAGACGATCTCCTACTCGCTGACCTTAAAGTGCCGTCAAACGGCTTCCTGTTAAAGTGCCGTTAATCCATATGACGCCACTTCAGTGTGTTAGGGCAAGGAAAAAGATTAGAAAAGTTCTTTTCAAGTATTAATTTTTAATCGCACTTAAAAAAAAATTACAAGGCCCTGAACTAACATTGCGTAAAACTTCTTTTTCCAAAAAGAAAGCATCGTTCGAACAAGGATTTGAACCCGAGGCCTGTCTATTGTACGCCATCGGTTTTCCACGGCTCTAACGACCTCGCTGGTCGTTGGGTGTTCGATTTTTGTAGTCTCTCGTCTTTCCGTGACGACATATTAATAGGAAGCCGTTCAACGGCACTTTAATTACAGTGTTTCCTAATTGTATTTCATAGATCCTTGTATTAAGATTGTCACATCATTTGTTAGGTTTATAAAAATCCTAAGTCTTGAACGAGGTGTCATAATAATTTTTTTATAGTTGCCTGCAAAGAGCTGGCCGTTGTCTTTCCAGGAAAAAATGGACAATTTCTTGATGTTAGTTGTTGATTCTTTATGAATTTTTGTCACGTGGCTCCTTCTCAAAATTAGTCAATTTTAGAAAAATCATAAGTCTTGGACGAAGTATTGTACTAAAATTAATCCTAGCTACCTCGAAAGAGTTAATCATAGTCTCTTTAGGAAAAAAAAGCCAGTTGGGAACAAATCTAATGTACACCAAATTAAACCATATATCCCTTGCACTGTCCACCAGAAAATTTAATGAGCATCAAAAAATCTAAATTAAACCCAAATTATTATACATCAGAAAATGAGAACATCACCACTAAAATAACTATGCTGCGTATTGTTATACCATTGCTTATATTTTAAATTCTATATGTTTATCAATTTTACTAAATGTTCACCAAATTTAGAACGCTCAAGTTACGCGTCCGTGCTGTACATGATAAATATTGGCGCTATCCATTTATATTTAGTGTTTCTCAAAAAAACTATTTGTGCGTCAAATAATTATTCTATTACTCCAAAAATAAAATATGCTCGCGCATCTCTCCTTGCCGCTTGCGCTTCCAGACAAGAGGCACGCGAAAAAAGTTTTGTACACGGTCAGTTCATGGTCCTGTAATTTTTTTTAAAAGCACGATTAGAAATTACCACTAAAAGAAGTTTTACGTTTTACATAATGCAAGCCAATTACAGCAAAGCATTTATATATTACGGAAATCAATATCTTTTTTTTGTGCAAACCACTTCTATTTTTACTCTTATTTTCCTTGCCCTAGCACATCTACATCTATAATTTTGCATAAAATTGTTTATCATTTGCACAACATTTTATTGCTTGTGTATTTTTGATCAACAAATAGTATTTTTAACTGCTAAATTTTATAAGACACTGTCGAAAATTAAATATCTGGGTATTAGGTTAGAATTAAATGCGGAATAAAATTTGGTGAACATTTAGTATTTATGGTCAACAAAAGTTATTTTGGCAAACAAAATATATAAGAGGCCAGCATTATGATAATATTTGGTTGTCGCTTTAAGATTATGTATTTTCTTAATTTTAGTGAGCATTTAGTATTTTTGGGAAATAAAAGTATTTTTTTGTATGAAAATGTTGGGTAAATTTGATAGACTTTTAAATACGACCCATTTTTAATCGTACTTAAAAAAAATTACAGGACCCTGAACTGACATTATGTAGAACTTCTTTTTTCCAGAAAAAAGTATCGTTCGAAAAAAGGATTTGAACCCGAGGCCTGTCTATCGTACGCCACCGGTTTTCCACGGCTCTATCGATCTCGCTAGTCGTTGCGTGTTCGATCTTTGTAGTCTCTCGTCTTTCCGTGATGACATCACTTGCGTGTCGCGCGCGCATTAACGGCATTTTAATAAAAAGCCGTTCGACGGCACTTTAAGTACAGTGTTTCCTAATTGTATTTCATAGATTTTTGTATTAAGATTGTCACGTCATTTGTTAGTTTTATAAAAATCATAAGTCTTGAACGAGGTGTCATAATAAAATTATTCCTAGTTGTCTACAAAGAGCTAGTCGTTGTCTTTCCAGGAAAAAATTGACAATTTCTTCATTTTAGTTGTTGATTCTTTATGAATTTTTATCAAGTGACTCCTTCTCAAAATTAGTCAATTTAAAAGAAATCATAACTCTTGAACGATGTATTGTACTAAAATTAATCCTAGCTACCTCGAAAGAGTTAATCATAGTCTCTTCAGAAAAAAATACACAGTTTCCTAATTTTACTTGTTAATTTTTAATAAATTTTTATATGAAGTGTGCGCGTCTCTTGTACACGTTGAGGCAAGTCGGTTGGGCAAGAGGCGAACGCAGCAGTACGGAGTCAGAGTTCGTCGACTATTTGTTTACATGTTTAATTGTCAATGTATTGCATTCTCTATTATATTATTATTACCTTACATCAGAAGTGGTTGTTAGTGTAAGATGCCCAAGAGAAAGAACCGATCATCATTCTCATCTACAGCAACTTCGAGTTCCTCGACCAGCAGCAGTTCCCACTATGGACGACAAAAAACACAGAAAAAAATATAAAATCGCAAGGAAACTTTTAGAAATTTTTCGACGTACCGTCGAGGGCCACTATTACCGTTGACGAATCACGTAAATACGTTATAAACCTCCCCTATTGTTACAGCAATAAATCCTTTCGTTTTCTCGAACCCACCGATCTCTTTCTCTCGATATAATGTAATGAAATATTTTCAACCGATTGCCACATAAAGAAAACGAAAAAAAGAAACGAATAAATCCTCGGACGCGGCCACTACCACAACGAATAAAAATCAACGTAAAATATGATCCAGTTTCCCTCCAGAAATATGTGTGTTGATTACCTGTCGTGTTGTCACATAAAACCGTAGCCTCGGCATAGCGTTGTTTCGGTCGGATGAACAGTCGGCGTCTGCGTCGCGACGCTACGCTACAAATGTAGTAGAAAAAAAGACGGCGACGTCGCGACGTACGGCCAAGTTCGACAATTCAATTTTACGTTCCATTTTCCTTGGCGGAGGTGACGACACTTTCACGAAGCATTGTGCGCGTTCTGTAAATGACGAGATATTTTCTCGAGTGGCGAGTTATTATTTCGAAAGCGACGCCAATTGTTTAAGGAGAGCTTAACAATTTTTCCGGAATTTACTCCAAAAACCACGACCACCTTCCACCAACCGGCACCGATCTATGCACCTACGCACTCTAGTTTGCATTGAAAATTTTTTGCTTTGTAAATGCACATTTTGAAAGCTCCGACCGCTGTCGCTGAATCTGGCCGGTACCGACCTGAAGAGCCGCAATTAGTTAGGTAGCATTAATATTACGTCACTTTATAATATTTACGTTTTAATTTGGCACTTTAGAAATTTTAATTAAATTTTCATAAGGAACGGCCGGCACCGACCTAAGAAGCACCAATTGACTAGATACTTTTGTTGTTCTTTAGAGCTACCTGATTTTAATCGCAGCTTTTCCGCCAACTCAACCTTTAAAAACCTCCCTGAACTGGCCGGTACCAACCTAGGCTCCCATTACTCTCTCTTGTTTTTGTCCGCAACATTTGGAGTTTTTTCCAGTTAGTCTCAGATCCAATGCAGACCCGACTATTGCGTACCTCAATTTTTTTTTCCAATTCAAAGTTAATTTTTTCTTTGTCGGCCGCCCTGCACCCTCCGGTAATTGCCTTACACGGGGATAACGATTGTGAAAGGGCGAAAGTCGGCTTTCGACAGGGATTATCGTCTTTTCGTCGAGCAACAATAACCTTTCAGAATTTTATAGTCCTCCCTCCTCCCACCCGTCCGCTGCCTTCCCCTGCCCGCCGCCCCCCCGCACTCAAACTTGAGTATTAGCCGGAAGATTTAGTGCGTCGTCATCAATTTTTTATAACGCGGAACATGATATACGTCGAGATGAAAGCCCCGAAGGTATTTATCTAGAAGACTGCGGCGAGGGTCGGGGCGGACGTCACCGACCGGTGGAGCGCCAAATTTGAATAATTCCTTCGGGATAACTGACAACAATAGATGATACCTCCGGTTATTGGCGTAAGTAATCACGTATTATTGGGCTGTGTGGTCGGTGCCGGTTTCTATTGTTATGCATATACATCCAGAGATAGAGAATGTAAATATGGACGGTGTTCGATGGACTGCGGCAGGATATACAGTTAATTATCGCGTTATTCCACTAATGAATGATTTATGGGGTTCAAGGACAAATTGGCCGCCAGTACTTTGATGTCAATGGGGGGTCATTAATAGACCTGAATCAATTCGTTAATACGACGCGGATCCATAATTGCAACGCCGCTATGGATAATAAGGCAAATTACCCCCAGACCTCCAACAACTAAACGGAGGAGGCTGTTTTGGAAAAAATAAAGTTAGTGGGTCAGTGGGTTAATTAAAAAAATATGGTGCCCCCTTTAATGTCTGAGAAAAACTTGAACCGCTATATCAAATTTCATATTAGAGACTTAGGATCTACTACGCAATATTGTTAATATTGGAGCTTGTTTTAGTTGTGCCGAAAATCTAATCATAGTTATGAGCTTGGTTAGCAACGTAGAAGAGAATAGTGAAGACCGCTTTTCTCTACGATGAATAATAAGAAAGTCATATAGGGCTAAATCTTAGCACCCTAAGTACTTGACGTGATTTCAACAGAACTAATCAAGCAAAATATGTCGAGTTTGGGCTCTTTAAAAAGGTGTTTGGACAAACTTTTTAAATAGAAGTTAACGAGTTTGGTCGGCATCGACCTAATGTTAATTTTTAATTTTTTTTATTTAAGCATCTTTTTCATAAAATTAAAAATTGAAAATTTAATTATACAATTACACACCTGTATCTGGCTAGCAACGTAGAAAAGATCAATGAAAACCGTTTTAATCTACGATGGATAATAAGAAAGTCATATAGGGCTAAATCTTAGCACCCTAAGTAATTGACGTAATTTCAACAGAACTAATCAAGCAAAATATGTCGAGTTTGGGCTCTTTAAAAAGGTGTTTGGACAAACTTTTTAAATAGAAGTTAAAGAGTTTGGTCGGCATCAACCTAATGTTAATTATTGTTTTTTTTTATTTAAGCATCTTTTTCATAAAATTAAAAATTGAAAATTTAATTATACAATTACACACCTGTGTCTGGCTAGCAACGTAGAAAAGATCAATGAAAACCGTTTTAATCTACGATGGATAATAAGAAAGTCATATAGGGCTAAATCTTAGCACCCTAACTACTTGACGTAAGTTCAACAGAACTAATCAAGCAAAATATGTCGAATTTGGGCTCTTTAAAAAGGGGTTTAGACAAACTTTTTAAAAATAGAGGTTAAAAAGTTTGATCGGCATCGACCTAATATTAATTTTAGATTTTTTTTTATTTAAGCATCTTTTTTTTAAATTAAAAATTGAAAATTTAATTATACAATTACACACCTGGCTAGCAACGTAGAGAAGATCCATGAAAACGGTTTTAATCTACGATGGATAATAAGAACGTCATATAGGGCTAAATCTTAGAACTCAAACTACTTGACGTAATTTCAACAGAACTAATCAAGCAAAATATGTCGAGTTTGGGCTCTTTAAAAAGGAGTTTGGACAAACTTTTTAAATAAAAGTTAAAAAGTTTGGTCGGCATCGACCTAATATTAATTTTAGATTTTTTTTATTTAAACATCTTTTTTACAAAATTAAAAATTGAAAATTTAATTATACAATTACACACCTGTGTCTGGCTAGCAACGTAGAAAAGATCAATGAAAACCGTTTAAATCTACGATAAATAATAAGAAAGTCATATAGGGCTAAATCTTAGCACCTTAAGTACTTGACGTAATTTTAACAGAACTAATCAAGCAAAATATATCGAGTTTGGGCTCTTTAAAAAGGAGTTTGAACAAACTTTTTAAATAAAAGTTTAAAAGTTTGGTCGGCATGGACCTAATATTAATTTTAGATTTTTTCTTGTTTAAGCATACTTTTAGTAAAATTAAAAACTGAAAATTTAATCATACAATTACACACTTGTATCTGGCTAGCAACGTAAAGAATATTAATGAAAACCATTTTAATCTACGATGGATAATAAGAAAGTCATATGAGGCTAAATCTTAGCACCCTAAGTACTTGACGTAATTTTAACAGAACTAATCAAGCAAAATATATCGAGTTTGGGCTCTTTAAAAAGGAGTTTGAACAAACTTTTTAAATAAAAGTTAAAAAGTTTGGTCGGCATCGATCTAATATTAATTTTAGATTTTTTTTATTTAAAAATCTTTTTTACAAAATTAAAAATTGAAAATTTAATTATACAATTACACACCTGTGTCTGGCTAGCAACGTAGAAAAGATCAATGGAAACCGTTTAAATCTACGATGAATAACAAGAAAGTCATATAGGGCTAAATCTTAGCACCCTAACTACTTGACGTAAGTTCAACAAAACTAATCAAGCAAAATATGTCGAATTTGGGCTCTTTAAAAAGGGGTTTAGACAAACTTTTTAAAAATAGAGGTTAAAAAGTTTGATCGGCATCGACCTAATATTAATTTTAGATTTTTTTTTATTTAAGCATCTTTTTTTTAAATTAAAAATTGAAAATTTAATTATACAATTACACACCTGTGTCTGGCTAGCAACGTAGAGAAGATCCATGAAAACGGTTTTAATCTACGATGGATAATAAGAACGTCATATAGGGCTAAATCTTAGAACTCAAACTACTTGACGTAATTTCAACAGAACTAATCAAGCAAAATATGTCGAGTTTGGGCTCTTTAAAAAGGAGTTTGGACAAACTTTTTAAATAAAAGTTAAAAAGTTTGGTCGGCATCGACCTAATATTAATTTTAGATTTTTTTTATTTAAACATCTTTTTTACAAAATTAAAAATTGAAAATTTAATTATACAATTACACACCTGTGTCTGGCTAGCAACGTAGAAAAGATCAATGAAAACCGTTTAAATCTACGATAAATAACAAGAAAGTCATATAGGGCTAAATCTTAGCACCCTAAGTACTTGACGTAATTTTAACAGAACTAATCAAGCAAAATATATTGAGTTTGGGCTCTTTAAAAAGGAGTTTGGACAAACTTTTTAAATAAAAGTTAAAAAGTTTGGTCGGCATGGACCTAATTTTAATTTTAAATTTTTTTTTGTTTAAGCATATTTTTAATAAAATTAAAAACTGAAAATTTAATCATACAATTACACACTTGTGTCTGGCTAGCAACGTAAAGAATATTAATGAAAACCATTCTAATCTACGATGGATAATAAGAAAGTCATATAGGGCTAAATCTTAGCACCTTAACTACTCGACGTAATTTCAACAGAACTAATCAAGCAAAATATGTCGAGTTTGGGTTCTTCAAAAAAGAGTTTAGACAAACTTTTTAAATAGAAGTTAAAAAGTTTGGTCGGCATCGACCTAATATTAATTTTAGATTTTTTTTTATTTAAGCATATTTTTTATAAAATTAAAAATTTAATTTTACAATTACACACCGGTGTCTAGTTAGGAACGTAGAAAAGATTAATGAAAACCGTTTTAATTTACGATAGATAAAAGAAAATTATATAGGGCTAAATCTTAGCACCCTAACTACTTGCCGTAAATTTATCAAAACTTTTGACGCAAAATGTGTCGAGTTTGGGCTCGTTGTGGAGGGTTTTTGGCCCTCTATTTAAAAAACTATCAAAAAAATTGGCCGGTACCGACCTAACGTCACAATCGCGTTTTTTCTTTATTCCTCGTCACTTATTGATTCCGTGGCTACTGTTGGTGAAATCCGGTCTCAACCGCGAGTAATTGATGGCACCTGGTGCTAAAACGCGCCGTTTGATGGTTGCGAAGCTCTTCACCGTCACTTAGACCACCGCCGTTCAACTTTGCCCAATTAAGAACGTCGACCGATACGATAAGCAAAAGTCCTGTCGATGTTGGAGCAATACTCGACGACCATCATCAACCGCCGGTCGAACTTAACAATTGACGCCGGAAGTAGAAGAGAGAGAGAGAGAGAGAAAGTATAGGAAAAAGTTCGGCAGTCGTCAAGGGAGGATTTACTCCAGAACGTTCTCTCCACAGATCATCCCGGACGGGACTCTCTCAACTTCGTACTTAGCCGATGCCGCAGTATGTTTAGTTCACATAGGAAAGTGGAAAACATCCCTCTTGTCGGAAAACCTCCCCCTCTCTGGACCGTCGGTCGGAACGACGTGCAATGTGCAGGCCGCGGAACCAGTCGAATTAATTAGGACGCTTTGTGGCCTCTCCAGAGGACCCGCCACGGGGGGCTAATCAAATATTTCAATTCGTTTAACTATATAAAATTTCGGTTAGCAGGATTTCAAATGCGCTGACACGAAGTTGAAAATTTCTACGTGTGTACAGTACCTATTTATCCAAAAATAAGGCATGAGTCATGACGCGATTTCTAACTTGTGTGAAACGGGCTGGAAATATAGGTATACCAACCACCGACCGCGCGACTGCCAATCAACTGAGATTAAGCCGGTCGCAACCGACCGAACGGAGTTCTACACTGGCAAAAAACGGCGTTTCGTCTTTATTGATAGACACTGTACATAATCAAACTTTTTATAGCGATAATGACAATTTAGATTGTGGATCTGTCAAATCGTAAATTTTTGCCTACTCTCTCGTAATAGTGATAGCGTGCCGCCTAAGTTGAGGCAAAATGGCGGAAATTTACTGCTTCTCGCAGCCGATAAGAATGCGGTTTGGTCTCGGTACGGCCCCGAAATCCCCGTAATATAAGTATTCGTCTCAATCGTTGCCGGTAGTTGTAAAGATAAGACAAACACCGTCCCCGTTGTATCACTTAAGTAGTCGAAGAGCGAGATGGTGGCAGGTCTCGGAATTGAATTAAATCGTGCCGGGAGCTCCAAGCTGCTCCGAGAACTATCCATCCTTTAAGCTCCGGCTTAGAAGGTCTTGTGTCACGGGAAATTCAGTTAACTTTCAATTTCCAACGGCCGTAATCCGGAAATAATCGCGGAATAATTTTTACCTTCGAAAAGAAGCTTTGAGGTTGAAAACGAAATTTTGAGTGACGGTGAGGTCAAGAAATTAAAAACGGACAAAAATAAATCCAATGCAATTAACGGGTTTGAAAAGTGTTCGTTTGGCGGGACTAGATGCGAAGTGGGGGACGACTTGTTCCTGGAACGGAGTCGGTTCCCTCGGGCGAAATTTGGTTTGGCGACGGAAACTGGCGCACCCGAATCGCTACTATAAAAGTTATCCTTGTTACCAGTAACAAGATTTTTAGCTGCGTTCTTTGACGGCGCCGTTCGACAAAATAAAAGGAAATTGGCAAAATATATTTAAGTTATATATAATATTAGTTTTATTTTGCGCCCAAGAACGGACCCGACGCCACTAACTGGTTAGGGTGAAGAGAGATGACGGGTGGTCGGACGTGAGAGCTTTGCTTCCCTAAATTTAATGAACGCTCGATCAAAGACCACAAAATTGTTTTCATGCGGCAGTTTTTCATTTCTTTGTGGCAAAGAAACTCCAGGATCAAATCGACAGCGAGTCTAGTTAACTATAGATGCTGTTAAAGTGGCGTGACGTCACACATAAAACCTTCACGTAATGACGCCGCAAATTTGAAAGTGTTTAAAAAAATTTGAAGTTTTTGAAAAATTTGAAATTTATAGATTTCCTAAATTTGTAGACATTCTACAAACTGTCTAGACAAATTGAGTACAAACTAATAAAATTTTTATTTTACATCGAAATATTCACTTTATCTCTTTGATTTTCTTCAAGCTCATGATCACGACCTCCAAGATTGATATTGAGGAATTGAAATATTTTTATATCAAACCGTTATTGAATTATACATAGATTTTTAAATTTCAGCGCTGAAGGGATTTTTGATTGACAGCATGACAGCTTTGTGGCCCTTTACCTAGCGGGTAACCACATTAGATTTTATGATGATCTCTGTACTGCAAAGATCTTTGAGTAGGTACCGCTTTTAAGTCATAAATAACCGAAACATTTAGGCGGTCTTTGTTATGAAATTTGACTGCTTCAATAAAGCAGTCATATCATAAATTCTTCAAAGTCCCGCAAACTTTTTAAAAACACAATTAGCGATACTTCAACTACAAATTTCAAATTTTTAACAACAAGAACGTATACCTGGCGGTATTACGAACATAATAATAATAAAAATATATTGAAAATTTCTGAAAAAGCACTTTATGGCGTCTTGACGACGCATAGAATTAATTATGGACCAACAATGACGTCACATTGTAGCGCATTCATTAAAGTTTATTTCTGCCAAGTTTCAAATTTTTAACTGCCATTTTGCTGTAATAACAAGAAAATTGGTTCCACCCTATCCCTGAGTTCAGCTATTGAATTTTTCTTGCAGTCCCATTCCGGGACGAGATCTCGAGTGTCGGAAACCCGTTGGGACGTCTGCTGTTGATTTTTTCGACTGTCCTCGCTTTCGAACCGCCACGTTGATAATGAAAACCGCAAATTACCCCTTTGTTCGTTCCAAATTAAATTTTTCCCTCGATTAACTTCGTTTTGTTTAGATCCAGTGAGTGTCTTTAGCGCCTCCCTCTTCGAACTTATTATTGCGTCGCCTTAATGACCGTTCTAAATTAACTAAAAAAAAAAAGAAAAAAACACCATTGACGATTAAGGAAAAAAATATTTTCTTTATTTGTGCTTTCTCTTTCGTCCTGGCACGTGGCGGACATTGTTCGGTGTTATTAATAACTGGCGCGGAAACGATTGAAATTTGATCGAGGTTCTTTGCATGGAGCTGCCAAACAAAACGGAAACGGCGTTTTCCGGAAATCAGCCGTAGCAATAAGTCGAGAGAAAAGCGAGTTTCCAATTTGGCCCGTCGACAATCGAGATGTTATTCGAGAATTATTGCCTGGAGAAAATCGCAATTTTTGCAAATCTCGCTGAGAGTTTAAAATGTTCCTCCTCATCTTTTATTTGTTTTTACCTTTTAGTTTTTTTATTGTAACCAACCCCAGTTGACTGAAAGCAACAAAATCTTTTCCCAAAAAAAGTTTCAACGTCTCTCGAGTCTTCAAAAATATTTCGTATCTTTTTAAGCTATTCAGCTTATTTATTAAAATTTTTTAGCTATTTCGTATCTTTTTAACTGCGTCGTCAAAAATCGCGGCCGTTCAACTTTTTCATTGTATTAAGAAAAATTTTGCGATTTTCCCCCAAAAAAATAATTATCAGCCCATCATCAAAGTTCATCCCGATTACCCGTCTTGTTTGTTGTTGGGGGGGTCAAAACCTCGTTAATGGCCGTTTTCGTTAGTAGCGTTAATTATCGCCAAATTAAAACGTAATTTCGCATCCTCCAAGAAAGAAAAACATTTATTTACATTCGCTTAAGCGACCGCCTGCCTTTCGGCGATAAGAAAAATCAATTCCGGACCACAACCGACAAGACTCCGGGGGGATTAGCTTAATTACGGAATTTTGTCGGAAAAAAATTCAAGTCCGGTCCTGAACTCAGAAAAGGCGAGAACTGTCGAATCCGCCACCTTTCCGCAACTCAATCACCGGATGATGGCGTCACCATGACGACTCTTCCTGGTGGGCTTTGATGTTGTTAGCTATCGCAAACGGTCTCGACGCGAAAGACAAAATTCCCAGTTAATTTTCTAGTTGCATTTAAACACAAGTCGATTGGCACGTAGTTAGGAAAATTTATTGCACATACAACGGAAGAAATTTTAAACACTGGGACGCGTCTGCTTTAACTCGAGCAACTAGAACACGTAAAAATTCACGTTCTCGTTGTCTACTGCACCGCGAGTTGATTGCAAAACTTTTTATTCTATTTTTAAATATTATCCACAAGCAGCACGAGGAGTTAAGAAAGATTTTGTTGCAATTGCTTGAACTATATGGAGATAAATTAAAAAAAAAATTATCTTGTGCCCAAGAATTTGTTTTAGTGTACCAAGAAGAGCTGGAAGCCTCCCGTTTGTTGGGTTTTCTGGCAAAAAGACGCCGGCAAAACATCCAAACCTCGTTTGCACCGGTTGCGCATTAAAAAAACGTTCATTTATTATTTAAAGTTGCAAAGCTGACGGTTGGCGTTTGTTTGTTTGCTAGACATCCGGTTGGATTTAGATATCGCGTGTTAGACACGAAAGTGTTTCGTTTCAAAGTGGCAAAGGCAGAAAGCACAAGGCGAGCAATTGTTGGTTGCGTAACGAAAACGATACAATTGTAAAATAATAAAAAAAGTCGTCCTAATTAAATAACCAAATAAATCAATTTTGCCCCTTATTTATTAATAGACACTGTACAGGAAAATTTTGTCTGCAAAAGCTCTCGTATTGTCCTAATTAAATTGCGACTGTCTTGAATGCTCTCTGCGATAACATTTCTATATATAGGCCACGACTTGATATTGGTTAGATAATTTAATGTGTCCCACGTAAATTGTTGTCCTTGAAACGTTTCTTTTTCCTCTATTTTTCCGGTCACGAACTCCGAACGCCGGCACTGTGAAAGCATCGCGGCGGAGGACGACGCAATTCGATTTGAATTGGCAAAACCGAATTTTCGTTACCGTTCTGTCTTGTTTTCAGGTGGAATCTGAAAGGTCATGACGCCGTAAAGATGCCACCGACCAGAACCAGACACAAGCAAACTATGATCGGAACTTTATAAAATGGAACGGAAGAAATCTGTCAGGAGGCAGAGGAGATACGAGAGACCTTTCGCCAAGAAATGCAAAGAAATATGCAGGCAATTCATCGCGTTCATGTTCAGCAATGTCGGCATCATCGGACTCGTGGTGAGCACTTAAAAAGCTGCGCATTTTTTTTTTGTTTTTTCAATTTAATTTTTTATTTTATTTATTTTATTTTTTATTTTTTTTATTTTATTTATTTATTTTTTTATTTATCTTATTTATTTTATTTATTTTATTTATTTTATTTATTTTATTTATTTTATTTATTTTATTTATTTTATTTATTTTATTTATTTTATTTATTCCATTTATTCTATTTATTGCAGTTATTCCATTTATTTCATTTATTCCATTTATTCCATTTCTTCCATTTCATCCATTTATTCTATTTATTGCAGTTATTCCATTTATTTCATTTATTCCATTTATTGCATTTCTTCCATTTTTTCCATTTATTCCACTTATGTCATTATTCCATTTATTTCATTTATTGCATTTATTCCATTTATTCCATTTATTCCATTTATTCCATTTATTCCATTTATTCCATTTATTTCATTTATTCCATTTATTCTATTTATTGCATTTATTCCATTTATTTTATTAATTTCATTTCTTCCATTTCATACATTTATTCTATTTATTTCATTTATTGCATTTATTCCATTTATTTCATTTATTTTATTTATTCCATTTTTTCCATTTATTCCACTTATTTTATTATTCTATTTATTTCCTTTATTGCATTTGTTCTATTTATTCTATTTATTCTATTTATTCCATTTATTGCATTTATTTCATTTATTCCATTTATTCCATTTATTCTCTTTATTCCATCCATTGCATTTATTCTATTTATTCCATTTATTCCATTTCTTCCATTTCATCCATTTATTCTATTTATTCCATTTATTGCATTTATTGCATTTATTGCATTTATTTCATTTCTTCCATTTTTTTATTTATTCAATTTCTTCCATTTATTCCATTTATTCCACTTATTTCATTTATTCTATTTATTCCATCTATTGCATTTATTCTATTTATTTCATTTATTCCATTTCATACATTTATTCTATTTACTTCATTTATTCCATTTATTCTATTTATTCTATTTGATGCAATTATTCCATTTATTTCATTTCTTCCATTTCATCCATTTCATCCATTTATTCAATTTCTTCCATTTATTCCATTTATTCTATTTATTTCATTTATTTTATTTATTCCATTTTTTCCATTTATTCCACTTATTTTATTATTCCATTTATTTCCTTTATTGCATTTGTTCCATTTATTCTATTTATTCTATTTATTCTATTTATTCCATCCATTGCATTTATTCTATTTATTCCATTTATTCCATTTATTTTATTTATTTCATTTCTTCCATTTATTCCATTTATTCTATTTATTTCAATTATTCCATTTATTCCACTTATTTCATTTATTCTATTTATTTCATTTATTCCATTTATTCCATTTATTGCATTTATTCCATTTATTTTATTTATTCCATTTCTTCCATTTCATCCATTTATTCTATTTATTCCATTTATTGCATTTATTCCAGTTATTATATTTATTTCATTTATTCCATTTATTTCATTGATCTGATTTACTTTATTTTCTTACATTTTTCCGACTTAATTATAAAACAATAAATTAAAGTAAATGGCTTAGTCTCAAAACATCATTTTTTTCTAAACAAGTTTTTCTTATTTAATTTATTTGCGGAACATTTATGGTGAAGTTTCAAAGTAGCTCGAGGAGATGTGGATTTTGAGATGCTGCCGACATTCATCGGGACAAGTTGCAACAAAGTCTTCGTCATGTTCCAAATGTTTATTTCCCCCTATTGATTTGCCTCGACTGTTGTTCAGTGGCGTAACAAGCGAAGCTAGTAATCGAATTGTTTACCTCGCCGTAGCCCGAAGCTTTACGCCGTTTCTTTTGGCGACATCTCATCCAAACATCTCTAATTAGTTTAGTTACTGAACCTGCTCTTGTCCTTTTGCCCCCAATCTTCTTGACTTAATTACAACACAACCCGTTTTAAAAAGAAACAAAAGTCAAGAGCAACGACTTGAAAGTTGTTCGTTAAAAAAAAATTCAAAACTTTTTTCTTTTTTTCTATCTGTACAACTTTACAGGTGAGCTACACTATAGCTGGAGCTTTCATCTTTCGCAGCATCGAAATGAACTATCATTTAACAATCAAGAAGGAAGTGGAAACGACGAGAAACACGACGGTGAAGATGTTGTGGAATCTGACGCTGGACATGAATCCGTTCAACGAAGAAGAGTACAAAGAGGTCGTGGTCGAGGAACTCCTCAAGTACCAGATGAAGATGATCAAGTACATCAGGAGAGGGTACGACGGCGTCTTCGACGACTACTCGACCAAATGGAGCTTCGCCGGGGCCTTCCTCTACTCCCTAACAGTCATCACGACCATCGGTAAGTTGCGACAATTACGTTCACAAGCACCAGTGGCGTAGCTTCGGGTGACTGGCAGGGACGCTACTACGTGAAGCCGTAGGAATGCGTAGCGCTCCCCTTTCCATCTTCTTAATAAGTAGTGGGGAGAAGTATTGGCAGCGTGGCAGAAGCGAACGTAACGCACTAGACTCACGAGGGAAAGTAGTAAAAGTAGTGGGGATGCTACGCGGCAGCGGGAGCGTAGCGGAAACGTAACACGAAGCGGCGGGGAGAAGTAGCGTCTCTTCTACTATTTTCTTAACTAATACTGACGCGCGGCAGAGGGGCGACGGAGGAGATGGCGGTTTCTCTGCTGTTTTCTCTAACTGGTACGGAGACGTATTAGGACCGGGATGGCGGCCGACAATGCGGGATTTTATGGCGGTCGGGGGTTCCCACGTCGACACGGCCGGCTTTGATCGCGCACAAATCAAAGGAGGCGGCGGATTGTGCGACGTTGCCGTCTACAATGCAAATATTAGGGCGAGTGTTCGTTCAATTTGTTCGCTTTCTTGGAAATAAACAAGATTGATGGATGCTCGACTGAACTTCCGGAATAATGGAAGCGACACCGCCATTTGCGACAATCAACTGTTTAGTTCGTTAAAATTTTGGTTTTTAAACAATCAAGTCGCCGTATGTTGGGTAATAAGTCTAAGGGGGGTTGTTTTGGTTTGATTAGAAGTTAGTTTTGAGGGTTGATGGTGGTTGACTTTTCGATTTATTTCGAGGCAGCCAGTGTCGTGCGATTGACGGGCCGTTGTCGTTTTGACACATTTGACGAATTAGCCCGACACAGTTCGGGGTTACATATTTATAACCGTCACGTCGAATAGATGGATGGTATCGTGCTGACATCCAGGGCCAATTTCTAGTGTGCTCCGGGCTCCTGGAAATGTCGTCTGGATAATGACGGTGAGACGTCACGTCGGAAAATGGGGAATAACGTGACTCTCCAGACAATCAATGAGGCGCCGTCCTAATCCGGTCGACACAATTATTTCACTAAAGGGTCGAAATCCACAATTGTTGACTCCAGATTGAGCGGACCTAATCGACACTTTGCTACGTTATCGGCTTATGTCGGATTTTTACCCGCCAAAATCCATCTACTTAAACTCCGCAACCTCCTACATTGATTAAAAAAATTATTAAAATTGCAAACAACCCTGCCTCAGTGAAGCAAAAAAACTAAAGATTTTTTTTCGACAATTTCAAAAACTTTTTTTTAAAGGGCTTGAACATTAACATTAATTAAAAATTATTTTTTTATAAATCCGAAAAAAATTGAAGCGGGGGCGCCTCAGGTGGTGCGCCACCCTTGTCCGCTCGATAAATTAACAGGAAAAGAACACAACTAATAACTCGCGCAACGAACGTCGATTCGGGCAATAAACGAGTCCGCGTTTTGTGTAACAATAAAACATTTTTTTTTTTGCCGGCGGATCCATCGAACCAAGAATGAAGTAGATGTTGCGATAATTTACGGACCGCCCTGGAATCAAGCGAAAAAAAAAATGGCAACTTGATTGTTTCAGAAAAAAAAAACCGCGAGTGCGTGTAAGGGTGGCAACTATTTTTCGTCTTGGCTACGTCGACTAATTCGCTTCATTGCCGAGTTTTATCGGGTCTAGTTGGCGACGAGATTCGCTATAACGAGCCGACGAGGGTTGATAGGGGCTCGAGTTTAGTATGGCCGCCGATAAGATAACGCTAATTTTTACGGTGACTGGTCGTAAGCTTCGGATTCATCTCTTGAGGTTTTGGCTTGTTTTGGTTTTGTAATTTTGGAAAAAAAATTATTTTTGAGGTAGGGAGCCGGAAAGTTCCGCTTTTTGCTTTGAAGTTGCAACTTTAATAGTTAGTGGCATTGGAAACTAGTAGTGGAACCGAAACAGGAGTTTGGACTGAAGAAAAATATTTATAACTTTTTAAGTTAATTTATTACAGAAACGTTTTATGCCATTCTCGATAGCGTATGCTATTTTCTATTAACAAAAAAATTTTCTTTGTCTGAAATTAATTCGTTATTTTTTTATGATTTTTGTCCAATATACCAGATTACGAATTGGTTTCGTCTCAAGGTATAAAATAAAAATTTGTAACTCCTCGACAAAATTTTGCATCTAAACGTCTTATACCGTATTATGTAGCCGACATTATTATCTTTTAGAAAAACAATCAGCGTTACCTTATTAATTTAGTTTTTAATTTTTTATGGATATTTATCTTTTGACTAGTAGAGCATAAGTTAAAATTTCGTAACTTTTTAACACAATGTCCCTTCCAAAAATTTTTTACTATTCTACATAGTGCTCATCAATATCTTTAAGAAAAAAAATTCATCGTTATCTGAAATTAATAATTTAATTTTTTATGATTAATGTCCAATATACAATATCAGAAATACATTTTGTCTCATGGTATAAGAAATAAATTTGTAACTCTTTAACAAACAATTGTGTCTAAACGTTTTAGATCGTATTTTGTGGCCAATATTATTACCTTTTAGGAAAAAAATCACCGTCCTCCTAACTTTATGTGTTAATTATTTATGATTTTTGTCCAATATACAAGATCATGAATTGGTTTCGTCTGAAAGTATAAAATAAAAATTTGTAACTCCTCAACAAAATTTTCCTTCTAAACGTCTTATACCGTATTATGTAGCCGACATTATTATCTTTTAGAAAAAAAAAATCATTGTTACCATATTTGAACTATTTTACATAGTGCTTATCAATATCTTTTAGACAAAAAATCCATTGTTGTTCGAAATTTGTAAGTTAATTTTTTATGATTAATGTCCAAGACACAATATCAGAAAAACATTTTGTCCCATGGTATAAGAAATAAATTCGTAACTCTTTAACAAACTATTGTGTCTAAACGTTTTAGACCGTATTTTGTGGTCAATATTATTACCTTTTAGAAAAAAATCACCGTCACCTTAACTTAATGTGTTAATTTTTTATGATTTTCGTCCAATATACAAGATTATGAATTGGTTTCGTCTTTAGGTATAAAATAAAAATTTGTAACTGCTCAACAAAATTTTGCATCTAAACGTCTTATACCGTATTATGTAGCCGACATTATTATCTTTTTAAAAAAAAATCATCGTTACCATATTTAATTTATTTGTTAACTTTTCATGATTATTTATCTTTTGACTAGTGGAGTATAAGTTAAAATTTCGCAACTTTTCAACACAATGTCGCATCCAAAAAATTTGAACTATTTTACATAGTGCTCATCAATATCTTTTAGACGAAAAATCCATCGTTGTCCAAAATTTGTAAGTTAATTTTTTATGATTAATATCCAAGACACAATATCAGAAAAACATTTTGTCCCATGGTATAAGAAATAAATTCGTAACTCTTTAACAAACTATTGTGTCTAAACGTTTTAGACCGTATTTTGTGGCCAATATTATCACCTTTGAGAAAAAAAATCACCGTCACCTTAACTTAATGTGTTAATTTTTTATGATTTTCGTCCAATATACAAGATCATGAATTGGTTTCGTCTCAGGGTATAAAATAAAAATTTGTAACTCCTCAACAAAACTCTGCATCTAAACATCTTAGGCCGACATTATTATTTTTTAGAAAAAAAATCACCGTTGTCTTATTAATTTACTTGTTAATTTTTTATAATTATTTATCTTTTGAATAGTGGAGTATAAGTTAAAACTTCGTAACTTTTCAACACAATGTCGCATCCAAAAAATTTGTACTATTCTACATAGTGCTCATCAATATCTTTAAGACGAAAAATCCGTTGTTGTCTGAAATCTATAAGTTAATGTTTTATAATTAATCTCCAAGACACAATATCAGAAATATATTTTGTCTCATGGTGTAAGAAATAAATTCGTAACACTTTAACAAACTATTGTGTTTAAATGTTTTAGACCGTATTTTGTGGCCAATATTATTACCTTTTAGGAAAAAAATCACCGCCATATTAACTTCATGTGTTAATTTTTTATGATTTTTGTCCAATATACAAGATCATAAATTAGTTTCGTCTCAAGGTATAAAATAAAAATTTGTAACTCCTCAACAGAATTTTACATCTAAACGTCTTATACCGTATTATGTAGCCGACATTATTATCTTTTAGAAAATAAATTATCGTTACCTTATTTAATTTATTTGTTAATTTTTTATGATTATTTATCTTTTGACTAGTGGAGTATAAGTTAAAATTTCGTAACTTTTTAACACATTGTTCCTTCCAAAAAATTTTTACTATTCTACATAGTACTCATCAATATCTTTAAGACAAAAAATCCATCGTTGTCTAAAATTCATAAGTTAATTTTTTATGATTAATGTCCAAGACACAATATCAGAAATATATTTTGTCTCAAGGTATAAGAAATAAATTCATAACTTTGTAACAAACAATTGTGTCTAAACGTTTTAGACCGTATTTTGTGACCAATATTATTACCTTTTAGGAAAAAAATCACCGTCATCTTAACTTTACGTGTTCATTTTTTACGATTTTTGTCCATATACAAGATCAATTGGTTTCGTCTCAAGGTAAAAAATAAAAATTTGTAACTCCTCAAAAAAATTCTGCATCGAAACGTCTTATACCGCATTATGTAGCCGACATTATTATCTTTTAGAAAAAAAATCACCGTTACCTTATTTAATTTATTTTTTAATTTTTCATAAATATTTATCTTTTGACTAGTGGAGTATAAGTTAAAATTTCGTAACTTTTCAACACAATGTCGCATCCAAAAAATTTGTACTATTCTACATAGTGTTTATCAATATCTTTAACACAAAAAATCTATCGTTGTCTGAAATTCATAAGTTAATTTTTTATGATTAATGTCTAAGACACAATATCAGAAATATTTTTTGTCTCATGGTATAAGAAATAAATTCGTAACTCTTTAATAAAATATTGTGTCCAAACCTTTTAAACCGTGTTTTGTGACTAATATTATTACCTTTCAAGAAAAAAATTACCATCACCCTAACTTTATGTGTTAATTTTTGATGATTTTTTTTTATTGTCACCAAATTATTATGTTGAGGTATAAGAAAGAAATTGGTAACTCTTCAAAAAATATTGCACCAAAACGTTTTATACTGTTTCATCGATGTTATAGCTTTTCCTTTTTAGAAAAAATTGACAATGTCTAAATTTTATTCGTTAACATCTCAAACTTCTCACTCCTCTGTCTTCAGAAATGCACTTCTCGGACCTGACCCGCCTCAACTATTGATGGCAATATCTTTGCTTTCAGCAGAACAAATACGGTAGTTGTAGAGCTATCAGCCGCATAAATTCGATTCAAAATTTTACCTATAACTCACAACAATAACAATAGAAGTACGCCGCTGTCCCGACACACAATTCGCGCCTTGAGTTAATAATCCTTCCTCTCCAACACCATTGTCCGAACTAATACTTAACGGACGCCTGTCGATTCGATAAGAAAACACCAACAATAAGCGCTGAATCGCGTTAAAGCACCGATTTACCGTCAGAATGCATAAAATTGCATAATTTACCCCGCTGCGTTTTATGGCGCATCACATCGACACGGTGCAATATTTACGACTCTACACAAATACCAACCAGCGAGATGGAAAAGAGCAGAAAATAGTAAAAGGCAAATTGTGCACGCTGTAATGCTGAAAAATATTTATATTGGGTGAATTTACGTTGATAATTGTTTTCGGGGAATAGGGAGGTGAAGGCTGGAGGAAATTGAGGGAAGCGACAGAAAACAGGATAAATACGGGATTCTCCATCGACCGAAAATTTGAATGGATTCACTGAACCAAACACACAGCGCGCTATTATCTGAGGAAATAACGAAATCACTTGATATTATAACTCGAGATAACGAAGAACAGGTGGAGTCTCGAATCGATCAAAATTGCTTTCGAACGAGTCGTAATTGAAATTCAAACATTTTGATTACATAAATTGCCAAATTTGACTCCTTGTCGCCAAATTATGTTAGAAGTTATGAAAGTAGAAGAAAAAACAGCAGCCCTCCAAAATCTTATACTCTTTCTTATGGGCCTAAAAGTTAGCGTTGAAAGGCATTTGGTTGAATGGATGTATTGTATGTTGTTGTTGTTGTTGTTGTTGTTGTACGTTGTTGTTAATGATATTATTTATCTCCTACCAATTCTCCTCTTGTAAGACTCAGAAGCAGTTTTTAGCTCAAATCGATCCACTACGAAAGTTTTTCCTTCAACTTGTTCGCTGGTCAGGTTGGCGACATTTCAGCTTCGAAGCTCCTCCGTGGAGAAAAAATTGGAGAGTTGGGTGGCATTGGTGGGCGCGACCGAAATTGCATCTTCATTTGCGGGGTCGTTGAAGCTCCCGGCACTGAGTCGTCGCGGCGCCAACAAAAGACCTTATAATGGCATTAATTAGCGGACAAAAAGGCGAAAAGGACGTGTCGCCGCCGATAAAAAGTAGGCAAAGGAGCCGGAAATAAAGTGCACTTAAAATAATGTGATTAACGCAATTTGGACGTCGCGAGCAATTTCCTCGCGATAACAAGTCCCTTTCCAAAAATTTCCCATAGTTTTTCTTTTCTCGATTAGCCGGTGCTTCGATGACAAATCAGCAAAGTTCAGTAATGGCGGCGTTAGTTATCGAGTTTTTAACGAGGCGAATTTTTGCGATATAACTCGGGGAGTTATCAATTACGAAAGAGAACTGCCGATGGCGGCGACGACCAAAAAATTTAAAACGACGCAAGTAATTTTGACATTTGCCAACAAATGAGAAACCTTCAAATTAATTGATCAAAGCAAGCTCATTTGTAAAGTTGGAGGTTTCCACTAAAAACAACAATTCGTCGGACGTAACAACAACAATTAAAATTAAAATGGCGGCCGGTGATGGCCTCCAGCTAACTCCTACAATGGCGCCGTTGTTATTTTCCCTAATTGTCCCTTGTATAAACATTAATAAAACGCGTCCACATAAAGGCCGACATGATAATAATTTATCTGCCATTAGTATTAACGTGGCTCCGGCCCCCCGGCCCTGCTAAAAGTCATATCGTACCCGGACTGATTTATGGCAGGGCCTCGCGTCTCATTTACGCGACTCACAGGGCTCGCGAGTATTTTTATTTTTTAAACATTTTATTTTTAAAGCGACTCTCTTACGTTTTGTCAACCCTAGAGATGGATGGCAATAATAAACAGTTGCGCAATTACGGACGATAAAATTTTAAACTCGCCGCCAGAGCCGACAACGAAAAATTAGCCGCAGAGCCGGACTCGCCACCCCAACAACCACCCTCTCCAGACCCGCAACTAACTTGTAAAAATTTGTTAATTTGTCAAAGAAATATAATCATCAACGTTAGCGACTCCCAATCACTTTTCTTCAATAGAACTTTGACTTGACACCTCGCTTGACACTTTTAACTTCGACTTGACACCTCGCTTGACACTTTTAACTTCGACTTGACACCTCGCTTGACACTTTTAACTTCGACTTGACACTTTTAACTTCGACTTGACACCTCGCTTGACACTTTTAACTTCGAATTGACACCTCGCTTGACACATTTAACTTTGACTTGACACCTTTCTTGACACTTTTGGGTCAATTTCAGGTTACGGCAACATCTCCCCTCACACAGTTGAGGGTAAAATAACGACCATAGTGTACGCCATCATCGGCATGCCTTTGTTCCTCCTCTACTTGTCCAACATTGGCGACATTATGGCCCGCTCGTTCAAATGGATCTACGCCAATTGTTGTTTGTGTCGATGGTGTCCGGGGGTGGCTAGACGAAGAGCGGAACGAAAAAAACGGCGCGCTGAACTTCGCGGTGAATACGAAGAAGGCGAGGAAGAAGAGGACGAAAATGTGGAAGTAAGTTAATTGCTTCGAAATTTTTAACTCAATCACCCTGTATATGGAATTAAATTCTATAGCGTTTTTATTTGCGAACCACCCCTATTGCAAAGCTAATAATGATTTATTACCAGGTTATGCGGTCGTTGATGAAACAAGCAGATGTTATTAGGGGTTGTATTGATATTAGAAGCCAAACGATCCGGAATAATTACCTACTGATCCGATATTGAACTTTACTCCTCTAATATCGCGCAAATATTTATCAGCGTCGTGGAAGTTGAAAATTGAAGGAAAAATTGAAAATGGTAGCATTTATCGCGTTGGCACGTTTGGCCTATCGGGCTTTTTGTCGCGGTCAGGGTTGCCAACGGCAGCGATAGCCCGTGTCGTGTTCACCGCATTTTCAATTTCACTCGCCGACACCATTTGTCAAAAGGGGGGGAAGGGGGCGACGAAAAGTTGGTTGACACCATCACATGATCCTTGTAATGTTCAATAAAAAAACTGTCGACACGCATAACACATGTTTCGTTTTTTTTTCTTTTGCTGCCACGATTGGTAGGAGTTTTGTGATGGACCTTTCAACGTGCGCTACCGTAACAAACAGATCCATCAATCTTTAATTGTGAAAAAAAAAATATATCTGGAGGTTGATGTTTTTCTTGTGGCAGATGCAACTGGAAAAGAGGAACTCGATCATCAGCGACACGACCGAAGCTGTGACGGAAGCCAGCGACGATTCTTACGACGTCCAAACCGTCACCGTGCCAGTCACTATTTGTCTCGTCATTATGGTGGGGTGAGTGTTATACAGTTTTAGTACGTAAACAATTTTATCGCTATTTTAATACAAAAGGTTGAAATTTAGCTAATTTTGGAAATTGACGTCAATTATGGGCATAACGTTAATTATGTAGAAAGATGCAATCAGCAGAAAATGAGAAAAGAAGTTAAAAGAAAAAAAATTTCAATTTGGTAAAACTATGGAAAATGTAGATAAAATTATTTTTTCTTGAAACCGTCACATAAAGATAAAAATCTTATTTAAATACATAAGAGCAAAAATAAAAAGTAAGGGCGTCAAAAAAGCTTTCAAAAGTATAAAAATTGTAAACAAATCAAAAAAATAAAAACAATTTTAAAAAAATTAATAAATTTTAATTATCGAAACTGTCGATTCTAGGTTATTACAGATGTTGAAAAAATTATTAAACAACAGATTAAAAAATAAAATCGTGTTTAACTCAGTAATTTAAGAAGAAAAATTATTAACACCATTTTTAATTGGAACTGGCTTCAAAACTTTTAGCTTCATTTAAATAAACTTAACGGAACTTTTCCCTCTTTCAGGTACATATGTGGGGGCGCCATCCTGTTCTGCAGCTGGGAGGAGTGGGAATTCCTCGACTCGTCCTATTTCTGCTTCATATCGTTGAGCACCATCGGCTTCGGGGATTTGGTCCCTGGCGACAAGATCTACGGCCACGGCCAAGATCCGGTCGAGGAAGTTTTAGGATTAAGTTTCATATTTTGCTCAATGTACCTTATGTTGGGCATGGCCTTAATCGCCATGTGTTTCAACTTGATGCAGGTGAAAAACTTTTCTCTCTCATCCCTTATCGTTCGATTAACCAGGCGAGAAGTCGAGTCGGAAAAACAAACAAGAACCTAAATAAATATGACCACAACCAAGTGATGAGGGTCCATGTTTCAACACCGACCTTTTTGGTTAAAAAAAACACAACTAATTTCGAAAAAAATATTATTATGGTTATGGTTGGCAACAAAACAGCAGATAACGCCGCTAGTTTCAAAATAAATTATTAAAGTTTTATTAGTCATTAGTTGTTGCTGCTTTACCGACTGAGAAGAAAAAAGTTCCCGTCGAGTCTGCAACGAATTCGTTTGCATCTATTTACTCGTCTTAATCTTCTTGATCCGCAATTCGCCTCGAATTAAACAACTCGAATCACAAGAGACTAAGCTGTTTAATGGCGCATAATTCTGGCAGAGGGCGTGATAACAAGTGGTGCAATAATTGATTCGGGCGGCACGCGACCTTTAACGTGTTTCGTTTATTTTTTCGCTGGTTGTCTCTATTTCGAAATTATTTCTAACGGTAGCCGCCACTATTACTATCAATTGTCGATCGTGTTCGACAATATCTGTTTTCAATTTCCTATCGTGTCAACTGACAAGTTTACTAGCGACCGTGTCGCCTTGTCGTTGAAACGTTGAATTAGGGTAGTTATTGGAATCGTTCAACTGAAAACGATAGATTATGCAATGGAAACGTTTCTCTTGTTGGTATTAGTTCGGCTCTAACGCTAATGAACGGTGTCAAGACGTAATCAACGAAATTCAGCATCACCGACCAAGTCTTCGCGATTACCGTTCCTGTTCAATTATTGGAATCCACTTTAAAATGACGCGTGGTTGAGGAAGAGGCTCAATCCCGAAATAAAATCTCAAACATTTTTATTTTGGCGACAACCAAAATATGGAGAGTTTAAGGCAAAAAACTCAAAAATTAAAAATCCAAAATGGTTCAAATTTCTTACAATATGTCCTGAGAAGCTGACAGTTGCAATTTTGGCCAAAAAAAATTTTTAGAATAAATATAAACTTTTTGACAATTTTGGCACTGCAGCTCAAAAATCTCTGGGTTACGTAAATATTTACCTCAAAGTTGATTTGACAAAACAACTTGATTTTAAGAAATAGAATTTTTTAGTAATACAATTTTTTTCTGTAAAATTTACTTTTTTCTTTTTGCCATAAAATAGCATTTCTTATCTCAGAAGGGCTAAATTTTAAGATACCTTCACCCTTTTTAATCAAATAAATTTTTTAAGTTTAAAGAGAAAATTTTCTTTGAATTTCTGAATTTTAGACCTTAAATGGCTCAAAAGTTCAAATTAAAGATAACAACTTTTTCTAGGTAACATTGGGTTTATATGGCCCTCTAAAGAAATTGTAAGAAGTTTGAGTATTTTTGAGTTTCAATTTTACCAGTTATCAGGTTATTTTCAAAAAACTCTTTAAACTAAAACAACCAACTAACCTCAATTTTTCCCTTTCTTGTTCCAGGAAGAAGTGATCCATAAGATAAGAACGACAGTTAGGACATTCAAGTACATCTTGCGTTGTAACAGATGACAGTGACCGTCACAGTAGGCCGAAACATAACCCCATCCACAACTGAAGCGCTCATCGGTGTCATCCCAACCAATCCAAAAATTAGGTTCGTCTCGTTATTGTTTCAAATTTTTGCTTTTTCGGTCGTCACCGCACCCCCAACCGCCACTGAATTATTGAACATGCGTTAATTAAAATTCGTGCCAACTTTGACGATTGAAGGCAGAACCGTGATATTGTCTAGATGTGTGCTTCTGCAAGGTTGACTGGATGATTGCAAACAATGTTCGTCGTTTGTTTTGTCGAAGTTTATTCTATGTTTGTTCGTTTTAATTGCTTTGCAAAATGAGGTTCTCGCAATGGGATGGCGGAATTAATAAATTATTTTACTATTATTTGGGGGGTTGATCCGGAATTCTCGGTGGTTGGACTATAACGAACATGACGTGTCTCCCAAGACCTCAACTCCATTTGACGTTGAAAGTAAAAATTTCTTTACGTGCGTCCGGAGCTGAGTGCAGCTCAGGAATAATTGATAATCAAAATCTCAAGGGGTGGAAGCCGAGGAACGGAGAAGTGACGGCGCAATTGGCAAAGTATCAAAACTGAACTAAAAGTGGCATGAAACTGTCCGTCCATCAGGTTCACTGAGATAAAGCTTGATTGCATCTGGTAGCCTTGGAGAACGCCACCGCTACTTGATTAAAAATAATTGTAACAAAAATAGAAATTTTTTTTAAATTTATTAACCTTAATTCGACTGATCTGGGTCTTCCTGGGTCATAATGTCCAATCATGCAAAAAAAAGAATACGAATGTCATCAATAGAAGATGAAAAGGGAAGCAAAATGAAGAACAAGCAATATAATTGCCAATATGGGAAAACCATGGAAAATGTAGATAAAACCAAATATTTTTCAAAAGATGGAAAGACCGCATAAGAACATTAGGGCAAAAGTAATAATATAAAATAAGTTTCTAAAAGTATAGAAACTTGTATAATGTTAATGAAAAATAAGAAAACTTGGAAAAACTCTAAATAGAATTTATTAGAACTATTGATCCTTGTTTATAGCAGATACTTGATAATCATTTATTGCAAGTATTTTTTAAATTTATTTTTCTTAGTTTAACTTCAGTTGGGTGAGTCTTATATCAGGCAAGTTTGGGTGATTTTGAGCTTGTCGCGCTCTCTTTATGGGCAACATTACATCTCCGGCAATTGCCATTTATAATTTCGGGCTCTGTTCCCGTGTCCGCTGGACCGTTTCGGCTCCCGCTAAAAGTTAAAATAATGAAACGGGAGGAAATGAAAATTTAGACTTGGTCGTTTCGCGAATCCGCATTATCTCAGTCAACTGCCTCGTTGTCTTTGCGCGCACTTTGTCAACACCTCGTTGTAAAAGTACCGTAATCCATTTACGTAAACGGGCACAACAACCCTTTCCGCGCCGTACCCCTTTTATCATGACGTTTCCCCTGTTTAACGACGTCGTCTTCTCGGAGACTCCGCGAATTATTTCGCCAAAAAGAAACCAAAAAAAAAAATATTGGACGACGACATGCAACAAGTCTAGCAAATCGCGCTTTTAGCCACCCCCGCATCCTGTATAAGTACAACAGGGGGTTCTCTCTAAATGAAAGAGTAAATAAATGTAACAAGTAAACCAAATATAATTTAGTGAGGCCCTTTGCGCCTGTTCCGCCTCCCACCACCATGTTGGAAATCTCGATAGGAGCAGCGCTTCCAGTGCAGTGACGTTATCCGGAGCGAAAGCTCGCAGTTTTCACGGGGGTTTTATTTCGAGGTTTCCGTTCGACGTGATTTCGATGTGTTCTTAAGGATTTCACTGCTGGAGACTCAACAGAATTGCATCGTTAATGAGGTCGGTGGATTGATTGAAAGTTGGGAAATTTTCGAAATTGGAACGGGGTCAAGTTTTGACTCTTGTGTTGTGGGTTAACGAAATTCTGTCTTGAGGGTGTCGAACAGTAATGGGTTATGTAAGTTGCGCGGTCAAGCTGCGAGCTTGATAACGCAATTTAAAGTCTTGTTAGGTCCGTAATGGCCGTGTCTCAAATGGTGATCAAGAACTGGAGAACAGGGACAGACTCATTATGAGCTGGAACCATAAAATTTAATCGGTTTTTGAAATTATCAGCGAACACTGGGAGTTTATATAGGTTTCTCGATAGTTGTTACCACATATTAAAATTAGAAGTATTCTTGAATATGTTTTAATAATTAGGAGCTGCGCCTGTGTTGTACTAAACTTTTTAACGACTTTTACATGTTCTAAAATTTCAGACTTTAAAAAAAATTGGTAGGTGTTTAGAGCTATCTAAAGATATTTTATAGCAAGTCTTAGAACTTATATAATATTTTTTCAATTATAGAATAAAAATCAATTTTCTTCATAGTTTTGTAGATTAGGTCAATTTGGCCTTATTGAAGTTTTGATTAGTTCTTTCAAGCCTTCAATAAATAAGAAGCTACTTAAAATGTAAGCTATGAACAAAGTGTCATATTAAAATTATTCTAAGCTATCTGACAATAGATAACAGTAGTCTCCTTAAGAAAAAAGTATCTATTTTTTTAATTTGATAATTTTTTACAAATATTATCATCTTTAACTGGCTCCTCCGCCATTTGTAGACTTTCTACTATTTGTAAAAAAATGTGTTTTTAGAAAAACGAAATAAAGACAAAATAAGTAAATTCACGTCTTTGTTAATAATAAGAACTATCTAAAATAATACTTATGTAGTAAAGGTCTTTGATGTTTTGATGGAGTGTTTAAACTTTTCTTAATAAGAAGCTATTTATAAAAAATTATAAGTTCTGAACTGCTTATCACACTAAAATAGTTTTTAGATCTCTACAGAAAGCTAACATTTTCTATTTTTACCAAAAATATTACTTTCGAAATTTTATTTGCCAACTTTTAATGAGCTTTTATATTTTGGTCTTCCACCTTACTTCTCCAGGATTTACTAATGTTTAAACAAATCACAAGTCTTGAACAATGTTTTGCACTAAAACGATAGTAGTTACTCAGAAAAATCTAATAATTTTTTATTATGAGAAAATCGTTTTGTTAGTTTCTTTTTCAATTTTTAATAAATTTTTTTATTGGAACTTTAACCTGAATCTTCTTGCATTTCTCACTGCAGTAAAACAGCTGTTAATTTTTCCAAAAGTACAAATCAACGCCTCTTTAAAAATTGACGATTTTGTAATTGAATTTTCTAATTTTTTTTATGAATGTATATGTTATGGGCTACACCGGCTTCCTTCACATTTTGCTAATCTTTAAGAAAATCGTAAGTCTGGAACAATCTGTTGCACTGAAACAGATAAAAGTTATCTAAAAAGACCTAAATATTCTCTTTTATAAAAAAAACGTCTCAGGTTACTATTTTTATTTTGTATTTTTTTATACATTTTTTTCTATTGGAACCTAGGCCTGGCTTCTTTTGAATTTTTCACCTGAAAAAAAAATCGTAAGTCTTAAACGTAACATCGCACTAAACAAATGTTAAGTCCCTGAAAAGAGCTAATCATAGTCTATTTAGAGAAAAATTGACAATGCCATAATTTAATTCTCTAAATTTTTATGAATTTCTATATTATGGTCATCACCTGATGGTTCTTCAAACATTTGCTAGTTAGTCTTTAAAAAAATCACAAGTCCTAAACAATTTATAGCAGTAAAACAGCTGCTAATTTTTCAAAAAGTACTAATCAATGTCTCTTCGAGAAAAAATTGACGATTTTTCAACTTAATTCTCTAATTTTTTATGAATTTTTAAGTTATGGTCTACACCGGCCTCCTCAACGCTTTATTGATGTTTAAAAAAATCATAAGTCTGGAACAATGTGTTGCACTAGAATAAATATTGGTCAAATAAAAGCACCTAATTGTTCTCTTTTATGAAAAAAACGTCTTATGTTGTTACTTATATTTAGTAATTTTTTATAAATTTTTCTATTGGAACCTTGACCCAGATGCATTTGTATTTCTCACCTCAGAAAAAAATCGTAAGTCTTACACGAAATATCGCACTAAAACCAGTATCAAGTGCCTGGAAAGAGCTAATCATAGTCTCTTTGCGGAAAAATTGACAATATCATAATTTATATCTCTAAATTTTTATGAATTTTTATATTATAGTGGTCACCTGGTTCCCCTTAACATTTGCTACTCTTTAAGAAAATCATAAGTTTTAAAGAAATTTTCGCAGAAAGACAGGTGCTCATTTTCTCGAAAGTGCTAATCAATGTCTCTTCAGGAAAAAAATGACGATTTTTCAATTATATTTTCTAATTTTTTATGAATTTTTATATTGCAATCATCACTTGGTTGCTCAATTGCACTTAAAAATAAACGTAAATTAAGAACGATGTATCGCACTAAAATGACTTTTAACGGCTTAGGAAGATCTAATCATAAGTGTAAATAGTGATTTAGAAAAAAAACTAGCAAATTTGCAAATTCATTTGTTAATTTTTTACGATTTTTTCAATTGGCAACGTGACTTGGTCACTCAATCTGCACTCACCAATTTTAAAAAAATTATATTTTTGAAACAAAGCGTCGCACTGAAACGACTCCTAATTGCCTGGAAAGAGCTAATCATGCTCTCTATAGAAAAAAATCACCAATCTTCTAACTTCATTCATAAATTTTTTATGAAAATTTTTTCTTAAGATAGTCGCATGGCTTGTTCAGCATTTGTTAATTTTTTAAAAAAATCACAAGTTCTAAACTAGACGCTCTACTAAAACAGGTCCAAGGCGCCTCGAACGAGCAAATTATACTCTTTTTAGAAAAAAAAACTTTCAATTTTCCAATGTTATTTCATAATTTTTTAGAATCTTTCTATCAGGCCCATTACCTGCTTGTTCTGCCAAATTTTTAAAAATCCAAAAGTCTCGAACAAAGTGTCCCACTAAAACCTGTCCCAAATGTTTGGAAAGGACAAATCATATTCTCTATAGAAAAAAATTAACTATTTTCTAATTTCATTTGTTAATTTTTTATGAATTTTTGTATTAGGAACTGTCGTCACATGGCTGCTCCAAAATTTGTCAATTTAAAAAAAATTGTAAAATAAGGTAATCAAATATCCATAAATAGAAAATTTTATTTTGGTAATTTTATTACTTAACTAGTTCAATTTACGAAAATTACAATTCTCTTGGAAACTATCGGCAACTGCAGCACTGAAATTGACGACAACATTTCCATTATCACGACTTTTCCAACAACTCCGAAATTTACCTTTAAATTTTTTACGACCCTTTCTCGTCATCCTTTGCCGTTGTTAAATTTTTGTAAGACAGCAATTCCGTTGCCGGCACCACTTTAAACTTTTCGGCCATCAAACTCGTAAAGTATCCGACCGACCAACGTCATGAGTTCTCGTCGTCGGAAGTTGCTGTAGTAAATTTTTGTTGTTGTCGTCATTCGCCAAACGGCTTTGTGACTTGCATCCCAAAACTCCGGACCTCCAAACTAACTCTATCCATAATTCATTAAAGGATGCGGACTCTGTTCATTTCATTGCCCCAGCAGCGCCCTCGCACGACCACCATCGGGCCGATAATTAACAGCAGCATTTTCGCTCCTCAACTTCGCAACAAAAAAAAACTATTAATAATTCGACGATAGTTGGGGATGAAGCTTCAATATTAGCCCAGTTTGATGGAAGCACGTAGGGGGAGAGTTCTAAGGCAAAACTGTGAAACAATTGGAAAACGGAACAAAAAACCGGCGACGAGTTTGGCAGTAGAGAGTCAGCACTGGGATCCCCGACAAAGCGTTTCGACTGCGTCGCTTCCAATGCGACCGAAAAGCTTTAATGTCGACCGAGTCGACTTGAATTTCTATCGGTTAAACAGAGAGTTCCGAGAAGCTATCGCTTTCTTTGTCGCTTTGAAAGCGACGCGGTCGAGACGCTTTGTCGGGGATCTCAGTGCTGCTCTAATATTAACAAGATGGGAAAATTAAAGAGTGGTCTTAAAATTGTGGATTGTTTGGGTCAATTAAGTTTGGTCCGAAGTTGCTAGATTTCTCCGGTAATGCGGATCTGTTCCTGGTTGATTGGAGCAAAATGATTTTGTTGCGGGGTTAATTTCGGGGATTACTCGGGATTCAGCTGAAAATGGCCGTTCCTCGCTTAACGAGCAAATGTTGCCGCTAATAGACCTTCGTTTCGGTGTTAATCCAAAACAAGTGTTGTGCGTGGCAGAAGGGCCTGTCTCTCGAAATTTTGCATGACAATAACGGCCCTAACGGCGTAAGCCGCCTTAAAATGTTTAAATCCCTCCATAATCGCGGATATTTTCCAAGTGCTTAACTAAGACCTGGGGTGGTGGTGATTCAGGTAGTTAATTGGTCTGAATATTCATCGCGACTTTAACGCCGCTTATTAAAACCCTCGTCGTCTCCGTCTCAGTAGGCGAAACTGGCGCTTTTTCCCGTTTCATCCCCAACAAATCCCTGACCCTTCGTGCGCCCTTCGTAACTATCGATCAGACGTTGGGCGGCCCCGCCAACTCTCTGGATACAACGTGTTGTGTGTGTGTGGATACGTAAATTGCTGGCTACATCTTATTAACGAATTCGGCGAGTGTTTACATGCCGCCGAGCTGAATCCGGCTCGTCAGTATTAATGACGGCCATTGTTCCAACCACGAGCCAGGGCCCCCTTGGCAAATACGCCACTTTGTCCCGGCCCTCTTTAAGGCTTTTAACAAACAAGACGAGGAGCGAACCGGGACGGTTTCGTTAACGCGAAACGGGGCCGCTCGATGTTTAATTCTGCAGGACCGGACTGCCGACTTCAATCTGGAACGCCGCAGGGCCGGATTTTCCCAACATCAAACGCGCCAAACGCAGCGGAAAAACTTTTTGGTGGGAGCTCACGTGACCTAACGCGTTTCTTTTCCAACTTTAAAAGATACATTAATAGTGACAGTAATATTTAAAAAAAATCGTAGGTCTTGAAATAAGTGTCTCGCTAAAACCATCTCTAGCTCCCTAGAATCAGCTGATCGTGTTTTTTTTAGAAAAATAATCTTATTTTTGTAATATTATTAGTTAAGTTTTTATGAATCTTTGTATTATCATCTTCACCAAAAGTCTTCTATATTTGTCAGTTAATTCGAAAATCAATAAGTTGTGAACGAAATGGCACACCAAAACAAATATTAAGTGCCTAGGAAGAGCTAATTATAGTTTTTTTTTTAAAAAAAAGTCAGTTTGAGAACTTAACATGTTAAAATTTTATGAATTATTTTGTCATTGTGATGACTTGGCTCCTCCAGTGTTTGTCAATTATTTTAAAAATTCATAAGTTTTGAACGAGATGGCACACTAAAGCGACTTTTTATTACCTCGAAAGAGTTAATTAGCTTCTTTTTAGAAAAAAATTATCATGCTTCTAGTTTCATTAGTTAATTTCCTATAATTCTTTCTATTATGATCGTCACCTGAGTTCTCAAGCATTTGTCAATATTTCAAAAATTTATAAGTTTTAAACAAAATGGCACACTAAAGGCACTCTTTGTTGCCTCTAGAGAGTTGATTAGCTTCTTTTTAGAAAAAAATTATCATGTTTTTAGTTTCATTGGTTAATTTCCTATGATTTTCTCTATTATGATCGTCACCTTGGTCTTCAAGCATTTGTCAATTTTTCAAAAATTCATAACTTTTGAACGAAATGGCGCACCGAAACAAGTGTTAGCTGCCTAGGAAGAGCTAATTCTAGTTTTTTTTCGAAAAAAAAAAAGTTTGAGAACTTCATTTGTTAAAATTTTATGAATTATTTTGTCATTGTGATGACTTGGCTCCTTCAGCATTCGTCACTTATTTCCAAGATTCATAAGATTTTAACGAGATGGCACACTAAAGCCACTCTTAGCTGCATCGAAAGAGTTGATTAGCTTCTTTTTAGAAAAAAATTATCATGTTTCTAGTTTCATTGGTTAATTTCCTATGATTTTTTTCTTATGATCGTCACCTAAGTTCTCAAGCATTTGTCAATTATTTCAAAAATTCATAACTTTTGAACAAAATGCCACACCAAAACAAATTTTAGCTGCCTAGAAAGAGCTAATTATCTTTTATTTGGAACAAGAAATTCACGTTGAGAACTTAATTTGTTAAATTTTAATAAATTTTTTTGTCATTGTTATGACTTGGCACCTCCAGCATTCGTCAATTATTTCAAAAATTTATAAGTTTTGAACAAGATGGCACACTAAAACCACTCTTTATTGTCTTGAAAGAGTTGATTAGCTTCTTTTTAGAAAAAAAATTATCATGTTTCCAGTTTCATTAGTTAATTTTCTATGATTTTTTCTATAATGATCGTCACCTGAGTTCTCAAACATTTGTCAATTTTTCAAAAATTTATAACTTTTGAACAAAATGTCACACCAAAACAAATATTAGCTGCCTAAGAAGAGCTAATTATAGTTTCATTGAAAAAAAAATCAGTTTGAGAACTTAATTTGTTAACATTTTATGAATTATTTTGTCATTGTGATGACTTGGCTCCTCCAGCATTCGTAAATTATTTCAAAAATTCATAAGTTTTGAACGAGATGGCACACTAAAGCCACTCTTTGTTGCCTCGAAAGAGTTGATTAGCTTCTTTTTAGAAAAAAATCATCATGTTTTTAGTTTCATTGGTTAATTTCCTATAATTTTTTCTATTATGATCGTCACCTGAGTTCTAAAGCATTTGTCAATTTTTCAAAAATTTATAACTTTTGAACAAAATGCCGCACCAAAACAAGTATCAACTGCCTAGGAAGAGGTAATTCTATTTTTCTCTTTGAAAAAAAAATCAGTTTGGGAACTTGATTTGTTAAAATATTATGATTTATTTTATCATTGTGATGACTTGGCTTCTCCAGCATTCGTCAATTATTTCAAAAATTCATAAGTTTTGAACACGATAGCACACTAAAGCTACTCTTCATTGCCTCGAAAGAGTTGATTAGCTTCTTTTTAGAAAAAAAATTATCATGTTTCCAGTTTCATTAGTTAATTTTCTATGATTTTTTCTATAATGATCGTCACCTGAGTTCTCAAACATTTGTCAATTTTTCAAAAATTCATAACTTTTGAACAAAATGTCACACCAAAACAAATATTAGCTGCCTAAGAAGAGCTAATTATAGTTTCATTGAAAAAAAAATCAGTTTGAGAACTTAATTTGTTAACATTTTATGAATTATTTTGTCATTGTGATGACTTGGCTCCTCCAGCATTCGTAAATTATTTCAAAAATTCATAAGTTTTGAACGAGATGGCACACTAAAGCCACTCTTTGTTGCCTCAAAAGAGTTGATTAGCTTCTTTTTAGAAAAAAATCATCATGTTTTTAGTTTCATTGGTTAATTTCCTATAATTTTTTCTATTATGATCGTCACCTGAGTTCTAAAGCATTTGTCAATTTTTCAAAAATTTATAACTTTTGAACAAAATGCCGCACCAAAACAAGTATCAACTGCCTAGGAAGAGGTAATTCTATTTTTCTCTTTGAAAAAAAAATCAGTTTGGGAACTTGATTTGTTAAAATATTATGATTTATTTTATCATTGTGATGACTTGGCTTCTCCAGCATTCGTCAATTATTTCAAAAATTCATAAGTTTTGAACACGATAGCACACTAAAGCCACTCTTCATTGCCTCGAAAGAGTTGATTAGCTTCTTTTTAGAAAAAAAATTATCATGTTTCCAGTTTCATTAGTTAATTTTCTATGATTTTTTCTATAATGATCGTCACCTGAGTTCTCAAACATTTGTCAATTTTTCAAAAATTCATAACTTTTGAACAAAATGTCACACCAAAACAAATATTAGCTGCCTAAGAAGAGCTAATTATAGTTTCATTGAAAAAAAAATCAGTTTGAGAACTTAATTTGTTAACATTTTATGAATTATTTTGTCATTGTGATGACTTGGCTCCTCCAGCATTCGTAAATTATTTCAAAAATTCATAAGTTTTGAACGAGATGGCACACTAAAGCCACTCTTTGTTGCCTCGAAAGAGTTGATTAGCTTCTTTTTAGAAAAAAATCATCATGTTTTTAGTTTCATTGGTTAATTTCCTATAATTTTTTCTATTATGATCGTCACCTGAGTTCTAAAGCATTTGTCAATTTTTCAAAAATTTATAACTTTTGAACAAAATGCCGCACCAAAACAAGTATCAACTGCCTAGGAAGAGGTAATTCTATTTTTCTCTTTGAAAAAAAAATCAGTTTGGGAACTTGATTTGTTAAAATATTATGATTTATTTTATCATTGTGATGACTTGGCTTCTCCAGCATTCGTCAATTATTTCAAAAATTCATAAGTTTTGAACACGATAGCACACTAAAGCCACTCTTCATTGCCTCGAAAGAGTTGATTAGCTTCTTTTTAGAAAAAAAATTATCATGTTTCCAGTTTCATTAGTTAATTTTCTATGATTTTTTCTATAATGATCGTCACCTGAGTTCTCAAGCATTTATCAATTTTTCAAAAATTCATAACTTTTGAACAAAATGTCACACCAAAACAAATATCAACTGCCTAAGAAGAGCTAATTATAGTTTTCTTGAAAAAAAAAATCAGTTTGAGAACTTAATTTGTTAACATTTTATGAATAATTTTGTCATTGTAATGACTTGGCTTCTCCAGCATTCGTCAATTATTTCAAAAATTTATAAGTTTTGAACGAGATGGCACACTAAAGCCACTCTTTGTTGCCTCGAAAGAGTTGATTAGCTTCTTTTTAGAAAAAAATCATCATGTTTTTAGTTTCATTGGTTAATTTCCTATAATTTTTTCTATTATGATCGTCACCTGAGTTCTAAAGCATTTGTCAATTTTTCAAAAATTTATAACTTTTGAACAAAATGCCGCACCAAAACAAGTATCAACTGCCTAGGAAGAGGTAATTCTATTTTTCTCTTTGAAAAAAAAATCAGTTTGGGAACTTGATTTGTTAAAATATTATGATTTATTTTATCATTGTGATGACTTGGCTTCTCCAGCATTCGTCAATTATTTCAAAAATTCATAAGTTTTGAACACGATAGCACACTAAAGCCACTCTTCATTGCCTCGAAAGAGTTGATTAGCTTCTTTTTAGAAAAAAAATTATCATGTTTCCAGTTTCATTAGTTAATTTTCTATGATTTTTTCTATAATGATCGTCACCTGAGTTCTCAAGCATTTATCAATTTTTCAAAAATTCATAACTTTTGAACAAAATGTCACACCAAAACAAATATCAGCTGCCTAAAAAGAGCTAATTATAGTTTTCTTGAAAAAAAAAATCAGTTTGAGAACTTAATTTGTTAACATTTTATGAATAATTTTGTCATTGTAATGACTTGGCTTCTCCAGCATTCGTCAATTATTTCAAAAATTTATAAGTTTTGAACGAGATGGCACACTAAAGCCACTCTTTGTTGCCTCGAAAGAGTTGATTAGCTCCTTTTTAGAAAAAATTATCGGGTTTCTAGTTTCATTGGTTAATTTCCTATGATTTTTTCTATTATGTTTGTCACTTGAGATCTCAAACATTTGTAAATTTTTCAAAAATTTATAACTTTTGAACGAAATGCCACACCAAAACAAATATCAACCGCCTAGGAAGAGCTAATTATAGTATTTAAAAAAAAAAATCAGTTTAAAAACTTAATTTGTTAAAATTTTATGAAATTTTTTGTCATTTTGATGAGTTGGCACCTCCAGCATTCGTCAATTATTTAAAAAAATTATAAGTTTTGGACGAGGTGTCTCACTAAAACAACTCTTAGCTGCTTAAGAAGAGTCAATTAACATCTCTTTAAAAAAAATTATTTTCTTTCTAGTCCAATTCTTTAATTTTTTATAATTTTTTTCTCCCCAAAAGTGCTGGGTGGTTGTTGAGCTAGGCGACTTGACGTGACTTTAACGCAAATCTCGCCAACACGTCCCTCTCACCATTTCCTTTAAGGGTTCTTGGCCGTCATAATTGCAGCTTTCATTGTTCGGTCTTGCAGTAAAGATGCGGTTTATTGATTGGACTACTTGAGCAGCCCTTTGAACCCCTTTCTCGGCCAACTAGATTCGGCCGACGAATAAACCGCACGTCTGGAATTCTGATTCGAAAGCTCCTACGTCATGACTTTTCGCAAGAAAAGAGTTTCGTCCAAATGGAAGCGGGGCACTAATTAAAATTCCGACTTTTTCGCAATTAATCGCCCGGCCATTAACGGAAACGCGCCATCAAACAAGAAAACGAAACGAATTGGACCAACAATTAATTACGTGCGGGCCAGCTACAAATCCAGATAGGCAACCGACACGACATCAATTCGATAGTGCGATAAAAAGTAGCACCACGATCGAAAAAGAGAGGGGCGGCGGAGTGATTTAGACCCTCAGACGCCTTTTTGCGGCCCTCAGAGGTGATGGTGATGTACAATCGGCCGAAAAAGCGACCACCGTTGCAATGAAAGTCGAGGACTACTTCACAAATTCTCGACGACACGATACGTCAAAGAGAAACTGACAGCACTAATGTCAAATTTACACAAACTCTACTAACGAGTATCGAGTTGTTAAAGTTCGCTTTCATTCAAAGAAGTCACTCGACTCGATCCGGTGCATACCTGCTCGAGGTGGCAAAAGTTTTCTGGTTCACCCTGTATACGGTCGGGGAGTCGACATGTTCGATAATATGGTCGTGGCCGACTGACCGCCACTTGATTGGTAGCTGTTGGTTTGCACCGTCCGGCATCATCGTTTAAGTAAACAAGTGTCGGGCGATAGATGGCGCTCCGACTATTAACTTAATTAAGCGACGGCCGTCGAGGCGGCGATGGTCTAATTGCTCAATCGAGCCGCAGTTTTCGACTGTTTGTTAATAAATAAAACCCAACAACGGAGTTGGCTAATTTAATTTTAAGTAGGTGCTGAAGAAGAATTGTTTGCCGAAAGAGGGACGAGCAGAGGGGGTTGAACGTTCTTTTGTTATCTTTATACGGATCCATTGAGATCGTCTCGATGTGCAGACGACACGTTTCGGTTTTCTATCACTTACTGAGAGTTTTTGTCTCATCGTTATCAAGTCGACCAGTTTTGCATGTGGCATTTAATTTTTTTTTGTCGTCGTTAAACAATTGGCGTTCGTTTCAATTAGGTCGCGGATGTTAAACAAACACGTTGTTGTCCATTGAAAAAGAAAAAAAGCGAGTGAACGAGATTTATTAGAACACTCTCGGCGTTCCTTATTATTTATTCGGTGCGCGTACATTTTCCCTCCGTTCTACATTATTCCGATTCGAAATGGACTTTGTTGCGTGTCCGGAACGTGGAGCTTCACTATCAACCGAGCGTAAATCAAGACGAGCCACACTCAATAACGAGCCAACAATAAAACTTGTACGTTTCTCCTAATTCGTTTTAAAGAGTTGGGCTGTTAATGAAATTCCGTCGTTGGCAAAGAGAAAATGGCGAAAATGTAACGTTTTAGAAAACACGTGACGCAATGACCCACGAAACAATTGAAAAAGTACCCTAAGGTGCCCAAAAATTTTCCCATTAACTAAAAAATTATAGGAAAACCTCAAACAGTAAAAGGTGACTACATACTCATAGTAAAAAGTTTTATGAAAATGAGATAGAATACTGTTAAATATAAATATTACCCATTTTTGATGGTAAACCTTCAAATTTAACAGTTAAGTAAAAAAATTTGTAATGGTTGAGAAGCGGCTCAAATTACCTATTCAACGAGGTGTCGCATCATGGGGTTACCGACAATTTGATTTTTACAATTGCGACCTTGAAATTTTCAAAAATCCAAAAATTAGCAAACCGTGTTTCATTAAAAAGACATTTTTAATCCAAATTTGAGACCTGACAACTTTGCTTTGGCGTTAGGCTTGATTCGATTTTTTCACGTTTAAAGAAGTACCCAAAAAGTCCCCAAAAATTTGCCCAAAAAAGTTATTAGTTGGAAAATTAAGGAAAAACGTTAAACACTAAACTTGTTTACTAAAAAGTCAAAATTGCAGCTTGTCAGGATTCTACGTCAACTTCTAAGGGATCAAATCGTGGTTGACCTTGAATTGTTCAAAATTCTCCCACGCTATCGTGCGTACCCTCATTCGATAGCGCATCAAGCAAGCTCTCCACCTACTTAATTTCAAATGTATGTAAATAATACAAGATGATGTTAAGGTTCAATTACCGGTTCAAATTACCTTTTCAACAAGTTCTCGCATCATAGGGTTACCGACAATTTGATTTTTACAATTGCGACCTTGAAATTTTCAAAAATCCAAAAATTAGCAAACCGTGTTTCATTAAAAAGACATTTTTAATCCAAATTTGAGACCTGACAACTTTGCTTTGGCGTTAGGCTTGATTCGATTTTTTCACGTTTAAAGAAGTATCCAAAAAGTCCCCAAAAATTTGCCCAAAAAAGTTATTAGTTGAAAAATTAAGGAAAAACGTTAAACACTAAACTGATTTACTAAAAAGTCAAAATTGCAGCTTGTCAGGATTCTACGTCAACTTCTAAGGGATCAAATCGTGGTTGACCTTGAATTGTTCAAAATTCTCCCACGATATCGTGCGTACCCTCATTCGATAGCGCATCAAGCAAGCTCTCCACCTACTTAATTTCAAATGTATGTAAATAATACAAGATGATGTTAAGGTTTAATTACCGGTTCAAATTACCTTTTCAACGAGTTCTCGCATCATAGGGTTACCGACAATTAATTTGATTTTTACAATTGCGACCTTGAAATTTTTAAAAATCCAAAAATCAACCAACAGTGTTTCATTAAAAAGAAGCAATTATTGCTTAAACCTACGCCATTAAAAAAATTACGCTTTTCTTCCCTTAAACTGTCGCAAAGTTGTGACGTTCTCTTGGCTTGATTCTTGAGCGTGGTGTCGCCGTCTGCCGCTTCCCCCTCACGGTCGTGCAGTTAAAGTTAAGTGGTTGACATATTTTTAAATTTGTCGGTAATTGATTAAAACACCCCGCCTGAATGGGGTGTGTGCAAGACAAACTTTTAAATTTACGACCGCGCTCCGCCATCTGTTCCCTTAAGCAACACTTTGACTTCATCATCCTCCGTAGGTACGTTTGACAGTTTCCATTAGACTCAAAACGCGAAACGACATCATTTTTTTCCGACTTTCCCTCTTCCACCAATCCACCACTGTCGCTTAGTTACAATTTTATCCAAAAGTCTCGTTAAACAACAAAAATGTTGCGTCCGAAAGCAGCACGCGACCCAACGTGAATCAAGATTTAATCCTTTACACAATGGCAACAATATTACTCAACTTAAGTTTTCGCACCCCCACCTTAAACTGCTTCTTGAGCTATGGAACTAGCACATTCTAAAACCAACCAAAGAGCAGTTAAGTCGAGGCTCGAGTCTCTGTAGAACCATCAAGTTCTTAAGTGGCAAATTTTGGGGGTGGAGGGGTCGAAACCTCCCCGAAGGCTCTTACGTTACGCCAAGTCCGGCTCCTAAGATTGGATACGTCCCGAAAAACCTAAATTACCCTGATTAATGTTTAACGTTCCAATTTTCCCGATCGGAACACATTATCGGCTTTAGCACCTCTCGTCCTGTTTATCTTCTGGAGAATTTCCTGGAGAGTTCGGCGCATAATAGTTCCTAAATCATACCGGAAACGGTCATAAATCAGCCTCGAGAAGGGATGAATAAAAGACCGAACCGTAAGGAAATAAATGATAAATAATAGCGAAAAGCTGGAGGAGTCAACAAACGAAATTATCGGACAAACTTTCGCCAAAACAAACAACTTTTTCACCCCTCCTTTGAGTCGGGTAGTTTTAATTCGTCAAATACATCACGGATAATCGGAGTTAAGGTTTTAATTGGTCCAGAGAGTTTATCGGTAGCGCGAAGGGTGTTATTAACGTTAATATTGTTAGTTTGGTAGGTTTAATGGAGTTTCGAAGGTTTTCAACTTTTGCCTCGACTTATTACATCTACGGATGCACCACCGCCACTACTTTAACGAGTCGCAAAGAGACTGATATGCCCCAAGTTTCCAAACTTCTCTTCTGGCAGACAGAAACGCTAAAAGTTCAACCAAACTCGCAGGATTCATCGCGATTGAGTTATGAGACTGCAAACTAGCTCACGAACAACATTATAAACAAAATCCTCCCTTAGGGCGGTTCAAATCGAGGGAAATTTCCACCAACCAAAACTATGATCAAACACAAGTGCATTAAGAGAAATTAGACCCCCATAACTGAAAATCACGCTTCTACTTGACTAAAGTTAATTGTTGGGGGAGTCGCCACAGTGTTCCCGGTAACACTATGCATTACGTTACGTTGCCTAGTTATGTGGCAAATAGTTGAGATCATCCACCAAACTTTATCTCCACGCGTCTTTCGTACAGACAGTTTGGAGAGCGTTACGCTTTTCGTTACATTTGTGAATTTTGCGATGAGGAGGTTAAAATTTTGACTGCTCTCTTCGATAAAAAATACTGACGGTATATCCAAATGTGTTTTACGTTTTACCGCCTTTTGAACTGTTTATTTGGAAGTAGGAAACGAGTCAGTTGCAGGTCAATGGTGATCGTTCAATAATTGCAGTTGTACCAAATATGGCGGACGCGCTAAACGGCGTGCCATCAGCGCCAGTGGCGTAACAACCCGAGTAACGCGGATTGCGGCCGTAAAATTTTATACCGATCTCGAAATCGCGGCAAGTGAAAGAATTGCGAAGGGAGAAGACACCCTAAAATCGGGGAGGTTTCGCTTTGAAACGGTCCGATTACCATTCCCGAAGCTCCGACCGATCCGCAGTCGCAACAATAAAAATTTAGAGCAGTCCTAAAAATTGTTTTAATTTTTTTCTCGCCGACCAAGCTCCTTATTAAACGCATAAATTACACGATTTTACGTCGGAAACGTAACGACGGAATAGAGCCCGGCTATAAAACGGGAATAATAACAATAAAAACGAAAGAAACGTTTGATGACTTATTTGTTCGTTCGTTCTCTTTCCACTAATTGCGCGCCACTCTTCGACAAGCTTCACAATTAAAAATAACGAAACCCCCACCACCATCCCTATCAACCCGATTTTTTGCGTCTTTTCTAATTGATTCCCGGGGCGGCTCTGCTATGTTGTGTATTTTGGCTTTTGTCTGAGCGCGGTTAATTGGTGATTGTTTCCAAACGGTAACTAGAGTAAGGGGCGATCACGGTGTGCTTCAGTTAGTTGGTTGTGCACCGAATCGATATGTTTGAAAAGGATTATATTTCTTTGCACACAGCTAATTTACAGTTGGCTGATTTGTATTCAGGGTAGACAAAACAGCTGTTTGTTTGTGTACCGTTACGAGCCTGCAGTTGCACATAAATCTCCTGGGGAAATTTGAATTTTCGATCCGTACACCAGGAGAAGAGAAAACACCAAGAAGAACATATACCTGCAATCGGGCACAAGTTGAGGCTCCACCACTTGCCCGCAAGTTTTGTTACAACCCGTCAATTCCCCTTTACATCATCTTGTAATATTTACATACATTTGAAAATAAGTAGGTTGAGAGCTTGCTTGATGCGCTATCGAATGAGGGTACGCACGATAGCGTGGGAGAATTTTGAAAAATTCAAGGTCATCCACTATTTGATCTCTTAGAGGTAAACGTGGAGTCATGACAAGCTGCAATTTTTACTCTTAAGAAAATCAGTTTAGTGTTTAACGATTTTCCTTAATTTTCCAACTAATAACTTTTTTGGGCAAATTTTTAGGTACTTTTCAAACGTTGAAAAATCGAATCAAGACTAATGCCGAAGCAAAGCTGTCAGATCTCAAATTTGAATTAAGAATGTCTTTTTAATGAAGTAGAGTTTGCTGATTTTTGGATTTTTGAAAATTTCAAGGTCGCAATTGTGAGAATCAAATTGTCGGTAACCCCTTGATGCGACACCTCGTTGAAAAGGTAATTTGAACCGCTTTTCAACCATTACAATTTTTTTTACTTAACTCTTAAATTTGATGGTTTACGATCAAAAATAGGTAATATTTATATTCAACAGTATCCTGTCTTGTTTTCATAAAACTTTTTCATTATGAGTATGTAGTCAACTGTCATTGCTTGATATTTTAATATAATTTTCCAACTAATACCGTTCTTGGGTAAATTTTTGGGCACTTCTTGGGTACTTTTTCAAATGTGAAAAAATCAAAACAAGTAAATCAAGCCCGATACCGAAGCAAATTTGTAAATTTTTAATTTTTCTGGATTAAGAATGTCTTTTTAGTAAGGTATAGTTTGCGGATTTTGAGAATTTTGAAAATTTCAAGGTCGCAATTTTAAAAATCAAGTTGTCACTAACCCCATGATGCGACCCCTCTCTGGAAAGGTAATTTTATCCACTTTTCAATCATCAAAAAAAAAAATTAATTGAACGTCAAAATTGACAGTTTACAGTTAAAAATGGCGGAATTTTTAACCCTGTCGCATCAGGCCTGTTCGTTGTAAATACTCAACTTTTGCGTAATCTCTGACTGACCTCCTTGGCACCAATCCCCTTGCGGCCCGTCCCTGCCCACTTTTGTCGCCTCGTGAAGTTAATAAGTTAATTTCGCAAATAGTTGGCGGCGTAATCTCCCTTCTAACGGCACAAATAATCCAAATGGAGTTTAACGCTGGCGCTAGCAAACTTTCATTATAATATGCGTTTAACAAAAACTTGAAAAGCATTAACGTCGAGCAACTATGGCCATTAGTTTTCTTGTTACCTGAAGGCGATGTTGGCACTCAACTTGTAACGTGCAATCTTCCAGATTTTTATCGCGGCGCATAATTTTATCGTCGTCGTTACGACGTTTCTTAGTAAATTTTAGATTAAAATTGTTAATATTTTTTTTTTGTGTTGTTGCAGGTAATAGATTAGCTGCTAGAGTGACCCGCAACCAGACCGTTCCGTGATCAGACCGAAAAAATCCAGAAAATTCCCGGAACAGGTATCGATCTCAAAATTCCATTATTTTGTCGTAGACAATTTTTTGGTTAAAATTTGTTGTTTTTTAACTTAGTAAAGACTTTGTTTTTTCATCATCATTTCTTTAATTTCTTCATCCCTACAACCTTCAGTATAAACTTTATCTTTATTACTCGTAAGAGTAATGAAGGTAAAGTAACTCTTAAACCTGAAATAAGATTAGAGCGACTACACAACACGATTAGGATGATAGAGGGATAAAAAAATTTAAGGACCTTAAGTCGCGTCCATCCAAGAAGTTGTGGAGGTTGTGAAAAATGACGGTCAAGCAACTGGCGAACGCATCCGTCTAATTATGACGGTGGATTAATAACGAAGGAGTGCTCGAGATGCGAACCGTTCAAGATAACCCCCGATAATCTCTTAGTTCCACATTGACAGAGGATAAAGCGGACAGTCCCGGAATCCAGCACACATAATCTTCATGTTCGTCCAGATGACCTGCCAGCGATCTCCCGGGAAACAAGAGAACGTTACTCGTGTCGCCAACATCGCAAGATTTACGATTCTGCCGCATTACGGCGATTACAAAATTTCACCGAAACCTCGTCATTACCGGAATGACGTCGGCAACGTTAATATAAATCGCGCTTCTCGATGGGTGATTGTTTGATTTAGTAAATTCGTGTTTCAATTATGTCCCGAGATACTCATCAATATTGTTCTTGTCTGCAAATAACCAAATTGCTCGCGAACCATAATTGTGAACTGTTTGCTTTTCTCGTGGAACATTTCAATTGAAACATTGAAGCGTCGACGCTTCCGCGTCTTTCTCAAGCTAATTTCGACCAAATGACCATCAATGCAGTGCTGACGACCAAAAAGTTTTGTCACTTTTTCCAAAATCTACGTCCGAAAAGTTTTAGCGCCACCTAAATGAAACTGTTTTGAGTCCAAAATTGCGCCGGTAACAAATCGTTTTATTGACGAGATATCCCGAGTATCTCCATTTTTGATCCTGTGGGATATCTGGCGTTCTCGGGACGTTCCCGTTCGAGGTCCGAGCGTTCCTGGTCCGATTTCGATGGAAATCAATAGATCCAGGACCATGGAACCGTGCCAAAAACCGCCACGTATCCCCCATAAAGTGCGGTGCACGTCCAACGGTGCCAATATACGAAGAAGTAACCCGATCGATCTTGATGTGTTGATCGGATGATGACGGCCGATCGGTCGGCGTCGCGACGCCAACACGCCCGGAATTTACGCGCACGAGTTAATTAAACCGACGCTGGTGCAACGGATTCCTCTCGAACCGTTGCCAAATCAACGCACAGCTTCATCTGATAATGGACCCAACGACAATAATTCCGCAACACCATTTCTAGCGAGCAGGCATCTAGTTCGATATTGTTTTTTCGAAATCAATCAATCTGTTAATCTACAGTTCTTTTCTATTTTTTTTCCTCTTCAAAGTTTATTTTTTTCTCGTCGATAATTTCTTTTCGGGACATTATTACCCGAAATTTGCTCGTAAAACACGGAAATTATTCATAAATCAGACGCCCGATCGTGTCCGCAACCCGCACTCACCTAAATCTCTTCTAACTGCGTTAGCAGAGTGAATAAAATTACACTTCGTCGAAACTTATCGGAACTGGGGCGTCCATAGAAATAATTTTTGTCGACGCCCTCGCGTTCATCATTCGCTAACAAGCCACTAGCGAAAAATTTGGGCGTTCTCAAAAGAAATTATTAATCCGAAGAGAAGTGTCCAGAACCAATTTTTGACGAAAATCGAAAATGTTCAAAAAGATACCAGGGAGTTGTTGATTTTTTTCTTCTTAGATTTCGGTATGTTGAGCACGAAATTCTTTTCAGAATTGACTCGCGACTTTTGGTTTCGACGTGAGAAATTTTCGAAACAAAATTTCCACGTTTTTTGACCTTTAACCAGAGCTAACTCCGTTGTGCGCATGCGCAGTTTAACAAGTGGGGTCTTTCTGGATGTAGAAATCTACTCTCTATACAAAGCAATTTTTGATTAGCATTACAGAGGCGTCCGTGCTGGTTTTATGTAAAAATACGTTTATACGGAATTGATCGTTCTCGTCCCTCTTGCTGGATCGCGCCTTTGATGGTTTATATCCAAATTGTCTTCCTACATCGCCTCGTCCATTTAAAACAAAAATTGTCGATAACAAAACAATTCGATGCGTCTGTTGGGGATGTTTCCGAAATTGAAAACACTTGAACTAATTTCGAAACAAACAAAAGTTTCTGTTGCGTAAGTACAGCGATGCAGGTGACGGTTTGAATTATTTAGAATCTAGACGATCGCAGTTGGCTTCGCTTTGAGTAAATAGGAGCAGTTTTGAGTAGTCGACGCTTATTCAATATTAACGACATGCCTCTGGCTTCTTTAAAAATTTACTAAAAGTTGGTGGAAAATTAAAAAATTATTTTTCTATTGTCCATCTATTTGTTAACACTTCACAATAAGTTGAGAAATTTTTTTCGTAAAATCTCATTTTTTTTTTTAAATCGAGCTTGACGAAGATTTTTAATATTCGAATTTCTTTATCCATTTTGATTGGCTCAAACCAGAAAAATTTTTGTAAAGCTGCAAAAAGTTTTGCAAATCTTCCTAACAAGTAGATACAAAAAACTCTAAACACCCTTTTATCCTTTTCCGATAGCTCCCACCCCGTTTCATTCAGTTGCGGGTGTTGCTCGACTTGCTCGCAACTCCCTCAAATATTTGCGTATTCCCACTTTGATGTATTATTTCCGGAAAACGCAATTTCCTTCGTCCCTCCATCCCCTTATGATTCCGACTCGTCGTCGTGCATACGAGGCACCTAAGTCCGACGACGTAATTCAACCCTCAAGACTCCTAAATCCCGTTACAGTTTCTCAATTTCGCACCCGAAATCGGTTCGTTACCAAGATTGAGCATCAGCAAAATTTCCTCGAGGGGGTCAACTCGATAGGGAATTTTTTGTTTGTTTCGTTGGAGGATCAAAAATATTTTTCTGGTACGTTTCGTGTTTCGGTGGTTTGCGCAATTTCCATATTTTCACCCCTTTGTGGAGTTGGGTCAAGAACGTTTCTGTGTCGTCTCCAATGTTTTTGCCAAATTCAATTTTAACGGGGGCTCCAATCGAATTTGTCAGTCTCATTCGGAGCACCTTTTCCCCGTTAAAGGGATCGACCGCCTCGAATACGTTAGCGAGGATAAAAACTGTGAAATTTTAGCTTCTATTTGGGAATTTCGGGAATAAGAACTTTTACTAGAAAACAAACTTTTTATTTTTTGTCACTAACACCTCATCCGCAATATCGATTTGTAAAGGAATTTTTGTAAAAAAAAAATTTTGACGCTTGAAAATGCCGTTTAATGATCTAATATTTACAGACAGAAACGGTTGGAAAAAAAGTTTTGTATGCATCTCTGAAATAGTAGTTATTTATGTATCAAGGGAATAAACACTGATTTTAATCCCGAGAATGTAAGTAATGCACGAGGCGGAGCAAAGGGCATTTTCATTAGAGGGATTAACGATGTTTATTCCAGAGATGCATACAAAACTTTCTTCCCAACCGTTTAAGTTAATAATAATAATAAATTAGAAAAGAAATAATTGTTATAATTGACAGATACCTAAATGAAGTTGGCTGACGGTTATATGAAAACGAGTTTCTTTATATTCAGCATTTTTTTACTTTATTCCCGGGTAGGAAAAAACATCGTTAATCCCTCGAATGAAAATGCCCTCGGCTCCGCCTCGTGCATTACTTACTTGATACATAAATAACTAATTAATAATAATGGGTCGTATTTAACAGTCTGCCAAATTTACGCAATATTTTCATACAAAAAAAAATACTTTCATTTCCCAAAAATACTAAATGCTCACCAAAATTAAGAAACTACATAATCTTAAAGCGACAACCAAATATTGACATAATGCTGGCCTCTTATATATTTTGTTCGCCAAAATAACTTTTGTTGACCATAAATACTAAATGTTCACTAAATTTTATTCCGCATTTAATTCTAACATAATACCCAGATATTTAATTTTTGATAGTGTCTTATATTATTTAGCAGTTAAAAATACTATTTGTTGATCAAAAATACATAAGCAATAAAATGTTGTGCAAATCGTAATTAATTTTATGCGAAATTATAATTGTACATGTGCTAGGGCAAGGAAAATAAGAGTAAAAACAGAAGTGATTTGCACAAAAAAAGATGTTGATTTCCGTAATATATAAATGCTTTGCTGTAATTGGCTTGCATTATGTAAAACGTAAAACTTTTTTTAGTGGTAATTTCTAATCGTGCTTTTAAAAAAAAATTACAGGGTCTTGTACAAAATTTTTTTCGCGTGCCTCTTGTCTGGAAGCGCAAGCGGCAAGGAGAGATGCGCGAGCATATTTTATTTTTGGAGTAATAGAATAATTATTTGACGCACAAATAGTTTTTTTGAGAAACACTAAATATAAATGGATAGCGCCAATATTTATCATGTACAGCACGGACGCGTAACTTGAGCGTTCTAAATTTGGTGAACATTTAGTAAAATTTATAGACATGTAGAATTTAAAATGTAAGCAATGGTAAAACAATATGCAGCATAGTTATTTTAGTGGTGATATTCTCATTTTCTGATGTATAATAATTTGGGTTTTATTTAGATTTTTTGAGGCTCATTAAATTTTCTGGTGGACAGTGCAAGAGATGTATGGTTTAATTTGGTGTACATTATATTTGTTCCCATTAATAATAATGAGAAAACAAAAATTATTTTATTAAAGAGAACGGCTGGATTAATTTTTTTAGTAAATGCTATTGGTAAAATTCTTTCTTAAAATTTTTGATGTCGATTTTATAACGCATTCTTATAGCTGTCAGACCACGTGACATGAATCACACGCAGTAGCTTTTATCTTCAAAGCGTTATTTCCAAAGAAAACTTTTTGAACTAACCAAATATTTTTAAAAATTCAAAAATTCTAATTTTTCTTGTTTTTACTATAATTCTTCTTAATCACCTCAATTTACAATTTTTACAATTTAATCGTTTAATGCAAATCCGTTCGACAAACTTTATTGTTAACCAATACGAATTTCAGCTTGACTCGCTCAGTCATAAAGTTTGTAATTAGCCAAAGCCAACGTTTGCCCTATATTTAACAGTAAACAGTACACGTTACGTAATGTATTTTGTTATTACCCGGGGCTCTGCGGCAAATTTGGCAAAATAGCGCTTTACTGACAGAAGTCTTCAAATAGCCCGATTTCAATGTTTTTCGATGAAAAATACTTTTTGGTACTGTTCCAGTTTTTCGGCTAAAAAATTTCACTCAAGTCACGACGTCACATTGTTCTCTATCGCTTCTGGATCATTTGACAGGCCCTTCAAATCCGTCCGCTTCATTCAGACCGCAAAAACTCTGAGAAATAATGAGCTGAACGCGGGTCACAAATCGCCATTTGACTGACGTTATCAGCGTCGGAGCCGCGAAATTGCTTCGGCCCCAATCACTATGACTTAAGGCCCAAAGTGACGAAGAGAGAGAGTGAGAGTGAGAGACTTAACAACTTCAATCTAGTTTGCGGTTTTGCAAAACCGAACAGTGCGTCGTGTACGCAAGATAATGGATAGGTTAATGAATTTCGTTCTATCAAGCGCGAGATTCACTAATTCAGTTTAGAGAGGGCGCTGCAAAAACTAAAACTTTCAACCAATCCGAACCGAGCTAATTTAATCCGATTATAATTTTTATTCAACGTCGACTAGATGAGCAATTTCAGCGCTCTAACTCGATCACGTCACTCAAACTTGTTTAAAGAAAACTCTAAAGAAAAAAGTTCTGCTGACGAAAATTTTTGTCGTCTGGAAACGTCCCACATGTCGTCGTCCCGGTTTGGACGAATATTTTCAGTTAATTAAAGCGACATTGGAAGTGGCACGTTTGAAGTACAAAGAAACAAAGAGGATGAAGATGGAACGAGGCGACGCCCGGCCGTCGTCCGGGCGGAAAGAAAGGGGCTTCAAAACGGAATTACTGGGCCCCAACACTCTCCCGGACCTAATTGAATAGTACAGGAAAGCTAAATTTCGTTTGTCTCACTTTCTCTCTTGTTAAACGGCAAATTTGGACGTTTCCGTGTGTTAAACAAATTATTTGCAGCGAAGGTTCCGCGATTTAACGATCCTTCGACTCGTTCAGCCGTTTTTTAAAAAGTACGTGCTGAAAGACCGGAATCCCACTTCTGATAAAATTTCTATGTTGCGTTAATAAAATTAATTTAATTTTAACATTGACTGAAAATTAAGTAATCGCTGTGGAAGGAGTTATACGATAGAGGAAAAAATAATAAGGGACCAAAGCACCGCAACCCTTCAGAAAACACCCTTACGATAGCTTAACGCACAAGCGTTAAATTATTTTTCAATTTCCTCAAGCCTTATGGCAAAAAAACTGAAACACGGCAGGAGCATTTGTGAGACCAAACGGCATTTCCATTTCAACACTTTGCAACTATTTGGCGTTTTTTTGATGGAATCGGCATTAACAACGATTTGGATGAAATCTGATGACATCTGAAGATCTAAAATAATTCCTTCTCTATAGAAATAAAGGACAAAAAGTTGTTACTTTAAGATTTCCTTCCTTTTCAGCTACTCTAGCACTACTTGCTTTCTCTTTGTACAGTGCGGCTATCCGTCAAAATTACTATTGACCAACATCTCTTTATCAAGTAACTCGTATCCTGCAACAGTTTACATGTCGGCCGTCAAAACTTTACGTTATCTTTTGCGGATGTCTATAACTTTAAGCATCTCTGAGACGAATCTGCATGAAGTTGGTGGAAAGTTGCCGATAATACTTTGGTCGTGTGTGCAAATCCGGCGACAAAGTTTTTAAGTAACTTGCAACAAAATCGAACCACCATCCATCAGCTAGGCAACAAACGCCCTCTATTGGAATTATCGTCTTGTTATTAGGGATTTTTAAATTTTTGTCAAATAGTGGACCAGCGCCATCTATTTTAATTGTTCTTTATCGATAATTTTGTTTATTGTTGTCAATAATAGTGGACTCCATTTCGGATCGCCGGACACTAAATCGAATAGTAATCCACTTAAATTTTTAACAACATTTCCGAGTGCTTTCCACGAGCTCAAATTGGGTCATTCGATTATGATCATAAACGATCCCCCTATCAGCTGATTAAAGACCGTATTCTGCTTTGAACAGCGATCACTCTTGTCCCGTACCTACATTAGTTAATCCGGACCACGTTAACGTCATTACTAGTGAAGCTAGTCCTAAATGGCTTTCGCTTCCATTTTCCAACAATATTCCAGGAACTGGATACGGTTGTTGTCATCACCATCAAGAGACGGGAGGACTCCCAACTATGGCAACCTGAAACCGAGTTGCGTGCCACAATTTCTATAACAACTATCCAATTAGGTGAGCAGCATCAGGTGACGTCACAGCAGTTGCATTAAGTGACACGCCATCTAGCGGCATAGTTGGAAACTGGAGGAAGATCTCTTGATTAATCTAAAATGATGGAGATCTACTGACTACTGCTGGGGCCAAAAAAATTTACAGTAAGGCATTAAAAAAATTGAACTAATAGTCGCGGTACAATTGTTTTTACGTCTGTGGATAGAGCTAATTCCATTCTATTCTAGAAAAAAATAACGTTATCCAAAAGTTTCTCGTTAATTTTTTGAAATTTTTTTAACAAAGATTTCCATCCGGCGCCTTCGCCAATTGTCGATAATCTGATTACGTGAGCAACATTAGGTGACGTCACACTGCGCTCATCACCAGTTGCACTAAGTGACACGACATCTATCGGCATAGTTGGAAACTAGAGAAAGATCTCTTGATTGATCTAAAATGATAGCGATCTACTGACTACTGAAAGGTAGTTATTGCTATGGCCAAAAAAATTTACATTAAGACATTAAAAAAATCGCAACTCTTGAACTAAGAGTCGTGGTACAATTATTTTTGCGTCTGTGGATAGAGCTAATTCCATTCTATTCTTGAAAAAAATAACGTTTTCCAAAAGTTTTTTGTTAATTTTTTGAAATTTTTTTAACAAAGATTTTCATCCAGCGCCTTCGCCAATTGTCGATAATCTGATTACGTGAGCAGCATTAGGTGACGTCACACTGCGCTCATCACCAGTTGCAGTAAGTGATACCTACGACATCTAACTGCATAGTTGGAAACTAGAGGAAGATCTCTTGATTGATCTAAAATGATGGCGATCTACTGACTACTGAGAGCCAGTTACTGCTGCCGCCAAAAAAAATTACAGTAAGACGTTAAAAAAATTGTAACTCTTGAACTAAAAATCGTGGTACAATTGTTTTTACGTCTGTGGATAGAGCTAATGCCATTCTATTCTAGAAAAAAATAACGTTATCCAAAAGTTTCTCGTTAATTTTTTGAATTTTTTTTAACAAAGATTATCATCTGGTGCCTCCGCCAATTGTCGATAATCTGATTACGTGAGCAGTATTAGGTGACGTCACACTGCGCTCATTACCAGTTGCACTAAGTGACACGGCATCTAGCGGCATAGTTGGAAACTAGAAGAAGATTTCTTGATTAATCTAAAATGATGGCGATCTACTGACTACTGAGAGCTAATTACTGCTGTGGTCAAAAAAATTTACAGTAAGACATTAAAAAAATAGTAACTCTTGAACTAAGAGTCGCAGTACAATTGTTTTTACGTCTGTGGATAGAGCTAATTCCATTCTATTCTAGAAAAAAATAACGTTTTTCAAAAGTTTCTCGTTAATTTTTTGAAATTTTTTTAACAAAGATTTTTATTTGGCGTCTTCGCCAATGGTCGATAATCTGAAATTTAATATTCGCTGTTATCAAAACGCTAAAGAATTGTAACCTCTAAACACTAATATGATATACTTTTCTAAATAATGTTGATTTCATTTAATTTCAAGAAACAAATTCTCAGATGCTTATAGTTAAGTTTTTTCAAATCTCTACACAGCATCATCTTCTTCGATAATTATTATTGTTTGGGGTCTTCAAACAAATTAGTCTTCAACTTGTAAAAAAAAAATTAGAATACCCCTCGTTAACCGGCTTAATTCCGTCTGCAATATTCAAAAGAGAGGCGATTACTTGACGGAACGTCCCCAAACGAAAAGCCTACTAAAGCCGGATGATATTTTTCCTAAGTAGATTTGCCTCTACTTTCGATCCTTCATTTGCAACATTTTCGTTATGAAAACTCGTCGAGCAGCTAATGAAAATAAAAAAAAAAAGCGAAGAGGAAGAGGAGGTCTCGGAGGTAAATCAGTTGGTGGATTTACGACGACGACTGCTTTAATAATAATTAGCAATTCAAACGTTCGGTCGGGTAATGTTTCTTCGTCCCTCGACAATGACTTTTAACTGGGGGAGCTCCTGCTATTTATTTCATAGACGTTTTAATAAAAGTTATCGCAAAACTCCCAACTCAGTTACAACGTTCACACAGGATCCGAAAATTTATTTTAAACGGTTACTCAGGTGGAGAAAACGGCGGAGCTAATTTAATTTAATTTTGTTGCAGGTGAGACTTGTCTCTGGAACTTATTCTCGCAAGCTGCTCGCCAAAGTAATTTTTTCAGGATTGCAGGGTGGTAAGTTCCACGCAAAATTTTCACTACTTACAAACAAAGCCAAAATTTGTGAAATTTGAATTCAATAACGCTAAAGTTGCTAAGAAACTTAACAAGGTTGTTTCAGCAGAGACAATAAACTGGTTGTTAAAAAAAAATTAAGTGTGGGGTCAAAAAATTTTCGACCAGCCCTTGTATAATAGTGATACCCTGCAGTGTTTTTGACACCCTTACACAAGCCTAATATACCAAGATAAACTCAATTTTTAATTTACCTTCGCCTTTGTGAAGGAAACTTTGAAGAACAGCAGGAGCATTTGTGAGACCAAATGGCATTCTGCATTTCAACACTTTGTAACTATTTGGAATTTTTTTTTGGTGAAATCGGCATTGATTAGGTTTTGTGTAAATTCTGACAACATCTAATGATCTAAATGGTTTCCTTTTCCTAGAGTTGACAGAGAAGAAAATTTTTTTTCACAGATTTGTCTCTTTTACGTATGGAAAACTTTCAGTCGGCCCTCGTGCAAAAGTGGGCGATTGTGGCGTCTCTCTACTAATAAACAAAACGGTTACGAATGGTTAGACTCGTAATAGATTGATTGCCCAAAATGTTTGGTCGGTGCAAAAAAAAAATCGCAAATTGACTCTCGCGAAGCGCACCAGTCAAATAGCAATTTGCGCCAATACGTGGCGCTTTATCTGACCGAATGAGCATCCGCTGACACTTCGTCGAAGCCTATCTCCATTTCCCAAATACGCAAATAAATTCCCCGAATCGACTGAACAAATAAAAAAACAAAAAAAAAGCGTCCTTTGCCTAAAACACCCTTTTGTATCGAGAATCGCGATTAATTCGCAAAAACCGCGATGATGCCCACCACCAATCAGCGGGAGCGTCGACTCGCGAAATCGCCATCCGGTTAATTTTTTCCCTCTCTTTTCCTAATCCGTTCATTCGATGGACGGTGACGCGAACTGACAAAAAAAAAATAAAAAATCCCGACGACGACATCATCCCGTATTTGCCCATGTATTATGCATGATGAGGAAGGGCGTCATGCACGCGTGTTCCGCAGCATCACGTGTGAATAGATTAGAGGGACTCACACCCCCGGGGTGGGTATCTGTGATGTATTAGCGCGCCTTATGGGAGCGATAGGGAATTTATGGGCTGTATCGGTTACATGTCGGTGCAGAGGTTTGTTACCGCCAATTCGACGGTAAAGGTGGCGGCTGGCGTCGCGACGTATTAACGTCACGGGACACAACCAATTCCAGCAGGACAGAGGCTGACGGAAAATGTCGATATAATCAGAAGGGGAGAATACGGAAAAGTCGCGAAATCTGATGCGAGGACCTCCACTGATTTGATCGCTACACCTTTGTTTCCGGAAACTGTTTACCTTGCGATTTTTCTACGGAACTTTCTGCTGATTCGCTACTGTTAATTTTCTCGTCGGATTTTTGGCTTTTCTCTTGAATTTCGCTTTTTAGGAATTTTACAAAATTTGAGAGTTTTATTAAATACAACTTTACAAGTTTACTTTACAGCCCGGCGGGCCGTAACATAGAAATTTAAAATGTTATCGTTAAGATGGATTTTATGTGGTAACTTATTTCAAGATTTTTATTATTTTCAGTTATCTCCACCATTTGTTCAGTTTGTTATCTTTAAAAAAAAATTATTTAATATTTCTGTCGAAAGCAATTAATTGACTTCAAAAATTAAAAAAAATTATCGCAAATATTTCTTGATTAAAAATTTGAATAAAAAAAAATTATGCCACCACCTTAAAATTCCTGCTGTCTCAAGCAATAACCTAATTAAAGATCAAGCTTCACCACTTGACGCTTTCATGCCCAGAATAATTGAACTTGAAACAGGTGCGTTTTTTCCAAAAAAAAACCTCCTCTGCCACATAATTAATCACATCACGTCTTTGTGCGATGTTAGTCCTCACAATTTTTTCCCCCGTCGTCATAATGAAAAACGATTTCGAAATTAATTTGGGGTTTGAGCGACAAGCGTTCCCGGACCTCTAAAAATTCAAATTGGCTTTGTCCTCGACACCACCGGAAAAACGTCGTAGTGGTCGCGTCTATTGTCAATTAAAAAATAAAAATAAAAATTGCGTGTGCCCGTAATTAAATCAGGGAGCAACAAAGCTACCAGAAACGGTCGGGAGGCGAGAGGGGGGAACAGACGCGTCTTATCTCGAGAAGCCCGGCAAGTTGATTAATTGAAAATAGAGGGTTGATAAACGACTCCTCATTACCCCCGGAGTAAGGGTTGGGGACCTTTGTTGGCGTAAACCTGATTTATTTCGGAAAGCATGCAGGAAGGCTTAAAATGCCGGACACGGCAACAAACAACATGAGAGAGTTAAAATGGTTCAAGTTGGGACGTTCGGACAACCGCCAAAAAATTGGGAACCAAAGGGCATTACGTTACCCCTTTCACCACATTTTAAAATAACAAAACTTTTTTTTACTAACAACATTAATTTATTGGAAATTGACTTTCTTTTCTGTTTCTCGTTTTATCTTTTTTTTATTTTTTTCTTTATTTTTTCTATTTTGTTATCTTTTTTTATTTTATTTTTATCTTTTATTTTGAATAATTTTCTTTTGACATGTAATTTTTATTTAATAATGCCTTTGCCACTATTTTAAAATCAACATTATTAAATAAAAATTGCGTTCCAAAGAAAACTATTTAAGAGAAGAAAAATCGAGATAAGGCTCCTCTTTAGTTATCTTAGGTGGCATAGGCAGGTGGAAAGTCTTTCCCCCGATAGCGGCGGCGGTTGTTTTGTTGGCTGTCTGCGATCGGGGTGACCGGCGGCCGAGTGCGAATTTTCGGTCCAGTCGGCTGCGAGCGACTCCGACATGTTTATGGCATTTTTCGATCTGTTTTATGACGTCAGTTTTGCAGACAAACGCCCTTAAATATACTTCGGAAGCGTCGACGTCGATAAATTTTTACGGGCGTTTTTGCCCGGTCGCCCGACTTTTTACGGGGGATGACGCGAGAGCCCCAGCAGCATCACACTCTCTGTCCCTTAAACGGATAACATTTGCCCGGTAAATTTCACGGTAATCCCGGATTTCACAACGACGCCGAGGATTAACGCAAATGTCCGCCCTCCGGATTACGTTTAATAATTTTTCCAAAAAGACGAGACGTTTTTTTTTTCTTTCTTTTCAACGTTCGTGACGAGACTTTCGGAGAGTGAAATTCCGAACGGGAGAGCGCCAAAAGGGAAAAAGTTTAATTACAAAATGTTTATTTTTCTTTAATAAAATCAACGTCAGTAAGTGTTTTATTGCGCGTGTTCTTCGTTCTGTTCGGCTCATTAATTCTGGAAATGGCGTAAACACGAAGCGAGATGGCAAAATTAAATTTGGACCGAAAAGAAAACACTAAAAGAAATTTTAAGGAGACGACGCACTGCTGCAGATACCGGAAAATATTAACGACGCATCTAGTTGCCGAATTAACTGAGTTCAACTATTTACGCGGCAACAAATTAAAAGCTCAGCCAACTCTGCTAAAAGCAAATTTATTTTAAACAAGCTTTCATAGTCCAGTTGGCCGCGAAAATGTCGCTGGCACTCACTGGCTTAAATGAACTCTGTAATAACGTGAAAACTAAGTCCGGAGTGTTTCACTTTCCGTTACACGTCTTTTTACATTGACCAAAAATTGTAACTTTTAAACTAAAAGTTGTACTACAATGATTTTTGTGTCTCTAGATAGAGCTTATGTCAGTCTATTCTAGAAAAAAATGGCGTCTACTGAAAACTATTCGTTGATTTTTAAGAATTTTTTTAACAAAGAGATTCACCCGGCGCCTCCGCCAATTGTCGAAAACCGGACCATTTAATTTTGTTGGAATCAAGATATTAAAAAAATTGTAACTTTTAAAATAATAGTCGGACTACAAATGTTTTTACATCTCTAGATAGAGATAATTTCAGTCTATCCAAGAAAAAAATGGCGATTACTGAAAGTTACTCGTTAATTTTTGGCAAATTTTTTAGCAAATATTTCAGTGTCGATATTCTAAAATTTTATTTTTGTTGTTATCAAGACACTAAAAAAATTGTAACTTTTAAGCTAAGAGTCGTACTACAATTGTTTTTGTGTCTCTAGATAGAGATCATTTCAGTCTATTTTAGAAAAAAGTGGCGTCTACTGAAAGTTATTCGTTAATTTTTGAGAATTTTTTTAACAAAGATTTTTACCCGGCGCCTTCGCCAATTGTCGATAATCCGAATATTTATTTTTGATGTGATCAAGATACTAAAAAAATTGTAACTTTTAAAATAATAGTCGGACTACAAATGTTTTTACGTCTCTAGATAGAGATGATTTCAGTCTATCCAAGAGAAAAATTGCGATTACTAAAAGTTACTCGTTAATTTTTGGCAAATTGTTTAGCAAATATTTTAGTGTCGATATTCTAAAATTTCATTTTTGTTGTTATCAAAACACTAAAAAAATTGTAAGTTTTAAACTAAGAGTCGTACTACAATGGTTTTTGTGTCTCTAGAAAGAGCTCATTTTAGTCTATTCTAGAAAGAAATGGCGTCTACTGAAAGTTATCCGTTAATTTTTGAGAATTTTTTTAACAAAGATTTTTACCCGGCGCCTTCGCCAATTGTCGATAATCCGAATATTTATTTTTAATGTGATCAAGATACTAAAAAAATTGTAACTTTTAAAATAATAGTCGGACTACAAATGTTTTTACGTCTCTAGATAGAGATGATTTCAGTCTATCCAAGAGAAAAATTGCGATTACTAAAAGTTACTCGTTAATTTTTGGCAAATTGTTTAGCAAATATTTTAGTGTCGATATTCTAAAATTTCATTTTTGTTGTTATCAAAACACTAAAAAATTGTAACTTTTAAACTAAGAGTCTTACTACAATGGTTTTTGAGTCTCCAGAAAGAGCTCATTTCTGTCTATTTTAGAAAAAAATGGCGTCTACTAAAAGGTATTCGTTAATTTTTGAGATTTTTTTAAACAAAGATTTTTACCCGGCGCCTCCGCCAATTGTCGATAACCCGAACCTTTATTTTTGATGTGATCAAGATACTAAAAAAATTGGAACTTATAGACTAAGAGTCGTACTACAATGATTTTTGTGTCTCTAGATAGAGCTTATTTCAGTCTATTATAAAAAAAATGGCGTCTGCTGAAAGTTATTGGTTAATTTTTGAGAATTTTTTTAACAAAGATTTTCACCCGGCGCTTCCACCAATTGTTGATAACCCAAAACTTTATTTTTGATGTGATCAAGATACTAAAAAAATTGTAACTTTTACAATAATAGTTGGTTTACAAATGTTTTTACGTCCCTAGATAGAGATGATTTCAGTCTATCCAAGAAAAAGATGGCAATTACTGAATGTTACTCGTTAATTTTTGGCAAATTTTTTAGCAAACATTTCACTGTCGATATTCTAAAATTTCATTTTTGTTGTTATCAAGACACTAAAAAAATTGTAACTTTTAAACTAAGAGTCGTACTACAATGGTTTTTGTGTCTCTAGATAGAGCTCATTTCTAAGTTCTAAAGTTTCTAATTAAGTGAGAACAGTACGGAGCGTTTCGCTTTTTGTTACGCATCCTCTTACATTGGCCAACAAGAAAACGCCGTGATTCATATGGTGGAGGTTTAATTTTTTTGGTAACTCTCCTTCATGTTGGTACACTTTTGTGACGCAACTTCAACACCGACATTTTGCAACTTTTTCTTAATTTTGCGACGCCATAAATCGCGTCGAGCTCGATGAAAAGAAAACGAAGGAAAGTGTCGCGTCTCGACGACAACGCCAACTTTATCTAAAATTAATTTATAATTCGCATTGTTTGCGTCCCTGTTGAAAAAGCGTCGAGTCTCGTAAAGCCTTGATATAAATTCAATCCGCGTCGCGACGCACCAGGCCTCCTAGATAAAATCTGCTATCTTAAAATTCAATTAATCCGCAATTATCGCCTTCGGCCGCCGACTCCCCTCTCGCCTTCTCCCTTTGTCGTCTCAACGCACTTTGCAACTTCCTCAAAGTGAAGTTAACACGTGAAAAAAAGTTTCGACGAATTTTTCGCTGTAAATTCGATATTGGAAATAAAGAGATTTTTTTTTCAAAGTCGAAAAGTCGGGCGCCGCCCCTCAGCGGTAATTGGTTTTTGATTAAACGCCCGCAATTACGGTAATTAATCACCGGATCGATCGGGATCGGGGAGTGGTTGTCGACTTGGGAGGAGAGTCTCCCGACGCCCTCCCGTTCCCTAAAAAATTTCTTTGTGATGGTGCGCCGAGTTTTTCAATGTAATTGAAAGCGTTTAAGCGAGGAATAATTTAGGTGATGGATTAGTGGCCGGATTCATTAGCCAAATTGTGCCGCAAAAATGGGTTATTGTTAAAGTTGATGAAAGAATCGACTGATCGATTCGACTTTGCGGGGCAAAGTTCGTTAGGGGCGGCTCGGCAAAAAACCAAATCGACAAAGTTCAAACAAAATCCGTCACACTACCGGCAAAATTTACGGTTGCGTTTCGGGACAAAGACACTAAAAGGGGAGCACTGTGGCGACCCTCTACTTCCTTTGATGCGGGATCGTAATAGCTTTCGATATTAAAACTGGGAGAGTGTTGTGGCGACTCTTGAAACAGCATATCGTCCTCGAGACAAAATGAAGACGTTTCACTATTTGTTACGCATGTTTTTACATGAGTTTTTTAAAAATTCGTTACAACGTAAAAAATTATATTTAACATCGTTCAGTTTCCATTTCAAGCCTGCTAGATTTTAAAATACTCTCGGGAGCCTCCAATCGCGTCGTTGTGAACCTTCATAGCCCATAACTTCACAATTATAAATTATTCCATAATTGCTACGCCCGGAGCGCTTAGCTTTATGACTCCAGGAGACGTTGTCCGTGTAACCCGATATTGCGGCGAAACGTCCTAATTTTTCACGTTGCCAACTTTCCATCCACGTTCACCCTCGCCACTCATCCTAATTAGAATTTTAACCCTTAAACTGTTATTTTTTTTAACCTTTGCTTTGCGAAATTTCCGATATTATCCATCAGTCGAAAGTCGAAAATAACTTTCGAGTTGGTTCCAGTTCCGGTAGCAACTTCCCATTAAAACTTAAACCGGAGACCTTTTGAACGCGGCGAAATAAGTTGTGTGATGCTGGATGTGAAAAGTTTTGGGGTAGTCAACCTACCTACACACACCTCAGAAATTTTACGTTGAGGTGGCGACGTTTCGTTATTTGACATTTGAAGGACGGTCGCGTTGGTTGTTTCTACTTATTACGGCCATGTTTCGTTTATTTGCCGGGAGAAATCGCCTGCCAACGTGGCGGAAAAGCGACGTTGAAGGGGTGGAAACAGAAAATGTTCGAAGATGTGCAGGATGCTAATCTCAACTTTTTAGGGGCGTCGTTCCTGACGCGAGGTGTGGTGCAACATTTTTACGAAACTGCACATTTTTGGACTTATTTAATCTAAATAGTTAACGACTTATAGAGATCAATGAAAAAGTATCGAAAAAGTTACAAAATATTTTTTTAAATGTTTTCTTTTACTTTCGTATTTTATTTTATTTGTGATTTAAATATTTATATTTTATATAAATAATAAATAATAAATTTATAATAAAGAATTTATATTTATATTTTATATATTTAATTATTTATTATTTAATTATTTATCTATCTCTCTATCTATCTATCTATCTATCTACCTACTAAACCTATGACCCGTTTCAAAATTGGATTTATAATTTTTTTTTTAGCTTCTTAACTTCTCAATTCTTCTCCTCAATTCTTGTTGTGACGTCTTGGGGGCGATTGGGGTAAATCGGCCGATTATTTTACAAACTCCCCAATCGTCGGTTTAATTGGCGGAAGGACCTCTGCGGGTTTCGCCTATGAGCTCTTTGATTTGGTTGGTATAAAATAAATCGAATAATTCGCTTCAAAATTATCCAAACAGTTGATTGCTTACCGGACCGTATCGTTTGTTGTTGAAAAATTTTCGTCGATTTATTAGGGGCGAAAGAGAGAAAAATTGCAAAATATGCAGGCAATTACGCTTGCCCGAGTTCAACTGCAATTTAATCTTTATTTCCGATTGATTCTGCCCTCGTTTTTTCCAGCTTACTCCGACGGTTTTTTAACGCTGCTATAAAAGCGAATTTTTCATTGGACTGTGTAAGGTGCTTTATTGCTTGTTGGAAAATAACTCCCAACTGCTCGCTCGTCTGCAGTTAGTTCTATTTATTTATTTCATCGACGAAATTGCATCGTGTCACTTTACGTAACGATGTTATTGATTGCCCCCCGTAAAACTGTCGACAATCGCAGCGGAACAACTATCTACTGACAAATCGACAAGTCGTTGAGGTAACTCGAAGAAGATTTAACAGGTTTCCGGTTGACGCAAAAACTTTTAATGAAATAAACTGTTTTGTTGCGTAAACAAATATTTTCAATTCAAATCTGAACTCAATTTGGCTCTAGAATTGTTGACTTCTTAAATTTCCAAAAACCACAAAACTACGATTTCTTCCAATTTTCAAACTTTTGTAACTTTTCAACAAAAACACTTATACTTGCTATAATCATTGGGTAGACGATTAGAGTTGAGGAGAAGAGGGTTAAACAGAAAGAAAGTACGTGAGTCCCGTGGCACAGTGGTTAGTGCACCCCGAATTCGGAGCGGAGGACTGACGAGCTGTAGGTTCGCACCCCGCTTGGTGATTCAAATTTTTCTCTGGTGCAAAGGTTGTTATCATAAACTTCTTAAGTTCCGCTAAGAAGGTAACCCGAGAGCGACATCCTGATTGGCGACCAATCTTTTTCTTAAAAATCTATGACGCGATAAAACTTTTACGCCACCTTTAAAACTGTCATCATATAAGGAATTTTCCAAGACATACGTGCAACCAATTCCAAGGCGCCATAAAGTTTTAATAGCAAAAATCGCACAAGACGCAATGAAATTTATTACGGCGCCCTTATTGCGCGCTCGTTAGAAACGTCAACTGAAACCTTTCAAAGGATCGAAAGACCCGGCGCGATCAAAAAGAAACGTGTTGCACACATTGTCAGGAAGATATCTAGTTGCCTCATTTTCCACCTCCCAAGTAATCCAGGAAGCTTTAACGAAATAGGTAAATCGAGAGAGCTTGAACAAACAAAAGTTCGTTGCGCCACGACAGTTTTATTTACTATTTCATGACCACCGCGACTCGTTCAGGTGTCCACTTGAATCACGACCAACTTGATCCGGAAAGCTTCTACTGTCAAAAAATTTAAAAAAATTGCTAGTTGCAAATTCAAACTTGACAAATATTTATTGCTATTAACCACTAATAATTTGAGTGATTTTGCGATTGTTGTCGTTTAAAATGTTGATCGAGGTTGGCGGTGTTGGTGGGTGATTTAGTGGTTCACCCCGAGCGCTAATCGGAAGGTTTGATAAATCACTCGTGCTTAATCACCGCAACTAGGAGTGAATTACACATCGTAATATCCCAAGTGGTTAGCTATTAGATGCAGAGGTGCAACCCAGGATCATTGCGGTGTTGCGCAGAAAATTCGTATTGAATCATTAGAAAACGGAACGGGACTTCCCGAAATGATTCATCTTTAATTTCCATAGAGAAGAACGTAGGCCATAAATTCAAGCGATACGGCCCTGGACCGTATCCTGATGATAACGAGATTAATCACCACGCATGGACCGAAAAGTGTTCAGCACAGATAACTCGACGTATATAGCGTTTTAGTGTATCTTCATCACTTGTCTTTACTTTTAATCTTGATTAGTTGTAACAATTAAATATTTCTACTAAAAATGAAAAAATAAAAAAAAACAATTTTTTTTTGGAAAAAAAATTCCAAAATTAGGTCAAAAAAGCATAGATACTTTTCTTCTCCATTTGCTGTGATTCTAACTAATGTGGCGTTTTCCAATAAAATTTTATGTAATTTTTAGAAAAAACTGGGAGAACGTCTGCCGTTCGGTTTGAGGATTGCTCCTTTGTGATAAATCGTCAAATAAAAAATCGCATAAAGTAATTTTACCCAACCCGAATTTAATTCTGAATATAAAGGAATGGAAGCATTTTGAGCGGCTAAATACAATTTCCATGTGTAATTTCGTTTAGGAGTTGCAAATTATTTTTCATGTTAACGGGGAAAGGAGTTTTATTAAATTCTGAAAATTCTTTTTACCGACAAAATTATGCTCATCAAAGTGTTTAATATTTTGCAATTTTCTAAAAGTTCTTGACTAACGCTTTTAGCTGGAGAAATTAAACAAATAATTAAAAAGTTAAAGTTTGAGAAGAAGCAGCACAATTCGCTCAATCTCCTGAATATATTTTTAAATAACAATTGTCGGCGTGTAACTTTAATTATTATTTAACTGGAGCTTTGTTAGATTTTAAAATAATTTTCCTTTTGAAATCTAAATATTTTTTTATTGTAATTTCGTCCTAGTTCTTTTTGTTCCATTGACCATCAGCGCGTTTAACCGGAAATATTCAAATCCAAAGCAAACATTTAATCCCAACTTTTCCCGATAATCCCCGATATTATGATTTTTGCGTGCCCCTAAAACCGACCCCGATCCGTTCGAACGTAAACATTAAATCCGGCGACGACAAAAGTTTCGCTTTTGAGAGCTCGCCCTGCTTTTAATTACATCCACCCGACCAACCAACCCTCCGCCCTACCAGTATTTAACTCGTTTCGCACTTGCTTCGTTCCGTTAAATTCACCAGCCAGCGTTTTATAATTTTGCCCTTGTTTCAATTAAACGCGGACCCTCGACCAGCGGCGACTCGTGGGACATCCCTATCGCCAAATCTGATCCGAAACAATATGGTGGCGGCAACTAGCACCCTTTTTTGTCAACACCCCACCCGCGCTAATTTCAGCGGTAGCGGGTCGTAATTAGGAGGGGTCGTTGAAATTGCGAGGCCGAAAAAGGTCGCGATCATGGACAAAAAGTCCTGCGTTAACGTACTGAGTAAGGGAGTCAAGGTCTTGTAGTCAACCCTTATTCTTCAGTTGAAGGTTGATAATTCTAGATTTTTGAGCCACAATCAAAAAAATTTGGTCATTTTCTTTTAATATCTTCCATTTGCGACTCGTTCGGTCTTTTTCCAGGGTTGGATCCCTAGTTCGCTCTAAAATATGCGCATAATTTACCGCGGTCGTCTCGTAAAACGGTTAGTTCTAACAAGCTACTGGTTCTGATTAGATTCGCGTGTTATGTGACGCAATATAACTTTGGTGATCAGAATAAATTTCGCTGATTACTTAACGCATCCGGGATTCCCCTAATTCCATCCAGTGATGCCATCTGGGACCTTTTCGAGTAAGCGACTTTAAAAGAAAAACACGCGCACACATGCATCTGGCAATAATGAAGGCGAAGAACGAACGTAAATACGCGGAAAACGAGTGCAAAATACTCACCCTGTTTTCAAGGGGTGAAACAAATATCGTCGTTAGGGGCTTCTCGATGTAACGTAAAGGTTTTTTGTTCGGATAACAAGTTAGGTTTCAGTTAATAAGGTTTTTAATGGCGACAACAACGCAGAGAAGTCCCGCAACTTATTTTTTCAAGAAGTTTCCGAACTTTTACGTAGTTTCTCTAAAATGCGTAATGAGGAGGTAAATAAATGAAAATCCACATCAATGCTCTATACTACAACGCGTTGCTCAACAATTGAATTTTTTTTTCAACTTTTGCACGTTTTTGAGGGAACGACGTTTGCCATTCGGTTTAAGAAATGCTCCACAACAGTTTTGAACTAAAATTGTGCGTTGAAGCTGCAAACCCCGTAATAAAATGATAAGCTAAACGGCAACATAAGCAATAATTTGGCTCTAAATGGGGCGCTTAGGTCGGTGCCGACCACCAGAAATAAAACGTTCCCGATTTTTTTTTAAATTACGATAGCACTTCAAGGTGCATTGCAAAAGCTTTAAAAGAAGAAACAAGGAAAAAATTATGTTTTTAAATTACAATTTAGTTTCAACACAAATTTACCTTCAACCAATTTTTTTTTGTTTTCTCTAAACTGCTGACGAAGCTTGATGTGGTCTCGTGTCAAATTCCGTTATTGACTCGAGTGATTCTCAAACTAGCCGGAACAATTTCATTAGTGTTCGAGTCCTGGTCGGCTCAACAAGTCAACGCAATCTATTAGTCCGGTTCGCGTCTCCGTCCCGGAATCGATAAATCTCCCTTTTTGCGTTTCTTTTAACGCACCACCAGTTTGAAAGCAACCTAAACGGAACTCGACAATTAGTCCAACACACCGGATGGAACATGCAAATCGGCCACTCCCGTCCGTTTCGCATTTTTTACCGAGCGCGGTCTAAAAAAAAAAAAAATATAAGAATCGCCTCGCATTTCGTCCGTGAAAACGAGGACGGAATTAAGCGACATTTTTCATGGCTCCGGGGCTCCAAAGTGCCGGATCCGACCGAAACCGCACTCTACAAACATTTGTTCGGCCTCGGACTGTTTATGTTTCTTTGCAGCATACGGCTGCGAACAAAAAAAAAAAAGAAAACGTAAAAGATGAGGGCAGGATTGGGGCGAGGGAATTATTTAGAGAGCTGTTTCGCGTTTTTCGGGATCAGCAGTTTTTAATTTATTTATTGTACAATTCTTGTCTCAATTCCGGGATTTTTTCCCCATATTTATCCACATCAGTGTATTTTGTTAATTGTTTGACCCATTGAGGTATTCACCTAAACTAGCCCATCAGACTTTTTTTCTGTTTTCTAAGAGTGCTACATCTTGCCAATTCTGTTCACCTAAACTGGACCCATCAGATTTTTTGTTTTTTAACAACATTCTCTTCAGTTACAATTCACTTGCATTCGCTTTATTAGACTTTTCTTTCTTTGTATCTCAACAACAGTCTGTCTTCCACTTTATTCACCTAAATTGTACTCTTTAGAGTACACAACAATAACAACAACAACAACAACAACAACAACAACAACAACAACAACAACAACAACAACAACAATAACAACAACAACAACAGCAACAACAACAACAACAACAACAACAGCAACAACAACAACAACAACAACAACGACAACAACAACAACAACAGTGTGTACTTGATAACAATTACTCCCCCTATTCACCTGAATTTGCCTCGTCAGACTTCAACATATTTGTGAAGATCAAATCTGCTTTAGAAGATGATTTCCATCACACCTGCAAAAATTGTATTGAAATATAAAGTTAGAAAGACTTAATGACACCCTGTCTTCATCAAGTCGCCCACGTTCATTGTGACTGTGACCATAGCCGTCGCCCACTTAAAACGTCAGGTGCAACAAATTCAGGACTTCTCTTTCAACCGATCCATTAAACAATTACCAACAAAGTTGGAAAGTCCGAAACGTCCCGACCTACATCAACGAATATATCGGACTCGGAGACACAATGAGGTGATGTTGCTGTCACTCCACTTGGTCGTCCTTCGGCTGCTGACACAGCTTAGCGTCGTCATCATCATCATTATCATCACTACTTGAAACATTGTTCGTGCCTGTTGGACCTCAACAATGGCCGGCGAGGCGTTCGATGTCCGAACACATCCGGATACGTCAGCAAAAATCCTTTTGGATTGTAAGAGAGATGGGGAGAACGTGAGTGAAGTGGCTTTGTTGGAGTCGGCAGGACGGAACAAAAATTTAAAAAGCAATGCAAAAGAGAAGGAACGAGAAGAGGACGACGGTAATTCGTCCAATTAAAAAGACCGAGAATGGAACAAATCGAGTTAAGGATGAAATTTACCAACTTATCTCGCGAGGGAAAAACTTTTGAAAATTTTCCTCTGCAGTTAGCCGAAAGGTTTAGTTTAGTGAAACGTGGTCGCGATGTTGGGTTCTGTAAAAGCGGATGGAGATAAATGGGTGCTTCGACGACGCTGACATAACTGAAGAGGGCGAATTATAGAGATCGACTGGCATCAAGAGTTCCAATTAGGGAGAATTTGAGATCGATTAGTTGCAGACGTTGAGGAACGTCTAATTGACCCTCTGAACTATCTGGCGGTCGACGGCGCTTCTGTTTACTCGGAATTTCAATAAAAAATTTCTTCGATAATTTTATTTGATATTGTCGGAGATACGTGCGATATCAATCAAAATGGAGAAATATTAGCCAAGATCAATCTCACTAAATGGATACAGAAACAAAATCAAGGAAATTAGGCTATAAATTTTATTTGAATGACACCGTCCGTAGAGTGATATTTATTGATATTGTGTATCAGCATGCGTAAACTAAATTACAGATGGATGTAAATATTAATGCATCGCCAATGTCATTTTATAGATAAACAATTTTATACCTAACTCTGGCTATTAAACATTTAGTTAGACATTCAATATCATCTTCCAATATCAGTTTCGGTCGTTTTAACTTTGTATTTAATAAATGATATTTAGTATCACTTTTACTTAGATGACACTGTTCATAGATTGATATTCATCGATATTGAGTAACTGGCTTGAACTTAATTACAGTTTTATGTCAATATCAATAAATCGTCAATATCATCAATATCATTTTTTTAAATAAACATTTTATGCATTACAAAAGATTTTAAACATTTAATCTATCGGGCGGTCGACGTCGCTTCTGTTTACTCGGAATTTAAATAAAAAAAAAATTTAATAATTTTGTTTGATATTGCAAGAGATGGGTTCGATATCAATCAAAATGGACAAATATTAGCCAAAATCAATCTCACTAAATGGATACAGAAACAGAAATCAAGAAATCTAGGCTATAAATTTTATTTGAATGACACCGCCCGTAGAGTGATATTCATTGATATTGTGTATCAGCAAGCGTAAACTAAATTACAGATAGATGTAAATATCAATGAATCGCCAATATCATTTTATAGATAAACAATTTTATACTTTACTCTGGCTATTAAACATTTAGTTTAGACATTATTCAATATCATTTTTCAATATTACTTTAGGTCGTTTTAACTTTGTATTTTTATTGAACAAATGATATTTAGTATCACTTTTACTTAGATGACACTGTTCACAGATTGATATTCATTGATTTTGAGTAACAGCTGGCTTGAACTAAATTACAGTTTTATGTCAACATCAATAAATCGTCAATATCATCAATATCAATTTTCGGAATAAACATTTTATGCATTACACCAGCTTCTAAACATTTAATCAAATCTAATATCACTTTCCAATAAATAACTACAATTTTCTTCGATAATTTTATTTGATATTGCAAGAGATGGGTGCGATATCAATCAAAATGAAAAAATATTAGCCAAGATCAATTTTGCTAAATGGATACAAAAACAAAAATCAAGAAATCTAGGCTATAAATTTTTATTTGAATGACACCGCCCGTAGAGTGATATTCATTGATATTGTGTATCAGCATGCGTAAACTAAATTACAGATGGATCGCCAATATCATATAATAGATAAACAATTTTATACCTTACCCTGGCTATTAAACATATAGTTAGACATATTCAATATCATTTTCCAATATTACTTTAACTTTGTATTTCTATTTAACAAATGATATTTAGTATCCCTTTTACTTAGATGACACTGTTCACAGATTAATATTTATTGATATTGAGTAACAGCTGACTTGAACTAAATTACAGTCTGATGTCAATATCAACACATCGTCAATATCATCAATATCATTTTTCTAATATCATTTTTAAACATTACACCAGCTTCTAAACATTTAAAAAAATTTAATATCATTTTTCAATAAAAACTTTTTGGTAATTTTATTTAACAAATGATATTTACTAGGATATTTAGTATTACACAGAGTTTTCTTTCAAATTTGCGCAAATGAAACATAGGCACATTGTAAAATATCATTAAAACAATGAAGCATCATGATATGATAGGTATGTCAATATCAAATTATTTGAAGGTGATCTGCAATCTTAAATATCACCATTATATTGAAGTTTCTGCTCAAATTTTTATACCGCAATAGAAATAAGTAAATTTTATCTGCTGATTTTGATTGATATTACTGCTTGGACGGATTGATATTTGTCCGAAATAAATATTTTTTATCTCCTCATCTGCAAGCTGGAACAAAAATGTTGTGAGACGTCAAGTATGAAAGTGGCAGTGAATTGATGTTGAGTGATATTGCCACTTGGGTTTTTTTGCGGTGCCGTGCCGTCAACCCTCTCGATATTGGCAAATCGCCGTTCCGCACCTGCACCAAGACATTGTAACGTCGTTAGCATCGATGGCCTCTCCTAACGGCCCCAAATTGAGCAATGATGGCCTCCAGATAAAATATCCCGAGCCATTGGCCGTTATCCTTTCACATATGTCAATATTATTGAACAAATAGACAAAAACAATGTTCGTTCTTAGCGCATTACCAGTGTTCGCTTGATGTTGACATATCTTCCTCGAGAAAGTTCCGTCGATTTCCTCCTTTTATTCATTCATAATTTCGGTGCTCGATCGTGTTATTTGTTCAGAATGTTGAGCGCGATCAAGATCCTCTCGATAAATATCAAAGGATTGTTACATTAAACATTCAGCAAGTCGTCGAGATTCGGAATAATCGAAGCTATTATGCGGTTGCTCTCGTTGGAAATTATGAGGTCGAGACTTTCCGGGGAGGCCGAATAAGCGCAATTGTCGAACCGAAAATGTCGAGTTGCTTCTCTGGAGTATTTTGCTCGATGACTTTACGGTCGAGTTGATCCGGGAATTTTGATGGAGAGTAGTTTCGGGGGTGACTGGAGACTTATCGCCATCGGAGTTATTAAATTGTACGACGACAAAAGGGAAGCTTTAAAGCAAACGCTTCGGACTGTCCGACAATATCAACAGCTAAAGGACCGATTTCAAGTTGCGTCTATCCGAGTTGACTGAACCTTTTAGTTACCAACATATTTTCAATGACATTGCGTGATATTGGGATGATAACATTGCATTGGATATTGGAGCTCTCTAAATATCAACAAATTATTATTCAAAAAAGTTGACTAAAATTAAAGAAATTGAAGAATAAATTATAACAACACAAATTTAAAAAAAATGAATTCAAAGGCCAAATATCTAAATTGAGTTGATATTGAGTGATATTTATTCAATAATAATTTTTGCTTCGCCCTTCGTCTGCAGCGATCTCCATTCCTTCACAATGATTAAAATCGACCAAAAGACCAAATATCTAAATTGAGTTGATATTGAGTGATATTTGTTCGATAATAATTTTTCCGTTTGCAGCGATCTCCATTTCTTCACAATAATTAAAACCGGCCATTTCTCGTAAAGAACAATTTCTTAATCTCCTTCTGGTCCATGTGGGGATGGTCGCCGCCAACCCCCATCCCGGTCCGGACACTTTAGATCATTGTTTTAATTAAGTCCTGTCGCCAGAACGAAACAAACGCAGGTCGATCTCCCACGCCGCCACCGTTCTTAATTCGCAATCGGTTATGCGGACCCCGGATGTGGTATTTCGTATATACGGTTTTTGTCGCCTTCCTCCGCCCTCGGAACGGCGGCGTCGCTTGCTCACCAAGCAAATTCTAAAGGTATTAAAGTGGTACACGAGAAAACACTTCGACGGGATTTATTCCGTTTCAACGTTGCTACAAAGGGGTGATAAATCGTCGCAGCCATTTATGGACATCTTTCAGTTGTCGTCGAGGCACCGCCGAACGGACGGGTCGCGAATTTCGACTTTAAACGGGGTAATTGCGGCCGGAAACCGGTGCGGAGTTGCCCTTCCGCAACGTTTAATTCGGCCGTTACAAGGACGTGATAAATCCGACAACAATTTCGACCTCGACTCAACCATCCCGCCCCGATGACCGCCATCAAAACCAGATCCTTGTTCAGTTCCGTTTCAGAAATATCACGCAATATCATCGATGGCCGAATCTCGAAAATCCTATTCCGTAGTAGATGCTTTGTCCCAAGTCTTCAGCTGTACTCGTAAAATATTATGCAATGATAAAAAGATCAATCAAAATCACCAAGAGAAAATATCATTAGAATATCACGAGAATATTAATTTAAAATGTATGTAATTTTAAGTATATAACTTTGGCAATCAATTATTTCAATAGGCTCTTTTCAAGATCATCAAGAAATATTAGATGAATATCACTAAAATATCAACAGTGAATGTAGCCAATTTTGCGTAACATTGGTCAGTTCTGCTATTTGGCGAACGTTTGTAACATTCAAGGTAGACTTTAATGTTACCAGGGAATCTAAAAGAAATATCACTAAAATATTAATTTTTAATATGAGTACACAATTTCATTTGTTTAGGTCTCAAAATATCACAAACATCATAGAAACGCAATTTTGTTTATATGAAAACAACTAATTTGTTTACGACCATGTGACCTGTAACAATGCAGGTGAACTGATAAACTTCTGTGCGCATTTATTTTGTAACTAGGTCGGCAACGTAATGCATTCGAACATCTTTTCCTGCCTCCCCTTCGGCTCGCTTACCTACCGTTGAATGTGAGTCGTCGTCGTGTAACTTTATTAGAGCGCAAAGTTGCACTTTCAACTTTATTTAATTTGTTTGGCTTCAAACAAAGCCGCCCGGAAACGTACATGGCTTCAACTTTTCATCCCCGACTCAAATTTCATTACCATATAGAACGGTCGCGCTCTCCACCATTCCACAATCGAATTTGTGACGGCTACGGATCGCCATCTAGCGGTCCGGAGCCGTGAAAATTAGATCAACGTTCTCACGCAATCTCGCCGAATCAGCACAAAGGTCCACGCACCGATTCGTTAAAACAAAGTTGCAAATCACTCCCCCCAAAAAAATTACCAAAAATTTTTAACGGTCACGATAGAAATATCAATATCGGATGTGTGATATTTGGGTGATATTTAAAACTTTTGTTAATGCGGAAGATGTTTCGAAAGAAAACAATATCTAACGATTGATAACTTTTTTGTGATATTTAATGATATATTCAGTGATCTTGGACCTGCACTACAATCATTTAATGCAATTTTATCACGCTTATACGTATTTTCTAACGCAATGTTGACTAACATAGTAAACAAAAATATCATCACTTCATGTACATGTTACAATGTCTTCGATTACCAAATTACCAATTTAAAAATAAAAAATTTATCTAATTTCCAAGAATCTTAAAGATACGCTAGATTACAAAACCACTCTAAGTCCCCGTAGGCAGTATCAATAAATATCACCAACATTACGTTACATGTTCTATTAACTCTTGGTATATAGTAATAGTTTTTATGCCAAAATCGGTTTTTAATTCTACTTGATAAATAAGTGATACTGAGCATCCTTTATTAATGATGAATTTAAATAGAAATTTCTGGTGATGTTATCCAGTCTTTGGTGATATTACAATATATTTTTAAATTTTATGCCAATTACAGCTCAAACTTCTATTTACCGAATAAATGAATGGATTGAACACTTATGCTTGATATTATTATCAAATGTAAATTTTTAGTGATCTTTGATTGATATTGTTTTCAATTGTAAACTTTAGGTCATACTGACCAGCGCTTGATAATATTTCTTGATGCATCAAAATTTTATAATCGTTTCTGGATCTAAATTCAAGTTTCAAATTTTTTACTTGCCAGGGTCTGGTGATATTTTTTAAAGTTTTAAAATTTTATCCTAATTCCGATCCCTACTTTTTTTAACGAATCAATGATATTGAGCTTCTTTAATTAATGTTGTTTTTTAATGTAAATGTTTGGTGAAAGTTCTTGATATTCTATTTTTTAACAAATAAATGATGTTGAGCAACTTTGATTGATATTGTCTTCAAATGTAAATATCTGGAGATAATTGTTGATATTCTAGAATTTTACAACAGTTTCAGTCTTTAAGTCTCAGTCGTAAAACTTTTGGTGATAGTTCTTGATATTCTATTTTTTAACAAATAAATGATATTGAGACACTTTGATTGATATTGTCTTCAAATGTAAATTTTTGGAGATAATTCTTGATATTCAAAAATTTTACACCGGTTTCAGTCTCTAAGTCTCAGTCGTAAAATTTTTGGTGATATTTCTCGCTATAACAAAATTTCCGCTAAACCTCGTTTGAATTTAGTTTTGTGGAAATTGAGTGACAACCACGCTTCACTTGAGTTAGCCCTTGTTGCCAGCGATATCTTCCAACAATGCTTCCGTCTCTTATCTGGCAAGCGTCGGATGGTTCGCTCGCGGGCTGCATGATGAATTCAGTTTCGTTATTGTTTGACGTTGAATACGTTTTGCTCGTATCATTCCGGTATCTAAAGGGGAACACAATTAGCGGCTTCAAGAAGCCCGTCATAATTTCGCGTCAAAACATAATGAATTTCCACGTAACAATAAGTGTCTCCGGGGCGCAACCCTCCGCCCAACAACCCCCAACTAAATCACTCACCTACCTACGACGGCTCGTTCATTTTTGCCACTTGCCAGTCGAGGCGAGACGTTACCAAAAAAAAAGAAAACAAATTTCTTCTTAGTGAAACAAGAAATTTATTTTGATCGATAGTTTTTAAGAAAGAATCTCCGACTCAATATCGGTGTCGGGCAAAATTTCGTGTAGGGCAAACAAACAACCGTAAAGTGGAGATTGCCGGGATGCCTCTGTGGAATACACAATGAGACGGCGACGTTTGGACCGGCAGAGATTACGACGTCGACTCTGGATCCGTGGAAGCATCCAGGTGGAATATCAAATATGCAGCGATTGTCTGGGCAGCATTTAGCACTTGCACGAGTTATAGGTGGTTGTTTCTTCCCCTCGATGAGATCGAAACTGGCAGAATGCTAGCATGACCACGACGACGACAGCGACGACGACGACGGGGCGTTATCGCAAATTCCAATTAAAACGGGAAATAGCAAGTCTCGAAACGCGAGCAACACTATTAGTAGAAGCGAAGAGATCCGACACGAAGAGATTAATAGTGGTAATGCTCACTGAATTGTACGTCTTTCGGATAGCTGGCGTCGACAAGAATCCCGAGCCGTGTTAACGTCGCCCGATAGTTAATAAAAGGGAACAAATATAATGTACATCAAATTAAACCATATAACATCTCTTGCACTGTCCACCAGAAAATTTAATGAGCATCAAAAAATCTAAATAAAACCCAAATTATTATACATCAGAAAATGAGAACATCACCACTAAAATAACTATGCTGCGTATTATTTTATCATTGCTTACATTTTAAATTCTATATGTCTATCAATTTTACTAAATGTTCACCAAATTTAGAACACTCAAGTTACGCGTCCGTGCTGTACATAATAAATATTCGCGCTATCCATTTATATTTAGTGTTTCTCAAAAAAATTATTTGTGCGTCAAATAATTATTCTATTACTCCAAAAATGAAATATGCTCGCGCATCTCTCCTTGCCGCTTGCGCTTCCAGACAAGAGACATGCGAAAAAAGTTTTGTTACAAGATCAGTTCAAGGTCCTGTAAATTTTTTTTTTAAAGCACGATCAGAAATTACCACTAAAAGAAGTTTTACGTTTTACATCATGCAAGCCAATTACAGCAAAGCATTTATATATTACGGAAATCAATATTTTTTTTCTGCAAACCACTTCTATTTTTACTCGTATTTTTCTTGCCCTAGCTCATCTACATCTATAATTTTGCATAAAATTATTTACCATTTGCACAACATTTTATTGCTTGTGTATTTTTGATCAACAAATAGTATTTTTAACTGCTAAATAATATAAGACACTGTCGAAAATTAAATATCTGGGTATTATGTTCGAATTAAATGCGGAATAAAATTTGGTGAACATTTAGTATTTATGGTCAACAAAAGTTATTTTGGCGAACAAAATATATAAGAAGTCAGCATTTTGTGAATATTTGGTTGTCGCTTTAAGATTATGTATTTTCTTAATTTTGGTGAGCATTTAGTATTTTTGGGAAATAAAAGTATTTTTTTGTATGAAAATATTGGGTAAATTTAGTAGACTGTTAAATACGACCCTTAATAAAATAGCTTAAGGAACGATATGTCGCAGATAATTTTTTTTTAACATTTGTAAAATTTCCTAAACTTAATTTGAAAAATGAGAATTATGACTGTTAAAGCATCTACACTCTTATATTGAGTTGTGCACCCCTACCGTCCATAGAAAATAGCCGTTTTAAAATTTTATCCCGCAATTCCAATGACCCAACTCGATTTCGCTCTAAGTTTTAATTCCCAATAACTTTTCCGAAATTTCCGCAACGTTAGTTGATTAAAAATTCTTACCTCCTCCCCATAAATTGTGGAGGAGAAAGGGGGTTGTCGCATTTTCCCTCGACCGGCGAGTTCGAAATTAATTTGGCAACGCACAGGTGCCTGAACAAACGAAATTAACGGTATACATGGGAGTGGGAAAACTGTAACGACGCGTAGCGTCTGATTTAAAGAGCGTCGCGACGCTTTCGGGTTTTAAGACCGGTGCGCGCGACAGGTGGCGGAAACAGCAACTGATCGAGACAAAGTTTTGACACGTTGAAGACGGTCTTGGTCAAGAAGGGTTGAAAGATGACTTAGATGCTCGATGAAAAGAGTTGGAAGGGCAGCGACGCCTTCGTCAAATGCATCCAGAAATTTCAAGACGCATTGGCGTCCAGAAATATTGTTAGGAAATCACCAGACAGCGTTGTGGCATACTTCAAGTTGATGCGTTCGCTTTCGTTGTCGATCTGTAAAGACGCGCGGCAGCTACGCTGCCGCCTGGCTTAGAAACTAAAACAACATTTGCTCGAAAATGAGCAAATTTAGGTAACTGCTTAAACATTACGTCAAAAGTTTAAAAAAAAAAAATCTGGATGCAATTACCTTAATCGTTAGGTCGTTGGGGCCGGCTTAATTAGAGCCGGTGTTGACCGACGCAAATTTTAAACATAGAGCCAGCAAATTAGGGGCTTTTCGGCCGTGTTATAGAGTGACGATGGCGTTAGGGTCCGACCTTAATTAACTCATTCGGACAGGTCAGTTTTGCCGCTTTGATAAACTCTAATAAACGCACGAGACCGGAACCGTAAAACCGAGGTTGCGTTACACGACCCCATCCAACCCCCCCAAAAAATAAACAAACGTCATTTCAAAGTAGGTAAGTCCCAATTTGAAGATAGGGATGTCGCAATTACCGGAAGGCGATAATAAATCTTTTTAGAGGGGCGGTTGCCCGATCAAACTCCCTAATCTGAGGTGCCGGCTTAAAAAGAAAACTTGGTAAATTTAAACGTCGACGAGAGGTGAGATTTGTCATGAGGGGGTGGAGGATCGGGGAGGATTTGGTAAAAATGTATCGTTCGTCGATGCGACGGGCCGAGTTCGGGTAAACTAAAAGGAATTTAATGGAAGTTCGAGGTAAGCTTCTCTATGTCAGAGAGAAAAAGAGAGCAAGGCGCGCGAAATAAGTAATCACTTCAACGGGAAGGGATTTGGACTTTGGTGCTGCATAGTTGGAGGGTGGCAGCGCGGCGGGTTGCGGTTTTAGTTTGATGAAACTATTTGTTAGCAAAGGAGGAAGGATAATGCGGCATTGCCACCTCGGGCCCCAAGGACTGCGAAAGCGACGCTTTTCGTAGGGGATGCTCAACCAAAATCTAACACCATCAACAAGCGCTCTGGTCGATATCACCAAAAATTCAGATTTAAAGACAATATTAGATGCTTTTAAAAATTTAAAAATATTAAATAATGATGATCACAAAACATTAATTTACATTTGAATAAATTTTTTTCCCGATAACTTTTTAGGTAACGCGACGTCCTATAAACGTTCCCGATTAGTTAACGTTTTTTTTTTCTTCCCAACTCCATTCTTTGTTGTTGTCGCAACAATAGAGATTAATGTGGCAGAGCTTCCGGAGGTTGGCTGTTCAATTAAAAAATTATCGGTCAAGCCACAATGCCGTCCATTTTTCACAACAACGTCCCATGTCGAGGTGGTTGCGTCGCGACGACAATATAAGGACGTGAAAAGACGGTCATTAATAACGTTTCATCATAAACGTCAACGGACAAATCTTAATGACAACAAAATCCAGTCGCTTAAGTCGCCCTAGAGATAGGGTAGATTACCTCTCCTCGTCCTGTATCTGGCGATTTTAAAATTACTCAAAGCACCGCCACCGTTATCAAAGCAACGGGGAGATGGCGGCGCGGTTATTAAAGCGACTAATTAACACCAATAAAATGTCAGATCAAACGTCGGGGTGTCGGGGATGAGGTCGCTTAACGGCGCCGTTCATCTTGCCGAGGTCGAGTTGGAGGGCTCGTTTGCATTTTTACTCGGGCCGTTAAAACGTCCGGATGGCAGTTTAAATTCAATTGTGCGAGATGCGCAACTGTAGTTCGTTTCTATAATTGCACAATCAAAACTAAGTGGTTTCTAAATGCGCGCTACACAATCTAGCCGGCTTCATTCTACTTAAAACGTCTAGCGGCAAGTCGTGTAATTCGATAAGACACGAACAACCGGTAACGTCGAGGAATCGCTATCAAAATTGTCTCTGCTAGGGGGGTACTGTGGCGACCCGAAAATTTGGCAAAAAGGCCAGAAATTAAGGTAACGTCTGAACAATGGCAAAAAAATTATTTTGATAATTCACATGATCTCTGACGAACTTATAATCCATCAATTCCAATGATATGAAAATGATATTTAGTGATACTTTAAAAATAATTTCGGTCATTTATCTTCAGGTGTAGAATCTAACTTTAGAATGGACTTTTAGTTAGATTTGTAAAATTACGTAATTTCAGATTCAGACGGTTTTTCATCATTCAATACTATTTTAAAATCAGTAAGATTTGCGTTTCATTAAGCTGGTCCAACCTAATAGCCACAACTGAGGATATACTCTGACAATATCGTAGCAGCGTTGATATTGTGTGATATTGCATAAACATTGAATAATTAAGTCTTCTTTTATCAAGATAAAGACAATAATATATAATAATACAAAATCACTTATAATGCAGTTGAAAGTTCTAGTTCTGCACATAAACTATTATAAAATATATGAGGTGATATTGTGTGATATTTCAAAAATGCTCGAAGGCTAAATTTCTATAATCTAAACAAGATTTGCACAGTTACATAACTTTAAAAGCTTTTTAACGTAAGACGTGTCAAGCGTAATTACTTATCTTAAATACAGGTGGTGATATTGCGTGATGTTTCTTGAAACCTAATGCCGTTTAAGCTTTAATATTACTTAAGTTTCCTCAAAATTCTATTTCACTACTAAGCTGTTGAAGCTTACCGACCACAAGCAAGAATGTCCTCTGAGATTATCATAAAAGCGATGATATTGTGTGATATTGCATAAAAATTAAATAATTAAGTCTTGTTTGTCAAGATAAAGACAATAATAATAATCAAAATCACTTATAATGCAGTTGACTTTTCTAGTTCTGCACATAAACTTTTATAAAATATCCGGAGTAATATTGTGTGAGATTTCAAAAATGCTCGAGAGCTAAATTTCTATAATCTAAACAGGATTTGCACAGTTACATAACTTTAAAAGCTTTTTAACGTGAGGCGTGTCAAACGTAATTACTTATCTTAAATACGAGTGGTGATATTGTAAGATGTTTCTTGAAGCGTAATGCCGTTTAAGTTCTAATATTACTTAAGTTTACTCAAAATTCTATATCAGTACTAAGCTGTTGCAGCTTACCAACCACAAGTAGAAATATTCTCTAAGATTATCATAAAAGCGTTGATATTGTGTGATATTGCATGAAAATTGAATAATTAAGTCCTTTTTTACCAAGATAAAGACAATAATAACAATTAGACAATATCACTTATAATGCAGTTGAAATTGCTAGTTCTGCACATAAACTATTATAAAATATCCGGAGTAATATTGTGTGATACTTCAAAAAAGCTCGAAAGCTAAATGTCTATAATCTAAACAGAATTTGCAGTTACATAACTTTAAAAGTTTTTTAACGTGAGACGTGTCAATCGTAATTGTTTATTTTAAATACAGGTGGTGATATTGTGTGATGTTTCTTGAGGCGTTCGGTTCGTTCAAATTTTAATATTACTTAAGTTTCCTCAAAATTCTATCTCACAACTAAGCTGTTGAAGCTTACTGACCACAAGTAAGAATATCCTTTGAGATTAGCATAAAAGCGTTGATATTGTGTGATATTGCATGAAAATTGAATAAATTAAGTCTTCTTTCATCAAGATAATGACAGCAATAATGATCAAAATCACTTATGATGCAGTTGAACGTTCTACTTCTGCACATAAACTATTATAAAATATCCGGAGTAATATTGTGTGATATTTCAAAAATGCTCGTGGGCTAAACTTCTATATGTTAAACAGAATTTGCGCAGTTACATAACTTTAAGAGCTTTTTAACGTGAGACGTGTCAAACGTAATTACTTATCTTAAATACAGGTGGTGATATTGTGTGATGTTTCTTGAGGCGTAATGCCGTTCAAGTTTTTATATTACTCAAGTTCCGCGTTGATATTGTGTGATATATTAAAATTGTGTTGTTGGGGTGTCTCAAAGCGAATCAGATTTTGTCAGTTTTAAACTCGCGACTTTTACTGTTGGGGGTGCTGACGAATGAGTCATTTTGATGGTGGCAAATAAAAAATTTTGCGCAATTACGCAGTAATAACGAGTTATTATAGCTGTCCAATTAATCTTTCTCCATCCCTAACGAACTACGATATTTCTCCATTTAAGACAAAACGCAAGGCAAAATTAGCCCGTCAGAGGGTTAAAGACACCCCTCTCCCTCACCCCCCTGCTTTTTACATATACACACACCGTTAGTGAGTGAACAATAATTAATGGAATGCATTAATTTAGATTAAATATCACGAAGGCTCGGGCACCGTTTAAAGATTCTATCCAGCGCCCTCCACCATCCATTAACCGTTTTCCCACCTCCAGCGCGCGCGCCACCTAATTGACGTGCATAACTCACCCACCCCGGGACGGGACCAAATAGAAAAAAAAATTGTAGTGCGAGTGGGAGCGGAGGTGTGCTGCCAAAAAAAAAATTGAAAAAAAAACGCAATTATTAATAAAGCGATCGCTGCAAGACGAGACGCTCTTTCGCATCATTAAAGCGTGCGAATTTTTAACAAAGAACGGAGGGTAAGTCAAAAATTCAAGACGGCCCAATCTACTCTTCTAAATCCGGGCTGCTTCTAAACTCATCCCCCGCCCCCTGCCCCTAACACCGCACCGAGTTACATGCTCGCGGATAATCAATCTAGCGTGAGAGCCGCCATCCATCAATGTCGGACGGCGCAGACCGGGAATTTTTAAGCAAACACCGGAATGCACCGTAAAAGGGGTTGCAACAGACACGGCGTTAAGGGGTTGCAAGTTGTTGTGTTTTGCGAATAAGTTGGGAAAATCGTGGAGTTGTTGCGTTGCGACAAACTTACCACCCGACGGCTCTGTAGGTATAAATTATCAAGTTACAAAGTTTTGACAAAGATGTGAAAAAAAATGAGAAAGAAAACCCGGCATTTAAATTAGTTGTAACGGAAGTTAGATTTTAATCGAAATTCAACTTTTTCACAACGAACAACCCTCAGTTTGCCATAAAAACACGAAATTCAGATTGTAGGTGTAATAACGTTGTCGAAACGACAACATCGATCGTATTCACCCACGCAAAGACTCAATACCGTTTTTAAATTAACGGGCTACAAAGTTAATAACAAAAAGAAAAAATATTGGCAAAAAGCTTAACGAGCTCAACATTCAAATTGACTGTAACGACATTTAAATGAAATGTTTGGCAGAAAAAAAATTGTATTGTTCAAAATAATATCAAATCTCTCTAAAGGTTGCCACTCAAAGCTCGGGGTATATTTCGGCAAAATCGGTACATTTTTCGAATAAAATAAGCATTTAATGATATTGTATGATAATAAGTTCCATCATTTAAGTTCCAGTTTTCTTATCATTCTATACTGCTTTGATTTCGCAAGATACACTGTTGCAATGTAAAGACCACAACTACGGAAAACTATCAATATTCTAGCAAAGTTGATATTGTGTGATATCATGTTAACATTGTATTACTAAGGCTTCTATAAAGTAAAGTCGATGATGCAGCCGCAGTAATACAATCTTAGTATAATATCACACAATATCAACGCTGCTAGAATATTGATAGTGTGTGATATGATGTTGAGATTGTATTACTGAGGCTTCCATAAAGTAAAATCGATGAAACAGCCCCAATAATACAATCTTAGTATAATATCACACACTATCAATATTCTAGCAGAGTTGATATTGTGTGATATCATGTTAAGATTGTATTACTGAGGCTTCTATAAAGTAAAATCGATGATACTTATTTGATATTTTAATATTTTAAAGTTCACGTAACCTGTCACGCACTCATATCATTGATACATTAACTCAAATACTTGAAGATGATATTACTTTTGATGATAATTTTAAATAAATTCAATCATACTTTGTCTAGTATAAAACAAAGCTTAAAAGTATTACAGTTAAAATTTTAATTTTTGAATTTTATTTATTTCTACCTAGTAGCAATATGATATTATGTGATATTGTAAAAATGTTGTAGAACAATTTTTTTTTACTTTTAGCTGGACTTGTAAAATTATTTCCTTGCAGAAGCATCTGAAACAAGAAAAACATTTCTATAAATTGGGTTTCAATACGATGATATTGTGTGATATTGTATAAGATATTATTTTAGATAATAAGTAAGTAAATTAAATTACCATTATTCAAATACAAGATTATAAAGTGCTTTTATAATATGTAGTGATAAAATATTACAGTTAAATTGGTTGTTGATATGTGATATTGGGTGATATCTCTTAAGAAAAAGATTGAAACAACCAGATATTTCTATTTTAGCATACGAGGATAAACGTAAAATTAATTAATTTTCTTCAAGGTTCAGTCTTACAATAAAATTGGCTTTCTTTAGAAATTGACAGTGATATTGAGTGATATTACAAAGGGGCAAAATATTAAAATTCTTCAATTTAAATTAATTTTAATTAATCAAACTTTCCAAACACTTTAATGCTGTTAAGTCCCAAAAGTAGTTCTTGCTCAATATAGAGAATGATATTGTGTGATGTTCAACACTAAGTAAAACTAGTAAAAATTTCCAAACAACCATTCATAATCTTTAACAGTAAAATGTACTTTTTCCTAGTTACGCTGTAACTAAAATTTGCCTATTGCAATATCGCATCGTTGATATTGTGTGATATTATGATAACATTGTATTACTAAGGCTTCTTTAAAGTAAAATCGATTATGCTTATTAGATATTTTGATAATTTAAAGTTTACGTAACCTGTCACGTACTCGTATTATTGATACATTAACTCAAATACTTGAAGATAATATTATTTTTGATGATAGTTTTAAATAAGTTTAACCATATTTTGTCTGGTATAAAACCAAACTCAAAAGTATTACAGTTTAAATTTTAAATTTTGAATCTTATTTATTTCTGCCTAGTAGCAATATGATATTATGTGATATTGTAAAAATGTTATAGATCAATTTTTTTTACCTTTAGCTGGGCTTGTAAAATTATTTAGGTACTCGCAGAAGTATCTGAAACAAGAAAAACATATTTATAAATTGGATTTCAATACAATAGATAATATTGTGTGATATCGTACAAGATATTATTTCAGATAACAAGTTTAGCAAAAACTAAATTATTTTATTCAAATACAAGATTATAAAGTGCTTTAATATGTGTAGTGATAAAATATTACAGTTAAATTGGTTGTTGATATGTGTGATATTGTGTGATATTTAAAAAAAAAATAAAACAACCAAATATTTATATTCTAGCATACGAGGATAGACGTAAAGTCAATTAATTTTAATATATTCTACAAGGTTCAGTATTACAATAAAATTGACTTTTTCTAGAAATTGACAGTGATATTGAGTGATATTACAAGGGGGCAAAACACTAAAATTTTTCCATTTAAATTAATTTTAAATAATCGGGCTTTCTAAACACTTTAATGCTGTTAATTTCCAAAAGTAGTTATTGCTCAATATAGAGAATGATATTGTGTGATGTTTAACACTAAGTGAAACTAGTCAAAATTTCCAAACAACCATTCAGAATCCTTAACAGCAAAATGTACTTTTTACTGGTTACGCTGTAACTAAAATTTCCTTATTGCAATATCGCATCGTTGATATTGTGTGATATTGCATTAAAATAAATTTTTTTGGTAGGAAAATTTCCAAACAACCATTCATAATCTTTAACAGCAAAATGTATTTTTTTACTAGTTACACTGTAACTAAAATTTGTCTATTGCCTTATCGCATCGTTGATATTGCGTGATATTGCATTAAAATTAAATTTTTTGGTAGAAAAGATGTTGGCAATTTCAGCAAAACTTCTCTTCTGTTCAAACCTTTGAAACTGCCTTCATGTTGTAATCTCGTTTGAAATTCGTCAGTATTAAGACGGGATGATCCCCGATTGTCAGCGGGAATATTCGCAATAATCGGGAGACGGCGGGAAATCCGCGAGATGACGTTAATTATAACGACATCGGTTTGTGCAGAGTTAATTCTCAGGAATTAACCCGAGACCTCGTCGATTTCAAATAATATCGTCGACTCCGGCTCGCGGTGTTTGCTCGGTTTTCAACTTCATCAACTGATGCAGAAGCGGGATTCGCTTTTAAGCTGCAACAGTGTTTTTCCACCGACTGTTGGTCGGAGTCGTAAACTTTCTGCAACTTTAATTAATTAACTCTACACGAATCGGCCGTCTATTTCCAGACACGTTTTTAGCCGGGGGAAATCGACAATAATTAACTGGCCGACCCGCCGCCATAGATAACGAATAGTGGTCGCATCCACCCCCCCGGCATTGATTTTATTCATATGCGTTGACTAAGCGCTTCCTTATTTACGACTTTCAAGTCGTAAATACCGACAAAAAGGCTCCCCCATCCCCCCATAAATCGCTACTGATAGATTTCTTTTTTTATTATTATTATGAAAAGAGTTCCATCCGAATTGTCACCGGCAGACGAAGTTTCTTTTAGAGCGAAATGAAGCCACGTAGTCGCGACACAAATTCAAATTAGCTTTAGCGCAAAAATGCGGTTGACGGAAATAAAATAAAAAGAAAAAAAAAATAAAAACCACCTCCAGATCCGCCGACGGACTTTCAATTAGGGCCGAGAGGTCGACTGCACTGTTTACCGCTCTCTCAAAATGGAAAATCCATTAATTGCCGCCGCCCCCGTCGAAAATAAGCTGTTATCGAACGAGATGAGCGAAAGGACTTGTAAATCAAGACGAAAAAACGAATAACGAGAAGGGAGGAAAAAAGCGATTAAAACCCGAAATACAATATTGACTCTCCACGAAACCCGGAGGGACCCAGTTATTTACCCCCCACCACCCTCACCACCCTTATTAAAATTCCAATAATTCCGTCAACACTCGAACTACTATTATTTATGCAACTAGATAGACGGCGACGGCCATTGCGCGCCTTTAAGACATTCAATTACGTAATCGCTTGATTAATTAGCTGTCATGGAAACCGGGGGTGTGGTTGATTGACGGGCCACTTGCTCCGCGAAATCGGCAAGGTGATTGTTCTCCCCCCCTTTTTGGGGGGGGAGGAGGGTTTTCGGTCACCGGAATTTTTTTCGTTAACCAGTTTTTGCCTAAATGAACTGCGGAGTGCTGAAGTTGGCAACATCTTTTGTTCGACGCGGCGGCGGCGAGGGTTGGAAATTTTTTTTCTTTCGAAAAGTCACCTTGCCTCCCCCTTGCGGCCATTCATAAATTACGAGTGATGGTGACAATTTTTAACATTCAATTAACAAGTTTGGCTGAAGAATCGCGGGAGAGTGGTCGATACTTTATTGGGGTTGATGGGGTAAGGAGGAGAGTTGACGTGTTGGAGGTTAAGGGATGTGAAACATTGGCGTGACGGTTTGTGAGGGTTTAATTTTGGTTGGTGCTAACGCGCTATTGTTCTTGGGAACGTTTGTAATACCTGCATGAGTTATTGGGAAATCTCTTAAGTGGCTCAATTTGCAAGTGTAATGGTAGAATGGGATTACCGAAGAGGAGCTGTTGTGGTAATAGTTCTTGAGTGAGATTAAACAGAATATTCCCAAGTTTTACTTTCACTTATGCCGCCAAGTTTTTCTGCTTTACTTACATATTAGTCGCATAGATATAAAATTTTTATCATTGTTTTCTTCTACGCATGTGATAATTAAAACAATTTTTTTTATTTTTGTTTTGCTTTTAAATAATATCTTTTTAGTTTACGTAACGTTGTGCAAATTCGATAAAAATATTCGGAAGTGCGCTAACAATTTTTGCGGTTTTACAGCACAAGGTGCAAAATTTCTAAAGTGATTGCCAACCCCCCAAGGCGTCTACGAAAAAATTGCTTCGCACAAAGTTGCCTAAGAAATCGACACTTTTGATACTGAAATCAAAATTTAATATTTTTAAAATTTGACGCCAGGACAGTGGCGCGCGCGGATCAAAAATTTAACTTTGGCCCTCGCCGTTTCACCAACTAACTAGATCAAGTGGCAACGGAATAACAACGCGATTTATTCTTTCGCGCATCGTAAACTTTTCGACTCATGTTGCTCGTTTTTCCCAAACATTTATTTCTCGAGGCTTTATCATTTTACAGGGGGTAAGTTTGCTTTATATTTCACCGATAGGTCGAAGTGAGGTGCAATTAAGAGCGTAGCGGGCTAAAGAAGAATTAAGGACGAAGGTAGAGTCGTGAAAAGTAGTTTCGATATTGCGTCGGCCATAAATCGGCTTACATGCTGCTTTACCGACGGAGTCCAGTCGTAATTTTCCCTGATAACACCACCACATATCGCGTCGGTCCGGAGTTTCGGCAAGAGACATACATCAATTTTTTTATCGGCGGTAAACAAAGAACGGCTAGCTCAGCGGGTGGTCACCAGATTTAAACGTGCGAACCGCAACCCCCAACCCCCTCAAACACCCTCCGGCAACGTCCAGGTCCACCAGTAAAAATTACAATTAATCCCAGAAATTAGAAAATTGTCAGCAGGACTTTTAATTTTTTTATTTAATTGTAAAAGTTAAAAAATGAAATCCAGAACTAGAATTGATACGCAATAAGGAAGAGTGTAAGCTTCCCGGCCTCTCTTTTAAAGCAGCTCGATACGCAATTTGAATTCAAAGTTAGGAATTTTTAAACAACCCTTAAGCTTCCGCTCAACAGCGAACTGATGACCGCAATTTTACCAACCCTCATTCTCAATCCCTGTTGCAATTTAAATCCGTTAAGTTGCACCCAACCATTTTCTCGTACAATCTTCATCCTTCACCTCAAACAGAAGCAACAAAAAAAATTGAATTCACAAAGTAACGAATTGTCGATGCAAATCAGGTCCTCGACTCGCCTGAAACAGTTTCTTAAAAAATCATAAGTTTTGAACGAGAGGCCCCACTAAAACCAACACTAGTTGCTTAGAAGAAGCTGGGCAGAGTGTATTTAAAAAAAATTTACCATTTTGTCCCTTTTTTTTCTTAATTTCTTATAAATTTTTCTATTCTTGTCTTCACCTAACTTCTCAAACGCATTTGTCAGTTTTTTTAAAAAATCATAAGTTTTGAACGAAATGTCGCACTAAAACCAATCCTGGTTCCCTAGAAGAAGCTGATTATAGTCTATTTAAAAAAACATTACCATTTTGCTACGTTTTTTCTTTAATTTCTTATGAATTTTTCTATTCTGGTCTTCACCTAACTTCTCAAACGCATTTGTCAGTTTTTAAAAAAATCATAAGTTTTGAACGAAATGCCGCACTAAAACCAATCCTAGTTTCCTAGAAGAAGCTGATCATAATATATTTAAAGAAAGATTACCATCTTGCTACTTTTTTTTCTCAATTTCTTATCAATTTTTCTATTCTGGTCTTCACCTGACTTCTCAACCGCATTTGTCAGATTTTTAAAAAATAATAAGTTTTGAACAAAATATCGCACTAACACCAACTTAAATTCCCTAGAAGAAGCTAATCACTGTCTATTTAGGACAAAATTACCACTTTGCTAATCTTTTTTCTTAATTTCTTATGAATTTCTCTATTCTGGTCTTCAAATGACTTCTAAACCGCGCTTGTCAGTTTCCAAAAAAATCATAGGTTTTGAACAAAATGCCGCACTAACACCAACTTAAGTTCCCTAGAAGGAGCTAATCATTGTCCATTTAGGACAAAATTACCACTTTGCTAATCTTTTTTCTTAATTTCTTATGAATTTTTCTATTCTGGTCTTCACCTGACTTCAAACCGCAATTGTCAGATTTTTGAAAAATAATAAGTTTTGAACAAAATATCGCACTAACACCAACTTAAATTCCCTAGAAGAAGCTAATTATTGTCTATTTAAAACAAACTTACCACTTTGCTAATCTTTTTTCTTAATTTCTTATAAATTTTTCTATTCTGGTCTTCACCTGACTTCTAAATCGCGCTTGTCAGTTTTTAAAAAAATCATAGGTTTTGAACAAAATGCCGCACTAACACCAACTTAAGTTCCCTAGAAGAAGCTAATCATTGTCCATTTAGGACAAAATTACCATATTGCTAATCTTTTTTCTTAATTTCTTATGAATTTTTCTATTCTGGTCTTCACCTGACTTCTAAACCGCAATTGTCAGTTTTTAAAAAAATCATAGGTTTTGAACAAAATGCCGCACTAACACCAACTTAAGTTCCCTAGAAGAAGCTAATCATTGTCCATTTAGGACAAAATTACCATATTGCTAATCTTTTTTCTTAATTTCTTATGAATTTTTCTATTCTGGTCTTCACCTGACTTCTTAACCGCAATTGTCAGTTTTTAAAAAAATCATAGGTTTTGAACAAAATGCCGCACTAACACCAACTTAAGTTTCCTAAAAGGAGCTAATCATTGTACATTTAGGACAAAATTACCACTTTGCTAATCTTTTTTCTTAATTTCTTATAAATTTTTCTATTCTGGTCTTCACCTGACTTCTAAACCGCGCTTGTCAGTTTTTAAAAAAATCATAGGTTTTGAACAAAATGCCGCACTAACACCAACTTAAGTTCCCTAGAAGAAGCTAATCATTGTCTATTTAGGACAAAATTACCACTTTGCTAATCTTTTTTCTTAATTTCTTATAAATTTTTTTATTCTGGTCTTCACCTAACTTCTAAACCGCACTTGTCAGTTTTTTAAAAAATCATAGGTTTTGAACAAAATGCCGCACTAAAACTAACTCAAATTCCCTAAAATGAGCTAACCATTGTCTATTTGGGATCAAATTACCATTTTGCTACTTTTCTTTCTTAATTTCTTATGAATTTTTCTATTCTGGTCTTCACCTAACTTCTCAACCGAATTTGTCTGTTTGTTGAAAAATCATAAGTTTTGAACAAGATGCCAAACTAAAACCAATCTTAGTTCCTTAGAAGAAGCTGATCATAGTCTATTTAGGAAAAAATGACCATTTTGCTACTTTTTTTGTTTAATTTCTTATAAATTTTTCTATTCTGGTCTTCACCTGACTTCTCAACCGCATTTGTCAGTTTTTTTAAAAAATCATAAGATTTGAACGAAAGGCCTCACTAAAACCAATCCTAGTTCCCTAGAAGAAGCTGATTATAGTCTATTTAGAAAAAAATTACCATTACAACCCTTAAGCTTCCGCTCAACAGCGAACTGATGACCGCAATTTCACCAACCCTCATACTCAATTCCTGCTGCAATTTCAATCCGTTAAGTTGCACCCAACTACTTACTCGTAGAATCCTCATCCTTCACCCCAAAAAAAAGCAACAAAAAAAATTGAATCCACAAAGTAACAAATTGTCGATGCAAATCAGTTCCTCGACTCACCTGAAACAAGCTACAAGTTTCGTCTTGTATTTAAATAAGATTATTATGCAAAATCGATACGGAATCCTCGCGACTCGCGACACATTTATCTTACAACGGTTCTATTAAAAGTTACCGAAGGCAATACATTACAGAAGGAGCGAGACACCCCCTGTATCTCAAATTGCAGTAAACTCGTTACACCACCTCAAGTTGGAAACTTTACATTCTTCTCTGTACGGCAACGATCGCTTATTGGCGATTGGCTCTTTTTTTCACCAATGGAGACATCTTTTTTTTTTTTTTTTGTTAAAACTCCCCCAAAGAAACGCCAAGGTAAATTGATGGCGGTGGGGTTTCGCAAAACTTTTCTCGTCTTTGATTACGTCATAAAGTTGGACGGGATGGGCCGAATCGAAGCGGAAAAGAAAGCTGCAATAATTAATGGCGTCGTGAAATGATTATTGAGCGGGCGCGAGGGTGGAGGGGGCGACGGGAGAGGGCGAGGGTTAATCATGAGCGAATTAAACGGAACGAACTCGAATGCAAAGCATTTGGCTTCCAGTTAGGGGGAGTTATTAATATTTTGATTTTGCACAATAACCTTTTCTTTTCTTCATTATGACCCGTCACCCAATAGCAGCTCCAGCACCACCAACATCTGATCAGGGTGGTTTCGAAATGTCCTTATCGTCGTCGAGAAAATGTGGATGGCGACAGTTGTTGCTTCGCAAAATTATTAATTTTACTCTTAGTAGAGTCACAAGAAAATAATAACAAAAATAAATAATAAATAATTTTTGAAAGAATAGGGTTCAACTTTTTTAAGAAAAATTATTGAACCATACAACAAGAGTTTTTGTTGACAATTTGGAAGTTCTAATTCTTCGATCTTTGTTTCAAAAACGTTATCAAGCTTTTTATTTTTTTGAAAAAATAATCAGGGGTTGTTTCAAAAATTAGAAAGACACAAGTAGCGACAAATTACGTTGTTTTGTAACAGTAGGTCCGCTTTGATCTTCAACCCTTATTGTGCTCGTCCTTGGCCGCCTCGCTTCCTTCTTGTGGCCGCAGATTTGAAACTTTTTCCCTTAAAACTCTTGTTGTTCAACATCGCAAGCAAACGCAATTTTCCACCATTCCACCCTCTCGCCGAAACTCCGACACGTAATAACGAGAAATGCAAAGTCTGCCTATCCGCGGTTCCTCCCTTTATTACCACCCTCTTCATAACTCTCCAAGGTTCGTGTAAACAAATTAAATTCATTTCGCCGACTGATGGCTGCTTTATGACACACACTCTCTCTTTCTTCCTCCCTTCTCCTCCCTCAACCCCAAATTCGTTTGGCGTCTTGACAAATTTTGTCGGGAAACTCAACAACACACAAACACAAAACCGGTGAGGTGGAGGAAGAAGTTAGTTCTCAAAGCTCGTCCGCACCGCCACCGCGATATTTACCCCAAAAAGTGAACGTCACCGGTAAAATTTGTTTGTTTCTAGTAATCGGGGCGGAACAGGTCGACAGATGGCGTTGTTGTGTCAACACCACCGACTGTTTTGCGATAGCTAGATGCAATTTCGAGGGACGACACAATAGGAACGAACAAACAAACAGAACCGAACGATTCTATAATTGGAGCCGAATAAACAAAGCAAATTGAAATTTTCACTGGTCGCTGACGCTTTAACTAATTACAACGCGGTAATTGGATAATTAAAGCTAAATTACGATTTTTAATTCCACTTAATAAGTCTTCTAGTGTTGCAAATAGTGTTTAAAAATCTATAACGTTAAAGTAATAAAAAAAATAAAAAGAATGAAATTAGCGCTTTAATGAATGGAAGGTAACTTATTTGGGCAAGAGCCGGATCTGAACTTTTGTATTTTTGTTTTCGTCTGAAAGAAGGCGATAGCGCCGTTACGTCGACCTCGCGACTACTTCTTTTCCGTCTATTTACAACCGCAATTTTGCGATAAACCGTCCAACAAATCGATTCTTCTTTCATAATAATTTATTGCTTACCTTTTATATTTTTTTTTGTGTGCACATCCAGAGTTTGTTCGGAGGGGTGGAATTTTATTATTATTGTTGTTGAAGAGGTTCGGCGATGTTGGCTTTACCTCAGTAAAGGCTCTTGGATTATCCTGAAGTTATTAAATAGTTGGGAAGTTTGGTCTTTAAAGCGACGTCCGATGGGGATGTTATAAATTTTTAATATAACACAAAATGAGGGTTTAACGTGAAACGGACGAGGATGTTTATTAAAATATTGAAAATTCAGGAGCTCCCGCAGGAACACCGCCCTCAACTAGGTACTCGGGATACGGGAGTTTTACGGGACAGATTAGGACGTTCAGAAAGTTTTCCTTCGATGGATAGGTCCGGTTTTCGGTGCACAAGGGACTTAAACCGGGATTTGAGGGATGGTCCATTAACTACGATTTTTTGCTATTTTGCATTTTTTTACTAACAAATTTATGAAAATTTTTTTTTTCTTATTTAAAGCTCTCTCTCAAAGTTTGGGTGAATTGAGACCTCCAAAAAAAATTATTACCCTAAAACAGTGTCGCATTAACACAAAGCAATTCTTATAGCTGTTCGACTTAAGTATGACTTTTTTTAGTGTTTAAGAAATTTATAAGTTTTGAACAAAATGCCGCACTAAAATCAACTTCAGTTCCCTAGAAAGAGCTAATCATAGTCTATTTAGAAAAAAATTACCATTTTGCTACTTTTTTTCCTTAATTTCTTATGAATTTTTCTATTCTTGTCTTCACCTGAATTCTCAAACGCACTTCTCATTTTTTTTTAAAATCGTAAGTTTTGAACAAAATGCCGCACTAAAAGCAATCCTACTTCAATAGAAAAAACTACTCATAGTCTATATAGGAAAGAACAACCATTTTGCTACTCTTTTTTCTTAATTTCTTATGAGTTTTTCTATTCTGGTCTTCACCTGACTTCTCAAACGCATTTGTCAGTTATTAAAAAATCTTAAGTTTTGAACGTAATGCCGCACTAAAACCAACCCTGGTTTCCTAAAAAACGCTGATTATAGTCTATTTGGGAAAAAATTACTATTTTGCTACTTTTTTTCCTTAGTTTCTTATGTGTTTTTCAATTCTGGTTTTTACCTGACTTCTCAAACGCATTTGTCAGTTCTTTTAAAGATCATAAGATTTGAACCAAATGCCGCACTAAAACCAATCCTAAATTTCTAGAAGAAGCTGATTATAGTCTATTTAGGAAAAAATTACCATTTTGCTGCTTTTTTTCCTTAATTTTTTATGAATTTTTCTATTCTGGTCTTCACCTGAATTTTCAAACGCATTTGTCAGTTTTTTAAAAAATCATAAGTTTTGAACAAGAGGCCCTACTAAAACCAATCCTAGTTCCCTTGAAGAAGCTAATAACAGTCGACTTAGTAAAAATTACCATTTTGCTACTTTTTTTTCTTAATTTTTTATGAATTTTTTGATTACTGTTTTCACCTGACTTCTCAACCGTATTTGTCAGCTTTTTAAAAAATCATAAGTTTTGAACGAGAGACTCCACTAAAACCAATTCTAGTTTCCTTGAAGAAACTGATCATAGTCTATTTAGGGAAAAACTACCATTTTGCTACTTTTTTTTTTAATTTTTTATGAATTTTTCTATTACCGTCTTCACCTGACTTCTCAACCGCATTTGTCAGTTTTTTAAAAAATCATAAGTTTTGAACGAGAAGCTCCACTAAAACCAATCTTAGTTCCCTAAAAGAAGCGAATAATAGTCCATTTAAGGAAAAATTACAATTTTGTTACTTTTTTTTCTTAATTTTTTATGAATTTTTCTATTACTGTCTTCACCTGACGTCTCAACCACATTTGACAGCTTTTTAAAAAATCATAAGTTTTGAACGAGAGGCCGCACTAAAACCAATCGTAGTTCCCTAGAAGAAGCTAATGATAGTCTATTTAGAGAAAAATTACCATTTTGCTACTTTTTTTTCTCAATTTTTTATGAATTTTTCTATTACCGTCTTCACCTGACTTCTCAACCACATTTATCAGCTTTTTAAAAAATCATAAGTTTTGAACAAAAAGCCCCACTAAAACCAATCTTAGTTTCTTAAAAGAAACTAATCATAGTCTATTTAGAAAAAAATTACCATTTTGGTATTTTATTTTCTCAATTTTTTATGAATTTTTCTATTACTGTCTTCACGTGATTTCTCAACCGCATTTGTCAGTTTTTTAAAAAATCATAAGTTTTGAACAAGAAGCTCCACTAAAACCAATCCTAATTCCCTAGATAAAGCTAATGATAGTCTATTTAGAGAAAAATTACCATTTTGCTACTATGTTTTCTTAATCTTTTATAAATTTTTCTATTATTGTCTTTACCTGATTTCTCAACCGCATTTGTCAGTTTTTTAAAAAATCATAAGTTTTGAACGAGAAGCCCCACTTAAACCAATCTTAGTTCCCTAAAAGAAACTAATCATAGTCTATTTAGAAAAAAATTACCATTTTGCTAGTTTTTTTTCTCAATTTCTTATGAATTTTTCTATTACTGTCTTCACGTGATTTCTGAAGCGCATTTGTCAGCTTTTTAAAAAATCAAAAGTTTTGAACGAAATGCCACACTAAAACCAATCCTAGTTCCCTAGAAGAAGCTGATCATAATCAATTTGGGAAAAAAAAACCCATCTTGCTATCTTTGTTTCTTCATTTCTTATGAATGTTTCTATTACTGTCTTCACCTGCTTCGTTTATTATTTATTCTTTTTTTAACTAATAGTTTCTTTAGACTCGTATTTGTTAGTTTCTTTAAGACAGTTTGCAACTCCTCCTTCAGCTGTTGTTTTAGCTCCAGATTTAAATTACCGGTCCTTACCCACCCGAAGGAGCTGTTTTGGTAGGTTGTTGGCCCGCAGCCACCTGCCTGAACAACGACAATAAATCGACCGTGCTACCGGCGTTATCTCGTCGGAAAATAAATATGAACTGAAATATATTTGACCGCATGGGAAATATAATTTCGCTACCGATAAATCAGCACCAGAGCCAACGTTATTGTTTTTTGGTCCAAATTAAATATTGCAATTGCAGCCAAATTTATTATGTAACGCTGACACGCTTCATTTAACCATAAATCCAACATTAACATCGCATGTTGGAGCAGTTGTGCTGACTGCGCCCAAAACCTCCACACACTTAATATCCCATTTTGACCGGATTTATCAAATCGGGGCATCACTCGATGACAACCTCTAAACTTTGATTGCTCGGCGAAAAAATTCAAAACTTAAGAGAGAAACACACCAAAAGTTTATTGTTGATTTAGAAAAAAGTTACTTAAGAGTTCAATAAAATTATCACTGGAAGGAGAGCATTGTGGCGTTCAAAATCAAGAATCTAGCCTCTTTCTCTGTCTCTCGCAATAATTAGTCGGTTCATTTCGAGTGTGCCGTCGCTCAGATCGCGTCTCACTTGATCTTCCCCATCGCCTTCTGCGACTTTTACGACATCGATTCCCCTCTTTTGAGTGTTTTCTTTTTCTTCGTAACGACGCCGTTTCGAAATAAATGTTTTATGAATAAATAAAAAACGAGGTGACGTAAATCAGGATCGGGGATTGAACGACGACGAAGAGAGGGTGCACGGTGGAAAGAAAGAAAAAAAAACATAACACACACACACACACAGCGAAACAAGAAAGGGCACGCACCGGTGATCTTGCGACAACGGTCGGGAATTTAAAAAGGGGCAATCTGACGACGACATCCAAACACGGATTCACGCACCCGAGATCCGCTTTGATTCTAAAAGCACCCCGGAGGATACTAATTACGTTCCATCTTCCAGGTAGTACGGCGTCTTGACGGGAAGCGAAAGAAATAAACGCGCCGGGAAAAAACTCAAGTGACCCGAACACAGGTGGGATAGGTGGAAAGACTTAAGAGGCGCGTATTTAGTAAAGTTTGCGAGTTTGCCGCTAGAGGTCGCGTCAACCAGCCACCTTTTCTCAGAAATTGTTGAAGAGTGAAAACTTCCAAATCTCAATATCTAAAACGAACTGCAATTGTTTCACTTGTTATCAATTGTCAACTGATCAACAATGGTTTAAGTTTTCGCGTTTCTCCTGAGGAAGTGTCTTGAGGGTGTCATTGAAACTTTTCGCAATAGTCGACTTCTAAACTTTCTCTAAAAGCAGTGAAAAATTCGGTTAATTAGGTGCTTAATTGTGTTTGCTCGGAAGCGTCCAAAGTGGCATCCCGAGTCGTCGCCATGTAATGTGACGCCACAGCAATTCCCGTCCTTAATCTCTTTAAAAAAAAAAAACAACGTAAACTTTCCAGGTCGTCTTCCTGACTCTTATTTCGCACATCGAAAGAAGAGATAAAAAAAATTTATTTAAATGATAACGAAGTCGGCCGGTGGTGGCGCTCAGATCGTCTTAGAACGGGGCGTGGTTTGCATGGTTTATCGATTCGCCGCCAGGCGGCACGCGTTCGTATTATTGACACAACTCCGACGTCCTGACGGGGGATTAACAGGGTGGTTTTTGCGTTTGGCACATCACCATCTCTTTCCCGAAACTCCTTCCGTTTGTTTACCTATGAATAAATTACAACAACTGAACGGCGAGCTTCCAGGGAAGAATGCCGGACTTGATGGAAACGGTAATGGGTGAAAGGGGGACAAGAATTTCGGGAGACACTCGAGGGTTGAGGCGATGACCACTTGTTGCCCGATCGTATTTCCGACTCGCGCACCCCTGTTTACGTAGGCGGAATACTAATAAGTGGACAAGTATCCAACTTGAGACGCAGCCACAATAATGAATAAGCAATTTGGTTCGACCTTCGCCGCCCCGCCCAACTACCCCAATATTTGTGTTTCAAAGAGCCAAACTCCCCCTCATTAAACCACCGTCTAGTAGTCTTCGAAAAAAATTGACCTCATTGTTATATTTAGGTAAAGTATTGTCTGATGGTTTTGAAAAATTTTCGGTCAGGGGGCGGCACAGCCGCTAGTTTTGTTAATGACGTTATTCCCAATAAAGTTTTTGTTTGTTTCAGATGCACCTGACCGGCCGCCCGCCGACTACCGCCACTGCCGCTTCGACGGCCGCCCCCCGATAAGATGATAAGAGATCCGCGCGCGTCCCCGACCGCCCCAGCGTACCCCGGATATCCGCCCCATTCCCCGTATTTGCGTCGGGCTTCGCCCCCCGGCAGTCCGGCTCCAAAAAAGTGTTGTTTCGACCACAAAGAACCCGTGTCGTCGTCATCGCCGTCTCCAGTCAAAGAAACGTTCTTCTGTTGTTGTTACACGTGTCCCGGTGACAACACGACATCTCTGTTGGCGACGTTAGGTGTTTGTTTGTTGGTGTTGGGCTACACGATTCTGGGCGGTTTCGTGTTCATGACATTGGAAGGTGGGTTGCATCACGATACGGCGGTGGCGGCGTCGAAATCCGATCCGAAAACTGAGGGGGGCGTCGTTGGAGACTTGAGGGCTGAAACTGTCGATCGACTGTGGAGCATAACGGAGAACTTAAACATTTTGTACAGGGAAAACTGGACGAGATTGGCGGCAGAAGAGGTGCTGTTGTTCCAGGAGGCCCTGTTCAAGGCGTTGAGGAGTTCGGGAAGTGGACGGTTCAGTTCCGGAAACGTGTACTATCCGCAAATTGTGCACAAGTGGAGTTTCAGTTCGTCGTTCTTGTACTCGCTCACGCTCATCACGACGATAGGTGAGAATTTTGACAAATTTTGACATTTGACAACCAAAGAATCCAATTTTTAAAATTACCAAACTGAAGCTAACAGTGATTGTAATAATTTTAAAGAAAGAGCGCAACGAGGCGATTGAAACGTCAAATAAAACGCAATTTTGTGAGTAAGGCGGGGAAAGCCCCAGATATTTTTTGGTTGGGTAGGCAACTTCAAATGGCTCCGCAAGTATTTTGTGTTGCCTAACTATCTGGGGGTGATGGGTAGTTTGCGGATTTGGGAGAGGAAGTGCCTTGGAACTTGAGGAACTGTTGCGGACGTAGTGAAAAATGTGCAAAGTTTATGGATTTGCGACGACATGACCCGAATTTAAAGTTTTCAATTCGGAACATGCCATGAATTCGGGATTACTATTGCGACTTCCTGTGTTCCCTTCATTTGTTAACGTTGTACCAGGAATCGGGACAGACACGACCAAGTGCTCCACCGCCACTGTCTTACATTAAAGAAAAAATAATTTTAACGATCTCCAATGTCATTAACACGTTTTAGTCCTCCACTACCAACTGTCTTATATTAAAAAAAAATGATTTTAACTATCTCCACTGTTATTTCGAAAACAGTTGAAACGAAGTTGAAACTATGGGTTTCACCAATATTGACTAAGTTAAAACTCGTTCTTTTGACTTAACTAGAAACCAAAGCGAAGAAGAAAATAATAAATTATTGTCTTGTAATAGTTATTGTCTCTGTAACAATTGCGCCGTTGCACAGCCGCCACGTCCAATTAACGTTCCCTATTTGTATGCAAAACTCCATACGGGCCCCTAACGACTATTAGAATACGGTTTTAATAGGACAATTTGGTTAACGATGTCGCATAAATAGATTTAAAGGTCCGTCCAATTTGCGGCTTTGTCCCAACTCCCTCTGTGTCTCTGCCTACCACACGAACTTCTCTGCTCCGTCACACAAAAGGCCCAAACTAAATATCGAAGCCGCCTCGCCCACCACCTCCAATAGGTGCTACGTCTGTCTATGATAGCATGCAAGGGACCCCGTCTCCTCATCCCTCTCTCGAAATCCCGAAGGACTCGTTAAAGGGAAACGACGAAAACAAATTTCCGGGCATTATTATTTTCCGATCGCAGCCACGCCGCCCTGTTAACTTATCGGGACCCAGCCACCTATCTGATAAGCGATCACCAACCCCCTCTTCCTCTTCCGTTATTTTTATGTTGGAGTCCGAATCCGGCGAGACGGACCGAATCCACTTTTCGAGACGACGAGAAAAATTCAACGGAAGTGACGGCCGGATGGGTTTATATTGTATCCGACGCGCTTTCCGAATTTAAGGAACGAGCTTCGTCGTCCAGAAAAATTCAAGGTGGTAACAATGGAGATGTGGAGTTTTTAACGGAGCTTCTAAAGTTTTGAAATAACCGGTCCGAGCGGGAGTCATAGAAATGGTAAAAGGTGCGTGCCGGAGTCAGTTACGACGTTCCGTTGGTTGCTTGAGGATGCGCGCGCTGTAGTCAGTTGCGACGTTCCCTCTATCGTCCATCGCTCTCTCTCCGGTTGAGGACGCGTAAAGTGTTACGTAACTCTCCAACGTGGATAATAGGGATGCTGCGTAACTCTCTTCAAACATCTCGAAACTGCTTTAATAATAACCACATTCTCTCGACATCGATTTTCTAACCGATGCATCCGATTAAAGCGTCGTCACTCCATACTCCGAATTGGGCCGCGATTTTGCCAAATCACCCCCTCCGATCTCTTTCACGATTGAATTTCCCCACGACCCTTTCGTTCAACGTCAAAGCTATCATCAGCGCGATAGACCTTCAACCACCACGGCCCCGCACTCTCATCCGAAAACATCATTTTCTTCTTCCCTTCCACTTCGCTATGATCCGTTTGAATTTGAATCATCCCCGTTAAACAAGCTCGTCCGTAACCGGAGACACTGTTCGCTTTAATGTCGGTGTGTGGGAAAAGCTGTTAGTAGGGTGCAAACGTATCGGATTGCCAATAGCGTCGTAGAAGCTAAAACGTTGTCTCGTTTTTCACGCCGTCGTCGTCGTCGATGCAACTGGAATATTGACCCGACTTGCATTAGGGTTGTGTGTGTTGTTGGCGTCGAGCCCGATTGTTTGCTGGATTTCAACGACGGAAATGTTTGCTTTGGAACGATTCACGTCGATATTTAAGATGGGAAAAGCGCGCCGCGACGCTTTTCCCAAACGCTTTAGACCGCCGGTCCGACGGGAAATCCCAATTTAACGCCTCGAAGGTAGGCAACCCAACATTCATTACGGCAGCTCGATCCTCTAGCGACATCAGCCAGCTTTGAAAATGAGAGCACTAAACTGGAGAATCATCAGAAAACTGAAAGCGAGAACTAAATGGTGGGGGAGCACAGGTCGGTGCCGGCCAAGAACTAAAATCAACGAATCAATGTAGTAGTATAGTAGTGCGGGTTCTACCCCACTTTCACTGGACATAGCGTCGCCCTCGAAGGGCGGAGTCTTGAGCCCGCTTGACGTCTGCGCCCGTCTTAAAAGTTTAATGACTCTTAAAGTTTAACGAAAGTGAGGTTATGTCCGCTGAGAATGGGCCAGAACCCGCACTCCTGCACTACGTGACGTCGTGGTTGGTGCCGGTCAACAGTGAGGGTTGACGAATTGAAGCTTCCAATAACCCTCAAGGGTAATTAGACCGTCGAACGTTTCTCGCTGCGATTGGCGGAAAAATCGCGTTTGTTGCCGGTTTCGTTGAACGTGTCAAAGTCGGCGAGTAGTTTCAATTTTCTTTGCCATCATCCTAGATCGACGTCACGATTCATGAATATGAAATTTTCCTATCCATAACGGCGCTGCCGCCAGACGAGATTAAATAACGGTTGAATCTTCGACATAGAAAGACGAGATGGAAGAGAAAATGCACGGCGAGAGGTCTCGAGTGCAACATGCAAATCGTCTCGGAACTGAAGGCGAGAATTTAAAATTGAAGACATCATCACTGACAGGCGGCTATGTCGGCTCACCGTAACAGCCGTTCATTTCCCGTGCAGAGGATTCGGGCCAACCTCTTGAATGGAAGGATTCCGGTAATGCTAGGACCGGTAAAGAATTGTAAACGTTTCAACAAAGGATATATCAAAGCCTTGGACAACTTACTAAAAAATAAAAAAAAATAAAAAATAAAAAAAATTATTGGTCATAACTTCGAAGAGGTAATTGGGGGCGTTACAGAAAAAAATTAGAAATTTCCTCCGATTGGATGTTAGACAATGTTGCTTAGATAAAGGCACCAAAGTTTGAAGAAAATCTATTTAGAAAAAATGGAGATATTTTGGCGCCCGTTCAAAAATATTTTTTTTCAAATTTATTTAACGTCGGGGTTGACTGGAACCTTTTTTGGCCGTATCCTTGTTTCGTCGCAACCAAAACCAAAGAACTTTTATCGCGTCACATAACTCGCGAATACACCTCATCCTGTTAAAAACGTGACGTTGCACTCTTTTATTCATATTCGCTTCGTGTCGGTGTTTTAACTCTTGGGATTCGTTGCATTATGCAGCATCTGCAGCATGAAAACAAAACGGAAAACCAACAACAACGACAACACCGTTTCAGTTAATTGGCAAATTTCGAGCTTTCAGCGGGCCAAACATTAAACGCATCAACACTTGACTCCTCTAAAGCTGCCGATATATAGAATTTTGCCCCAACGTCCAACGTCCACAAAGACTTAATGACATATAGCGTCTCGAGGTTTGGATAGTGGTAACGTTTGCTCTCGAGACGTCTACCTCGTTTCGAGAATATCGAGTCGTCACTTCTTATTACAGCAAATGTATTAGGGGTTGTAGAATATATCGTCAGAGAGTTTAAATTGGTTGAGGGTGGTTTTTCCTTTTGCTTCGACTGCCTAATTTATGTTTCGCTTAATCCGGTTCGGAATTCATAAATCTCGCGGCTCCCGGTACGGAATTAAAGAACTCGCCAGAGCGGCAACCTGGAGGACGCCAAGAGAGGTACAAAAAAAAAACTCATTACACCGCGCGTTTTAATCGCACAAAGTTATTTGAGTAGTTCGTCGAGGAGTAGGTAATGAAACTCCCTGAAAGACCGTTGTTTTCCAACGGCAGACGGTGGAAATTTATAAATACGTTAAGGGATGATGCGACAAGAATTTCGTCCCGAACGCCAACAGACGTTAATTATTTTCTTTGGAAATGCATCCCGCTCCAGTCGGCGAGATTCTATGCAAAAAACAACCCCAGAGTAGAGGCAGTAAAAAAATTATTCGGAATTTAGGTCGGTGCCGGCCTACAGATTAACTTATTAAAATTTTGGGTCATCGTTTACTTTACCGACTTCTTCGTTACCTACGAAATTTTAGTTCTCCTACAATCCTACCACTTCACTAATCCCCGAACGGCACTTACTTTGCGACAGGAAGTTAGCTCCCCCTACTTTTAGTTACAAAGCAGACAACGCTAGCGCTACCAACCTAATAACAGTTACTTTATATATTTGAATTTGGCGGGCCTGAGTGGGCGGAGTTAGCGCATGCGGACCTCAACAATGTTGCGGTCCAGCACTGGGATCCCCGACAAAGCGTTTCGACCACGTCGCTTCCAAAGCGACCAAAAAAGCGATAGCCTCTCGAAACTCTCTGTTTAACCGATAGAAATGCAAGTCGACTCGGTCGACATTAAATCGTTTCGATCGCTTTGGAAGCGACGCGGTCGAAACGCTTTGTCGGGGATCCCATTGCAGAACTTTGACACGATACCAGATCGCGGTAGGCCACCCCATCGTTTCGTCGCCTCTTTAAAGGGTGGCAATCTCGCCAACTCGATCGCGTCCAGTATTTGGCGTTAATAAAGGTGCGAGATTTAGGGAGAACGTAACGTCGAACCTCCATGACCGATCACGTCCTCGTTTCAGGAATCAATCATTCGTGTCGGAGGAAATTCGTTTTTCGTTATACGTCCCTGACCCGGACGTCGTCAATGCGGGAAACAGGATAGCACCTTGCCTTGAATCACAGGAAACGGTGAACAGGAAGGAGAGGAATTAGTTTGATGCCGGCGGCGACTTTCGTTTGGAAATGTGTGGCTATTTGGTTAGTTGAGGAACAAGCAAACAACGTGATCAAGCCCAGGGCACGTGATTACATGTTCAAGCCATCAAGCCAACTCTTTGGTATTAATCAGAGCAAGCGTGGAGGTTTCGGCAAGTTTCAACCCCAAATGAGAATGAGAGACTAAAATTAATTCAATTAAAAAAATTATTTTTGGTCTACTTGTCTAACGAGAGATTGAGGCTGATGCATCTAGGGTTGGTGGAGGGGTGGCGTCGTATTTGTCGCGGCCTTTAAAGAGAGGATTTGTCTCGGATGCCTTGAGCTCGCGTTCCACAGCAGAAACTGTTAACAAGTTGGCGTGCAATTAGAGAAAATTACATACGAAGTCGAAACTAGTTGGCGAAGTTGAATGGCGGAAACCGCCCCCGATGACAATAATTCGATTATTCTTCCTAATTGTATCGTTTTCAACGGAATCCGTCTCGAATTTCACACTCCAAAACTTCCACAATGCGACTCGTTCCGAAACTAGTTTCAACAAGTGCACCGAATCAAATTACAGGAACCGTCAATTTTTCGCATGCAATTTCACATTATTGCATCCCCTTTGCAAACTTTAGACACTAAATTGGTTTCTAATTCTACAGTTGGTATCTCTCCTATAATGGGCAGAACAACTCTTCCTGTTTCCATTAGGGAATATTACCAACGACGTAACTATGTAGTTGAGAATTTGCTGGTGGTCGCAATTACGTCACTACTTAACTGTACGGCCATACTTTGGAAGTATGGATACAGGAGAGCACTCGAGCGGGATCACGAAATTACTCGATAACGAAGAGCGGGCGGTGTGCATCTAATTAAACTGCAATGAAACTAGTTACGGAGATGAGCCGATAATTTTCTTATCGAGTAGCTTCTTTGTTTGCCGAAGCTCTAGTGAGAGTCAAGTGCTTCTGTGATTTACAGCAACTTCCAAGAGCGTCGTGGGCAAAAAATCAAAAATACCGAAGCTTTGGAGAGAAGACAAGAGCAGTTTTCCCCTAAAGTTTGAGCATCAATGGTGAAAGTGAATAATACCAAAGAAAATTATTATTAATAAAAGAATTGTTTTTAATCTGAAAAGAAAAAAATTTAGATAAATAGAAAAAAGTTTGAAGACTAGTTTAAAAAATTAATAAGTAGTACCTACTAAAGAAAATTGTTAAAAAAAGAGAATAAAAAAATAATCTGAAGACAAAAATCAAGAAAAAAATAAAGACTAAAAATTTGAAGAAAAAAAATTAAGATAAAGGAAGAAGTTGAAGAAAAGAAATTTCAATAATAGTTTAAAAAATTAATAGTTTTACTAAATTATTTAAAAATAAAGGAAGTCTTTAATCTGAAGACAAAGATGAAGAAAAAAAATTATTAACCTAAATAAAAAATAAGTTGAAGAAAATAATACTGAAGAATATTGAAGTTTAAAAATTAATGGTCGTAAAAAAAATTATTTTAAAATAAAAGAATTGTTTTTAATTTGAAGATAAAAGTGAAACAAAATAAATTGAGATCAACAAAGAAGTTGAAGAGAAAATTTAAAACTAGTTTAAAAGTTAATAGTAACAACAAAATTATTTAAAGTAAAGAAATTCCTAAATTTAAAGACAAAAGGGAAGAAAAAAAAATTGAAATAAATGAAGAGTTTGAAGACCTCAGCTTCTAAAACAGAAATTATTTTTTGGGGGTTAAATTTGAAGATAAAAGAACTTTGTTGCATAGATATCCCATAATAAATAAAAAAAAACATTTATGACAACTTTTAATCTTGTGTGAAAGATGAAAAATATAAAATTGAATAGTAAAAGTGAATAATACCAAAAAAATTATTTTAAAATAAAGGAACTGTATTTAATCTGAATAGAAGAAAATTTAGATAAGCAAAGAACTTTAAACAAAAGTTTGAAAACTAGTTTAAAAAATTTGTAAGCAGTACCAAAGAAAGTTGTTAAAATAAAAGACTAGAAGAATAATCTGAAGACAAAAGTTAACAAAAAAATTAAGATAAAAAATTTGGAGGAAAAAAAATAAACGAAGAAGTTGAAGAAAAGAAATTTCAATAATAGTTTAAAAAATTAAGAGTTTTACTAAATTATGAAAAAATAGAAAAAGTTTTTAATCTGAAGAAGAAAGTAAAAGAAAAAAATTATTAAGTTAAATAAAGAATAAGTTGAAGAAAAAAATTTTGAAGAATATTGAAGTTTAAAAATTAATGGTAATGAAGAAAATTATTTTAAAATAAAAGAAATGTTTTTAATTTGAGGACAGAAGTCAAACAAAAAAAATTAAGATCAACAAAGAAGTTGAAGAAAAAAATTCAAAACTAGTTTAAAAATTAATAGTAACAAAACAGCTATTTAAAGTAAATAAATTCTTAAATTTGAAGACAAACGAGAAGAGAGAAAAAATTGAAATAAATGAAGGGTTTAAAGACCTCAGCTTCTAAAACAGAAATTATTTTTTGGGGGTTAAATTTGAAGATGAAAGAACCTTGTTGCATAGATATCCGATAATAAATAAAAAAAAACATTTATGACAACTTCTAATCTTGTGTAAAAGATGAAAAATATAAAATTGAATAGTGAAAGTGAATAATACCAAAGAAAATTGTTTTAAAATAAAGGAACTGTATTTAATCTGAATAGCAGAAAATTTAGATAAGCAAAAAACTTTAAAAAAAAAGTTTGAAAACTAGTTTAAAAAATTTATAAGTAGTACCAAAGAAAGTTGTTAAAATAAAAGACTAAAAGAATAATCTGAAGACAAAAGTTAAGAAAAAAATTAAGATTAAAAATTTGGAGAAAAAAAATAAACAAAGAAGTTGAAGAAAAGAAAGTTCAATAATAGTTTAAAAAATTAATAGTTTTACTAAATTATGAAAAAATAAAGAAAGTTTATAATCTGAAGAAAAAAGTAAAAGAAAAAAATTATGAAGTTAAATAAAGAATAAGTTGAAGAAAAAAATTTTGAAGAATATTGAAGTTTAAAAATTAATGGTAATGAAGAAAATTATTTTAAAATAAAAGAAATGTTTTTAATTTGAGGACAGAAGTAAAACAAAATAAATTGAGATCAACAAAATTGAAGAAAAAAATTCAAAACTAGTTAACAGTAACAAAAAAGTTATTTAAAGTAAATAAAATCTTAAATTTAAAGACAAAAGAGAAGAGAGAAAAAACTCAAATAAATGAAGAGTTTGAAGACCTCAGCTTCTAAAACAGAAAATTTTTTTTCAGTTAAATTTGAAGAAGAAAAAACTTTGTTGCATAGATTTCCGATAATAAACAACAATAAAAAAACATTTATGACGACTTTTAATCTTCTGTGAAAGATGGAGCTAAAAAGAGACTTAACGCTTCCCGAAACTTTCGTTATTTCGGGTTGATCGAGCAGTCAACGGGATAACAAGCTTCCGTCCCGAATTCCCGGCGTGGTCCCGTAACTCGAATTTCCGCTGTCTTTTTAAACAAATATTTATTACACGCCGCCTCCATTAGTCCGGGACCAAAAAAAAAAATGTATAAAAATCCCGCCTCCGGCTCTCGAAGTCCGGCCACTCTCCATTCCGGGACGCAATATTAATAAATCTCCAACTCTCCCCCGTCCGTTCCTGTTCTCCCTATGTTTGGGGAAATTCAATCGTCGAAATCTGCATGCACGATCTAAATTTCCCGATAAAAATAACTCCGCCAGCAACCGACTACAGAGAGACACTGGAAGTCCCTCAAAAAAAAAAAAAACGTGGCGTTCAAAGAGAGAAAGAGAGATGATTATTTTGGGCGGAAGAGTCGGGAGAGTCGTTTCTTTTGAAATATGACGCTCCCGCGTCCTGTACGAGGGTGGAGCGAGGTCTTCACATATTGCACTTTAAGGAGAGAATTTATGCCGGCAAGCCGGGACAAATTGGGTTGGAGAGGTGGGTGGAGGAAAGGGGCGAAAAAACCAGAACCGGACTTTGAGACTAATAAACTGGATGCGGTATATCGACCAGAAAAAGGTGGGATTTCCAGGAGGATGCCAGCTGCCGAAGCACTAAAGCTCCAAAACTTTGTATGTATTTACGTCGATGGCGGCGGTTATTGGAAAAGTTGTCGAAATTGCCCCGCTCCAACCTCGAGAGGCGTCGGCGACGCGCCAGCGGCCTCCACACCACCCCTCGCCCAGTGATACCCGCTCCAACCTCGAGAGACATTACGACTTGCTGCGATACTGAAGCGGCCTCCACGCCACCCCTTGCCCAGTGATGACAAAACCTAGATTTTTCTAGAATAACTGAACTAAAAACGCAAGAGAGTCACCAACAGTTTAATCAAATGATTTGATCTTGACCAACTCAAATAACTAAATTTTCGCCTCATTTTTAAGCTTTTATGCTGCAGACACGAAGCTTCAATGTTGCAACCGACGTTACTATTTGATCTTCGATTATTGGGATGACGCGGTCGTAAAATCGTCCGGAAATGGGAAAAATGGCGTCTCGACCTAAATTCCGGCCCACCAACTTGTCACTCCTCTCTTTCACGTGTGTACACATCACGCACAAGAAACCGAACGGACGTTCCATATTGAAAATCCGCCAGCTTATAACTCAACTTTGATACGGTGTTGTCAATATATTCTCGACGGCCGGAGGGAATAAAAGTTTAATAAGTTCGGCACTTGGAGGTGAGGAGGCAGGGAGTTATGGGGTGCACGTCGCGAATTTATTGATGGCGAAAGCGTGCGTTGCCGTCAAAACATCGACGAATTCGGTGGAATTAACGCAGATTCGGGAGAAGAGACCAACAAGGGTAGAGAGGGTTAATTGCATTTTGGGGTAAATTTTTGATTTAAAGTTATGAGTTTTTAAGTCAGAACATTATCTTTATCACTCTAGTTTTCCATCAAAGTGGTCAATATGACCGACAATTTAACTGTCTTACAATAATTTTTTCATTACAACAGTTTTTCATTTTTCTTTTCTTATTTTTCTCTCCTCCGGTATTTATTTAATTTATTATGTAATGCAGCTGGTTTTTTGTTTTAGATTAAGATATAGTTAAGCAAATACTTGACGGTGGTTTAGCACTCTTCATAAAGATTAATAAGGGAGTTTTAATGACGACATAAATATGCTGATAGGGGTCTTGAGAACTTTATGCTGTTCTTCGAACATCAAGTAACTTGAGGCATAAAGTAAGTTTACGTGATCTCGTCAAGTTAGTACGCTTTGCTATTTTCTAGGGCACTTGCATGTTGTCATCATCTAAACAACACCCTCCATCAAGCACGTAGTAGATATCGTCAAACTCTATCACCAGAAAGCTGATCATCATAGCAATAAGTTAATTTGTAATTTTTTTTTCTACTTACTAAAAGTAATGTCAAATTAAAAATCATATCAATTTAACTAAAAAATTTTAAGAAACCCCAATTGACTTACAAAAATTTAGAATATGCACTTTTCGGTTTACTATAAAACTTTTCGATGCGATAATTTTCTTAGAAGTTGGCAAACCTTCCATGTATTAATAACAATACATAATAGTGAAAATATTGCGAAATTTATTGCACGATCTCTTACAACGGAATTTCGTTTATTAAATCGTAGAGGTTGGTTATATTGTTAAAGTTACCTACTTGTCGAGTCGTTGCATAATTTCACTGAATATACTGAAAGATTTCGTCAAGAAATACGAAACTAAAAATTTAAATGCACGAAGGAAAATCCTGAAACAAAAATTCATAAAAAGTTAATGAAGAACTTTTAAGTGACAGCGATATTATTCCAAAGAACAAATACTTGGAATATGAACTTCTCAATATTTCATGAAGCATTTCCATAAGCAAACATCAAACATTATCTTTTTGTAACTCGAGCAAATTTTGTACAAGAAGCACAAGAAAAATCACTTCAATAAAACTTCGGCTCTAAAGTGAGCAATATAATTTATGTGAACATTAGTATGTCGATATGGAACCAATGAAAAAATTGTTGTAAAAAATTCTGACTTATTTTCACAAATTGAAATTTATTCGACAAATGGCAAAGACCCATTTTACAAAAAAAAATTATAAAAAATTAACAAATAAATTTTTTTTTCTAAAAGAAAATGGTGTGCGCTACGTAGAATGACATAAAATGTTTCGAAGCGACTTTTTCTCAAAGAGCTACAATTTTTTTTCTCATACTGCATCATCCTAATTCAAAGCAAATAGTAAAAAAGCATAATAAATTAACAAAAAAGTTTTTTTAAAAACAAGTTTTTTTTAAAAGCAGAAATATTCACTAATTAGAATGTTTCCATGCCACTTTTCTAAAAAAAGTTAGGTACAAATTCTTTTTTATACCTCAACATTATAATTCGGAGCAATTTGAAGAAAAATTATAATAAATTAACAAAAAAATAATTTTAAAACATACATTTTTTTCTAAAAAAAAGTAATAATATGTGATACATAAAATGATACAAAATGTTTTGATGCCACCTATGATTAAAAAGTCACAATTTTTTTTAATACCTCAACATGCAATTATAATTAATTACGAAATAAAATTCTTTGAAACACCATTTTCTCTATAAAAGAAAATAATATGCGCTCCAGAAAATATTATAAAATGTTTTGATGTTACCTTTTTTGAAGAAATTACGAATTTGTATCCATTATACATTAACATAATAATTTGAAGCAAATAGAAAGAAAAATCACAAAGAAATTTTAGACAATAATTTTTTCTCTAAAAGACTGATATGCGTTACGTCAAATGGTACAAAATGTTTCGATGCCACCTTTCCTTAAACAGTTACGAATTTTTTCCCATACCTCAATATCATAATTTGGAGCAAGTCTAATTAAAAATCATAATAAATTAACAAATAAATTTTTTTAAATAAATATTTTTTTTCTTAAAATGCAGCAAATAAAAAAATTATAAAAAATTAATAAATAAAATTTTTTTCTAAAAGGAAATGATGTGCGCTACGTAGAATGGCATAAAATGTTTCGAAGCGACTTTTTCTTAAAGAGTTACAAATTTGTTTCCCTTACTTCAACATCATAATTTAAAGCAAATAGTAAGAAAGGCATACCTAATAAATTAACAAAAAAAAAATTAAACTTTTTATTTTAAATGCAGTAATTTTCCCTAATTAAAATGGTGTAAAATATTTCGATGCAACTTTTCTAAAAAAAGTTACAAATTTCTGTTTAATACCTCAACATTAATTCGGAGCAATTAGAAGAAAAATCGTAATAAATAAACAAAGAATTTTTTTAAACAACACATTATTTCCTAAATATGAAGAATAATATGTAATACACGGAATGGTACAAAATGTTTCGATCCCACCTTTCATTAAAAAGTTACGAATTTGGAGCGAATTTAATTAAAAATCATAATAAATTAACAAATAAATTTTTTAAACAATTTTTTTTAAATGCAAGAAACAAAAAAAATTATAATAAATTAACAAATAAAAACTTTTAAGTAACATTTTTTTTCTAAAAAGTATCTAATAATATGGGCTACTTAGATCGGCATAAAATATTTCGATGCAATTTTTCTGTAAAGAGTAAGATTTTTTTTGTACTTCAAGATCATAATTTGGAGCCAACAATAAATTAAAAAATAAAATTTTGTTAAAGTTTTTTTTAAGGAAAATATTATATCTACTTACAATACTTACAATAGTGTAGAATGGTGCAATACAATGTTTTATTAAAGAGCCACGAATTTTTTTCTTGTATCTTCTTCATCATGCTTTTGAACGAGTTTCAGTTAGAAGCTTGTTACGCAAAAGTACGTTGATAAGTATTTTATAAATTTGAATATAAATTATGTACCTAAGCAAGATTTTGCCGAGAACAGAGTTGGCTAGTTTCAAATATTGATATCATCATCAAGTTCCCGAAACTTTTCCGTTATTATACCAGAAACCGTCTTTGAGAATAAATCGAACGCAACATTGCGTTTTTAAGGGGATTACGACCTCTTCTCTCCCCCTTTTCGGCATAAATTGCCGACGCGTTCGACGTTCCGCTCCCGTTCCGCCGAAAAGCCGGGAACGAGAATTCCGCTCACATAATGAAAACACGGATATTTCATTCAATTCGGCGGCTCTTGCATAAAAATTTCAATTTTCGTTTTAATATGAAATAATGGGGGGGTGTGGCGGTGGCGGCGTTCTCTCGCAAACAGCCGCTTCAATTTGCAAGTCGGCCATGACGAGGAATTAGACGTGGAGCAGGTCCCGGGACCCAAGCGGCCGCCCCGGGCCGACGTTAACCCTCCTCGCAAGAATAGACCAACCGGAAACGGCCCGAGGATACGACGCCAAGATTGCAACCTCAAAAATCCAAATACTAGAAACTTTCCATAATTACTAAATATAATTAATAAATAAATCGGTTGCAAAAACGTTTGTGAAGACTTTAAGTCCCGAGTCAAGTTGGCAAGCGTGGAGGTCGCGCGTTGGCTGCCTTGTTCGCGACGTTGACCGCCACATTACTCCTGGTTCAGTGAGGACGTAGAAAATTTTTCGCGTTAAGCCTTAAATTGGGTGCGATTCTACAAATCTTCGGTACATTTCTATCGATTAAAGCTGGGTGATCCATCAGAACCTTGCGAATCGACTTTGACAGTATATCTTCGCCCGTCTCGTTAGTTCGTGCTTTTGACGTTTTTGCGATGTTTTCCCGATGATTTCGTTATAAATGGCCGTTGAATAAAACATCCGCTGAGACGTCACTATCTCTTTTGCGATTCCGCAACAATTCTCGCTTCGCTATAAACGTCGATAATTTATTATTGTCCTTGAAAGTTCGGTTCTTTCTTTCGTTGTCGTCAGTCACTCGCCACTCTCGAGTTATCAGATATCAATGTCGATGGTAAATGACCCGCATCCTAATTACTGCGGCTAATTGAGGGAGAAGCATCGACCCGGATCAATAGACTAATTGCTGATCCAATTTGGTTTCAGTTTTCAACACCGCCATCTAACGCGACACTTTAGTCCCGTCACGAAAATTTCATTTAACTCTATTCTTTCGGAAGGCGTCTGCAGCTCCATCACGTTTAACTGCTTTCAAAACTGCATTATCGCAATGATAATGATTTTTAAATAAAATGGAAATCGTGCAGCGAGGTTCGAATTTGCCGGCATCCTCCCCTAAAATCCGACGACGCCAGCCTCTTCTACAATTCGAATATTTTTAATATTCCATCGAACCCTCCCGTCCACATATCGATATTAACGTAAAATACAAGCTTCTCGCTCCCGGCGACATTTCCCGTATCCTCCCCTGTCATTATTCCCTTTCCCGGCTGACGTTTCCAAAAAAAAAAAAAATCCTATTCTTGCACGCACGATTGTTAATCACTTTCCAAGAGATGAGTCGGGAGGGAGGTGGCAAGACACGAGAGACGTCTAGCGTCGATTCCGTAAAGACTGTTTACTTGAAAGGAAAGCCTTGTCAAGATTATACGCCGTGTAAGCGGCGGCTTATCAGTTTCTTATCCGGAGCTTAGTCGGACTCATCTGGCTGGGATTCGTCGCAAAGACACGTCAACTGACAGCAACCCCCTTACGATTCTCTCGCCCACTTGCCGGAAGGAACACGGGAATTCGCTAACGCAATCATTGCGAGGATTAGGAACGACCTAATTTGACGCAAGAGAGAAGTTGAAGCGAAAAAATCATAATCCAAACCTCAACAAATAAGGATAAACTCTAGATAAGTCAATGAAAATTTTAGGGATTATGTCAGGGGTTAATGTAATCGATAGAAGTTTACTAAATTGTTCTGAGACCGTTTCGAACTATTGAGGTTATGTTATTAGTTTCCGCGATAACTACGTCGTTTGAAGTACTAGTAAAATTCCTGGCTTCAAATAATGATAGCTCTCCTCCTGAATTGAGGTTTTCTTCAAATTGACAAAGTTTTTAAAATTTTGAGGTTATGTTGAGCACGCGCCAAACAAACAGGGGTCAGCAATAGGGTTAAGATGACAAATAATTGAATGAAAATTTTAGGGATTACGGTCTGTGTCGCTCTAAACCTACAGAAGTTTAATAAATTGCTCTAAGATCGTTTTGAACTTTTGAGGTTATGTTACTGCTTTGCGCCAAAGAAACAATGGTCAGCAACAGGGTTAAAATGGCAAATAATTGAATGAAAATTTTAGGGATTACGGTCTGGGTCGCTGTAAACCTACAAAAGTTTACTAAATTGCTCTAAGATCGTTTTGAACTTTTGAGGTTATGTTACTGCTTTGCGCCAAAGAAACAATGGTCAGCAATAGGATTAAAATGGCAAATAATTGAATGAAAATTTTAGGGATTACGGTCTGTGTCGCTCTAAACCTACAGAAGTTTACTAAATTGCTCTAAGATCGTTTTGAACTTTTGAGGTTATGTTACTGCTTTGCGCCAAAGAAACAATGGTCAGCAACAGGGTTGAAATGGCAAATAATTGAATGAAAATTTTAGGGATTACGGTCTGTGTCGCTGTAAACCTACAAAAGTTTACTAAATTGCTCTAAGATTGTTTTGAACTTTTGAGGTTATGTTACTGCTTTGCGCCAAAGAAACAATGGTCAGCAATAGGGTTAAAATGGCAAATAATTGAATGAAAATTTTAGGGATTACGGTCTGTGTCGCTGTAAACCTACAAAAGTTTACTAAATTGCTCTAAGATCGTTTTGAACTTTTGAGGTTATGTTACTGCTTTGCGCCAAAGAAACAATGGTCAGCAATAGGGTTAAAATGGCAAATAATTGAATGAAAATTTTAGGGATTACGGTCTGTGTCGCTCTAAACCTACAGAAGTTTACTAAATTGATCTAAGATTGTTTTGAACTTTTGATGTTATGTTACTGCTTTGCGCCAAAGAAACAATGGTCAGCAATAGGGTTAAAATCGCAAATAATTGAATGAAAATTTTAGGGATTACGGTCTTTGTCGCTCTAAACCTACAAAAGTTTACTAAATTGCTCTAAGATCGTTTTGAACTTTTGAGGTTATGTTACTGCTTTTCGCCAAAGAAACGATGGTCAGCAATAGGGTTAAAATGGCAAATAATTGAATGAAAATTTTAGGGATTACGGTCTGTGTCGCTGTAAACCGACAGAAGTTTACTAAATTGCTCTAAGATCGTTTTGAACTTTTGAGGTTATGTTACTGCTTTGCGCCAAAGAAATGATGGTCAGCAATAGGGTTAAAATGGCAAATAATTGAATGAAAATTTTAGGGATTACGGTCTGTGTCGCTCTAAACCTACAGAAGTTTACTAAATTGATCTAAGATCGTTTTGAACTTTTGAGGTTATGTTGCTGCTTTGCGCCAAAGAAACAATGGTCAGCAATAAGGTTAAAATCGCAAATAATTGAATGAAAATTTTAGGGATTACGGTCTGTGTCGCTGTAAACCTACAGAAGTTAACTAAATTGCTCTGAGATCGTTTTGAACTTTTGAGGTTATGTTGCTGTTTTGCGCCATAACCGAGCGGTTTGAAGCTGTATTAAAACTTTTGTCGCCGGATAATTATAGCTTTCGGTCTGAATCTTGTGTCATATCCGAGTTTCAGGTACGTGCTTCCAAGTAGAGCAGCAAAACGCAATTAAATCCCAACAACGCTAATTTTAACGTGCACTCTTCCGGAAGCAATTTCGTCAACTCCACCAACTCCGGTGATGCACTCAGCTTTTGTGGTCACTGTCCTCATTTCTTTCAACCCGTCTAAAAGAAGCGTACCTATTCTACCGAGCCGTAGTTGTGCCTTTGAAAAGACTCGTCCTCTTTTCCATCGTTGTCTAATGGAGTTCGTCACCATTAATTTTTGCCACACAACAGAGACAACAAGTGTTGAACGTCTTCGTTATGCGTCGATTAATTTGACTAACTGAAACCATTGTTGATTGACCGACACGGGATGACGTCGCGACGCTTATAGCTTCAGTAGAGAGATACGTTTGAAACAAAACTGTTTCAATTTTAATCCGGCTCTTTGTCTCTCTGACCGCGGATTAGGAATGGTACAGTGCGCCTTGATTAGGGATATGCGACGTATGTTGTCTGGACTCGGACACGAGGTCCACGTAATGTTAAAGGATTAAATTCAGTGATCCTGCGACCTAATTAGCGAAAGCGCCAGGAAAGCGACGAGGTGATGTTGCAGTGGCGGGGAAGCCTACCCCTAATCCTCTAGTTAACTACTTTTAAATTGTCCGTTATTTTCTTGGAAGTTTCTTTATTTCGCTACTCCAGTACTTCTTGTGAGGTCCTGCTGATGTCGCGTTATTATTCTGGATTGGCGCAATGTGCTCATCGATTAATTAAAATCAAACTAATGCCGCCATTAGTAGTTGGAGCGTTAAGAGTGACAATCGTTGGGGGTGACATCAACTATGATTTCCTAATTCGGCCGTTATGTCGCAACCCGAATCCTAATGACCCATAAAATTGCGTTTGCCTCCATTAACTTCGGCGGTGCTTCATACCCCTCAGGAGGAATAATTGAAACGTCTGACCGCAGCATGACAGTTCTACAACGCTTTAGTGCCGATAATTGTTCAAAAGTCAAACTTTTTTTGAACTTTGGTGGAGGCGCCGAGTCAAAATGTTGAAAATCTGACATACGCCAAATTTTATTTATCCCTAATTAATTCTGTACAAGAGTAGACTGCCTCCGGTAAGATTTCTCGACGCAACATTCCCGTTTCCGGAAGCTGTGCAATAAATTAGGAGAGATGATACAAAATCTGATTCATCTCTGAATTGTATAGACACAGTAATGTTGGAATAATAACAAGAAAAGCGGATGATTCATAACAGCGATTTAGTAGCCTGTTCCCACAGGACCGACAAAGCCTTGACTCGAAAGCCCTCTCGCTGTAGTTATCAGGTTATGTTTAATTTTCTTGTCGATTCTTTGTGCCTCTCCAGTCTGGCTTGTGTACTCCAGAAATTCCCGTGAGAGTGGTCCGTTGTTTCGATTGAAAGCACCGACAACGTATTAAATTCCGTATGAATAATAAAAGACAATAAAAGCGTCGACCGTCGACTATTCCAGCGAATCAAACACCGAACGAAATCAATGTGAACAATCCGTTTCAGTCGTAAAGTCCGACAGCGCACACGTTACCAAACAAATTCTATAATATTTTTAACGCCACAACGAACACCGACGCGATTCCCGTCCGCAGTTTCCATCAAACCACCGAACCCGTTATTCCCGACACATGTCGCGGTTCATTTTTGATGCGTCCACATAACACGTAATGCCGCAATGACGTAACGCTTTACTTTTCACCCATTTCTACCCCAGTCTCTGTTTCGTAATTATTAACTGTTTGTTGCAAGAATTACGACGTGTCGAGTCAAATAGGTGGAAGTCTACACGGTAGCCGGGCATGTTTTCTCCAACGTGCCATACATTAGACTGATTTATGGCGGGCGACGATAATGCCGGATTCATTCCGGAACGCCGTCGCCTCTTAAATTATTAAATTCACGACATCTTTGTCCTCTCGACCTAAACTAGTAATTTTTTTGAAATTATTTCCTCATTTACGAAAAAAGTTAGACCAAAAAATTTCATTTAAGAAAAGTTGGTAGGGTTAAGTGTCGATAACTATGGATTTGATCGACGGATTATTTTAAAATTCAATAGTCGTGACGACGTTTTAATTGCGATTCCAACGAGGTAACTCGCGATGGGCTAAGACTATTTTGAACTTTTCAAGGTCATTAAGGTTTTTGGCGCCCTGACCGCTTCGCTGTCTATAAAATCAGTCGCGCGACACGTCATTGGAAAGGTAATTTCGGCGGCTTCCGAATAGTTTAACCATTCATCGTTAAGTTGAGTTTTACTCCCGTAATGATGCGACATTTGTTGTCAAAGTTACTTAACGTCAAATGTGGCTGCACAGGCATCTTTATTAACGTTTAGCGCAATGCCCTGTTAGAGTCGCAGAATTCCATCACTGTTAAGTTACGGGATGGTACTTGTCAGGGCGAGCGTCGTCGCGACGCCGTCGCCCGCCACCGCCCCTTTGATGTTTTTCGCCGTTTCCGCGCCTCGCTTTAATTCAACCCCCTTTCGCGTCGTCAACCCTAAGACGTTCTCCAGCGACTGTCTGAGGCGTCGGGATCTCATTTTTCCAATTTTCCCGACGTAATGTAATTCTAAAAATACCTGCAAATTCCAAATGAGATATCGAGATATCGACATCCACCTAACTTCTCAAAAACCGGCCCCCGTCCCCGCGTCTCCCCGTCAGGTATTGCCGACAAAATTATGAAATTCGACAGATGCAAAACGCGGCGGTGGTGACGGAAGGAAAAGAGAGAAAGGAGGTGGAGAAGGAGGTGGGCCACAAGACTTCTCCATCCAGGAGGAAGGTTTTGTTTACGGAATTGATTAATGCCGCAATCAGCTCCTCGACGGCGTACTCCCTCCCCCCACCCCTATTTCCTCTCGAATTCGCTAGTGCTTCTTCCGCGTTTACTTATCTACTAATTACGCGAAAGAGAGAGTAACTTAATTTCGGGCAGAGCTTTTCGCCGTAATTGAGATATTAAATTCAATATACGTTTTCGTGGCACTTTAATTGTTTCTCCTTTCCTTTGTTTTCGTAATTATAATATTACGAGAGCTATTCCCGGGTCGGGAATGATCCTGGTGCTATCTCGTTACTTCGAGACTTCAAAGAAGACCGACCTACAGGGGTATTTTAAGGGAGCACGCCAAGGGCGACATTGATGTTCCTATCGCTCTCAGATTTCATTGCGATAGTTTTCAATATTATTTTTATCTATTCTACCATTCCATATGAGTGTTACTTTTATACAGTCACTCCCATGCTTGAAACTTCAAGTTCTTGTAGAGAAATTGCTTCTGGCTCAATTTTGAATTTTTATTTTAGTCTTATTTGAAATTTTTCTGGAGCGGCGACTCCTTAAGATACTCTGCTGTCGAGCATAATCAGTGTGAGGCCAGCTTTATCGATCTTGACGAGAACGGCATCTGCTAGCTCTGGGAGCAGTTGGAAGGACACGTCACGTAGATATGCCATGAAAGCAGAGAGATTCACGTCAGAACGTGGTAAAGTTCAATGCTGAAGCTCCTTCTACCAACATTTTGATTGGATTTAAGCCCTCTATTGACCGCGTTTCCCAGAAATCTCCACATTCTTCACAAATCTCCATCGAAAATTATGAAATAATTTCCCAAATCTTGCACCATGTTTAACCAAACGAGCCAATCTCTATTAGTGCCGTAAAAACTATATGTTAATTTAAAAACACTTTTGATCCAACTGGTAGTCGAGTCAACAAACCCCCAAAGATTTCAAAGAACCTGTCGTTTTAAAGCTAAGTCAACGACAACGAAGTGTACGCAGTAAACAAACGAAGGAAACGCTTCCGTATTTGTTGCGGTTAAAACGTTTGTCACGTTACGAACTCTCATCATCATCGTCCTCACTCTTTGATCTTGACGGTGCCAGTCTAGAAGCTTTTCAATTTGTCTTGTCGAGTATCGTTACGACTCATGACCACATTTACAATTTTGCGCGCACACTCCAAAATAATCCGCCAAGAGAATCGCGAAATGTTCTAAACTTTACATTAGGGAAAACACCAGTCGCAAAGCGGAAACGACCATTTTCCAGTCAGAGCAATTGCGCTAATTGAATCCACCAGCACCTGAACCACCATTAAAGCCAACGGCAATAACGACAACGACTCTCGGTTTAACGATGATGAAGATTTTATAGAAAAAAAATTTAGGTCAGATAAGTGGGGATAACTCGGGATTTAATCGATCAATCATTTTGAAATTCAATAGACGTGACGGAGACACAATTGCGATTCTAACAAGGTGTCTCAGGACGAGCTGCAAACATTTTGAACTTTTCAAGGTCATTAAGGTATTTGCGGGTCCTGACGAGTTGGCTGTATTAAAATCTATTGTGCGATACATCATTGGAAAGATAATTTTTGTCCACTACAAAACAAATTATTAAAAAAATTTTAGCTTAAGTTTTACGGCCACGACTATGCATTATGTTAGCTGACATCATAATTATAAATTTGGTAAAATTACAGCAATTGGTTAAAATAGCATTTTGTTGGAAGAGTTAAACAAAATCAAGTAATGGGAGGCTCCAAACGTAATCAAAGGCGACTTTGTGCAATGCTTCGTTGTTTTTTGAGGGTAGTTACGACGGTTATTACGCTGTTCTAATATTGACTTTTCTACAAAAGCATGATGCCGGCAAAGTCTCTCAATTAACTCGCTCGTCGCCGTCATATGAGTTTCGAGTGCTAAATCATTGAAATTGACGTTCTGTATCGAAACGGGGTAAGGCTTTTATTTCGTCATCGCACTAAACAGAGTGTTTTCAACTGATGCAAAGCTCAAAGTACTTTAAATTACGGAGCGAAGCTTCTAAATAGCTGAACGCAAGTCCCCCATTTAGATTCTATTTCATGCCCCGGCAACTAGCGAAGCCCGCTTAATTGATCGTAGTTGGCTGGTATTGTGAGCAAAGATCTAAACGTTGCCGATTGGAAAAAGGAACATCGCAGGGATTCCGTACACAATCCTCTAGGATCGGCGACGATGTTTTGAGAAATTGTACAATCCTCCGGCAGCCGTAGAATATTTCTCAATAATTCATAGCATAAGAAGGGCAATTTTATTGGTTGTTACATTGTAAGATTCGTCGTAACTCTCTCGACTTGAAACGTAAGTAGGCCGATTTGAAATTCCATATCTTGCGATGGTTTTGCCAGACAGGCAAACAACAACAATGTGGAGACTTTTCTCAAATAACACCCTCACTAATAAAGAAAGTGATTTTCGAGAATTTCATGGTTCAGTTAAAAAGCAATAACTTGGAATTTAATCGATAGATCAGTTTGAATTTCAATAGTCGCAACGGCGACAAAGTTGCGATTCTGGCGAGATGTCTCAACACGAGCTAAGAAATTTTTGAACTTTTCAAGGTCATTAAGGTATTCGCCGAGCTATGCAAAAAACCTGCAGTGCGATACGTTACTGGAAAGGTAATTTTGCCAGCTTGTAAACAGTTCTAGCCATGGGTGTTTAAGAGGATTCACATTTGTAATAAAAGTTCTTAAAAGGTGCATTTTTAACGGTTGATAATAAAGTTCATCATATCTCTCTCGAGTTGAAATGTAAGTAGGCCGGTTTTAATTTTCATATCTTGCGATGGCGTGGCAAGACAAACGAGTACCAACAATGTAGTTAGATCCTCTAAGTACATAATTATTTTTATCCCCACATCCGCGAGGCAAGCGTCGTAATAGAGGACATGATTACTTGACGCTGCTTTGTAAATTCCGCCGTCTGTTTGTTCCTCTTTACTCATATCGTTTTACGGGTAATCCAGCTTTAACGCTTGTTCGTCTCTTTATTAGAGACGAGTTGGTGCGCGATAAAACAAATATTTCTTCGAGTTGATGTCTTTCTCCAAGGCATATCATAACGGATGGCTCCTGAGGGCCTACAATTACTTTCCTATAAAATTCCGACGTTACGTTTGATTTACGCGTTTCTCCCAACGAACCGTTCCCGACTCTCAAGTGATACACTCTACAAAGTAAAAAGAACCACACCGCGTACAATTTTCCGCTTCGACAATAACAAAAACCAACGCAGCGGGAAATAGAAAGAAAAAGGAAAAACGTATCGTATAAAAACGCTTTATTATGGTAAGACGGTGCACACGATGAAAATCAGGTGAAGATGCATTCAAACGGCTGCTGCGGTTTTTCGCATTGCAATCTCGAAAATGGCCAAGTGGCGACGACGGTGGCAATAAAGCGGAAGTTTTGCTTTTCTGTTGTTTGTGTGCAGCGCCGCTAAAAGATTTTTATGAAAAAGTTTCCCGGAGTTACGCAATAAGGTGGCGTATTCTTTTCCTTCTGGTTCGGTTTTTATTTTTGTTCGGACAACCGGTCCGTGAGGCAAATAGAAATTTATTTTTCTTTCCGTCATGTTCACGCCGCCGGTCCAAATATGGATGCGGCTTTGTAAATTTCTATTTCGCCAGACATTCTTTGTGAGCACCAAAAAAAAAAACAACTTTTATTCGTAAAGAACTTTTTGATACCTACGGAAACCTGCTCGCAAAAGAATTATACTTAGTAACAATACCTAGAAAATTGGTGCCCCATTAGTAAGAAAAGTGATGTAAAAAAATTTATTGAATAAAAGTTGGGTTAGTTAAGTTGCAGAAACTTGGCTATAAATCGATAGATCATTTTGAAATTTAATAGTAGTGACGGGGATAAAACTGCGATTCTAACGAGGTGCCTCAAGACAAGCTAGGAGAATTTTGAACTTTTCAAGGTCATTAAGGTAATCGCCGGTCCTGGGAAATTCCCTGTATCAAATTCTATCGCACAATACATCATTGTGAAGGTAACTTCAACAGCTACCGACAAATTCTATTCTGCGTAAAGGTCGACTGAAACAATTCGCGATGTTAAGAAACCATTTCATTAGCCCCAGGAACGATCCAAGCCTCCCATTGTTTGTGATAATGCCGCGATTTTGGTTTCCAGATGATAACTGACTAGATTAATAATTCGTGTCGGTCATTTATCAACGACGCGACTTGTCGCGAATCGGAGAGGCCTTAAAAGCGTTCGAGACAAATGAACGTGCATAAGTATACATGAATAGGGCACGCAGTGTCAATGCTAACGCTGCCTGGCATCATCATCCCGAAAGCAAGCAATCTCCAAGATCTAAACGAGCAGTTAAACTGACATCTGTTTGTGTAAACGCAAACGGGATGTCTGCAGGGTAGCTGTTAAATTCGAACCGCGCTGCTAGTACGACATGCGGCCCGACTTAATATCCGTTCCTCAAAATCTCGCCACAAACCCAACAAACTTCTCGTTGTTAAGTTAAGAATTAATAAAACTCTTTGCTGATCTGTATAAACCAGAAATTGTAAATAATAAAAGACACTGAATTCTTTTTTTTCAAATTACTTCCCAGTAGAGATAAAAATGTTTAAAGAAAATTTTTAAAATAAAAATGGCGATAACTCGCGACTCAGTCGGTAGACCATTTTGAAATTCAATAGTCGTAATGTAGAAGGAACTGCGATTCTAACAAGGTATTTCACGATGTGCTAGTAAAATTTTGAACTTTTCAAGGTCATTAAGGTATTTGTCGACTATGAGGCGTTTGGGGGTCTGAAAATCTATTGTGTGGCACATCATTGGAAAGGTAATTTTACCAGCTCCCGAACGATGCAAAGGTATTTCAACTTGAGATGGAAGGAAATAAGTTAATATTTTTAGAAAATATTTTCAGAATTTAGTTTTTAAAGTTCTAAAAATCTTCTACGGCGATGGTGATTTGTGTGAATCGAGAGGAGTTCTTGAACTAATTTCGTTCAATTTGCGGAGTTTGATTAGTTTCCCGACGTTCATTGACGACAAAGGGATCGGCGTCTCCTCGACATAACGGAAGCTTTTTAAGTGAGACCCGATAAAAAATCAAGATTGAAGTGATAAATTGGCAATTCAGAACACAATTCGTGCCATAATTCGATGTTGAACCAAAAAAGAAATTAGACCGGGACGGACGTGACGCGCGTCTTGACTGCCGGATCAAAAATTTACGACCAGAATTAATATTTTAAGCGGAGATTGTTCAATTTAGCACAATCGATGGCGAAACATCACCACGGGACTATGTTTTGTCTATAAGAAACTCGCCACCTGCACTTATAATTTTCCAGATTTTTATCACGTTTTTAAGATCCTCTACGTGACTGTAACAAAGACGGGAAAAGTGGGAACAGTGGGGAAATATGGAGGCAATAAAAAAAGTGAATGTTGGGGTGGGGGTACAACAACAGGGACAGAATCGCAAATTAGATGGAAAACGAAGGATTGAGGGGAAATTTGGACGTCGCTGGAAAATATCGGAAAACAATTAATTATCGCACCAGTGCGGACTCCGTAATACAGTTTTGATAGTTTGACGGGGCGACACGTACACACAGCGCCTACTAAAATAAAGTTTTGACAACGTTTAATATTATCGAGAGAGGGAAGAAAAGTTATTTCATCATGGCAGTTGTTGCGGTGTTTTGTTGTGTCGTTCCAGTCAAGCGACAGCGCGGCCTCAACGAACTTTATCGGTTCGCCGCAATTCCAAAATTTAACAAACCGGAAACTGGTAGGTAGGTACTTGCCTATTTGACAATAGCACATATTATTATCTAGTGAATGGAAAGAAAGAAGTTACAAAGTTAATTGAACTCTCACAAAGATCTCGTCAAGTTTTCAAATATCCACGTTATGTTCACCTCCACCCCCAATCCTCCCTCTTTGACTAAGCCTTAAAGATTTTTCATATTCTTGGAGCAGCAACTTGAACTTTGTCCGATGATGGTACATCCCCGCCCGACTGTACCGCGTGATTGAATTTTTACGAGTCCGGCACTGTACGGCGTTTTCGACGTCTGGATGCAGCCGGCGGGTTTTATCGCTCAGATCCAATGAATGCGAAACTGAAGCCGTCGACGACGACGGCGACGCCCTCTTTGAAAACTTTGATTTACAATGAAGTCGGGCCTCTCGTAAAAACTTTCGAAATGGATATCTGTCGACCGGGCGTCGCGACGCGTCTCATCAATAAAGGGTAGAGAGCCGCCCTTCAAACGTGAGACATCGACCACACGCCAAAAATTTAATTTGTAACCGCCACGCGGAGATCTTCACGTTCTTGTTGCCTACTTGTAGCAAATCGCGTTGCTCATAACTTATTTTCAAAGTCCCAAACTCATTTCCAGTTTTTATAACTCATTCCTAAACCCAAATTCATTATCAGTCTACAATTCATTTCCAACTTCTGGAACCCATTTTCAGAATCTATAATTAATTTTAGTCTTTAACTTATTCTTGGTGTCATTCTTGGTATCATTCTCAGTCTCAAGTTCATTTCCAGTCTATTCCGAGTTTCTGTTGCTTATTTCTGGAATCTATAATTTAAACTCAAACTCATTCTTGGTATCAATAGCTTACCTCAGTCTTTATAACTCATTAGCAGTATCAATAACTCAATTTCAAATTTATTTCTAGGCTATAACTTATCCCCAGTGTCTGTAACTCATTTCCAGTATCCATAACTTATTCTCATTGTCTCAAACTCATTTCCAGCATTCATAACTCATTCTCAGCCTTAAACTTACTTCCAGTCTGTAACTCATTTCTAGAATCTATAACCCATTCTCAGGCTCAAACTTATTGCCATTCTGCAACTTATTTCCATAATCTATCATATATTCTCAGTCTCAAACTCATTCTTGGTATCAATAACTCATTCTCAGTCTCAAGCTCATTTCCAGTCTATAACTCATTCCCAGTTTCTGTAGCTCATTTCTAGAATCTGTAATTTATTCTCAGTCTCAAACTCATTCTTGGTATTAATAACTCATTCTCAGTCTCAAGCTCATTTCCAGTCTATAACTCATTCCCAGTTTCTGTAGCTCATTTTCGGAATCTATAATTTACTCTCAGTCTCAAACTCATTCTTAGTATTAATAGCTCACCTCAGTCTTTACAACTCATTAGCAGTATCAATAACTCAATCTCAAATTTATTTCTAGTCCATAATTTATTTCCAGTATCTGTATTTCATTTCCAGTATCCATAACTTATTCTCAGTGTCTCTCATTTCCAGTTTTTATAACTCATTTTCAACCTTAAACTTACTTCTAGTCTGTAACTCATTTCTAGAATCTGTAACCCATTCTTAGGCTTAAACTTATTTCCAGTTCGCAACTCATTTCCATAATCTATCATATATTCTCAGTCTCAAACTCATTCTTGGTATCAATAACTCATTCTCAGTCTCAAGCTCATTTCCAGTCTATAACTCATTCCCAGTTTCTGTAGCTCATTTCTAGAATCTGTAATTTATTCTCAGTCTCAAACTCATTCTTGGTATTAATAACTCATTCTCAGTCTCAAGCTCATTTCCAGTCTATAACTCATTCCCAGTTTCTGTAGCTCATTTTCGGAATCTATAATTTACTCTCAGTCTCAAACTCATTCTTAGTATTAATAGCTCACCTCAGTCTTTACAACTCATTAGCAGTATCAATAACTCAATCTCAAATTTATTTCTAGTCCATAATTTATTTCCAGTATCTGTATTTCATTTCCAGTATCCATAACTTATTCTCAGTGTCTCTCATTTCCAGTTTTTATAACTCATTTTCAACCTTAAACTTACTTCTAGTCTGTAACTCATTTCTAGAATCTGTAACCCATTCTTAGGCTTAAACTTATTTCCAGTTCGCAACTCATTTCCATAATCTATCATATATTCTCAGTCTCAAACTCATTCTTGGTATCAATAACTCATTCTCAGTCTCAAGCTCATTTCCAGTTTATAACTCATTCCCAGTTTCTGTAGCTCATTTCTAGAATCTGTAATTTATTCTCAGTCTCAAACTCATTCTTGGTATTAATAACTCATTCTCAGTCTCCAGCTCATTTCCAGTCTATAACTCATTCCCAGTTTCTGTAGCTCATTTCCGGAATCTATAATTTACTCTCAGTCTCAAACTCATTCTTAGTATTAATAGCTCACCTCAGTCTTTACAACTCATTAGCAGTATCAATAACTCAATCTCAAATTTATTTCTAGTCCATAATTTATTCCCAGTATCTGTATTTCATTTCCAGTATCCATAACTTATTCTCAGTGTCTCTCATTTCCAGTTTTTATAACTCATTTTCAACCTTAAACTTACTTCTAGTCTGTAACTCATTTCTAGAATCTGTAACCCAGTCTTAGGCTTAAACTTATTTCCAGTTCGCAACTCATTTCCAGAATCTATCATTTATTCTCAGTCTCAAACTCATTCTTGGTATCAATAACTCATTCTCAGTCTCAAGCTCATTTCCAGTTTATAACTCATTCCCAGTTTCTGTAGCTCATTTCCGGAATCTATAATTTACTCTCAGTCTCAAACTCATTCTTGGTATTAATAGCTCATCTCAGTCTTTACAACTCATGAGCAGGATCAATAACTCTATCTCAAATTTATTTCTAGTCCATAACTTATTCCCAGTATCTGTATTTCATTTCCAGTATCCATAACTTATTCTCAGTGTCTCTCATTTCCAGTTTTTATAACTCATTTTCAACCTTAAACTTACTTCTAGTCTGTAACTCATTTCTAGAATCTGTAACCCAGTCTTAGGCTTAAACTTATTTCCAGTTCGCAACTCATTTCCAGAATCTATCATTTATTCTCAGTCTCAAACTCATTCTTGGTATCAATAACTCATTCTCAGTCTCAAGCTCATTTCCAGTTTATAACTCATTCCCAGTTTCTGTAGTTTATTTCCGGAATCTATAATTTACTCTCAGTCTCAAACTCATTCTTGGTATTAATAGCTCATCTCAGTCTTTACAACTCATGAGCAGGATCAATAACTCTATCTCAAATTTATTTCTAGTCCATAACTTATTCCCAGTATCTGTATTTCATTTCCAGTATCCATAACTTATTCTCAGTGTCTCTCATTTCCAGTTTTTATAACTCATTTTCAACCTTAAACTTACTTCTAGTCTGTAACTCATTTCTAGAATCTGTAACCCAGTCTTAGGCTTAAACTTATTTCCAGTTCGCAACTCATTTCCAGAATCTATCATTTATTCTCAGTCTCAAACTCATTCTTGGTATCAATAACTCATTCTCAGTCTCAAGCTCATTTCCAGTTTATAACTCATTCCCAGTTTCTGTAGCTCATTTCCGGAATCTATAATTTACTCTCAGTCTCAAACTCATTCTTGGTATTAATAGCTCATCTCAGTCTTTACAACTCATGAGCAGGATCAATAACTCTATCTCAAATTTATTTCTAGTCCATAACTTATTCCCAGTGTCTGTAACTTATTTCCAGTATTCATTACTTATTCTCAGTGTCTCAAACTCATTTCCAGCTTTTACAACTCATTCTCAGCTTTAAACTTACTTCCAGTCTGTAACTCATTTCTAGAATCTATAACCCATTCTCAGGCTTAAACTTATTTCCAGTCTGCAACTCATTTCCAGAATCTATCATTTGTTCTCAGTTCAAGCTAATTCTTGGTATCAATAACTCATTTTCAATCTCAACTTTATTTCCAGCCTGTAACTCATTCCCAGTTTCTGTAACCATTTTCAGTATCCAGAACTTATTCTCACTATCAAACTCATATCCAGTTTCTATAACTCATTCCCAATGTCAATTTAATTTCCAGTCTATAACTCCGTCCCAGTTTGTGTAACTCATTTCCACCCTAAAACTTATTTCTACTCAAAACCGATAATTAGGAGTTGCAGCAACGTAATCTCCACATGGAGAAAAAAAAATTATTTAAGTCTTTTTTTTAATCGTCAAACTACCCTTATTGCTCCATGGCAAGTTTCGGGTGGAATTGGTTGCGACCGTTCCCGAGACATGTTCTCCGTCACGTGTCGACGGGCGTCGCGACGTCGAAAACGAACCTCGTCCCGGACGCGCGTTACTCATTTTTAACTTCTCTCCGCCGTCATTTCCGAGTTCCGAACAAACTTTACGTTCGGTTGAAGTTTCCTCCTTTCTCAGCCGAAAGTTCACCGCACACAATTATTATTGGCTTATTTGTTCGCAAATAGATAAATGGCTCCACCGGATGAAAATTAACCAGAGGGGGAACTTATGGAGCGCGGTTAAGAACCACCGCTTCCTCCAAGAATAAGAGAGAACTAAGAAATGATCAAGGAGGGGTCAATTTAAAAAAAAAATCGTTTGGCGAGAATTCTCGAAACTGGACGGGATGAGGGAATAAGAAAGAATAATTGCGGCAGTAAAGAAGCCGTAATCGATATTCTAAGATATCATGTTGACTACTAAAGAGACGAGACCGGGGAGGGGGATGAAGAGAAACGACCCTATTTTTATCGGTTTAACCCCGTTTCGAGATGATTCCCTTTCTCCAAGTCTTTAATCGACAGTCGTGATCGTTATAACGGAAATTTATCGAATTCTCTCTTTCTGCGACGGAACTAATTGAAGTTTTGAAGTTTGCATTAACTTTTTCTGTTATGACCGAGAACGTCTGTCGATGACTCCCGGCGCCGACATTGAGGGCGTTTGCAAATTTTTGACATAATTTTCCAACAATTCATTAATTTGCCCCATCCCACTGCTGACCTAAACTGACGTTCACAGTACTCGGCGACATCTAGTGGAGAGGTTTGAAACACAGCGCCATCTACCGCAGCTAAAATGAAACTTTCGACCAATGCGTCACGGGCGTGGAACAGTGGCGCCACTCCCGTAACTCCCGTAATGCAGGCGCATCCACTCGCCATAATGTTCCCTACTCGTGCGAAGAAGATTTTGTCCAGAAATGTTCTATTTTGGTTTATATACAAACTTTAACATTGAAGCAGACGTAGTTAATTTCTCTAGTAATACTATCAGGGTTTTAAAGAGGGGTTGAAACCCCCAGTCATCAAAAACCCCTCTGTTAATTGAACTAAATTTAACCCTCACAATAATTATTATTTTTAGCATTGATTCAGTTCTTTAAAGTTTAATTGCTACCCCCTCGCGTCGGCTGCCGTTTTGGGGCTCGCCTGTTGCTCGTTCCACCCTCAAGTCTTAATCGTTGCTCTTTTAACCGTTGCGGTTGAATCGTGTTTACGACCCCACCGGTTATCGAAGAACGTCACGGTTTAGTTTAACTGTTTCCAGTCGAGTTAAATGTGGGGGGGGGGGAGAGGAAACCGGAAACCGCATCGCCCTCCAGAGACGTAATGGGGAGGAAATCCCACGGTTGACTTGCCGTCAAATTGCTCGCAACCCCCCAAGGTGGCAGCAGTGCAGCAACACCTTATTAAGCGTATCCGAATCTAGGAGGCCCCGGGACCAGCAGACGGACGTATCCTCCGGGCGCCCGCCAACATTGTGCCGTCACCATGTAGGAAAGGTGGAGGGGAGAATGTTAAAGTCATCATCAAAAGGGAAATGGTTATTTGAATTTCCGGCAGGATTTCCACGCTGTTTGCCACGTTCTATCGTCGCATACGTTCGCTAGTCAGTTGGGCGTGTTTGCATTTTCCCGGAAAACGTACCGGTGATTCCTGAACGGGAGCAAAGTCGCCAGAAGAGGGATTTTGGCTCGGGAAACTTGTCTAAAAATTTTTAATAAAATTTACAACTTTCTTACTTAATTTTTTTATGTGTCAACTAGCTAATTAAAAGAAGAAAATAAATTATAGTTAATGAATATAGACTATTCTGAACACAACAAGTAATCTTAGCGCCTGGTAAAGGTAATTTTTCCACTATCCCACTTCTGACTCTTTCCAAAATTCGGTAACAAAAGTGTTTATCCGGCCCGTAATCGTTACGTTGGGCAAGATACGTAACGAATTTGTCATGGTAATGTTTCTAGTTTCCAAGCTCTCTCGATTACCGGTATCCGTTGCCGTTCGCAAAACATCCCGTGTCCTATCAGATTTGATGGGGAGGAGGGACGCCGCCACCTCCCTTTTCCCGATAACAAAAACCCCAACATCGCGTTAGCAAGTCGTGGGATCGGTTAGGTAGGGTCCGGACAGGATACAAGAACCTTAATTACTGAGCCAGACCTTCCGAGATCGATGTAGCAACCGGACAACATGCGAGTTACAAGAAATTTTCCTTAAACACAAGTTGAGTGACTATTCCTAAATATTTCAATTATGGTCAAAGAATTTATTTAGAAAAGTCTCCACTTAGAAACTGATGAGACTAAAGATATTGTTATCTTAAATTGATGAGCATATAGTGTAGTCACTAGTGACTACTTTACGAAAATTATAGTCCTCTTCCTTAAAAACAAATTAATAAACAGATTTTATGATATAGATAGACTACTAAATATTCTAGAACATTACCATCTTTCAACAAAGGCATAATTATTGTTTCACTTGGGTGACTATTTCAGCTATTGCCTATAATAGTCATATGAATTGTCAATAGCGGTAAAACGGAGGAGGCGTGAAATAATTACAACGTTACTCAAAATTATAAAGAAATTTAAGCAAGAAACTCTATAGTTAAAAATTTTAAAATTAAGTGACTACTCTTGTAACAATAATTATAGTCATGCTTGCCAATAAAATTATCATAAAAAGTTTGTCTGCTGTAAAATTGAAAGTTCTGAAGATGTTGTAATTCTGTTGAAAAAGTCAATTAATAATGTACGTTTATGACTATTCCCGATTTTATGTGACTATTACTGATAGTCAGCAAAACAATTATTAATAATCTGACCAAAAAATGTAAAACCTGCTTAAATAATAGAAAAGATTTTTTTCTAAGAAATTGCTTCAGTCAGAAATAGTCTAGTGACTACTTCGCCAAAATTATAGTCACCACTTAGAAAAATTGCATAGTTTCTATGATAAAGCTACTAAATATTCTAAAATATTATTATCTTTCAAAGAGCATAATTACTCACTTAAGTGACTATTTCTGCTATTTTGTGTGATAGTCATATTAGTTATTGTCACCAGCGTTAAAACGGTGAAGGCGTGAAATAATAACAATGCAACTCAAAACTATAAAAATTTCGAAGCAAAAAAGTTTCTAATTAAAAATATACTTATAAGCTTAGTGACTACTCTTGTGACAATAATTATAGTCATCCCTGCCAATTAAATTATTGTAGAATAGATGTGCGCAGTAAAATTGCAAATATTCTGAAAAGGTTGTTATTCTTTTGAAAAAGTCAATTAATAATGTACGTTTGTGACTATTCCCGATTTTATGTGACTATTACTGATAGTCACCAAAATAATTATTAATAAAGTTTGACCAAAAAATGCAAAACCTGCTTAAATATTAAGACAGATCTTCATCTAAGAAATTCCTTCAGTCAAAAATAGTCTAGTAACTACTTCGCCAAAATTATAGTCATCAATTTAAAAAACTGTATAGTTTCTATGATAAAGCTACTAAATATTCTAAAATATTACTATCTTTCAAAAAACATAATTATTCACTTAGGTGACTATTTCTGCTATTTTTTGTAATAGTCATATCAATTATTGTCAACAGCGTTAAAACGGTGAAGGTGTGAAACAATAACAATGCAACTCAAAATTATAGAAATTTCGAAGCAAGAAGGTTCCTAGTTAAAAAATATACTTATAAGCTGAGTGACTACTCCTGTGACAATAATTATAGTCATGCTTGCCAATGAAATTATCACAGAAAGTTTGTGTGCAATAGAATTGTAAAGATTTTGAAAATGTTGCTTTAAAAATGTTTATTAATAATGTACGTTTGTGACTATTACCGATATTTTGTGACTATTACTGATAGTCATAGAAATAGTTATTAATATCGTCTGACAAAAAAGTTGAAACACGCTTAAATATGAAGAGAAATTTCCACCTAAAAAATAGCTTCCGTCGGAAATAATAGTCTAGTGACTACTTTACCAAAATTAGTAATAATAGTCAAAAATGTAGTCTAAACAGCTATTAAAAAAACAATAATAAAATGTCTTAAAAAATTGTTAACTGCATAAATCATATACATGACTATCTCTACCACTGTTCATAATAGTCACATAAATAGTCACTATAACCTTATAAACCAAGAAGGCGTTAAAAAAACAATATCACTCCGAATTGTAAAGATATTCCCGCTGAAACTTTGATAAATAGCAAAGAGATAAGTTGAGTGACTACTATGGTCACACTTTTATAGTCACAATAATATCGTAAGAAAACATTTGACTAATAAGATGGAAAAATTCTAAAAATTGCTTTAGTCGAAAAATCTAAGTTGAGTGACTATTTTTTCATTTTTGCCACAATTATAGTCCGCTGAGCTGATAAAGAAGCTATCAAGAAATGACATTAACGTCGGAAATTAAGAACGTAGGTCCCGAAATCCCATTGGCTCTTGAGGACTTATCTGGGCCTCTTCTCTCGTCTCTATCGATTCAATTAGCGCGTTTCTCGTCGGTCTCATCGGAACGTTCCGTTTCGTTTGTTGCCCGGCACGATCGGACCAACAACACGATTAATATTCGCAACTTTACCGAAGAGCGGTCTGGTATAGCTGGCGAGAGAAGTTCGCTTGCACTAATTACGTTACATTCCTCCGGTGGTAACAATGACGATGGAGGATATTAGCGAACAATTTCCGCACGAAATTAGGCAGATAGGTAAGTTGGGCGAAGGGAGGTCATATCGGAAACTTTGCCACGTTAATGGTCCCGAAACGTACAGGTCGTTATAGCGAAATGTCACCCGACTACCTTTCGTCGTTGACGACATCTATGAACGTTTAGTTAGAGTACAGGTGTCGACTTTCAATTATTGTTGAGTGGAAATCGAGAAATGAAACGATGGGGAAATTCGGAAATGTGAAAGGGGGCTCGGGAAAAGGGGAGGTTCGCAGGTGGAAGTGTCGAAACAAGAAGGCGGGTTGATATTAATTGTTGGGGCGAGTTGGGGCGAGTCAAGTCGAAGGAAAATGAAAAGTTGCTTTTAATGAGTCTTCCGGAAAATTTCACCCCTAATCGTCCCTATTTCATGTATAAGACAAAACTTTATTTTCGTCTTGTGAAATCGTCGTTATTGGTCGTTGAAAAAATTCCCAACCATCGCGGGGATTTCGCCACTAAATTACCCCGTAGCATCGCGCAACAAATGGAAAATTCTTCAGCTATCGGGGTAGCGCTGCTGCTGCTAGCTGCGATAGAACGTAATAATTCCATTAGTTCGAATCAGTTTCGTGTTTCTCTATGTAAAATAAAAAGAAGAAAGTTACGTATACGGGAAACTAGTTTCGTTCAGTTGCTGCACCCTGCAAACATTCGATAGCTACCGAACAAAAATCGCCCGTAAGCAAATGCGGAAAATTGCATTAACCTTCCTGAGTGAGCGTTTTTAATTGAATTCGCCCCGTAAATTGATAAATTGCAAACTGGCAACTTGATTTATGACGTGATCACGCAACAAAACAACGTTCAATTTCGAAAATTTTCCATCAGAAAATTCTGCACGACTTTTTTGATTAACGAAATTTCTAGTTTTTACTCCTGATGTTTAAAATTTAATACAATAACTCCTAACGACATCGTCGATGATTAAAAACATTAACATTTTCTAGCAGCAGTTTGAACTTTTTCAAACTTTTTCTCTGTTTATTATTTATTTGGCCAATTTTTATTTTTAATCTTTAAAATTTGATACGATGGCTCTTAATGATGGCGTCGATCATTAAAATTATCAAAATTTAGTTTTTTTAAAGTTTGAACTTTTTTGAGTTTTTGACTTTTTTTATATATTTGGCCAATTTAAATTTTTATATTTTTAAATTCGATACGATGGCTCTTAATGATGGCGTCGATCATTAAAATTATCAAAATTTAGTTTATTCAAAGTTTGAACTTTTTTTTAAAATGCAATACGATGGCTCTTAATGACACTCTCAATGATTAAAAGTGTTAAAATTTTGTCTAGCTGCCGTTTGAACTTTTTCGACTTTTCGATCTGTTACATTTTACTAGACCAATTTTTACCATCAGTTTTTAATATTCGATACGATAGCTCCTAATAACATCGTCGATGATTAAAAGTGTCAAAATCTAGTCTAACCGCAATTTGAACTTTTTTTACTTTTTAATCTGTTTATTATTTATTTGACCAATTTTAACTTTTAATTTTTAAAATTTAATACGATGGCTCTTAATGACACTGTCAATGATTAAAAGTGTTAAAATTTTGTCTAGCTGCCGTTTGAACTTTTTCGACTTTTCGATCTGTTACACTTAACTAGACCAATTTTTACCATTAATCGTTATAAAATTCGATACGATAGCTTCTAATGACATCGTCGATGGTTAAAGGTTTCAAAATCTAGTCTAACCGCAGTTTAAACTTTTTCTACTTTTTGATCTGTTTATTATTTATTCTGCCAATTTTAACTTTTAATTTTTAAAATTCAATACGATGGCTCTTAATGACACTGTCAATGATTAAAAGTGTTAAAATTTTGTCTAGCCGCCGTTTGAACTTTTTCGACTTTTCGATCTATTACACTTTACTAGACCAATTTTTCCAATCAATTTTTAATATTCAATACGATAGCTCCTAATGACATCGTCGATAATTAAAAGTATCAAAATCTATTCTAATCGCAGTTTGAATATTTTCTACTTTTTGATGTTTATTATTTATTCGACCAATTTTAACTTCTAATGTTTAAAATTCAACACAATGGGTCTTAATGACACTGCCAATGATTGAAAGTATAAAAATTTTGTCTAGCTGCCGTTTCAACTTTTTCGACTTTTCGATCTGTTACACTTAACTATATCAATTTTTACCATTAATTTTTAATATTCGATACGATAGCCCTAAATGACATTGTCGACGATTAAAAGTGTCAAAATCTAGTCTAACCACAGTTTGAACTTTTTCTACTTTTCGATCTGTATATTATTTATTCGACCAATTTTAACTTTTAATTTTTAAAATGCAATACGATGGCTCTTAATGACACTGTCAATGATTAAAAGTATAAAAATTTTGTCTAGCTGTCATTTGAACTTTTCGGACTTTTTGATCTGTTACACTTTACTAGACCAACTTTTATCATTAATTCTTAATATTCGATACGATAGCTTTTAATGACATCCTCGATGATTAAAGGTGTCAAAATCTAGTCTAACCGCAGTTTGAACTTTTTCTACTTTTTGATCTGTTTATTATTTATGCAACCAATTTTAACTCTTAATTTTTAAAATTTAATACGATGGTTCTTAATGACACTGTCAATGATTAGAAGTGTTAAGATTTTTTCTAGCTGCTGTTTGAACTTTTTCGACTTTTCGATCTGTTACAATTTACTAGACCAATTTTTACCTTTAATTTTTAATATTCAATATGATAGCTCCTAATGATATCGTCGATGATTAAAAGTGTCAATATGTAGTCTAGCCGCAGTTTGAACTTTTGCTATTTTTTGATCTGTTTATTATTTATTCGGCCAATTTTAACTTTTAATTTTTAAAATTCGATACAATAACTCCTAGCGACATCAGCGATGACTAGAACAGTAGATTGTTTTTCCACCTGCGTTTTGAACTTTTTCGACTCCCATGTCGAAGTAACTACCTTGTGTCATAATAGTTTATTTTCCATCAAAACCAATAAAACGGCCGATGTAACTATAGTTCAGTTTTCGGCAACTAGATTGAAAAGCTTGGGCAAAAGTGGATAAAACGTTCAGATACAAAGGCATCGATCGTCTGGCTTCATTAACCGTCCGGTTCTGTGCAGTCATGCTGTCATGTCCGATAAGGACCTTATTTGGAAGGGATATAGCACGGGTTATCGGGACGATAGTGTTAATTCTCTGTCGTGAATGGATTGAAAATTTCCAATCCAGACTGTATCGAAATCGGGAATACGAGGGAGAGAGAGAAGGATCGTTGTTCTTTTTGTGCCAACCGCATCGAGATTCCTAAAACAATTAATAACCAAAATCGGAATTTACGGCCTTCGGCACACAGTTCAATTAAGTTTAATCGAGTTTTTGTTGATGCTATACCGAAAAGAGAACCAATGACACATGGAAACAGTCGAGCGATGGGCGTTGATTAATTCATCCAACTGAATCTCGATCAAAAAAAAAAATCGAAATTTTCGAGTAGAATACCGGTTATTTTCCCCCACCCCTTTAAATATTTCTAAATTACTGCAATAAAAAAAACGAGTAGAATACCGGTTGTTTTTCCCCCACCCCTTTCAATATTTCTGAATTACTGCAATCTTCGACTGGTGGCGCTATTGCTGGAAACGTCGCTATTTCCAATTGTCCAACGGAATTCTGGATGGCAATAATCGCAGTTTCGAAATAAGAGAAATTTCGATTTGCTCCCGCCGGTCAACCTCCTCATCTGGACAATAACGAAAACTTTATTGGATCGCGCCAAACTCCGACGAGATTTAATTTTAGCCCAACGCCCAACTCTACAGAAGAAAGTTTTAACGAACTCAAGTTGGCAATGACGTCTCAAGGCCAATCGCAACGCATAATTACGGCGCTACCAACTTAATACGAAATTCCCCCAAAACTGGGTTGATCGGGTGGTTCCCCGCCCCCCGGTTCGGTTTCGCGTTACCCGTATCGACAACAACAAATGTAAATGTGTAATAGAACGGAAACGCCGGACGTGACGTCGACCAACCGAATCAGTCGCAACCCTTCACGTCGATAACTCGTCCTGGTCGACTATTTACCGTTGCTAATAATTATAGGGGGAGGGGGGGGGGGGGGGGTTGATATCGAAATGCCAAACCCGTAACTGGGGAGCGGCGCATGAATATTCCCTGAACACTTAAGCGGATCGTGATAATCAAAGTCGAAGGGCACCCGTTAATAATCAATTCCAGGGGTAGTTTTGGCTTAAGTAAAACCGGTTGTTTTTCTTGCCGACAGGTTATGGATCGGTGTCGCCGAGAACCTCCTGGGGAAAAATGGTGACCATCATCTACGCGTTAGTCGGCATCCCCTTGATGCTCCTCTACTTGTCGACAACCGGCGATCTCCTGGCGAGAAGTTTCCGGAGACTGTACGGAAAATTATGCGGGATCAGCAGTCAAAAACCTCAATGTCCCTGCACGAACCCGGTCCGTGTTCCTGTCACCCTATGTCTCGTCATCGTTCTCGCCTACATTTGTTCGGGTGCCGTCCTCTTCCATCGCTTGGAGAACTGGAGTTTACTCGAAGGTTCCTATTTTTGTTTCACGTCGCTCGGCACGATCGGATTCGGCGATTTGTTGCCGGGCCAGAACGCCGAAGAAATTTCACTGGGAGCCTGTTCGGCGTACATCTTGACGGGAATGGCACTGGTGGCGATGTGTTTCAGTTTGGTCCAGGACGAAGTCATCAATCTGTTGAGGTACATCGGTGCCACTTGCTCCAGAAACAAAATGATCAAAGTTAAAGACGACGAATGCATGATCGCCGGATCCTGACAGAGACCGCAAACAGAAGGAGCGGCACCAGTCAAGAGACCACCGGTCGTCAAGAAGATACCGCCCATGATGCAGCACAACAGTCTGCCCAGAAAGACCAACTTTCACAGAAACGCCCCGGCCAGGCGGTCGGCAGGTAAAAAATCCCCACGATACCTCCACCAAGCGGATGAAATCACCACTTCCAACTTAACTGACACTCTACACAACCATCACGACGTCCAGCATTAATGATATACTTTCACCATTGTTTATACATCTTACATCTGTGAGATTTATAAACAATGCTTACATCATTTGTATGTCGTTCGAGTTATATTATTTCTTCGACCAATTTTAACTTTTAATTTTTAAAATGCAATACGATGGCTCTTGATGACACTGCCAATGATTAAAAGTGTTAAAATTTTGCCTAGCTGCCGTTTGAACTTTTTCGACTTTTCGATCTGCTACACTTTACTAGACTAATTTTTACCATCAATTTTTAATATTCGATACGATAGCTCCTAATGACATCGTCGATAATTAAAAGTGTCAAAATCTAGTCTAACCGCAGTTTGAACTTTTTCCACTTTTTTATCTGTTTATTGTTTATTCGACCAATTTTAACTTTTAGTTATTAAAATTTAATACCATGGCTCTTAGTGACACTGCCAATGATTAAAAGTGTTAAAATTTTGCCTAGCTGCCGTTTGAACTTTTTCGACTTTCCGATCTGTTACACTTAACTATTCCAATTTTTACCATTAATCGTTATAATATTCGATATGATAGCTTCTAATGACATCATCGATGGTTAAAAGTGTCAAAATCTAGTCTAACCACAGTTTGAACTTTTTCTACTTTTTGATCTGTTTATTATTTATTCGACCAATTTTAACTTTTCATTTTTATAATTCAATACGATGGCTCTTAATGACACTGTCAATGATTAAAAGTGTTAAAATTTTGTCTAGCTGCCATTTGAACTTTTTCGACTTTTCGATCTGTTACACTTAACTAGACCAATTTTTACCATTAATCGTTATAATATTCAATACGATAGCTTCTAATGACATCGTCGATGGTTAAAAGTGTCAAAATCTAGTCTAACCGCAGTTTGAACTTTTTTTACTTTTTGATCTGTTTATTATTTATTCGACCAATTTTAACTTTTCATTTTTATAATTCAATACGATGGCTCTTAATGACACTGTCAATGATTAAAAGTGTTAAAATTTTGTCTAGCTGCCATTTGAACTTTTTCGACTTTTCGATCTGTTACACTTAACTAGACCAATTTTTACCATTAATCGTTATAATATTCAATACGATAGCTTCTAATGACATCGTCGATGGTTAAAAGTGTCAAAATCTAGTCTAACCGCAGTTTGAACTTTTTCTACTTTTTGATCTGTTTATTATTTATTCGACCAATTTTAACTTTTCATTTTTAAAATTCAATACGATGGCTCTTAATGATACCGTCGATGATTAAAAGTAGCAAAATTTTGTCTAGCTGCCGTTTGAACTTTTTCGACTTTTCGATCTGTTACACTTTACCAGACCAATTTTTACCATCAATTTTTAATATTCAATACGATAGCTGCTAATGACATCGTCGATGATTAAAAGTATCAAAATCTATTCTAATCGCAGTTTGAACTTTTTCTACTTTTTTATCTGTTTATTGTTTATTCGACTAATTTTATTTTTTAGTTTTTAAAATTTAATACCATGGCTCTTAGTGACACTGTAAATGATTAAAAGTGTTAAAATTTTGTCTAGCTGCCATTTGAACTTTTTCGACTTTTCGATCTGTTACACTTAACTAGACCAATTTTTACCATTAATCGTTATAATATTCAATACGATAGCTTCTAATGACATCGTCGATGGTTAAAAGTGTCAAAATCTAGTCTAACCGCAGTTTGAACTTTTTTTACTTTTTGATCTGTTTATTATTTATTCGACCAATTTTAACTTTTCATTTTTATAATTCAATACGATGGCTCTTAATGACACTGTCAATGATTAAAAGTGTTAAAATTTTGTCTAGCTGCCATTTGAACTTTTTCGACTTTTCGATCTGTTACACTTAACTAGACCAATTTTTACCATTAATCGTTATAATATTCAATACGATAGCTTCTAATGACATCGTCGATGGTTAAAAGTGTCAAAATCTAGTCTAACCGCAGTTTGAACTTTTTCTACTTTTTGATCTGTTTATTATTTATTCGACCAATTTTAACTTTTCATTTTTAAAATTCAATACGATGGCTCTTAATGATACCGTCGATGATTAAAAGTAGCAAAATTTTGTCTAGCTGCCGTTTGAACTTTTTCGACTTTTCGATCTGTTACACTTTACCAGACCAATTTTTACCATCAATTTTTAATATTCAATACGATAGCTGCTAATGACATCGTCGATGATTAAAAGTATCAAAATCTATTCTAATCGCAGTTTGAACTTTTTCTACTTTTTTATCTGTTTATTGTTTATTCGACTAATTTTATTTTTTAGTTTTTAAAATTTAATACCATGGCTCTTAGTGACACTGTAAATGATTAAAAGTGTTAAAATTTTGTCTAGCCGCCGTTTGAACTTTTTCGACTTTTCGATCTGTTACACTTTACTAGACTAATTTTTACCATCAATTTTTAATATTCGATACGATAGCTCCTAATGACATCGTCGATGATTAAAAGTGTCAAAATCTAGTCTAACCACAGTTTGAACTTTTTCTACTTTTTGATCTGTTTATTATTTATTCTACCAATTTTAACTTTAAATTTTTAAAATTCAATACGATGGCTCTTAATGACACTGTCAATGATTAAAAGTGTTAAAATTTTGTCTAGCTGCCATTTGAACTTTTTCGACTTTTCGATCTGTTACACTTAACTAGACCAATTTTTACCATTAATCGTTATAATATTCAATACGATAGCTTCTAATGACATCGTCGATGGTTAAAAGTGTCAAAATCTAGTCTAACCGCAGTTTGAACTTTTTCTACTTTTTGATCTGTTTATTATTTATTCGACCAATTTTAACTTTTCATTTTTATAATTCAATACGATGGCTCTTAATGACACTGTCAATGATTAAAAGTGTTAAAATTTTGTCTAGCTGCCATTTGAACTTTTTCGACTTTTCGATCTGTTACACTTAACTAGACCAATTTTTACCATTAATCGTTATAATATTCAATACGATAGCTTCTAATGACATCGTCGATGGTTAAAAGTGTCAAAATCTAGTCTAACCGCAGTTTGAACTTTTTCTACTTTTTGATCTGTTTATTATTTATTCGACCAATTTTAACTTTTCATTTTTAAAATTCAATACGATGGCTCTTAATGATACCGTCGATGATTAAAAGTAGCAAAATTTTGTCTAGCTGCCGTTTGAACTTTTTCGACTTTTCGATCTGTTACACTTTACCAGACCAATTTTTACCATCAATTTTTAATATTCAATACGATAGCTGCTAATGACATCGTCGATGATTAAAAGTATCAAAATCTATTCTAATCGCAGTTTGAACTTTTTCTACTTTTTTATCTGTTTATTGTTTATTCGACTAATTTTATTTTTTAGTTTTTAAAATTTAATACCATGGCTCTTAGTGACACTGTAAATGATTAAAAGTGTTAAAATTTTGTCTAGCCGCCGTTTGAACTTTTTCGACTTTTCGATCTGTTACACTTTACTAGACTAATTTTTACCATCAATTTTTAATATTCGATACGATAGCTCCTAATGACATCGTCGATGATTAAAAGTGTCAAAATCTAGTCTAACCACAGTTTGAACTTTTTCTACTTTTTGATCTGTTTATTATTTATTCTACCAATTTTAACTTTAAATTTTTAAAATTCAATACGATGGCTCTTAATGACACTGTCAATGATTAAAAGTGTTAAAATTTTGTCTAGCTGCCATTTGAACTTTTTCGACTTTTCGATCTGTTACACTTAACTAGACCAATTTTTACCATTAATCGTTATAATATTCAATACGATAGCTTCTAATGACATCGTCGATGGTTAAAAGTGTCAAAATCTAGTCTAACCGCAGTTTGAACTTTTTCTACTTTTTGATCTGTTTATTATTTATTCGACCAATTTTAACTTTTCATTTTTAAAATTCAATACGATGGCTCTTAATGATACCGTCGATGATTAAAAGTAGCAAAATTTTGTCTAGCTGCCGTTTGAACTTTTTCGACTTTTCGATCTGTTACACTTTACCAGACCAATTTTTACCATCAATTTTTAATATTCAATACGATAGCTGCTAATGACATCGTCGATGATTAAAAGTATCAAAATCTATTCTAATCGCAGTTTGAACTTTTTCTACTTTTTTATCTGTTTATTGTTTATTCGACTAATTTTATTTTTTAGTTTTTAAAATTTAATACCATGGCTCTTAGTGACACTGTAAATGATTAAAAGTGTTAAAATTTTGTCTAGCCGCCGTTTGAACTTTTTCGACTTTTCGATCTGTTACACTTTACTAGACTAATTTTTACCATCAATTTTTAATATTCGATACGATAGCTCCTAATGACATCGTCGATGATTAAAAGTGTCAAAATCTAGTCTAACCACAGTTTGAACTTTTTCTACTTTTTGATCTGTTTATTATTTATTCTACCAATTTTAACTTTAAATTTTTAAAATTCAATACGATGGCTCTTAATGACACTGTCAATGATTAAAAGTGTTAAAATTTTGTCTAGCTGCCGTTTGAACTTTTTCGACTTTTCGATCTGTTACACTTAACTAGACCAATTTTTACCATTAATCGTTATAATATTCGATACGATAGCTTCTAATGACATCGTCGATGGTTAAAAGTGTCAAAATCTAGTCTAACCGCAGTTTGAACTTTTCCTACTTTTCGATCTGTATATTATTTATTCGGCCAATTTTAACTTTTAATTTTTAAAATGCAATACGATGGCTCTTAATGATACCGTCGATGATTAAAAGTAGCAAAATTTTGTCTAGCTGCCGTTTGAACTTTTGAGACTTTTTGGTCGGTTTACTTACTCGGCTAATTTTTACCTCTGACTTTTAAAATTCGATACAATGACTCCTAGCGACATCAGCGATGATTTAAGTGACACTCTTACACAACCATCACGACGTCCAGCATTAAGGATATACTTACATCATTGTTTACACATCTTACATCTGTTCTGTAACATTTATAAACAATGCTTATATCATTTGTATGTCGTTCGAGTTGGAAGTGGTGATGTCATCCGCTTGGAGCAAAATTCTCCCCCTCTTCTTTAAAAAAAAAAATTTTGATTGTTTTTATGGTTTCTGCAGGTGCGGAGCCGTTGATCGAGTACTTCGTGCCTCGGAGCGTCAGCGAGTTCGACTTGTCCATAGCCACCGGTGATGCTCCCGTCACCGGCAACTTCCTCCCCCTTACGGTTCGTGTCCCCCGCAAAACTTTACCCCGAGGTCACAAGGAGAAGATGGTGACGTTCGAGGATGAGATGGCGGCGGCGGCCGCCGCCGCCGCCGGCTTGAACAAGAATCCCGAACTTCAAGACGTGTTCATGTGACAAAAGGGATAACAGTTAAGCAACGTTGGAACGTCGGATGAGGATTTCGATAACGTCAAGAAAGAACTGAAACAGTTTAAAAACTTCAAATTGTGCGAGGGCTTGAAGAAGTGCGACGATGATTGTTCGTGCAACGCAGAATCGGACTGCGACATTTGTAAAGTGATCGATTTTACTTTAAAAAAGGACAAATTATAGTAGGAGGGGCGAGGGAATTGTAAATATGTGACGTGTTGATCGAGGAAAAGGGGAGAGAGGGGGAGATTTTTGTAAATATTTTCGGGTTTCCAGAAAAACGTGATTTTAAATGGATAAAAAACAGTCGGTTAGAAATTTTGTAAATTTTAAGCCAAACAGTATTGTAACAATTTATTGTTAAAGAGTCTTTTTAAATAAACTGTACGCTATTTACTCCGCCCGTTATTTTCCCTAATCTCCCGAAAAATATAAGGTCACTAGATTATCTGCTACAAGCGTAGCGGATAATCTAGTGACCTTAAAAACATATGCCAAAAGCGCCACACGTTCTGGCGGTAGCTCCACGTACTAGGGAGAAAATTACGCTCTTAATCAAGTAATCACAAAAATTTTGAAGTAATCATAAGAAACAAAAGGAATTTATTAATAGCGGAATCAAAAAGTTGCGACGGAGTCTCTCGTCAACCCCTGAACCGCCGCAATTCTGTTGGAGCGTTAAAAAAACGGCATTACAGGGAGCGATAATTAGTGACTTGCCGACTCGCGAGATGGCGCCACCAACAGCACGATTTGTCAGTCAAGTGACGTCGCTTTGTTGACAACAACATAACCTCAAATTGCGTCATTTTAACAACACGTTGTCCAAAATTATTAAACAATGGCAAGTTGCGTTCAATCTCTGAAACGAGCAACAATGACCGCGTTGTTACGTAGCGAACCTCGCCACTGCCGCAATTTCAAATTTCTGACACATAACCTCAAAATTTCCGAAGACCTCAACTTTTTCAGACGTTTCGCCCAAAACCGGACCGTCAAGTGTTGGCAATGCGGCGTAGAACGTAAAAATATCGGCGAACTTTTCTGCGAACGTTGCAACTTCATCCAAACTCCCAACGATAAAAACAACTACTTCAAAGTGTTCGAATTAAAAGAAAAATTTGACGTTGATCTCAAACAATTGACGCAAAAATATCGACAAATGCAAAGCCTCCTGCATCCGGACAAATTCAGTAACAAGTGAGTAACGTCGTGGAGTTGTTGCTTGATTAAAACGATAATTGTAGGTCGGACGAGGAGAAAAATATTTCAGAAGAGTTCTCGTCGTTAGTCAATAAAGGGTACGACGTGTTGCAAACCCCTCTGAAACGCGCCATTCATTTGTTGAGGATCAAAGGGGAACGTATCGAGGAAGACCAAAGGGTTGAGGATCCGGGATTTTTAATGGAAATTATGGAGTTAAATGAAGAAGTGAGTTTTGCGGTTATTTGGAAGCGGACTGATGAAGAGTTTTAGGTTGAAGGGGCTGATAGTCCGGAAAAACTTGTGAAATTGAACAGGAAAAACAAGCAGAAGTTGGAGGAAATTGCCGCAATTATCCAGGAGGCGTTTGAAGAAGGGAAAGTGACAAAAGCAAAAGAAAATATTATTAGGATGAAATATTATGATAGCGTCAGCACACATATTAACGGATTGATGCGAGAACGGGGAGTTGTAGAGTGATTTTAGTGTTTATAGAATGTAAATATTTACATAGATTAGGAGCTGAGCTAAAGTTGTTGGGTCAAGTCGCGAAATGCTTCAATAAATATTATTTTAAATTGTTCATTCTATATTTAGGTAATCAATGTAAATAGTCTTTAAGTTCCTCATTTTTTGGTTGCTCAATCACCCTCAATGTCACCTCCTGTATTGCGTTTTAATAAGTTAGGTTTTCTATTTTTTACTATTAATCAAGTTGTGGATCAACTCCAGCTGTCTGGTTTGTACACCCAAACAGTGTCGATACCACTTCCAATGGTTCTAATGGGTTGTTTGTTGGGCAAGGGAAATCTGCAGGCGACAATACTACTATTGTTCTTGCATTCCCTTTCAAACTTCTTCTCCAGTTCTGCCATCTGCATTCAAACCACAATTACCCTTAAAATTCACCATTAAGTTACTGGACCAAGTACCATTTGTTCGACCCCAAAAATAACAATATTATCATAACTCCCCAAATGAAACTTCCACAAATCTTTCCTGTAAAATCGAGTTTTATCCCCAAAACCTTTACGAACTGCATCAATTTTTGACCACAACACCAGCCAAGCGTTCAATTCGATTCCGTGAGCAAGGAAACCGTTCTTCGCCAATTCTAAAACGAAAATTATCAAAAACCGCAACTGTCACGAATTCCTATTGGAACCAACCAAAAACTACCCGGCCATCCCCCGATCCTAAATCCACTAGTGTTCCTGATCGCCCCCCGAGAGCACGAACGATATTTCCGATTTGAGCGGGCGTTGCTGGGACGAAAGGCAAACAAAATTTTCGTAAAGCCGGACTGACGAACGGAACACAAATTAGGGTCAAACCTAAAGCGATACCACCTGAAAAATTCGACGGTTTTGATCGAATCGACGCTTTTTGAGGTTATGTCACCTGTTGCCGCCACTACAATTTTGCCGGTTAAAGTAAATTTCGGAGGTTCAGAGCGACCCGTTAAACCCAAATCGGGCAAATCGTCCGCAACGGCCATCAATAAAACTATTTACGGCGGTTATTAGAAGGGAATCTTCGATGAGATTATTTGAGGTTATGTTGCAAAATTTTGACGTTTCGTCACCTACTTGATTTTATTTTTTCCGGTTTTCCAGTGTAGTAATTGTTTTGCGGACATGCGCACTAACGTCGCAGCCTCCTATTTCCACTTGCTTGAAAAGTTAAGAAACCGATTTAACGGCTATAAATTGAGATTGACTAAGGTTTAACTCGCAGGTTTTACTAAACTGATCAAGTTCTCACAGGTTTTATTACCTCCAAGCACCTTCAATGTTAGTTTTGGTAAAAAATTTGCGTCGCTCTAAAAGACAATTTTGCTTGACTTACCCGAAACGTTGCATCGATACGAAGATCTGGAAACCGAGGAAAACTGCACTAGTATTAAACTGTTCAAAATATAGAAAGATAATGCTCAGAAATTAAGCTAAAAATGTACACGGACCGCACCATTTTCAAGTCGTTCAAATGTTTTGAGTTTTGCAGCATGCGCAGTAGCGTCAATGCCAACCTGCAAACGTAAACTCTCCAGAGATCAGGTACGCTCTTTAACTCCGAATCAAGAAGAATTATTCGAAAATCTCATCTCGCTTTTGTAATTACGAATCTCTAACGATTTTATAGTTAGCTTGTTCATTACTTAATAATTAGTTAAATTTTTTGTAACAAATTAGAAATTATACTAACCGATCGGGTACTATTTTTAGCTAGTCTTCAAAAATTTGACAAAATTTTGGAAAAACTTAGCAACTTTTTGTAATTTTGAGAATTATTTTGATGATTTTTAGTCATTGCTTTATGTTGCCAATGCCCAGGTTCAAAACTATCGGCTTCCACCCTAATTTCAACAAACAATATATTCCATGTATTTCTTAAAAAAATTAATAATTACAATAAATTCTTTACGTTTTCTTCATATATTAAACATTGCTTGACCGAAAAAAGTTCAACCGGTCTTCTCCTTATACGAAATAATACCTTTGGCGACTAAATCTGGAATTTCAACAGCCAACCAAGGCCCCAACTGCAACAAAATTATGTAACAAATCTTCAAAGACAACCTCAAGTTTTCACCCCAAGCGCCATGGCGTGTCCAATACCGAATTTAGGCACGTTTCTCGCCCACAAAGGCTTGAAATGATCACTCAAACAAATCTTGCCGCCTCTATACATTTTCGCCGTTTTCCCATCGAGTTCCGGCAACGCAATTTCGGGGGCCGTCGTCGGGTACATGACTGGAATCTAAACCAGCAATTATTACGACAACTTAACAATAAATTACAAAACTAACATCAAATTCAACATCAAACTCGTATTTGAGTAAATTGTGGATGAACCAGCATTTTCCGAACCACTTGGTGCCTTCCTTGTTCGATTCTAAACGGAACCAGTCGTTGTCAGCTTCTTTGTTGTTCTGCACGTACTGTAAACATATGGTTAGTAATGGAAGTGAGGTTATGTCGAGATGTCACTCGCTTTTATTAACGACTGGTATTCTTCTTTGAGACGTTGCACCCACAAGTCTTTGTCGCGGGGGCCCGCCTTCGTTTTCAGCAAGGGGATGCTGCTCAACGTTTTTCTCGTACCTTCATCTACCATTGTCGTCAACAACTCGTATTTATTTAGTTTATCTGGGACTTTTCGGCCACCGAGGTTGGCAGCAGTGGGGAAACCCTGTTTAAAACTGGAGTTTGGCGGTGACGCCAAATTTAAAATTGAAGAATTTTTGGCAAAAGGCAGTTATCGAGAACCAAATTAAGTTTATTATCAACAATCTATTGTTGCAAATTTTCTGTTACACGTAACAACAATTCGGTAATTAGGTAAAAGTTATAGGTCCAACAAGCAATTTTTTTATAAATTTTTAAAATTCCCGCCAAGGTGCAACGTTGCCAAACTTAGTAGAAAAAAGTGAAATTATTAAAACTATTAAGTACTGCAACGTCCTGACAGGTTAAAAATGGACAGAAATGTTATTGGAGGGCTGGTTTAGTGCCGATGGAGTTACTATTTAATTAAAAAATGCTAAGGGAAAAGAGGTGGTGACGTTTTGATGTGGCACCGCTGGCTAGATGCTGGATGTCAACAAAACAACCTGTCCTGTCATCCACCTGTCAAAACTAGGGGGGCACATCCGCGCCCGCTGTGCCCCCGATTGATAAGGCGAGTTCGACTCCGGCTTCATTTTGACAAAAACTCAACATGTCGGGTAAACTGGACAATTTGGCCAACATCCAAGATTTGCCCCAATCAGTTGTCAAGCCCCCAAGACTCTACCTGGAAGACTTCTATTACTACAAGTGTTCCCAGAGGTTCGCACAAGCGACTTTAACCGCGCCGAAGCCCGCCGAAGCGAAGCCGGAGCCCGGCACCGACAATGGTTTGAATGCAGTTAGCACCGGCAGTGGTTTGAATGCAGGTGTTAACGACGAAACGTCAAGCGAGTCGGATTCGCCGCCCAAAAAGTTGCTTATCGCCCCAACGAAATTGTTGAATTAAACTAAATTTTGCAGGTTTCTGGAAAGTTCCGGCTTCGCCCCGATCGAGAGGTTCGAATACGTTTGCAAGAACGGTCGACGAGGCGGCAACGCCGCCGACCAAAAATACCACTGCACCTACTGCACGTTCCGAACGAAATACAGCAAGAGTCTTCGCGAACACGTCCTCCTTCACAAATCCCGTTCCGAGACGCCGATCTACAAATGCGGCGATTGTTCCTACGAAACGAAACGCAAACATTACCTCCGCAAACATTCGTTGATCCACAAAACCGAATCGCAACTGACGATGCACCCATGTCCCGATTGCGATTTTGTAACGAAACGCAAAGACGGCTTGCAACGTCACATGTTGCTCCTTCACGACAACAGCGAAGAAGCAATGATTCATAAATGTACTTTGTGCGATTATCAAACGAAATTGAGTTACAGTTTGACTTCGCACATGTTGGTCCATCAGACCGACGAGGATTTCTACAAGTACAAATGTCCCGAGTGTCCGTACAAAACGAAAGAAAAACGCGCCCTCTTCAAGCACGCTTTGAGCCACAAAGACAAGAACGAGATCGAAACGTTTAAATGTCCGTATTGTCCGTTCGATACGCGTCGCAAGTCGAGTTTGACCAAACATTTGAGTTTGGTCGTCGGCGACGTTTCCAACGATTTCAAATGTCCCGTCTGTTTGTTCGTGACGAAACGGAAAAAATGTTTGCGCAGTCACATGTTGTCGCATCGTACCGAGAGCAAAACGTACAAATGTCCGTTCTGTACTTATCAACATTGCAAGAAGAAAAAGTTGACGCGGCACATTTCCGTGCACAGCGACGCCGAAGAGTCGTTCAAGTACCGTTGCGAGGAATGTCCGTTCAAGTCCAAATGGGTGGACGCTTTGAACACGCATCGCTTGAGACACGTCAAAGAGGAGGACGGGGGGCTGTTTAAATGCTTGGTTTGCTCGTATAACGCCAGGAGCAAGGCCCACTTAACCAGGCACTTCAAGATGCACAAGAACGAAGTGGCGGGGAAAATTTAGGGGGTTGATCTTTTTTTTATCTGTGATATTTTGTAGCTAGTTGAGGTGGCGATCCTGAGCTTTGCCGGTGCTGCACCAAAAATTTGAAATTTTCATATCTTTGCAAGTGTTCTAAGTATTGGCTGTATATACAGGGTCTTCCAGGATGATTGAACGTGAGGTCAGTTTATTTAAAAATTTAATCAAAATAGATAAAGTTCGGCAGTTTTGCAAAGCAAAAGTGGGATACGGATGTCGGGTAAGAGGCGCGTTTAGTCATTCTGGATGACCCTGTAGTACGTAGACAAGTAACACCGGTAGAATGTAGAGCGCCATCTCTGGTCACGTTTTTTTTTTTTGTCTAGACTTTATTAACTTATTTTAAATAGGAAACTTCACTTGTACAACAAAGTCAAATTCTTTCAACGAAAAAGTATTTTAATTTTTATTTCGTTAGATTGGCAACAGTTTGTAGAGTCCTTTAGTGAGCGACAAAGTATTGCCAACATTATTTCTCTCGTATTTCTAGTGTCATCAAACTTACCTGCAAAAAATGTAAATGCTTTTTACCACTGAGCGACATGGCAACTACCACTTTATGACCACCTGTAGTGAAGAAAATCCATTTACAGGATAGTCACTGATTAGTTATAAATTTGACTGATGGGGCTCATTGCTCAAATGTTTTATATGCAACGACAAGTCGTTTTGTTATTTTTTCTTCCATGTCCAGCAGCAAATATAGAGAATGTCTCAAGAAATTGTTTATTAAGTAACCGTTCGAGCCATCTAACTTGTTCAGAAGTTATGAAGCTTCATTGTGAAAATCCCACTTCTGCATTGGGAAACTACATGCTGAAATCCCACTTCTGCATTGGGAAACTACAAGCTAAAATTCCACTTCTGCATGTAGTCGCTAACGTCTTTGCCGTTGCTATGGCAAGTCTACATTTAAAATTGAGCGTCGACTGCCACATCACTCCTCTCTACAGTCGTATTCCAGAGCAAATTATGAGAGTTCCTTGTCCCACTTCTGCAACTTATTAATCAGTCGTCGCGTTTGTTGAATAGTTACGAGAGGTCAACTTTTTAAATCTCACTTCTGCATTGGGAAACTGCATGCTGAAATCCCATTTCTGCATTGGGAAACTACTAGTTAAAATCCCACTTCTGCATGTAGTCGCTAACGTCCTTGCCGTTGCTATGGCAAGTCTACATTTAAAATTGTGCGTCGACTGCCACATCACTCCTCTCTACAGTCGTATTTCAGAGCAAATTATAAGAGTTTCTCGTCCCACTTCTGCAACTTATTAATCAGTCGTCGCGTTTATTGAATAGTTACGAGAGGTCAACTTTTTAAATCTCACTTCTGCATTGGGAAACTGCATGCTGAAATCCCACTTCTATATTGGGAAACTACTAGTTAAAATCCCACTTCTGCATGTAGTCGCTAACGTCCTCGCCGTTGCTATGGCAAGTCTACATTTAAGATTGTGCGTTGACCACTACATTACTCCTCTTTACCGACGTAATTCACGGCCAGTTATATATACGAGCGCTTTTTTCAAGTCCCACTTCTGCGACGTATTAATTTGTCGAGTTTGTTAAAGGTGATTAGAGATCGTCGTTGAAATCCCACTTCTGCATTAAGAGGCTTATTTGTCGTTGCTATGTCAACTGTATGGCAAAGTCCCACTTCTGCGTGAAGTCGCTAATTTATTAACAACGTCTTCGCCGTTGCTATAGTAAGTCTATAAATATCGTGTGTTGACCGCCACATTACTCCTCAATACTGACGTATTCCACGGCTAGTTATAAGAGCTCATGATTGAAGTCCCACTTCTGCAACGTATTAATCTGTCGATTTCGTTAAAAGTTATGGGAGATCTATGTTAAAATCCCACTTCTGTATTAAGAAACTAATTCTCGTCGTTGCTATGACAAGACCCACTTCTGAATAGAATTGTTAATTTATTGACGAGGTTCTCGCCGTTGCTATGGTAAGTCTATTTAAAATTGTGCGTCGGCCTCCACATTACTCCTCTCTAGTGACGTGTTCCAGAGCAACTTCGAAAGCTCTTTGTTGAAGTTCCACTTCTGCATCCAGAGAATAACAGTTAAGTGTCGCTCAAGACAGAAGTGGGATTTCTGAAAGCGTTCTTGCAGTTGCTATGGTGAGTCTATACATATTTAAAATTGTGCGTCGACCGCCACATTACTCCTCTCTAGTAACGTGTTCCAGAGCAACTTCGAAAGCTGTTTGTTGAAATTCCACTTCTGCATCAAGATAAAAACAGTTAAGTTTCGCTCAATCCAGAAGTGGGATTTCTGAAAGCGCTTTCGCCGTTACTATGGCCAGTATATATTTAAAATTGTGCGTCGATCGCCGCATTACTCCTCTCCAGTGACTAATTTCACAGCAAGTTAGGAGAGCTCATTGTTGAAGCTCCATTTTTGCATTGCGAAAATAATAATTAGTATCGCTCAATGCCGAAGTGGGATTTCTGAAAGCGTTCTCGCCGTTACTATGGCCAATCTTTATTTAAAATTGTGGGTCGACCGCCGCATTACTCCTCTCTAGTGACGAATTCCGCAGCAGGTTAGGAGAGCTCATTGTTAAAGCTCCACTTCTGCATTGCGAAAATAACAATTAGTGTCGCTCAATGCAGAAGTAGGATTTCTGAAAACGTTCTCACCGTTGATGTAAAAAGTCTATATTTAAAATTGTGCGTCGACCGCGATATTACTCCTCTCTAGTGACTTGTTCCAGAGCAACTCCGAAAGCTCTTTGTTGAAGTTCCACTTCTGTATCGAGAGAATAACAGTTAAGTGTCGCTCAATCCAGAAGTGGGATTTCTGAAATCGTTCTTGCCGTTACTATGGCCAGTCTATATTTAAAATTTTACGTCGACTGCCACATTACTCCTCTCTAGTGACATGCTCCACAGCAACTTCAAGAGCTTTTTATTGAATCTAACAGTTGGTCTCATAATACAGAAGAGTCGCTTACGTGTTGAAAGTTTAATTAGAAGGGTTATTGGATCAACAGAGGCGCAACCGATAATTCTTCAACATTTATGAACGACACAATCAAAAACAAACGACACAATTCTAGCGAGTTTCCAATATAGCGGCCAAGTTCTCGCCCTGATTTCCCGGCTTATACTCCAAATCCCAAAAGCTGTTGAACACCAAAACGTCCCCCTCCCTCAAGTCGACGTGAATTTCGGGACACTCCGATTTGCAGTTGTTTCTCGGCAACAACCTGACGGAATTGGTGCCGCGAATTTGTCCGAAAACCGCAATTTTCTCCACCAGATCGACCCGTTTGTACTTGGTGGTGTTGTAGTTGCGACTCCACACCATCCAGTTGTACTGTATCGGAACCAGATCGACCGGCAAAAACGCCGGTCTCGGAGTGAAACTTCGAAAATGTTTCATCGCTTCCAACTCGCAATTTTGAAAATGCATGAAGAAACTGTCGAAAATTTCGGCTTTACCCAACAGCGTCGCGACGTCCACCGGACCGTCGTGAGTGTTGGTCGCCACTTTGCACGGCACCGATCCGGCGATTTCCTCGTCCGCCAGGAGATTCTCGACGAAATCCTCCGCTGTCGTCCAGAATTTCGTCGCTTTAGCCACAACCACCGGCGTGTTGACGTCGAGGTAACGATCCTGCAAAAAATCTTCGTCGATGACGGTTTCGTAAGTGTCGATGGCGTTGGAGTTTTCGCACAAATCGCAATTGAAAACGGTCGGAAGTTGATGGATGGCGGTGCCGAATTGGGGGCGGGAAATTAAACATTTTTCGTTCTTCAACGGGGTCCAATCCCAATAAGGGATCAATTTAATCAGCAGAATTCGGGCGACGGCCGACAGATGCCACGAAACAGTCTCGAAGGTAGTCAAGAAGTATATGAAAATTGCGACCAAAATTAACGTTAACGTCAGGCACAGTCTCAGTTTAGATACTTTGGGGCTGTTGTTTAGGGGTTGGAAAATTTCGCGAATTTCCTCGTCGCTGAATTTGTTCTCCTTCAAATATTTGTGGAGATCGTTGATTTCGGCGTTGAACTGCTGGAAAGTGGCGCCGGTACCGTCCTTCAGAGCCATCTAGGAAGAAAAATCACACTTATTCAGCGGAGATAAAGTAGTCAACAACAAAAGGCTGAGGGGAGAAAAGTTTGGCTTAAAATTCAAAATTTACGCAAGTGGAACAATAAGATCTTCCTCGGTAAAATTCAGCGCCCTCTGTTGGATGCTTGATTAATTAACTTTTGCTGAAACACTTTTAAAACTCATCGAAATTGGGGGGTGGCTGTCGAACATGTTGTAACGGGCGATTGTCGCTTGTTTGGGGGTGTTTGTGGATTTATGGGGGCGAGTTCGCCTATTTGAGGTTAGGTGTCGTTTGTTTGATTTGTAGTTGCTGCCGCCGCCTACTCACCTGTGGTTGCTTTCCGTCCCGAATCTTTTCCCGTCCGAAGTCCCGACTTCCAACAGGTTGCCGGTGCACTTTGGGTCGTTCCCTCAGGACGCAGTCGCGTCTTTATTGATTTTTCAAACTCGCCTCCAATTTGCCGCCATAAAACGAACCCCATAGGCAATGACCGCTCAAAGTGGCGGTCATGCGCAGTCCGTCACGTCAAGTCTGACAGTAGTCGAGTTACTTGCAAATGCGCTGTTATAATTGTTTGTTATCGAAAATATCAGTTTTTTAAACACCCCAACGCTATCCAGGCACGATCGGGAGACGTCAGGACGTCCGCCAGGCCCGCGACCAATCGACACGTACGAATGAACCAGTCCGTTCACCACGAAAAGACAATTACCGATTACGTCACTGAGCCATTTTGTATTTTGTGAATCTTTGTGTTCCGCCGTCCCGTGTGTTTTTTTGAGGGTTCCAACCGAACCTCTCGTGTATTTTTTTGCGAAGAAACGGTCAATTGAAGGGCTCCAAAATTCCGGTACCGACGAGAAACAAGGACCATACCGGCCATCACGGTAACGGTGAAATGAACAACAAGAGAAAAAACAGAGGAGGCCCTCTCAGGTTAGTGCCGCCACAACAACCCCCGACGACCGCCCCCGCGCCCTAAAACCGCCCGCCTCTCAACCGAACGAGACACAACCCCCCGACACCACTGTCAACAAACAACCGTGTTTCACTTGTTTCTGCCAATTTTTGACAGTGTTTTCGCGTCAAAGCCAACCAAGTACCTCTTATAATTCAATAATTCATCGCAATGGAGCAGCCTCCAGGTAAACCGCCCCATCTCAGTTCGTCAACCCCCTCGGAGCAACGCTCCCCTTTATTATCGGTGGCATTTGTAGCTTTTCGAGCAGTAATTTCCCCGATTTCTCCAAAGCAAAGCCAACTCTGTTGATGGCGCAAACGGCATTGCTTTTGTTTTTTTTTTCTCCCGTGTGTGTTATTTGTGGAATTTTGCTGACGTCAGAGTTGACGGCGCAGGTTTCTGTTTGCGGTTGGCGGAAACGCCGGCAGGGGGCGTCGGTCGCGCCGCGCGCTTCGACGGGATTTTACAGGGTCGGGATTGGGGGCGATGGCCCCATTTCGATTGCGGCGAAGAACCCTCGGGAATTCGTCCATTTGCTTTGCGAAAATATCGTTAATGAGTGTTTAATGGTCCGTGGCGAAGTTTTCGAGAAATGCTACCAACGTTTATCTCTTGGCTACGGAATTTCGAACAAAAGACGGCGCTTGGGTGGTTCACAACCGGCTCGTCACTGATAAGATAATATGGATGGTAATGGTTCTCTGATATGGCCGAGAAGTCGTCACAGTTTTAAGTTCACCGAGCTTAGAGAATTGTCCTTTTTTTTTAAGGCGTCATTCCTGTAATGGACCATGTTCGCTGCCATCTTGGACATAAGCAAAAATAATTAAAAAAAAATTTTTTGGTCTTCTAAATAAATTGAGATCGAGTAACATTTCATTAAATATTATTGTTCTTGACTGAAATCTGCACGGAAATCTTACAAAAAGGCGACTTGACTGCGGAAACCTATGGGGGAAAAATTCCCTAGAAATTCCCCAGATCTGAGCACATCATGGTTGATTGATTGCGAGGACCAAATTGTTTCTCCGCGTGCGCGACGGGAAGTTAGCTCCGCCTACTTTTAGTTTCAAATTAACCAACACTACCAACTTAACAATAAAATTAGTAGTTGCTACTTTGAACTTGTTATTTGAATTTTGCGCGCCAGAGTGGGCGGAGTTTGCGCATGCGGAGAAGATCTCGATGCAAATGGGTGTGTTTGTTGTGCAAAATAATGAAGTTGAAAATGGCCGATGATAAATTTATGGCAATGCCATGAGAATGACACAAGACTTTGGAACTACCAAGACGCGTGGTTATTGTGAATACACTGGTAGAAATTATTTGCGCAACTGTGTAATGACGCATGTGTAATTCTCCAAGTGGTTCTACTTTACATACATACAGCTTGGCCAAGAAAATTTGACATTTGAGAAGTGTACGCGCACTGCGTCTGCGCATCTCAAAAGCCAAATTTTCATTGTAAAGTTCTTCCCCAATCAGTCTTAAAAATATTGTAATGTTTTTTACGAGTGTCAAGGAGGCGGTTACTATTAATTTTTGGTAAGGTGGCAAAATTATAACTTTTTAACTATTATCGTACCAAAGTTCAAGATCATTTTGCTGAAATATTGCGCGACACTACTCCTCGATTGTTTTTTTTTAAGGAAATAGAGTGCTGAACAGAGGTGCTTTTGTTTCAGGACCCAGAGGACTAGATCTGTAGCGGCCGACGGCGTCTATAACAATGCCCATTTTATGTATGCAGCCACTTCCCAAGTTGGAAACATTGTTCGCGTCAAAACTCTTTCGGGTGTCGTTTGGGAAGGTAAGTCGCCGCCAACCCTTCCTATATTTTCCCCCCAATTTGTTGTTTCAATTCGTTGACAATATTTGCTTCCCTGACGAGAAGAACGATAACCAAATTCCCTTTTCTCTTCTTATCGCAACGTGCCAGGAAGCGATGTGCCTTCGGCCTCCTTATCAAAAAGTCGAACGTCGTTCACGTGTCGTCGTTTTGGTTGTTTGCAGGCGTCATGAAAACGTTCTCGAGCGGTTTCGAGGTGGTGCTGGAGGTGGCGGCCAAAGTCGAGAACGCCGACAGTCCCAATTACACGTTGCAAGCTGAAACGCTGGTCGAAAAGCTAATATTCAAACCGTGCGACATCGTGACGATCGAAGCGAAAGATGTCGATTTGGAATATCCGACAAGAGACACTTTCCAAACGGACACCGCCATCTCGGCAAGACTCAACGGTTCTGTCAAATTGGAAGAGAAGGAACTGGAACCGTGGGATCCGAGTGCGGGAGTCAACGGCGCCGAACTACCTCTCGAACTGGAGAACGCCAACGGATGGGACGCCAACGACATGTTCCGCAAGAACGAGGTGGAGTACGGCGTCACCAGCACGTTCGACCAGTCTCTCAAGGGGTACACGGTGCCGCTGAAGAACGTTGACTCCGCGGACTACAGGTAGAGCACCTAGGACCTTGGCGCTTCTTTAAGTCTTTTCTTAAAAATTACAAGAAGAAGTCTGTTTCTCTAGGATTTACGTATTATTTCTTACCTTTAATAACAAAGCCATCCGCTCTTGAAACAAGAAAAAAATTTTGTTGTAACTGCATTTTGAATATTTGAGGTTATGTTAACCAAAAGACGTAAATTCGATGCTTTACCAACATTTTTAACGCTTACATTCCCGAATCATTATTTAGAAGTCAAACTTGTTAAGTGACACGTCAGACCGAGTCATTCTCTTAAATTTTACAACTTCTATGACCTATTTCACGATTACTTCTATTTAATGGCAGTCTAATTGTATCGGACTTGAGTGTAATTTCTTACGTTTGACAATAGCACCATGGTCTATCAAGGTTCGGAGAGATTTTCGTTGTAACTACATTTTGAACATTTGAGGTTATGTTGACCAAAAGACGTAAATTCGATGCTTTACCAAAATTTTTAATGCTTACATTCCCGAATCATTATTTATAAGTCAAACTTGTTAAGTGGCATTCCGAACCGAGTCATTGTCTTAAATTTTACAACTTTTATGACCTATTTTACGATTACTTCTATTTAATGGCAGTCTAATTGTATCGGACTTGAGTGAAATTTCTTACGTTTGGCAATAGGACCATAGTTTATCAAGATCCGGAGAGATTTTCGTTGTAACTACATTTTGAACGTTTGAGGTTATGTTAACCAAAAGACGTAAATTCGATGCTTTACCAAAATTTTTAATGCTTACATTCCCGAATCATTATTTATAAGTCAAACTTGTTAAGTGACACTCCGAACCGAGTCATTGTCTTAAATTTTACAACTTTTATGACCTATTTTACGATTACTTCTATTTAATGGCAGTCTAATCGTATCGGACTTGAGTATAATTTATTACGTTTGGCAATAGGACCATAGTCTATCAAGATCCGGAGAGATTTTCGTTGTAACTACATTTTGAACATTTGAGGTTATGTTAACCAAAAGACGTAAATTCGATGCTTTACCAAAATTTTTAATGCTTACATTCCCGAATCATTATTTATAAGTCAAACTTGTTAAGTGACACTCCGAACCGAGTCATTGTCTTAAATTTTACAACTTTTATGACCTATTTTACGATTACTTCTATTTAATGGCAGTCTAATCGTATCGGACTTGAGTATAATTTATTACGTTTGGCAATAGGACCATAGTCTATCAAGATCCGGAGAGATTTTCGTTGTAACTACATTTTGAACATTTGAGGTTATGTTAACCAAAAGACGTAAATTTGATGCTTTACCAAAATTTTTAACGCTTACATTCCCGAATCATTATTTATAAGTCAAACTTGTTAAGTGACATTCCGAACCGAGTCATTGTCTTAAATTTTACAACTTCCATGACCTATTTCACGATTACTTCTATTTAATGGCAGTCTAATCGTATTGGCCTTGAGTGAAATTTTTTACGTTTGGCAATAGGACCATGGTCTATCAAGATCCGGAGAGATTTTCGTTGTAACTACATTTTGAACATTTGAGGTTATGTTAACTAAAAGACGTAAATTCGATGCTTTACCAAAATTTTTAATGCTTACATTACTGAATCATTATTTATAAGTCAAACTTGTTAAGTGACATTCCGAACTGAGTCATTGTCTTAAATTTTACAACTTCTATGACCTATTTCACGATTACTTCTTTTTAATGGCAGTCTAATCGTATCGGACTTGAGTGAAATTTCTTACGTTTGGCTATAGGACCATAGTCTATCAAGATCCGGAAAGATTTTCGTTGTAACTATATTTTGAACATTTGAGGTTATGTTGACCAAAAGACGTAAATTCGATGCTTTACCAAAATTTTTAATGCTTACATTCCCGAATCATTATTTATAAGTCAAACTTGTTAAGTGGCATTCCGAACCGAATCATTGTCTTAAATTTTACAACTTCTATGACCTATTTTACGATTACTTCTATTTAATGGCAGTCTAATTGTATCGGACTTGAGTGAAATTTCTTACGTTTGGCAATAGGACCATAGTTTATGAAGATCCGGAGAGATTTTCGTTGTAACTACATTTTGAACATTTGAGGTTATGTTAACCAAAAGACGTAAATTCGATGCTTTACCAAAATTTTTAATGCTTACATTCCCGAATCATTATTTATAAGTCAAACTTGTTAAGTGACACTCCGAACCGAGTCATTGTCTTAAATTTTACAACTTTTATGACCTATTTTACGATTACTTCTATTTAATGGCAGTCTAATCGTATCGGACTTGAGTATAATTTATTACGTTTGGCAATAGGACCATAGTCTATCAAGATCCGGAGAGATTTTCGTTGTAACTACATTTTGAACATTTGAGGTTATGTTAACCAAAAGACGTAAATTTGATGCTTTACCAAAATTTTTAACGCTTACATTCCCGAATCATTATTTATAAGTCAAACTTGTTAAGTGACATTCCGAACTGAGTCATTGTCTTAAATTTTACAACTTCTATGACCTATTTCACGATTACTTCTTTTTAATGGCAGTCTAATCGTATCGGACTTGAGTGTAATTTCTTACGTTTGGCAATAGCACCATAGTCTATCAAGATCCGGAGAGATTTTCGTTGTAACTACATTTTGAACATTTGAGGTTATGTTAACCAAAAGACGTAAATTCGATGCTTTACTAAAATTTTTAATGCTTACATTTCCGAATCATTATTTAGATGTCTAACTTGTAAAGTGACACTCCAGACCGAGTCATTCTGTTAAATTTGACAACTTCCATCACGTACTTTACGATTACTTCTATTTAATGGCAGTCTAATCGTATCGGACTTGAGTGAGATTTTTTACGTTTGGCAATAGGACCATACTCTATCAAGATCCGGAGAGATTTTCGTTGTAACTACATTTTGAACATGTGAGGTTATGTTAGCCGAACGTCCAACAATTCGTTGTAGTATCAAATTTTTTCAATTGTTTTACTTTGGAGGTGTAATATTTTTAAATGGTTGCTCTGGTTTGATGCAGGGAGGCTGAGGCCAAGGCTAATTTGATCGCTAACGAGATAGAGAACCAGCCCCAGTACAAGGCGAGGTTGGAGTTGGAGAACGGGGACGAGGAGACGGTGTTCGCGGCGGTGGTGCGTCCCAATCAGGAACCAAACGATAAATATATTCCGCCGGCTAAGCGAAAGAACCAGAATTCCGGAAAATTGGTCCGCAGTACGCCGCCCCCTTCCCAAAGCGGCGGTCAATCGGCCCCAACTCCCAAAGGCAGCGCTCCCCCGCCTCCCATGCCCTATCCCGCTCACCCCGCCACCGTCAACAACGTCCATCAAATCCAACCGCCGCCCCACATCCCCCCGCCACAGATGAACATGTCCCAACAACAGCAGCAGCATTCGAACCACGGACGCGGCCACTCGCACACCCCCCCTCAACACGGGGGCTACAACAACCAGCCGATGCAGCAGCGACAAGGTCCGCCGATGAACCAGGTCAAGTCTCAGATCAACGGGGAGGCGAAACCACCGATGCAACAACGTCCTCCCCGGGGAGGGTATCCAGGTAACAATCCACAACCGTCTCAGGCCTATCAGGAGCAACAAGTTAAAGCGCCTCCCCAAGAAGCGATGAACCATTCGAGGCATCAACGGGGGGAGGAAATTAAAGATCTGCACAGTTTCTCGCAAGATTTCAAATTAGCGCCTCCCCCGCCACATAACGAACAGCCGAGTGCGATTCCGGGACAAGTGCCTATCGAACAAATGCCGCCACCGCCACAACAACAACAACAGCAACAGGTGGCGCTGGTTCCGCAAAAACCTCCACCACAACCCACACCTCCTCAACAGTCAATCTCGCCGCCTCAAGATAACGTGGAGAAAGTCACGACTACCTTTAAAAAATCCACTTTGAATCCTAACGCTAAAGAGTTTGTTTTGAATCCGACGGCTAAACCGTTCCAGCCCAGGTAAGTTCGGGGTGGTGGTAGTGGCGTTGTGTCGTCCGGCGGTTCTAAGGGTGTTGTTTAGGTCGCCGAGTACGCCTTCGGCTAGCCGGCCGCACACCCCCCAGACGCCGAGTCACACGTCCTACATTCAGGCAACAGTGAGCGGACCGGGCGGCCAACCTCACATGCCCGTCAATACGGTGATGATGCCCGGATGTTACGTCATGACCGGCCAACCGCAATACCAGCCCCAACCTCAAGGCAATAGACTGCGCAAGAGTAAGTAGAGTCGTTTTCGGCTGCTCACTGTCGTCATACTTGTATCAACACAATCATTGCTGGTCACCCCTCCTAATAGGTGGCGGAAGAATCGCGGGCCAGCTCGACCTAGCGCACGGGAATTTTCAAAACGGTGATAACGTCCGAAGCCATAAAGTTAATTACTACCTGCCTGCGAATACCCCGTTTGCAAAATGTGAGGAAAACTCGTGGGGAACACGTTGAATTTTTTTTGGAATTCGGTACCGGTCCGGTAGATCCGGAAACTCATTACGGTTTTGTTTCAGTACCGATGGGTCAGATGCGGACCGACGTGACGTCACAGATGCAAGTGGCGGCGGCGACGGGTCAACCGTTATTGGCGCCGGCGCCCCTCCAACAGTTCGTCTATCCGCCCGGCATCCACAATCAGGCTTATCCCCAGATGCAGGCGTTGCGCATGTACGATTCCCAGCCGCAGATCCAGTATCTCCCGCCCAATCCCTCGAACGCTCCCAGTCCCGCCCAACCACCCCAGTACAATCAGGGTCAGGGGCCGCAACCGCCGCCGCAACAGTACCAGGCGCCCCCGCCCCAAGGCCACCACCAATACCCGTTCGTCTGTTCGATCCTGCCCGCCCAACAGCACATGATCCAGAGCATGCAGTACCTTCAACAACCCCCACCACCCCAACACATGCCCGTGTTGATGCCCCACCAACACCCCCAGCCCCAGCAACACGGGCAGGCTCCTTAGCGGTAATCGAGGTTGTCCCGTTCCAATCCTCTAGGTAATTATTGTCCCTACTGTCCCAACCCGGTCAACTCCCAACTGTTCACGTTTCATCCCCCCAACAAATGACCGTTACAGACGTCTAGTAGGTAAACCAGCGGCGTACCTACATCAACCGGAAACCGGCGACCGCCGCCGTTCCAACTGATTGGCGGAAATTGAACCGATTTTTTTTCCTCACCACCACCACCACCCCCGACGACTATTTTTGATATACAAGACTTTTTTTACAATATTTTTTTTAACAACGCCGTCTTTCTAGGAACCTTAACCACAACCAACTCGACTTTTTTAAGGTAGTTTTTTTACCTTTGATAACACGACGAAATTTTTACCTAACCCCCCCTCTCACGTTTCCTCAACTAACAATTTTTTTTAAAGTCGCAACGGGATTTGCCGACGAACTTGTAGATAACGATTGAACACAGGGCGGTATTGTTGCAACTATTGAGACTGGCAGAAAAGACGACTCGAAACTTGTATATTGACGATAGTCTCTCCCATCTCCGACTTTTCCACCACCGTCGAGACCCACACCTCCCCACCCGTCTGTGGAGTTGTTTTGTTGTAGTTTTTTTTTTTTTTGCAAAATTTTGTTTTGTTTTTTCTCTTGTTATACCTACGTAGTTATTTTTGTTAACTAACCGCACTGTTGTTTTTTTCGTTACGATTTTTAACGGTCGCGACGACGACGCGCGCGCGACACCGAATGCATTTTTTGGAGCATTGAAAAGGAGCACTTCATCGATTCATTCCATTTTGAAGAAAAAAAAAAACAAAAAAATTTTTAGACAGTCCCTCAATTATTTTTGTTTTTGTGTTACCAATCGGTAATTGGTTGTTTTTTTTTCTTTCTTTTCCCCCCCTCTCCGGCGTCACTCATCTCGATTCGACATTGTTTTTACTACGGCAGTTTTTTTTTTCTCGTGTGTTTGTTTTTGTTACGTACGTGCGCACCTCGTTTTTCCAACTTGCCCAACTATTAATTTGAAAATGGGCAAGAGAGCGGTGCTTCTACTTTGAATAGGTGCCTTAATGTATACTTTGTTTCATTAATTTTACTGCGATTTTTACAAGACGATCTTCGGCACCTTAACCTTTATATTTTCGGGTTATTCCTTCTGTTCTCCCATTTTTTTTTCCTTTTTTTTAGACAATTGAGATTAAAATTACAACGTTCTTTTTCTGTTGTCAAAACGTTATTGGAATATTTAAAGCTGTACAGAATGTTTTTTAATAGTTGTTTAAAAAAAAACGATTTTTTTTAAACTGATGTTTTAAAAAATCTGTAGAGCTGTGAATATTTTTATTGCATCATGTTGGTGCAAGAGTAAAAGTATTGTCAAAAAAAATTTATATAATTGCAGTTAAAACAGTTGTGTGAAAATTTTTTTCGCAAATAAAGTCTTTTGGGTTTATTTGTATTTGGTTTGTTTGAATTGTTGTAACCTTATTCGTTGTCCATCCGGCTAATTTGATTTTTAGGAGAACTTGGCGGCAAGAAACGCCACGCAAGGATGAATTATTAAGATTTTGACGTTGGACGAAAAGAAATTATAGCAAGGAAGTGACGTCAGATCGGCAAGGATTAATGTTTCAGGTCATTTGGGTCCACCTGAAAGTTATGGAACGTCCTTGAAGCAATTATTTTAACCCCGTGCAACTTGTTTTGGTTAAATAAAAATTGATTACAACAACTATTGAGACTATGTTCAGATCCTGTAGTTTGACTCCAAACTTTTTAGATAATTTTTTGGTCAAATTCAGTTGACATTTTTTGTTGAAAACCAATTTCTGGTCTTTCCTGAGTTAGCCTAAACTTCGACTTATAATTTAGGACTGGAAGTAGTCACTAATTTTTTCAAGGTTTTGACTATAATTTGGAAGTAGCAGTAGGTAGTCACTTTCCTCAAATTTTTAGTCATAAAACGCGTAAATGGAACAAAAAAAATTAAACTTCTTCACTACGTGACTAGCTTCTAGCTAAATATATTCTTTAGTCATCATCTGTCAACCTTTCAAGGAATTTGTATACCTATCTACATAGTCATCGGAATTATTTTTTCTGATTGCCAGTAATAAAGCGTTCTGTCGCTTTGAATATAATATATGACTAGAAATAGTCACAATTTAATAAATAGTCATTGAACACTTTGAATATTCTGATGAGATTACATTTATAATAATGGCATAAATAACATAATTATGTTACTGAAGTATTTCATTATTGACTATAATTTATGAAGACTAGGGAGAATAGTCAAAACGCTTTTTAGTTAAATTATAATTTCTTGTAGAGTTTCTAATTTTCTGAAGATTGACTGGACTTTGACTATGAAGCGTTCTGTCGCTTTGACTATAATATATGATTAGATATAGTCACAATTATATAAATAGTCATTCAACACTTTAAATATTTTGATGAGATTACATTTATAGTAATGGCATAAACAACAATTATGTTACTAAAATATTTCATTATTGACTATAATTAATGAGGACTGAGGAAAATAGTCAAAAAGCTTCTTAGTTAAATTATAATTTGTTGTGGAGTTTACAATTTTCTGAAGATTCACTGTATTTTGACTATGAAACGTTGTATTGCTTTGACTATAATATATGACTAGAAATAGTCACAATTAAATAAATAGTCAGTCAATACTCTGAATATTCTGATGAGATCACATTAATAATAATGGCAGAAATAACAATTTATTGAAGTATTTCATTATTGACTATAATTTATGAAGACTGAGGAGAATAGTCAAAAAACTTCTTAGTTAAATTATAATTCGTTGCAGAGTTTACAATTTTCTGAAGATTGACTGTATTTTGACTATGAAACGTTCTATTGCTTTGACTATAAAATGTGACTAGAAATAGTCACAATTAAATAAATAGTCATTCAATATTCTGATGAGATTACATTAATAGTAATGGCACAAATAACAATTATGTTACTGAAGTATTTTATTATTGACTATAATTTATGAGGACTGAGAAGAATAGTCAAAAAGTTTCTTAGTTAAATTATAATTTGTTGTAAAGTTTATATTTTTGTTAAGATTGACTGGATTTTGACTATGAAGCTTCTTGTCGCTTTGACTATAATATATGACTAGAAATAGTCACAATTAAATAAATAGTCATTCAACACTTTGAATATTCTGATGAGATCACATTTATAATAATAGCATAGATAACAATTATGTTACTAAAATATTTCATTATTGACTATAATTTATGAGGACTTAGGAGAATAGTCAAAAAGCTTCTTAGTTAAATTATAATTTGTTGTAGAGTTTACAATTTTCTAAAGATTGACTGGATTTTGGCTATGAAGCATTCTGTCGCTTTGACTATAATATATGACTAGAAATAGTCACAATTAAATAAATAGTCATTCAACACTTTCAATATTCTAATGAGATTACATTTATAATAATGGCATAAATAACAATTATGTTACTGAAGTATTTGATTATTGACTATAATTTATGACTGCCGAGAATAGTCAAAAAACTTTTTAGTTAAGTTATCATTTCTTGTAGAGTTTACAATTTTTTGAAGATTGACTGGATTTTGACTATAAAGCGTTCTGCCCCTTTGACTATAATATATGACTAGAAATAGTCACAATTAAATGAATAGTCATTCAACACTTCGAATATTTTGATGAGATTACATTTATAATAATGGCATCAGCAACAATTGTTACTATAGTATTTCATTATTGACTATAATTTATGAGGATTGAGGAGAATAGGCAAAAAGCTTCTTAGTTAAATTATAATTTATTGTAGAGTTTACAATTTTCTGAAGATTGACTCAATTTTGACTATGAAGTGTTCTGTCGCTTTGACTATAATATATGCCTAGAAATAGTCACAATTAAATAAATAGTCATTTAACACTTTGAATATTCTGATGAGATCACAATTATAATAATGGCATAAGTAGCAATTATGTTACTGAAGTATTTGATTATTGACTACAATTTATAAGGACTGAGGAGAATAGTCAAAAAGCTTCTTAGTTAAATTATAACTTGTAGAGTTTATATTTTTTCCTGAAGATTGACTAGATTTTGACTATAATTTGAGAGAGATAGTCACCATGGGTAGTCACTATAATTCTTCTGGGACTCTTTAGTCATGTGAATCATTAATCAATAAGTGATTTATAGTGACACAATTTCGTATAGAGGGTATAAGTTTGAGGTGCAAAAATAGTCACAAGATAAAATTTCGAAATTATTAGTCCAATTTTTGACTACAGTTTCCAAGTTTTACAACGACTTTTGATTAAGATAATCATTTCCCATTAATCAATAACTTTTTTTAAACAAGTTGAACTTACAATTGAAAATCTATAGAACTTTGACTATAATTCAGAAGAATGATAGTCATTCGACAGCAGTCTTCGCAGCTGCTCTTACCCATTGAGGCATCGAGTTTATTAATTTTTGGAAGAGCGGTAAAGTTGTGGCACTTGTCCGTCAGATGTCCCCGCGTCGGCGTCCCGGCGCTTCAGGGAATGCCTGACGTCACGGCGCTCCGGTTCTCCGTCCCCGAAATCAATTGAAAGACGCGCGCAGATTGATTCAATAGTGACCTATATAGTGATGCCGCCATTGTAGCTAGTTCAGTGTCTCCGTCCTAAAAATTCCACTAAAACCAACATACAAGTCGGGGTGAGTGTCCAAACAGTTGCAACATTAAGAGAGGAAAGGGCGTCGCGACGGTGACGCACCCTCTCAACACCCACCCTTGTCCCATCCGGTAATCTTGCAACGTGCCGAAGCTACAGTAGCTTCACTTTCGAAAATTTTTTCGAAAAACCCCCTCGAAATCAAAAAATTGTTTTTTTTGTTTTGATGGAAACGGGAGGGGGAAAAAATTTTTCGGAAATTTTCGTTGGTGGTGTTAGCGCGGTACAGGTAATGATCGTGTTTTACTCCACCCCCGCGTGATAATCTTGTGAAAATTGTGTTGTTGAATCGCCCCATCAAGATAAGATAATGACACGGCTCTTCGTTATCTGCTAATAACTGTAATTTGTGTAGAGCAAGTCGGGAATTGGAGGAGACGCGACGTGATTCGGGAACAAAATATTTTCGCTCCTATCGGAAAAAAAAAGAATGTGCAAATCTTCAAGATGAATGGAAACGTTGTGCCACGTCACGTTCTTGTTGTTGTGTTGTTTGGTGAAAAAATTCTGTCGACTTAACCAGTGACGCAATCCTTCAAGTGTAAGCCGGGGATGACAGGGTGGGCTGAATTTTTCGCACCCTCCCCCACCCCCCATTAATATTCTTTTGGCGTACGTCTAGTTTGGATCAGCGGGGCGATAGCGCGTTGCAAATATTCGAGAAGTCCGAAGAAAAATTTCCCACAACTCAATTAACACACCAGATACGCGGCAAAAAACTCTTTTCTTCAGATAACTCCATTGGAATCTCCCTTCTTAGAATCTCAATTCAGAATTGATTAAAGATTCGGGAGAGTTGTGTCTACGACCAGCATTATTTGTGAAATGTTTATTTAGTTGCCTACTTTCAGGCGCCAAACTTTATTTTTTCTATTGGTCTTTGGAGTCTCTGATCCTTTGGATCATTGACCACTTTGGTCATTGATCTTTGGGATTCATTTATTTTTGGAGAACATTGATCCTTGGACGGCATTGTTTTTTCTAACTCATGAATCTTTCAACGGCATTTACCTTTGAAGACCATAGATCTTTGGGATCATTGATTTGTGATGGTCATTGATTTTTGGAGGACTCTATGATTAGTTCAGAAGACAATACAGAGTTTAGATTAATGTTAAATTTAGATCTGAATTTATTGTTCACATTGTTAAGTGATCAAATCAATGAGCGATTCAGATCATTTTAATGAGAAACTTTGATCAATGTTTGACTAGTAATTTGGATCAAAACTTGATTTGAGTCGCAATGAACGGTTGGCAATGATGAAATCAATAAGCAACTTAGATCATTGACGTGTTACATTTAATCAGCAATTTAGATCATAGTCTACTTAAATCACAGTGAATGATTCAGGTTGGAATGTTATCAATTCAATAATCGGTTCTGATTATTCAACTGTTCAATACAATAAACAGCTCAAGTGATCAATTTAATGAGCGATTGAAATTATTAAACAATGAAATCAAAGAGAGGTCTAGATCATTGAACAATTTTCTTCAATGAGCAATTTAGATCAATTTTAAATCTATAACTGAGTGGACTCTTCTCATTGTTAAGTGATCAAATCAATGAGCGGTTTAGATCATTAAATAATCAAATCAAAAAAAGGTCTAGCTCATTAAACTATTTCCTTCAATGAGCAATTTAGGTCAATGCTAAACCTAAAAATGAGTGAACTGTTTACATTGTTAAGTGATCAAATTAATAAGCGATTCAGATCATTAAATTGTGAGAAACTTAGATCAATGCTTGATTGGTAATTTGGATCCAAATTTGATTTTATTTATAATGAACTTTTGGTAATGATCAAATCAATGAGCGACGTAAATGGTTGACATTGTTGAATGATCAAATTAATGACCAGTTGAGTTAATTGAAATGATCAATTCAATAATCAATTCAAATCAATGTTTAATCTCTGCAAGAGGTTCACGTCGTTACGTGATCGATTCAATGAGTAATTCAAGTTAATGATCAATTTAGATCAATTCTTGATTTGAGCGTCGATCTAATTAATGATCAATTCAAATTATTTGATCAAATCATTAAACAATTTAAATCAATTGACAATCCAAACAAATGAAGTGTTGGAGTGATCCAGATCAATAAATAGTTCAATTCAAAAAGTGATTCAGATCATTCAAATCAATGAATGATCCAAATCATTGACGTGTGATGAAGGTCACAATATGAGCAAAACGTCAAACTAAGTAAGCGGTTAACTAATATTTTTCTATTTCTTGATTAATTGCACGAGCGCGGGTAAATTTTATTGTGGGCCGCCACAGTATTCCTCCACAAATGATGTCAGTTAGCAACACAATTTCCACGTGGTTGTCTTCAACAATACTTCAATAATTCCTAACATTAAAGATTTGAGCAACCGGTAGCAAGTGTAGATTCGAGAATGGTCATTGAGGTCAATTGGTTGCAGGGTATGGATTTGGAAATGCAATTGAGGGCAGCGGAAGCCCGTAGAGCTGAACTAGAACGACAACACGGAGAAGCCTTAGCGGCCTTAAGGGGCTGCGGACCAGAAACCTTAGAGGCTAGGCAATCTAGAGTTAGAGAGCTAGAAAAAAAAGTATCTCTAGAAACAGTCAGGTAAAAAAAAATGGAACCATCAACTGTTTGTCCCTTTGGCAACGTAAATTTGTTTGTATTTAGATGCGAAGAACTGCAACTGGAACTAGCATCGTCACAAAGGGGCAGAAACGTGGGCGGCGGCGGCGGTGTACCACTGTCCAGCAATATGGGCGGCGGTCAGAACTGGGGAAATAAAGGTACTGAAATAGAAAGAATTATGGCTAAAATAGAGCAAGATAATCGAATATTAGCTGAGTTAGACCATAGTCGATCCACAACTCTGGGTAAGTCCACGTAGATGTCCGTTTGGTGGAGTGTTCCTTCAGTACTCCTCACGATAACACGGCGGCATCTGCAGCCCGTTGCGGCAAGCACTCAATAGCGACAACGGCCTGCAAGTGCTACCGGGGAAATACACAGAGCTCGGCATCTTTAGCAATAGTAGTACCATCCAAGAGAAGGTACTTTTGGTAGTAGAATCAACTAAAGTCGAAGCGTCTGGCTGTTTGAATATTGGTGACCATGTCATTAAATCGTGCCAAGCCTTCTACCTTCTACATAAATAGTACCAAAGTACAACTTGGTCTTCCACATGGGTAGTACCACTTGATTCTTGAAAGACGTGGTTTTTGAGTAGTACCACTTGGTTCTTGGAAGATGTGGCCGTGTTGTTCCAGTTAAGTAGTACCGAGGTGGTACTTGTTCTTTGGAGGACGGGTTTGGCTATGTTGCTAGTAAAACTTGTTTGGTTGGTGGCTCTGGGTATCGCCTGTTGTTAGTGGTAGTCGAGTTGGAGTTTCTCGCTGCAGTACCGTTTGGTGCCTTCGAATTCCATGCGGCCACTTGTTGCAGGAGGCGGTTTGGCGACGAGCGCCAGCAGTCACGCTTTGGGCGAATGCAGCCCGCCCCTTTCCCCTATCACGATGTCACACACCACCCCCAGCATCTACCCAACATCAACCACTCTAGGCCACAATTCGTACCAATCCGGTACTACCAACATAAGCGGTTACATGTCCTCAAACCCGGTCACTTACAATCCCTCATCCCAATACAACAGTCTCAGTCACACTTACAACAACAAATCAACCATGATGGGCACAGGCATGAACATGGGTCATCATCAAGTCGGGCTGTCGGGGGGGTTGGGTCAATCGTTGGGGGGCGGTTTAGGTCATCAGAATTTGACGACGTCGATGGGGGGCAACGTGATGGGCACGTCGTTGGTATCGACGGGTTTAGGGGGGGCGATGGTGGCGCCGCCAAGCAGTTACGCCACCAGCACCATGGTCAACACGAATTTCAGTAATCCGTTGTCGTCGGGCAATCCCGGGGGAATGCAGCAGAACTACAATAACCCAAATTTCACCAGTTCCGTCACTAACGCCCTTAACCAGTTCAGTTTGCCCTACAATCCGGTCACCACCACTTACAGCAACAACGTTACGTTTTCCAACCCTCTGAGTTCACAGTTTAACAGTCTGGCCCTCGGCGGACCCATGTCGATCAAGCTGAAGCCCCTGGACGAAGTCGACCTAGGTGAGTCCTCCCAGAAAAGAAAATAACTTTTGTTAGGTTGGCATCATTGTGACATTTCCTAATCTACCATCAGTGGAACAATAGCGAAAAATTTTCTACTTTATCGGCTTCCGTTTAAAAGGGGTAAAAGTGGACTGTATTTTGTTTGAGTCCGGGTTCGGGGTTGAATCTGCGACGTTGACGGGGTGAAAGCGATTCACGGCCGCCCTTGTCACGGGCAGACTCGTTAAGGTGTTTTTACGGCCCGGTTAGCATGTGAACGGTCTTCGATTCGCTCGATTATCATGCAAATTCCCGCCTTAATCAATTCTTCACGTCAGGAGCAAGACGTGTGGCCACCCCTGTGACCCCTCATCAACCATCTTGGGGTATGACGACGACGACGCTCGGCGGTTTAACCGATCCTCGGCCCAGAATGTTGACAGACGGCATCGATTCGGATTGGAGCGGACTCCACGCCACCGACAGGAATTACCTCAACGGACACAACCAGATCGACGGACAGGTCGACATGTTGGACATACCCGGCAAGGGCAGGTGTTCAGTTTATATAGCGAGGTGAGTGTCGTTCGTTAACCTTCGGGTCAGGTCGCTGAAATTTTTAATAAATACAGCGAGTGCCGTTCGTGATCGGTTCAGATCAATGAATGGCTCAAATAATGCAATGAACAATCCAACTCAATCAGCACTTTCATTCAGTGAGTGGTCCAGATCTTTGGACGTCTCAAGCCAATCAGAGCTCGTGAACAGTTCAGATCAAGGAACGGTGCAACTCAAATATTCATTGAGTGTCGTTCGTGAACGGTTCAAATCAATGAACGAATTAAAGTGTTCAAAACACTTTAATTAAAAAGATCCAGATATTTGAGCAGCTCAAATCAAAGAACGACTCGAATCAATGAATGATTCAGATCACCAAATGTTCAAAAAAATTACATGTATATAGAACGAGTGCCGTTTCTGAACGGTTTGAATCAGTGAACTGGCCAAATAATTGAACACCTTCTTTCAATAGGAGGTTCAGATCACTGAACAATTCAAATTAAATGAATGAAGCCGTCCAGATCCTGAAATCTGAATGAACGATTCGAATCAATGAACGGTTCAGATCCTAAATAGTGCAAGTCAATGAATTCAATTAATATTATTGTCCGTTTCAAATAAATAAACGAATTAGATCAAAACTCGTCTTAAAGCGATCCAAACGAATGAACGATTCGGATCATTGAGGGATTCGAATCAGTGACAGCTCGTCCTCTTTGCAGATTCTCCTACGATCCGGAGCCGGACGCAGAAGAAGAGTTGAGCATTCAGGCTGGCGATTATCTGCTGGTCTGGGGCGAGCCGGTGGGTCCCGGAGGATATCTGGACGCGGAACTCCTCGACGGCAGAAGAGGTCTGGTTCCCAGTCATTTCGTCCAACGTTTGATCGGTACCAAAACCGCAACAAGAAGACAACAGAACTTAACGCAACCTCTTCCAGGTGACGACCTCCTCGAGTTCCATCAGGCAGTGTTGAGCACCCTGAGGGAAGAGGAGATCAACCAGGAGAACTTCGCGGCGGACGTGCAACGGCTGAACGAAATGGCGGAGATGTCCGAAGCTCACGAAGATGACGGACCAGAAGGTGAGCAAGGTAGGCTGTTCCTGCATGGATTCTAGTTCTATTGGCACGTGTTAACCGGTAGATAGATGGACGCTCATAGAGCCCATAGAGTCGGAGGTATAGTCAGCTCGGAGTTAAATGCAACATAGTTAGAAAAATAGGAAATTTAACATAATAGCACAATTGATTTTGATTGCATTTAATTTTAACACATTAGTCACGCGACTTTCTCATAGAACTTTCTAGCTGTAGATGTTGGCTTGGTGGATGATGGCAAATCTGCATCTGATTCTAGAATCTAGAACGATAGATCTAGTAGATGCATGCTAATTCCTTTTTCAGCTTCCTCGTCATCCCCAAATCCGTTTCCACCCTCAACATCAACAATTTGGCCATAGTGGTGACGGTTAATTCCATGAGTTAAAAATTTGGGTCTCGATGGTTGTTTCGTCCTACATTCTTGATAACTATAGTTTAGCGACTACCTTTAAATTTGTTAGATGGACTGCAGGACATCCACTATGGCCAAAGCCTTTCAATGTACCTATAAAGGATGACCTTGAGCTGCTTATCGATGTAGTTACTTGCTCGTAGTTGCAAATTCTAGCTTTCTTTACCCAAAACTCTTCCCGTTTCTTCTGGCTGTCGTTCTTTCTTCCTTCGATGTCGGCCGTCTCGCCATCATCATCTTCTTCTTCCTGTCATCATCTTCGCAACGTTCGTGGCCGTTGCGAGCTGGCTAATTACCTTGAGGCCTGAATGGGTGAAAGATCTCTGCACAATTAGCTTTTTAGAACTGACTAGCGCAATGATCTACAGCTGACCTATTCTTCTCGGTGTTAGTGCCGGCTCCAAGGCAATTGACGTTGGAAAGACAACTGAACAAGAGCGTCTTGATCAGTTGGACGGCGCCAGATGTCGGACCGGGCAATCACATCGAGAGCTATCACGTCTACGTCGACGGTGTTCTCAAGACGACCATCAAGGCGACGGAGAGGACCAGAGCGCTAGTGGAGGGCGTCGAGAGCAATAGGGTGAGGACGCGATGATTGACATGAGACGGTACCGATCATGACACCCACAAACACAACTGACGACAATAGCACGTCGGGAAGCCTTCCAGTTACCATCCGCCAACGACCTAACTAAGAACTGTAACCATGGTACTTGAACTGTGCTGTCCAACATATTACTATATGGACCTCTTTTGATCAAATAGAGCGACTTTTGATAATTAGAAGTCTGTAGTTACCTTAACGGAGGGTGCATTATACATTCCAAACGGCAGACTTCTATTCATCAAATTGAATGCTCTACGGTAATTAATGGTTGCTGTACTTTGAATGGTCTATGGTAATCATAATGTAGTAACACAAATGATGATTTAGACTATAGAGTCCACTTGATGGTCTTCTATGGCACTTGAAGCATAAGGTCTACTTGCTTACCCAATGGTATTCTTCTAATCAAACAGGATGGTCCATGGTAATCAGAAAATTGTAGTAACACAAATAATATTTCAGACTATAGAGTCCACTTGATGGTCTTCTAAGGTACTTGGAGCATACAGTCTATTTGCTTAACCAATGGTCTTCTTCTGATCAAACAGAATGGTCCATGGTAATCAGAAAATTGTAGTAACACAAATAATATTTTAGACTATAGAGTCCACTTGATGGTCTTCTATGGTACTTGGAGCATACAGTCTATTTGCTTAACCAATGGTCTTCTTCTGATCAAACAGAATGGTCCATGGTAATCAGAAAATTGTAGTAACACAAATAATATTTCAGACTATAGAGTCCACTTGATGGTCTTCTATGGTACTTGAAGCATAAGGTCTACTCGCTTAACCAATGATCTTCTTCTGATCAAACAGAATGGTCCATGGTAATCAGAAAATTGTAGTAACACAAATAACATTTCAGACTATAGAGTCCACTTGATGGTCTTCTATGGTACTTGAAGCATAAGGTGTACTCGCTTAACCAATGGGCTTCTTCTGATCAAACAGAATGGTCCATGGTAATCAGAAAATTGTAGTAACACAAATAATATTTCAGACTATAGAGTCCACTTGATGGTCTTCTATGGTACTTGAAGCATACAGTCTATTTGCTTAACCAATGGTCTTCTTCTGATCAAACAGAATGGTCCATGGTAATCAGAAAATTGTAGTAACACAAATAATATTTCATACTATAGAGTCCACTTGATGGTCTTCTATGGTACTTGAAGCATAAGGTCTACTCGCTTAACCAATGATCTTCTTCTGATCAAACAGAATGGTCCATGGTAATCAGAAAATTGTAGTAACACAAATAATATTTCAGACTATAGAGTCCACTTGATGGTCTTCTATAATACTTGAAGCATAAGGTCTACTCGCTTAACCAATGGTCTTCTTCTAATCAAACGGAATGGTCCATTATCAAAAAATTGTTGTAACACAAATGATAGTTCAAACTATAAAGTCTACTTAATGATCTTCTATGGTACTTGGAGCATACAGTCTATTTGCTTAACCAATGGTCTTCTTCTGAAACAGAATGGTCCATGGTAATTAGAAAATTGTAGTAACACAAATGATGATTCAGACTATAGAGTCAACTTAATGGTCTTCTAGGGTACTTGAAACATAAGGTCTACTCGATTAACCAATGGTTTTCTTCTGATCAAACAGAATGGTCCATTGTAATCAAAAAATGGTAGTAACACAAATGATAGTTCAGACTATAAAGTCTACTTGATGGTCTTCTATGGTACTTGGAGCATACAGTCTATTTGCTTAACCAATGGTCTTCTTCTGGTCAAACAGAATGGTCCATGGTAATCAGAAAATTGTAGTAACACAAATAATATTTCAAACTACAGAACTTGGATCATAGAGTCCATTCTATTTTCTAATGGTCTTCACGTGATCAAAAGGGATGGTAATCAGAAAGTTTGTAGTACCATAGTTCCAGTACAGAGTCCAATTGACGGTCTTCGATGAGCCACTGATGTCAATAGAAGAGTTACAGTTGTCATCTTCTTTTGATGTTAGAAAACTGGTACTTGCCGCCTTGGGGGCCGGTCTAAACGGGGTGGTAACTGAGGTTCCGACGACACCCCAACACCAACTCTAGCACCAAGTGATCGTATCCGGTTTTTGCACGTTTCTAGTCTCCTTGTCCGCCCCACTAACTAAATCTAACTGCAGCTAACCCGATTGCAGCCCCATCGGATCAGCGTGAGATCGGTAACGGCGAACAGGAGAACATCCAGAGATGCTGCTTGCACTATGATCATAGGTCGGGACACTCACCAGTTGGGTCCCAGTGCCGTTCGTGCTTCGAACATAACCTCAACATCGTCGGTGATCAGTTGGTTACCCGCCAATTCAAATCACCAACACGTGGTGTGCGTCAACAACGTCGAGGTTAGAACGGTGAAACCGGGCGTCTACCGACACACCATCACCGGTTTGGCACCCAACACTCAGTACAGAGTGACAGTTAGGGCGAAGCACCATCGAGCCGCCCAAAACGTCGCCAATTTGGCGGAGGATCTGCCAATGCCGGCGGCGGCGCACACGGACTTCAGGACTTTACCCAAAGGGCTTCCTGACCCGCCCAGCGACATCTTGGTCGAACCAGGTAACTAGCCACTTCGAGTTTCCGCCACTAGAGGGACCAAGCTTTTGACCAAAAAACAAGTGGCGGGTTCCTACTGATGACGTCCTTTTGATAACCGTTGGAAATTTTTAGGTCCGCAAGATGGAACGTTGTTGGTCACCTGGCATCCGATTTTGACACCTCACCATCCCGGCTCGACCATAACGGGTTACTCGGTTTTCGCCGATGGTAAAAAAGTGACTGACGTCGACAGTCCGACCGGTGATCACGCCCTAATAGACATAAGTAAATTGTTGGGGTTGAACCCGAAACACGTGACAGTGCGAACTAAGGCGAGGGACAGTCAGTCGGCCGATTCGGTCCCGACCCCCATACCGTTGAGTGTGTTGAGGGGTGGAGGTAGGGGACGGCAACAGCCCCATTCCGCCGTTATGCCGGCTCACATCCGTCAACAGATGCCGCGACCGCAACAACAGCAACAACAACAAGGACACCAGGTGGTAGACCCTGAAAAAAACCAAAAAACCCTAAATTTGACCCGCCAGTTTCAGATCATCGAACCGGACGAGAACCTGAGCGACAAGGAGATCTTCCCCAACACCAACCCCCATCGACAGACCGGCGGAATTCCGTCAATTGGTAATTGAACACTCGCTCCTAACCTAGAAATAAAGTAAAATGAATAAGTATCGATCGTTGTCGGTCGAATTTTGGTTATTATGTTGATTGGCATGAGACGTAGATTCCTTTAGTTATTACGGCTTTCTAGGAAATTGGTGGTAGAACTAGAGGGTTGCTTAGGGTAGAATTTGGTGTCAGGTCAAAGATAACTAATGATTTGCTTAGACGCTTATTTCTAAACAATAGCCCAACGCTCCATTGCAGAAATAACTAAAGAGTCATACGAAGCTAACTTGTCAGAAGACGAACTGTTGGACAGAAGAAATCAAAGACAATACCATCAGCAAAGGCCGCAATTCAGACAGGGCCAGCAACAACAAAGAACCGCCGAACAACAACAACAGCAACAACAACAGCAACAACAACAACAACAGCAACAACAACCGCAACAACAACAATATTACCAGCCAGGTAAATTGTCGGTGGACACTCAAAAACGACATTACCAGCACACACTAAAATTTATGTCAAAAATAATTTTGAAACTTCCGGAAGAATTACTGTTAAAAATCATTTCCGTCGAGGTAGGTGATGGGGGTAGATCGTAGACGTCGAAGTATCAATATTACCTTCCTCCGGCATGTCGAATTTTTTAGTAACGTAGGTACACTAGAGCATGTTTTGTTTTTTTAGACAACTACAACACAACAACAACAACTGCGGCTTATTACGAGAATTTCGATGAGGATCGCGTTTCAGGTCAAGCGAACCAACGCGGCGGCATGGGACAGAACATGCGCGGTCAACAACAGATGCAGGGTGCCCGAGGTGGTCCCAACAATCCTCAGAATAATCCGCCTAGCGCCCAGAAGAGGGCGCGATGGTTCGTGGCACTGTTCGATTACGATCCGTCGACGATGTCGCCGAATCCGGACGCTTGCGACGAAGAACTGCCGTTCTCAGAAGGGGACACCATCAAGGTGTGGGGGGACAAAGACGCGGATGGGTTTTATTGGGGGGAGTGTCGCGGACGGAGGGGGTACGTTCCTCACAATATGGTGATGGAAGTGGAGGGAAATCAAAATAGGGATAGATGGGGGGATATTTACGCCAATATGCCGGTGAAGAGGATGGTGGCGTTGTACGACTACGATCCTCAGGAGTTGAGTCCGAACGTTGACGCCGAGGTGAGACACTATAACGATGTAAAGAGACCTCCTCGGAAGCATCCAGATCAAATTTTGCGTCTATGTAACCACAAGTTTGGATCATAGAAGAGCTTGGTGGTAAAAATTGTTCTTCCTTTGCTACCTTATTCGAGAGAGGATATCCTTTTTCCATATGCTTAGTTTATTTACATCTAGCCGAATCTTTCTCTATCTTCAGCCTTAGTCATTCACCTTCATTTATCATTCATTCTTCTTAATTTTTCTTTCTTGATCGTCCTTCATGACTTCTCTGGTTCCACATTTGACCTATAATCATCTATCTACCTTGGTACAGCTTCCATCAATCTTTCATCGCTCTCTATCTTTAGCCTTAGTTATACATCTTTCTTAATCCTTCTTCCTTGATCTTCCTTCTTGACTTCTCTGGTTCCACATTTGACCTATGGTCATCTATCTACTTTGGTACAGCTTCCATCAATCTTCCATCGCTCTCTATCTTTAGCTATAGTCATACATTTTTCTTAATCCTTCTTCATTTATCTTCCTTCATGACTTCTGTGGTTCCACATTTGACCTATGGTAATATATTTACCTTGGTACAGCTTCCATTAATCTTCCAACGCTCTCTATCTTTAGCCTTAGTCATACATCCTTCTTAATCCTTCTTCCTTGATCTTCCTTCATGACTTCTCTGGTTCCACATTTGACCTATGGTCATCTATCTACTTTGGTACAGCTTCCATCAATCTTTTATCGCTCTCTATCTTTAGCTATAGTCATACATTTTTCTTAATTCTTCTTCATTGATCTTCCTTCATGATTTCTATGGTTCCACATTTGACCTATGGTAATCTATCTACCTTGGTAGAGCTTCCATCAATCTTCCATTGCCCTCTATCTTTAGCCTTAGTCATACATCCCTCTTAATCCTTTTTCCTTGATCTTTCTTCATGCTTTTCTGGTTCCACTTTTGACCTATGGTCATCTATCTACCTTGCTACAGTTTTCATTAATCTTCCATCGCTCTCTATCTTTAGCCTTAGTCATACAACCTTCTTAATCCTTCTTCCTTGATCTTCCTTTATAACTTCTCTGGTTCCACATTTCACCTATGGTCATCTATCTATCTTGGTACAGCTTCCATTAATCTTCCATCGCTCTCTGTCTTTAGCCTTAGTCATACATCCTTCTTCATCCTTCTTCCTTGATCTTGACTTCATGACTTCTATAGTTTCACATTTGACCTACGGTCATCTATCTACCTTGGTACAGCTTCCATCAATCTTCCATCATTTTCTATCTTTAGCATTAGTCATACATTCTTCTTAATTCTTCTTCCTTGATATTCCTTCAAGACTTCTATGGTTCCACATTTGACCTATGGTCATATATCTACTTTGGTACAGCTTCTATTAATCTTCTATTGCTCTCTGTCTTAAGCCTTAGTTATACATCCTTCTTTATCCTTCTTCCTTGATCTTGCTTCATGACTTTTATGGTTCCACATTTGACCTACGGTCATCTATCTACCTTGGTACAGCTTCCATCCATCTTCCATCATTCTCTATCTTTAGCATTAGTCATACATCCTTCTTAATCCTTCTTCCTTGATCTTCCTTTATGACATTTATGGTTCCACATTTGACCTATAGTCATCTATCTACCTTGGTACAGCTTTCATCAATCTTCCATCGCTCTCTATCTTTAGTCTTAGTCATACATCCTTCTTTATCCCTCTTCCTTGATCTTGTTTCATGACTTCTATGGTTCTACATTTGACCTATGGTCATCTATCTTCCTTGGTACAGCTTCCATCAATCTTCCTTGTTTCCTTACTGACTACATTGATTCCTTGCCACCTTCCACATTAGTTGTTCCTCTTTGAGCCCGTCACTTTCATTACCGTTAAACCTGAAAGAATCTAATCTATCTTCTTTTGTTTCCTCCACCTATCTCTTCTTTCTTGGTCCATATTAATATAATCTCGTCAGGTCTTCGTGGTACGACTTTATTTCTTTACTATTGACTTCCCTCTTTGTCGGTTCTGGATGCTTTCGGGGCGCGGTCGCATGCCTCTCGAGCACTCGGCTCTACCAAGCCTCTTCCCCCCTAACTGCAGGTGGAACTGAGCTTCACCACCGGCCAGATCATCAACGTCTACGGTGAGATGGACGATGACGGTTTCTACATGGGCGAGATCGACGGCGTTCGAGGTCTGGTTCCTTCCAATTTCCTGACGGAAGCTCCCGAACAGTACAGTGCCGGTCAGACGTCCCAAACTGTTGGCGGTGCGATGGGACGTGGCGGCCAAAGAGGCGGTCGAGGGATAGGACCGGGAGCGCGAGGTCCCCCACCGCCACCCAGAGAGAACCAAATGAGGCAAAGGACCAAAGGTACCTACTTTCGACCATTCGATCTATTTTTTTTTTCGAAGTTTTCGGGGGGGACGTCGCGACGAAGACTTGACAGTAGTCGCGACCTCTGCCCAAAGAACGCAACTAGATTTTAAAAACTATCTCTTAAGTATTCTGTTGGTTGGCTTTACACAAGTTAACTTGGCTGGTTATATTGAGAATAATATACATTACCATGGTAACTGTATCATCACACACTTGCTTTTGATACTTTTTTGTAGTTGATTTCTTTTGTTTTGGAGAGGGGGGGTGGTTTCGGTAATTGACGAGGGAGTTTTGCTGAATCAAGTCGCCCTGATTGTTTCGGTTCGGGACCGACGGGACGAGGCGATTGTTTTTTTTTTCTGACAGCGTCAACAATAAAACACTGACATCAACACACTTTTTTTTCGTTTTCGTTATTTACTATGTATTTTTCGATGTATCGCAAGCGTGTGATGTGGACAAGTTTATTTCTTCGTTTTGTTTGATTTGTTTTTCCTTAAGCTGTTCGTAAGAAATAAACTGGAAGCTTTAACTGTTTAAATGTTCGGTATGCACTAATCGAAAATGTATGCCAATCGCTAGCTCTATCTCTTTCTCTCTAAGCTGGTTATTAACACAACAAGACTCGTCGCACGAACTACTTATTCTTGACAAGAACAGAAAAAGATATGCATGATGCGAGATTTTCTTCTGCTAACGGTGACGGTTTTGTATACAGTGGATGCCCTGAATGGTTAAGGAGGTCTTCTTACGGTGGTAGAGGACCTTCTAGATCTGTAATTGTCAAAACTCTTTTATTAATGTTGTTTCATAGAACTTTATATGGGAGACTATAGAAAAATAGTGGTCTAGATTTTTTTTCTAAATACGTGGGATAACTTATGGAATACCCAGAATGGTCGAGAATACCAAAGAATTGTAAATTGCGTTATGAAAGATTATCTCGGGAGAACAAGAAATTACTGTATGGAATACCCAAGAATTCTGAAATCTGGGGTATTTTTTTTTGTTATTCTTTGTACTTCTACACAAATTTACTGAAAAGCCGCAAAATGGAATACCAACGATTCTCAGAATACTTAAGAATCTTCAAATAAATAACATGTATTCGGCCGTCTTTCTCATATTTTGTTCCTAATATCAAAAGTTCTATACTAAGTTGGCCAATAAATTATAAAATAGAATACCAAGAATTTTAGAGAATAACCAAGATGTTCCTAGAAAACTGAAGAAACTTGCTCACTCAGATTTTTACTTCTGTTCAGTTACGCAATTTGTTAAGTTAACTTAACAAGAAGTTGCGTAGGGAGTACCAAGAATTGTAAGGAATACCCCAGATGTTTGTCGAGAACTGAAGAAAGTAGTTGTCCCAGATTTCATTATTGTTTAATTATTAAGTTGATTCAACAAGAAATTACATGAGGAATACCCAGAATTTTGAAAAATACTCAATATGTTCCTAGAAATTTAAAGGAAGTTGCAGACTCAAGACTCTCATTACTGTTTCATTAAACAATTTACTAAATTCTCAACAAAAAGTTGTATAGGGAATACCCAGAATTCTAAAGAATACCCATAATGTTATATAGCTCAAATTTTCATTACTATTTAATTAAGCAATTTATTAAGTTGATTCGACAAGAAATTACATGGGGAATACCCAGAATTTTGAAGAATACCCAAAATGTTCCTGGAAATTTAAAGGAAGTTGCAGTCTCAAAACTTTCATTACTGTTTCATTAAACAATTTACTAAATTCTCAACAAAAAGTTCTATAGGGAATACCCAGAATTCTAAAGAATACCCATAATGTTTCTAGAAAACTTAAGAAAGTTATAACTCAAATTTTCATTACTATTTAATTAAGCAATTTATTAAGTTAATTCGACAAGAAATTACATGGAGAATACCTAGAATTTTGAAGAATACCCAAGATGTTCCTGGAAATTTAAAGGAAGTTGCAGTCTCAAAACTTTCATTACTGTTTCATTAAACAATTTAATAAATTCTCAACAAAAAGTTGTATAGGAAATACCCAGAATTCTAAAGAATACCCATAATGTTCCTAGAAAACTTAAGAAAGTTATAACTCAAATTTTCATTACTATTTAATTAAGCAATTTATTAAGTTGATTCGACAAGAAATTACATGGGGAATACCCAGAATTTTGAAGAACACCCAAGATGTTCCTAGAAATCTAAAGAAAGTTGCAGACTCAAAACTTTCATTACTGTTTTATTAAACAATTTACTAAATTCTCAACCAAAAGTTGTATAGGGAACACCCAGAATTCTAAAGAATACCCATAATGTTTCTAGAAAACTTAAGAAAGTTATAACTCAAATTTTCATTACTATTTAATTAAGCAATTTATTAAGTTGATTCGACAAGAAATTATATGGGGAATACCCAGAATTTTGAAGAATACCCAAGATGTTCCTAGAAATCTAAAGAAAGTTGGAGACTCAAAAGTTTCATTACTGTTTTATTAAACAATTTACTAAATTCTCAACAAAAAGTTGTATAGGGAATACCCAGAATTGTAGAAAATACCTATATTGTTCCTAGAAGACTTAAGAAAGGTATAACTCAAATTTTCATTACTATTTAATTAAGCAATTTATCAAGTTGATTCGACAAGAAATTACATGGAGAATACCCAGAATTTTAAAGAATACCCAAAATGTTCCTAGAAATCTAAAGGAAGTTGCAGACTCAAGACTGTCATTGCTGTTTCATTGAACAATTTACTAAATTCTCAACAAAAAGTTGTATAGGGAATACCAAGTATTCTAAAGAGTACTAAAGAGGTTTCTAGAAAACTAAAGGGAGTTGTTGACTCAGATTTTGACTGCTGCTTAAATAAACAATTTGTTAAGTTGCTTCAACAAGAAGTTTTATGGAGAATACCCAGAATTCTAAAAAATATCTTAGATGCTCCTAGAAAACTGAAGAAAGTTGCTGACTTAGATTTTCATTACTGTTAATTTAAGCAACTTATCAAATTGATTCTACAAGAAGTTGATAGGGAATACCAAGAATTCTAAATCATACCCTTGACATTCCTAGAAAAACTGAAGGAAGTTGCTGACTAAGTTGTTGATTGTTATTCAATTAGCAATTTATTAAGTTGACTCGACAAGAAGTTTTATAGGAAATACCAAGAATTTTGAAAAATACTCCAGAATTTTGTACAAACTCTTGAAACTCTCACAATTTTTTTAGTGTTATAAGTAAGTTGGCTGAGACAGAAGTTACAATGTGGAATACCCAAGAATTTCTTAGAAATATTATTAAAATTTGTCGACCCTAGTCATATTTTTACTTTCTGGTCTACAAAATTGTAACAGTAGTCAATAGTGTATGGCTGCAATAAAGAAGAATGAGAAAAGTAGATTTTCTTGGTAATGATATTGAAAAAGCGTATGAAATAGCATCAATATATTTGCAGACTCGACCAGAAATTTTAGTATTTTTATTATTCTTATACAGACCGCCACTGAAGTTTGATGAAAACTTCCATCTTGAAAATATCAAACCACCACCATGTCGTTATCCACCTGATAACAAACACATCAATAGTATAATAGTTATTGTCCTCTAGAGGGACTTAACGGTCACGTTCATCCTTAATCAAGAAATACAAAAAAACCGTCATCACCTCACACCATTAATTACTCACTCATTCGGTGCACTTTTAAACACTGTTGTCGCAACTTGCAACTATTAAAGCGTCACCAAAATTGGCAAAACAAAAAATAACAACAACAGCAACAAAAAAAAAACGAGTCTTTTTGTGTTGTAAGGCAGCGTCTGACTGTACTGTGTGTTGTCTGTTGCTAGATGCCTGCCCTGTGTTACCCTCTCAGTTAGACAATGCTATCAACACTGCGACACCGAATACACAAGTCTTCACCGAGCACAATCAGGTATTTACGCCAATACTCGCTCTCTCTATATCTCTTTCTATGATAAGAATCTATTAAGCCTTAAGAAAATGTTCAGCATATAGAAAAATTTAAAAAAAAAAAAATTATATATACATGTATGTGTCTGTTTGCTGGGTGTGTGTGTATATATAGGTAATATAAATAAATGTTTAGTAAGTGGCGAAGCGCGCTGCATGACACCAAAAACTACATACACACACGGTGTTGTTGTCCAATTTTTTCCGTTGGCTTCTTCTTTCTTTTTTGGTAGTTAGTCAAACGGAGCTTTCGATGTGTTAATGTTGTCTTGACGATTAGAACAGTGGCAATGGACGACTGGCATGCTTTCTGTGTTCTCCGTTGAATAGAAATAAAGTTACAAACAACTGCACCACAACTCCAGTGCAGATCATCGAGAGTTTCGTTACATCGGAAGCAAATAGCGCGATAGTCGAACGTGATTGGCTGGCGATCACGTGACGACGCTTCCTCATTAGTGGTCGCGGTCACGTGATGGCGTCAGAGCGTTTCGTGATTGGCTAGCAGTCACGTGACGCAATTAGAACAACGCGTCGTCGTTGGTGGGCGCGGTCACGTGATGGCATCAGAACGTTTCGTGATTGGCTCACGGTCACGCGACAAGATTACAACACTTTCTCATTGGTGCTCATAAGTCACGTGACCGTTATCCCGCGAAGCAGTCCTGTTTGTAGGTCATTGTGACGTATCAGGACTACTAGGAATCTACTGATAGTGTCATTTATTTGCATTTATAGAGAGAATTACGCCATTTAGAGCATGCCCGTTTATGGGGTGTTCTTCTTGTTCTGCCGTTAAGTGTTGGTTGAATAGTTGGCTGCTCTGACAATTGTTGTTTGGTGACTTAGCGGCAGGAAAGGAAGTTATGTTTCGTCCATTTTAGAAATGGCAAACTTGCCCTCCTCAAGTTCCGTAAATTGTCGACGTGTCACTGACGAAGTTTCCGACTTTTTTTAGGGGAGGGGGAGAGGCATGTTGAGAGCAGGTGGTAATCAGCCGCAACAGCAACAACAACAACAACAACCCGGCATGCTCCAGCAGGCTTT